>OX336388.2:353599886-354849886 GCA_946902985.2 Meconema thalassinum | reverse complement strand
GTAGCTATGTAGAGATGAAACGATTAGCTCAGGACAGGGATGCATGGACAGCTTCATCAAACCAGTCAATAGACTGAAGACTTAAACATCAACAACAACAACAACAACAACAAGAAAACCTGATGTAGTTATTTCTGTGTGCTCCTATACTGCGGGAGATTATTTTAAGCAGCATACTGTCGCGCTCCGATCTATGAATTCTTTAGGTAACATCAAGTCCGCGCCAGCGACTGACTTGCACGCTAGTTCAGCAAAGTTTCGTTCCAGTCGGTGTTGAGAAACACGACTAGTGGGGACAAAAAGAGGAGCTTGTAACTTAGTTACGATAAGTTTGTCTCTAGAGTCGTAAGCGAAGACGACCGGGTTATCCTTGATACATGTCTAGAACATTAACACCTTTCCTAAATTACACTACGAGGCAGTTCTGTAGAACCAACAGCTGAATTAACGAGACATTGCAATTACCTCAAATTATACTCGTGTATGTTGCATTTACCAACTAACAATCGCACCGCCGTTAATGGGTTCATTTATAACTATTTTTAGTCTATTTTCATTTATTTATTTATTTATTTATTTATCGTATGGCTTTCAGTGCCGGGAGAGTCCGAGGACATGTTCGGCTCGCCTGATTCTGTAGCTGCTTCCAGCGGACACCCTTAGGGTGAGCTACAAGTTCTGTTCAATTTCAAGTAGTTCCAACTTTCGCTACCAGATATCATTGATACTTAGTGGTGAACGTTGGAACTGTGATAGAACGTTCCGACTAAATCTAACCTAACAATTTAGCTTCACACAAGTTTAATCTGAGGAAGTACCTTTTACATGCCATACATCTATGACATGGGACCGCCGGCTTTACTTTCCCTCCGAAGAAAGGCATACTGAAGGATGTTTAACACTCTTTAAAAATCCAACGATTTCGGCCGGGTTTGAACCCGCCATCTTGGGAACAGTAGTTCAGAATGCTACCACATACGCCACCGAAGCCGCTTTTTCATTTATGAAAACAATAGGCTTATGATATCACCTTTTATCCGTGTGTGTGTGCATATGTGTGCGTGTCTCCACCTAATACAATCAAAACGGCTGGTGCAATTTCAATGAAACTCGGTAAGGTCATAGTTATAATTTGTCCGACCCCGACCGTGCCCTTCAATTTTTATTACGTCTTACCAATCCAACATGGCGGCTGTGCGAAATATTTCACCGGCATTCCATATCTCCGAAACTATTACCGATATCACCCTGAAATTGTGTACGGTGATTAAAAGCACTACAAGAAGTTCACCTATGTGACTTTCAAAAACCTGTTAACTACAAAACGAGCATAGCGGCCAAGCAAATTTGAAACATTTAAGACTTGTCTCGCGATTTAACCATCCGACTGCAGTGAAACATGGTACAGCAAATGTTTATACACATTGTAATGCACTGACATCTAATTTAGTTCAATTGTCTACATAACCTCAAGATGGCGGGTGTGCGAAATCTTAAATTAAGTTTTTATTTCTTATGTCTTAATCATGCGATCGAGGTCAACGTTTTAATAATGAACCTACGCAATAATCGTCATCTACTAGTACATAACTCTATGCATACACATATAAAAATGTAACATGGCGACCATCCGAAATATTGAGAAGGTTCTCAATATCTAGTAATCTATGACAGCAAACAAACTGAAATTTTGTATGTTGATAAAGGCTATGCACGTAAGTTCACGTGTGAGGCTTTCATTAACCTGCCGAGCACAAATCCAACATGGCGGCGAAGCGAAATTTAATTATTAATCTGGACTTTTCTCGTGATTTAACCATCCGTGGGCAGTGAAACTTGGTACGGCAAATGCCTATACAAATATTCATCCAGTGACTTCCAATTTATTTAAATTGTTTTTATAACCACAAGATGGCAGCTGTGCGAAATTTTAAATCTTTTAATTCTTGTGTCCTAATCATGCGATTGAATAATTTCATGTAATAGTACATAACTGTATAAGCTAATGATATACAATTCAACATGGCGACCATCCAAAATATTTAGAAGGTTCTGAAAATCTACGAATCTATTACAGTTAACAAACTGAAATGTTATATGTTGATAGAGGCAATTAACATACCGGTAAGTAGGATATATGAAAATAGGCTATTTAGTTATTCACGCAACTACTTGTTAAGTACCATTTTCGGGTTTTGAACAACTCATTGTAGTGTACTTGTATGATATGTAGTCTATGCAGTTTGTTCGATGACAATCTATGGTAGTGTGATGACGATCCACGTGCGTAATTATGCATTCTCACGTTCTAATATTGAGGTAGATTGCCCGAGACTTGAGACAAGGACCCATCATCATGGGATTTGCGTGGAGGAAATGTGAAGGTGACATTCAAGATAGACGATGTCAACATCGGTGTTCTAACCTGAAGTCAGTGGAATTTGGCACTGTGGGAGGATTCTAGAAGTAAAATGTATTGCCATAAAATATCCTATGTAGTAAAACTCAGCAATTCTTCTAGGTTTGTGCCGTGTCCCGTGTGGGGTTTCGTCTAGGACACCAAGCTGGCTCATCGGCGGGCTCTTGGTATCCCCGCCCGGACCCCCACAGGAGTGACGAACTGCGCGCCACCTCCCTTTATATTAGGTGCAACTACACCACTTGACTGGGAGAACTAAAAGCTCAAGCAGCCTGAACCTCCCTATGAAGGCTTCCAAAAAAATGGTATATTGGCTTTCATGGCCGGTGAATTAAAACTCAGCAATTCTTCTAGGTTTGTGCCGTGTCTTGTTTGTGGTTTCGCCTAGGACACCAAGCTGGCTCATCGGCGGGCTCTTGGTGTCCCCGCCCGGTCCCCCACAAAAGTGACGAACTGCGCGCCACCTCCCTTTATATTAGGTGCAACTGCACCACTTGACTGCGAGAACTGAAAGCTCAAGTAGCCTGAACCTCCCTATGAAGGCTTCCAAAGAGATGGTATATTGGCTTTCACGGCCGGTGAATTAAAACTAAGCAATTCTTCTTGGTTTGTGCCGTGTCTTGTGTGGGGTTTCGCCTAGGACACCAAGCTGGCTCATCGGCGGGCTATTGGTGTTCCCGCCCGGACCCCCACAGGAGTGATGAACTGCGCGCCACCTCCCTTTATATTAGGTGCAACTGCACCACTAGACTGCGAGAACTGAAAACTCAAGCAGCCTGAACCTCCCTATGAAGGCTTCCAATAAGATGGTATATTGGCTTTCACGGCCGGTGAATTAAAACTCAGCAATTCTTCTAGGTTTGTGCCGTGTCTTGTGTGGGGTTTTGCCTAGTCCACCCCACAAGCCGATGAGCCTTCTTGGTGTCCTAGGCGAAACCCCACACAAGACACGGCACTAACCTAGAAGAATTGCTGAGTTTTAATTCACCGGCCGTGAAAGCCAATATACCATATCCTATGTAGTGTTCATAAATTTGAAATGATATAGAGGTGCACGGAATATAGAGTGGAACTTACAATAAATCGATATCATCTGAACCGATCCATGTAAAACTGATGTAATGAATGCGTACCATATGAGAATTTGCTGTAATCTCTGAAGAAGTGTAACATATTATAGGTCATTATGGCCGACGTGGTAATTTATAAACATTATTCTTCTAATTTCTTAGTAACAGGGACAATCAATCAATCAATCAATCAATCAATCAATTAATTAATTAAAGAGGAGGGAAGAAACGAAGAGAGAAAGAAATTAAGAAAGAAGGAAAGAATGGAAGGTAGGGAGGAAGAAAGGAAGGAGGGACGAAAGAAGGAAAGGAAGGAAAAAGAAGGGAAGGAAGAAAGGAAGGAAGGTAGGAAGGAAGAGAGAAGGGAAGAAAGGAAGGAATAAAGAAAGGAAGGACGGAAGGTAGGAAAGAAGGAAGAGAGAAGGGAAGGAAGGAAGGAAGAAAGAAAGAAAGGACGGAAGGTAGGAAAGAAGGAAGAGAGAAGGGAAGGAAGGAAGAAAGAAAGAAAGAAAGAAAGAAAGGAAGAAAGGAAGGAAGGAAGGAATGAAGGAAGGTAGGAAGGAAGGAAGGAAGAGAGAAGGGAAGGAAGGAAGGAAGGAAGGAATGTAGGAAGGAAGGAAGGAAGCATGTAGTTTTAAGTGACTGATAATCTCGTGATTATGAGCCATTGGAACTCCCATTTCATTTCAAAAATCTCACACATATTGACCGAGAATCAAACCCAGTCAGATTTGGTGAGATACAAGCAGCTTGACCACTGCACCATCACCACCACCACCAAATAGTTGTTGTCGTTATTGTTGCTGTTACTTATTTTAGGGGCTACGACATCGTCGGCATGTAGCCCCGTGCATTTGGGTGTGATAACCTATGTTATTGTGATGGATGTAGAGGTGTGTGTAAGCTATTTGTAAACAATGTGAGTTATGCCTGTAAATGTTAATGTTCATCATAAAATACTAACATAATAATACAATCGTAATTGTAAAGGGACTTCTGTTACACGGTACTGTGCCCATTTACGATGATGTGGTCTGGCGTGAATTTGAAGGGAGCGCGCTATGACGTCAGAGAGCAGGTTCCGAGCTGTCGGCCCACCAGAGTTTGAACCAGCCGCGTGTTTCACGTGGAGCCAACGGATGTTGAAAGCTGTTATTCTTATAAAGCTTTTGTTATGGAAGAAGGTTATATCAGCACTTCAGAATAACGTTACGAGTAATTCACCAGCTCATTCCTGATGTTTTATTGGAATTTACCACCTTTCTGGATCCTTCTATGGATATAGCCAATGGGACGTAAGATCTAGCATTACGTAATGCGAGTTCACCGATCGATATGTGTCCTTGGGACAGTATAAAATCCAGACCTGGCAGAGGTCAGGTACCCAGTCATCGAACAGTCAACTAGTCGTCACACTTGTCCACGTGTGTGTGTGTGTGTGTGTGTCCACGACAGTAGAATACACCGTTATTCTGAACGAGCGCTCCTTGGTGCTAGGCAACTTATACAACGCTACTATGCCCGAGTGGACATAGACTTTGTGCTACGTTTGTGGTAACATAACAGTGCTTCAAAACTCATAATATTCGCTGGTTGAACACTTCAACAATTTCCAAGGTATGTGAGTGACTTGTTACACAAATATATGACTTTGTCTTGTGCTATTCCCACCACTTAAAGCAAACGTAAGAACTGGGACCACATTGAACATTTGCAAGTGATAGTAGGCTACCCTACCAACTTAAATTTTTACGGGGAATTATCAGGCCAGATTCCGCCCTTGATTTATAAAATACATTATCACCAGGAACTGTTACTATTTACCTGTCCAGTCAGACCACTGGATTACATAAGTGGACTTCATTATTGGCAATGGGCCACGCTAGTAACATGCCTTGTATGCATGAAGAACAGCCCCATGATAGAATAATTTCACTGCCCCAGTTAGTGAATATGGCTAGCAGCAAAGGCGGCGGGATGTTAGAAGATCATGCCAGGATGACCCATTAGGAACGAGGAGCCGGGCCACCTGCGGCATATTTCTGTTGATGACAGGAGAGTGGCGCGCTATAAGCATGTCCCATACCCAGCGTGTAGAATTCTCAGATCCGTGGTGCCCGGATTCGATCTGCACCGAGGGAGTTTAATGCTTTAACATGTCCCATGTCCAGCATTTTAGACTTCTCAGATCCGTGATGCTAGGATTCGATCTGCACCGAGGGAGGTCAACTCGCCACAGAAATCATGATATCGTAGACTTCCGAAAAGCCTAAATAATTTCTAGAGCCATGAATTTTCTGCCGTTCCGGTAAAACCAATTCACTTTCTCTATTATTAAGAAGCGCATTTATAATTAAATGATTGTACATTTTTAGGAGTAATTTTTCCTTACAGTCAAGTTAGACTTGTAGCTGAGGTGCATCCTCAATATTTCATTTTGATATTGCAGTAATAAGATGGGAAGTCTTACCCCATTAAGAACGCAGCAGATTTACGACACAGTTTATGAATTAATAATTTTTCTTCTGCATGACAGAATATACTTTTCCAATAATAATAATAATAATAATAATAATAATAATAATAATAATAAATGTATATGCATTAATATTGATAAATACCGAATTATATGAACAGCTATGGAAGTAATATTCCTCCAGAATGATAAATATGAAAGACTATGATAAAAGTGTTGAATATGATTAAACAATGTATTGTTAATATTGAGAGCTTACGATTTGTTATTGTCTAGGGTATTGTTAAATGAAGCTGAATTGATGTTATGTTGTGCCAATGCACTTTGTGAAAGAGGTGCTTAGTGGACTTAGTGGGAGTCATATCCTGAGATCCACAGAAAGCTGTATGCTTTTTAATAGGAAATAAAATGGGAGATTTCGGGAGACAGATCCTGTCCCATAAGCTTCAATATGTTTCAAACCCTAAATATTTCCCCTATGATATTATCAGCTCCAATGATTGATTATTACAAGCAATGTTGTCATGCCAATTTTTATTATGGCTATCTGAATTCATGTCCAGTGAATTAAATCCTGAAAATTATAAAAGGATATTCCAAGCTAACTTGAACGTAACCAAACATGATTATTATTATTGTTATAAAATGTCTATGTAAAGGTTTAACTGCTGTGCCCAATATAGTCACTATGATGTGTATTTAAATGCGTTAAGAATTGTGTCGTTTCCTAAGAAAATCTAGAATCAAAATGTGAAACTTCGAGTGGGAAACTAATCCATGCTAGTGTCAGGATTGTAAATAAGTGAATAGGACGATTGAACAATACAACTTTATAGGGTAAAGTGAAATATAATTTTATGTCGTCTCTAAAGTGTATAGATTAACAAATGAAAGTGTAATTCATGAACATAGTCTAGCCCGTCGGACAATCTTAAATGAGAATATAGTTTATTTTTATTTGAGAGTCATAAAATCCAATAGGGAATGCGTGTGCTATTTTTTTGCTTCTGTCAGTCGGCAGATATTTACGGAATAAATTTTCTTTGGTGAATTGGATTATTTTGATGTATGATTTTAATTCTCTTGTTATATGTCATGACGTCTTTCCTTTTTCCTTTACAGGGTGCACGAAAACAGTGTCTAGTAATTACAGCCCAAGCCCAGAACGCCCCCAGAGATCTCATGCTAACACTGTATTTACTGCTACCTCGCATGTGGTTGTCTGTCACTCCAGGTGTACAGACGGGCACAGTACTCTGACACAACGATAACTAACAGAGACGTCACATTTTTCTTCAAAAATAAAAGCTTTTATGCCGAGTCCGGTTGTGCATGCCTTCCTTGTAATACACTACCCAGACAGATTAATGTGACCAACCGTCAACAGCCTGCATAACCACCACCTTTTGCAGCCGGACCGCTGCGAGACGTGCCGGAAGAGAGTCGATCACCCAGGGGATGCAACGAAAACATTCCCCACACCATAACACTCCCTCGTTCGGCCTGGACCCGTCCGGCGATTGTTGCAGGGTGTTTGCGTTCAGACGTTTCACGCCGTATAACCTACGCGAACGGCCATCTGTACGATGGAGCATAAAACGTGATTCATCGGAAAAGGCCACCTGTCGCCACTCAGTGGACGTCCATTTGCGGTTATTTATTCATTATTTATCGTATGGCTTTTAGTGCCGGGAGAGTCCGAGGACATGTTCGGCTCGCCAGAGGCTGTAGTTGCTTCACGCGGACACCCATGGGGTGAGCTACAAGTTCCGTTCAATTTCAAGTAGTTGCAACTTTCGCCACCAGATGTCACTGATACCTATTGGTGAACGTTGGAACTTTGATAGAGCGTTACAACGAAATCTAACCTAGAAATTTAGCTTCACACAAGTTTAGTTAGTGGAAGGATCTTTCACATGCCATATATCTATGACATGAGCCAGCCCCATGGCGTTGGGGTAGCGCGCCTGCCTCTCACCCGGAGGCCCCGGGTTCGATTCCCGGCTCCGTCATGGATTTTAAAACTGACGTGAGGGTTGGAACGTGGTGCACTCAGCCTCGCGAGGACAATATTGAGTAGCTGTTTGACAGTGAGGCAGCGCCCCGATCACGAAATCCACGATTAACGGCCGAGGGGACCCGATGCGCTGATCACGCTTCGCCCCAATATCTGCAGGCAAAATGGCTGGGCAGCGGTCGCTTGCTCGGCCTAGGCTCTTCATAGGCCGTGGTGCCAAGGGTTGACTTGTTGTTGACTATATCTATGACATGGGACCGCCGGCTTTACTTCCCCTCCGAAGGAAGGCATACCGAAGAATTTTAACACTCTTAAAAAATCCGACGCTTTCGACTGGTTTTGAATTCGCGATGTTGGGCACAGCAGTTCAGTATGCTACCAACTACGCCACCGAAGCCGCTTTCAGTTGCGGAATTGGCGTGCAAATTTCAGCCTTTGTAGCCGAAGAACAACAGTTAGCATGGGTGCATGAACCAGGCGCCTCCTGCGGACGCTCATAGGCTGAACGGCCGTTGAGGAGACACGGTTGGTAGCTTCGTGGTTCATCTAGCGGTCAGTTGCTCTACAGCGGCTTCGGTGGGGTAGTCGGTAGCATGCTGAGCTTCTATGCCCAAGATCGCGGGTTCAAACCCGATCGAAATCGTCGGATTTTTTAAGAGCGTTAAAATCCTTCAGTATGTCTTCCTTTGGAGGGGAAATATAGCCGGCGGTCCCATGTCATAGATCTGTGGCATGTAAAAGAACCTTCCACTAACTAAACTTGTGTGAACATATATTTGCAGGTTAAATTTCTTTGAAATGCTTATCAAAGTTCCAACGTTCACCACTAGGTACCAGTGGCATGTGCTTGCGAAAGTTGGAACTACTTTAAATTGAACGGAACCTATAGCTTACCCCACGAGTGCCCGCATTGAAGCAGCTACAGCCTCTGGCCAGCCGAACATTTCCTCGAACACTCCAGGTACAAAATGCCACACGTTAAATAATAATATAGAGTAGGGGCAGATGAATAGTAAATATTTTAGGAGGTGGTAGTATAGATGAATTGCAACAAAAACAAGTAGTTCCGTGAAGGACTATACAGCCTATTTTCATATATCCTGCTCATGTTAATTGCCTCTATCAACATAAAAATTTCAGTTTAATTGCTATAACAGATTCGTAGATATTGAGAACCGTCTAAATATTTCAGATGGTCGCCAGGTTGGATTTTTATTTCTGTACTATTACATTAAGATTATTATGTACGTGTGGTATTCAAACTGCAATCGCATGATTAGAACACAAGAAGTAAAAACGAGATTTTAAAATTACGCACAGCAGCCATTTTGTGATTATGCAAACAATTGAAATAAATTAGATGCCAGTGGATCAACATTTGTAAAAGCATTTAACGTGCAACGTTTCACGGCCCTCGGATAGATAATTCGCGAGAAACGTCCATTTAAATATTTATAATTCGCGTCACCGCCATGTTGGATTTGTGCTCTCCAGTTAACGAAAAGTCCCATAGGTGGACATATGTTCATAGTCTCTATGAACATAAAAAAATTCAGTTTGGGTGCTGTAAAAGATTCATAGATATTGAGAACCGTTTAAATATTTCGGAAGCTCGCCATTTAGGATTCTTATATGTATAGGCCATAGAGTTATGTACCATTCAAGGACAATTATTGCCTAGGTTCATTATTCAAACTTTCACTTCGATCGCATGATTACGACACAAGAAATTAAAATTTAATTTTAAAATTTCGCACAGCCGCCATCTTGAGGTTATATAAACATTTGAATTAAATTAGATGGCAGTGCATTACAATCTGCAAAATCATTTACTGTACCACATTTCACTGCGCTCAGTGAGTTAAATCACGAGAAAAGTCTATTAAAATATTTTAAATTCGCTTGGTCGCCATGTTCGTTTTGTACTTTGCAGGTTTATGAAATATACATAGGTAAACTTGTATCAGTACCCTTTATCACCGTACACAATTTCAGGGTGATATCTGTAATAGTTTCGGAGATATAGAATGTCAGTGAAATATTTCGCACAGCCGCCATTTTGAGGTTATGTAAACAATTGAACTAAATTAGACTCCAGTTCATTACAATGTGTATAAACATTTGCTGTACGAAGTTTCATTACATTTGGATAGTCAAATCGCGAGAAAAGTCTATTTAAAAGTCTCAATTTCGCTTGGCCGCCATGTTGGTTTTGTAGTCACCAGGTTTTTGAAAGTCTCATAGGTGAACTTCTAGTACTGCCCTTTATCACCTTACACAATTTCAGGGAGATATCGGTAATAGTTTCGGAGATATTGAATGCTAGTAAAATATTTCGCACAGCCGCCATGTTGGATCGGTGAGACGTAACAAAATTTAAAGGGCACGGTCGAGGTCGCCGGGAATATTGCTATGAACTTCCCGAGTTTCATTGAAATCGCGCCAGCCGATTAGATTTTATTAGGGGGACACCCACACACACACCTCACACACACACACACACACACACACACACGCACACACACACGGACAAAAGGTGATCTCATAAGCCTATTTTTTCAAAATTGAAAATAGGCTAAAAATCCATATAACATGTGTCCCATTAGTATTGCGTACAGAGATACAGCTGGTAGTTTTTAACCCAAAAAAATGTAAAGCCAAGCCAAATGAGGGCGCTCAAAGTTGATTTTTTAAAATTCCACCACCAACTTCAATGCATTTTGCACTTCTCTGGATAACACCCCGTGTAGCTCTTTGGAGGGCGTCTTTGCGTTCTTTGGTGAGGACTGCACTATGCATAATCCGAACAACCAACTCGGCTCTTGTGTTAACTTTATCCATGCAGACTTCGCCTTTCAACCGTCCCCACAGGCACAAATTCAAAGGGGTAAGGTACGAGGACCTTGGTGGCCATGAAACGTGCCCATAGAAAACTGTGTGCCAACACACGAAACAAGTACCCTGGTTACAGACCAACATGTGTATCTCGGTACGGAATACAAATAGGACACATGTTATATGGAATGTTTTATTCCAATTCATCTATACTACCACCTCCTAAAATATTTACTATTCCTCCTGAAACAGCCTGTATACCCTCCACTGCTAGTGCTGTCACCTGCCGTCTGTGCGGGGTATTTCACGTTCACGTCGAATATAGGTGGTAGTCACATTAATGTGACCGGACAGTGTAGTAAGTAATCAACAATAATTATACAATCTTACAACGATGTCAGGGGATTCACATTCGCGATGTGAGAGGAGCAAATTAAGTTTAATGTTGTACTCACGTCTACGCCTCCTATTAATAAAACTAGACACTTGTTAACATCGTGAAGTAGATAAGGTACTTACCACTGTCTGGATCAATGATGAAGAAGCTTTCGGGGTTGCCGGCCGTAATGCGGAACGTTAGTCTCTGGTTAGGATCGTTGTCATGGTCCTCTGCCTTCAGCTGCAGCACCTTCTTGCCTGCGGGAGAGTTCTCGGGAACGCTGGGATAGTACACAGGCTCTACCGTCAGGGGTGTGTTGTCATTCTCGTTGAGGACAGCAATGTAGACCTGCAACATAGCGGCCAACTATCATCACTGTCATAGGACTCGTCCTCAACTGGCTTCTTGCAACAGAACACACTAACTACTAAATCCCCTTAAATCGCTCTGGACACACTCTGGAGCACTAGATTGTATAAGCAGGACAACAAGACACATTGCGAAGTTGGCAACAGTGGAGGAAACCAAATCCTAATGAAACAAGAAGTTCCGTGACGAACTAAAGAGCCTACTTTTCTTAAAATTTAAGATTCATGTCTAGCTCTATAGACCTATCTAGAATAATGACGAAATTAAGTTGGTAATATCGACAGTTCTAAATATAGTCCGAAATATACCTGGTATAATATAGCCTAATTGAGCACTACAGTTGGCAGCCCTGGTGACTGAATATATTCTTAGTTCCATCTCTTAAGGTACAGAATACAAAATTTGGTTGAAGTCCAATGGATAGCATGCACTTTACATGCAGTTAGACATTGGATCTATCAGCGCGCGTAAATCATGTTGGCAACAATGTCATGCATGTGTTGGTCAGAAATAATCTGAAATATTATGATCACTTGTTTTGCCAATTTTGGATGAAATCCATTTGTTAGAAGAGAAGTTACATGTATTTTAAAATTGGAGCTATCAGTAGGCTTAGAGTCATGTTGGCAGCACTGACGTATATTAGTTAATCTAGAATGTCAGGTACTATACGTGTGCAAATTTTAAAGCTGTTGGCTTACATACTTTTCGATATATTAATATTAGGGTAAAAATAGGGACAGCATTTATTAACAGTTGGCAGCACTGGTTACTCTTAAGAATAAGCATTGTCATATCTGTTATGGTACACATTGCACATACAATATTTGGTTGAAATCCAATTGATGGTATAGAAGTTACATGTATTTAAAAATTGTTCCTATCAGCAGGCTTTGATCATGTTGGTAGCACTGACGTACATACGTTACTCCAAATTAATCTAGAATGTCCTGTACTATACGTGTGCATAGTTTAAAGCTGTCGGCTTGCATACTTTCTGATATATTGGTATTTGATTAAGAAAATAGAGAGATAGCATTTATTAACAGTTGGCAGCCCTGGCGGCTTTTAAGAATACGCTCAGTCATATCTGTTTATGTACACATAGTACATACGAAATTTGGTTGAAATCCAATTGATAGTGTAGAAGTTATATGCATTTAAATATAGGACTTATCAGCAGGATTAAAATCAATTTGGCAACACTGCCATGCATGGCCTCCTGGAAATTAAACTGAAATATTTTTATCTATATGTGTGCCAATTTTGGAATAGCTCACATGCATACCAAGCCTCCGTGGCTTAGGCGGCAGCACGCCAGCCTCTCACCGCTAGGTCCGTGGTTCAAATCCCGGTCACTCCATGTGAGATTTGTGCTGGACAGAACGGAGGCAGACAGGTTTTTCTCCGGGTACTCCGGTTTTCCCTGTCATAATTTCATTCCAGCAACACTCTCCACTATCATTTCATTTCATCTGTCATTCATTTAATCATTGCCCCAGAGGAGTGCGTCAGGCCTCGTCAGCCGGCATAGTTCATATCCTCGCCGCTAGATGGGGGCTTCATTCATTCCATTCCTGACCCGGTTGGAGACTGGAAGCAGGCTGTGGATTTTCATTTTCACATGCATACCCTCCAAGATATCCAACATGGAGCTCAAATTTCAATTGCGGTTTTTCTGCAGTTGGTAGCACTGACATAATTATCATACATGGGCTTGAGATATTCAGGTATAGATCTGTACTTATACCAAATTTAGATTCGATTGCTGCAGCCGTTTAGGAGTTGATAGAGTTGGGGACACACACTTAGACAGACTGACAGACAGACAGTCATTTGCCCGGACCGATCTCATAAGTCTACTTTTTCCTAATTTTTGCAAAATGTGAAAAGTAGGCTAAAAGTCTTAAACTACTGAAATTAGCCAAAATATCTTAAGTAATGATGAATGAATAATATGGTTGGTTCCTCAGTTTAGGGACTTCGACAACGCGGCCAAGTAGCCCCGTGCATTTGGGTGTGTGTGGAATCTGTCTGATAACCGGAGTTAATTGTGATGGCTGTATTAGTGTGTTATCTGTTTTAATCCAAGTAAGGACCGCAGTCAATAATTTCAAGTAGTTCCTACTTTTGCTACCAAATGCTACCGTCCACAACACCTAGTTTGTGGACATGGGTACCAGATGCCATCGCAGTCAGCACCTGGCGACGAACGTTGAAACTAATATAGCGTTATCAATTCTAACCTACAAATTTTGACTTAACACAAGTGTAGTTAGTGGAAGGTTCTTTTTCATGACATACATCTATGACATTGGCCCGCCGGCTTTACTTCCCCTCCGAAGGAAGGCATACTGAGGGATATTTAACGCTCTTTAAAAATCCGACAACTTCGGCCGGATTTGAAACCGCGACCTTGGGCATGGAATCTTAGCATGCTAGCAACTACGCCACCGAAATCACCTCACGAGGCAAAGTGCAATCCGTTCCAGCCATCATATCAAAATTATATATCTTGGCAGAGCCGGGGATCGAACCCGGACCTACAGGATGACAGCCAAGAACGCTATAGGCTACACCACGAGGTGGACATAAAACTACTTCCAACTACTGATTTATAAATAATTTAAACACTAGAAGAATAATGGGAAGACAAAAGGAGAAAGGGAAATATAAGATACGAAGAAAATGGCCTCAACCCTCGAAGAATAGGACCTCCTCTTTACATGGAATACGAACAACAGGACATGGCATTTCCCATCGAAAATCTCACAAATATTGACTGGGAATCGAACCCGTTCTACCTTGGTGGGAGGCATACAACTTGACCGCTGCGCCACCACGCCCCCTGAAAAGAAGAGGCCTGACCCCTAGAAGAATGAGGGTGTCAGGTAAGGTGAGACAAGGATCAATTAAGACGGTAAAGTGAAAGATACCCTAGATCTCGGATAGCCTAATACCGCTGGGGTCGGAAGAGAACAAGAGTTGACCATGGGAGGTTAAAAGGAAAGATGACAGAGAGGAACCCGACATAACTGAAAGCAATTCCAGACTCAGCTGCGTTCCCGTGGTCGGCAACTCACATCCCACTTATCGCGACCCCTGTGCTGGAATTGCATATTAATTCCAGAATCTGGAGACACATCTATGGGAACTTCATCAGTTGTAGAAACAGCACTCATATTGACAATTAATAAAGCGCATTACGCTCAAGTTCCCCTCAACACCCCTGTCGCAATGTCCCCTATTCAGAAGTCAACACCCTCGCAGCTTGTAGTATGAGGATAAAATGAATAATGAAGACCGCTCAAAGACTTATTCCCTTTACCAGGGGAATTAACCATGCTAAATTATAACTCCAAGACCCAACCGTAATTTGAGACCGCAGCTTTTCGAGCCAGACGCTGTGCTGGCTGGACAATTTGCGACGGAATACGTTAGTATTGATCTCTGGGTCAGAAAATGAAGTTCTTGTGACTACAATGACAATATCCATTTAAGTACGAATTATGCCCACATTAGAAGACGACCAACATATAATTTAAAGCAAAGCTCGTTTCATTCCTCACTGACAACAGATTTTCATCAAACAGAGCAATTACGTTTCTATAAATGACTAAATTGAGGCATCAGGCACTGACAGATAACAGTGTACATTGCGTGTGTGTGTATATAGTGGGAGGACGGGGTGAGCTCCAACGACAGGGAGATCTCATTAATTTGACTCGCATACAAAAACAGACACAAAATTATCTTTTGTTTCTTGCTCTCCTGATTGGAAGAGATTCAAAGTAATAAGTGATAACGAAGCAAACATCGGGAAGACTCAGATTGATAAGCAACGCAAAGGAAGGAACTATGATAAGTAACGAAAGAATACAACAATAGCAATATATACAGCAAATAAAACTAACAAAACACCAGTGTGAAGTAAAACACAAATAAATATAATTTCTTCTGTTTTTCTAAATAAATTGTATTTATAATAAAGAATAGAGTAGAAGTTAGGAGAAATGATATGAGATGTAAACAATGGAAACGACACTTAAAGTAAGATTAACGGTCACGTAAAACTAGAAGCTTTCTTCCTTATACAATAAAAAAAGAGGTTTATATTTCCGCCTGAATCAATACTTTAAGGAACAAATATTAACAAAGTTGTTCTTGGAAACGGTACATGTTTCAGGGACTAATGAACAATTTTTGTCCCCTTCATCAGCCAAATATAAAGCATTGAATGAACGAAATTATTATAAAGCGTAGCACTAAACTATCAATGGTCACTTAACCTGATATGGTGCACCGTATATAGTATATAGGTTGTTGAATTAATTGGGGTAGAGATCAAATTAATGTGGTTGTTGACGGTGTGACATAGCCTAGGCGAAGATAGTATGCGGAAAGTCTCTATATGTTCTGCAAAGGTTATTGAAGATGCATAAAGTAACCAGTTGTCGGTGCATTCATAGTCTTGTTTGAAGCAATAGCTGGAGTTAAAAACGTGGTGTTATAACGCATCACCATTCTGTGGATAATCAATGAAGATGCTTGGCTTAAATGATCCAAATGACAATTAACAAGAAGTTCCGTGAAGAACTAAAGAGCCTACTTTTCTTAAAATTTAAGATTCATGCCAATGATTAATCTATATGGATCTATCTAGAATAATGACGAAATTAAGTTGGTAATATCGAAATTTCTAATTAGTTCGAAATACTGTATACCTGGCATAATGCAGCCTAATAGAGAACTACAGTTGGCAGCCCTGGTGACTGAATATATTCTTAGATCCATTTCTTAGGGTACAGAATACAAAATTTGGTTGAAGTCCAATGGATAGCATGGACGTTACATGCAGTTAAACATTGGATCTAACAGCGAGCGTAAAATCATGTTGGCAACAATGCCATGCATGTATTGGTCAGAAATAATCTGAAATAATATGATCTATTGTTGTGCCAATTTTGAATGAAATCCATTAGTTAGTATAGAAGTTACATGAATTTAAAGTTGGACGTCTCAGCAGGCTTAGAATCATGTTGGTAGCACTGATGTATATAAGTTACTCCAAATTAATATAGAATGTCAGGTACTATACGTGTGCATAGTTTAAAACTGTCGGCTTGCATACTTTCTGATAAATGGATATTTGGATTAAAACAAATTGAGAGCATTTATTAACAGTTGGCAGCCCTGGTGGCTCTTAAGAATACGCTCAGTCATATATGTTTATGTACACATAGCACATACGAAATGTGGTTGAAATCCAATGGATAGTGTAGAAGTTATATGCATTTTAAAATTTGGACCTATCAGCAGGCTTATAATCATTTTGGCAACACTACCATGTATGGCCTCCTGGCATTAAACTGCAATATTATTATCTATACGTGTGCCAATTTTGAAATAGCTCCGATTCATACTTTCCAAGATATCCAACATGGAGCTCAAATTTCAAATGCGATTTTTCAGCAGTTGGTAGCACTGACATCATTTTCAAATATGGCCGTGAGATATTCAGGTATAGGTCTTTACTCCTACCAAATTTTGTTTCGATTGCTTCTGCCGTTTAGGAGTTGATAGGGGGACACACACACACAGCCAGACAGACAGGCAGAAGGACAGACAGACAGACAGACACACATTTGCCCGATTTCATAAGTCTACTTTTTCCTCATTTTTTCAAAATGTGAAAAGTAGGCTAAAAATGGCATAATGCAATAGAAATACGACGTAGTAGGAATGGATTACCTCTCGGCAATGAGGTTAGAATAATGTTTTGGCATGAGGTTAGATCAAAGTTTAAAATGGAAAATGATTTGTCTTCTGTTTAATTTGGTTTTACCTTAAGGCCACAGCCACCTCCTACCAAATTCTAGCTCGATTACAAATACCAACACTAAAACAGTCATCACCATGACACAGATTCTACTGGACGTTATCGATTGCAGTCATCAAATGGTGCTGTTTTCGCTCAATCGTAACTCAAAGGATGCCAAGTTCATGGCTTCGTTTTCTGGTGTTTGAAGGCGGATTTATAAATGGAGATGATGACCACGATGTCACAAGCCCCTAAATGAAACAACACCGACAAATATAAGGATGTACAGTAGAGTCCCACTCAACCGACCTTCGCTTATCCGACACTCCACGTTATCCGACATTGCTCCCTTATTGAATTGCATTCCTGGTTGTGAGGACGCTACGACTCTTGGTGTAAGTGGTACGCACAAGATCAGCTGTTTGAACTTAATGACCTGATATTATTGAATTCGTGGATGCTAACGAAAATGACGATGGTGAAGAAGAAGAAGATGATGATAATTGTTGTTTTATGGGGCCTAACATCTAGGTTATCGGCCCCTGATGATGAAGAACAAGAAGAAGAACGAGGTATATCAGAACAAAAGGATAAAACGATGTCTCACAGTGAAGGATTAGGCGCATTGGATATGACATTAGTGCACATAGAGCAACAGCGAGAGGCAAGCGCAACGGAGGTGTTGATTTTTCGTCGATGACGAGATGTCGCAGCAAGAAAACGTGAATCTGCAGGCATCCAGACATTGTTGACAATGCCTTAGTATTTGGAACGTTTTTGTTCAATACTGCATGTACAATTGAATTGATAATTCAGTAAATAGAGAACCGAAAAACATGTCATTGTCTCAGTATTCAGTATAGGCTACCTATTTGTTTTAGTTTTTTTTTTTCAAAGTAATTCTGTATTATCCGACATATTCGGTGATCCAACGTACTCCAGGTCCAATTTAGGTCGGACAATCGAGACTCTGCTGTACTTTGAATACTATTTAACACAGGCCCGTATCGTAGCCAAGTCGATAGGGTGCTTCATTATGGTGTGATATGGTCCGGGTTCGATTCTCGATTGGTCGGTGGGATTTTAACTACGATTTTTAATTTCCCCCGTATTTAAGACTAAATGTTTGGACTGTATGTTCTTCATCACTCATATCATTCACTTGAGAACACCGAGGCATGGTGTCGCAGCGGTCTACCTGTTGGCCTCTCAGCCTCTCAGGTTCGATTCCCGGTCAATGCATGTGAGATTTTCGAAGTGAAATGCCATGTCCTGTGGTTCGGATTCCACGTAAAAAGGAGGTCCCGTGGCTCATAATCATAAGATTCACGGTCACGTTAAAACTACAATCTTCCTTCCTTTCCTATTTCCTTCCTTGACAACACGCAGGTCAAGTACGTATGTCAACTTGAACGACTGGCACTATAGCCTAGTCAAATTATAATTTTTCGAGGAATTAATTTCCAGAAAGCTGGAAATCATTTTAATACCTTTGTTTGGTCCTAAATGCGTGTAATCCGAGTTTTCACCATCCCAGGAGGTGTGCATAACTTTTGGGACCCACATAACCTCAACATTTTCCCTCTTTTTTCAGTTTCTTGCTTGTAGTTCGAGAACGGTACGTCGGACGGAAAATATCCATCAGTTCGATATTAAAGAAGGTTAAATTCTGCGTCGAATGAACATCTAAAACGTGAAATTTGGTTCATTGGTACAGTCATAATCAAAAGTTCAAAACTGGGAAAATTTCTAATTTAGGTGCAAACTTACATTATGTGACTTTCCAAGACCACATGTCTTTGAAACAGATTCTCCTGTTGAAAAAAAAAAACATATAATAAAAGTTGTAGAGTTTTAGAGAATAACATTTCACGTTATATAGACAATTTTGATAAGTCCTTTTAATTTCAATTGCCCAGTTAACTAATTTAATCACTTCTATAATAATATGTAATTGAATTCCAAAATTAGCGACCCTTTCCGAAAAAAGGCATGTTCATGTTATGCCATAATGATGTAAGTATGAAAAATCAATCTACCTACTCTGATCACTGCTAAGAACATTTCAATTCAAATTTCTAAGATATACACAAATCAGAAAACTATAGGTAGTTATATAAATGTTCACACTCTGCGTAGTGATTCGAAGTAGGACGAAAGGAAAACATTTTAAATGGAGCAAAGTTGTATATTGACATTCTCTAATTAGTAACCATTATTAATATTAATTAATAAAGTAATAAGAACTTTTAAAATTGACATTAAATTAATAAAATATGAATAGAAACATGTTATAGAAACGAATAGTCATGCAGAATAAAATAAGGCATCATTCATGCTCACATTTCCTTAGATATCGATGGCCCTTCATCTACAAAGCTCTCAAGCTGGGATGGCATGTCGAGCCCCTGTTCATCGAGATCATCTTCAAAGGGACTGTCCTCACCTATTTCTGCTTCTGCGGCGATCGGCATGTGAAACACACTCATCCTCGAATAGTGCTGAATTCGAGCAGGACTGGCCGTTGCAGTTGAGGCAAATTGTTGAACAGCTGCAACTCCCTGCACACCCCTTCTTTCATCCGCATGACAATGTGTTGAGGATTTCCTTGAGCTGGATCCTTGGTGTTCATGATGGGGAGCCGTACTCTTCCAACCCCAGCTGAGAGGATCCTTTGGTCTATCATACCAGCCCTGGATTTGATGGTAGACACGCAGAATATGTTGGGTGGTGGCTGCGTTTGTTGGTGGTAGAGAGGCCAGATTGAAAGTTGGCTTTATGAGGGATATTGAGAATATCTCGTGACGGATTTGGTCCAAGGAGGTCTCATTGGCCTTAGGTGAATATAGGAATAGTTGACCTGCTGAAATGAGGTCCTCAGGATCAGCATCTGCATGGTGGAAAATCTTGACAGCCTCCTGTAAAGCCGTGTTGTTTTCAAGGAGTTTGACAAACTTCAACTTCCATTGGCGATAGAATGCAGAGGTTGTATCACACCCATTGATTGCATGTAGAAACAGAAGGTGCTGTTTGACAGCAGACGATAAGTTGACGTACCTCGGAGAGTAGAACGTGTTCTGAGAGGTCCCCTTTCCAGGTTTCAAGACGTAAATGTTTGAATTTGGTGCTTTGGCGGTTAATACGATGAACAGATCGGTGTCCTCTCCGTTTATTATGACCGTCGCAAAGTTCTCTGCCGCTTGAATGGCGGTATTGATGATGAGTGTCAGCATCATCAAGAGCTTGCCTCACTTCAAACCTCTGCTGTACTAATTTCTCAAGCAGCATGGAGATAAGTCGCTCTTTGTTGCTGTCGTTGGACAAAAATTGTTCTTTCGGCATGGCTGCTGTCATCGTTTCAGGGAACACTACGTTAGAAGAAGAGTGCTTGCTTTTACGGCGAAGACGCTCAGCTGATTTTGTACTCTTTACTGATGCATCATCAGGGTAACTATCGAAAACGATAAATGTACTGGGAGGGTTGTAGTATTGCTTAACGCTGTCAACATATTAGGAGAGAATTGTTGAAAATTGTTCCTTGGATTCCCAAACCACTCGATGTAGAAGGAATGCCCCATCAATTCCAATGGCACTACCTGCAAGAGCTGGTAGATCAGCAACTGGTGAAAATAAATTGTAGAACACAGATTTCTTTGTTTTCCGCATTCCTGTTTCATCAAAGATAGAAAGGGGATAATGAGCTAACTCAAACAAATAATAATGTTTGAACTGTTCCTCAGATTTTTTAAGAAGTGTTATGCGTCGGAAAAGTATATCTAGATTTACTAGTATATCTTCGCAGTGAATCCTGACTTTCGTGCTGAAAGCTTTAAGAGGAACCACTCTGTTTTTTCGTTGAAACTTGACATTACTGAAGTCGTTGCCACTAATCTCAGCAATACAATGAATCCCTTTTTTAAACCCTTCATGGCCGTTAATTTTCACATTGCCAGTTACTCCTGTGCTAATGGTCATCACAAATTGTCTAGTTGGGATGGGATAGTGAGAAGAAAACCAGTCAAAATGGATCGCAACGTCTGCATCGTCCCTCTGTACCCTTGAAAACCAAGCGTCGACGTGCTGCTCTGAAGTACCATACGTCACGCCACAAAAGTCTTCCACTTGTACCGCAATTTCCATGATGATGGTAGGTATTGTGGCAACCAAAGTCAGCGGAGTACTGTACGTTATGCCTCGTCCATGAGTCAGCCCACCTTGGGCTTTCAGAGACCTCATTACCACTTGCCCAATCGTCTGATCAGTGAATACACCAGACCAAAACTAGTTAGACCTTCTGATGAAAAATCAGCTGTTTCGTACAATTTGGTCGAGTAGGTATAACAACATTGTATGAAACAGATGATTTTATTTTCACGATTTCAGAGTTCAATAGGAGAACTTATTCCGAAGATATGTGGTCTTGGAAAGTCGAAAAATGTAAATTTGCACCTAAATGAGAAATTTTCCCAGTTTTGAACTTTTGATTATGACTGTACCAATGAACCAAATTTCAAGTTTTAGATGTTCATTCAACGCAGTAGTTAATCTTCTTTAATATTGAACTGATTGATATTTTCCGTCCGACGTACCGTTCTCGAACTACAAGAAATAAACTGGAAAAAGAGGAAATATTTTGAGGTTATGTGGGTCCCAAAAGTTATGCACACCTCCTGGGATGGTCCAAACTCGGATTACCAGCATTTAGGACCTAACGAATGTATTAAAAACAATTTCCAACTTTCTGGGAATTAATTCTTCAAAACAACTTTTTGGATCTAATTTGATTGGCCTACTAGGTCTCTCCGGAAGACATAAGCCATTATTATTTTTAGCCTATTTTCATTTTATGAAAAAAATAGGCTTATGAGATCACCTTTTGCCCACGTGTGTGTGTGCGCGTGCGTATGTGTGTGTGTGTGTGTGATGTGTGTGTTATGTGTGTGTGTGTGATGTGTGTGTGTGTGTTATGTGTGTGTGTGTCCCTAATAACTTCTACACGGCTGGAGCGATTTCAATGAAACTCGGTAGGGTCCTAGCACCATTTCGGCCGACCCCGACCGTTCTCTTCAAATTTTATTTCGTCTCACTAATCCAACATGGCGGCTGTGTGAAATATTTCACCGGCATTCAATATCTCCGAAAGTATTACCGATATCACCGTAAAATTTTGTACGAAGATAATGGGCACTGCTAAAAGTTAACCAATGAAACTTCTAAAAACCTGGTAACTACAAAATCAACATGGCGGCCAAGCGAATATGAGACTTTTAAATAGATTTTTCTCGCAATTTAACCATTACAACGTAATGAAACTTGCCACAGCAAATGTTTATACACATTGTAATGCACTGGCATCTAATTTATTTCAATTGTTTACGTAACCTCAAGATGGCGGCTGTGCGAAATATTTCACTGGCACTCTATATCTCCGAAACTATTACTGATATCACCCTGAAGTTTTGTACGGTGATAAAGGACACTACTACAAGTTTATCTGCGTAACTTTCAAAAACCTCTCAAGTATAAAACGAACATAGCGGCTAAGCGAAGTTGAGATTTTAATAGACTTTTCTCGCGATTTAACAATCTGAGCGCAGTGAAATGTTGTACAGTAAATGCTTATACATATTGTAATGCACTGCCATCTAATTTAGTTCAATTGTTTACATTAACTCAAGATGGCGGCTGTGCGAAATTTTAAAATTAATTTTCATTTTCTTGTGTCGTAATCATGCGATCGAAGTGAAAATTTGAATAATGAAGCTACGCAATAATTTTCCGTTAATGGTACATAGCTCTATGCCCTCTACATTACTGATATCACCCTGAAGCTTTGTACGGTGATAAAGGACACTACTACAAAATGGCGACCATCCGAAACATTTATACGGTTCTCACGATCTTCGAATCTTTTACAACAATCAAATAGAAATTTTTAATCTTCATAGAGGCTATGAACATAAATTCACCTGTAGGACTTTCAATGACCTGGTGAGCACAAATCCAACATGGCGACGACGAAGTATAAATATTGAAATGGACGTTTCTCGCGATTTAACCATCCGAGTTCAGTGAAACATTGTTCGGTAAATGCTTATACAAATTTTAATCCACTGGCATCTAATTTATTGCGATTGTTTTCATAGCCACAAGATGGCAGCTGTGCGAAATTTTATAATCTCGTTTTTATTTCATGTGTCCTAATCATGCGATTGAAGTTTGAATACCACACGTACACAATACTCTTCATGTAATAGCCTGCTAGGTAGTGAGCCCGAAGGCTGGTTGGATCCTCAAAACGTACCGCCGTTAGGTTATGTGGGTAGATACCCAAAAAAGACAAAGGCAGCGCTATGTATTAGTACATAAATAAAAATCCAACATGGCGACCATCTGAAAAATTTAGACGGTTCTCAATGTCGACGAATCTATTACAACAACCAAACTGAAATTTTGTATGTTGATAGAGGCAATTAACATGAGTAGGATATATGAAAATAGGCTGTATAATTCTTCACGGAACTATTTGTTGTTTTATTTAAGCGAAAATTCTCCTACAGGAGAGCGATTCAACTTGATAACATGATGTCATTTGGGGGTGTGTCTCCTCCGCTCCTCCCAAAATCTCTTCATTCTCTCGGAATGTTCCCTCTTCCTCTCATCCGTCCAATTTTCCCCAGGTTGTCGTAATGATCTTGGTTCGAACTTAACATTCGCGATTTTCGTCTGGCACTCAGTTTGGTCTTCGAAATGTTGTATATGATTACTTGTAAGTCTCTCTGTACCTGTCTAAGCCAATCTGTGCCGAATTTACTCTGTGTTTCTTTGGCAATCCAGAGGTGGCCATCTTGTGGATGTGAGTGTAAAATTTGGCTCTGCGTTTTCTAATTTCGTGTGTTATCGTATTGGTCTTTTGATAGAGTTCTGTACTGGGTTTCTTCATCCAAATGCCGTTTCTGTTGATTGCTCCGTGGATCTTCTGGAGAATTTTCCGTCCTGCTTTTCCAGTTTTCTGATCTTGGAATGACCATCGATTACTATTGTTTCAGCGGCTAATGTTGATTCTGGAAGAATAACTGTTTGATAATGTCGTAATTTGGCCTTTCTTCTTCTTCTTCTTCTTCTTCTTCTTCTTCTTCTTTCGATTCGACCATCTAAGGACCACGTCATTTCAACTGTTTCTTGTCGCATCGAGCTTTAACATCCTCCCAATACTATCGCATTAGTTCTCGATGCTGTTGTTTCCTTTCTGCAGTCCACTTCTTGCCAGTTGGAAGCTTTGCTTTTCTTGGAAACATCGGTGTGCTGTCAGTGTTTGTTTAAGGGTGGCACGTTCCCAAATATCGTTGCCTGTAATTCCCACTTCTTGTAAATCTTTGTCCACCTCAGTGAACCAAGCTCCCTTGGGTTTCTTTTTGAGGAAGTAGGTGAAAATTCTATTTGTCAATCGTGCTGGGTTCATTCTTGTTATATGACAATAAAATGCAATCCTCCGTTTCCTCATGGTATCAGTTATTTTTTCCACATGGGTGTCAATTCATGGTTGTGTCGTCTCCTATATTCCCCATTATCTTTTACCGGACCCAAGATTTTTCTTAGAATTTTTCTTTCTTTCACTTCCTGATTCTCTGTTAGTCCCTTGCGATGCACTGCAAGGCACTCTGCAGCATACAAAGCCTCTGGATGGATGACTGTTGGGTAGTGTCTTAACTTGGCATTTGTTGATATGGATTTCTTGTTGTAAATGGCCTTTGTTAGAATATATGCCTTTTCCATTTTCCTGATTCGTGACTCGAAAGCTGCCTTCTCGGAGAGATTGGGGTCTATCCACTCACCCAAATATATGAACGCTTTCCTTTGCTTGATTTTCCCCTGTCCTATATCCAGCTCTTTTGGCGCTAGCTTGATATTAGTGATGAATTCTGTTTTTTCAAAGGAGATCTTAAGGCCCGTTTTTGCTGCTTGAATCTGGACTTCATTAATTCGCGCTGCGGCTGCATCGAGGGAATCTGAAACAAAATGCGAGGTCATCTGCGAATGCTGGGCAGTCAACTATCAGGTTCTGTTTTTTGTAGCCCAATCTGACTCCATTTTCAGACTTGTTAATGTTCATTACTTTTCGCCACTGCCGGATGACTTTTTCGAGCACACAGTTGAAGAGCAACCAATCTTGTTTTCGAAGGGCTCTGAAATTTCTCCCCTGAATGTCACTTTGGAAGCAGTCTTGGTTAAGGTTTTCTGAATAATTGCTCTTGTTTTGTTGTCCAGTCCCAGTTTTTCAGAATTTCAAATAGGGTGGGTCGATCCAAAGAGTCATAAGCGGCAAAAAGATCTGACGGTGTTTAAATCACAACAACACAAACATTTTAAATGATACAAACTCTTTTATTACTTATAACAGCAAGGTGTACATGTCAATTAATGGAAAACACGAAAGAACAATAGATTTTAACTTTTAAGATTTGAAGATAACGTCTTTCAAATGATGCCCATCTTTTGCCATGCATTCTTCCAGTCTTGCAGTGAAGTTTTGCATAGTTATTAGGCTTCAACTGCTGGACAATAACCATTTTATACGGATGAAAATGCAAATCGAAACACAATATTCGTCTCACTGTTCGATCAGACATTTGCAAAGCAGCAGCTTGTTTACGAGCCGGCCGCCGTGGACTGGTTTCCACAGCTTGTCTCACTCGCTCAACATTTTCTGGTGTCCTGGCTGACCTTGGACGGCCTGTCGACGTACGTTTTAAGGCTGAACCTGTAGCTTTAAAATTACTCACCCATAACAAAATTGTGTTACGAGATGGAACGCGTCCTCTTCGGCTCGCTCAGCAGTACAACGACATTAACCGCCAGATCTTTTTGCCGCATGGCTTCAGATATGAAAGAATAGATTTAAGGTTCAAAATCTGTTCGGCACATGATCGTCCCTTCCGAAATCCCCCTTGATATTCCCCTAATTGTGGATCCAACTGTTCCTCTGCTCTAGTTTGAAGGGCTTTTCAAAGGATTTTGTATGTTATTGCAAGGAGGGAGATGCCACGGTAACTGTTCACATTCGTTCTATCACCTTTTTTGTGAAGAGGGTGAAGCAGAGCTGATATCCAATTAATAGGGAGTTCCTCCTTCTCCCATATCTCACTAATTATTTCTGTTAGCTTATCGATAGCTACGTCGCCATCATGCTTCCATAATTCGGCGATTATTGAATCCTCGCCTGGTGCCTTATTGTTTTTAAGTGACTGAATGATCTGCATAACTTCTTCGTTGGTTGGTGGTGTAGAGTCCAGGTTTGTATTTGGATTGTCTTCAAATGAGTGGGTGGGTGAGTGTTTATAGTGTCAGACTACCAACCCCCAAGCTTGCAGGTTCGCTCCTGGCCGTGGTAAGTGTTTTTGAAAGGCGACAAAAATCACGGCATGCATGTCATACGTTGTTGGTATGTTAAAGAACCCATTTCAATTCAGTAGACCGTGTTCATAATGGAAAAAGTAATCTCGAGATTTTCCGCAAACATACAAAAGTTCCTCCTTTCTCTAGGCCTACTAGAAAGCGCTATAGTGTCAAGGAGCGAAGATATCTAACCTCCTTGACTTTCATAGTGTTCCAAGGAACAACAAAATTCGACATGCAAGCTGGCCTCTGGGCGTCAAATAACAAAGCTTGCACCCGGCATCCGAGGCCATACGATATTATTATTATTATTTTATTTACTTTAAAATTGAGCCACTGTGGACTACGGTTTAACAATAAATATCATTTTCTGTGTATAGATCATGTTCCTCTGCCAGCTTTGATGTCCTGCCAGTATGTGTTGAGCCCATCACTCACTTGTTAGTGACTTCTTCCGATATTATGACAGAGGCCCCCTTCTTTTTTTGGGGGGGGGGGGGGGTTTCTGCCCCTATCCTATAACCCCGGTAGTGTTTGAACATATGTCTAAATTCATTTCTGTCCAGAATTTCGTCCTCCGGTATACCTATTTCAGCAAGATCTTTATTACATTCTTGGAACCATCTTAATTTTTTTGCCTTTGGTCACAAAATTCCAATTTTTCTTTGTCAGTCGATCATCGGAAATTCTGAAGATGTGCCCATGGAACCAACTTATGTCTTCGTCATTTCAACTGTCTCCTTTGAACTTTAACGTTGGACCAGTATTCCTTCATCTGTAGACGGTGTTGATCCTTTCTCTCTTTCGTCCACGCCTTTCCAGTTTTCATCGTTGGCTTTTATGTTCAAAGAGTTTTCTTTTAAGTTTGTCACACTCCTGGATATCTTCACACGAGATCCCAATCTCCAGAATATCTTTCTGTATCTCACTGAACCTGGCTTCCTTTGTCTTTTCTCTAGGAGAAAAGTGAAGATGCAGTGGTTTAAACGTGTTGACGTCATTCGGGTCAAGTGCCCATAAAATGTAATTATATTATTATATAATAAGCTAAAGGTGTATGTTTCACAAAACTCAAGCTCCTAAAGGTACTCGTTTGTACCAAAATCTTCCAAATCGTCTCAATAGTACAGGAAAAATCTTACATGTCTTGATAAGTCAACGGAAATATACTTATTTGTTTATAAAGTGCTTTTAAACAAAATAAACAAGACGATAGCCCTTGGTAGAACTGTCGCGCGTACAGCCCACATAGCACTAGGGCCGGGCGGGTAGTCTGTACACATGGGGCGCACGCAACCCATTATGCGAGAGCTCTCGCATGGGTCCGCTAGTTATTATTATTATTATTATTATTATTATTATTATTATTATTATTATTATTATTATTATTTTACGTGCCCTTGATGTACATTAAACTCGTGGCTGGTTAGTTTAGAGAAGGCTGATAATCTGGCTACAGAGTTTAGGGTGATATTCCTTGTGCTAATCCATGGTGAATTTAACAACGAATGCCATGGAAGGCTGGAAGAGCTCACGGTACGCCCCTTCCCTGTGAGATGCGATTACTTAAGGGTTTGTCTGAAAGGAAGACACGTCCACTCACCTCCAGACGAGCATGAAGGGGCACAACTCCATGGTCCTGTGCGAACACCGTCAACCAGTAATGGCCCTTACTTTCCAAGTCGAGGGGTACCATCGTGCGGATATTGCCTGGAACAGAAAATACAAAATTAGACTCAAAACGAACAATTAGCAACAAACAAATAGGAGGAATAGGGTAAACATTCATGATCACACACACCTCTTCGTATGTGTTTTGAAAAGTGCAGGAGATCATAAATGTGATCTGCAATATTAAGGGATCTGTGATAACTTATTCTGTAACACCATATACAGTATTTACAATATTGTTTTTAAGTTAATAATAATTATAATAACTATGCATAAATTACAAAGATGTTTTCATATGACAATATATATATATATATATATATAAATTAAATAAAACTTATCCTGGAACAGTAAATTAATGCACTATCAAACAGTGGTCAGACCTGAAACTCTGTATGCGACGGAAACACTTAAATTAACAAGATTTGGTGATTTAGACAAATTAGAGAAGACTGAAAGACGAATTCTGAGAAAAATACTGGGAGTTAAACGAAATAACGCAGAATAAAGTTATACTAATATTATTATTATTAATCTTGATTGGTCACATTGGACCACTTGAGTCGTTCCACAATCACTTCTTCTTTGAAGGTAGTACTGCTTGGTTCTTGCGCTCTTTCCAGTACTTTTTCATTCTTTCAGATCCGTTCTCGCTTGCTGGGCCCTAGGTTGCAGGTTCGTATCCTGGCGCAGTCAGCTGGCATTTGAGGGTGCACAAATGTGAGGGAGCCGTGTCAGTAGATTTACTGGCACGTAGAAGATCCCCTTCGGGGCAAAATTCCGGCACCCCGGCGTCTCTAAAAGCCACAGTAGTTAAAAGGGACGTAAAACCAATAACATTATTATTATTATTATTATTATTATTATTATTATTATTACTATTATTATTATTATTATTATTATTATTATTATCTTTCAGATCGGGATTTTCTCAACTCATCTGAAATCTCCATAGGCTTTCTACGTGTCATTTCTGCAGACATGTAATAAAAAAAGAGAAGATTACAGTTTTTCGGGCACATTTATAGGATGGAAAAGAGTAGACTAACTAAACAGATCTTCAACTTACTCAATAGTTACAAATCCAAACCCACATGGTTCACTGAAACTGACAAAGATTTGGCAAACGCCAGAATTCAGACAGACACAATAGTAAACAGATCACTCTTCAGAGAAGCTATTCGAAAGGTAGAATTTCAAGAAAGAATGAAACAAACAACTCGCAGAAAGTGGACTGAAGAGGAGAAAGATCATCACTCTAGAAGGATGAAGGAAATTTGGAAACAAAGGGAATTGAACACAATGGACAATATCCAAAGTTGTGTCATCGTACCCTCCAAATGGGTTATTCCAAAGGAGAAGAAGGAGAATTATAATAAGTATGTAATCACACGTTTATGTATTAATTGTTCATTTTTAGTCGGTCAACACGTAATTATGCCCAATTAATTATACTAGCGGGAAATATGTTACTCTATATGGAAAAATTTACGTAAGGACCATCCACATATTTCGTAATCACATCTTAGTCGATTTAACCCCCTGCCCTCATGTAATCACGCGCAATATTCCCATCGACCCCCCAACCCCTTGTTTTACGGCTAATAACAAAGCAATACTTAATACTTCTGGTTTCGTCACGGTCAAATATTAACAGAGATTCAAATTTATATATAATAGTTGTTACAATTCACATAAATTCTTTAAAATGAGTTGAAGAGTAACAAACGAAAAAATGTACATAAGTACTTGAAGCAGTTATTAGGAGATGGTACTTGAGTGGTAGAAATAGCATACTGAAAATCATGTGTAGACTTAGAAAAGGCGTTTGATAATGTTGATTGGTTGTTTTTACATTTTGAAAAGGATTGGAATAAAGTACAGGGATAGGAGGGTGATCTACAATCCATACAGAAACCAAACGGCAGTTATTCGAGCCGAACGACATGAGAGAAAACCCTGAATACAGAAAGGTGTAAGGCAAAATTGCAACTTATCACCCTTACTTTTCTATCTATAAACTGAACAAGCAATTAAGGAAACGAGAAAACTTTTAAGGTAGGTGTAAAGTATAAATAAATGAAAGAGAACTATTCTTTGAACAAGATAAGAGTCTTCTGCTAATTTTACACGTAAAAAGAATGACGTATACATTTCCGCATGAACACAGGAAGCCGAGGCAGGACCGTGGAGAGGGAATATACGTCCCACCGCGTGGTGGCTTCACTCGCGCCTTCTGTCAGCCGCGTAGACTGAAAAATGAGTTGATTTTTATTATTTTTAAGCGATTAAGTAATCATTTCATTTACCTCTCCCCCTCCTCCTACACGTCATCAACGTAATCATAGGCTTCGAACTCCCTCCCCTCTTTCCTGGTTGTGATTACGAAATATGTGCACGTCCCCATATAGTTAGGTATTATTTGAACAGATTAGGGGAACCTGACAATGTACATTAGCCAACGATGCCACTGCTTAATAAAAGATTTATTGTTAGTTAACCATGACACTTAAAAACGTAAAATGTTCACCGTTTATCAATAACATTCACAGCTGCGTAAAACTTAAGTTTAATAAAAAAATAAGAACTTTCAATAATTATGAACATTTGAAAAAATATTTCTGTAACTTAACATTTTCTATGTTATGTACTCTACCATTCTCTAAGGCAGCGTTTTCCAAACTGTGGTACGCTCGTACTGCTGCAGTGGTACGCGGTGATGTTACGAAAAATATAAAAATATAAAATATAAAATTTAAGAACATAAAAAAATGATATGTTGCCGGAGGACTTTAAGGCCAAAGATAAGGAGCAGTTTTATGAATTGAATTGTGATTCAGAACTAAGGCAAACCTTTACAAAAATGACTCTTATGAACTTTTGGGTTGAGAGGCAGACATAGCGGACAAAGCAGTTAGATTTTTACTGCCTTTCACTACTTCGTACTCGTGTGAGACTGCATTTTCTTCACTTGTTTATCTCAAGAATAAATAATAAATACCGGAATAGACTCCTGACAATGGAAAACAATGTTCGTTTGAGACTCAGCAATCTTAAACCAGACTTTCCTAAGTTGGCTTCTAATCTTCAAGCTAAACCTTCACATTGAACTTTGGTTTTTATGTTTAATTATTAAGAATTTTGTATTAATATTATTTGTACAGTGTAATTTCTGAATACTTATTGTAATAAATAATAAAACAACTGGACACACTTTTTATTATTTGAACTTCAACTCCAACAAACACAATTTACAATCCATATTTTGGTCTGTTCCGTAGTGGTGGTGGGGATTATAGTTACTATATCTCCCAACCATTAGGTGGTACGCGAGAGATTCTCATCTCTTAAAGTGGTACACACACAAAAGAGTTTGGGAAACACTGCTCTAAGGAACAGTGGGCCCTATCAAGTTGATATTTTGCACACTTATAGGGACTTATGAGGTTAAAGCAGAGAATAAAAATGAATGTAAACAAAGTAAAAATAAAATAACTAACAATAAAAAACTATCTGAAATAATGGCTCAAATTTATTTATTTAGCTTTTGGAAAAAAAAAATGCACAAAGGTAATTACAGTCTATATACATATTTACATAATCTATACACTGAGTCACAAACAGATATCCAGATTTGTGATGTATTCAGTAGCCTTATTTGTTGCGAAGAGGAACTCTTGCAGGTCACCACTGAATGCTCTTAAGGGGCACGCTTGGACAATGTGCTGAACCGTTTGACGTTCATCACCACAATCACAGCGTGAGGAAGATGTCATCCCCCATTTATGTAGGGAATCGGCGCATCTACCACAATTAGTTCGTTTTCTATTCAGAGTGGTCCAAATCTTCCTGTGTTTATCAAATCCTGGTGGCATCTTCAGTTGTTCCTTTGTAGCACTGGTTTGCCATAATTTCGTCCATCGATCACTTTTATTATATTTATTGTTATTGACTTGGCAAGTTTGTAATGGAGGATGACGGGAAAGGAGTCTCTTAGTGTTGATGGCAGGAATGTCTTCATGAATAGGGAGCTCAGGACTAGCAGTTATTTTCGTTAATTCACGCACAAGTGAACAATCTCGTCGCAGGGAAGGAGGCTCAATGTGACTCAGGATTGGAAGCCTGAATGCAGGCGTATTCTTTAAAGTGCGAATTAAAATATTCATAAAATCTAAACCAAATGAATCCCAACAATAAATTTACTTTACAAGCTTTTACATTATTAGTAGATAAAAAAATACTGTCCTCGTCTGATTATCTACAGAAACATCAGAGGTTTCATAATAATTTTAGTTTATTCAAATGCCCATTTTTATTGAAATAGGTTATACTTAAGTTTTTTGTTAGTAGAATTTTGGTATTTAATTGTTAGTACGGTAGAAGGTTAGTATTTTTGTTAGTAGAATTGCTCTTTACTTATTCTGAAAGGGAGTAGCAGCCTTTCAGAATAAATCAATTCTTTACTAGTTTTATAGACGGTTAAGATATTGATAATATAAGCCAAATAATGGCTACACTGCGTCCTGCTGCACGGCTGAAAGCAACGGGAAACTACAGCCGTATGCTATTCCCGAGGATATGCACCTCTCTATGCATAATTACATGTGATGATGGCCTCCTCCCTTGTAAAATTTCAATCCGGAGGTTAACTAGTCCCCCGTTCGGATCTCCGGGTGGGGATTTTTGGTCAGGAGACTATAGGGTCATTAGCACTAAATCAAACAATGGCCAAGCAGGGGTTGGCCTCATATTGAGTAGGAAACTTGGACAGCGGGTGGAATATTATGAGCAATATAGTGAACGGATTATTGTAGCAAAAATCAATACTAAACCTACCTGCACCACAGTGGTACAAGTCTATATGCCTACCAGTCAAGCTGATGATGAGGATGTTGAAAAGGTCTATGAAGAAATAGACGAAATTCTCAGGTATATCAAGGGTGATGAAAATGTTATAGTAATGGGAGATTGGAATGCTGTGGTAGGAAAAGGGAGAGAAGGGAAGATAGTAGGAGATTTCGGATTAGGTGAAAGGAATGATCGAGGAAGCAGGCTGGTAGAATTCTGCACAGAGCATGAATTGGTCATAGCTAACACCTTATTCAATAACCACAATAGAAGAATATACACATGGATGAGACCAGGAGATACACGGCGTTACCAAATCGACTTCATTATGGTCAAGCAGAGGTTTCGAAACCAGATTTTGGATTGTAAAACATATCCTGGTGCTGACATAAACTCTGATCACAATCTGGTTGTAATGAAATGCAGATTAAAGTTGAAGAAACTGAAGAAAAGTCAAGAGCCAAAAAGGTGGGCAATAGACAGACTGAAAGAGAAGGATGTAAACGAAAGATTCAAGAAGAGTATAAAGGAAGGACTAATGAAAAACCCTAAACCAACTTCAATTGCAGACGAATGGGCACTTTTGAAGAATGAAATAACAAAATCCGCAGAAGAAAACATTGGTAGGAAAGAAAGAATAGGTAGAAAACCGTGGATCACTCTGGATATACTAGAATTGATGGATGAAAGGCGGAAACACAAGAATCTAAGAGATGAAAAGGGGAAAGCAGAATACAGACGTCTGAGAAATGAGGTTAACAAGAAGTGCAAGTAAGCGAAAGAAGAATGGTTGAAAGAGAAATGTGCAGGTATAGAAAATTGTCTGAAATTAGGAAAAGTAGACACAGCTTATCGAAGGATTAAGAATACTTTTGGGGAAAAGAAGACTAAGTGCTGTAATATTAAGGACACAAATGGAAAGCCTCTAACAGATAGGGAAGAAAAGGTTGAGAGATGGAAAGCTTACATAGAGAGTTTGTATAAGGGAAAGGAGATTGAGAATCATGTAATGGAAAGGGAGGAGGAAATTGATGAGGATGCGAAAGGAGATTTAATATTGAGATCAGAATTTGATAGAGCTTTGGAAGACTTAAGCAGGAACAAAGCACCAGGCATAGATGATATACCGATTGAGTTGCTACGCTGCATAGGAGATGAAGGTCTGATCAGGTTATTTCACTTGGTGTGTAGGATTTATGAGACAGGTGTGGTACCCCCTGATTTCAAGAAGAATGTAATCATCCCTATACCAAAGAAAGTGGGAGCTGACAGATGTGAAGATTACCGTACAATCAGCTTGATTACTCATGCTTCAAAGATCCTGTCTAGAATAATTTACAAGAGGATTGAAAGCCAGATAGAAACGGAGTTGGGTGAAGACCAGTTTGGTTTCAGGAGAAATGTAGGAACAAGGGAAGCTGTACTAAGTCTTAGGCTGATTTTGGAAGGTAGAATAAGGAAAGATACGAAAACGTTCATGGCTTTTGTAGACTTAGAAAAGGCTTTTGATAACGTTGATTGGACTAAATTGTTTGACATTATGAAATCTATTGGAATAAAGTACAGGGATAGGAGGGTGATATACAATCTGTACAGAAACCAGACAGCAGTCATTCGAGTTGAAGGACATGAGAGAGAAGCTGGTATTCAGAAAGGTGTAAGGCAAGGCTGCAAACTTATCACCCATACTTTTCAATCTTTACATTGAACAAGCAATGAAGGAAATTAGAGAAAAAATTAAAGTGGGAGTGAAGATTCAAGGAGAAATAATTTCAACTCTGAGATTTGCTGATGACATCGTCATCTTGGCCGACAAGCCTGAGGATTTGAATGAGTTTTTGAATGGTATGGACTCCGTCTTACGGAAATAATTCATGATGAAAATTAATAAATGTAAAACAAAAATACTGGAATACAGCCGAGATAAATCAGAAACCTCTATGGAGATCAAATTGGCAGGTGAAAAGCTGAAGGAAGTAGGAGACTTCTGTTACTTAGGAAGCAGAATAACCAGTGATGGACGAAGCAAAGAGGATATTAAAAGTAGGTTGGCTCAGGCAAAGAAAGCATTTCTACAAAAAAGGAATCTGCTGACATCGAATATAGATTTAGGTATTAGGAAGTCATTTTTGAAAGCCTTTGCCTGGAGCGTGGCGCTCTATGGAAGTGAAACTTGGACTATTGGTGCAGCAGAAAAGAGGAGAATTGAAGCATTTGAAATGTGGTGTTACAGGAGAATGATGAAGATCAGATGGGTAGATAGGGTTACAAAGAGGTATTAAGACGAGTGGGAGAGGAGAGATGTTTCTGGCGACTGCTAATGAAGAGAAGAGATAGGTTGTTAGGACTCATACTAAGACACCCAGGAATAGCAAGCTTAGTTATGGAAGGAAGGGTCGAGAACAAAAACTGTAGGGGTAGACCAAGGTTAGAATATGTTAAACAGATTGCCTCGGATGTAGTGTGTCGGAGCTATGTAGAGATGAAACGATTAGCTCAGGACAGGGAGGCATGGAGAGCTGCATCAAACCAGTCAAAAGACTGAAGACTCAAACAACAGGTTATACATGCTCTACTACTTTAGTGACACTCAACTGTGAATGTAATTGGCAAACTGTGAAACTGAAGCTTCTAGTTGTCATGGTAACCTAAGAATGGAGCTTTTATTAAGCAGCTGCATTGTTGGCTAATCTACACTGCCAGGTTCCCTTAAAAGGGGGAAGGCTTTACAAGGATTACATGGTTGGTTGGTTCCTTAGTTTAGGGGCTGCGACAACGCGGTCATGTAGCCCCGTGTACTTTGGGTGTGTGTAGAATCTGTCTGATAACCGGTGTTAAATTGTGATGGCTGTATTAGTGTATGTATCTGTTTTTTAATTCAAGTAAGGACTGCCACTTTGAATTTTTCAAATAGTTCCTACTTTTGCCGCTAAACGCCACCGTCAACGACTACTAGGCCTAGTTCAGAACTTAGCTACTAGACGCCACCGCAGTCCGCTCTTAGAAACGAACGTAGGAACCCAAGAGCGTTGTTTACATTCTTAACCTATAGAATTTAAATTCACACAGGTGTAATTAGTGGAACGTTCTTTAAAATGCCATAAATCTATGACAAGGGACCGCCGGCTTTACTTCCCCTCCGAAGGAAGGCATACTGAGGGATTTTTAACGCTCTTAAAAAAATCCGACGGCTTCGGCTGGGTTTGAACCCGCTATCTTGGGCATAGAAGCTCAGCATGCTACCGACTACGCCACCGGAGCCGCCAAAAAGGATTACATGTTTCGTTCCTCAAGCGAACATCTTTAGATCAATGTCATTTAAATCACTCAAAGAACTTCCCGTACTAAACCCATCCACAATAATGTAGTCATGGTAGTCTGACACATTTCCCACCTAATATAATTAATTGTTAATAATTACGTATTGAGAGACTGAGAATTATCAATGAATTGTTAATTAACACCATGGCGGCGTAGTTGGTAGCATACTGAGCTTCTATGCCCAAGGTCGCGGGTTCAAAACTGGCCAAAGTCGTCGGATTTTTAGGAGCGTTTAAAGTCCCTCAGTATGCCTTCCTTCGGAGGGGAAGTAAAGCCGGCGGTCCCATGCCATTGATCTATGGGATGAAAAGAACCTTCCACTAACTACACTTGTGTGAAGCCAAAATGTGTAGGATAGAATTGATAACGCTCCATTAGTTCCAACATTCGCCGCCAGGGGCTCACTGCAATGCCACCTGGTAGGCAAGTCCGCAAGCTAGGTGTCGTGGACGGTAGCATTTGGTAGCAAAAGTAGGAACTACTTGAAATTACTGTCTGCAGTCCTTACTTGAATTAAAACAGATAACACACACTAGGGCCCGGATGTTGATGCAGTAAGAAAGTTTAAAAAATGCACTTGCATTTTTCAAAAATGACTGTAATAAATGACCTAAAAATCGAAAAATGCATTGTAAAATGGAGAAAATGAACTGAGACAAGAATATACACCCCTTTCCCCTTTCTACCCGCCACAGCTGACCTTGATCAACAGAGCAGGTGACATTCTATTCCACTAATAACTGGTTTGCGACGAAAACAAGAGCATCTGTATACCTATGGTACCGTTCTTCTGCATCCAAGATATATATATTTTTCTACTAATAGCAATACCGAAATATTTTATTTGAATATTTTAAATTAACTTGTATCAGCGACTAGCTTCTTCTTAACTCTGAGAGAAGTAACTCCCTCATATAAAGCTGTGACATGACTAAATTGGAAAGAAAATACCTTAAAAGGCCGATTTCTCTAAAATATGACCTAAAAAATCTACCAAACTTTAAAAAATGCTCTTAAAATGGAAAAATAGCAAATAATGCAAAAATATGCAAAATAAAAATGAGTTTCTATATACTTCAGCATTGTTTTAGGCAACTCAGTAAAAAGATGACATGTCATCAACATCCGGGCCCTAGTCATCACAATTAACACCTGTTATCAGACAGATTCTACACAAACCCAAAGTACACGGGGCTACATGACCGCCTTGTCGCAGCCCCTAAACTAAGGAACTAACTAACCTTAATTAACACGTTATCGTACTTGATAAGAAAGGGTTCATCTTTACAAATCACGCATGTGGCTCTAGAATCTTTGTGGAAATTAAATACAACCCTCAAGGAGGAAACGTTTGAGGATCCCTGATTGGCCGTCTAAATAGGTTAGGTACCCAAGACCAGGATGGTGCGGAGCAACAAGTACATTCCATCCCGTGTAGCCAATGGCCGAGTAAGCCCTGAGACAAGATCTCGTTAGTTCTCAGTGACAAGTCAGCAAGGATTTCTCGCGGACTCTGGCACACAAGGGAATGGTGACTCGACATTCGTTGTGGGTAGAAATGTGGAAGAGATGTCACACCCGCTACATCTCTCCTCTACCGGGTGTTCGATAGGCACATTCATGGATTTTAGAGTTGTTGTTCCTTCAATTTATTTTCGTCAAATCTTCCCATATAAACATACACTATTGCACAAAAGGCCGTAATTCTGAAGACAAGCAGCAACGTCAAAGCATCTCTGAGTGCACGATACTGATCTTAACAGGAAGTGCTCAAAACACTAATGCGAAATAAAACGTGGCAGAGGACAACTCTGATAAAAATTTATCACTTTAAGGGGGGACCTACATCTAGAAGGTTCAAAATTTGTCATTTCTCATTTTTTTCTACGTTTATTGCTTTTTAAATCACTGCAACAATTTCTTTGATATGTATAATACTTTTGAAGTTATAACCAAAAACATGCAGGGGAGTTTTAGATGATTCCTACACATTGACAACTTTGTTGCTTGTTTTCCGTAACTATAGATTTTCAAATCCGTTTCCTTAGTAACTGCCAGAGTTTTCAAGATAATGAATTGAAATTTAGTATACATGTGCATCTTATAGGGAAAAAGAATATGACCTAGAACTGTTGCTGTAAATGACATAGTTTCGTTTTTATTTTATAATTTCAGTGACAAAACTTGCAAAAAAGTTACACTTTTTTTTAAATTTCGTTAGGGCCATCTATGGACCACGGTGCTTGTGTTTTAGCTGTTTCTTGATGTCATCGTCAGGCTTGCCACGATTGGTGTTCTTAGTGGTGGGTTTGGCAGCTGCTTTCATGTTGGTACCTCGAGCTTTTCTGATGGCCCAGTAGTCCTTCATTTTCCGGCTAAATTGAATCTTACGTTCCTCAGACCATTTCCTAGTCTCGTCTTTTGGTCTGTGGGTAACTTCTGTGAGGGATGTTACGAAGGATTTAATTTTAAGAGCTGTATGATAGTTACTCCGGTCGGCTATGTCATTTTCATTTATATGGAGTTCCGAAAGATCCTTCTCCACTTGCTTCTTCCACAAGAATCCAGTAGCTTTGCCCTTGTTAGCAGCCTTGAAGATCCTATGGGATAACCTGTTTGAGTCCATTCTGAATAGATGTCCGTAAAAAGCTAGTCGCCTTCTTCTGATGGCATCTATGAGATTTTCTTGGTGTTTATATAGCTCACGATTTGGTTGATACCATCGGCTTCCATCTGGTAGAATTCTTGGTCCTACTATCCGTCTCAGGAACTTACTTTCTTGTACCTCGAGGGCTCTTAATGGGGTCTTCTTAGTTAGACATAGGCACTCTGCTGTATAGAGGACTGAAGGTCTGACTACTGCATTGTAGTGTCTTAGTTTGACATTCATCGCCAAATTTTTTGAAGCATATAATTTTCTACAGGCATGGTAAGCCTTATCTAGTTTGAGTCTCCTGTGTTCAAGAGCCACTGTTTCGCTGAGGTCCTCTGAAAACCATTCCCCAAGGTATTTTACACTTTTGACTCTCTTGATGTAGATGTTATCACTGACTCTCATCATTCTAGGGGCATCCTTGATGTTAGTAACAAACTCGGTCTTTCCTATTGTACCCGTTCGTCCTGGGGATGCGATGACCCATCTGCTATTACATCGCATTCCTGGAGTTCCAGGACAGAGCGGAGTTAAATGAACCTCTAGTCAAATAAGGAATGTGTCGGAAATTCATCTGAGATATCGAAAAAGCAGTGGGTAACACGAGACAAAGTATCTCTAGGGTCGTTACGGGCTTAAGTTTAATTAAAAAATGCAAATATAAATGGGCGCCATTAACTGAACTCCTAGCAAACCACATCCTTTCCGGTTAAGCCTTAATCAAGACAAGGAAAGAAAAAGGAAAATCACACCATCAGATCACAACTAAGATAAAAACAAATTTATTTCACTTTGATAGTCAGACAGATATTTTAAATATTCATCCTACCTGAGAGTATGGTCGAATGCCAACGTTAAATTGTCATTGTCCAAAAATCGAACCATCTCTTTTCTAATCAAAAATATTTCATCCACATAAAACAGGAAAATCTCTAAAGTTCTCTTGGGTTCTCAGGATCACTGTAGCACTATGTCTTTCGTCACTGACATTTGTGAAACCTGAGACCTAATTTCTTTTTAATTTAACATCATAAATGTGGATTTGAAAAAAATATTAATCTGTCTAAACATACACATTATAATCACATATTTTAAATATCACGTAATTTATGGCTTGCATGGCATAATTCAAATGTTGAATACGTTAGTAAAATGCTCCTAAACATCGAATAATTAATTTACATTATTTACATCGTCATTAATACTTGCTTGTTCGTGAATTACAGAAAATCCACTGCTCATTGGTCATCATCATCATCATCATCAAAGTTAAATATTTCTCACATTAATTCTCATCTTAAAATTCAACATATTCCTGTCAGAATCATTAATTCATCACCAATAAATCATTTAAATGAAAATTATTATCACCACTTCATTATACTTTCTAATTATTCACACTCTCTCATTTTATCATCTTCTTCAGATTAAATCATTTTAAATCATCAATACGAATCGTTTAATTCATCAACTCAAGTTGCAATTCCTTTAATTCATATCTCAATTAAATTTATTTAATTCCATATAAATTCATTAATCATCAGCTTCTTTAATTAATTATCACCTTCTAATTCAGTTATTCATCATCTATCCAATCATCTATTAATTTATTTAAATCAGTTTATTTATCCAATCTTTAATTCATCCATTTATTTAATTCATTGATCTATTCCAAAATTTAATCTATCAATTTATTTAAATTTTATTCTTCTGGTTATTTAGATTTTTATTATTTCATCTAGTCATTCTGATTTTTATTTCATTAGGTCAGATCATTAATATGCTTAAATTTCAGATTATTATTTCATTAATTATTATTCTCAGAAAATCTTGTATTATCAACTTTATTATTTGTTTAATTTCCTAACAAATTGTTTAATATGGGTTATAGAACGTTGTCTTACAGTTTTATCACTTCCAAGTTATATCTCGTATTTAATTATCATGCCAAAAAATATTATTGCCTTCACGACATCACGTTGGATCTGACTATCCACAACTACATTATATATCCGCACTTCTTCAAATATCACATTTGAATACCACAGTTATTCCACAAAACTCCATAAATATTCAGCATACACAGCATGAATCTCAACAATTACGCTAGACTGGGTTCGACAACCTCATGTCTGCCTCAAAATACATTAGCAACATTGCAACTATCACTTGGCAACTTCCACAAAATGCTTATCACAAACTTCACTTAACCATGTTGCATGATCTACAAAAAATATATAACTGGCTTCAAATTATCAACGCACACAATCTCCAATAACTGTAATTAATCTGATCACATCTATACAACTTCTTAAACAATTGGAAAAAATATTACCTTAGTTATTCAAGATCTGCTTTCAAATAGCATAAATTCTCTTACAATTCTCATAATTCACATCACAGAAAAACAACAATGTGCTATAATCTCTCATATCAAAATCTGCAATACTGATCTGCCTTAAAATAAATCTGACCATTAATGATTCATCTTATAAGATTCAATTACTTTAAATCCTCCTCAAAGGTATCAAACATAATTATAAAATCATCAAAAGCATCAGCTGTACCAGCTGTTAAACTGAAAGTACTCTCAAAAGAGAATAGCAACAAAATATTGAATTTGCAAACAAGAATTACAAATGTAACCCTGTTGACATTTATCTTTACTTTATTTAACAAAATTTCGACTGATATGTGACTAGTAGTTCCTTGTTTGATTCTCTTACAATCTCATGTACACTCGGATGATAAAAATGAGTCCCTCAATGGCAAGTAGGATGAGTAACCACCGTACAATCGTATAAATACGAAAGACCTCGCCCCGTCGACTAACATGATAGTGCCCTGAGCGATGGGTAAGATGAGTAACCACCATACAATCGTATAAATACGAAAGACCCCATCTCGAAGACTAAATGAGTGAATGTACCAGATAGGAATCAACAAGTCTCTAGTTGTCATATAAAAGCGATATTCATTCACTAAAGTGAATAACATCTTAATATCTCCAAACAATCCAATGGAAAAAATCCCTGCTGATAAATAATACACACTCGCTAGTATGCAATGAACTGACGAAGTAATTTTAGATAATCAATTGCAGATCACGAGTTCGAAATACTCGTCACACAAAAAAAAACTATTCATGAAAAATATCCTTGCTGGAAAAATGTCTAAAAGACCAAACATCTGCTTAATAAAGCCAACCAATGGTGAGAATTTCGTATAATGATGCCTGCCATATCATATGGTCACGCCATATTCTAGCAAAATTCGAAGCATATAACGTCAAAGCCATGTCTAAATAATCGTATCACACCTATTAGAAACATATACATGTGTGCCCAGTATTCATGAAAATAATCATATCAGGAAGTTATAACTCTTACAGTACCTTCTCATAATCAGCTGTTATTAAATTTCAAAGATCGTCGATTTTCCTTATGTAATGAATTTCTCGAAAGATCGGCGTGAATATCATTCCACCCACGCAATGACGATTGCCTTCGAATCCCAAGTGAATCAGCTGGTGGACGTCCTCCTCGTCAGGAATCGAATCCATCGCTCTGTGGTGCCATCGCGTCTCTGTCTGCGTTTACTCCGACATGATAAACTGCTGGTTATCCATAGCGGATACTGTCCAAATCTTCACGAAAAAGTTCATAGAAACAGCGGACCCCCTATTCCTCTTCTACGTTACGCCACTGTTCCATACAATGTTCGGTTTGAGTGTTGAAAGTTCAATCTCCAATAACTGCTAAGTCTCACTTTCATAAAATAAAATTTTATATGAGAGTGTCTAAGTTTATGAAACACCTTGTAGCTGTGTTCGTACTCGGTAATTTATAACACTTCATAAGAAAGAATTGCATTAATGCACGAGCTAATGTTCATCAGTGCATATGCTTAAAACATTTCATTTGCTTGAAATCGTTAATGTTACTTGGAATGCGTTATGAAATGCATAGTAGTAATGTCATTGAAAAACTATGTTCATTCGAAGTTCACAGTTGCAGTATCTCGTAACTATCTGCTTGTATAATTCAAATGCTGAATAAACGTTCCAACTCTGCCTAGAGCTGGCCTCGCCATGTCGCTCTGCTATGCTGTTCTTCGTTTCCAAATTGCAGCTTGAAATGAGTTCTCCAACTCGTTTTACTGTGCTGTTCTAAACCCCGGCCTTCTATGCTAGCTTGGGCCGTACAGCTGGTTCTGTAACCGGTCTTCACGCTGCCTACTGCGGGTGTCCGCCCGGCTCAATGACCTACTTTTCGTTCGCTGCTTGGTGAAGTTAAACTTGTCGCTTTCACTTTCCGTGACAAATGCTGCTCACCGCGCGACCTTAACCATACGCTCGGCGCATGTCCCACTCAGCTCGTTCTCTGAATTCGACTGCCGTGCTAACTGTACTTGACTCCTCTGCTTACAGAGCTCGACTGCTTGGCTCATTGAGCTCAACTGACTGTCTCTAGACTGCATTGACCTGAGCCTCCCTGGCGCAGTCACGTGACGTTCTCCCCACCTCTGTGGTCTTGCGTCACAAATATAATCTCGAACCCCCATCATCTCGGCTATTAAGTTATATAATAACTTAAGGGTTATCTGACTTCCTTAAAATTATTACCACATATAATGCATGTTATATCTTCTCTTCTGAGATGTTTAAATACCATATTCCATATAGATCTTAATAAAGCTTCATATTTCCATCCATAATTCCATCTGCCTGACCGCCGTCAGTGCCTTCTTAATCCTAGACCTTCTACGTCATCCTGACATTCCTCTTGACTCGATCTGAGCGCTATCTTTTCTTAACTCTTCCCAAAATCTCAACTACGGCTTAATGTCTGCTGGCGTAGCCGATAGCCTCAACTAGGTATCGGGTACACTATGTTAATCAAAAGACCCGTTTTAGCCGCTATTGAGTGCAGTGTTTGGAGCTGAGTAGTAGCCTCCTGTATGGCATGTGCCAATAAAGTCAGATCGTCTGCAAAGGCTAGGCATGGAATCCTTAGGTTGTCAGCTTTAATCCCCATCCGTAATCCAGTATTCTCTGGTAGGATTCTCGTCCACTCTCTAATGATCTTTTCCAGAACACAATTAAATAATATGCATGAGATGCCGTCTCCTTGTCTCACCCCTGTTTTAATGGTGAAACTCTCCGAGAGCTGTCCTCTAAACTTTACTCTGGCTGTGGTGTTGTGCAGGGTGGCTTGCACCAGCCTATTGATCTTGTCGTTGAGTCCTAGTTCACTCAAGGTGTTAAAAAGAGTAATTCTGTCCACTGAGTCGTATGCTTTCTGGAAGTCGACAAATATAGCTACCCATTGTCTGGCTCTTGACTTGCTGTATTGAAGGATGGTCTTCAGATTGTGTATTTCCTCGGTACAGGACCTCGATGCTCTGAACCCTGCTTGATATTCTCCTAACTCTTTATCCAGCTGTCTCGTTATATGGCGTTACAGAATCTTGGAAAATATCTTATAGGTAACAGCAATGAGTGATATTCCTCTGTAGTTGCTGGGATCTGTTTTGCTTCCCTTCTTGTGGATCGGATGGATAATGGCTGGCGTCCAATCATCTGGGAGCCTCTCACTAGTCCATATGTCCAGAATTACTTTATGTAGGCCTGTGCTCCTGAAGGTGTGTTCTCCGGCATGTTTTAGCATTTCTGCTACTATCCCGTCTTCCTCAGAAGCTTTATTATTCTTGAGTAGTTTAATTATACCTCTGACTTCTTCATAGGTTGGAGGAGCGATATACTCAGTATTAGGGTTAGCTGGTTCTGTAACTTGGAGACGCTCAATAGGTTCTTCTGCATTTAAGAGTCCTTTGAAGTAGTTAGCTATGGTCTTGGCACAATCGCTGTCATTAAGACACAGGGATCCATCTGGTCTCTGGAGGTGTAAGGTAGGGGTCGCGAATTGGGTTGTTTGTTGCTTGAGGCTTTTGTATAGATCTCTAGAGTTGTTCCTTACAAAATCCTCCTCTGCCTGCTTAATCAGTTCCTGGTTGTGCTTCCTCTTGGCCCCTCTTATGATGCTCGACGTAGTTTTCCTTTGTGCAATAAAGGCTTGTAAATTAGTTAAATCAGACCAAGGAAAGGAGCGGAACACTTGATAATGCCGGACGCAGTTTCCGGTGAAATGTCGGGAGATATCCTGTCTGGACCACGGCCTACAAGCCCGAAAAACTTGTATTTAATTATGAACGCCGGCCGTGAAAGCCTAAGCTGTTATATCTTGCAAATTAGCTTCGTTCTTATGTACATTCCATTTGATCCACGCTAGTCGCCTGGCTTCTATAGCTTTATCACATTCGCTGGACCACCACGGATGCTTGTTCCCTTTAGGTCTATTGGGGATTGTTTCCTGAGCCGCTACTGTTAGGGCATCCCTAAGCGGATCCCATTTGTAGATGTGTTAATCCTGTTGGTATTATGAAACAGCCTCTCTTGGTAACTAGTGCTGTCTTCTTTAAGTTTGGTGATATCAAACCAAGGGATCTTCGTGTTCTTTGCTAGCATACCAGTGGTCTTTATTAGTGGTTTCAGGTTCGTCTTAACCAGAGACAGGTAGTGATCAGAGTCAATGTTGGCTCCTCGTAACACCTTGACATTCATAATATCCATATGGTGCAGCTTGTCTATTGTTACGTGGTCGATTTAGAATTCACCCAACATGCTATTTGGGCATCGCCATGTCATGGCCTTCCTGGGAAGGTGTTTGAAAGCTGTAGACATCAAACGTAATCCATACTTGGAGCAGACACTGATTAATCGTTCCCCATTGGTGTTGGTTCTCTTATGGGCAGGATATCTTCCTACAATCTTCCGGTGTTTCCGTTCTCTACCGATCTGGGCATTGAAATCTCCTAACAATATAGTCGTATGGTGATCTGGACCTTGTCTAGGGTTTCCTCAAGGGCATCCCAGTAATGGTTTGTCATTTCTGTTTTTTTTTTCTGTTAGAGTCATTGGTAGGAGCGTGGAAGTTAATCATAGAGTATCCTCTATTCTTACATCTGAAGGAAAGCACCGATGTTCTATCGTTTGGTGAGGAAAAGTCAAGAATGCTTGTAACCAGTCGACGGTGTACTGCAAACCCAGTCCCAAGGAATGGTATATTTTCCATTACTCTAATACCAGGTTTCCCTTTATATACTCTATATCCTTGAGACTCTATGGCTTCTTCGTCCGGAAACCTAGTCTCTTGGAGAGCTGCTATACTGATGTTCTTGTCGTTCAATACTTCAAGCGTATGCTTAAGCTTCTCGGTCTTGATCAAGGAGTTTATATTGATTGTGGCTAGGTACGTAATATTCCTTTTAAAGTTTCGTTTAGATCCGACTGGGTCACATGAAGGTGTAGGTCCCCCAGACTCGGATGACCTACTTGTGGTTTGTCTACCACCTGAGGTATTATGTTCATTAAGTTTGTACTTCATGTTTCATACAGTCTATCACACAAGTGATTAGGTTAGGTCACCCGAAGGTAACGAGTTGTTAACTATCAGGGTTGTAAGCCCTGAAGCCCCCAGCACTGATCGGTTCACTGACCCAGCTTCCCGCTGGGATTGGTTACCCAACCTTCCACTGGGTTGCTCAGTTTAGCAGGGACACCTCGTGAAGGTTACGTGCTGGAGTTGGAGAGAAAGAGGCTAGTTGGATTCTTTTGCTGAATCCAATATGTTACGTTGCAGATGGCTGGCAACGACGCATTTCACTCCCTTTTATCCGGAGCCACAAGGACTCCCTGCAGGTCCATTCCCGGAGCCAGTTACACTTTAATATAAGCTTTTTCAAAAAAAATCTTTATAGATTTCAACGATTGTAGCTACTGCATTAGTAAATACAATGAAAAAATAATTTTTGAAAAACAATGATATTTGTGTAAAATATTAGGGAAACGGTGGAACAGTGCACAATATGCAGCCGCCATTTTAAACGCCTAATTTCCTGAAATGTATTCGCCATTTGACTTGTAAATACACGAACGTATTGGCAAAGCATATTGGGATTGTCGGACGAAATTACAATTTTTTAGTACTTTCTGTTGCTGAGGAACAAAAAAGTGAAATATACATGATTTTTGGATCCTTATAGGTGTAGGTCCCCCCTTGAAACTCTTAGCTTGCAAATGAAAACTCCATGGGAAAAACGCGGTAAGTCACATACTGTAAATTTTTCAGGAGAGCGAATTTAAACTTTCATCACTAAAAATAAATACTTTAAACACCCAAATTAAAGCTAAGCAATAATATATTCTTTTTGCAAAATTTATTTCTTATATATTCTATATAAATAGGGCATGTTTCGACCTTCAATGAGGCCATTTTCAGCTACACAAGAATCAATTAAGAATTAAGCTAAACTATTATAAAAGTAATTAAATCTAATAACAAAAGAAATATTAATGTTAAAATTGAATAAAATGAATCACTATTAAAATGGATATCCTTACAAATCAAATTAAATAAAATGAAAATAAAATTCTTGTCATTTTCTTCAAAATGTAGTTAAAAATGAGAAAATATTATTGGCGAATGTAAACAAATTTTAAACTATATAATAATTCTTATCAAAATAATACACTTATAATAATTAAAAAATAAAGTTATGTAACCAATAATTAATATAGATCAGTGAAATTGAATAAGCACATAGTTAAATGCTTAAATGAATACGTAAATCTTCTATCTTCAACATGAAGTTAAAATTCTGAATAGGTGCCAAATACTAAGTGTGCCGACATGAACGTAGTTTAGAGCTTGAAATATTCAGTAAATGGATCAGTGCTTGAGACGAATAAGGAGATCTTCACTCAAGATGGAGTTAAAATTTTGAATACGTGCCAATAAGTGCCCTCGCACTTTATAACTAAAGTTATATTTATGAAAAAGTGAGAAGGTCACAAAGAGGCCAACCGGATCGCGCTGATATCTCGATTTTACGTTTTGAGTGACATTCACCCTTCTTCCCGTGGACGCTTCAATTACAGAAATTGACCCCGCTTCTTCCGAGTTTTGTCTCACGTGTACCCCGTTCAAGCCCTCGGCTCAGAATTAAATTCCTTCGCTGAACCAGGAATCTAACCCAGGCCTCTGCGGTGACAGTCAAGAATGTTAGCCACTACGTAACGATGTGGATCTATCCTCGTAGTTGCACGCAACTAACAGCGTGGCTGAATTTGCTTTCCTAAGTCTCAATAAAATTATAAGCGTCCCGCAATATACAGTGGAGCTTGGATAATTCGAACCTCAAAGGACCAGTAAAAGAAATCGAACTATCCAAAAATTCGAATTAAGAAAGTTTTTTGAAAAGGGTACAGAAAATATTCAAATTTTAAGTTTCCATCCAAGAACCTTTATTAAACATAATATTACCTCAAAAGTTTCAAATGATAAAATAAAACCAAAAGGTACTATTCACCTATTTAACGACAATAGTAATCCAACAATCTAGTTAAGTCTTAGAGAAATCTACTGTTTTTAAAAAGAGTTTGAGATTTTTACATGTTTCCTACAATTAAGTCTCTCGGCCATCACAAAAGAATCTAACAAATTTAAGGAACGGAAAACAGAATCACTTACGTCATTTCTACTAAAAAAAAAACGCCGAAGTTCTGTGATGTGGTTTGTCGTTTTTCGGGAATCTCTGACCCAACTGTTTGGCTTCCGATGGGCTTTTTACACGTAAAAACTTCGAATTATCCATAATATAATTCGAATTAAGTACGATTTTTTAGCATTGATTGTATATAAAATGCTAGGGACCAAGCGAAATATTCGAATTAACGAAGATTTCGAATTATAGAAGTTCGAATTAACCACGTTTCACTGTACTGAACTGATAAGGAGTGATGGGATGAGGGAGAAGGTGGAAGGTGGGAGGTGGGGAATTCAACGCAGCACGGCAGGTCGCTGCCTGGTTGGCCGGGAGCCATCGCGTGCTGCTAGGATTCAAGGTCAGATTTTCGGCGTTGAAAATTGAAAGTGGCCCGTGAGGTTTTCACTACGTCATTGTACAATATTATAGGAATATTGTGTACTGAATTTCAACCAGATTAGAATTTTACACCGCAATCCGTTCCCTCGTTAGTTACATTTAGTAGTCTAAGTGTTTTCAATCTACCTTGGTTCTCGTTATGGTTCCCATTTCATTGCCATTTTCGCTATCACCCAGACCATTAGGGGCCGATAACCTCGATGTTAGGCCCCTTAAAACAACAATTATGATCATCATCATCATTATATTCAGTTCGTATCGATCACCTACGGACCGCTTCATTCCAACTGTCTCATTCTTCAGGTTTTGATGTTTGCCCAGTACACCCGCATTCGTCCTCGGTGGGATTCCTTCCTTTCCTGAGTCCAAATCTTTCCCATTTTAGCCTCGGATTTTCTTGTAAGCCTTGGTTGGCAAGCTTCAAGTTTTCTCTTCAGTGGGTTGCACTCCTGAATGTCCGTTCATGTAATCTCCACTTTGAGATATCTAGTTCAATGAACCAATATTTGTCTGTTATTCATACAAATCTACACCAAAATCTACTCAAATCTGATCCAAAATTTGTGCACTTACCCTTTGGAACCCTGCGGGTAACACTGTCCACTTTAAATTTCGAGCAGTCCACTCCATTCCCTGCATTTAGGCCCTTTGGCACAAATCTAAACCGTTTCACCGATCTGAACCAAATTTTACATACGTATCCTTTGGAACCCGACGACTAACACTATCTGCTTGAAATTTCGGACAGACCACTCCATTCCCAACATTTAGGCCCTTGGCAGAAATCTACACCGATTCACCGATCTGAACCAAAATTTGTATACTTACCCTTCGGAACCCTGCGGGTAACACTGTCCACTTTAAATTTCGGACAGACCACTCCATTCCCTGCATTTAGGCCCTTTAATACAAATCTACGCCGTTTCACCTAATTGCACCGAATTTTACATACTTACCCTTTGAAACCTTAGAATAACAGACAAAAGGAACTTGAAAACCACACTAAGGCCCTGGAACCATTCATGTAAGCGTTGGGTGCTTTCAAATTTACTTTCATTTATTCCGATCCTTATCCCTTGAGTGCTATGTGGCGATAAATGACACTATTGCTACCTCAGGTGCTCGGCTCAGCCGAAGATTTCCAAAGTGCCCTGATTATCTTCCTACGCCGCTAGGTGACAAAATACGACACTATTGGTCTCTACTTTTCTAACAGCCAATGGGATATAGGCCCTAGGCAGTGTCTTTTATTTCACTTACTCCACTTCTTAATCATATTTTTAGCCCATTGTAATTTTATTGAAAACAAGTAGTTCCGTGAAGAACTATACAGCCTATTTTCATATATCCTACTTAGGCTATGTTAATTGCCACTATCAACATACACAATTTCAGTTTGATTGCTGTAATAGATTCGTATATATTGAGAACCGACTAAATATTTCGGATGGTCGCCATGTTGGATTTTATATATGTGGGTCCTAGAGTTATGTACTGTTACATGCAGATTATTGTGTACGTGTAGTATTCAAAATTTAATCGCATAATTAGGACACAAGAAGTAACAAGGAGATTTAAAAATTTTGCACAGCTGCCATCTTGATGTTATGGAAACAATTGAAATAAATTAGATGCCAGTGGATTACCATTCTTATAAGGATTTACTGTACCAAGTTTCACTGCACTCGGATGGTTAAATTGCGAGAAATATTTATGTGAATATTTATATTTCGCGTCGCCGCCATGTTGGATTTGTGATAACCAGGTTATTTAAATAATAATAATGTTATTGGTTTAACGTCCCTTTTAACTACACTGGCTTTTAGAGACGCCGGGGTGCCGGAATTTTGCCCCGAAGGGGATCTTTAACGTGCCAGTAAATCTACTGACACGGCTCCCTCGCATTTGCGCACCCTCAAATGCCAGCTGACTGCGCCAGGTTTCGAACCTGCAACCTTGGGCTCAGCAAGCGAGAACGTTACCCCTGAGCCACGCAGCCAGACAACCAGGTTATTTAAAGTCCTATAGGTGAACTTAAGTTCATAGCACCTATGAACATTAAAAAATTCAGTTTGCTTGCTATAATAGATTCGTAGATATTTAGAGCCGTCTAAATATATCGGATGGTCGCCATGTTGAATTGTTAAATGTATACGCCATAGAGGCATGTACCATTACAGGAAAATTATTGCGTCGGTTCATTATTCAAACTTTCACTTCGATCGCATGATTACATCACAAGAAATTAAAACTTAATTTTAAAATTCGCACAGCCGCCATCTTGAGGTTATGTAAAAAATTGATCAAAATTAGATACCAGTGCATTACAATGTGTATTTATATTTCCTGTACCAGATTTCAGTGCGTTTGGAATATTAAATCGCGAGAAAGGTCTATTTAAAATTATCAAATTCGCTTAGCCGCCATGTTCGTTTTTTAGTTAACCAGTTTTTGAAAGTCTTATAGATGGACTTCCAGTAGTGGCCCTTTATCTCCGTACAAAATTTCAGGGAGATACCGCTAATAGTTACAGAGATATAGAATGCCAGTGAAATATTTCGCACATCCGCCATCTTGTAGTTATGTAAACAATTTAATGAAGTTAGACGTCGGTGCATTGCAATGAATATAAACATATACTGTACCAAGTTACATTGCGTTTGGTTGGTTAAATCGTGAGAAACGTCTATTTAAAAGTCGCAACTTCGCATGGCCGCCATGTTGGTTTTATACCTACCAGGTTTTCAAAGGTCACATAAGTGAACTTATAGTAGTTCTCTTTATCACCATACAAAATGTCAGGGTAATATCGTTAATAGTTTCGGAGATATTGAATGCTGGTGAAATATTTCGCACAGCCGCCATGTTGGATTGGTGAGTCATAACAAAATTTGAAGGGCACGGTCGGGGTCGCCGGGAATAGTGCTATGAACTTACCGAGTTTCATTGAAATCGCTCCAGCCGTTTAGATTTCATTAGGGGGGGGGGGACACACACGAATCACACACACACACACACACACACACACACACACACACGGACAAAAGGTGATCTCATAAGCCTATTTTTTCAAAATTGAAAATAGGCTAAAAATAGCTTAATGAGATCACCTTTTGTCCGTGTGTGTGCGTGTGCGTATGTGTGTGTGCCTGTGTTTGTTGATGTGTGTGTGCGCCCCCCCCCCATAATAACATCTAAACGGAAGGAGCGATTTCAATGAAACTCTGTAAGGTCATAGTATTATTTCAACAGAACGCGATCGTGCCCTTCAAATTTTATTACATCTCGCCAATCCAACATGGCGGCTGTGCGAATTATTTTACCGGCATTCCATATCTCCTAAACTTTACTGATATCACCCTGAAATTGTGTACGGTGATAAAGGGCACTGCTAGAAATTCATCTAGGCCTATGGGACTCTCAAAATTCTGTTAACTACAAAACGAAGCGGAAAGACTATAACTATACCTCTAGTCACCTCAGGACCTAATCGGCCCCATTGATATCCTGGACTGTGAAGAGGCTAACGCGCCAGGAAATAGTTCCCACTTTTTCTGCTTGTTTTTTGGCGTACAAGATTTTCCAAGACATGTAGCTATGTTTCCATAAGCTAGCTAGATTACTTTTCAGAATTTCCTGTGTGAAATTCATTTTACGTTATTTGGGACCGTTGCCAACTTTGCTTCTTATGTGATGAATTCTGTGTGTGTGAATACAGTTTTAGTGGTATTTGGAACGATAGACAGAGTAATTCAGTACTTTTGTTTTGTTTTTGTTTTTGTAGTTTGGCCGAGTGCAGGTCTTTCTATTCGACGCCCGTGGGCGACCTGCGCGTCGGGATGAGAGATGGAGATGAATGAAACTGGACAAGGATGTGGAAGGAAGCGGCCTTGGCCTATCTGAAAGTACCGTCCGAGCGTGTGCCTGGTGTTGAAAATGGGAAACCACGGAAATCCATTTTAAGGACGGCCGACGGTGGGGTTCGAACCCACGCGTCTACCGAGTCAGCAGAGAGCTTGGCCCCATGACCTAATGCTTCGCTTTAGCCAGCGTAGCCACTGCTGTCGGTAATTCAGTACTAATTTGACGTTATATTTCATTTTGATTTGTAGAAACCTTAAATAATTCATGTTTTTTGGGCTAATGCCGTGTGTATTTAGATTATAACCATACGTTTCGGAGAAACCTTGCCTCCTTAATCAATGGAAATCAAACAATGTGGCCAAAGAAAGTATATCAATGAGATTACAAAAAATACAAAAACTATAGATAAATTCCTCGGTTCGTCACCAGAGAGCAGCTGCCAGAAATTGCTGTATGGACCACGGTAGAACGGCGGACAGAGTAGTAAGTAAGGAGAAGGTAAAGGGGGGCGGGGTGAAAATATAGAGACTCCTCGAAGAATGAGGATGTCCAAAAGAAGAGGGGGGGGGGGGGGGGGAGGGGAGGGTTAGATGGATATAAGGAAACATAACCCTCCCACCTTCCCCCCCCCCCTCTTCTTTTGGACATCCTCATTCTTCGAGGAGTCTCTATATTTTCACCCCGCCCCCTTTACCTTCTCGTTACTACTCTGTCCGCCGTTCTACCATGGTCCATACAGTAATTTCTAGCAGCTGCTCACTGGTGACGAACCGAGGAATTTATCTATAGTTTTTGTATTTTTGTAATCTCATTGATATACTTTCTTTGGCCACATTGTTTGATTTCCATTGAAAAAGGAGGCAAGGTTTCTCCGAAACGTATGGTACTAATCTAAATACACACAGCATTAGCCCGAAAAACATGAATTATTATTTATATAACCCGGGCCGCGAAAGCCTTAATATACACATTGTAGAAACCTTGTTTGGGTGGCAAAAGAGCACCCGAGTTATTCAATTTTAAGGCAAATCAGGCTTAAAGGTTGGCAACTATGTTAAGATTGCACCAAGTTCCACAAGTAGACAAAGTGTTCAAACTTCAGCTGTAAAGCTTGAATCACCAATAAAATTCTTCAAGGGTAATACAAATGGAGAGAAGTTGAGAGAAAGGTGCAAACAAATGATTGTGAATCTATATAATTATAATAGTAGGCTGAGAGACTACAATCTCGAGTTTCCATGTCGGAAAAAAAGAAGGAACAGAGAGAGGAGATACGCAGAGGGATATTTTCCTCAGGATTTGACATGACGTTACCTTGACAAGTTGCGCATGTTCATAATAACTGCCAAATAATGTACGTATTGTAAATACCATCAACCACACACTTGTAGATATAGATTTAACTACCTAAGTGTAAAGGAATTGATGATGATCGCTTGAAGATCGACCATTGATTAAGCTCATGTAGTTTTTTTTCAGGATTAGGGAAACATTCGTTACAAATTGGAACAATAGTGTTGACCGACTGAAAAAAATACATTCCCACCCTCAAATGCCAACGAATCGCACATGTTAGGCCGATCCTACATTGGAAGCGGAATTTCTCCAGACCAGACGGTCTGAGCGGGTCTGGTCGGGTCTGAAGAAAACAAACACATGACGCACCGTCCCCCCTCCTACACTGGAGCCAGTGCTCGTTCCGGGGAAGGAGAGTCGGGTCTGAACTGGTATGACAGCAATCAAACAGGTTTGTTTTTAGCCTACTTTCGATTTTTGCAAAAAATGAAAGTAGACATGAGATCAACACAGTGCGAAAAAAGTGTGTGTCTGTGTGTGTGTGAGTCTGTGTGTGTGAGTGTGTGTGTGTGTGTGTATGTTTGTGTGCGAGTCTGTGTGTGTGTCTGTGTGTGTGTGAGTGTGTGTAATCTGAATGTCTGTCCCCCCCCCCCCTATCAATTCGAACACGGTGAATGCGAATTGAACGAAATTTGGTACAAAGGTAGCACTAGCAAAGACACCTCAGTGTCATGTTTTATATCGCCGCCATCTTGACGGAAACGTAATGGCGGCCACACAAATGTTCAAAACTTAAATCAAATTACGACTAACCTAATCATCCGATCTCTACCAAATTTTGCAACAACATACCCTTATGGGGGGAGCATCCTTTGACCAAACCAATAGGTCATCAGCGTAATAGTTTGCGGATGGCGGCCATCTTTGTGTGAAAATCGATTCCCCCTATTAATTCGAACACGGTGCAACCGAATGGAACGAAATTTGGTACAGAGGTAGAACTAACAAAAGGCACCTCAGTGTCAAGTTTTATATCGCCGCCAACTTTACGGAAACGTAATGGCGGCCACACAAATGTTCAAAGCTTAAATCAAATTACTACTAACCTAATCATCCGATCTCTACCAAATATTGCAACAACATACCTTTATGGGGGGAGCATCCTATGACAAATCTAATAGGTCATCAGCGTAATAGTTTGCGGATGGCGGCCTTCTTTATGTCGAAATTGATTCCCCCTATTAATTCGAACACGGTGGAACCGAATGAAGAAATTTTGTACAGAGGTAGCACTAGCAAAGGGCACCTCAGTGTCATGTTTTATATCACCACTATCTTGACGGAAACGTAATCGCGGCCACCCACATGTTAAAAGCTAAAATGTAATTACGACCAACCTAATAATCTAGTCTCTACCAAATTTTGCAACACCATATCTTTATGTGGGAAACATATTCTGACCAAACTGCAGGAACATCAGCCCAATAGTTTGCAGATGGTGGCCAAGTATGTGTGCAAATCGATTCCCCCTATCAATTCAAACACGGTGAAACCGAATTGAACGAAATTTGGTACAGAGGTAGCACTAGCAAAGGGCACCTCATATTCATGTTTAATATCCCTATAGCACGTTGTATTTCAACAAGCTCCTACAACCAACATTCAATCATACTCCTTGAAAAGGACAAAGAGTTATAACTATACCCATGCATTTAGGAGAAAGTAGGCTATATGTTCTTTACTGGACATCTTGTTTGTCTTTCAGTTGCATGGAAGCTTTGATCGAGGTGGTGCGTTTTAACATCATCTATTGAACTTGGTTTTTGATGTGTAACATCTTTCCGCTCGGTTGCTGGATAGTCTTGTGGGAGTGATTTTGAAAATTGGGGACGGAAGTGAATCGGGCGGAAGAAGATCGAACGGAAGTGGATCGGACGGAAGTGAAGACGCACTGCCAGAAAAATGGGACGGAAGTGAATCGGGCGGAAGTGTATCGAACGGAAGTGGATCGCACGGAAGTGGAGACGCACTGCCAGCTGGATGCACAATTGAAAATGTGTAGCGCTAGAATGTTATGGCAATACAGTAGGCAGTGCATTTAGCTGGCACTGGTTTGACGAGCACAGTGGCAAATGTTTCACCGACTTTCATTTGTCATTGAGGAGTTTATGAAGCTTCACGTTCTAGGTTGAATATCACATGGGGTAGGACAAAGACGACAAATGCCATTTAAGTAAGCTGCATTATTGTCAAGCTGTGGGTGAGTAGTCAAATATTAAATGCATAACAGAATGTTGTTATATGAGTGGAATAACAGCTGATGTGAGACTAGGTCATTTCATGATTGTAGGAAGCCATGTTTTGATGGTTTACGACGAACTGTATGAGAGCCTTTAGAATAATGAATGTTATAGTTACTGAGGAATGTGCTCACAGTATTTGAGAGTACTGTCGACGTTGTGTGTCACTTTGTTATTATGAATTATTAATGTTAAAGGAAGGAAGGAAGCTTGTAGTTTTGCGTGTCAGTTAATCTCACGATCATGATCAACGGTACCTCCCTTTTACGTGGAATGCGAACCACAGGACATGGCATTTCAATTCGAAAATCTCACATGTATTGACCGGGAATCAAACCCGGTCTACCTTGGTGAGAGACGAACAGCTTGACCGCTGCGCCACAAATGTGACAGTAGCGTATCTCCAATTCAATCTATACATTCATCATAGTACCAGTATGAAAATGGAGTGTAAATTAACATTTTAAGATTGTCCAAGCTGTGTAATATACGAGTAGGATAACATGTCAGATGTTACACATCATTTGCGACTACTGTAAGGCTCGTATCTTTTTTGTGTTTAATTGTGCCATAATGGTAGACAAAGGAATAATACTTGAATTAGTGCGCGAGCGAGTAGTATTATGGGACCAGGGGGACAAACAGTACCAAAACCGCGATTTGAGGTCAAAACTGTGGGAGGAAGTTACTCCACTTCTGTAGGTCTACATCTACGTGCGTCAGAATGCAATCAAATGTTTTGACGGTCATTCTATGATACGTATTTTTTGAATTGATCAGGGTGACTACGCATAGGTAGGCAGGTTGTGTAAAATTAACTTTGACGGTGGTCTTCATTGAATTCATGAACCCTTTTTCTTTTACACCAGTTTAATAATACATTTCTGTCCAATAACATGAAATCAATTAGTTCCTCGTCCATTTTTCAACTTTAGTAATTGACAACTTTCCTTGCCGAGAGTTGACACAGTACTGGTTCTTCCGCTCCTGGCTGATAACTAGCTGCAATGTAGGAGTGCCGAGTCTGGACTGGTCTGGTCTGGCCGGGTCGGGTCGGGTCGGGTCTGGTGGCCAGATCGACTCCCCTTCCAATGTAGGATCAGCCTTAGGCACAGTAGGCAAGAAGTCTTTGAAGTAAGAGTAGACCTAAAATAGCCTACCTAATTTTCGAACAATTATTTTATTATTATAAAATATACCGTCCATGAGTTCAAACCCGGCTGAAGTCGTCGGATTTTTTAAGAGCGTTAAAAATCCCTCAGTATGCCTTCCTTCAGAGGGGAATTAAAGCCGGTGGTCCCATGCCATAGATTTATGGCAATGAAAAAGAACCTTCAACAAATTACACTTGTGTGAAGCTAAATTATAGGTTATATATGATTAACGCTCTTAGGTTCCAACGTTCGTCGCCCGGAGCAGACTGCAGTGGCATCTAGTAAGAAAGTTCAGAACTAGTTAGTCGTTGCGGTGGCGTTTGGTAGCAAAAGTTGGAACTACTTGAAAATCGAATGTATGCAGTCCTTACTTGAATTAAAAACCGATGACACACACTAATACAGTCTTCACAATTAATACCGATTATCAGACAGATTCTACACACACCCAAAGTACACGGGGCTACATTACCGCGTTATCGCAGCCCCTAAACTAAGGAACCAACCAACTATTTGCGGGACACTATTGCTTGCGGGGATCAATACACTCAAACATTTGCATAGGTTTTTATTATGATCTAGGGGATACATTTTGTATCTGCTATCAATAATAACAGTCTCTTTACTGCGCCACTATCTCCATCAGCTGATCAACTAGCGCTGGTTTGGACATGCACATCCATTTGCTTCCCTCTGTATGCTCCATTCCCCACCCTCTACCCTAATTACCCACTCGTTGCATAACTATAATGAAGCCACTCAAAAAGCTAAATTTTTCCCCAGTACGGATAATCAAGTTAGAGCCTGGAGCGATATGTGGCTCTCCATTCTTTATGGGAATAGCGGATAATAGAACCAGCAAAGTTCTACAACTGCAACCTTTATAGATACATAGAGCTCAAAAACATCCAAGCTGATATCACTAACTCTTTTAGTACATACACTAGAGGAATTTTATACAGTTCCATATACGAGGCGTGTTCGAGAACTAAGTACGTTTGTAAATATTACCGCTGTAACGCTCCAATCGCGACCTTGTAGGATTTGCTGATATGGTGCTGTCCACATATTACATAATCACATTTAAGTCTAATAAAACTTACCACGGTGGGAGAGTGGTTATCGTGTCGGATTACTAACCCCAAGCTTGCAGGTTCGCTCCTGGCCGTGGTAAGTGATCTTTGAAAGGTGGCAAAAATTACAACATGCATGTCATACGATGTTGGCATGTCAAAAACCCATTTGAATTCAGTAGGTCGTGTTCATAATGGCAAAATTAATCTCGGGATTTTCCGTCAGCACAAAGTTCCCCATTTCTCTACTAGAAAGCGTTTTAGTGTCAAGGAGCTTAGATATCTAACCTCCTTGACTTCCATAGTGCTTCAAGGAACAACAAAATTCGACATGCGAGCTGCCCGCTGGGTGTCAAATAACAAAGCTTGCACCCGGCCTCCGGGGCCATACGATATTATTATTATTATTAGTCTAATTATAATACTAATGTTATTGGTTTTACATCTCTTTTAACTACTCTGGCTTTCAGAGACGCCGGGGTGCCGGAATTATGTCCCGAAAGGGATCTTTAAAGTGCCAATAAGTCTCCCTCGCATTTGCGCACCCTCAAATGCCAGCCGACTGCGCCAGGAGAACGTTACCGCTGAGCCACACAGCCAGCCACTTTTAAGTCAATTTTGACCCCCTTCCTCCATGTAATCACGCGTAATCATCACATCCCTCCCCCCTCCCCCACATGAATTACGTAATCAGATAGGAATATCTGATATTTCGTATAAATAAATGAAATAAGCGAAGCCTCCGTGGCTTAGGCGGCAGCACGCCGGCCTCTCACCGCTGGGTCCGTGGTTCAAATCCCGGTCACTCTATGTGAGATCTGTGCTGGATAAAACGGAGGCAGACAGGTTTTTCTCCAGGTACTCCGGTTTTCCCTGTCAACATTTCATTCCAGCAACACTCTCCACTATCATTTCATTTCATCTGTCATTCATTTCATCATTGCCCCAGAGGAGTGCGTCAGGCCTCGGCAGCCGGCACCGTTCATATCCTCGCCGCTAGATGGGGGCTTCATTCATTCCATTCCTGACCCGGTCAGAGACTGGAAGCAGGCTGTGGATTTTCATTTTCAAATGAAATAAGCAACACAACGTCAGAGTCTCAGGGAAATCAACCACTGTAAGGAATCGACTGGCTGCGTGGTACAGCGTAAAATTCTCACCTGCTGTTCCCAAGGTCGCAGGAGTAATCAGTTGGTATTTGAGGGTGCACAAATATGAGAGAGCTATGTCAGTAGATTCACTGGCTTGTTAAAGATCCCCTTCGGGGCGTCTCTATAAGCCTCACTAGTCTAGTTAATAGGTACGTAAAACCGATAACATTATTACTGTAAGCAAGTAGTTCCGTGAAGAACTATAGCCTATTTTCATATATCCTACTTAGGCTATGTTAATTGCCACTATCAATATGCAAAATTTCAGTTTGATTGCTGTATTAGATTCGTAGATATTGAGAACCGACTAAATATTACGGATGGTCGCCATGTTAGATTTTTATATATGTAGGTCTTAGAGTTATGTACTGTTGCATGAAGATTATTGTGTAGGTGTGGTATTCAAACTTTAATCGCATGATTAGGACACAAAAAGTAAAATCAAGGATTAAAATTTTCGCACAGCTGCCATCTTGTGGTTATGGAAACAATTGAAATAAATTAAATGCCAGTGGATTAACATTTGTGTAAGTATTAACTCGCTGCAGCTGCCCATTAGAGTCATGGTGCGTGATTTAAATAAAACTGTAGTTGAAGGAAATCATGGTTACGCCAATTTGTTAGCCAGATCGCCAGCGATATCCACGATATCCCAGCCCCTCAAATGAAGCAACAACAACAAAGGTAAAAATGTTGAGAGAGGTGGATTAACTTGATCTTACAGTTGGCAATGCTGACATAGTCAAAATGTTCACAGCCTTTTTGCACGATGTGATCTTATTATTCACACGCTCAGAGCTGAGCACAGCTACTCGTACATCACGAGAAAGAATAGCCAATGAGAGCAGCCGATATAGAATGTCACTTGGAGCCTATTTAACATGTATTTTACACATTTAACAAAAGACTGCAGCTTACCGTGACAAATAGTGCTCCTTACTAATGGCACTGTTACATTTCCTAAGCAGCGAAAAGTAATGTCCTACCAAGATAACTGCCGAGCATTGAGTTAGGATAATTACAGAACCATGACATATGGTATTGCACCGATCAGAAACGTTCCTATCTACAAGAGGGATAAAATACAATGTTTTGATCTTAAATAATGCATTAAGCTGCATAATGTAAAGCGGTTGAAACAAGATAATGTAATACTAAACATTGAACTAAGCTTCTCCGGGCACATCCGCTCGTAATTCCGAAGGGAATTAAGGGAGAAGCAAACTGCTCCCATAGTTAGTGATATCATGTGAACATCTATAGAATATCATTAATAATAGCCAAATCATTGTTTAATTGTATTTATTTATTAAATACTATTGATACTTTTGCAGATTTTGAAGAAAAGGATGGAAATATACACACATCAAAAAAAGTTTTGCATCACCTCGGTTCCCAGATCTCCGGCATATAGACGTTGACTGTGTATATTGTATCCAAGATACAGTCCCTTTGACTGTTCATAGATGTCACTAAAACTGCTCAAAGATGTAAACAACCATGCATGAGCAGGGCCTATTAGACGGAGGGGGTACGACAGCCGATCAGTTCCAGTCATTCCACCAGGACGAAGGTACGCTGCTCATGTTGTCTGTAGTTCTACCATGCCTAGAAGGTCAATACCGCAGTTCGATCGCGTCCGCATTGTTACTTTGTGTCAAGAAGGGCTCTCAACAAGGGAAGTTTCCAGGCGTCTCAGAGTGAACCAAAGCGATGTTGTTCGGACATGGAGGAGGTACAGAGATACAGGAACTGTCGATGACAGGCCTCTCTCAGGCCGCCCAAGGGCTACTACTGTAGTGGATGACCGCTACTTACGGATTGCCGCTCGGAGGAACCCTGACAGCAATGCCACCATGTTGAATAATGCGTTTCGTTCAGCCACAGGACGTCGTGTTTCAACTCAAACTGTGCGCAATAGGCTGCATGATGCGCAACTTCACTCCCGACGTCCATGGCGAGGTCCAGCTTTGCAACCCCGACACCATGCAGCGCGGTACAGATGGGCCCAACAACATGCTGAATGGACCCCACGGAATTGGCATCACGTTCTCTTCACCGATGAGTGTCGCATATGCCTTCAACCAGACAATCGTCGGAGACGTGTTTGGAGGCACCCTGGTCAGGCTGAACGTCTTAGACACACTGTCCAGCGAGTGCAGCAAGGTGGTGGTTCCCTGATGTTTTGGGGTGGCATTATGTGGGGCCGACGTACGCCACTGGTGGTCATGGAAGGCTCCGAAACGGCTTTACGATACCTGAATGACATCCTCCGACCCATAGTGCAACCATATCGGCAGAATATTGGAGAGGCATTTGTCTTCATGGACGACAATTCTCGACCTCATCGTGCACATCTTGTGAATGCGTTCCTTCAAGATAACGACATCGCTCGACTACAGTGGCCAGCATGTTCGCCAGACATGAACCCTATCGAACATGCCTGGGATATGTTGAAAAGGGCTGTTTATGGACGTCTTGACCCACCAACCACTCTGAGAGATTTACGCCGAATTGTCGTTGAGGAGTGGGACAATTTGGACCAACAGTGTCTTGATGAACTTGTGGATAGTATGCCACGGCGAATACAGACATGCATCAATGCAAGAGGACGTGCTACTGGGTATTAGAGGTAGTGGTGTGTACTGCAATCTGGACCACAAATGCTGAAAGTCTAGCTGTATGATGGTACAACATGCAATGTGTGGGTCTCATGAGCAATAAAACGAGCTGAAATGTTGTTTGTGTTGATCTCTATTCCCTTTGTATTTAACGGTTCCGGAACTCTTGGAACCGAGGTGATGCAAAACTTTTTTTGATGTGTGTACATCGAACAGTATCTAGATAACTCTCAATTTGGTTTTCGAAAGAATATGTCTACACTTGATGCTATCGGGTCCTTGCGTTGTCTTGGAGTAAAAAAGCGAAGCTTATAGTTTAACGTGACCGTTAATCATGAGATCATGAGCCACGGGACCTCCTTTTTACGTGGAATCCGAACCCCAGGACATGGCATTTCACTTCGAAAATTTCACATGCATTGATCGGGAATCGAACCCAGACCGCCTTGGTGAGAGGCATACAGCTAGACCGCTGAGCCATCACGCCCCCTCTTAGAGATAAGATGCTAAGCGTAAGCAGAAACCTTTACGTGTGCTTTGTGGACTACGAAAAAGCATTTGATAAAGTCAGCTGGCATAAGCTGTTTCCTCTTCTGAATCAAATAGGATGTCCCCATCGATTAAGCAAATTAATATTTGATCTGTATTTTTATCAAACTGCTGTTGTTCGGCTTGGAAATGACGTAGCCTATCACAACCCGCTTTTTTTTTTTTTTTTGTCGTGTAGCCTCCTGAGAGGCCGAGTGCAGGTCTTTCTATTCGACGCCCGTGGGCGACCTGCGCGTCGGGATGAGAGATGGAATGGATGAAGATGAATAAAACTGAGATCCGTAAAGGTGTGCGACAAGGTTGTTTGATGTCCCCTGGACTGTTCAATGCCTTCGCTGAAGTTATAACAAAGTGGTCTTTTAAAGGTTGTAATATGGGAGTGAAAGCTGGTGGAAGACTTATCCAGAATATTAAATTTGCTGATGATCTGGCATTACTTGCAGTAAATCCGCATACATTAACAAACATGTTGCAATGTTTAAATGATGCAGCTATAGAATACGGAATGAAAATCAATTTTAAGAAGGCCAAGATTCTAGTGATAAGTAAGCATCAACACCAACTAAATGTAACCATAAATAAAGAACCAGTACAACAGGTCAGTCGATTTAAATACCTTGGTCAGATCTTCACAGAAGACCTAAGATATGAAGTTGAAATCAGGAGCCGTATAGCCATGGTTAAGCAGGCATTCCGTGAAAAGCATTCTCTAATTTGCCAACGCTCGATGTCCCTGAGCCTTAGAAAACAACTGGTTAAGACCTACATATGGCCAGTTGCAATATACTGCAGTGAGACCTGGACAATGAATGACGACTAGAAGCGTTTGAGATGTGGTGTTGGCGCCGAAAAGATCAGCTGTGTAGAGAAAATGACCAACATAACGGTGCTGGATCGAATAAAGGAAAAACGCAAATGATCCGCCAGGTCAATAGAAGGAGATCCACCTGGCTTGGCCACAGGTTACGACGACATAGTGGCCTGATGATCGACATACTAGAAGGCAAAATACCTGGAAAACCCATCGCGGGAGGCCACGGAACACTTTCATGAGATCCTTCCTAAATAGCTCTGGCCTACGAAGTTATGAAGTGGTCAAAAGGACGGCACAAGACCGAAGAACATGGAAAAAGACTCATTGTAGGGGCAGACCAGTCGCTTGACTGAAAAACATGATGAATATGTTTCTGGAAAACCCATCGCGGGGGGCCACGGAACACTTTCATGAGATCCTTCCTAAATAGCTCTGGCCTACGAAGTTATGAAGTGGTCAAAAGGACGGCACAAGACCGAAGAACATGGAAAAGACTCATTGTAGGGGCAGACCAGTCGCTTGACTGAAAAACATGATGATGATGAAGATTGATGTCTCACGAATCTGACGGCATATTCCAGTACAGATTATCTGTGAGACATATTAATTATTATTTACAACATATATACAGATTGTATTTCAATACAAGAGTGCATGCAAAAAATATGTTTTTTTAACTTTGTTTAAATTTATATATTTTAATCATAATTATTGATTTTAAAAATTTGTTTTAGTATACCCTTTCACATGTTATATTTGATTTAACATGTTAGGAGATAATGAGAAAAATATTAATGTGAATAATTAAAGACAGAAGTAGTTACACTATAGCACGTAGTTATAATAATAAGTTTATTTATGAGTTAATGTGTATTTACGTAATAGTTTTTATTGCGACGTATAGCTAGTTGTTTGCTGTTCATGTTCGACAATCCAGGTGGTAGTTCATTAAGTAGTGATGGTATAATATAATTTAGTCTGTTGAAACCATAGCTATTTATACATAAAGGTTTTACATATTTACTGTAGTACATGCTTGTTTATTGTGAGAGACCTTATGCCTGAATCTTGCATCATGGTAGTAGAGATTCAGTACATTAATTTGAAACAACTCTTTAATATTAAAATAACTGATACCAGTGAAATATTTAAAGATCCTGTTTTGGCTATCTTGTAGATTAATAATTAAAGTTGTGTTTTGATTTCCCGAAGCTGCTATAGCATATATTAATTTTCTGTCAATCAGAACACTATAAATGGTTTTATAAGTACTTTTATCTACATAGAATCGGGGATTTTAGGAGGTGTAAATATTTGCTCTTAGTTTTTTTAATCATGTTTACTGTGTGTGTGTTCTTTTTAAGGTGTTCATCAAGGGTAATTCCTAGGTATTTTTGAAGTGTAACATCTTTCCGCTCGGTTGCTGGATAGTTTTGTGGGAGTGATTTTGAAAATTGGGGACGGATGTGGATCGGAACGATCGAGCTGGCAGTGGTGGATCAAACGGAAGTATGCACTGCCCGCTCGATCGATCAAACGGAAGTGTACTAGCTGGCAGTGGTGGACAACGGAAGTATGCACTGCCCGCTCGATCGATCAAACGGAAGTGTACTAGCTGGCAGTGGTGGACAACGGAAGTATGCACTGCCCGCTCGATCGATCGAATGGTAGTGTGCCCTAGCTGGCAGTGGTGGATCGAACGGAAGTATAAGACGCACTGCCAACTCGATCGATCGATCCAGCTGGCACTGGTAAGAGAAACAATCAGCGCGCGGTGTCGAAAATTGATACCAAGACGCACTCTCGGCCATGTGGAATGTATATGACATACTGAACGGAAAACGCTCATGCGAACTCTGGTGTCAAGTGATTTAAACAAATGACATGGTTCATGTTCGAAGTCTTCGTATCAGTATGTTTAAATGGTAAAATGCCTTAATATCAAACATTGTAAGTAGTCGGCATTGCATTGGCATAAGGCATTTTAAACTCAATGTCACTCAGGAACATTATCGAAACAAGCAAAATATAAATGAAACTTAATTCCGTAATGCAGTATTATTGGAACGTGGAAATAAGTCACCATCTTGTGAACAATATTTGCGTAGACGAAATAGCCATGCTGTTATAGCGGCGCTGTTATAGCGTATGGCTGCGAATCTAGAGATCTTGGATTCGAATCCTGGGCGGGTAGATATCTTTGCTACCAGATTATCATTTTAAACGATATTTATCATAGCAATATGACTCATTTTAACAGAATCCATATGAAATTACGTGTTGGTCTGTGAATCAAGAGGACCTGTTTATAAGGAATTTAAGGTTATGAGCGGTGTCGCGTCTATTAATCTAGTTGATCCATATCGTATTCTTTATTTAGGCTAGTGCTGGTGGAAGCTACAAATCATCTAATAAAATGAGTTCCGTATTATAAACTACAATATCTGTAAAACACTCCCTTTTACAATAGATTAATATTTGTGCCAATAATACTATAAAATACCGGTGTATCAACAATTTCACGTGAGGTTTCTTACATGCGACTACTGTAAGGCTCGTAATTTTTTTGTGTCGAAGTACTATTTATAAATGTGTTACATATACAACCTGCAAGGATGCATTGGTGTATGCATGATATTCTGTGGTGTGTCAGTTTGTATTTTTCTTGTATGAGGTGATCAACTCTGATGTGCATTATTTTAGATTTTGTTGTATTTATATACAAATTATCGTCATGACACCATTTTGTGATGTTATTGAAGTGTATCAAAAGCTGTTTTAGAGTCTTTATGTATGGCAAATATAATGGTGTCAGCTGCATAAATACATATTTTACTATGCTTAATGGCGTAATTCATGTCATTTACGAACAGGTTATATATAGTACGGTGCAATTAGTCCTAAAAACGGCCTAACCTCAACATCCAAAGTAAAGGTTTCCCTCCAAGCCCAAATTGTTCTATACAGTCCACATGTTGTTCGGTAAAAAGTCTCACCATTTTGATCGCCGGGTTTGGTGGGGAGGGGGGCAGAAGTTGGTAAATTTGTAGTTTTTATCCGTTTTTCTTAAATATTTCGAAAAATATGCGGTTTAGCGCACAATGTGTCATGTACAAAAATAATGTACATTAGCTTGCGAACAAAAATAGGCCCCATTCATAATCTTGCTAAAGCGAACGTTTCCAGAGTTACGGAGGGTGCGAAAGTTGCATTTTTTCGTATTTTGGTAGATTTTTTGGAAAAATGAAATTATAACTACTATGTAAACAGAAATAACTAAACAATTTTATTAAAAAATAATATTGTACAATCGTATTTTAGTCCAAAAGAGGCTGAGGCACCACAAAGGGTTAGAAGCGTAAAAATACTGGGAACAAAAACCGGTTTAGTACAAGCGCAACCGCCAGGTGAGCGTAGCGTCTCTTCAGAGCAGCACGTGGAACTACGAGAGGCAAGGCAGAAAATAAAATGCAAGGACTTGAAAACTTTTATATCTTGGCTTGAGGAACATAATTCGTTTTCTAAAACACCTGAACTCTCTTCCTTATCAACAGGGGTTGTAGCAGATGAAAAAGTGAACTGTGATAAAGCGTTTGAAGTTGGAACACTAGCCTTGAAAGAGATTGGGAACAGAACATTCAATGAAATACACTAGAAAATAAAATTAGCTGTTAAGTCTCTAGCCTCTACAACCAAGTCTACGACAATTAACAATAACACTGTATGTGTGAACCCTAACACTCTATTACATCGGATGGTGTGCACAGTAAGGGGTGATAAGAGACTTGAAATATTTCAATTTGAATTATGTGCTTGTCCTCCATCCCTCTTCGACGAATCTGGCTTGATGAGGAAGGAAAGCAAATGTTCAATGGTGACTGTTTTGGTTCCAGATTCAAATGAACCATCAATCACCCCAGATTCAGAGAAAGTGTCCTTCTTCGTGTTGTGTGGCGACGCCCAGATACCTTCAGACAGATTTGCGAGGAATACACAGATTACATAATTACTAATTATGGGCCAGCAACTGTTGTTGAACACTTACGCAAATCACGTTCTACCACTAACATTGAAGTGAAAGTAGAAGACTAAATCCATGTAAATATCAATCAAAGTGAAATTCTAGCTAACGCTAAAAACAAAATGGGCCTTATTTCTCTCCTTACAGTGCACTTGCAAAGAGGTGGTTGCACAGTTCATCAAGTATCGGGTAACGCGGGCTTATTAATAGTTTATTTATTATTTATTTATTGAATATCCATTACAGGAACCCTATTACACAAAAAACATTAGGGTTGTAGTTCGTTACAAATTTAAAAAAAAAACATTAATTACACTAAAAATTGAGATTAATTTGAAAAATTAGATGAATAAAAGTTAAAAACTGCTTATAAAAACGGAAAGAGTGTGGAGTTGCATGCAGTTATATCTACAAACCTTTGAGAGTTACTACGCATAATGTCGGCTTGTTACTATTATTCAGTATACTTAAATTGCAGGCACTGCAAAGATCATAGAAGAGTTTCCCCCGGGCATCCTCAATAGGGCAAGCCCTGGAGCCATACTTGCCATTAATATCATCAGTAATAATTAATGGTTTATGTTCGACCCTCACTATTATGTGTTTGAAAACTGTATCATAATGATGGTCATTATAACACCGTTTTTCATTACGATACAGTTTCTCCAGCCAATCAGAGCTCGTTCATTGACCAATTAGGTAACGATAATTTCGCGCATGCGCTCAAAATCCAACATGTCGGACATAAACACAACATCGAACTATAATAAATTACCGACATGGAATACCCACCGTCCATAAGTTCGCGTAAATAAACTGGCGAATATGAGACAAGAAATAGCACAGTACCTTAAAATCACTAACACTAATTTCTACACAGCGCATTGTCTTCAAATGACTGCGGTGACAATATTACTGAGGGACGGCTGATGTAAACATATGGCTGCATATGGCAGAGCGCATGCGTCGGCCGTTCAAAGCTCTTGAAAGACGAAGCTATAACACCCAACGCTCGCTCTGCGATCACAAAATTCCAGTAGCTGACTCTCAACAGATATTTATGAATATTTATGTTAAAACATATAATAAAGTTATAATTATCGTCGAACATAAACAGTCGTATGCAACTCGCCTATAATGGTAATTAAGACACTCGTATGGAAATTATAAAACTCGCATACGCTCGTTTTATAAAAAATACTCGTGTAATAATTATAGCCATTATAGGCTCGTTGCATAATGTACTATTTCCTCTCAGATCGTCGCATATTTTCTGAAAGGCATTCAGGTCCACAGTGATGTCCCTTTTAGAGTAAGGTAAACGTTGCACACATACAGTTCCTGTCGGTTGATTGATATACAGACAAAAACCCTGTCTGCAGAACAGTATTGTGGTAATAACATAACATTTTTGGATTTTGTGACAATAACTGCTGTAATATTTTCCACATGTGGAGTTTCCCTTAGTGCAAAGATGTTAAAGCCATGTTCGGCTCTTGACCTTGTATGCAAATGATTGAGTTTTAGTTTTAACAGCGATTGATGAAGCTAAGAAAGGAGTTGACGTTTGGGTAATTGGTGACGACACGGACCTAGCCTACTAGTCTTCTTGACTGACCACGCACCCTCAGAGAACAAATTAAACATGGTGGTACCAAAGAAAGGCAATCAGCAGGAAAAAGTGTACACTATTTCTGACATTCAGCGAGGCATTGGGGATATGAAAGGTGTACTCTTAGCAATATACGCCTTCACAGGATGAGACACTGTATCAGCTATCTATAAGAAGGGGAATATTACAACGTGTGGGAAAGTGCAAGCCAACATAGCTCTTCATACGAAACTTTTAGTCTTCAACGACCCCAAAGCTGACCCCAGTGCGGTGGCTGATGCTGGAAAGCATTTCCTTCTTGCGATGTTTGGAGCCAAGAACACTCAAGATCTAGATTGTATTCGCTACCAGTGTTACTTGCAGGCTATTGCAAAGCATCCTATACATTCATTGTTCAAGTTGGCTGCACTTCCCCCCACTTCGGCAGCTTCCAGGCAGCATTCATTTAGAACCTATCACCAGGTGCAGCAGTGGCTGAATAATAAGAAGAATCCGCTCGAGTGGGGGTGAAAGAAGATTGGCGAACACCTGAGACCAATTACAACCGCACGTCCTGCAGCTCCCCAGGAATTACTTTCCCTCATAGTGTGCGCTTGCAAAGACGAATGCGTCCGTAATTGCGAGTGCAGAAAGAGTGGTCTAAACTACTCAAGCATATGCGGTAATTGCTCAGGCCTAGGATGTGATAACAGGGGCACGAACATCATAGACGAAGATCTAGAAGAGGAAAGTGCTTTGTTTGAAGAGGATTGAATACTGATGAATAGCCTACTTTACATTAATTTAAGGTCGCATTTAACATTCTAAATTTTTATTAGTTTTAATAGTTCAGAGTGGGTTTCTCCGTGCCGCAGGTGGAAGCCTCTTTTCCCTTAAAAAGTAGCGCCCCTTGAGAAGGTGGTGAGGTAGACGTTCCTTCAAGGGCTTATCACTAACATAACACCGGCCATTATGGGGTTTGAAGCCATTTTTCAGTGTTGCCTCAGTAAATAAAAGTTTGGTGCTTCCCAGTCGGTCAACACGAATGTACCCAAAAGAATTGGGTAATACTCTAATTCTGAAAAAAAAAAAAATACGTGAGATGGTAGGTATTTATTAATCCCATGTAAATCTTTCAGGGTTAGGGTATTACCCAACTCTTTTGGGTACATTCGTGTTGACCGACTGAAAAGCACCAAACTTTTTTTGTATACCGCGACCAATAAAATCGGTATTTGCTTTTACAAAACACAATCCTGTATAAACAAAATTAGTATTTTTAGTGATATTGTCATATTGTAAAAAAAAACACTTTTACACCCCTCCGTAACTCTGGAACCGTTCACTTTAGCAAGATTATGAATGGGACCATTCTTGTTCACATAATAATAATAATAATAATATCGTATGGCCTCGGGTGCCTGGTGCAAGCTTTGTAAGATGACACCCAGAAGGTAGCTTGCATGTCGAATTTCGTTGTTCCTTGAATCGCTATGGAAGTCAATGAGGTTAGATAATAGATATCTAAGCTCCTTGAACATTATAGCGCTTTCTAGTAGAGAAATGAGGAACTTTATGTTGGCGGAAACTCGCGAGATTAATTTTGCCATTATGAACTCGGCCTACTGAATTCAAATGGGTTCTTTGACATGCAAACATCGTATGACATGCGTATCGTATTTTTTGCCGCCTTTCAAAAATCACTTACCACGGCCAGGGGCGAACCTGCAATCTTGGGGTTAGTAGACCGACACGCTATCCACTCACCCACCGTGGCAAGAGTTCTTGTTCACAATTCAATGTAGATTATTTTTGTATGTGACACTGTTTGTGCTAAACCGCAACTGATAAAAACTACTAATTTACCAACTTCTGCCCCCCCCCCCCTTCCCCCCAAACCCGACGCTCAAAATGGTGAGACTTTTTACGGAACAACCTGTGGACTTTATAGAACAATTTGGAGCTGAAGGGAAACTTTTACTTTGGATGTTGAGGTTTGGGTCTAATTGCACAGTACTACTAGTGTTGGTGAGATAATACTGCCTTGAGGAACATCCTGTGTTCCTTCTGATGTGTCAGTGATAGTGTTATTGTTCATTACTGACATTTCCCTGTTTTTAAGACAGCTTTCAAATAGTTTGTAAGTCGTACCTCATATACCAATATCGTGTAATTTAGTAAGTAGTTTATTGTGATTTATTGTGTCAAATACTTTAGAAAAGTCAAGAAAAAGTACCATAATTTGATTGTTCTTATTTAAAGCATTATTTATTACATTGGCAAATTCAACCAGAATTAGGCAGTACTTCAGTAGAGTAAATAATAATAATTGTGTTTTGGAAAAGGTCATCCGAGAATGGCGGAAGGAAATGAAAAATTCAAGTGTAGAAAATAGCGTAAGGCTAGGGTACAAGTATATGAATCTAACAATCGACTGTCTAGCCTTTGCAGATGGTCTAGTGATCTTTTCAGATTCCATTGATATGGCAGAAGAACAACTTAACCAGCTGAAAAATCAAGCACTGAAGGCTGGGCTTCAAATCTCCTTTGAGAAGACACAATTCATGATAAACATAAAATCAGCGCCCAGGGAACCGGAGGTCGGACTAGGAAAAGTTCTGAAGGCAGAAAAGTTTAAATACGGTACCTCGGTGAATGGATGGAGCCTAACCTATCAGGGAAGGAAGCCTTCATGTCACGCATTAATAAAATGGAAATGGCATACAACCTGACTAAAGACATCTGCAATAAGAGATCGATAACCTTAAACGCCAAAATTAGTCATTACTGCACTGCTATTCGACCAGAGGCTCTGTATGCGGCTGAGACTCTAATAATGAACAAGAAAGGTCTAATGGAAAAACTAGAGGCTAAAGAACTGAAGATTTTGAGGAAAATCCTGGGTCGCATCAAAGCAAACAGCGAGTACAGAAGGCGTCACAACCACGAATTGTACAAGCACGTGGAGATCAATGACACGATTCGAAAAAGAATGATTGCCTTTTATAGCCACGTGACACGAATGAGCCCAGGCAGAATATCAAAACGGATATTGACGTACTTTCAAGATAAGAAAACCAAAGGGGCATGGTTTACGGAAGTTGAGAAAGATCTAGCGTACGTGAAATTGAAATTTCCCCTAAAGATATCCAGGAGCGTGTTCTATTTCAGGAAAAAACTACCTACTCACAAAGGTTTCTAGGAAAAGCCGAAGCTGAAGACAGGGAAGGCGTGGTCCCAAGAGAGAGAAGAACAACACCGGAGACGAATACGGGAACACTGGGCGGTAGTTAGAGCTCAGAAGAAGAGACAGTTGAACTGACGTGCTCCCTAGTTGGCCGAATCGAAGAAAGAAGAAGAAGAATTTACATTATTTAACTCAAAGAATACAAAGGTTGAATCAAATTACTAAATTTACCCATCGGTCTCTATTTCCTTTCGTAGCCCTGTACCAGATATCCTTTCTACAGGTTCTTTCTGCGAACATTCAGAACTCTTTGCTAGCAACCCTCCCCGGTTGCGCCCGCTATCTTTAACTGTTTACCCAGCGTGAGCTTAGAAGGCGCACGGACGGCAGGTGAACTGCGTATGTTTAGGAGTTCTCCTGACCACATACGCAATTTGCCTGACAGTGGTGGGCAAACGGCAGGATATCTTACAGGGGAGTTTTCTCTCTCGCTTACGGGTCGGCGGCACTCGCGATCGGCGATGCCATTTCAAACGCTTGTCAACACACCCACACACGGGCGACTGTTGACGTAATGGTGTCTCAGCCTTGCCAATAGATGCAGGTACACAGCGCACCTTTACGGAATGCCGACAACAGCGTTGCAACGGCGTAATATCACAACGGGTATTACTAAAAAAAACAGCCCTCGTATCCCAACACCAATAAGGGGTTGTGCCAGATTAACGAACGTTGGTCGGCGTGTTTATATATCTGAAAGATGACGTTGATTCAAATTTCCCGCAAATCGCATTAGCGTGGCGCTAGTAGTGGCTCCATGACGTTGCGTTTGTTACCTGTGAGATTGGACGGAGTGGCTGTGAGTGGGTCGAGAATGCTTTTTTGACGACGAATAGGCCAGTATCAACAGCTCACTTCGTTTCAAAGACGTCGTGTAAAAGGACTACATGAAGGTGGATTTTCCTTCCACGCTATTGCAGTACGACTTGGCAGGAACGTCTCCACTGTGCATGCGTGCTGGCAGCAGTGGTCACGAGAAGGTACGGTCACAAGAAGACCGGGTTCCGGACGTCCAGGTGACACTACCGAGAGCGAGGACCGCTGTATTCGGCATATGGCTTTGGCGCATCCGCCGGCATCTGCAGAAGCAATTCGAGCGGCAGTTGTCATTACATTGACGCAACGAACTGTTGGAAATGGGTTACTTGAAGGACAGTTCCGAGCTAGACGCCCTGCAGCGTGCATTCCACACTCCAAACCTCCACCGTCTGCGACTTCAGTGGAGTCAAGCGAGAGCTCATTGGAGGATGGAATGGAGGTCCGTTGTGTTTTCCGTTGAAAGCAAGTTCCCCCTTGGTGCCAGTGATGGCCGTGTGTTGGTTAGGAGGAGGTCAAGTGAGCACCTGCATTCCACCTGTCTGTGGCGTCGACACTCTGACGTACAGTACACCGAGCGTTCTGGTCTTGGGAGCAATTTCCTATGACAGTAGAATCACTCTCGTGGTTATTTCACGTACCCTAACTGCAGATATCTGGTGATTCGACCTGTTGTGCTGCCATTCATAAACAACTTTCCCGGGGTTATTCCCCAACGGGATAACATACGCCCCCATGTCACTGTTATAACCCAACGTGCTCTACAGAGTGTCGACATGTTGTCTTGGCCTGCTCGATCCCCCGATCTGACCCCAATCGACCACGTATGCGATATCATTGGACGACAACTCCAGCGTCATCCACAACCGGCACTAACCGTTCCTTTATTGACCAACCAAGTGCAAAAGGCATGGAACTCCATCCCACATGCTGACATCCCGTACCTGTACGACACAACGCATGCACATTTGCATGCCTGAATTCAACAGTCTGGTGATTACACCGGTTATAAATGGATCAGCATGGCACATTTGCGATGGCTTTTCTCGCACGGACATTAATCTGTTGTCTTGTACCTTTAAATCAACTAAATATGCTACCTCGCCAAATATATTGCCACAGTTTCCGTACTCTACATTCCTAATTTCATGGTGTTTGGGTATTTTTTCCACCAGTGTAGATTTAGCTGAATAATGTAAAGACACGTCGAAAATGGTTACGGTTACGATATATCCCATCATAATGTCGGCTACTGAAATTGTTCCCTTTACCACCATACTATAGTAGACCTTAAGGATCTCCAGATTGAGAGCACTACACCATTCATGCAGAAAGCTATTATTCTGGACACGTGTCATATAGTGACGAGGTTTCTATCGCCATCAAGAATGTTTGTACGGAAGAGGGCCCTTGTGCCCTTTGTTGCCCTTAAGTTTTTTTTTCGAATAAAATTCCAAAAAGTTTGAGGAAAGTCAATACAACAACAACATACTACTACTACTACTACTACTACTGCTACTACTACCAATAATAATAAAGTAATGCCTTATTTTAAACGTTACCTGCCGCTTGCAACGGTTGAAACCCCTTTCCACCTGATTCGACACATTATCAATAACAAAATCCTTTGTCATTAATTGCCGTATCTGTGACTAATTGAAAAACAAAATCTGGGAGATTAACGACATGATCTTGCTAATATTATTGTTCAAAAAACGCACATTAATACCAGAAGCGGGAAATAGAAATACAATATAATCCTTGTCGTTAGGTGGATGGACAGATGATTGACATAATTAATTGGAGATCAACTCAGATTCTGTCAGATTTCCACATCGGCGTATCACGAAAATGCAAATCGCTATAAATTCAAGATACGTCAATTATACTAACTTAGTTGTGCATTCATTTAGGGGCTTTGCCAAATCGTGGTCATGTAGCCCGTGTACTTGGGTAAGTGAGGAATCTGTCTGATAATCTCTGTCATGGCCATGGCCTAAATATAGCATCCATCCTGATTTCGTGGAGAAACCATGGAAAATTACTTCTAAGATGGCTGAGGTGGGAATCATGATGATGTCGATGATAAATGTTGTTTTAAGAGGCCTAACATCTAGGTTATCGGCCCCAAATGGTCTGGGTGGTAGCGAAAATGACAATGAAATGAAAACCATAACGAAAATTAAGTGAGACTGAAAATACTTACAAAATGGAACTCAGATTGAAATGGCTCACCAAATGGTGAGCGGTAATAGACTACTCACCAAATGGTGAGTGGAAATACTTACTTACTTACTTAGTTTAGAAGGAAAATGCTCACAAAAGGAATAGATTGAAAAACACGCACAAAAATGCAAGTTAGGTTCAAAATACGTACAAAATGCAATGTAGAGTCGAAATACTTACAAAATGCAAATGAGATTGAAAATACGCACAGAACGCAATTTAGGTTCAAAATAGTTACAAAATGCAAGTTAAATTGAAAATACACAATGCAATTTAGATTGAAAAAGCCCATTTCAGATTCAAAATGCTCACAAAGTGCAATTGAAATCCAAAATACCGTACTTACAAAGTGGAATGGAAATTGAAAATGCTTACAAAATGTACGGTAGATTCAATCTAATTCTTTGGATCGACAATACTTACAAAATGTAATTTAGATTCAAAATACGCTCAAAATGCAATTGAGAATCAAAATACCTACAAAATGCCCACCATGCAAAATGCAAAATACTTGAAAAATGCGGTTTAGGTTGAAAATACTTACAAAATGCAATTGAAATTCAAAATATTCACTAAAGCCCCTACATTGAAAGACGTACTAAAAAGCATTTTAGATTGTCAGTCCTTACAAAATGCAATTGAGGTTGAAAATACTCGCAAAAAACAATTTAGGTCGAAAAGACTTACAAAAGGCAACTTGGATTGAAAATACCTACAAAATGGAGTGTAGATTAAAAAAAAATCGCTTAAGGTACTTTGGATATACGGGTTGCCTATTAACAAACCCAGTGCGAGAAACTTAAAGAGAAAAGGAAATATAATGAAAAGAAAACAAGAAGTCGGATCCTTCAAAGAATGAGGGATCAGGGAATATGAGACAAGGGCCAATTAAGACGGGAAACTGTAAGACTCCCTAGGCCTCGGATACCCTAATACCGTTGGGGTCGGAAAAGAACAAGAGTTGACCAAAGGAGATCGACAGGAAGGAAGACGGAGAGGAGCCAAGCACAAGTAAGTGGAAGCAATGCCGGACTCAGCTGGGGTCCCATGGTTGCCAACCCACATCCCACTAGATACGAGCCACTGGGGGGAGGTGGGAATCAAACCCACCTCTTCTTAGTTCTGCCTCACGAGACTGATTGACCCAAATCCAGCCTTCAGACCAGAATTAATATATTTTACAGAGCCGGGAATCGAATTAGGACCTCTGTGATGACAAGCCATGAATGCTAGTCACTACGTCTTGAGGCAGACCAGAGAGGTTTTGTTGACATTGCTGCAACGCAGAGCATTAGAATCCATTCTTCGATTTCCGGTACCTGACTTTATGAACAAGCCATTCATCAAATTGTAGGAGTGCCTTTCAAAATGTTACTGTTCTTGTTGTTGTTGTTGTGGTTTTGTTTAGGAGATTGAAACATCATCTGTCACAAACCCCGTTGACTTGTGTGTGTAGCATTCTTCTAATAACTAGTTTTCTTGTGTGGTAATAATATTAGCCCGAGAAATTGCCAGTACTAAGGTCTAGGATTGAGTTCTCAGTATGCCTTCCTCTCTCTCTCTCTCTCTCTCTCTCTTAGTCGTTTACCCTCCAGGTTGGTGGAACCCACGGACTCAGCGAGGGAACTCACCACTACCGCCTCTACGGGCAGTGTCCTAGAGCTGGGAACATCTAATCGGAGTGGATACAACTGGTGAGGTGTGATTGGCACCTCGCCCAGGCGGCCTCGCCTGCAAAGCGAACAGGGACCTCATGAGGGAAGGTAATGGATGATCAGGATGGATATGCAAGGAAGAGGGAAGGAGGCGGCCGTGGCCTTGACGAAGGTACCATCCCGGCATTTGCCCGAAGACGAAGTGGGAAACCACGGAAAACCACTTCGAGGATGGCTGAGGAGGGAATCGAATCCCCTCTACTCATTTGGAACACCCGAGGCTGAGTAGACCCCGTTCCAGTCCTCATACCACTTTTCAAATTTCGTGGCAGAGCCGGGAATCGAACCCAGGACCTCCGGGGCGGCAGCTAACCATGCTGACCGCTACGCTACGGTGGCGACTATGCCTTCCTTCGGAGGGGAAATTAGCCGGCGGTACCTTGTCTTAGATTTATGGCATGAAAATGAACCTTTCACTAACTACACTTATGTGAAGCCAACATTTGTAGGTTAGAATTGATAACGCTCTATAAGTTCCAACGTTCGCCACCAGGTGCTGATTGCGATGCCATCTAGTTGCCAGGTGTCGTGGAGGGTAGCATTTGGTAGCAAAAGTAGGAACTACTTGAAATTAATCGTCTGCAATCCTTACTTGATTAAAAACAGATAACACACACTAATACAGCCATCACAATTAACACCGGTTATCAGACAGATTCTACACACACCCAAAGTCACGGGGCTACATGACCGCGTTGTCGCAGTCCCTAAACTAAGGAACCAACCAACCAGAAATGAGTTAGTTGCCCGGGACTTGAAATACGTTTCCATCTCGTCATTTGTGTCGAGTGGATATCGGAAATTCTCAGGAGAACCACACTTTGTAAGGCGCTGTCAGCTCCGGGAATCGAACGTCCTATCTCTAAACTGCAGCTCGCCATTATGGCCATGGAGCGTTATCTAAAGCTCTCAGCGACGCTACTGGACCCTAAAGTTAAAAGGGCAGAGTTTTAAGAGAGAGAGAGGTTAAAATATAAAAACATATTTCTCTGGACAGAATATTTGTACGATAAGCCTAGGCTAACGGTTGGGGTGTGTCATGATGCCTGGGAATCAATATTCATCCCTTTGGAGCGCACGCCCTAACCGTTAGTATCAGCTAAACTTATTCGTAGAATTTCCTACGAAAATAACTTCCACTGAACCACAAACAAGGTGATTCAGGAACTACTGAATGTAACAAACTCTTAGGGAAGGTAGTGGAGACAATTATGAACAACTTTCCTACAGGAATCCGTATCCGGAAATGTCTCGTTTGATAGGTACAAGCATTGTGTTTGTTTTAACAGATTGATAAATTGAAGCTTTATAATTAAAACGTGATTAGGTATTGTTAACGTAGGCCTTGATGTTGCCATGGTGATGTTCACATTTTAATATGTTCAAGGGGAGTCGTAAAGACCTCAATTGATGAAATTGTTTTATATTCCACTATTTTACATTTCATGAAAATATGGATCATTCTACTTAATTTTCTGATAGTTGAAAAAAAGTACTCCCATATTTACTATATTAAATTTATTTTTAGCCTACTTTCCACATTTTGCAAAAATGAGGAAAAAGTAGACTTATGAGATCGATCGGGGCAAATGTCTGTCTGTCTGTCTGTCTAGCTGTGTGTGTGTCCCCCCTATCAACTCCTAAACGCTTGAAGCAATCGAATCCAAATTTGGTATGAGTAAAGATCTATACCTGAATATCTCAAGCCCGTATTTGAAAATGATGTCAGTGCTACCAACTGCTGAAAAACCGCAATTGAAATTTGAGCTCCATGTTGGCTATCCTGGAAGGTATGCATGGGAGCTATTCCAAAATTGGCACACATAAAGGCAATAATATTTCAGTTTGATTTCCAGGAGGCCATGCATGCATGGCGGTGTTGCTAAAATGATTCTGAGCCTGCTAATAGGTCCAATTTTTTAAATGCTTATAACTTCTACACTATCAATTGGTTTTTAACCAAATTTCGTATGCACTATGTGTACATAAACAGATATGACTGAGCGCATTCTTAAAAGCCACCAGGGCTGCCAACTGTTAATAAATTCTCTCTCACTATTTTCTTATCCAAATACCAATATATCAGGAAGTATGCAAGCCGAGAGCTCTAAACTATGCACACGTATAGTACCTGATATTCTAGATTAATTTGGAGTAACTTATGTACGACAGTGCTACCAACATGATTCTAAGCCTGCTGATAGGACCAATTTGTAAATACATGTAACTTCTATACTGTCAATTGGATTTCAACCAAATATCGTATGTGTTATGTGTACCATAACAGATATGACTTTGCTTATTCTTAAGAGCAACCAGGGCTGCCAACTGTTAATAAATTCTGTCTCTATTATTTACCGTAATATTAATATATCAGAAAGTATGTAAATCAACAGATTTAAAATTTGCACACGTATAGTACCTGATATTCTAGATTAATTTGGAGAAACTAACATACGTCAGTGCTGCCAACATAACCCTAAGCCTGCTGATAGGTCCAATTTTAAAATACATGTAACTTTTATACTAACAAATGGATTTCATCCAAAATTGGCACAACAAGAGATCATAATATTTCATGTTATTTCTGACCAACACATGTATGATATTGTTGCCAAAATGATTTTACGCGCGCGGATCGGACTTCAACCAAATTTTGTATTCTGTACCTTAAGAGATGGAACTAACATTATATTCAGTCACCAGAGCTGCCAACTGTAGTGCTCTATTAGGCTACATGGTACCAGGTATATTTCGAACTAATTAGAAATGTCGATATTACCAACTTAATTTCGCTATTTTTCTAGACAGGTCTATGAATCTTAAATTTTAAGAAAAGTAGGCTCTTTAGTTCGTCACAGAACTTCTTGTTAAATTATTGGTGGAATGTTTTACAGAAAATAGTCTGTCCCATATATTGACTACATTTCTAATAAAGATACTGATGATAACAATAATAATAATAATAATAATAATAATAATAATAATAATAATAATATTGTACCTATAAAAACTCATTATACAAGAGGCCGATAACCCAGTTGTTGGGCCCCCCTAAGCAACAACTGTCATCTTCATAATCATCATCATCATCATCATAATCATTATACAAAAGGTGTACTGAAAAGAGTCATATACAAATATTTTAAGGGAAGTGTAATTAATATGTATCAGGCAAAGGCATTAACCATATTGCATAATGCTTGGTTCTACGTATTACAGTAACTTCTTTATATTATTAATTTGTTTTCTTTATTGATGGACCGAAAATATGTTTCAATAAAGGAAACATAGGCCCTATTGAGTATTAACACGTGACAAACAATTCAATAAGATAATAAGATTATTATTATTAATAATATTGGCAGTGTAGCCAATATATGGGACAGAATATTATCTGTAAAACAAGGTGACCAGCAATTGGTTAGCAAGATACAGAAGACCTACCAAGAGGGTTTTAGAATATTTATTCTGCATAACGTGAGTTTGACCAGCAATTTGTACACTAAATTTACTCAAAGCTACATTTTTGAACATAAATGCCTATTTATATAAGAAACTGCTGGCTATATCTCCAAATATATTGTACCATACGTACAAAATAGCACACTAATGATTTGGATCAGCTGCAAACAATTTTCCTTCAGAAGATTATTTCATAAAAATTAAAATTTCCTTAAAAAAATTAGAGCTTCTTTTAAAATTCCACAACTATTTTCATAATAAATATTTTGTAGCGATTGTTGATCAGTGTAATGTTGACAATTGAATGGACATGTTGTAAAATATATACATCTCAATACTGAACAGATCCTGAGAAAATGGGGCATTTATATCGCCATTTTAACATTGGTAACATAGGGTTTTACGATTCCCCTTAATTCATTTGCAATCATGGAGAGATTAGCAGACAACTTATTGAAATACGTAGTATTTACGGGAAAGTAAACGACAAAGAATGATAAGCTACAGATGAAAAATCTTGTACCAGGGATGGCGGAGAACATTTTCATCGGTTTCAGTACCGTAAGGTGTTTTGGTATTCTAGTTATATTGTTACAATCTTCAAGTTTATTCGTTAGACCTACACAAACCTTTGTAAGTTAGTAAAAAGTGAAAGATTTAGAATAATATTATAATTATGAATAGGGCCCGGATGTTGATGCCGTAAAAATGTTTCAAAAATGCACTTAAAACTTTTAAAAATAACTGTAATAAATGACATAAAAATTCGGAAAATGCACTATAACAAAGAGAAAATGATCCTATATTAATAAACTCACCAATATTTCAGAAATTCGAAAACTGCACTATTAAATGGAGAAAATGATCTTTAATAAACTCGCCAATATTTCAAAAATGAAATCCTAAGCTCAAACTGAAAAGTCAATCACAATAGATTTCTAGCACTTAACAAAAGATTTATGTTCACTTTAGTCTGAGTTGCACTGCACTACGAATGTCATTCTGATGTTGTCAAATGTAAATAATCTGTGGTTATCAGCCAACAAGCTTTTATATCTCAAAAATCTGCGTTCAGCATCAACTGATGTGATCGGAGCGTACTTGGAGAGGAAGGTTGTTTGCTGCTTAATCCACCTCAATCCCAACCATGCAGTAGTTTTCACCAGAAAGAATGTCAGATTTTGCAGAATGTTTTAAACCCGGTGTTTTTGTCCAGTTTTGATGCAATACCCGCAGCAATTTCGCCACGATTGTTGCTAAGACTAGTTTCCACCCGGTTGATTAAGGAAATGGAAAAAATATTTCAATATTTTAAATTATCTTGTATCAGCTACTAGCTTCTTCTTAACCCTGAGACACGTAACTCCATCATATAAAGCTGGAAAAAATGACCTCAAAAGGCCGGTTTGACTAAAATAAGACATAAAAATCTACCAAACTTAGAAAAAATGCTTTCAAAATGGAAAAATAGGGGGAAAAATGCAAAAAGATGCAAAATAAAAACATATTTGAAGACGGGGTGGCCCGTCCTGAGTTTCTATGTACTTCAGCGTTGTCTTAGACAGCTCAGTAAAAAGATGACATCTCATCAACATCCGGGCCCTAATTATGAAGCATCCCGGACATGTGTTCCTATACGGAGGTTGATTATAGTTAATTTCTATATCACCCCTAAACGTTCGTAACAGACTTTAGTCACTAAATCACCTCGTATAACAGACTTGTCTGATCGTTGGTGCTTCGGCGTCACACCTAACTTCGCCATTCATAGATCCACTGCCGGGATTTAACAAAATATCGGCTGGGGGAATCCACTTAAAGGATTGCTGCGATGGGAATCGAACCCGCCTCTTCTCAGTGGGAGAAGGCATACATTCTATCATACGACAACGGTTGGTGACACCAGAGCATGAGCGGCTGGCATTTTTGGCTGTTACCACAGAGATCCGGGTTCGATTCCCGGCGTTATCAATAAATTAAATTCTGATCTCATGTCTGGAACGGGATGGACTCATCCCCGTGAGGCAGAACTGACAAGCAGTGAGTTCGATTCCTAACTCCGTCATCCTCGAAGTGATTTTGGGTACTTTCTCCACTTCTACTCTAAGCGAATGCTGGGATAGTATCTAAAGTAAGGCCATCGTCGCTTCCTGCACAAATCCTATTATTTTTTGGAAGCCTTCATAGGGAGTTGATGGCTGCTTGATCTTTTAGTTCTTACAGTAAATAGGTGCCGGTGCGCTTCATAAAAAGGGAGGTAGTGCGCAGTTCTCCACTTCTGTGGGGGTCCGGGCGAAGACACGAAGAGCCCGCTGATGAGCCGGCTTGGTGTCCTAGGTGAAACCCTACACAAGTCACGGCACAAACATAGAAAAATTGCTGAGTCATAAAGTTATTAGTTCAGCCATCACAATGACACAGGTTATTAGACAGATTCCACACACATATCCAAGTAAACGGGGCTACCATGACTACGATATTATAATGCCACTAAATATTGCGAGGTTAAAAGTTGCAAAGGGTGATATTTCTAGGGTCAGTGCTGTTTGATTGCTCAATGAGGAAGGCAATAAATTGAAAATTACCCCATTACAGTGCTACCTTGGTCTTTTGGAGCTGACCCCGTTGTATCTGCCTCTCGTCTGGAAGCTCCGGGTTCAATTTCCGGCTCCGTCTGGGAGTTTTCAAACTGACATTAGGGCTGGATCGGGGTGCTCTTAGCCTTGGTAGGCCAGGGCTCTTCATGGCCTGTTGTGCCACTGGGTTCGGTTTTCTTTTTGGCCTGTCGGCTTTCTTTACATAATTTATGGAGGTTCCTATGGAGGATAAGATCGGGATAGTATAGTATCTTATTTCAAGTCCTGGGGCACCTACCTCATCCTGCCCCTAATACAGTTACACGCAATACTACAGTTATCACATGACTACAAGTTATCAGACAGGCAAAAAAAATGACAGACCGAAATTATGTTTACTGTGAATAGAAATCTGTGGTTCAGCTAAATTACAACGCTCACGCAGTGGACCCCCATCAGAACGAGTATTATTCCGGCATGTGATTGTCACTAACGTGTATGTGCGAACAGTTGGTGGAACATTGTGGTTGGCAACAACAGGGATTACTTGTGTCACAGAATCAGCCAGTTATCGTCCGTCAATATGAATTATGTTTCTTTTCTATGCGATTTATGTAATCAACGCAATTTGTAAATACCTAATATCAAATATCTGACAGATTGAATGTATTATATTGTCAGGATAATGGGCTCTGTATAGGTATATGCACTGGCTGGTTGCGTGGCTCAGCGGTAACTTTATCACCTGCTCTACCCAAGGTTGCAGGATCGAATCCTGGCGCAGTCAGCTGGTATTTGAGGGTGCTCAAATGCGAGGGAGCCATGTCAGTAGATTTACTGGCACGTTAAAGATCCTATTCGGGGCAAAATTCTGGCAGCCCGGCGTCTCTAAAAGCCGCAGTTGTTATAAGGAAAAATATATTATTTATTATTATTTATATGTACTGACACTCTCCAGAATAGGCCCAACCCGTGGTATAGCAGCTAGCATTCTTGGTTATCGCCCTGGAGATCCAGGTTTGGTTCCAGCTAAACCAAGAAATTTAATTATGGTCTGAGGGCTGGAACAGGGTACACTCAACCTCAAGATGGCAAAACTGAGAAGAGATGCTTGGCTACAGTTCAGAATTGTTTGAATGCCGTACCTCTTTTGCTACACACATGGTCAATTCTGTCTGATAGAATGAAGACTTTGTTATAGGCTATTACTGATATTACCTGTTTATTAATTATAAGGTGCGTTCAAAAAGTAACGAGCCGGAGGCTGTAAAGCGCAAACCGGTCACGACATCGGCTAATCGTGGCGTGTGTAAAGAGGAGTGGTTCCGACCAGAGCGTGGCTATAGGGCACGCGTGCACGTCACGTGACGATACAAAGCGAGCAGCAGCATGCAGCAGCATGCATCAATCGTCCAACCAAGACCAAGACAGTAGGCCATTCGACATGCTTTCTGGAGTGGTTGAAGACTGTGGGGCACCCATTGGGCACACACTTTCCGCAAGTGCAGTCGTTCCTTCATGATGGTGTGCACACTTCCGACGCTCAATCCGACCACGGCGGCTATGGCGTTCACTGTCACTCGTCGGTCCTGGGTAATGAGTGCATCAACCAGCTGGACGTTGTCATCGGTAATGCAGGGGGGTGGTGTCCCAGACCGGGCATCATCGGCTAACGAGACCCGTCCTTCCCTGAAGCGCTTGTGCCACGCCTTGACCCTTGCAAGGGACATGCAGTGTTCGCCGTACACTTGGGACATTTGGCGATGAATGTCCGTTCCCCCTACTCCTTTGGCTGTCAGAAACCGAACAACACCTCTTTGCTCTTCGTTTGACGCCTCCATGTCACTGTTTGCAATGCGACTGGCAGCGTTGGGCGATTGATGCATGCTGCTGCTCACTTTGTATCGCCACGTGACGTGCACGCGTGCCCTCTAGCGACGGGCTGTGACCTTCCACACTCTGGTCGGAACCACACCTCGTTACACACGCCACGATTAGCCGATGTCGTCACCGGTTTGCGCATTCCAGCCTCCGGCTCGTTACTTTTTGAATGCACCTTATACATTCAGCCCTTCTTCTCGTTATGTCTCCGATGTTTGGTATACTATATTACAAATAGGCTACAGTTGAAGCCCGATACACCGCCGTCCGATATACCGCAGATTCGGATAAAACGCGGATGAACTGTGTCTCACAAAATAAATTACTGTATCATTCATGAATGATTTCTGCACTCTCAGTGGTATTTTATAAACTTAAATAAACCTAATACAGTCTGTATCTAGCGTTTCTGCAGAATAATTTACTGCTGAAAACTTCAAGCTCTCTATAAAATAACCAAAAGAGATGGACGTAATTAAACTCAACCGTTGGTTTGTCTTATCAACACACATACAGTATCACGATTGTTGCTGGACAGAAGCTTTGAATATACAGTACATTTCACGGTTAGCATTGTGACGCAGTCAACAAAGTGGCTATCATCGAAATGAGCACAACCATCATGTGGATCATAAATTATTCATTCATTATTTAGATTTCTGTGTGCTTGTTGTGATGTCAAAGAAACGGAATGCGTATTTTGTGATTGATAAACTACACATTATTGATTGTGTGAGAAGAATGGCTAAATGAAAGCAAGATTATCACGCGAGGTTATTCTTTGGTCGACGTTTGTTTAATTGAGTTGTCCAGTTGCAAAACTCGTTTAATCCACTTGTGAATAAGAATCATTTTCATGAGAAACGTTTCTCTGGACTTTTCCTCACGTATCTTTTGTGTTTGTTGTTTTCTACTTTTTGCGTTGTGTTTTTGGTTTTGTGTTTGCTTTGTGCTTTCGGGTTTGAATTTCACTTTTTGCTTTTCTTTCTTGGTTTTGTGTTTGTTTTCTGATTTTGCCTTTTTTGAATTTTGCTTTTTGCTTTGTGTTCCTTGTTTTTAGACTACTTTTCACATTTTGCAAAAAATTAGGAAAAAGTAGACTTATGAGATCGATCCGGGAAAATGAGTGTCTGTCTGTCTGTCTGTCTGGCTGGCTGGCTGTGTGTGTGTCCCCCCCTATCAACTCCTAAACGGCAATCAAAACCAAATTTAGTATGAGTAAAGATGTGCACCGGAATAGCTCACGTCCATATTTGAAAATGTTGTCAGTGCTACCAACTGCTGAAAAAACGCACTAGAAATTTGAGCTCCATGTTGGATATCTTGGAAGGTATGCACGGGAGCTATTCCAAAATTGGCATGAATGTAGATAATACTATTTCAGTTTAATTTCCAGGAGGCCATACATGACAGTGTTGCCAAAATAATTTTAAGCCTTCTGATAGGTCAATTTTTAAATGCATAGAACTTGTACACTATTAATTGGATTTCAACCAAATTTTGTATGTAATATACGTACATAAACATATATGACTGAGCGTATTATTAAGAGCCAGCAGGGCTGCCAACTGTTAATAATTGCTCTCTCTATGTTTTTATCCAAATATCAATACATCAGAAAGTATGCAAGCCGACAGCTTTAAACTATGCACACGTATTGTACCTGACATTTTAGATTAATTTGGAGTAACTAATATACGTCAGTTCTACCAACATGATTATAAGCCTGCTGATAGTACCAATTTTTAAATACATGTAACATCTATACTATCAGTTGGATTTCAACCAAATTTCGTATGTGCTATGTGTACCATAACTATAAGTAATGTTAAGAGCAATCAGGGCCGCCAACTGTTAATAAATGCTGTCTATATTCTTTTTACCCTAATATCAATATATCAGAAAGTATGCAAGCCAACAGCTCTATACTTTGCTCACGTATAGCACCTGACATTCTAGATTAATTTGGAGTAATTAATACAAGGCAGTGTACGCCTCCGTGGCTTAGGCGGCAGCACGCCGGCCTCTCACCGCTGGGTCCGTGGTTCAAATCCCGGTCACTCCATGTGAGATCTGTGCTGGACAAAACGGAGGCAGACAGCTTTTTCTCCGGGTACTCCGGTTTTCCCTGTCAAAATTTCATTCCAGCAACACTCTCCACTATCATTTCATTTCATCTGTCCTTCATTTAATCACTGCCCCAGAGGAGTGCGTCAGGCCTCGGCAGCCGGCACAGTTCATATCCTCGCCGCTCGATGGGGGCTTCATTCATTCCATTCCTGACCTGGTCGGAGACTGGAAGCAGGCTGTGGATTTTCATTTCAATACAAGGCAGTGCTGCCAACATGATTCTATGCCTGCTGATATGTCCAATTTTAAAATACATGTAACTTCTATAATAACAAATGGATTTCATCCAAAATTGGCACAACAAGACATCATAATAATTCAGATTATTTCTGACCAGCACACGCATGGTATTGTTGGCAACATGCTTTTACGCGTGCTGATAGATCCAGTGTCTAACTGCATGTAACGTCCATTGGATTTCAACCACATTTTTCATTCTGTACCTTAAGAGGTGGAACTAAGAATATATTCAGTCACCAGAGCTGCCAACTGTAGTGCTCTATTAGGCTGCATTATACCAGGTATATTTTGAACTAATTAGATATTTCGATATTACCAACTTAATTTCGTCATTATTCTAGATAGGTTCATATACTGTAGAGTAATCATTGGCATGAAAAGTAGGCTGTATAGTTCTTCACGGAACTTCTTGTTTGTTATCTGCTTTTGCTTTTGTTTTTGAATTTTTGCTTTTTGCTTTTTTGTTTTGTTTTGAGTTTGTTTGTAGGAAAATCGAATTAAAACAAAATAAAATAAAATAACAAATAAACAAAACAAAATAAAATCAAACAAAAGAAAAAACAATACAAAAAATTAAACAAAACAATTTAACATAAAACAAATCAAAATCAAAAAACAAAACAAAATAAAATAGAATTAAACAAAGAAAAACAAAATAAAATAACATAAAGTAAAATAAAATAAAGTAAAGTATAATAAAAGAATTAAATAAATAATTTTACGACATGATACTTATTCACAAGTGGATTAAACGGGTTTTGCAACTGGACGACTCAATTGCTGTACCCTATTTGGTAAGTTTCTGATATTTTTTACAGCATGTACTTCTAATGTTTTTTAAAAATTTAAATACGGTACAATATGTATAATGCTGCATTAAGTTATGTGTTCTTCCGTACTTTCTAAGCGTAGTTTGTCATTACACGGCTCACTCTTGATGTACCGCGGGGGTAATGAATGTCCCCCGGCAACCGAGTTATATCGGGCTTCTACTATCTCGTAAACGGTTGATTTTAGGGACTTAAATCTTGGTTTTCGTGGTTGGTTTCTCAGTTTTTGGGCTGCGACAAAGCAGTGATGTAGCCCAGTGTACTTTGGGTGAGTGAAGAATCTATCTGATAACCGGTGTTAATTGTGATGACTGTATTAGTGTATGTTAGTTAGTTATTGTTGTTTTAAGGGGCGGAACTACAAGGCCATCTGCCCCTTAGTGTATGTTATCTGATTTTAATTCAAGTAACAACTGCAGACATTCGATTTTCAAGTAGTTCCAACTTTTGCTACCAAACGCCACCCTCAACGACCAACTAGTGTAATTAGCGGAAGGTTCTTTATCATGACATAAATATATGACACGGGACCGCCGGCTTTACTTCCCGTCTGAAGGAAGGCATACTGAGGGATTTTTGACGCTCTTAAAAAATCCGACGACTTCGGCCGGGTTTGAACCTGCTACCTTGGCCACAGAAGCTCAGCATGCTACCAACTACGCTACCGAAGCCACTGGTTTTCATGGTCCCTTTGTGTTATATTTATCACATCATGGAGCTCAAAATAATCTTTGTTTCGTCTTTATACGACAATTTTGACATTTCTCCTATTTTAACATGTGTTTGGAAGGGATTTACCCAATAGCCCCCCCCCCCCTTATATGAGAGATTAGGTGAACATTTAGTCCCTAGTCTTTAATGGAGACCCATACCAAATTTTACGTCCATGAGTTATAAGCGAACAAACAAAAGATAGACAGACAGGCAAAGAAAATTGCGCGCATTCGTCATAAAACAGTCTGAAACGAGTAAATAACGAAAAATTCCGTAGAAATTTAAAAAAAACACAACACTGACAACAAGAAGACCATCTCGATTAACACAAAACTGATACACTACCAGACAGTGATTCGTCCAGAAGCCGTATATACAGCCGAATGTTTGTGTCTGACAAAGAAAGGAATGATCAAAAAGTTGCAGCTAATAGAGAGAAAGATTCTTTGGAAGATACTTGGACCTAAAAGAACAGAAGATGGGTCGTATGGAACAAAACAGAACCAAGAATTATACCTCGGATTGGATAAAATCTCAGACACCATCCGGAAAATAAGGGCCATGTTCTTTGGACATATATACAGAATCGACCCTGGTAGATTAACCAACTGGATAATGAAATTCTTTGCGATCAGGAAAACCACAGCTTGGTTGTATCAGGAGGTGAAGAAGGTCCTAGACGAAATGGCAACATCTGAAGCTGAATTCAGCAATAGGAAAGCATACAAAGCCATAATTAAGAATTTCACGGGCTTTAAGAGTCATCCTACATCACGGATCCAGGCACCATGGACTGAATAAAGGAGGGGAATGCAGAGCGATAGATTGAAGGATTATTGGGCAGAAATAAAGCTCCAGAAGCTGAAATCAAATTAACGTGGTCCACAGTCGGCCTAAACGACAGTGGAAGAAGAAGATATAGAGAAGATGTCGGGGATTTTTTATGGGGAGGGGGAGGTTTATACTTAAATTCAATGCTTGCTATAAAAATGATCATTAATTAGAATATTAGGACACATCTGACAATCCGTCGTCATGGCACCACAATTTAGGTGCTCAGGCTTTTGCATTTCGCACAGGGTGCCGTGACTTCCTGAGTTATTTACCAACCAGGGAAGGAAACTGGCTATATTGGCTTCGGTGGCGTAGTCGGTAGCATGCTGAGCTTCTATGCCCAAGATAGCGGGTTCAAACACGGCCGAAGCCGTCGGATTTTTTAAGAGTGTTACAAATCCCTCAGTATGCCTTCCTTCGGAGGGGAAGTAAAGCCAGCGGCCGCATGTCATAGATTTATGGCATGTTAAAGAACTTTCCACTAACCACACCTGTGTGAAACAAAATTGTATAGGTTAGGAATGTAAACAACGCTCTTAGGTTGTTACGTTCGTTGCCAAGAGCCGACTGCGGTGGCGTGTAGTAGCTAAGTTCTGAACTAGGCCTAGTAGTCGTTGGCGGTGGAGTTTGGCGGCAAAAGTAGGAACTATTTGAAAAATTCAAAGTTGCAGTCCATACTTGAATTTTAAAAAACAGATACACACACTAATACAGTCATCACAATTAATACCGGTTATCAGACAGATTCTACACACACCCAAAGTACACGGGGCTACATGACCGCGTTGTCGCAGCCCCTGAGTATTGCTTTTACTATTTACTAGGCCGATAAATAGAATCGATGAAAGAATTTTGTCTAATTCTAATTTGCAGCCAATGGCCATAGCACGGCATTTTAATTGAACGCCCGAGGGCTCCCAACAAGTCCAATTTCAAGCAGTTCCAACTTTGGCTACAAAATGCTACTGTCACTAACACGTAGCGGCGACCGTTGGAACTTGATAGAGCGTTTCTAACCAGCCAAATATAACCGAAACATTTTGCTGTACACTACCAATTGTACTGGTAGGTTCCTTTATATGCCATAAATCTATGACATGGGCCCGATGGATTTATTTCTTCTCCAATGGAAAGCATACTGAAATATCTTAACGCTCGTAAAAATCCGACGACTTCAGCCTGGTTTGAACCCACCTACGTGGGCATAGCAGTTCAGTTATTTCTACTGTAATAACCTTTTTCTACGCCCATTTCAGCATGCATTTTAAGGGGTAGGCCCTCTTTTATGAGAGGTAAGGAGAAGAGTTACAACAATGATTACTTTCGTGCCTCTGATGGACTTCTGTACCAAATTTTACGTTGATCCACTCAGCCGTTCTCAAGTGATGCGCGTGCAAACTTGTACACGGACAGACAAACAGACAGACAGACAGACAGACAGACAGACAAAAAAATTGTTTTTGCGCGCAACCGTCATAAACCAGTCTGAAACTCGTTAATAACTCAAACTTCCGTGGAAATTCAGAAAAAACAGACAAACTTTCATTTTTATATATACTGCTCAAAAAAATTAAAGCACCACTTTTTTCTAAGGCCACCAAATTTTGAAAAGTTGACCTACAAGCTCGAAATCTCAGTATGACGTTTGTCCTGACGCCTACCAAGCATATGCTTCAGCACAACTCCCCAACTTGAGTAGTTTCGGGGTAGCACCCCGAAAACCAGCCCATTTTCGAAAACCGCAAATTGAAGTTTGCGAAAAACGCTCCAGGACTTGTCGCAGGTTGCCAAAGCAGTCGAAAATGAATGAGTCTTGTTCTTAAAGGTTCCACAAACACGTTGAAATCGTTACATTTGACGTTTGGGCATTTTCAACCCCCTTCATCATCCCCTAAACATGGACTACCATTGGGGGCGTCTGAGAAGGTACCGGGTGTGTTTAACCACCTGAAAACCTGTACACCGTCCTCAGTTGCTGATTGCAGTAAGTTCTTAAGGCCTCCGGCAATGTCCACACCCCCTAACACCCTCAACTGGCATGGGACCAAACCACCCCTTCTCGATTCACCCCTAAGGAAGGTTTTAATCGAGATGTTTATCAGTGCTGCTAATGGGGGGGGGGGGGGGTCTTCCCCTAACGTTTCAAAAAAGGAACTGTGCCTTTGTCACCACCCCTTCCCCTGCAACCCCCGTTTGTATGATTTTTCGAATCAGGCCCTTTTTAAGGGCTGAAACGACGTCTTAATCGCTGAAAGGGCTGTAAAGGTCCTTAGAAGTAGTGGTGACACGAAATCAACCCCTTCCGATCGATGATTGACATTCCGTCCCCCAAATTCGAAATTTTTGCACCCCCAACCCTCCCTTTCTGGACGCGTAATGCGTCATGGCAGTGTTTTCAGAGTTGGATGAAAATGAAGCTTATGGCCTGCAATGGAGCCCAAAACAGCAGGCTGGATAGAAATTCATCGGTAGGTTGGGAAACGGGACCAAAATTTTTAAAAAAGTGTACAGCCTACAGTAAGTACGCCCATGCACAGGCAACCCACATCACGTCCGTGCGTGTGGGTTGCCTATGATCGGCAATAGGTTACAAAGTTTGGCAATGGGAGAAAAATAACGTGATGTGGGTTGCCTATGCATTGATGTACTTACTAGAGGCTGTTAACTTTTTTGAAAACTTTTTGGTCCCATTTCCCACCCTACCGATGAATTTCCATCCAATCTGCAGTTTTGGGCTCCATTTCAGGCCATAAGCTTCATTTTGATCCAACTCTGAAAACTCTGCCATGACGCGTTACGCGTCCAGACAGGGAGGGTTGAGGGTGCAAAAATGTCAACTTTGGGGGATGGAATGTCAATCAAACATCGGAAGGGGTTGATTTCGTGTCACCACTACTTCTAAGGACCTTTACAGCCCTTTCAGCGATTAAGACCTCATTTCAGCCCTTAAAAGGGCCTGATTCGAAAAATCATACAAAAGAGGGTAGCAAGGGAAGGGGTGGCGACACAGGCGCAGGTCCTCTTTTGAAACGTTAGGGGAAGACCCCCCCATTAGCAACACTGATAAAAATCTCGATTTAAACCTTCCTTAGGGGTGAATCAAGACGGGGTGGTTTGGTCCCTTGCCAGTTGAGGGTGTTAGGAGGGGTGAACATTGCCGGAGGCCTTAAGAACTTACTGCAATCTGCAACTGAGGACGGTGTGCAGGTTTTCAGGTGGTTAAACACATCCGGTACCTTCTCAGGCGCCCCCAATGGTAGTCCATGTTTAGGGGATGATGAAGGGGGTTGAAAATGCCCAAACGTCAAATGTAACGATTTCAACGTGTTTGTGGAACCTTAAGAGCAAAACTCATTCATTTTCGATTGGTTTGGCAACCTGCGACAAGTCCTACAGCGTTTTTCGCAAACTTCAATTTACGGTTTGCAAAAATGGGCTGGTTTTGGGGGCGCTATCCCGAAACTACACAAGTTGGGGAGTTGTGCTGAAGCATGTGCTTGGTAGGCGTCGGGGCAAACGTCATACTGAGATTTCGACCTTGTGCAGTCAACTTTCCAAATTTGGTGGCCTTTGAAAAAAGTGGTGCTTTAATTTTTTTGAGCAGTATATATAGAGATTGTACATCCTCAGATTTCCAGACTTAGAACTTCAAGATCATTTGCCTCATAAGAGGCAAATATAGCACTTCCATATTTGAAATAAGGTATTTCGAGAGCCAACCGCATTCCACTTATTTTCGTTCGGCGCATTTCACAGCTTCTATGAGTCTCCTGTAAGCACAGTACATCGCACTTGGTTTGCCTACACAGATCTTGTAGCAGTTCTTCTTTTGACGAAGATATACCCTCCATATTCACTGATATGATGATCAACTGTGGTCACCCTACCACACGCTAACTCCGGCTCGGGATGCCTGGTTAGTGATCCCTTGACTTAGTCAAGGGCTCTTATTCTGGTCCCCTACGTCCCTGCAGGGGATATGGCACTAATAAATAGATGACGAGTACAGAAGAAGACCAAATCAAGAGCTATGTAGATATACTGAGAATATCACAGATGTGGCCAGGAAGAGACGTCTGGCTATCTATGGACATGTCTCATGGATGAACCCAACAAGACTAACCACCGGCTTCTTAACTACTGGGGGAAGAGAAAGAGCGTGACACCGTCGCTAACAGTAGTTAACAAGGATAACCAAGAACTGAAGATAATGAAAAGTGATATTAGAAGCCGATCACATCTCAGAAAGATACTTAAACAGAAGAGTTTTCAGGACAGACCACCCTGTAAGAAAACTGGCATCATCTGGACAAAAGAGAGGAAGGAGAAACATAGCCAGAGAATGCGCGAATATTGGGCAAACATCAAGTACCTCGCCAAGCTGAAAAAGTTGAACGTCGTGGTCCTTAGCTGGCCCATCCGAAAGAAGTAATGCAATCCGGTAACCTTGACAACAGTGTCACAAGAGGTGACATTCAACTTTCCATCTATTTCTGTAAGAAGCAATGCCACTCAATTTATTAAATTTCTGTTAAAGTTTGCAAATGGCTATAAGGTTATCGTGGAATCAAACATAGACTGTAAAATTCAACAATGCGATTAAGGGGGTCAAGGGGTGCCCTAGAATTTTTACACGTGACTTACACGTGCGATATGCGATATGTTGTACAGAAGGTCTATTATATTTCCAAACAGCAACATTATTTTCAAAAAATTCCAGAATTGGAATAGTGTTTTCTGCAGTTTTTGGGAATTTGGGTCATTGGAGACTAAAAATCCCGAATTTCCATGCACCACAAGCCTTTATAATTTATTAAAGGGTCTTGCTGGGGATGAGGACTTTCCACAACGGCGAGGATCAGTTTTAATTTGACATATATTGCGTTTCGTCTACGAGGATTTCAATATTATTTTCACGTCAGGAAGTACACGTTAGGTGAATTTAGTTTGAGAGCACATTTTAAATAATCATATATTTGTCGACAAACGGGTTCATCGTAAAGATGATTTTGTTTGATACTGTGTGGTTGATATATCTTTATGTTTATGTACGCCTATAATTCATGTTCGGGTGCTTGTAGCATCGTAAAATTAGGTATTGTAACCATGAGTCAATACACCAATCATTTAGAAAACGCTTCAACGTACTTCTCATTGTAGGGTGGGTATAAGGAGCAACTTTTCAAAATACATGCTAAAATAGGCGAAAAATAAAAATTATCCTAGAAGGACGACCAAAGAATATGTTGCACTTCTCAATGTGTGCCACAAAACTAGGGAGTCTATGTCTCCGATTACCACATTTTACGGCCCTTTAATTAACAGTGTCTGCGATATACCCAGAAAACTAACTTCGTTCTGATAAACTTATGAAGGAATGACAAGCCCCTAACCATTGGAACAGTATCTCAATTGATAACGTCTGGTTATTAATACCGAAGACCGTTCGAAGAGCGGGTACTTCTGCTAGTCACATCCATATACAAACCACCAGGTGCTGATTTCAAAACCAATGTACCTGATAACTTTTATGATCAACATACACAAATAGTGATTGGTGACTTAAACTGCTACATCATCACGTGGGGCTATGAGCATGATAATGAGAATGGGGTAGCATTGCAAGAATGGGCGGAAGGTAAGCATCTGAGATTTATACATGATCCTAAGCAGCCTGCATCTTTTAACAGCGGTAGATGGAAACGCGGCTATAACGCAGATCTGATATTCAGCAGTGAAAACATCTTACAACAGTGCATAAAAACAGTCTGCAACCCTATTCCAAATACACAACACAGGCCTATCATGTGCGAAATACACGCAGCAGTTAGACCACAGACAGTTTCGTTCACAAGGAGGTTTAACTTTCGGAAAGGCAACAGGCCGAAGTTTACATATATGCTGAATGCTGCAGTTTCCACTATTAAAAAAAAGTCCTCTCGGCACGCCGGAAGGCGGAGGTAGATTTCACCGGACAAACTTGGGGATAGGCGAAAATAGGCAGAATATTCAGGTTTTCGTAGAAGGATCAGACCTCATTTATTGCGAGAAGGTCTTTTATAATTGGAGCTTAATTAACTTTGTTTTTCGTCATTTTATGCTTATTTTAAACATTTTATTGTCTTATGGGAACGGTAACCTTCTTGCCATTTGGGGTCCATTTTTATACTTGTGGTCACACTGTCCTTATGCAAGGTTTTGACACTGATGTCTAACTATGTAACGGTCTGTTACTTCTTCACGCAAAATTATATCTCCCGCAGAGATTTTGGTTGGTTCCTCAGTTTAGAGGCTGCGACAACGCGGTCATGTAACCCCGTGTACTTTGGGATGGCTGTATTAGTCTGTAATTCAGGTAAGGACTGCAGACGGTCAATTTCAAGCAGTAGTTCCTAATGTTGCTACCAGGTACTACCGTCAACGACACCTAGCTGTGAACTTGGATACTAGATGCCACCGCAACCAGCAACTCGCATCGAACGTTGGAACTTCCCCTCCAAAGGAAAGCATACTGAGGGATTTTTAGCGCTCTTAGAAAATCCGACGACTTCGGCCGGCTTTGAATTCACGACCTTGGGCATAGATATTCAGCATGTTACCAGTTACGTCACCGAAGCTGCTTTACACTTAGTCAGATGGAAATCTGAATCTGATCTCGTGCAAGTGCGTTGTCTTGGCAACGTCTGATGGCTCATCCCTCATCAATTTAGTAGTGTTGCCATGGCAACCACTGATAGCTCTTGGCATTTTCTTATAATTCCGAAATCATTTTTCTCATCCCTTGGCATAATGGTGGGTCATATCAAAAATTCTTTCAGACAAAAGTTTTAGGTAATTATTAGGGGAATATTGTCCATTTTGTACGGTTTTGATATTGTGCTTATTAAGAGAGATATGATTAATGTTTCCCGAAAAACCCACTTTTTCCCACCCCTTTGGTCAATGGTTGGTGCTATAAAAAGAAACTCTTCAAACATAAACTTTTGGGCTTTTTCCGACACATAGTATGAACGTTGAACGGATTCGATATTTCACTTATTAAGAGAGTTATAGCAATATTTCACTTTTTCGAAAAAAGCCCCCCATTTTCACCCCCTTCGACCGCTTTAGCCCAGTAACGAACTCGACCGAGATTTTATAGGTATACATATTCGGTAAAAAATTCAAAGTGATTGGTGCAAAATTACGGCAGTAATCGTGTCCACAAGAAAAAAAATTTGAACTGACGGTGGTTTTGGGTCTGGGGGATGTGAAACGCGAAGATATGTCGAAATTTTCCGGAAGTCGAAACATGGTACCCATTGCAATAGTTAGCTTTCTAATTAAATCTACCTAAAACGTGTCCTCTGGCGACCTGGTCTTCTTGTACCGCATGATTTTTTTTTTCTTATCCATCTGATCGCAGAATGAGGCCAAAGTATGCTAGCCGCCATTTGATAATCTTGCCGTGGTTAGAGCACATATTCAAGGAATTCGGGCTCGAAACCTGTAAGTTTACAACTTTTTAAAGAATTACATTTGAAATAAGACTTACACCACTGAGCAAATTATACAGGAAGGACAATTTAAAATTCACCATCTCATGCTACACAACCATGGACAGACTGTGCATGTGTTTGTTGTTCCAACTAGAGAGGTTCCAACAATACTGAGATCTATTTTAAAAATGTCTTTTCATTTTTATTTTTTAAGCCATCACGCTACAGAAACCTCCTCTCTCCCACTCATTAAGCAGCTTCGAAGGCGTAGTTGGTAGCATGCTGAACTTATATGCCCAAGATCGCGGGTTCAAACCCGGCCGAAGTCGTCGGATTTTTTAAGCACGTTAAAATTCCCTCAGTATGCTTTCGTACGGAGGGGAAGTAAAGCCGGCGGTCCCATGTCATAGACTTATGGCATGTTAAAGAACCTTCCTCTAATTACACCTGTGTGAAGCTAAATCATAAGTTAGGTTAAACATTTGACAAACGCTCTTAGGTTCCGACGTTCGTCGCCAGGAGCCGACTGCGATGGCATCTGGTAACCAGTTCTGAACTAGTAGTCGTGGACGGTGGCGTTTGGCGGCCAAAGTAGGAACTACGTGAAAGAAATTCAATGTCTGCAGTCCTTACTTGAACCAACCGACCATCTCCCACTCATTCATTGTGCAACAAAAAATACACAGCATATTTTTATAAACCAATATTCCTCAAACAACAAAGGTTGGTTGGTTCCTCAGTTTAGGGGCTGCGACAACGCGGTCATGTAGCCCCGTGTACTTAGGGTGTGTGTAGAATCTGTCTGATAACCGGCGTTAATTGTGATGGCTATATTCGTGTGTATTAGTCTATCTATTTTTAATTCAAGTAAGGACTGCAGACATTCGATTTTCAAGTAGTTCTAACTTTAGCTAGCAAACGCCTCCGTAGACGACCAACTAGTTGTGGTCTTGGTTACTAGATGCCACCGAAATTGGCTCCTGGCGACGAACGTTGGAACCTAAGAGCGTTATTCAAATCTAACCCATAATAAAACATAGTATTCGTATATATACTTTTGGACAATAACATTTTGATTTATCTGAAATAATAAAATATACGAAATAACTTTCATTCAGAAAGCGTTAACAGACTACGCGTGGATTTGTTACTTATCTTTTGGTGGCTCCAGTATTGTGATCATATAGCCCCGTGTGTTTGGTTGTTTGTGGAATTTGTGTGATAACACTGGTCAACAGCATTTTTGTTACAAAAGAAGGTGAATAGTGTTCTTAGCCAAGTTGTGGGTGCTGAATTCGAAAATGAAATCCGTTTTCGTCTATCGGACTCAGTTTTTAGTCTACTTTTGATTTTTGCAAAAAATGAAAGTAGACTTACGAGATCTACACGGGACCAAAAATTGTGTTTCTGTCTGTGTGTGTGTATGTGTGTGAGTGTGTGTACTCTGAATGTCTGTCGGGGGGACAAGGTGAAACCCAATTGAACGAAATTTGGTACAGAGGTAGCACTAGCAAAGGAAACCTCAGTGTCATGTTTTATATCGACGCCATCTTGACGAAAACGTATGGCGGTCACCCAAATGGTAAAAGCTTAAATCAAATTACGACCAACCTAATCATCCGATCTCTACCAAATTTTGGAGCATTTTACCGTTATGCATGAAGAATATTTTGACCAAACTACCAGGTCATCAGCGCAATACTTTGCGGATGGTGGCCATGTATGTGTGCAAATGGATTCCCCCCATCAAATCGAACACGGTGAAACCGAATTTAACACAATTTGGTACACAGGTAGCACTAGCAAAGGGCACCTCAGTGTCATGTTTTATACCGCTGCTATCTTGACGGAAACGGAATGGCGGCCACTCAAACGCTAAAAGCTTAAATCAAATTACGACCAAATTAATCGTTTGATCTCTACCAAGTTTTGCAAAAACATACCTTTTTATGGGAAGCATCTTTTGACTGAACTACAAGGTCATCAGTCCAATAGTTTGCAGATGGCGGCCATGTATGTGTGCAAATCGATTGCCCATATCAATACAAACACGGTGAAACCGAATTAAATGACTTCTTTTTTACAGAGGTAGCACTAGCAATGGGCACCTCATATTCATGCTTAACATCCGTATAGCACGTTGTGTTTCAACAAGCTACTACAACCAACATTCAATTATACTCCTTGAAAAGGACAAAGAGTTATAACAATACCCATGCATTTAGGAGAAAGTAGGCTATATGATCTTTACTGTACATCTTGTTGTATCCTAAAACACCTTGAAATTGCTGCATTTTTTGTAACGTTGGTATTATTTAATTTGTTTGCTCTCAGTTTTCTTTTGTGGATGTAATTGTGGGAATGGAATCAATATATATATATAGAAGGAAGTCCATTCATTATCCTCAGTTCCGAAATCCACCGCCAGGGTATGAATGAGGCGGATGAGTCATGTTCCAACACATTGCAGCACGTTGGTGATTGTTGCATTGTTTATTGTTTATTCACATTTCTTTACTCTAATGTAGCTCAATTCTTTAATTAATTTGTGTACTAACACAGACGTTTTTGTTTTTGTTCTCCCTTTGCCAGATATATGTAATACAGGGACTTTGTTTTATATGTGACGGGGATTTTCGCTCTCCCGCTCGCCTGCGCTGCGGGCCGGTCTCCCGCCAAGCACTTTGCCGGAATGCGCTTCTTGGAGCTACTACGTCCCTTCTTTACAGTCTGCTGAGAGCTTGAACAACTTGAGGTTTAGTTTAGTCAATTGTTCACGCGTTTAGTGCTCAGTGTGCTGTTCCAATGCGATTTTTATTACGTGACATTCAAATTCCTGCAATCAATGAGTCAGCGCTGGGCGGGCGCCGCTTACGACATAGTGCTTGGCGGGAGATAGGCTCGCAACGTGGACGAGCGGAAATTCCCGGCACATATAAAACAAAGTCCCTGTATAAAGGCTGATGCAAGCATCTACAATATACATTATGCAACTAGCCTATAATGGCAATAATTAAGACACGAGTATGATAATTATAACTTCATTATGTGTTCTAACATACATATTCAGACAGTAAATATCTGTCGAGATTCTGTCGGTTGAATTCCTCTTCTTGGGAATTGTGTGGGCTCAGCATTTGATCTCTGGCCAATAACGAATCCCACAGCTTTGAAACATTGTTTATCCTGAAGTAGTACCAACAGATAGCGCACAGGTACTATGTATGATCATTTTGTTATTTTGGTCAAAAAACACAAAATAGGCTGTTACATACGCTTTAAAATTAAAATGTATCGTATTATCAACTGGTTATTCTTCATATTCGATGCGAATAGAATGTCAATGGAAGGCAAATCAACTGAGTCCCAAATTGAACAGTTATGACATCTGGCGGAAAAGTTTCACATAAGAAATCCATTTACTGAACAGAGATTTGATTTTAATTTCCGTGGAACTAATGCCATACGACTGCTTCCTTCATGACGTTCTGGTGTGTTTATGTCAACAACAGCATTCACTAAAATTTTCGGCGAAATCTTACAAATGTGTAGAAATTGGAGTTGAGGATATTAAGGTACAGTGCTCTTTCTTTTGCAATATTGTCCATTTTGTTTATACATTGTAACTACAATGGGTGATCCATTATAGGCTACATAGTCAACTTTTAAATCATGTTATTCATGTCCGACATGTTGGATTTTGAGTGCATGTCAGACGCTATCCTTACCTAATTGGTGAATGAATGAAAATATTGAGCTCTGATTGGTCGGAAAATCTTTGTTGTAATGAAAAGTAGTAGGCTACTTTAATGACCCCCATTATGATACAGTGCTCTGACATATAATATTCACATATCGACATCGTCGAACATAAAATCCATTATAACATGGAAACTGAAGCTGATATATACATTCTCAGATTAGATCTGAGTGTAGGGACAAATTATCTTCCAGAAATAGCTTGTTTTGTTTTTGTAACTGAAATATATAGGTTATCGTTGACCCGTGTAACCTGTGTTATTATTATGGTTGTACTAGTGTTTATTTGTAAATTAGGGATAGGATTGGTAAAGAGATGGGCGTGACCATAAGTTAGGAAACATTCTAGCATTTGCCACGGGATAACATTTCCAGATTGGCTGAGTTGGGAATCAAACCCACCTCTTCTCAGTAGTGGGATGATGAGAGAGCTGTTACACTTCTTTTTGAACCCTCCTCGTATCGGTCCCGAACCTGATATCTCGCTAACCAAACATGGGATTAGAACATACAGGGTGTCCTAACACTCGTAGTGACGCCCCCTACTTTCCTATAGCCTCTTTATTTAATTAAAAGACCAAAACTAAAAGATCATTCGCGAGTAGTGGGGTAGTGTTGGTTTTCTCAAGTCGCGCTCGTGCTTGAATATGTATGCCTATGTTGGGAAAGGGTTAGGTGGTGGGGGAGGAGTAGGGTCGAGTGAGGGGTCGTTTAGATGGTATTTTTTCCGCTCTAAGTGATGGTGAGTTTTTTTTTTAATGGATGGAATTGGGAAACGCCATTTGAGGTAAACATGTTGTTTTTTGACATTTTGGAGATGAATGTTTTTTTATACGCATGCGCACTTGAGGAGTTTTGTAAGAGAGCGGGCTTTTTAAATGATGATTTGTAAATGAGTGTTTTTTTAATATGTATTTAAAGAAACCCAAAAAACTAATAGGTCATCGGCTTTTTAGTATCTCGCTAACCAATAATCGGATTTAAACCTATGGGGTGTCGTAGGACTCGTGGTGAAATCCCCTTTTCTATGGACGGTGCATATCCATCCCCAAAATAAAAACTACCCTTACCCGGGGGGTGAAATAGTTTTTTTAATGTGCGCACACGGACGACTTTTGTCAAAAGGACTTAACTATACGTTTGTTAATATATTCTGAACCCCTGATGGAATTTTGCCAGAGGCAGTATCCTAACCCTGGGGCTGACGCCCCGTTTTTGAATGTATGATTCGTTTTTGTCGAAAGGGCCTAACTACACTTTTGATCATATCTCGCGAACCAATCATGCTAGGGACTTGTATGAAGGGTCCTAGCACTTGGGGGTGACGTCCCCCTTTGCGTGGTGAAACTACCCCCCAAAATTGAAAAATCCATATCTCGGAAACGAAGAACCCTAAAATTAGGTGTGATAGCTTAAGAAATAGGGGATGATTAGGGCATTTACCTCGATTGGTCATTTCACCCCTAAATCAGTAAATAGTCATGTTATGGGAAAACAAGATGTTCAGTAAAGAACATATAGCCTACTTTCTCCTAAATGCATGGGTATTGTTATAACTCTTTGTCCTTTTCAAGGAGTATAATTGAATGTTGGTTGTAGTAGCTTGTTGAAATACAACGTGCTATAGGGATATTAAACATGAATATGAGGTGCCCTTTGCTAGTGCTACCTCTGTAAAAAAAATTCATTCAATTCGGTTTCACCGTGTTTCAATTGATCTGGGGAATGGATTTGCACACATACATGGCCGCTATTTGCAAACTATTGGGCTGATGACCTTGTAGTCAGTCATAAGATGCTTTCCACAAAAAGGCATGTTGTTGCAAAATCCGGTAGAGATCAAATTATTAGGATGGTCGAAATTTGATTTAAGCTTTTAACATTTGGGTGGCCGTCATTCCGTTTCCGTCAACATGGCGGCGATATAAAACATGACACTGAGGTGCCTTTTGCTAGTGCTACCTCTGTACCAAATTTCGTTCAATTCGGTTTCACCGTGTTTGAATTGATAGGGGGAATCGATTTGCACACATACTTGGCCACCATCTGCAAACTATTGGGCTGATGATCTAGCAGTTTGGTCAGAATATGCTTCCCACATAAAGATTTGTTGTTGCAAAATTTGGTAGAGATTAGATTATTAGGTTGGTCGTAATTACATTTTAGCCTTTAACATTTGGGTGACCGCGCTTACGTTTCCGTCAAGATGGCGGTGATATAAAACATGACACCGAGGTGGCCTTTCTAGTGCTACCTCTGTACCAAATTTCGTTCAATTCGGTTTCACCGTGTTCGAATTAATAGGGGGAATCGATTTTCACATAAAGATGGCCGCCATCCGCAAAATATTGGGCTAATGACCTATTAGTTTGGTCAAAGGATGCTCCCTCCATAATGGTATGTTGATGCAAAATTGGGTAGAGATCGGATGTTTAGGTTAATCGTAATTTGATTTAAGCTTTGAATATTTGTGTGGCCGCCATTACGTTTCCGGCAAGATAGCGGCGATATAAAACATGAAACTGAGGTGCCCTTTGCTAGTGCTACCTCTGTACCAAATTTCATTCCATTCGGTTTCACCGTGTTCGAATTAATAGGGGGAATCGATTTTCACACAAAGATGGCCGCCATCCACAAACTATCAGGCTAATGACCTATTAGATTTGTCGAAGGATGCTTCCTCCATAAAGGTATGTTGTTGCAAAATTTGGTAGAGATCGGATGATTAGGTTCGTCGTAATTTGATTTAAGATTTGAACATTTGTGTGGACGCCATTACGTTTCCGACAAGATAGCGGTGATATAAAACATGACACTGAGGAGCCCTTTGCTAGTACTACCTCTGTACCAAACTTCATTCCATTCGGTTCCACCGTGTTCGAATTAATAGGGGTAATCGATTTTGACACAAAGATGGCCGCCATCCGCAAACTATTAGGTAATGGCCTATTAGATTTGTCAAAGGATGCTTCCTCCATAAAGGTATGTTGTTGCAAAATTTGGTAGAGATCGGATGATTAGGTTAGTTCTAATTTGATTTAAGCTTTGAACATTTGTTTGGCCGCCATTACGTTTCCGTCAAGATGGCGGCGATATAAAACATGACACTGGGGTGCCCTTTGCTAGTACTACCTCTGTACCAAATTTCGTTCCATTCGGTTTCACCGTGTTCGAATTAATAGGGGCAATCGATTTTCACACAAAGATGGCCGCCATCCGCAAACTATTAGGCTGATGACCTATTAGTTTGGTCAAAGGATGCTCCCCCTTTAAGATATGTTGTTGCAAAATTTGGTAGAGATCGGATGATTAGGTTAGTCGTAATTTGATATAAGCTTTGAACATTTGTGTGGCCGCCATTACGTTTCCGTCAAGATGGCGGCGATATAAAACATGACACTGAGGTGTCCTTTGCTAGTGCTATCATTGTACCAAATTTCGTTCAATTTGCGCTCACCGTGTTCGAATTGATAGGGGGGACAGACATTCAGGGTCCACACACACACACACACACACACACAGACTCACACACATACACACACACAGACAGACACACTTTTTTTTCGCCCTGTAGTGATCTCATAAGTCTACTTTCATTTTTTGCAAAAATCGAAAGTAGGCTAAAAAGGTGTTAAACGGGTAAAAATGATAATTGAACCTAAGATCTTTTGTTTCTGATGAAAAATAGCAGGGGATTGGAAACCAACCCCAAAATTAAAAAATCCATATCTCGGAAACGATGAACCCTAAAATTAGGTGTGATGGCTTAAAAATAGGGGATGATTAGGGCTTTTACCTCGATTGGTCATTTCACCCCTAAAACAGTAAATAGTCATGTTATGGGGAAAAAGTTGTTAAGCGGGTAAAATTGATAATTGAACCTAAGATCTTTTGTTTTTGATGAAAAATAGCAGGGGTGTGGAAACCACCCTCAAAACTGAAAAATCAATATCTTGAAAACGAAGAACCCTAAAAATAGGTATAATGGTTTAAAAAATAGGGGATGATTAGGGCTTTTTCCTCGATTGATCATTTCACCCCTAAATCAGTAAATAGTCATGTTGTGGGAAAAAAGGTGTTAAACGGGAAAAAATGATAATTGAACCTAGGATCTTTTGATTTTGAAGAAAAATAGTAGGGTGTGTGAAAACAACCCCCAAATTGAAAAAATCAATATCTTGAAAACGAAGAACGCTAAAAATAGGTGTAATGGCTTAAAAAATAGGTCATGACATACGCTTTTACCTGGATAGGTCATTTCACCCCTAAAACAGTAAATAGTCATGTTATGAGGAAAATATGTGTTATACACCTAAAAGCATAAGCGTTTTGTGAAACCATGCTTTAATGGACATGTGTATGGAGGATGATCGTTGTTATTATTATTAGGTAATTATGGATTAATGTGTATATAGATAACTAACCAGTGGGGAGCGTGATGGCGCAGGTGCTTAGCTGCTCGTCTTTACCCGGACGGCTGGGGTTCAAATCTCGGTGACAGTGGGGGTTGGAATTTTCACATGAAAAATCACGTGGCGTCAGGAAGGGCATTCGGCCTTAAATCCCCGGCCAAAACCAAAATGAGCCTGGTTGGCTGCGGCGACTCAAAATAATTGGGAAAAGCCGAGGAAAGAAAGGTAACTCACCAGTAATAGTAAACATTTGTTTGAGGTGTTGAAAAAGTCAGGATGGCCAACCCTTTGCCATGGTTCACGAATGGACCCCAAAAAGTTTTACCTGTCAAGACTCAGTATACCCTGTTGCAGCCATTAGAAAAAAAAATCGAACCGGGGCCTCTGTGGTGACAGTGGACTTATATTCATGATGCTTTTTAAACAAACATACGCTTGCATACTACCGCTGGGTTGAATCTGCACAGAGACACTGGCTTTGGTTTGCGTAGTGTGCCTTGGTGATTACAGCACAGCGATCTTGTCAGCAAGTTTCATATTACTCGTCTGCTTGATAGTGGACGTGCTCTGCACCGTGTTATCATACAGGACATGACTAGATCGTTGTTAGGTTTGACAAAGGCTTAGTGAAGCTTATTGCAACCTTGAAATGAATGTCATGGTATAGTCGGGGTTGGAAGCCAAGACCTTAGGGTTGACAACCAAGTAGGTTAACCACTACACGGTGAGATCGTCAAATAATAATGTAACAGAACATATAGAAACGTTTTCTATAGTTTAAGGAATTGGCTAAGAGCCATACCATGAGAGGTGTAGGTAATGGAAATTGAATCCTTAGCTGATGATTATACTACTTGTAATCTATAGCCATGCCCACGTATAAGCTATTATGTTAGAAAAAGAATTGTATGGCTTGTTTTAAACGGACAATAATTGTGTTTACTGTGAAACACAAATCTGTATTTAAAATTAGTTTATGTCCTATATGATGTTTGAACTCTTTTTTTATTTATACTTTAGACAAACGCTAACATAGTTGTCATTCAGAAGCCTTGGCCGCCTCTTTTCCAATCCTACACCGTACGCTGATGTTAAAATGAATAATGATTACGTTACAGACATCCAGTTTCAAAGCCATGAGAACTAAGTGAACAATGAATAAAATTCATGAGCCAGTGAGGAATTCAACATGCTGTCCTTTGGACAAAAGAGAAGCGTTCTACAAACTTAACCACCAAGCTGTCCTATCGACCCTCAATGGTTTGGGTCATCGTAAAGATGAAAATTAAATCTAAGCTATAACTAAAACTAACTACACTCTTATATACTAGAAGAAGAAATGGAAAACAAAAGAGCAATAGGCCAAATAAAGGACAGAAGGAATAAAAAATGGCCCTCAACCCTCAAGCATGTGGAAGGAAGGAGAGCCATGAAAGGCAGATAAAAAAGTGTAATAGGAGAGGCTTTGCCCCAGAGGTAATGGATAAAGAGGAGGAAAACTGGACTCAGCTCAGAAATCCCTTGGGGTCGCCAACTTTCAAACTGATCGGCCGTAAGCCCCTTGTGGGTGTAGCCATATGCAGAGTGCACCGCAAGTGGTGGGGCTATATACACCCTACCTTCTTGAGGGGGCTTGAGCAAAAGACAGGAAATAACATGAAAATAAAAACAAGGCTGCCTCCTCACACTAGTAGGATATCAGAAAAAATAAATAAACAAGGGCCAATGGAGTTGCAAAAGGAAGAGACTCCCTAGGGCTCGGATACCCTAATCATGTTGGGGTCGGTAGAGAACAAGAGTTGAGCAAGTGAGGTCGACAGGATATAAGACAGGGAGGAGCCTAGCACAAGTTAGTGGAAGCAATGACGGTCTCAGCTGGGACTCCGTGATCGTCAACCTACATGACACTAGATATGACGCCCAGGGGTGGAATTAAAGACCTCTTTTGTTTTATATCACTGGCTTTTAAGAACGCTAACACATGGCATGCCTTATAATGCAATACTGGTCCTAGGGTATGCAAAATTGTATTAGAAACTCAGCTAATAATAGTGTGCTTGCCCATGATTATATTCCCAAGTATAGTACATGGGACTGATAACCATGATTTCCAAGCCCCTAAGTAAGACAAAAACAAATGATTTTCATTTTGCAATGAGTTGGGGTGAGGTGAGGTGAGTTTTCTATACACCAAACTGATGTGGTTTCCCATTTCTACTCCAGGCAAATGAACATTTGATGTTAAGAATAGTGAAATGGTTTGCAACTGCCCAATGCTAGGACCTGATTAGTGGCTTTTAAAAAAATGGAATGGAATGGAGTACACTTCCCCCAAAACCAACAAGAGGAGTGTTCGATCCCCCACAACAACCATTCTTAAAGTCAATATAAATGACTATGCACTTCAGCTCATGACGCTCTCCTCTCTCCAATCCTACCCCGTGGTGGTGAAAGGCACACTCTAATACAACCATCATAGTGACAGGTTATCTGTTAAATACCTAACTATCCCCAGATTTACCATGAATTTTCCTAAAATCAACTAAATTTTCCACCAACTGACCAAATGAAACAACATTCCAAAAAAATTCAACAAATGACTACCAGATTTATTGAAATTACATTGATTTACCTAAGCATGGTTTAAACTACCTCAAATTCATATAAAATTAGACAAATATAGATGAAAATTCACTAAAATTTACCAAACTTACCCAATGTGGGCTACAAACCATGAAATGTATCCATTTTTTTGTAAATTCACTAGATGTTTTCGAAGATTCCATAATATTGCCTTTACATGCATGCTTTTATTGTTGCTGTTGTTGTTTCGTTTACCACACTCCCTGCAGACAAATACCTGAACATGACTTTCTGTTAGGCTAGGACCTCTACATTGGACGTGATAGTTGAGTTTCATATTTCATAAACTCGTCTCTGAGGTGGGTGTCAGAAAAGACATTCAGCTGTAAAAACCACACTCTGACATAGACTTTCATAACCTCTTACGTTGAGGTTGATAACACTAACGACATTGAATGATTGAACGGTTTCCTTTTCACAATTCCTGTCTATACTTTCCTCTTGAAGGTTGCTAAAATGCAATTAAATTTAATAAATACCTTAAGATGGTTTCATTTGTTTAATGATATGGTGTTGATGATGGATATATACGTTAAGACTAATTTTTGTTAGGTCTTTACTGGCCTTGCAATAAGAAATTGACAAACCAAACATGGGTTATCTACCAGGGGAACACTTTGGCCACTATGTTGGTTATTGACCAGTAAGTACAGTTCTAGTAATGAGACAGAAATCCAACACAAACAATGAGCACACAATGCGGTGGAGATTGGTACCACGATGTACTGTCGGTTATGCAGCTATGTGGAATGTACATCACATATGGTTTACTTGAAGGTTTGGAGGTTCCATTAAAGATATTTCTACAATAAACCATTTTCAAATGGTCATTCGTTGTTGTGAAAATATTTATTATATGATATTGTATGTAAACAATTATGATTTATAAAATTTTGTACGTTTACTGTATTCTTATTTAATGTAAGCACTGGAGGCACTATCGACCAAAATACAGCACTATCAGGAATGTATATTGCATTCTTGAAGGTTTGGTGATCCCATTAAAGGTATTCATACAATAAATTATTTTTAAGTTCTCGTTTTATGGCATGATTATTTAATATATGCTATTTGCTAATGGGATTTGACACTGGAATTATTTTACAAGTAGTTATTTTAATGACCAACAGAGTTTAATGTTAACAAGGCACAACTCTATTTGAAATTTGGAATAACATGTTGCATGTTATACATCATATGCAACTACTGTAAGGCTTGTGATTTATTTAATGCCTTTAACCCTATATTAAACACTCAGTTTGCAAAACTGATAACTGCAATGTTACTGAAAATAATTGAAACAAAACAAAAATCAGCATTGAAAAACCAAAAAGTGGTTGAGCATATATATAGTGGGGAAAAGAAAAGTTTTGTAAACTCTAATGTCCAACAAGACTAATTAAATCAATAACTGTCAGGGTGGCCGAGTGGTTAAGGCGTTTGACTTAAGATCAAATTTCCAAATATATAAGGAAGCAAGGGTTCGAATCCCTTCCCTGACATAACTATTGCTTGAACATGCAAGAAAACAAGAAATATACACAAACTATGTTTATCAATTTAATCAATTTTTTATTATTTTTTTACAAGAGATAGACACACAGAATACAGCTCTTTTTGTTTATCATTTCTTTTAAACATAACACTTGTTGAAAATTATTTTTTAGGGGATGGGGGTGTTGCTACGTTGACCCATTACACAATAATAGCAGCTTTACGAAGTTCATTTTCTATATTTAATAGCTCTTTCTCATAACCAATATGACCAACCTGTTTACAGGCATGCAAGAGCTGATGACGTTCGACTAATATATTAGGATCGTTCCATTTGCTATTTTTTATGAATGGTTTCAGAATCTCGGGAAGCAGTTCATCATTATCACCATCATTATGATTATCATCCTCATTATTATAATCATTTTCATAATGATGATCATTATCATCGTTATCAATACCATCATAATTTCCACCTGTGTCCACAGTCTGTTCAATGGTTTGAGTTGCCTTTGATAGTGTTGAAAGCTTCTTTTTCGATGTGCTAGAATGCTTTAACATTGTTATGTTATTATTACCACTATTACCTTTCCCCACTAACTTCTTGATGGGGTATATTGTCTCTGATAGGGTTGAGGGCTTTTGAGATGTGGGTGCGTGTCTGAACATGGGTTTCACAGGAGGTGTTAAAGGTTTCTCGTTAAACAACTCGCTAACAGCATGAGTGCGTTGTAGTGAATTAAACTTGAGGTTAATATTATCTTGAGCAGCACTATCTTTCTCTTGGACTAGGTTTCTTGCTTTGGCTTGGGTTTTCCTTACATTTAGACTATCGTGATTATTAAGTTTACATTCATGATTGTTTGAAGAAAGTACGTCCAATTCTTTTGTTTTAAGCATTCCTCGACACTGTTTCGATCGTTGCTTTGAACAGCGCCAAATAACAGTTCCTTTTTTATTGCTTCGTTTCACAATATATGAATATCCTATATAGTATGCATAAGACTTACTATACCTAGTCACTGATACTTCCATATAAACTGTCAAGCACAAACTAATCTCTAGTAAAGGCAACTTGGTAATAACAACAATAGTTTAATGTGGGAGCATATATACATGCAAAAAGTGGTAGCAAATGTTGGAGAAAAAAATAACTGTGAGCAAAAAGTGGGAGCAAATATGGGATCAAATGTGGGAGCAAAGCAAATATAAAAAGTGGGAGCAAATATGCTAACAAATATGTCAACAAATATACCAGCAAAAGTAAATACACAAGTCAAGATAGATTAAAGTGCAAAGAAAATATGGAAGCAAATATGAGAGTAAAAATGGTGTTTTTCTAAAACAACTAGACATAACAAACTTAGTCATAACCTAACCTAACCTAACCTAACCTAACCAAACCTAACCTCACCTAACCTCACCTAACCTCACCTAACCTCACCTAACCTCACCTAACCTAACCTCACCTCACCTAACTTCACCTAACCTAACCTAACCTAACTTCACCTAATCTAACTTGACTGAACTTTACCTAACCTAACCCATCATAACTTCACCTAACCTAACTTTACCTAATCTAACTTCACCTAACCTAACTTTCAACTCTCAGATCAAAATTAAATTCTAGGCATAGTTGAGTTGGAAACCAAGACTTCAGGGATAACACACAGGTATACTAGCCACTACACCGCAAAAATAGGCAAATTATCATGCAACACAACATAAAGTAAAAGTTTCCTGTAGTGTAACTCATTGGCTGACAACCATAGTTTGGGAATTCAAACCCAAGACCTCAGGACTTTTGTTTTGAACATTATCAGAAATATTATTCCATTTACATTTTGCTGCTGCTTATAGTTATAAGAGTTGGCATTAATATGGGAAGCAAAAAATGTGGGAGCAAATGTGGGAGCCAATATGGGAGCCAATATGGGAGCAAATATGGGAGCCAATATGGGGGCAAAAGTGGGAGCAATATGGAGGCAAATATGGGAGCAAATGTGTGAGCTAATCATCTCACCTCGGATATCGCCAGTGAGTACTCATATCTACCGCTAGGTAGCGGAAACATACTTTGTGTGTTGTATGTAACTATCTTACAAAGTTTGACTGCATGCAAAACGTCCTTGTATAAGCTGTGCATATAATTTTCATATACAATTAAGACTAGGTGTTCAGAACTAACATGTATAGCCCTGTCTAGGGTATATAGAGGATCCTTAGCAAGAAAGACTGACTAACCCAGGAGTGTAAAGCCTTGCCATATCCAGTAAGCATCTGTTGGCAGAAATGGTTCCTAGTAACATTGCAGTTATCAGTTTTGCAAACTGAGTGTTTAATATAGGGTTAAAGGCATTAAATAAATCACAAGCCTTACAGTAGTTGCATATGATGTATAACATGCAACATGTTATTCCAAATATCAAATAGAGCTGTGTCTTGTTAACATTAAACTCTGTTAGTCATTGAAATAACTACTTGTAAAATAATTCCAGTGTCAAATCCTATTAGCAAATAGCATATATTAAATAATCATGCCATAAAACGAGAACTTAAAAATCATTTATTGTAGGAATACCTTTAATGGGATCACCAAACCTTCAAGTATGCAATATACATTCCAGATAGTGCTGTATTTTGGTCGATAGTGCCTCCAGTGCTTACATTAAATAAGAATACAGTAAACGTACAAAATTTTATAAATCATAATTGTTTACATACAATATCATATAATAAATATTTTCACAACAACGAATGACCATTTGAAAATGGTTTATTGTAGAAATATCTTTAATGGAACCTCCAAACCTTCAAGTAAACCATATGTGATATACATTCCACATAGCTACATAACCGACAGTACATCGGGGTACCAATCTCCACCGCATTGCGAGATCATTGTTTGTGTTGGATTTCTGTCTCATTACTAGAACTGTACTTACTGGTCAATAACCAACATAGTGGCCAAAGTGTTCCCCTGGTAGATAACCCATGTTTGGTTTGTCAATTTCTTATTGCAAGGCCAGTCAAGACCTAACAAAAATTAGTCTTAACGTATATATCCATCATCAACACCATAACATTAAACAAATGAAAACATCTTAAGGTATTTATTAAATTTAATTGCATTTTAGCAACCTTCAAGAGGAAAGTATAGACAGGAATTGTGAAAAGGAAACCGTTCAATCATTCAATGTCGTTAGTGTTATCAACCTCAACGTAGAGGTTATGAAAGTCTATGTCAGAGTGTGGTTTTTACAGCTGAATGTCTTTTCTGACACCCACCTCAGAGACGAGTTTATGAAATATGAAACTCAACTATCACGTCCAATGTAGAGGTCCTAGCCTAACAGAAAGTCATGTTCAGGTATTTGTCTGCAGGGAGTGTGGTAAACGAAACAACAACAGCAACAATAAAAGCATGCATGTAAAGGCAATATTATGGAATCTTCGAGTACATCTAGTGAATTTACAAAAAAATGGATACATTTCATGCTTTGTAGCCCACTTTGGGTAAGTTTGGTAAATTTTAGTGAATTTTCATCTATATTCGTCTAATTTTATATAAATTTGAGGTAGTTTAAACCATGCATAGGTAAATCAATGGAATTTCAATAAATCTGGTAGTCATTTGTCGAATTTTGTTGGAATGTTGTGCCATTTGGTCAATTTGCGGAATATTTAGTTGATTTTAGGAAAATTCAAGGTAAATCTGGGGATAGTTAGGTATTTAACAGATAACCTGTCACTATGATGGTTGTATTAGAGTGTGCCTTTCACCACCAAGGGGTAGGATTGGAGAGAGGAGAGCGTCATGAGCTGAAGTGCATAGTCATTTATATTGACTTTAAGAATGGTTGTTGTGGGGGATCGAACACTCCTCTTGTTGGTTTTGGGGGAAGTGTACTCCATTCCATTCCATTTTTTTTAAAGCCACTAATCAGGTCCTAGCATTGGGCAGTTGCAAACCATTTCACTATTCTTAACATCAAATGTTCATTTGCCTGGAGTAGAAGTGGGAAACCACATCAGTTTGGTGTATAGAAAACTCACCTCACCTCACCCCAACTCATTGCAAAATGAAAATCATTTGTTTTTGTCTTACTTAGGGGCTTGGAAATCATGGTTATCAGTCCCATGTACTATACTTGGGAATATAATCATGGGCAAGCACACTATTATTAGCTGAGTTTCTAATACAATTTTGCATACCCTAGGACCAGTATTGCATTATAAGGCATGCCATGTGTTAGCGTTCTTAAAAGCCAGTGATATAAAACAAAAGAGGTCTTTAATTCCACCCCTGGGCGTCATATCTAGTGTCATGTAGGTTGACGATCACGGAGTCCCAGCTGAGACCGTCATTGCTTCCACTAACTTGTGCTAGGCTCCTCCCTGTCTTATATCCTGTCGACCTCACTTGCTCAACTCTTGTTCTCTACCGACCCCAACATGATTAGGGTATCCGAGCCCTAGGGAGTCTCTTCCTTTTGCAACTCCATTGGCCCTTGTTTATTTATTTTTTCTGATATCCTACTAGTGTGAGGAGGCAGCCTTGTTTTTATTTTCATGTTATTTCCTGTCTTTTGCTCAAGCCCCCTCAAGAAAGTAGGGTGTATATAGCCCCACCACTTGCGGTGCACTCTGCATATGGCTACACCCACAAGGGGCTTACGGCCGATCAGTTTGAAAGTTGGCGACCCCAAGGGATTTCTGAGCTGAGTCCAGTTTTCCTCCTCTTTATCCATTACCTCTGGGGCAAAGCCTCTCCTATTACACTTTTTATCTGCCTTTCATGGCTCTCCTTCCTTCCACATGCTTGAGGGTTGAGGGCCATTTTTTATTCCTTCTGTCCTTTATTTGGCCTATTGCCCTTTTGTTTTCCATTTCTTCTTCTAGTATATAAGAGTGTAGTTAGTTTTAGTTATAGCTTAGATTTAATTTTCATCTTTACGATGACCCAAACCATTGAGGGTCGATAGGACAGCTTGGTGGCTAAGTTTGTAGAACGCTTCTCTTTTGTCCAAAGGACAGCATGTTGAATTCCTCACTGGCTCATAATTTTATTCTTTGTTCACTTAGTTCTCATGGCTTTGAAACTGGCTGTCTGTAACGTGATCATTATTCATTTTAACTTCAGCGTATGGTGTAGGATTGGAAAAGAGGCGGCCATGGCTTCTGAATGACAACTAGGTTAGCGTTTGTCTAAAGTATAAATAAAAAAGAGTTCAAACATCATATAGGGCATAATGAAATGAAAATCCACTGCCTGCTTCCAGTCTCCGACCGGGTCAGGAATGGAATGAATGAAGCCCCTATCTAGCGGCGAGGATATGAACTGTGCCGGCTGCCGAGGTCTGACGCACTCCTCTGGGGCAATGATTAAATGAATGACAGATGAAATGAAATGATAAGGGAGAGTGTTGATGGAATGAAATTGTGACAGGGAAAACCGGAGTACCCGGAGAAAAACCTGTCTGCCTCCGTTTTGTCCAGCACAGATCTCACATGGAGTGACCGGGATTTGAACCACGGACCCAGCGGTGAGAGGCCAGCGTGCTTCCGCCTAAGCCACGGAGGCTTCATAGGGCATAAACTAATTTTTAATTCAGATTTGTGTTTCACAGTAAACACAATTATTCTCCGTTTAAAACAAGCCATACAATTCTTTTTCTAACATAATAGCTTGTACGTGGGCATGGCTATAGATTACAAGTAGTATAATCATCAGCTAAGGATTCAATTTCCATTACCTACACCTCTCATGGTATGGCTCTTAGCCAATTTGTTAAACTATAGAAAACGTTTCTATATGTTCTGTTACATTATTATTTGACCATCTCACTGTGTAGTGGTTAACCTACTTGGTTGTCAACCCTAAGGTCTTGGCTTCCAACCCCGACTATACCATGACATTCATTTCAAGGTTGCAATAAGCTTCACTAAACCTTTGTCAAACCTAACAACGATCTAGTCATGTCCTGTATGATAACACGGTGCAGAGCACGTCCACTATCAAGCAGACGAGTAATATGAAACTTGCTGACAAGATCGCTGTGCTGTAATCACCAAGGCACACTACGCAACCAAAGCCAGTGTCTCTGTGCAGATTCAACCCAGCGGTAGTATGCAAGCGTATGTTTGTTTAAAAAGCATCATGAATATATGTCCACTGTCACCACAGAGGCCCCGGTTCGATTTTTTTTTTCTAAAGGCTGCAACAGGGTATACTGAGTCTTGACAGGTAAAACTTTTTGGGGTCCATTCGTGAACCATGGCAAAGGGTTGGCCATCCTGACTTCATCAACACCTCAAACAAATGTTTACTATTACTGGTGAGTTACCTTTCTTTCTTCGGCTTTTCCCAATTATTTTGAGTCGCCGCAGCCAACCAGGCTCATTTTGGTTTTGGCCGGGGATTTAAGGCCGAATGCTCTTCCTGACGCCACGTGATTTTTCATGTGAAAATTCCAACCCCCACTGTCACCGGGATTTGAACCCCAGCCGTCCGGGTAAAGACGAGCAGCTAAGCACCGGCGCCATCACACTCCCCACTGGTTAGTTATCTATATACACATTAATCCATAATTACCTAATAATAATAACAACGATCATCCTCCATACACATGTCCATTAAAGCATGGTTTCACAAAACGCTTATGCTTTTAGGTGTATAACACATATTTTCCTCATAACATGACTATTTACTGTTTTAGGGGTGAAATGACCTATCCAGGTAAAAGCGTATGTCATGACCTATTTTATAAGCCATTACACCTATTTTTAGGGTCCTTTGTTTTCAAGATATTGATTTTTCAATTTGGGGGTTGTTTTCACACCCCCTACTATTTTTCTTCAAAATCAAAAAATCTTAGGTTCAATTATCGTTTTTTCCCGTTTAACACCTTTTTTTCCCACAACATGACTATTTACTGATTTAGGGGCGAAATTACCAATCGAGGAAAAAGCCCTAATCATCCCCTATTTTTAAGCTATCATACCTAATTTTAGGGTTCATCGTTTCCGAGATATGGATTTTCAATTTTGGGGGTGGTTTCCTACTCCCCCTGCTATTTTTCATCAAAAACAAAAGATCTTAGGTTCAATTATCATTTTTACCCGTTTAACACCTTTTTCCCCCCATAACATGACTATTTACTGATTTAGGGGTGAAATGACCAATCGAGATAAAAGCCCTAATCATCCTCTATTTTTAGCCTATTTTCAATTTTGAAAAAATAGGCTTATGAGATCACCTTTTGTCGTGTGTGTGTGCGTGTGTGTGTGTGTGTGATTCGTGTGTGTGTCCCCCCCTAATAAAATCTAAACGGCAGGAGCGATTTCAATGAAACTCGGAAAGTTCATAGCACTATTCCCGGCGACCTCGACCGTGCCCTTCAAATTTTGTTACGACTCACCAATCCAACATGGCGGCTTTGCGAAATATTTCACCAGCATTCAATATCTCCGAAACTATTACCGATATTACCCTGACATTTTCAATGGTGATAGAGGGAACTACTATAAGTTCACTTATGTGACTTTTGAAAACCTGGTAACTACAAAACCAACATGGAGGCCAAGCGAATTTGCGACTTTTAAATAGACGTTTCTCGCGATTTGACCAACCAAACGCAATGAAACTTGGTACAGTATATGTTTATATACATTGTAATGCACCGACATCTAACTTCGTTCAAGTGTTTACATAATCACAAGATGGCGGATGTGCGAAATATTTCACCGGCATTCTATATCTCTGAAACTATTAGCTGTATCTCCCTAAAATTTTGTACGGAGATAAAAGGCACTACTGGAAGTCCATCTATAAGACTTTCAAAAACCGGTTAACTACAAAACGAACATGGCGGCCAAGCGAATTTGAAAATTTCAAATAGACCTTTCTCGCGATTTAATGTTCCAAGCTCACTGAAACCTGGTACATGAAATATTTATACAAATTGTAATCCAATGGTATATAATTTAGTTCAATTGTTTACATAACCTCAAGATGGCGGCAGTGCGAATTTTAAAATTAAGTTTTTATTTCTTGTGATGTAGTCATGCGATCGAAGTGAAAGTTTGAATAATGAACCTACGCAATAATTTTCCTTTAATGGTACATGACTCTATGGCCTATACATTTAACAATCCAACATGGCGACCATCCGAAATATTTAGACGATACTGAATATCTACGAATCTATTTTAGCAATCAAACTGCATTTTATAATGTTCATAGGGGCTATGAACTTAAGTTCACCTATAGGACTTTAAATAACCTGGTGATCAGGAATCCAACATGGAGGTGACGCGAATTATAAATATTCACATGGACGTTTCTCGCAATTTAACCATCCGAGTGCAGTGAAACTTGGTACAGTAAATCCTTATACGAATGTTAATCCACTGGCATCTAATTTATTTCAATTGTTTCCATAACCTCAAGATGGCAGCTGTGAAAATTTTTAAAATCTCCTTGTTTTTTCTTGTGTCCTAATTATGCGATTGAAGTTTGAATACTACACGTTCACAATAATCTGCATGTAACAGTACATAACTCTAGGACCTACATATATAAAATCCAACATGGCGACCATCTGAAATATTTAGTCGGTTCTTAATATCTACGAATCTATTACAGCAATCAAACAGAAATTGTGTATGTTGATAGTGGCAATTAACATAAGTAGGATATATGAAAATAGGCTGTATAGTTCTTCACGGAACTACTTGTTTAAGCTATCACACCTAATTTTAGGGTTCTTCGTTTCCGAGATATGGATTTATCAATTTTGGGGTTGGTTTCCACCCCCCTGCAATTTTGCATCAAAAACAAAAGATCTTAGATTCATTTATCATTTTTAGGTGTTTAACACGTTTTTATCCCATAGCATGACTATTTACTGTTTTAGGGGTGAAATGACCAATCGAGGTAAAAGCCCTAATCATCCCCTATTTTTTAAGCTATCACACCTAATTTTAGGTTTCTTCGTTTCCGAGATATGGATTTTTCAATTTTGGGCACCCTGCTATTTTTCATCAAAAACAAAAGATCTTAGGTTCATTTATCTTTTTTAGGTGTTTAACACGTTTTTAGCCTACTTACGATTTTTGCAAAAAATGAAAGTAGACTTATGAGATCACTACAGGGCGAAAAAAGTGTGTCTGTCTGTGTGTGTGTATGTGTGTGTGTGTGAGTCTGTGTGTGTGTGTGTGTGTGTGTGTACTCTGAATGTCTGTCCCCCCCTATCAATTCGAACACGAAGAGGGCAAATTGAACGAAATTTGGTACAGAGGTAGTACTAGCAAAGGGCACCCCAGTGTCATGTTTTATATCGCCGCCATCTTGACGGAAACGTAATGGCGGCCACACAAATGTTCAAAGCTTAAATCAAATTACGACTAACCTAATCATCCGATCTCTACCAAATTTTGCAACAACATACCTTTATGGAGGGAGCATCCGTTGACAAATCTAATAGGTCATTAGCCTAATAGTTTGCGGATGGCGGCCATCTTTGTGTCAAATTCGATTACCCCTATTAATTCGAACACGCTGAAACCGAATGGAATGAAATTTGGTACAGAGGTAGCACTAGCAAAGGGCACCTCTGTTTCATGTTTTATACCGCCGCCATCTTGACGGAAACGTTATGGCGGCCACATAAATATTCAAAGCTTAAATCAAATTACGATTAACCTAATCATCCGATCTCTACCAAATTTTGCATCAACATACCATTATGGAGAGAGCATCCTTTGACCAAACTAATAGGTCATTAGCCTAATATTTTGCGGATGGTGGCCATCTTTGTGTGAAAATCGATTCCCCCTATTAATTCGAACACGGTGAAACCGAATGGAACGAAATTTGGTACAGAGGTAGCACTAGAAAAGGCCACCTCAGTGTCATGTTTTATATCACCGCTATCTTGACGGAAACGTAATCGCGGTCACCCAAATGTTAAAGGCTAAAATGTAATTACGACCAACCTAATAATCTAGTCTCCACCAAATTTTGCAACAACAAATCTTTATGTGGGAAGCATATTCTGACCAAACTGCTAGATCATCAGCCCAGTAGTTTGCAGATGGTGGCCAAGTATGTGTGCAAATCGATTCCCCCTATCAATTCAAACACGGTGAAACCGAATTGAACGAAATTTGGTACAGAGGTAGCACTAGCAAAAGGCACCTCAGTGTCATATTTTATATCGCCGCCATCCTGACGGAAACGGAATGACGGCCACCCAAATGTTAAAAGCTTAAATCAAATTTCGACCATCCTAATAATTTGATCTCTACCGGATTTTGCAACAACATGCCTTTTTGTGGAAAGCGTCTTATGACTGACTACAAGGTCATCAGCCCAATAGTTTGCAAATAGCGGCCATGTATGTGTGCAAATCCATTCCCCAGATCAATTCAAACACGGTGAAACCGAATTGAATGATTTTTTTTACAGAGGTAGCACTAGCAAAGGGCACCTCATATTCATGTTTAATATCCCTATAGCACGTTGTATTTCAACAAGCTACTACAACCAACATTCAATTATACTCCTTGAAAAGGACAAAGAGTTATAACAATACCCATGCATTTAGGAGAAAGTAGGCTATATGTTCTTTACTGAACATCTTGTTTTCCCATAGCATGACTATTTACTGTTTTAGGGGTGAAATGACCAATTGAGGTAAAAGCCCATATCATCCCCTATTTCTTAAGCTATCACACCTAATTTTAGGATTCTTCGTTTCCAAGATATGGATTTTTCAATTTTGGGGGGTAGTTTCACCCCGCAAAGGGGGACGTCATCCCAAGTGCTAGGACCCTTCATACAAGTCCCTAGCATGATTGGTTCGCGAGATATGAACAAAAGTGTAGTTAGGCCCTTTCGACAAAAACGAATCATACATTCAAAAACGGGGTGTCACCCCCAGGGTTAGGATACTGCCTATGGCAAAATCCCATCAGGGGTTCAGAAAATTTAAACAAACGTATAGTTAGGTCCTTTTGACAAAAGCCGTCCGTGTGCGCACATAAAAAAACTATTTCACCCCCCGGGTAAGGGTAGTTTTTATTTTGGGGTGGATATGCCCCGTCCATAGAAAAGGGGATTTCACCACGAATCCTACGACACCCCATAGGTTTAAATCCGATTATTGATAACTAAAAAGCCGATGACCTATTAGTTTTTTGGGTTTCTTTAAATACATATTAAAAAACACTCTTTTATAAATCATCATTTAAAAGCCCGCCCTCTTACAAAACTCCTCAAGTGCGCATGCGTATAAAGAAACATTCATCGCCAAAATGTCAAAAAACAACATGTTTACCCCAAATGACGTTTCCCAATTCCATCCATTTTAAAAAATAACCTCACCATCACCTAGAGCGGGAAAAATACCATCTAAACGACCCCTCACTCGATCCTACTCCTCCCCCACCACCTAACCCTTTCCCAACATAGGCATACATATTCAAGCACGAGCGCGACTTGAGAAAACCAACACTACCCCACTGCTAGCGAATGATCTTTTAGTTTTGGTCTTTTAATTAAATAAAGAGGCTATAGGAAAGTAGGGGGCGTCACTACGAGTGTTAGGACACCCTGTATGTTCTAATCCCATGTTTGGTTAGCGAGATATCAGGTTCGGGACCGATACGAGAAGAGTTAAAAAGAAGTGTAACAGCTCTCTCATCATCCTACTACTCTTCTCAGTTTAGTAAACATTGGTAAAGAGGTGGGCGTGACCATAATTTTGGAAACATTCTTGCATTTGCCATGGGATACCATTTCCAGGTTGGCAGAATTGGGAATCAAACCCACCTCTTCTCGGTTTAGTCTCACGATGCTGAGCGAACCCCGTTTCAGCCCTCAGATCAGATTTTTTTTGGCAGAGGCAGGAATCGAATCCGGACCTCTGAGCCAAGACAGCTATCCTCGACCAATGGAGGTACCCGCTAGAGATATTCGCTCTCAGTTAAGCCGACAAGTACTCCATTTTGGGACAGTCTGTGGCTAGCTGACCCAATGTCCAGTAAACTGAGAGTGTTCAAGGGAACTACTCGCGTGTGGCGGAGCTCTTTCCGGTCACGGTGGGAGTCCGTCATTTTGTGTAGGCTAAGGATAGGCCATATAAAATCTACCAGCTCGTACCTAATGAGAAGGGAAGACCCCCACTTTGTACCGTGGCCCACATTTTAACCGAGTGTGTGGAAGTTGCTGACGTACGAAGAAACCTTAGTTTGCAGATGACACTCAAACTTATATTAGCCGATGACGCGGTGGCTGCTGATCTCGTCATCCGCTTTATAAGTGAAAGTGGGTTAGGGACAGCAATCTAAATTTTCCAGTGTACATTGACTCAAAGACTTGTCCTTTTTTTTTAATTCTGAATTTTTTGGTTTTCTGTATTTTTAAAATTATTATAATTATTATTTCTTGTTTTGTTTTGTTTTGTCAATTTTCGATCGTTTCATCTTTCGGTGTCTACCTCTAAATTCTTAATTTCATTTTAAATTTATATAATTGTACTTAAATCTGCGTTAAGAGGGGCAGATGGCCTCGTAGTTCCACTCCTCAAAACAACAATAACATTAACATATCCGCAATTTGAATCATATTAGATCTTGAAATTCAAATGAAAATCCTTGTAACCCTCATAGTGCCGTGATATCACACAGGTGTACGCCAAGAGTGCCACTGATAATTTGCCCAATTTGCAAATATAACTCTCTCAATTATATTTTCAATTAGCTCTCCTTTCTCTGATACACAAAAAATATACAGTACCTTTGTACTTATATCACTTTCCATCTGATTATTTCAGTAGTTAAAATAAAAATAAATACCCATGAATTGAGAAATTGTGAATTCAAAAACTGAAAAATCAAATTCCAAAGCAAATAAGTAGTTCTAAATGTCAGTTTGGCTCACCATTTGTTGATATTTCTTGTAGCACAACATATCAGTAGTCTTTTTAAAATATATAAAAATATTTTTTCTGGGGTATCATTACATAAAACTAAAATTACAAAAACTATTGCAAAAGAAAGATGCAAATTAACAACCTATTAGAGCACTACATTTACACCCGAGGAATGTGTGTGATGGTTGGTACGGTAAATCACTATCAGTAGCACTAAATCCTGGCAATAATGTGGTATTATTCATAGCAACTTGGAGAATTATCGCTTTCTGAACTATCACTAATCACAGTCCTTGGGGGCGTTCTCCTAACCAAATCATCTTCGAAATCACTTTCACTGGCTAGAATATCGTCACAAGAGACTTTAGCTTTATCACAAATTTCCAATTTACTTTCTGAATCTACATAATCGGTATCATTCACTAAACTATTTATATAGTCAAGTAATTAATCGACACTTCTTAGTCGCGCAAGTCTGCCATTGTTCACACGTGCTCAAAATGAGCGGGCACGAGATTCACTTATTTAAAACATTTGTAACAAAAGGACAAACTATTGTATGCGGCTTCTAATGGAAATTTCGCAAACTACTCACCTTTCTTGATGAGAATGCACCGATAATTGCTACTGTCTGCCGGGGAGAAGATGAACTACTTAGATTGCTATATGACATTCCAATAGCAGCTTCGGTGGCATAGTTGGTAGCATGCTGAGCTTCTATGCCCAAGGTCGCGGGTTCAAACCCGGCCGAAGTCGTCGGATTTTTAAGAGCGTTAAAATACCTCAGTATGCATTATTTCGGGGGAGGGGGGAAGTAAAGCCAGCGGTCCCATGTCATAGATTTATGGCATGATAAAGAACCTTCCACTAATTACCCTTGTGTGAAGCTACATTATAGGTTAGATTTGAGTAACGCTCTTAGGTTCCAGCGTTCGTCACCAGGAGCCGACTGTGGTAGCATCTAGTAACCAAGTTCAGAACTAGTTAGTCGTTGACGGTGGTGTTTGGTAGCAAAAATTGGAATTACTTGAAAATCGAATGTATGCAGTTCTTACTTGAATTAAACACAGATATCACACACTAATGCAGCCATCACAATTAACACCGGTTATCAGACGGATTCTACACACACTAAAAGTACACGGGGCTACATGACCGCGTTGTCGCAGTCCCAAAACTGAGGAACCAACCATCCGACATTGCAAGAGGAATGAAATATCATTCCTGGCACTTTCGGCATGTTCATGGAGAGATGATAAATCATTCCTTGGCACTTAAAGAGGTCAAGTTGACGCTTATTCCGTCAAAATGCATTTGTCACGTATGACCCGAGGTTGTATAAAGTTTGTATATCCCTGACGTAGATAATCTTAGAGAGTGTAAGTACTACACGAAGAGTTAGGTGTAAGAAATAAATTCTCCCAGCTCCCTGGTGGCATTCATTAGATCAAATGATATGCATCACGCTCTTGTTCTGACACATAATCCTACAATTTTCTTTGCATGCGCTGCGGGCTTAAGATCTCTTATCAGTGTTAATGAACAGATTGCCCGAGGCGCAGACGACACGATCGTGCCACAACTTCAGTGTAAATGCCTTTACTACCCTACTCGTGGTGCCACTTACTAAAATGATCGCTCGCAATTATCATTTCCCGTGTGAGCACTGCCAAAGTGTACAGTAGTTAAATACCTGCTATAAAAGGGAGTTTATTGCAGATGTCACGCACTAGATATTCAAGAAGACGTAACTGGATGCAAATAATGTCATAAGATTTAGGATAGTAGTTTGCAGTTAACAGTTTACTGTACAGTTTGTTTATTAAAGCCAAATTTTACATTTTTTGGTCCTGCCAAGCTTACGCTAGTCGGCAGGTGCCAATTATAATTACAATATATAACAAGTAGTTCCGTGAAGAACTATACAGCCTATTTTCATATATCCTACTTATGTTAACTGCCACTATCAACATACAAAATTTCAGTTTGATTGCTGTAATAGATTCGTAGATATTGAGAACCGACTAAATATTTCGGATGGCCGCCATGTTAGATTGTATATATGTAGGTTCTAGAGTTATGTACTGTTACATGAAGATTATTGTGTACGTGTAGCATTCAAACTTCAATCGCATGATTAGGACACAAGAAGTAACAAGGAGATTTTAAAATTTCGCACAGCTGCCATCTGGTGGTTATTGAAACAATTGAAATAAATTAGATGCCACTGGATTAACATTCGTATAAGGATTTACTGTACCAAGTTTCACTGCACTTGGATGGTTAAATTGCGAGAAACGTCCATGTGAATATTTATAATTCGCGTCGCCGCCATGTTGGATTTGTGATAACCAGGTTATTTAACGTTCTATAGGTGAGCTTACGTTCATAGCCCATATGAACGTAAAAAAATCAGTTTGATTGCTTTAATAGATTCGTAGATATTCAGAGCCGTCTAAATATTTCGGATGGTCGCCATTTTGGATTGTTAAATGTATAGGCCATAGAGTCATGTACCATTAAAGGAAAGTTATTGCGTAGGTTCATTATTCAAACTTTCACTTCGATCGCATGATTACGACTCAAGAAATAAAAACTTAATTTTAAAATTCGCCCAGCCGCCATCTTGAGGTTATGTAAACAATTGAACTAAATTAGATACCACTGCATTACAATGTGTATAAACATTTCCTGTACCAGATTTCATTGCGTTTGGAACAATAAACCACGAGAAAGGTCTAATTGAAATTTTCAAATTCACTTAGCCGCCATGTTCGTTTTGTAGTTAACCGGTTTTTGAAGGTCTTATAGATGAACTTCCAGTATTATCCTTTATCTCCGTACAAAATTTCAGGGTGATACCGCTAATAGTTTCAGAGATATATAATGTCGGTGAAATATTTCGCACATCCGCCATCTTGTGGTTATGTAAACAATTGAACCAAGTTAGATGTCGGTGCATTACAATGTGTATAAACATATACTGTACCAAGTTTTATTGAGTTTGGTTGGTAAAATCGCGAGAAACGTCTATTTAAATGTCGCAAATTCGCGTGGCCACCATGTTGGTTTTGTAGTTACCAGTTTTTCAAAAGTCACATAGGTGAACTTGTAGTAGTTCGCTTTATCACCGTAAAAATTCCAGGGTGATATCGGGAATAGTTTCGGAGATATTGAATGCTGGTGAAATATTTCGCACAGCCGCCATGTTGGATTGGTCGGACGTAACAAAATTTGAAGGGCACGGTCGGGGTCGCCCGGAATAGTGCTATGAACTTACCGAGTTTTATTGAAATCGCTCCAGCGGTTTAGAATTTACACCTCACACACACACACACACACACACACACACACGCACGCACACACACACGGACAAAAGGTGATCTCATAAGCCTATTTTTTCAAAATTGAAAATAGGCTAAATATGTTAACAAAAACAATTACATTTACGTGTATACAGTTCAATCTCTCACCTTCCAATTATTTTATATGTTGTTGTTGTTTGTTTGAGTCTTCAGTCTTTTGAATCGTTTGATGCAGCACTCCATGCCTCCCTGTCCTGAGCTAATCGTTTCATCTCTACATAACTACCACACCCTACATCCGAGGCAATCTGTTTAACATATTCTAACCTTGGTCTACCTCTACAGTTCTTGTCCTCGACCCTTCCTTCCAAAACAAAGCTTACTATTCCTGGGTGTCTTAGTGTGTGTCCTACCAACCTATCTCTTCTCTTCATTAGCAGTCGCCAGAAACATCTCTCCTCTTCCACTAGTCTTAATACCTCTTCGTTTGTAACCCTATCTACCCATCTGATCTTCATCTAATTTTATATAGTGCCGCTAATAATAATTAACAAAATTATTCAATCACCTCATTACAATTAATTATGGTTAAAATGATTATAATATGTTAATATTAATGCAATAAAGTAATTGTAGTAAATTATAATATTTTTTTCTACCTACATTAAGTAGTGTTTTATAGTTTACAGTTTGTTTATTGAAGCCAAATTTTACATTTTTTTTGGTCCAGCCAAACTTACGCTTGTCGGCAGGTGCCAATTATAATCACAATATAGACTAAATGTTAACAAAAATAATTACTTTTCAGTACATTATGCAACGAGCCTATAATGGCAATAATAAAGACACGAGTATGTTTATAAAACAAGCGTATGCGAGTTATAATAATTTACATACGATTGTCTTAATTACTATTATAGGCGAGTTGCAAACGACTGTTTATGTTCGACGATAATTATCATAACTATTTTATGTTCGAACATAAATATTCAGAGATATCTGTCAAGATTTCGCCAGTTGAATGTTCTGAACAGAGCGCATTGGACGAAGAGAATACCTCGTATTTGACCATGGCCACCTCGATTACCCCACTATGACACTAGGCTACGCAGTGAAATTTAAAATTAGAAGGCCTTGGAACTCAGCGAAGGTGTGATGCTATCCTTACCTAATTTGTCAAAAAAATGTTTCTTGAGCTCTGATTGGTGGGAGAAACTGTCCCATAATGATAACTTGTAATATAATGAGGCTCATTATAGTACAGTTTTCTGACATATAATATTTACATTTCGACATCGTCGAACATAAACACATATAAAGTCCATTCTCCCACCTTCCAATTATTTTATACAATGCCGCTAATAATAATTCACAAAAATATTCATTCACCTCATAACAAGATATTATGGTTAAAATTAATATAATATGTTAATATTAATACAATAAAGCAATTGTAGTAAATTAAATTATTTTCTTCCTACCTTAATACAACAGTTATGTCGTTACCATTTTAAAAACTTAACATAAAGTATATAATTAGATATATTTAAGGAATTCACTAAAGGCAATCCTCTTTGTCTCACATTCTAATGTGTGATATCTACTACACCCCCTTCCATATAAAGCACTTAAATACATGTCTCTTTTTGGGTCGTGATTTTTTTTTTGTGGAACACAGTTAAGTGGAAGCCGTGTACAGCTAGTCCATTCACTAAGTATCTGTTCTCGTAGTTGGTACGGGTCCAGTCTTTCGTCAACATGGCATAAGCTGTATATAACTCTTGCCAATTTGTTTCCTCTGGTCCTCCATTTCTGCATTGAGTATGTAGATGGCAGCTGCAGTTTTATTCTTAGGTCCTGTATAAAATACATCTCCCTTGCTAGGACATACACTAGTCTGTGAAGCCGTAATTTATGATACGACCAGGCCTCTCTTCGGCTTCGGTGGCTTAGTTGGTAGCATGCTGATCTTCTATGTCCTAGACCGCGGGTTCAAACCCGGGTTTCTTTAAGAGCGTTAAAAATCCCTCAGTATGACTTCCTTTGGAGGGGTAGTAAAGCCGGCGGTCCCATGTCATATATTTATGGCATGTAAAAGAATCTTCCACTAATTACACTAGTGAGAAGCTAAATTATAGGTTAAATTTGAGTAACGCTCATCCAACGTTCTTTGCCAGGAGCCGACTGCGTTGGTGTCTAGTAGCCAAGTTCAGAACTAGTAGTCGTTGACGGTGGCGTTTGGCGGCAACTACTTGAAACATCCAAAATGTCCGCAGTCCTTACTTGAATTAAAAACAGATAACACACACTAATACAGCCATCGCAATTAACACCGGTTATCAGACAGATTCTACACACACTTAAAGTACACGGGGCTACATGACCGCGTTGTCGCAGCCCCTTAACTGATGAACCAACCAACCAAGCAACCATCCAACCAACCAGGGCACAACGAGTGCCTGTGGATGTGGTGAATGTTTCTACTTATAGGGTCTGTGCTGTTGCTCTGAGTCAGTGAGGAAAGCAATAGCAAACTACCTAACTCCTAATCTTGCTTCAATATAGCTCGCCGTCTTGTTTTTTTTATGGGTTTCTATCACAGAACCAATGGTGGCGCTTTTTGAGGATCTGACAAGCCTCAGGGCTGAATATCTAACAGACATTAATAACATTTGATAGGTATGAAAAAATGATTGCATGACAAGTAACGGTAGCGTGGAAATAAAACAGAAATACCTGAAAGGAAAATACTGGAAGACAGCCGGGACTTCGAATATACGAGTACTAATGCCAAGAGGGTAGGAAGAAAACAACATTTGAACAAGGGAGGCTGATGGGAAAGGCGAATATGTGGAAACTAGACTGGAGTCCCATGGTCACCAACGGACGTTCCACAGGTTATGAGTTACTGTCGAGCCAATTCAATTCCATTGCTCCTTTCATGCCTTGGTCACAAGCTTCCTTTCACTCTGTACCTAGGAATACAAAATGGTAAATGTATTGGTCGTGTAAGGTTCTTGGTTTGTTCTATTCACCGCTTTGAAAGAACGCGCTGTTGGCCGAGAGTCTTACTACTCCATAGAAGACATAGGTAACAGGAAATAAAAGAAGACGCTCCCTGGAGAACAGTTATTATTACTCTCCTCTCGCCACTTCATTCTTATTTCATGTGAACTTCGTATTATGCCTTGCCATAGTCGCAAATTGAAAGAATTTAATTAACTTCGGTAAGGCAATCCAATTTTTTGTCAACGATGTTAGAAAACTCTTTTAGATTGCAGTACTTTTGAGTAAGTTTTCCTTTATTGTCTTAGCAGATGAAGTTGGTTCGTGAACTACTACGATGTCTAGCTGCCTTTCTCAGCCAGCTAATTCTGATTCTCTTGCTCTACTTCCACTTGCTTCATACATGTTACTATTTTTATGTAATGGTGACGATAATTAAGGGGTGTCAACAATTAACGCGATTACTAGTATTGGGCTAAGTGGAAGCTATAGTTTTCTTTTTTAAAGTGCAGAAGGCTTTGATGCACGACCATCTCCACCCATAACAACCCCACCACTTCCACAACAACAGCGCCGTAGCCGTTGCCATCATTACACCCAAACCACTACCATCACCATGAAACAAGTTGTAACCGAGAACCATTTCTCATCTAACATGGTTGATCAGATACTGTCAAATCAACGGAAGAAATAGAAGGGTAATTCATGATCCCAAAGGAAAAACAAAAACGTATGATTCAACTTCCGAAACAATACAAATTCAAAATAACGAATATTTTAAAGATACAAGGACTCAAATTAGTTTTTAGAACAAACAACACACTTGGTAAGATCTACATAATACCAACTTAAAGATAAACCCGCATCAAATCAGGTGTATATTTATTTACAAACTATGATGAAGGATGTAAGAGGCTAACTATAGGGGCGAAGAGGCTGATACGTTGAAACGCGTTACAAGGAACACAGAAATGCGAATAAACCCAACAAACACTCAGTCAACTATCTGTGAACCACATATCGCAACAACCATAGGTTCATTAACATAGAAACAGAAATAGAAAACATAGACATTTCTACACCACGATGCACAGGGCAGAGCTCCCAACATTAAAGAATCCATAGAAATATGTCTAGCCGAGAAATATAACACTTTTCAACAATGAAATTTTCACATTGAAAAGAGTCCCCAATCTTTGTAGATTTTGGTACGCTGAATTCCAAAATGAAAATAAATTTCGTATTCTTAGCTCCTGTTTTCATGCTATATGAAATTTGTTACGTCCTTATTTCTGTGTTAGCTCTCATTTCTTCTTATTTCAGGAATGCCAATGAATGCTGTGTTTTGTTCCTAGCTTACCTAGTCTATGATCACTTGTTTTCAGTAGGGAGATATGGAACTGCGCCCATAATCAGTGGTATTTCCTGATCCTTTTAATTAGGCCGATTGAACTGCGCCCATAGTCAAGTCGGCTGTTAGCCCAAGGTCGGTTTGAGGGGAAGTGACGGACTGTCTCCCACCACTAGCTTCTGCACTGCTGAGAATAAGAGGTAGTCCCCCGTCCCGATAAGCCGCTGTACTACGGGCCTCCGGGGGTGGCAGCTAGTCACACTAACCACTACACCACAGAGGCGAATAATAATAATAATAATAATAATAATAATAACGGGCCTCCGGGGGTGGCAGTTACTCACACTAACCACTACACCACAGAGGCGAATAATAATAATAATAATAATAATGATAATAATGAAAATCCACAGCCTTTATCCAGTCATTGGACCGGGTCAGGGTTGGAATGAATTAAGCCCCCATCTAGCGGCGATGATAGGCATTGTGCCGGCTTCCGAAGCCTGTCGCACTCCTCTGCGACAATGATTAATGAATGACAGATGAAATGAAATGATAATGGAGAGTGTTGCTGGAATGAAATATGACAGGGAAAACCGGAGTACCCGGAGAAAAACCTGTCCCGCCTCCGCTTTGCCCAGCACAAATCTCACATGGAGTGACAAGGATTTGAAGCACGGAACCCAGGGGTGAGAGGCCGGCGCGCTGCTGCCTAAGCCACGGAGGCTAATAATAATACAACTCTCCCTAATCCACCATAAATAACTACACCTCTAGTTTTGTTATACAATAAAAAAAATATAATAATCTTCTAAATGGTAAGTTTAACACAAACTAGATTGTTAACCATTTGCAATAACAAAACTATTTTTAAAATATGGTTAGGTTGTCGAAAACATCCCAATGTACCAGGGCTAATATTGCTAGAACAAAAATTACATATTAGTCTGTTTTGAAAACTGTACCTGTTTTATGTATCCCAGGCCAACACTAATCTTTTGTCCGCAATCTGGACAGGGTATATTTAGTTGTTCGCAATCTGGAGGTTTTTGACTTGTTCGCAATCAAGACACAACCGATTTGAAATGAGTCACTTCAAATTCACACCACTCGACACAACATAATTCGGTAGAGGGATGGAGGGAGGGAACCTACCTGACCGCTCTCAATGGGTGCGGTTCCACAGCTACTTTTCGAAGGTGATGCTAATGACCAGGGTCATTAGTGAAGCTTGGGCGCAGTTCCACACAACCCTTTCAGTAGAGCTCCATTGTGTGTTGTGTCAGGAGTTTCTGCGTTCCTGCATGGAATCAAAACTGCTCGTTTTGTATTGTGACTTTTACGTGAGTTTTTGAGGTACTGTGTGGAATCAAAACTTCTGTTATAAAGCTCCGCAACAATCTTTGTCCAATTGTAATATGTGAAGGACATAAAATTTTCAATAACTTCCAAACCTGACCTAATCTAGATTTTTAACTGTAATTTTCCACTTCAATACACTCAAATCCATATAAATAAACTATTTTTAGCCTATTTTCATTTTTTATGAAAACAAAAATCTATATATATAAAGCACAAAGTTTGTCTGTCTGTCTGTCTGTCTGTCTGTCTGTTATGTATACAAATCTACACCGTTTCACCGATCTGAACCAAAATGTGTATACTTACCCTTTGGAACCCTGCGGGTAACCCTGTCAACATTAAATTTCGGGCAGACCACCCCATGCCCTGCATTTAGGCCCTTTTGCACAAATGTACACCGTTTCACCGATCTGAACCAAAAGTTGTATATTTAACCTTTGGAACACTGCGAGTAACACTGTCCACTTAAAATTTCGGACAGACCACCCCATTCCCTGCATTTAGGCCCTTTGGTCCAAATCCACACCGTTTCACCGATCTCAACCAAAATTTGTATATTTACCCTTTGGAACCCTGCGAGTAACACTGTCCACTTAAAATTTCGGACAGACCACCCCATTCCCTGCATTTAGGCCCTTTGGTCCAAATCTACATCGTTTCACCGATCAGAACAAAAATTCGTATTCTTACCCTTTGATACCCTGCGAGTAACACTGTCTGCTTGAAATTGCGGACAGACCACTCCATTCCCTGCATTGAGGCCCTTTGGCACAAATCAACATTGTTTCACCGATCTGAACCAAAATTTGTATACTCACCCTTTGAAAGCCTGCAGGTAACACTGTCTGCTTGAAATTGCGGACAGACCACTCCATTCCCTGCATTTAGGCCCTTTGGCCCAAATCCACACCGTTCCACCAATCTCAACCAAAATTTGTATATTTACCCTTTGGAACACTGCGACTAACACTGTCTGCTTGAATGCGGAGAGGCTACTCCATCCGCTGCATTTAGGCCCTTTGGCACAAATCTACACCGTTTCACCGATCTGAACCAAACTTTGTATACTTACCCTTTGGAACCCTGCGAGTAACACTGTCCACTTAAACTTTCGGACAAACCACCCCATTCCCTGCATTTAGGCACTTTGGCACAAATCTACACCGTTTCACCCATCGGAACCAATATTCGGAAACTTTCCCTTTGGTACACAGCGAGTAACACTGTCTGCTTGAAATTGCGGACAGACCACTCCATTCCCTGCATTTAGGCCCTTTGTACCAAATCTACACCGTTTCACCGATCTCAACCCAAAATTTGTATATTTACCCTTTGGAACACTGCGACTAACACTGTCTGCTTGAAATTGCGGCGAGGCCTCTCCATCCCTTGCATTTAGGCTGTTTGGCACAAATCTACACCGTTTCACCGATCTGACCCCAATTTTATATACTTACCCGTAGGAACCCGAAAAGTAACACTGTTCACTTTAAATTTCGGACAGACCACACTATTCCCTGCTTTTTGCCCTTTGGCAGAAAACTACACCGTTTCACCGATCTCAACCAGATTTTACATAATTAGCCTTTGGAACTCGAGGAGTAACACTGTCCACTCGAAATTTCGGACAGACAACTCCATTCCACGCATTTAGGCCCTTTGGCACAAATCTACACCGTTCACCGATCGAAAACAAAATGTGTATACGTACCCTTTGGAACCCGATGAGTAACACTGTCCACTTTAAAATTTGGACAGGCCACTCCATTCCCTGCATTTTGGCCCTTTGGCACAAAACTACACCGTTTCACCAATCTCAACCAGATTTTTCATAATTACCGTTTGGAACTCGACGAGTAACACTGTCCACTCGAAATTTCGGACAGACCACTCCATTTCCCTCATTAAGGCCCTTTGGTACAAAACTACATCGTTCACCGATCGAAAACAAAGTGTGTATACTTACCCTTTGGAACCCGATGCGTAACACTGTCCACTTGAAATTTCTGACATACCACTCCATTCCCTGCATTTAGCTCAGGAATTCCTCGGGGTTGCCAGCTTCCTAACTCACCAGTCATGAGCCCTTGAGGGTGTACCAGAAGGTGTGGGTCTACACACACCCTGCCTCTTTGAGGGCCTTGAGCAGAAGACAGGAGATATTATGAAAAGGAAAAGAAGGCAGACCCCTCGAAGAATGAGGGTATCAGGAAAGATGAGACAAAGCCAATTAAGGCGGGAAATTGAAAGACTCCCTAGCCCTCGGATACAGTCTGGGTCGGAAGAGAACAAGAGTTGACCAAGGGAGGCCGACAGGAAAGAGAACTGAAATGAGCCCGGCACTAGAAAGTAGAAGCGATGCCAGACTCAGCTGGGGTCCCGTGGTCGCCAACCCACGTCCCACAAGTTGTGAGACCCTGGGGGGAGGTTAGTTGTGAGAATAGCTTGCTGATTCATCGCGAGGTGACTTGAGAGTACTTTCCAGAGCCCGCCGTGTTATCTCCTGCTGTCTATGCTGATGCCAGCACAGGGCCGTTGCGAAACAGTGAGTAATTTCCGGTCAATCTAAATAGGACGGGGAGCCCCGAACGTGTGTCATCATATTTCGTCATCAACTGCGATCATCTCAGGTTCGTGCAGCTTGGACCTATATTCTTTGTCTTTGCCGAGCAGTACGCTCTTTCACTAGACGCATCGAGTACAGGCCTAAGCCAGAAAATAAGGTTGAGACTTTGGAAGACATCGAAGCTAGACACCTGAATTACCTATATCAGTTTTAAAATAACACCATGTTTGTTTAGTAGTCATTTTTTCATTACCTTATTATTATCATCATAAGTGCAAATGACCTAGATGTTACCCGCATCATACCAATAATCACCGCCGCATAAAGTCTTTCTCGACAGTGATTTTTAAAATATTTATTTTAGGTTGGTTGGTTCTTAAGTTTAGGGCCTGCGACAACGCGGTCATGTAGCCCCGTGTACTTTGGGTGTGTGTAGAATCTGTCTGAAAACCGGTGTTAATTGTGCTGACTGTATTAGTGTGTGTTATCTGTTTTTTAATTTAAGTACAAACTGCAACTTAGAATTCTTCAAATAGTTCGTACTTTTGCCGCCAAGCGCCACCGTCAACGACTACTAGGCCAAGTTCGGAACTTAGCTACTAGACGCCACTGCAGTCGGCTCTTGGCAACGGACGTAGACATCTAAGAGCGTTGTTTACCTATCCAATTTAGCTTCACACAGGTGTAATTAGTGGAAGGTTCTTTAGCATGCCATAAATCTGACATGGGACCGCCGGCTTTACTTCCCCTCCGAAGAAAGGCATACTGACGGATTTTTAACGCTCTTAAAAATCGACGGCTTTGGCCGGGTTTGAACCCGCTATCTTGGGCATAGAAGCTCAGCATGCTACCAAATACGCCACCGAAGCCGCCATATATTTATTTTTATTACAGTACATTGTGGACATTATACGTTGAAGTGTCAATTCAATACCGGTAGTAGTTTCCCTTATCATCCTCATCATAAGAGCAAATGACCTACAGTAGATGTTATCCCCATTACACCATTAATCACCACACAAAATAAGTCTTCCTCGCCTGTGAATTTTGAAATATGTATTTCTATTACGGTAGTTTGTAAGTTTGACGTGCCAATTCAACGGTAGTTTTTATTATCATCCTTATCAAAAGGGCAAATGACTTAGATATTACTCCCTCTTTGTCTTTGGGGGCAAATGACTTAGATTTTAAGTCCATTATATTTCTAAGGAGACCTAAAAACATTATCATCATTCCACCGGGCGAAGCCGGGTACTACTGCTAGTAGGCTTATAAGATTGCCTTTTATCCGTGTGTGTATGTGTGGGTGTATGTATGTGCGTATGTGTGTGTTCCCCAATAACTTCTAAACGGCTCGAGTGATTTCAATGAAACTCCGTAAGAGTACTATTTTGGCCGATCGCGACCGTGCCCTCTAAATTTTATTAAGTCTCACCTATCCAACATGGCGGCCGTACGACATATTTCACCGGCATTCTATATCTCCGAAACTGTTACTGATATCACCCTGAAATTGTGTACGGTGATAAAGAGCACTACTAGAAGTTCATCTATGAGACTTTCAAAAACCTGTTAACTACAAAACGAACATCGCGGCCAAGCGAATTTGAAAACTTAAATAGACATTTCTCGCAATTTAACCATCCAAACGCAATGAAACTTCGTACAGCAAATGTTTATACACATTGTAATGCACTGGCATCTAATTTGGTGCAATTGTTTGCATAACCTCAGGATGGCGGCTTTGCGAAATATTTCACCGGCATTCTATATCTCCTAAACTATTAATGATATCATCCTGTAATGTTGTACGGTGATAAAGGGTACCACTTCAAGTTCAGCTATGAGACTTCCAAAAACCTATAAAATACTGTACAAAACGAATATGGTGGCCATGCGAAGGTGAAACATATAAATAGACTTTCCCCGCGATTTAACCATATGAGCGCAGTGAAATATGGTACAGTAAATATTGATACATATTATAATGCACTGGCATTTAGTTTAGTTCAATTCGTCACATAACCTCAAGATGGTGACTTGGTACAATTTTAGAATAAGGTTATTATCTCTAGTGTACTAATCATGCGATCATAGTGAACGTTTGAATAATGAACATACGCAATAATCGTCATCTAATAGTACATAACTCTATGGCCTACATATATAAAAATCCAACATGGTGACCAACCGAAATATTTAGACGTTCTCAATATCTATTAATGTATGATAGCAATCGAAATATTGTATGTTGATAGAGGTTATGATCATAAGTACACCTATGAGACTTTCAATAACCTGGTGAGCACAAATCCAAGATGGCGGCGACGCGAATTATAAATATTTAAATGGACGTTTCTTGCGATTGAACCATCCGAGCGCAGTAAAATTCGGTACGGTAAATGCTTATGTAAATTCTAATCCGCTGGCATCAAATTTATTTCAATTGTTTTCATAACTAAAAGATGGCAGCTGTGCGAAATTTTAAAAACTGGTTTTCATTTCTTGTGTCCTAATCATGCGATTGAAGTTTGAATATTTCACCTACACAATAATCTTCATGTAATTGTGCATAACTCTAATAAGACCTACATATATAAAAATTCAACATGGCGACCATCCGAAATATTTAGACGGTTCTAAATATCTACGAATGTATTTCAGCAATAAAACTGAAATTTTGTATGTTGATAGAGGCAATCATCATAAGTAGGTTTTGTGAAAATACACTCTATAATTCTTCACGGAACTACTTGTCGCCTTTGTAAAAAACAAAAAGTTAAAATTTGTTGTCTAGTGTAATTCAGCGAATCTGAAAAAGCACATACTTTCATAAAGATCCCCGCGTTTCGCTGTCAAAAAAATATACAATTGTAACGATAGAATTAGGCAATGAATGCACATGGAAGGAATAAATTGGGAGATATGTTGTTGGAGGTGCTAATTCTCAACAAACCGAGGCCTCTTAAGAAGGTAGTATTATTGGATCCTATATCCTATCTTATAGACTGGTTGCAAGCATATATGGACTTTGAGATACGAATTTCGGGAGTAGTAACTCACCACCATACATCGCACTTGAACACATGTGACTTTCTTTCTTTCTTTCTTTCTTTCTTTCTTTCTTCGGCTTTTCCCAATTAATTAGGGCTGCCGGAGCCAACCAGGCTCATTTTGGTTTAGGCCGGGGATTTCAGGATGGATGCCAATCCTGACGCCACATGATTTTTCAGGTGAACATTCCACCCCGCTGTCACCGGAATTCGAACCCCGAGTGTCCGGGTGAAAGACTAGTAGCTAAGCCACAGCGCCGTCACGCTCCCCACTTGAACACATGTGACTAGCCGACATGTGAAATTCAGAAACATTCTACAACCGCGATAAAGCAAGTGTACGGCACTTACACGCGCCTTAAATTTGATAGCACACTCATTTACCGTCTATAAATCATAAGAGGTCGCCTCCGTAGCGTAGCGGTCAGCATGGTTAGCTGCCACCCCGGAGGTCCTGGGTTCGATTCCCGGCTCTGTCACGAAATTTGAAAAGTGGTATGAGGACTGGAACGGGGTTTACTCAGCCTCGGGTAGCCCAAATGAGTAGAGGGGGTTCAATTCCCTCCTCAGTCATCCTCGAAGTGATTTTCCGTGGTTTCCCACTTCGTCTTCGGGCAAATGCCGGGATGGTTCCTACTGTAAGGACACGGCCTCCTCCTTCCCACTTCCTTGCCTAACCGTCCCACTCTTCCCATCCCTTCATCAGGCCCCCTGTTCGCTTTGCAGGTGTGGCCGCCTGGGCGTACACCCCAGTTGTATCCCTGACTCAGAGTCTCAAGCTCCACACTGCCCTCAGTGGCGGTAGAGGTAGGATCCCCCGCTTAGTCCGTGGGAAAAGCCAACCTGGAGGGTAAAACGATAGCGAAAAAATAATAATCATATGAGGCAAAAACCCAGAGGAGTGCGTCATGCCACGGCAGCCGGCACAGTCCATATCCTCGCCGCTAGATGGGGGCTTCATTCATTCCATTCCTGACCCGGTCGGAGACTGGAAGCAGGCTGTGGATTGTCATGAGGCAAAAACATTAACTATATTGGATATGCTTGTTTCTACGTATTAACTTCGATTGTCTAATTAAATTCACTTCACCTGTTAATACTTAATATGTTTACTTCTTTAGTGAAACATATTTTCGGCCATTCAGTGGGGGCCTTCTTCGGCTTGCTAATCAGCTATCTCTCAAATTAAGAAGTTGCGAGCATTGTCCCTAACACACTTGTTCTACATAAAAGTGGCTCCAGTAGCCACATACGGCCTTGAAAACATATGGCCGAATCTCAAGTACAGTCACCTGAAATTGCTAATAAAGCTTTACATACTAACACAAACCTAATCTGGGGCTTACACCCCAGGGAATTTTATATATAGGAAAACATTGCAGTGACAAATTGGAATCAAAGATTTTTTCAGTTTTTTGAACATGCCATCACCATAGGATTCACTTCTTCCATTTGAAGTAATTGCATCCATTATTTGTTGTTCCATATCCCTTTTCCCTTGCATCTAATTTCTCTCTTAAGAGTATTTATAGCCTATTTTCATTCATTAAAAAAAAGTAGGCTTATGAGATCACCTTTTGTCCGTTTGTGTGTGTGTGTATGTGTGTGCGTATGTGTGTGTGTCCTATAATAACGTCGAAGCGGTTTGAGCGATTTAAATGAAACTCGGTAAGGTCATAGCACCATTTTGGCCGACCACGACCAGGCCCCTGAAATTTTATTACGTCTCACCAATCCAACATGGCGGCTGTGCGAAATATTTTACCGGCATTCTAAATATCCAAACCTATTACGTATATCACCCTGAAATTTCGCACTGTAATAAAGGGCACTACTAGGAGTTCACCTATGAGACTTTCAAAAACCTGTTAACTACAAAACGAACATGGCGGCCAAACAAAGTTGAAACTTTTAAATAGACTTTTCTCTCGATATTACCATCCAATCGCAATGAAACTTGGTACAGCAAATTTTTATACAAATTGTAATGCAAAGGCATCTAATTTACTTCAATTGTTTATATAACTTCAACATGGCGGCTGTGCAAAATATTTCAGCGACATTCTATATCTCCGAACCTATTATGGATATCACCCTGACATTTTGTACGGTGATAAAGGGCACTACTACAAGTTCATCTATCTAACTTGCGAACATGGTGTTCAAGCGAAGCCGAAACAATTTACTAGAATTTTCTCGCGATTTAACCATCTGAGCGTAGTGAAATATTGCACAGTAAATGAGTAAAGATATTGTAATGCACTAGCCTAGTATCTAATTTAGTTCAATTGTTTACATAACCTCAAGATGGCGGTTGTGCGAAATTTTAAAATTGAGTTTTTATTTCTTGTGTCTTAATCATGCGATCGAAGTGAATGTTTGAATAATGAACCTACGCAATAATTTTCATTTATTGGCACATAACTCTATGGCACATACATATAACAATCCAACATGGCGACCATCCGATATATTTAGACGGTTCTCAATATCTACATATCTATTACAGCAATCAAACTGAAATTTTGTATGTTGATAGAGGCAATTAACATAAGTAGGATATATGAAAATAGGCTGTATAATTCTTCACGGAACTACTTGTTTTTGCATCTATTGTCTAATAGTAATAATCGTGTATACGAGTATAAGCAACCATGACAAGGAACAAAGATTTTGAGCTCTTATACCAACGTATAGGTGAAGCTACTGACTTAGTATGCGTAGATGAACAAGCAACACGTAACTAAGAGCTTGCGTTCTTATAACAACGTATAGATAACGCTACATAGCAGACCAACATTGCGTGTCGGAAAATTGATGAGACTAATTGCAGATACACCCAGCTAAACGTATAAAATCCATAGTTTAAATTTTTAATCCATTATTTCTGATTAAAACCGGCCTTCACGAAATATGTTGCAAAAAGATAACAAAGTAGGATGGCATGCTACTGCACTTACTGCTAGATTACGCAGACTATTTGTGAGCAGTCTGTTTGTGAACTCATATTAGTGAAACATTGAAGGGGACTATATATTGATCTGGAAACAGTTGATGAACATATAAGTGTCATTATGGTCGCTAATGATAGCGGATATTGCCGCGGGCCATTCATTTGTGTGCAACGTGGTCCGAACAAGAGGTACTAATTAAAATTCGGACCTACTGTCCCTCCCTTTCGTCCGCAAAGCGGGAAACCACCACATAAATAATGCTCAAGGCGGAATAACGGAGAGAAGACGACTCGTGAATGAAAACTAGTGCCCTTTCAAACAACGGTGCGGTTTAAAATATTAAAGCGGATGATTTGTTTGGGAAGGGAATGGGTGGGGGATGGCTTGAGGAGGGGGGGGGAGGAGGTTATATAGGGGTTGAAAATATTCCAGGACGCAAGACGATGGCGCATTGACATAGCCTACTGTATGATAAGGTTTTAAGGCATAAGATGTATGTAGACGGCAGTTTCCAACTTCCGTGTTACTATTGAACTATTTGAAGATAATCTATTATTACAAATCTTTCAGTCGGTCAACATGAGGTTGGTTGGTTGGTTCCTCAGTTTAGGGGCTGCGACAACGCGGTCATGTAGCCCCGTGTACTTTGGGTGAGTGTAGAATCTGTCTGATAACTGGTGTTAATATTGTGATGGCTGTATTAGTGTGTGTTATCTGCGATTCAGGCAAGGACTGCAGACGTTCAATTTCAAGTAGTTCCTACTTTAGCTACCAAATGCTACCATCAATGACACCTAGCTGTGAAATTTGCTACTAGATGCCACCGCAACCGGCACCTTAAGGCGAACGTTGGAACTTAACAGAGCGTTAATCATATCTAACAAAAAATAGCTTCACACAATTGTAGTTAGTGGAAGGTCGTTTTACATGCCATAAATCTGTGACTTGTCCCGCCGGCTTTACTTCTCCTCTGAAGGAGCACATACTGAGGGATTTTTAACGCTCTTGAAAAATCCGAAGACTTTGGCCGGGTGTGAACCCGCGATCTTGGGCATGCTACCAACTACGCCACCGAAGCCCCTGGTGAACACGAGTGTGCCAAAATTAGATTGGGTGGGGTATTACAGTTAATTTCCTTGAGTCAGAAATAAATAACATTTATTATTTATACAAAAACTGAAGTAATGAAACTCAGCAGAGAAAATGAAAAGATGAAGGATGTTAGTTGTAGTGGAAAAATTCTCCAAGACACAGAAGCTTACGAAGTAAACTGACCAGGTATCATAAAAGAAGAACTTTCGACGAGGATTAAAAATTGGTTTTAAAACTGACGTGAGGGTTGGAACGGGGTGCACTCAGCCTCGCGAGGACAATTGAGTAGCTGTCTGACTGTGAGACAGCGCCCCGATCACGAATACCAAGATTAACGGCCGAGGGGACCCGACGCGCTGATCACGCGTCACCCCAATATCGGCAGGCCAAATGGCTGGGCAGCGTTTGCTTGGTCGGCCTTAGCCCGTCATGGGCTGGATAGTGCCAGGGGTTGACTGTTTTTTATAAAAAAAATGCTCAAAATTTTATTATAGCGTGACTGACATAATTTGGAATTGGAAATTACTTACCAACGTAAGTTAACAGCCCTGGGGCTGGTTTGCTGCAACTCGCCAATCTTCTCTATTCTACGCCATCCTCTTCAAGTGATTTTGTGTTTGTGTCTGTCATTATCTGTGTGATGTATGCAAGTGGTGGTCTTCCTCTAGTGTTCTTCCCTTCTAACATCCCTTCGATGACTTTTGCTAGCAGGCTATTATGACTGAGAATATGTGCCAAAATATTCGCTCTTGTTTTTTCTGACTCTTCATAATGCTTCTACTTTCTCCCGCTCTCCTGAATACCTCTTCATTTGTCATATGTTTTATCCAACTGATCTTAAGCATTCTTCTCCAGCACCAAGCCTCAAAAACCATCAACTTCTTCTTTTCTGATTTCTCTATTGTCCAGGTCTCACTACCATACAAAGCCACACTTAACACGTACGTCTTCAACAGTTTTTCCTTATTTTTTGGTATATGCTTCTGGATGTAAAGAGATTCTTCTTTCTATGAAAGGCGTTCTTTGCATGAATAATCATATTATCTTCCAATTTTGATCTGTGGATCAGAATGTTGAATCTGAACAGGGAAAGACCTGAGTAGACTGCCAGCGACAGAGATGCATTTTCTGCGAGGGCTCCTGGGAAAGACAAGAAGGGTCAGGTTGAGAAATGAAACGATACGGAACATAGTTCTGATCAACCCCCTAAAAGAGACAATGGAGAGAAATAAGTTGAAATGGTTCGACATGCAATCCGAATGGATAAAGAGAGACTACAATAAAGAGATTTGGAATGGTCAGAGTCTGGACGAAGACCAACAGGAAGACCACGAACAAGATGGACAGATCACGTGAAAGATAATGTGAATCGGAGAGGACTACAGCGGCAGAAAGTGCTGAATGACAAAATGTGGGAGAGAAGAGAGAATTGGAAGAGGCTATGTGAACGACCTGCATAAGCAGAAAAGTTTTCGGAAGGAGGAGAAGTAGTAGAAGAAGAAGAAGAAGGCGATTTATACAATTAATAAAACACTTCTCACATGAGCCCCGCCCCCCCCTCCCCGTAATTTGTGCGAGAAGTACCGTATATTAGTATATTAATGATGTAATTGGATACTCGAGATCATTAGATGTTGGTAAATCTGATCTTCTTACAGGTTGTAGGGTACGGAGGTATACATTTAGAAGCCAAAGTAATAGTACTATATAAGTAAGACTTAACGAACAGACGGGTTGTATATAGGCTTAATTAATGAAATAATAATCCGCTTACTTGGTAAGAGGTTGGAATTGGTGTTAATTTCTTGCTATATTTATGCTGCCACAGCGGTGTCCTTTGCTAAAGAACATCAGAAGCATCCACGCTAACCTCCAAAGGCATATTCAATAATCTAAAACACTTAGCCACTAATTTAGGCATTGCTTTCATGAACACGCTGGCATAGCAAACGAACAATGAGACAAGGTAATCTGACACAAGGCTATTTGTGACCCCTTATATACTGCTCAAATGTGTGACGCTAGTCCTCTGTGACGTAAAGCTCATATCTTCCTTCGGTAATATCTTGAGAACGCGTATCGCTATCTACATGATTCTTCTTGTATTCATTCATTCTTCTTCATTTCCCCTTTTACAGCTGACCCTGGGTGGGCGCAAATATGGTTCCTCTCCACTTTGTTCTGTCGTTCCACCATTCCTCTTCCGACACGGTGTTCCAATCCAGGTTCCGTTTTCTAATGCTATACTTCACCGAGTCCATCCAAAGCATTATTGGTCTTCCTCGTCCTCTCATCCCTGTCATCCGTCGTTCCAATGCTCGTCTTGGTAGCCTTTCTTCATTCATCCGTTTGACATGTCCAAACCATCTCAATCTGTTTTGCTCCAGTTTGTCATTTAGTTTCTGTACTCCCAGTTCTTTCCATATATCTTTATTTCTCACTCTATCTCTCCTCGTTTTCTGGACTATACTTCTCAGGAATCTCATCTCAGCTGCTTGTACTTTGCTCTCATCCCTCTTAGTCATTGTCAACGTTTCTGCTGCATATGTCATTATAGGAACATAATACGCTTTGTACATAACTTATTTAGCCTTAATTGGTATACCCTTGTTCCATACTAGTCCCCATACCTGTTGGTAGAAAGCACTTCCGAGTTGTATTCTTCTGCTAATTTCCAAATCTAGTCTTCCATCTTCAGTCAGTTTACTTCCCATGTATTTGAAGTGTTTCACCACTTCCAATTCCTTATATCCGACTTTGATTACTCCTTTTCCTTCTTTCTTTCTTACCTCTACTCACCACCACTGTTTTACTCTTCTTCACATTTATCTTCAATGCCCATTGCTCAATCTTTTCATTTATTACGTCTAACTGTTCTTGTACCTCCGTCTCATCCTCGCTCCAGATCACATCATCGTCCGCAAACAACATTACCTTCATCTTTGCCCTACTATAGTATTTCATTGCTGCCTTCATGATGTCATCCATCACCATTAAGAACAATAAGGGTGACAACACACTACCTTGCTTTAGTCCAGTGTCAATTTTAAACCATTCCAATGTCTTGTATATTCAATATAATTTCAGGGGCTACTTTATGCTGTAGTGTTCTTATTTCTAGGGCAATGGAATAAAGCACCGCATTTGTTCCAGTATGTTCGATGACATGTCATTTGCTACGGCTGCGGCGTTAGCCTGTGACTGGTTCCCCGCACATAAGCGCTCGGCGCTCCTTTCAAACTCTCTAAAAGACATGGGCCACGGGTACAATATGCAACCCTGGTTTTTGTCACGCACAGTGGAAATAGTCAGGCATAGTCTTTTTGTAGAATAATGGGTTTTGCCTAGTGGTGGTGTATTTTATATCTTACATGTTGCCAACACTACCGAAACGTCAATGTGACGTCATGTCTCGTCAATGTGTGATAATGGACGGCAATTTCAATTGGTATTATTCGCCCCCAGGGCCTCACATCTAGTAGGATGTGGGTTGGCGACCACGGGGTGCCAGCTGAGTCTGGCATTGCTTCCACTTACTTGTGCCGGGCTCCTCTCTGTCACCTTTCCTATTGACCACCCTTGGTCAACTCTTGTTCTTTTCTGACCCCGACGGTATTAGGGTATCCAAGGCCTAGGGAGTATTTTGCTTTCCCTCCTTAATGGACCCTTGTCTCATCTTTCCTGATACCTCGTTCTTCGAGGGGTCAGACCTCTTCTGTTCTCTTCCTATCTCCTTCCTTCTGCTCAAGGCCCTTAAGGAGGCAGGGTGTGTGTAGCACCACCACTTCTGGTGCACCCCGGATTGTGCTACACCCTCAGGGGCTCACGGCTGGTGAGTATGGCAGTTGGCAACCCCGAGGGATTCCTGAGCTGGGTCCGTCTTTCCCCTTTTTTCATTGCCTCTGGGATGGACCTTCTCCTTTTTCCCTTCCTATCTGCCTCTTCTGGTTCTCCTTCCTTCCAAGTCCCTCAATCCCCATTCTTCGAGGGTTGAGGGCATTTCTTTTCCTCCTAGCCATTGTTTGCCTCATTGCTTATTTTTTACCATTTTTTCTTCTACTGTAGTTTTTAAGACAGTAGTTAGTATTCGTTATAGTTTTCATTACATTCTCATCGCATTTTTCACCATCACCCAAACAATTAGGGGCCGCTCACCTACTGTCGACCAAAGTATTATGTGCACTCGAGTTTGAAGGTTGTTTTTGAAGTAACCAATAGACCTTCATTAAATACAACAACAACATCATTTTCGTCGTTATATTTTACGTTAGTTCATGTAGGTTTGGAATTTTAAATTTATATTTTAATATTTTTTATCGCAGTTGGAACACAAAAAGGGCATGTTTTTAAGCATGTTTCAACCATGCGTCACATTTAAGAATTATTATCTCAAAAACCCGTCATCAGATCGAATCCAAATTTTAACGCAATATACATTGGAATGTTTTATAACTGGTTTATTAATTTCACAATTTTGTGTGTCCAAGAAACAAAGTTGTTATCATTGTTGTAAGGTAACTTTTTCTCGGCTCGGGGTGGTTGGAAAATGTAGTTCTTGGTTGCATTGTAATCCTTATACATCAAAAAGTTATGCTGTATGACTGTGAAATACGTAAATTAATTCACTTATTTTATATCGGTTTGTATTTCTACGGGGAAATAACACATGTTTCACCCGCTGGTCGCTCCGGAAAAGCTGTACAGCGTTGCCGAAATGCTGCCCACACGCATCATGGCGCGTCTCGCTTGGAAGTGACGGGCTCCATCTCAGCAACGCTGTACAGCATTTCCGGAGCGGCTAGCAGGAGAACCATGTGTTATTTCCTCGTGCAAATACAAACCGATATAAAATAAGTGAATTAATTTACGTATTTCACAGTCATACAGCATTACTTTTTGATATATAACGATTACAACGCAACCAAGAACTACATTTTCCATCCACCCCGAGCCGAGAAAAAGTTACCTTACAACAATGATAACAACTTTGTTTTTTGGACACACAAAATTGTGAAATTAATAAACCAGTTATACAACATTCCAATGTATATTGTGTTAAAATTTGGATTCGATCTGATGACGGGTTTTTGAGATAATAATTCTTAAATTTGACGCATGGTTGAAACACGCTTAAAAACGTGCACTTTTTGTGTTCCAACTGCGATAAAAAATATTAAAATATAAATTAAAAATCCAAACCTACATGACCTAACGTAAAATAGAACGACGAAAATGTTGATGGTATTGGTTTTTATGTAGGTCTATTGGTTACTTCACAAATAACCTTCAAACTCGAGTACACATAATACTTTGGTCGACAGTAGATGTTTGCCCCCTTAAAGCAACAAGAAAAAATATCTTCATCATCATCATCAATTGGTATTGTGCCCTGGAATGGTATGAAAATCATAAGGTGCGTTCAAAAAGTAACGAGCCGGAGGCAGGAATGCGCGAACCGGTGACTACATCGTGGCGTGTGTAACGAGGTGTGGTTCCGACCAGAGCGTGGAAGGACCCAGCCCGTCGCTAGAGGGCACGCGTGCACGCCACGTGATGATACAAAGCGAGCAGCAGCATGCATCAATCGTCCAACGCTGCCACTCGCATTGCAAACAGTGACATGGAGGCGTCAAACGAAGAGCAAAGAGGTGTTGTTCGGTTTCTGACAGCGGAGGGAGTAGGGGGAACGGACATCCATCGCCGAATGTCACAAGCTTACGCCGAACACTGCATGTCCCTTACAAGGGTCAAGGCGTGCTACAAGCGCTTCAGGGAAGGACGGGTGTCGTTAGCCGATGATGCCCGGTCTGCGGCACCCCCCTGCATTACCGATGACAACGTCCAGCTGGTTGATGCACACATTACCCAGGACCGCCGAGTGACATTTAACGTCATAGCTGCCGTGGTCGGATTGAGCGTCGGAAGTGTGCACACCATCATGAAGGAACGACTGCACTTGCGCAAAGTGTGTGCCTATTGGGTGCCCCAGAGTTTTCAACCACACCAGGAAGCATGTCGAATGGCCCACTGTCTTGATCATCTGCAGCGCTTTGCGAGGGAAGGGAATGGGTTCCTGGCATGAGTGGTGGCTGGAGATGAGTCATGGTGTCATCACTTCGAACCAGAATCCAAACGACAAAGCCTCCAGTGGGAGCATCCAGGGTCACCACCACCCAAAAAAAGGCAAGGCCATCCACACGAGTGCAGGAAAGGTAATGTTGACGTTCTTCTTTGACCAAGATGGCCCCCTTCTGATACACTCCATGCCGCACGGGACAACAGTGAATGTCTAGCGTTACTCGCAAACCTTGACCACTCTTCGCCAAGCGATCAAAACAAAACGACCAGGCAATCTCACCCGTGGGGTCATTCTGCTCCACGACAATGCACGACCTCATACGGCCAACACAGTCGCGGTACTCCTGCAGAAATTCAAATGGGCGGTTCTCGGCCACCCTCCATACAGTCCAGACCTCTCTCCCTGTGATTACGCCATGTTTGGTCCCCTGAAGAGGGCTCTGCGGGGCCAACGATCCACCTTGGACGTCGACGTCCAACTGTATGTGCGGAATTGGTTCACTTCGCAGCCCAGGGAATTTTATGAGACAGCCATTCACCGCCTCGTGTCACAGTGGGACAAGTGCCTCAACAGCCAGGGCCAATACTTCTTACATACAGGTACTGGTTTCTGTAATTATGCCTCCAGCTCGTTACTTTTTGAACGCACCTTATATTATTCATAATATATTATCAAAGTGGAAGTGTAAAAGTCAGGTTCTCGTGTCCTTCACTGTTAATATCCCAGTTACCTCTGGCAACTCACTGCAGTAAAAGGTAGTGGTGCCATTCTAGTTACCGTTCGCTCCCGTAGTGTGAAGGTTTTTTTTTTCTCTTCAAGTAACCAATTCCAGCTCGTGAAATTCTAGTAGAATCCATTGGCTTGTTCTTTTCTTCGCTTCAAATAAGGAACGACAGCCATTTCGTTGAAGACAGAAGAGAGAAAGAAAAGAAACCGCATTGTGAATGGGAAGAAAGTTTTGGACAAAAAAAAAAAAGAAACGAGAGAATGGGCTAGAAAAGCCTTAACCGTTAACTTTTGGTTGGAAGAGACATGGCGAGCGCTGCAACAAATTGGAAATAAAGTATTGTAAGAGAGATGAGCTCTACTAGGGTCACTCCAGATACATTCCAGTGGCAAGGAAACACGTAATTACGAGTGCGTGGATGCTACAAAATAAAACGTATGACACTAAATGTAATGCTAACCACCTCATGACGGAGCGGATAGCGTTCTTGGCAGTTGCCTCGAAGATCCGGGTTTGATTCCCGGCTCTGCCAAGTAATTTTAATTCTGGTGTGAGGGCTGGAACGGGATACACTCGGTCTTGAGAGGCAAAACTGAGAAGAGGAGGGTTCGATTCCCACCTCAGCCATCCTGACAGTGGTTTTCCCCCAATTCTTCTCCAGGCAAATGCTGGGATGGTTCGGCCACGGCCACCTCCTTCCAAATTATATCCCCAATTTACGAATACACACACTAGTAGAGCCATCTCTATAACCCAGGTTATCACACAAATTCCACTGACCATGATGTTGCAGCACCTAAAATAAGCAACAAAAACAACAAATGCAATCCCCTGTAGTAGAAAGGACTTCACGGCAGGAATGTGAAGAAGCTGATGAAGAAGATGATGCTGCTGCTGATGATGATGATGATGGCTGTTAAATCTTGAAAAGGTTTTACGACATAGATCTCCTTGAAGTAAACTAAATATGCTGTAATATTATGCTATATGATAGCTCCAAGGAGAGCTACGAAGGTGGATCAAAAAAAGTTAGTTGCACTAACGCGCTGCAGCAGCGCGCTGTGTGTCGCAAACGTGGGCACAGTGGATAAAGGGACAGACACTGCCCACACTTCTGTTAGACAGGTCGCTGTGGTGTCTCGTCTTGTATGGTGTGAACAGCGGCCAAAGGCAATGGGGCGTCGAATGGACGTTCACTCCAAATATGAGGTGCGTGCAACAATCCGATTCCTGTGGGCCATTGGGCCGATAACCTAGATGTTAGGCCCCTTAAAACAGCAATTATCATCATCATCATCACATATGGGCCAAAAGGAAGAATTGCACGATTAAAGAGAAGCACCGGGGGGAAATTGAGCTTCGGTGTGATTTTGTTGCACGATGACGCAACACCTCACAAGGCCCGCCAATCGAGCGAACTGCTGCAGCGTTCAAGTGGGAGGTCTGGCAACAACCACCCTACAGTCCCGACCTAGCGCCATGTGACTTTCATCAGTTCGGTAAGCTCAAAACGGAGCTCGGTGGTCGACGTTTCCAGACCGATGAGGAGGTGAAGGCCGCTGTCTCCGTGTGGTTGCAGAACGCTGGAGGAACTTTCTATGCATCCGGCATCGACAAGTTGCTTGAGCGTTTGCAGAAATGTTTGGAGGCTCTTGGCAACTATGTGTAAAAGTGACGTTACATTGTATGTCATTATAGGCGTGTTGCTGTTGTATAGGTGGTGTAATAAATGGCCATAACTGGGAAGTGCAACTTATTTTTTGATCTGCCCTCGTATGTTCCAAAGTCATTTCTATGTTTCATCATCATCATCATCATCATCATCATCATCATCATCATCATCATCATCATTTACTGCACTTATGGGCCATTAAGGCAGAAGAACAAAAGAAGAGAAAGAGTTATAAGAAAGAAATCAGTCACAAATGAGGAGGTATTGTACCCGTCTGATATGCGGAAATACAGGTCATCTTCCGAACTAGCTCAAGTCAGGGCGTTTACCATTCATCCCACTGTCTGACCATGTATTCAGAATCTGAACATAAGGAAGTACAAGCTATAAAATAATTACAACACGGTTTATTTTAATTACTACTTTAATTTACTCAAAAATCAATTAAACACAAATCAAAACACAACAAACAATGGTGTTAATAAATCACTAATCATGTGAATTATGACCCTTCGTTCACAATGATATCTTGCTTCATTATTTATGGATACCTTAATGATCCATTCCATTATATTTTACATTATTCCATTCATTTAATGTTTATATATTACACCCTTCCAGTATGGGTTTTCTCAAGTAATTCTCCCCTGAGTTTCCACCTTGTCAGGCTTCGACCTCAGGACATTTATATTAAGTAAACAATGCCTCCATTTGGCTGTATATTCAGGTCCTAAACCTTTCTAGTTTTATTATTTTAATCTCTTTCTTCTCCACATATCCCAAAACACAAACCATCTCTCACATTTTATCTATTATACACTACCATGAGAACCATCACATTACAACACATTCAATTGTTAACAGTTTCATCGTAACCATTGTGCCCCTAAGAATTTGACTTCAGGGAACCCGCATTCCGTGGAGTTCATTTCTAGTGATTTTTCTAACCCCGTTTTCATTTCCTTTAGAGCAAGGAACCAAATTTCTGCATTTTTTTTCCTGTAATGCTTTAATTAGTATTATTATTATTATTATTATTATTATTATTATTATTATTATTATTATCCGGGAGGAACTCTCCGCGCATAATAATAATTATTAGCAGGAATATACTTCTGCTTCTCTTTGTTCCATTCATATAAAACCACAAGGTCTAACATTTAGGTTACTCTTATTCATTCAGTTACATATTTATTGCTCCAGCCGGTACTTAGTGCGACCTTCATTTAGCTCCCCTCCCCGTCTCAAGGCGAAGCGAGCGGCCCTTCCTATAATAACAAACATGGCCTTGCCGTCTGCATTCTGTCCTAGCGTAACACTCCCCAAACCGTATGTTTTTAAAACTCTATATAACGACCACATTACATATTGAAAATCCAAGCAATTCATTTCTATTATTTCATTACTGACTGCATACAGTCTAATTATTAGCGTATTCATGTTTATGTGTGCATTACTTTTGGAGGACAGTTCTTTTGATGTCGGGAGTTTTACCTTGTACTTATTCTTAGCCCGTATTTGGCTCCAAATAATTGCTGCAGTAGGAACCAAAAAATATACAATCTGATCCAAGCGCACAAAGCCTTGTCCAGTTGTTTTGCCAGACTAAATCAATATTAGGATTATTTCACCTTAATTCGGTTATCCGCAACCATAATCATCCACTCAGACTTACACATATATTCCAACACGCGCACTCTGGCTGCGTGAGAATCAATCAACACAAAATTTAGCAGTGAGAAAATACTGTCACTCTAATACAATATAATGGCGTATAAGACCCGGTCACTTCGACGATTCCCTAACAGTCTCAACGGTCGTCCTATTTGCACATAAACTACATTCTTTAAAGAGCCCTACTTTGAGCTTACATTTGGTCCAGCCTATTTGGCGACAATAATATTTAAATTGGTTATTCAACTATTTACTCATTTCAGTTCGGTAACCTTGCCAGGATAGCGAATCTACTTGTATTATTCATATTACATTATTCCCATTTCTTTATTCACATTACTTCATTTACCGTGGTCCGTTCTTATTTCATGTTACTTCAATTAGGCCTTTATGTCTTTACTTATTCATTCGCTAAGGTCATCCGCATTTAATTACTTTAGTATATTTCAACCGTCCTTGGTTCATTATAACATAAATCATTTACTTTGATTATTACTTTCAATTATTTCAACTTCTATTTAGTTATCTTTCAATTTTTATTTAATTATTTGCCTATCAGCTCATCTGTATTCACTAAGTTGCGCTCAACTTTTATTATATTTACTGGTATATTAACCGCCACCATTTTTCACTATAAAATCAGCTGTTACTTTAACAACAATTTGTTTCCTTCCCTTTATTCAATATTTTAATTGCCTGCGTGCACTCGGGTTTTTCTTTCTTTCTTTCTTTCTTTCTTTCTTTCTTATAAAACATTTAATACATTACGCGACCTCACAATTCCGGCCGTTCTTCACAAGAAGCATTTTTACTAAAGACACTTTCACTGTCATCACTTTGCACATAATATTTCAAATTTTGGGTACACAATGGTTCAATGTAATATCAAATCATGGGTACTCACCAGCCATCTTGCAGCCATGGACCTCCGATACGGAAGCTTTCACCCATATTGCCGTAACTTTTAGCACATCTTACGAACAATATGGTACAACATTATCAATCTTCTCATAACGCACGTAAATTTCACTTGACTACTCATATTTACACAATGACACATTATATTCCCAATATTTGGGTACACTTTAACACAAATATATATATAACCCTTTGAACAATTGCGTTGTTATACTTCACACGTATTTCCTCTTTACTTATTCACTGTATAACACTTCACACGTGTTAACCCTTTGGGTTTTGTCCTATTTTCACTTATATTATTTACAGCCGATTACACGTTGTGTAATTGTCTTTGTCGTAACTCAGGACGCGAGCGGTGACTCCCGATTCATTCCTAGATGACGACTTCTCCCCTAGTTCTAGCTGTACGATCTGCCTGCGACGACTTCTGAATCTGACCCCTAGGTCTCGAATCAAAGTTCTGACGTTTTCCACGGTTCAAACACACCGGATTATTAAATTAACCTCTTACTCTTTCAACAACGTCTTGTTGTGAACATTTATAATTATCGAACTGTTTTTGACTTCAACAATGTTCGAATGTTTGTTTTACAATGTTCGGTACTTTTCACTTTTGACTGCGCGTATAGTTATACTTGAACGCGTATTTTATTTCACTTTCACTACACGGCCCTCTAATCTCAATGACTTTCCTTCAAAGACCATGGGATCCTATTCTGTGCTAACACTAGCGATTACTTGTTTCTAGCTATCGTGTTGCAGCTTTACCGGACCTAACTTTCACTTCTGTAGCGTACTGTTCGTTTTATACTCACAACTTTATGTTTGTGAAGTTCCTTATGCTTTCTGAGACTTTGCGTGGTCTCGAACAAACGTACTTGCGATTTCGAAGACTTATACCTTGCTTGAAACTATATGGCCCTCCCTTGAGGTTTCCATGTTCGGTGTACTGTACTTGTTGCGTAGAGTCAAGTCCTGTCCGACTGACTCACTGAAGACTTAATATCTTTGGCGAACAGCGTATATTTGCAGACTGGCGATGCGATTCAGCGTCACCTCCTCGGAGGGAACTGTAGACTGAATGAACACTGATCCAGCGTGCCCTCCTCAGAGGAGCACCGAGACTGAATACTTTCTGGCTATAGGCCTCGCTATTTGTTCATAACTCATAAAAAAGATGACTTTGCCGTCCTTCTCTACATTAACTTTTGAACCAGACGTCGTACGTCTGTAGAAAAATTACTATTTACTCCTAATGATCTAAACGTTACATTTTCACTTTGTTTTCCAAAAATCGATCACGGAGATTTTTATAAAAAAACGTGCTCCTGCAGTACGTGGGTGTACTTTCTTTTTGCCTCATACTACGAGAGACAGGCTTGTCCCTCCCACAATGACGTAGGGCTTAGATCGGCACTTTTCTCCTGTGCATTTATTAAAGATTTTTATATTCTCTAAATACCTAATTCCCAGAGTTATTCTACTTAGCGTGCCAAAACTTATATAATTTTTCGTGGTTTCCAAGAAACTAGGTTATTTCACAACATTACAATGCTGGTCTGCAACACAGCGTTGCCAATAAACCGCGAGTGGGCTCCGGCGGTGGATCCCTGGGCTGCCTACACGATTAAAATTTTCCTATGCATGCGTGGGATTCAGACACCGCTTGCATCCGATAATTCAGATAGTCGACATTTATCGCCTTGAGTCATGCGTGAGCTAAACATCTCGCCTCACTGCTGACCTATATGTATTGTTCTACTTTTGATTGGAACTATTTTAAAGTGTTTGGCAGGAGGGCTGAGTGGATCTGTTTGTAGAGCTTATCCCGCGTCCTACCACCATTTGTTCTACTTTTAATTAGAACTCATCTCGCTCCTACCATTGGTTCTACTTTTGTGTAGAACTACCCCCTCCGAGCCTCTTGCATTTGTTCTACTTTTGTGTGGAACTGTTGTTGTGAACGGGCTGGACGGCGTTACCTGTATCTACTGAGTTTAATCCGGCACCTGTCCCCCATTTGTTCTACTTTTGCGTGTAGAACTATTTTAAAGCGTTTGGTGTTTTATGAAGTACTGCGGACACGTCTAGAGAGCAATTGACGTACAGGGGAACTGGTGGGAGGAATACTCACCTAGCTTACCTTAAGGTGGCTTAGTAGGCCGCACGCTTGCTGTGCACTGCCTCCTGCTGGGCAGCGTTCGGTGGAGATCTTAAACTAGGTTCTAATCTAAAGGGGACGGGCTTCTTAATCTAAGCGAAATAAAGAGATAATCATTGGACTGTTCAAAAAGGGGGTTTATTAAGTACTAGTGGCAATGAAAAGAGGGGAGGATTGAAATAATAAACTAGGGGGAAAAAGGAGTCTAGCAGACACGTTTTCACTCACCCCACCGAAGATCTCGGTCTGCTATGATGTTGGTGGCGTTGGGACTCGATATGGGGCAGCGCCTATACCGGTCCGTCATAGCACAACTCCGATAGAGTGTAAGACTGTAATAGCATCCAAGTAAGATGTAGAGCCAGAGAGTCCACGTTCAAGAGCTAGAGCCTAAGAGATAGAGACCGCGGCGCGTATCCGTACCTTCTACTTATAGGTAAAATGTGCCGTGTCAGTCTACTCAGCAGTATCTTTGGAGTGTAATGCCCGCTGTGTCCTGTCTAACCTACTTGCTGTTAGACCTTAGGTCTATGACCTGCCGCTTACTTCGCAGTCGTGTTGCCATGTCGTTATTCCCGTCTTTTACGTAGTTACTTTTAATTAGCTTTTATGTAGGTATAGGCACAGCCCTTGTATGAGGGCTGGGGCTGGATCAGTATCTTAAAGTCTTATGAATATTCCTTCTTTTCCACGACTTAAATATCATTGGTTCGACCCCTGTCCCCATCAGATGGGTACAGTATCTACTGCAGATAGCATTACAACGCTGCCGGTCTCTAGCTTCATCTTCCACCGCATTCAGGTCCACTTGCTGAAGTATTGTCAATACTCGATCCTAAAGGTTCTAAAGGGGCGTTTTGAAGATTAAACCTGCATTTCATTGAATAACAATATCTCACGAGTGGTTTCATTTGGGGATGAGATACTCGGCACATAAACTAATCATTAAAAGAAGATGTTCGGCAACGAACATATAGCCTATTTTCTCCTAAATGTATGGGGATACTTATAACTCTTTGTCCTCGCCCCTCAAACAATCATCTCCACCACCATGTATTTTTTATTTTATTTTATATTGATAATTAGTCAGTAAGTATGTGTCTAAATCAATATTATATACTTCATGATGATTGAAAAACAAATCTACTAACTTATCGGAATGCATTCACGCCAATTAATCTCGTTATTAACTCTCCAAACGAAAGAATCCTTCGTTTCAGGTATATTTCCCTTAAAATCCTCGGGGATCACAGTAGGTTGGTGTTGCAACCTAGCAGTGAATTAATATATATCTTGTACACTTCTGAGTGTTGAATGGGCAGGCAGTTTAAAGGAACCAGGAGGAATGGATCCAGCTGGTAGTGCTTAAAGGTAATCGGAGCGCGGTCAAGGCTAGAAGTTGAACTATCACAACATTGCAATACTTCAGGAGGCCATGGATTTACAAAGAGGAATGTTTGGATCAATTACCCACGTAACCCCCATGAATAAAGCACCGTACAGAGACATTGAGAAGGCTGTGGTTGATGACAATGTGTATCTTGTTCTTCTATTCTCCTTTTTCTTTTGATATCTGTTTATGTGCGATGCTGGGGCTGTGATTATTAATAAACGAGTGTATACATTAGCTTCTCCTTTGAGAAAAATAGAATTTCAATTAGTATCTGTGGAAAGAGCTCGTCCACTTCATTTGTAAAAGAATTCAAGAAAAAAGGTAAGTCTAGTAGGTTTCGAACCCCCAGCCACCCGCTTGAGAGACTAACGCGCTAGCACGGAGCCAAACATATCCATTTCAGTGTTATTGACCGGCATAGATACAGCGGGCTAGAAAATAATGTCTTGGAATAAACGATTTATTCACTGCAGAACATCATTATAAATCATTTCATGCAAAGTTTATATTATTTCTATCAGTACGCTATATTGCATGCAACATACTAAAACTACTGAAATATAGGGCAGACACCAGAGGTCAGCTGCCATCATTTCATGTGACAGAGACGGCTCAGCTCTTTTAAGTCACTGATAAAGTGTAATAATATACTATAAAATTGCAATAAATAACTGGTCACGTCCATTAGGAGAGTTTAAACCACCCTCGGGTCGATAATCGGAATTGGAGGGTCCTAAGCTATTGATTATAATGCTTGCATAATTCACACGGCCGCCATCACTGAATGGTAGGACTGATGACCTTGTAGTTTGGGCACAGGACGCGTCTCATATGAAGGTATGTTTTAATCAAATTTCGTTAAGATCCGATGATTAGTTTGGTCATAATTTAATGCTAAATTTTGGCCTTTTGAGTGGCCGCCATTAAGTTTTGGTAAAGATGGCGGCAATATAATACATAACACTGAGGTGCACTTTCTATTGCTACCTCTGTAACAAATTCCGTTCAATTCGGTTTCATCGTGTTTCAATTGGTGAGGGGGACAGACATATACACACCCACACACACAGACAGACACACAATACTTGGCCCTGTGTAGATGTCAAAAGTCTACTTTAATTTTTATAAGGGGCCGATAACCTAAATGTTAGACCCCTTAAAACAACAATCATCATCATCATCATCATTTTTTGCAAAAGTCGAAAGTAGGCTAAAATTGACATGTTTTGTCGATCAAGCAAACATCGTCAGATCAAGTTTACTCAAATGAGGCAAATATACAAGACAAGTTTGTTGTACGAAACACTTTGCAAATCAAATTAAAGGCATTCCCGGCCCTCCAACGCTAATCGGTTAAGTTTGTGGCAACATTTTAGTTAAGTAAGGCTAGTGTTGAAGGCGATAAGCCCAAAAACAAAACAAAACGAACCAAGCCAAAACAATGCAAAACAAATAAATAAATAAGGTAAATAAGAATAAATACATTAAATAAATAAATTTAAAAAATAAATAAGATAAACAAAATAAATTTCAAAAGTAATAAGATAAAATGGTAAATAAATATATTAAAAATAAAAAGTAAATTATATAAATTAAATAATTAAAAATAAATTAAATGTATAAATAAAATATAATACACTCATAAATAAACAAAATTTTGAAATTAATAAAATAAATAAAATAAATACCGGTAATTAAAATAAATAAATTACAGACCGACTCACCGATATGATCAGAAAACGCAGACTAACATTTTACGGGCACATACAGAGAATGAACAACAACAGACTAACAAAGAAAATCTTTGGTGTAGTAAACAGCTCAAGCATGAAAACTAATTGTTAACATGAAATAGAGGAAGACTTAAGGCAGGTGGGGATCGACAGGCAAATGATTGAAGACAGAGGAGAATTCAGAAACAAAATTAAGAATACAACATTTATTAATGTAAATGGAAAGAATAAGACGGGAAAATTGTGGACAGAACAACGGAAACAGGAGCACAGTCAAAGGATGAAGAGATTTTGGGAAGAGAAGAGGAAGAAGGGAGAGAAGTAAAAATTGTGTCATCTTGAGATATTTAAGTTCAAACACTGTCAATAAGGGCAAAAGTGATATAATAATAATAATAATAATAATAATAATAATAATAATAATAATAATAATAAATAATTATACAAAATATTAAAAATACACACATCAAAAAAAGTTTTGCATCACCTCGGTTCCCAGATCTCCGGCATATAGACGTTGACTGTGTATATTGTATCCAAGATACAGTCCCTTTGACTGTTCATAGATGTCACTAAAACTGCTCAAAGATGTAAACAACCATGCATGAGCAGGGCCTATTAGACGGAGGGGGTACGACAGCCGATCAGTTCCAGTCATTCCACCAGGACGAAGGTACGCTGCTCATGTTGTCTGTAGTTCTACCATGCCTAGAAGGTCAATACCGCAGTTCGATCGCGTCCGCATTGTTACTTTGTGTCAAGAAGGGCTCTCAACAAGGGAAGTTTCCAGGCGTCTCAGAGTGAACCAAAGCGATGTTGTTCGGACATGGAGGAGGTACAGAGATACAGGAACTGTCGATGACAGGCCTCGCTCAGGCCGCCCAAGGGCTACTACTGTAGTGGATGACCGCTACTTACGGATTGCCGCTCGGAGGAACCCTGACAGCAATGCCACCATGTTGAATAATGCGTTTCGTTCAGCCACAGGACGTCGTGTTTCAACTCAAACTGTGCGCAATAGGCTGCATGATGCGCAACTTCACTCCCGACGTCCATGGCGAGGTCCAGCTTTGCAACCCCGATACCATGCAGCGCGGTACAGATGGGCCCAACAACATGCTGAATGGACCCCACGGAATTGGCATCACGTTCTCTTCACCGATGAGTGTCGCATATGCCTTCAACCAGACAATCGTCGGAGACGTGTTTGGAGGCACCCTGGTCAGGCTGAACGTCTTAGACACACTGTCCAGCGAGTGCAGCAGGGTGGTGGTTCCCTGATGTTTTGGGGTGGCATTATGTGGGGCCGACGTACGCCACTGGTGGTCATGGAAGGCGCCGAAACGGCTTTACGATACCTGAATGACATCCTCCGACCCATAGTGCAACCATATCGGCAGAATATTGGAGAGGCATTTGTCTTCATGGACGACAATTCTCGACCTCATCGTGCACATCTTGTGAATGCGTTCCTTCAAGATAACGACATCGCTCGACTACAGTGGCCAGCATGTTCGCCAGACATGAACCCTATCGAACATGCCTGGGATATGTTGAAAAGGGCTGTTTATGGACGTCTTGACCCACCAACCACTCTGAGAGATTTACGCCGAATTGTCGTTGAGGAGTGGGACAATTTGGACCAACAGTGTCTTGATGAACTTGTGGATAGTATGCCACGACGAATACAGGCATGCATCAATGCAAGAGGACGTGCTACTGGGTATTAGAGGTAGTGGTGTGTACTGCAATCTGGACCACAAATGCTGAAAGTCTAGCTGTATGATGGTACAACATGCAATGTGTGGGTCTCATGAGCAATAAAACGAGCTGAAATGTTGTTTGTGTTGATCTCTATTCCCTTTGTATTTAAAGGTTCCGGAACTCTTGGAACCGAGGTGATGCAAAACTTTTTTTGATGTGTGTAAATAAAATAAAGAAAACAAATTATATACAGTAAATAAAATAAATAAATAAATAAATAAATAGAATAAATAAATAAATCAAAAAGCAAGTAGTTCCGTGAAGAACTATACAGCCTATTTTCATATGTCCTACTCCCATTAATTGCCTCTATCAACATACAAAATTTCAGTTTGAAGGTTGTGATAGATTCGTAGATATTGAGAACCGTCTACATTTTTCAGATGGTCGCCAGGTTGGATTTTTAGCATACTTTTCACATTTTGCAAAAATGAGGAAAAAGTAGTCTTATGAGATCGGGCAAATGTGTGTCTGTCTGTCTGTCCTTCTGTCTGTCTGTCTGTCTGTCCTTCTGTCTGTCTGGCTGTGTGTGTGTCCCCCCCCCCCCCTATAAACTCCTAAACGGCTGCAGAAATCGAAACGAAATTTGATAGGAGTAAAGATCTATACCTGAATATCTCACGGCCATATTTGAAAATGATGTCAGTGCTACCAGCTGCTGAAAAATCGCAATTGAAATTTGAGCTTCATGTTGGATATCTCGGAAGGTATGAATGGGAGCTATTTCAAAATTGTCACACGTATAGATAATAATATTTCAGTTTAATTTCCTGGAGGCCATGCATGGCAGTGTTGCCAAAATGATTCTAAGCCTGCTGATAGGTCTAAGTTTAAATGCATATAACTTCTATACTATCAATTGGATTTCAACCAAATTTTGTATGTAATATGTGTACATAAACAGATAGGACTGAGCGTATTCTTAAGAGCCACCAGGGCTACCAACTGTCAATAAATGTTAACTCTATTCTTTTATCCAAATACCAATATATCAGAAAGTATGGAAGCCGACAGCTTTAAACTATGCACACGTATAGTACCTGGAATTCTAGATTAATTTGGAGTAACTTATGTACATCTGTGCTACCAACATGATGCTAAGACTGGTGATAGGACCAATTTTTAAATACATGTAAGTTATATAATATCAATTGGATTTCAACCAAATTTCCTATGTGCTATGTGTACCATAACAGATATGACTATGCTTATTCTTAACAGGGCTGCCAACTGTTAATAAATGCTGTCTCTATTTTTTTACCCAAATATTAATATATCAGAAAGTATGTAAGCCAACAGCTTTACACTTTGCACAAGTATAGTACCTAACATTCTAGATTAATTATGAGAAACTAATATACGTCAGTGCTGCCAACATAACTCTAAGCCTGTTGATAGGTCCAATTTTCAAATACATGTAACTTCTATACTAACAAATGGATTTCATCCAAAATTGGCACAGCAAGAGATCATAATATTTCAGATTATTTCTGACCAACGCATTTGCGACATTGTTGCCAATATGATTTTACGCGCGCTGATAGATCCAATGTCTAACTGCATGTAACGTCCATGCTATCCATTGGAATTCAACCAAATATTGTATTCTGTATCTTAAGAGATGGAACTAACAATATATTCAGTCACCAGGGCTGCCAACTGTAGTGTTCTATTAGGCTACAGGTATATTTCGAACTAATTAGAAATTTCGATATTACCAACTTAATTTCGCTATTTTTCTAGATAGGTCTATATAGATTGGCATGAATCTTAAATTTTAAGAAAAGTAGGCTCTTTAGTTCGTAACGGAACTTCTTGTTATTTACGTACTCTTACATGACGATTATTGTGTACGTGTGGTATTCAGACTTCAATCGCATGATTAGGACACACGAAGTAAAATCGAGAATCTAAAATTTCGCACAGTTGCCATCTTGTGGTTATGAAAACAATTGAAATAAATTAGATGCCAGTGGATTAACATTTGTATAAGCATTTAACGTGCACGTTTCACTGCTCAAGGATGGTTAAATCACGAGAAACGTCCATTTAAATATTTATACTTCGCGTCGCCGCCATGTTGGATTTGTGCTCACCAGGTTACTGAAAGTCATATAGGTTCATAGCCACTATGAACATAAGAAATTTCAGTTTGATTGCTGTAAAAGATTCGCAGATATTGAGAACAGTCAAACATTTCGGATGCTCGCCATTTCGGATTTTTATGTGTATAGGCCATAGAGTTATGTACTATTAAAGGAAAATTATTGCGTAGCTTCATTATTCAAACTTTCACTTCGATCGCATGATTGCGACACAAGAAATAAAAACTTAATTTTAAAATTTGGCACAGCCGCCATCTTGAGGTTATGTAAACAATTGAACTAAATTAGATGATGATGATGATGATAATTGTTGTTTTAAGGGGCCTAACATCTAGGTTATCGGCCACTAAATTAGATGCCAGTGCATTAAAATATGTATAATCGTTTACTGTACCAAATTTCACTGCGCTCAGATGGTTAAATCACGAGAAAAGTCTATTAAAATATTTCAAATTCGCTTGGCTGCCATGTTCGTTTTGAACTTTGCAGGTTTTTGGAAGTTACATAGATGAACTTGTAGTAATGCCCTTTATCACCGTACAAAATTTCAGGGTGATATCATAAATCGTTTCGGAGATATTGAATGCAAGTGAAATAATTCGCACAGCCGCCATTTTGAGATTGTGTAAACAATTGAACTAAATTAGACTCCAGTGCATTACAATGTGTATAAGCATTATTTTCTGTACCATGTTTCATTACGTTTGGATGGTTAAATCGCGAGAAAAGTCTATCTAAATTCTCAACTTCGCTTGGCCGCCATGTTGGTTTTGTAGTTACCAGGTTTTTGAAAGTCTCATAGGTGAGCTTCTAGTCGTTCCCTTTATCAACGTACAAAATTTCAGGGCGATATCGGTAATAGTTTCGGAGATACTGAATGCTGGTGAAATATTTCGCACAACCGCCATGTTGGATTGGTGAGACATAATAAAATTTGAAGGGCACGGTCGGCGTCGGCCAGAATGGTGCTATGATCTTACCGAGTTTCATTGAATTCGCTCCAGCCGTTTAGAAGTTATGAGAAGGGCAGACGCACACACACACACACCATCACACACGAACACACAGACACACGGATAAAAGGTGATGTCATAAGCCTATTTTTTCATAAAATGAAAATTATGCATTTAAAAATGAATAAAATAGATATGATAAATGAAACAAATAAGTTATTAAAATAAAAATAAATAAAAGTTAATAAAATAAAGAAAATTAAATGAAATAAAATAAAATGTTGAAAAACACAATGCCCCTGCTAATAAACACCCTCCGATTACTAATCCACGGAAGTGTAGTTACTATTGCTGTGATAAGCCGTGATAAACAGGAGCTCTTATTCTGAATTGTGACTGGCAATAAGGAGAAACTAAATCCGACGTTCACTTAATTTAAGAACCCCAATGATAGGCGAATATATTCCCTTGCTTTTCAACCTTACTAGATGTGAATATCTAATATTATCCCTGCTGAAAATCGTTCAGTTACCTTCGGGATGAGAAACCTCTGTCAAAATAGGATGATGATAAAGTGATTTCGTTACCATACTTGATTTCTGTTATACCCTTAGAGGAAAACGGCATCCTCGTTATCCACTTCCCAAGGCCCAACATTTTATGATTTCATATTCCATCTCGAAGCCTTTTCCTTATTTGGTATAAAAAGGAACTCCTTCGAAAGACGAGGAAACACTATGAGAGGAAACGTCATCCAGTGTGATTTGATTCTGCGCCCTTCTGTCGAGCTTACTTTCGAAATATTGACACATTAAAAAGGAAATCCTGCTGAAGAAACAGGACTAAACACATGTTTAGAATATTTTCATAAATAGCTTTCTTTCCGTTTGTTGCGAATACAGTTAAATTTTCATCTCCTCTCTACGTTTAGTCTTCATTTTACACGTAGCCTACAAGATTTCTCTTTGGTGAGAATAGAAACGAACAGATACAAGTTAAAATAATGAAATAAAATCTAAATAAAACGGAAGACACTCTTTACTAATCACGTAAGCTTCTCCTATTAGGTAGACTTACATAAACGTGTTGTTGTTGTTGTTGTTGTTTCACTTGAGAGGCTTAAACATCGTGGCCATTGAGTTCCTTGTATTTGAGTTTGTGGCAATTTGTTTGATAGCCTGTGCTATTTTGATGGATGTATTAGTAGACTGTATATACCGTATTTGCATTTCAGGTGCAGATTGGTAGGTGGGTATTGTTGTTGATTCATTTAGGGGCTTTGCAATATCGTTGTCATGAAGCCCTGTGTACTTGCGTGTGTGTGGAATTTGTCTGATTGATAGCCTGTGTTATTGTGATGGCTGTATTAGTGTGTGTATTTGTAATTCAGATGAGAATTGGGAAGGATGATGTCTTGGCCTTAATTTTGGAATCATCCAGGCATTCGCCTGGAGTAGAAGTGGGAAACCACGGAAAATCACTTCCAGGATGGCTGAGGTGAGAATCAAAACAGCCTCTTCTCAGTTTTGCCTCACGAGACTAAGTGCACCCCATTCCAGCCCTTAGACGAGAATTAATTTTCTTGGCTGTGTGCCCAACATGGATATCTGAGAGGAATTGCGGTTTGACAACCCTGTGGGATTCCGAGCACATGTCAACCCTGTTCGAGTCGGCAAGGTGACGTGACGTCACGATTTGTAGGCGCGATCTGATGGCCTAGTTCCAACTCTCAAATGCTTGTGATTCTTATAATGTTTTTCTGGATGATTGGATTTATGGAGAGGCAAGAAGTGGATTAAACTATAGATAATAGCCTGACATATACATCGAGATGATGCCATGACATACCACCGTGGGAGATGGACGACGATGCCACGAAGAAGATGGTCCAGGAAGATAGCTGTTTCGATTCCGGGGGGAGGCAAGACGGAAACCTGCCGGCTCTGTAATTGGAAGGAGATGGTCCTGGAAGAAGATGAAGACGACTTCATTGGTTTCCGAGGTCCATCTTACTAAGATCAGGCTACGATTGTACCATATTTTCTTGCTTTACTGCCAGTGGGCGAGCGAAACTATTTTTTCAATTATTAGTAATATGAGTGGTTTGACTACTCAGTAGACTTTGTTATCATGGAATTGAACTAATTATTATTTTCTCAGTAGTTATTATTATCATTAGTTATGATATTTTTCGTCTGCAAGGAATTCATTTGCAATGACTGGTAATCCCGGAGTTTAAGGGTCACGATATTATGAGGCATAATCCACGATGATTTTGCCTCACGAACCACTTCATTTAATTTGGAATTTGGTGGACCATCACGACTTCGAATATTTGATTGACATTTCATCACGATCAGCATATTAAAACAGAACGAAGGTCTGCGTATTATTGGATGGAATATCTCATGAGGACTTGACGAAATTTATGATTGTGCAAATAAGAGTTGAATGATTTATTTCAAATGATAGCAGAGCTGTTGAGAGCTAGGGTGTCATTCATAAATTTGATTTTCAATTTTGACTTCAAGTGTTGGTAACAATTTTCATTGGTGAACACTGATAGATGACAGGATTGATATTCCCATATATTTCTTTCTTTCAACTATTTTGTTTGAAGATTTTTATAGATTCCTTTGCACATGCTCATATTATACTTAATTTCTCTACCCATTTGACGTAGCTGCAAGTCATAGTAATCATTGATGCTAATTTATGTACACTAATTATGTGTGATTAATAGGAAAAGTCATGATGATAAAAAATGTGGTAGAATATTCTACACAAAATAAAATGATAGGTTGGTGTAGTTTTATATAAAAAATAAGTTGAATATTAAGTTGTGAGATTAATTAATGGTGAAGTTCACATATTCTGTGAATGAATGATGGTAATATTTGAAGGTTATACCAAATAAAAATACTTTGTGCACGTAGAAAAAATAATGAAAGTAAGAGGTATAAATAATTATCTTTAGATGAGGATGACTATGTGAGGTGCAGTAAGCTGTTAATGAATTAGGTATTCTAATGATCAGTTGATAGTCGAAATACTATATTTTTGGTAGAATGTAATGTGTTGTGAGTAGGGCCCGGATTCTTAGGTTTTTACCTACTTTGAGCCTACTTTCACACTTTGCAAAAATGAGGAAAAAGTAGACTTATGAGATCGATCTGGGAAAATGTGTGTCTGTCTGTCTGTCCTTCTGTCTGTCTGTCTGGCAGTGTGTGTGTCCCCCTATCAACTCCTAAACGGCTACAGCAATCGAAACCAAATTTAGTATGAGTAAAGATGTATACCGGAATATCTCAAGCCCACATTTGAAAATGATGTCAGTGCTACCAACTGCTGAAAAAAGCATTAGAAATTTCAGCTCCATGTTGAATACCTTGGAAGGTATGCATGGGAGCTATTCCAAAATTGGCACAAATGTAGATAATACTATTTCAGTTTAATTTCCATCAGGCCATACATGACAGTGTTGCCAAAATAATATTAAGCCTTCTGATAAGTCCAATTTTTAAATGCTTATAACTTCTACACTATCAATTGGATTTCAACAAAATTTTGTATGTAATATGTGTACATAAACACATATGACTGAGCGTATTCTTAAGAGCCACCAAGGCTGCCAACTGTTAATAATTGCTCTCACTATTTCTAAATTCCAAATACCAATATATCAGAAAGTATGCAAGCCGACAGCTTTAAACTACGCAAACGTATAGTACCTGACATTATAGATTAATTTGGAGTAACTTATATACGTCAGTTCTACCAACATGATTCTAAGCCTGCTGATAGGACCAATTTTTAAATACATGTAACTTCTGTACTATCAGTAGGATTTCAACCAAATTTCACATGTGCTATGTGTAATATAACAGATATGACTATAAATATTCTTAAGAGCAATCAGGGCTGCCAACTGTTAATAAATGCTGTCTTTATTTGTTTACCCTAATATCAATATATCTGAAAGTATGCAAGCCATCAGCTCTATACTTTGCACACGTATAGCACCTGACATTCTAGATTGATTTGGAGTAATTAATATAAGTCAGTGCTGCCAACATGATTCTATGCCTACTGATAGGTCCAATTTTAAAACACATGTAACTCCTATACTAACAAATGGATTTCATCCAAAATTGGCACAACAAGATGTCATAATATTTCAGATTATTTCTGACTAGCACACGCATGACATTGTTGCCAACATACTTTTACACGTGCTGATAGATCCAATGTCTAACTGCATGTAACGTTCATTGGACTTCAACCAAATTTTGTATTCTGTACCTTAAGAGATGGAACTAAGAATATATTCAATCACCAGTGCTCCCAAATGTACTGCTCTATTAGGCTACATTATACCAGGTATATTTTGAACTAATTTGACATTTCGATATTACCAACTTAATTTTGTCATTATTCTAGATAGGTTCATATACTGTAGATTAATCATTGGCATGAATCTCAATTTTAAGAAAAGTAGGCTCTTTAGTTCATCATGGAACTTCTTGTTTTTCTGGCTATGTAATTCACAAATTTCAACATATATGTTCGTTTCACACTTCCTGGAGCACGATATCTGAATTTCATTTCACCTTAAAAAACCTAAATGAGGGCTTGACACCTAAAACAACCTAAATAGCCGTTTTACCTTTTTCAAAAAATAGATGATGTTATTTCCCCATTGAAATACATCGTAAAATTATTTCCACCGTGATTACAAGCAGTAGGGTGGAGATAGTTCAGCTTACTACCGTTAAATGCAGTATGATGATGCTAATATTGTTGTTTTAAGGGGCCTAACATCTAGGTTATCGGCCCCTAATGGATTGGGTGAGAGTGAAGGATGAGATGAGAATGAAAATTGTAACTAATACTAACTACAGACTTACACACTAGAAGAAGAAATGGTAAACAAATAAAGGATAAGGCAAATAAAGGACAGGAAGAAAAGAAATGCCCTCAACCCTCGAAGAATGAGGATTGAGGGACCTGAAAGCAAGGAGAGCCATGAATGGCAGATAGGAAAGGGAAAGAGGAGAGGGACCCTCAGTGGAAAAAGGGGGAAAACGGACCCTGCTCAGGAATCCCTCGGGATCGCCAACTCCCGAACTCACCAGCCGTGAGCCCCTGAGGGTGTAGCAATATCCAGAGTGCACCAGAAGTGGTGGAGCTACACACACCCTGCCTCCTTGAGGGCCTTGAGCAGAAGACAGGAGATAACATGAAAAGAAACAGAAGGCTGACCCCTCACAGAGGGAAGGTATCAGGAAAGATGAGACAAAGGCAAATTAAGGCGGGAAAGGAAGAGACTCCCTAGGCCTCGGATACCCTAATACCGTCGGGGTGGGAAGAGAACAAGAGTTGACCAAGAGAGGCATTATTTGCATGTGACAGGCCATTAAGACCCATAGCAGAAAAACAAGGGTATACAATTCTTGATTACAATATAAATAGCAAGCATAACATAATATAACATTGTACGTCATAACAGGAAGAATGATTTCAGCTTCTCAAATAAAGGTTGCATATATTAGACCAACGATTTCTATCCCTGGCATCTTCCATACTTGCATCTGGATCTACCTGGTTCAGTGCCAACATAAGTCGATCTTTCCATCTTGTTCTTGGTCGACGTCTTGGACGTAGCCCCGTTGGTTGAAAATTGAACACACGGTTATGGAGAGTACCTCCTGCTCTGAAAATGTGTCCTAACCATTGTAATCGTCTTCTCTATATCTCTCTACTGATGTCTGCCTTTTTATAACGGCGATATAACTCCTCTTTACTCCGTATTTCCCAAATGTCAGTTTCTGGGCAGTATTTTGGGCCATAGATTTTCCGTAGCATTTTTCTTTCAAATGCACATATACGTTCTTCAAAAGTCCTTGGAATCGCCCACGTTTCACAAACATACATTAAAACAGGTCGTACTAGGGTCATGTATAAGGCAACTACTTACTTACAGCAGAAGATATCTTATGCACAAATATACAGGGTGTCTTTTATGTACCTTTGGAGAATGATAGGTCGTGTAGGGGGCAGGTATAGAAGTAATTTGAGATAGGGAACTTGGGGTCGGAGCGGCCACCTTAACCCCTAAAATAAGGGTTGATTCTGGCCCTCCACCCTGTAAGTTAGGCAACCGACACAAGCCTGTACTAACTTTCTCAATTCTTTAACTCTTGGCAAGATTCATTTCAGCATGTGGCGCTGGCGTAATGGATAGCGTTGTGGTACGAAAGGCCGGTAGTCCCTTGTTCGATTCCGGGCTTGGGCAAAATCAGCCATCGTGCGAAATTAAACTGAACGTAGTAGTTTAAGTCAACTGCTCGACTGTTGTTCGCTAAAACTCTACGCCTGCACTCTCTTCTCTGCCGTAGCACCAGACTGTATCATGTGACTACAACACGACAAATAACGTTAAAAAAAATGCCCAAGCCTGGAATCGAACCTAGGACTATCGGCCTTTCGCAACGCAACGCTATCCATTACGCCAGCGCCACATGGTGAAATGAATCCTGCCAAGAGTTAAAGGATTGAGAAGGTTATAGGGGCTTTGGTCAGTTGCCTAACTTACAGGGTGGGGGACCTGAATCAACCCTTATTTTAGGGTTTAAGGTGGCCGCTCCGACCCCAAGTCCCCTATCTCAAATTACTTCTATACCCGTCCCCTACACGACTTATCATTCTCCAAAGGTACATAAAAGACACCCTGTATATGCAATATTTAGATTGCAAAAGTACATTATTAATGTAACTGGGCGCAATGTGTGTTGACTGACTGGAAAGTTATCTTTATTACAACCAGGCAACACATATCATTGGCTTCTTCTCCTCCTTCTCCTTATTCTTCCTCTTATGTGATGGACAACACGTCTTTTTCCACGACCCTCTTTATTTTGTGTTTCTTTTGTTACTCTACAATCTCTCTGGTTGGCATAGATTAATATTACCAGACTAGATATTGTGCCCATCTAGAATTGGCACAAGATCGAACTCCTGACCATTTATAGAAAGATATTCTAAAACTTTATAAGGATTGCAAGAAAATACGAGAGTAAGTCCACTGGAGAGCGACCACAGGGACATCACAAGAGAGTGCAGCTGGTCAGTTCAGGCACATAAACTCCATTAGTTTGACAGGTTAAAAGGAAAAGGCCATTAAGGAAACTATTAAAACGTTAGGGAGAGTCGAAGTCAAGAGGCCATAAATACTACTCGAAATTCCGATGTATAAGCAACTTCACCAAAATTATTACGTTTCAAGAGGACAGGCATAAGAGGAACTATTTCTCGAGAGGCTCTTAAAAACTTAGCCCAGGAATTTGTAGAATCAACAGTTTTCTCAAGCAAATAGAAGGGGGACGTACCATATTAAACTTGACAAAATAAACCCACCAGAATTATTAAACCTAGAGCGAGGAAGGAAATAGGGACGACAAAAATCAGTGAGTTGGCAAGCCCGAATAAGCTATTTGAAATACTGCAAGCTAAGAGGAACGTCATCAAAATTCCAGCGGAAGACTACCCGCGGACTAGAAGGGGATGAGAGGCTGGCCCCGCAAAGGGGATATTAACTAATTAAAAATAAACTAGCGTAAGATTTCCATTCCGCCAGCCGGCAATCAAAATATAATTATAAAATACACTTTAAATTAAATTAAGGAGAAGATTAGGCCACGGAATCAGAAATTCAGCTCCCAAATTTGAAAGGAACTAATTTCTGGACAGAAATGAATAAATAGGCTTAAAGCCAGAGGAGATGCATGAAGTCTCACCAGTCTGCGAGAAGCCGTGCAGAAGTGCACGTCGCACCAGATTCAGTCTACCGGATATAAAGTACAGTCACGTTATAATGACAGTTTTTCAGTCGAGAGATAGACTTAGCTAGAGGCAGGTTATACAAGAATCTTCAAAGACCACAGTTCGAGTGCGATACGCAGTTAGCCAGTTTGTTAACAGCCTTTGTATAGGCATGTTACTTAAAACTTAATAAGTACGAACAAGTTAGGTCTAGCCTCGGGAACAAAGTGCGCAAGTCAGCGAGAAAATCGTAAGAACTACACTCAGAGACACTATAGTTCGAGTCTTACAAGAGACAAACACACATCAAGTGCGATAGACAGTAACTAAATCGAACGAAGTTAGCAAAGTAGCATTGGTTCGAAACCAAGCCGCGCTCAGTCAAAGTAAAGGCAGGAGACGCGATAGCATCTTATGAACATTTAAGAACGAAGTTCGGAAAATATAAGGATATTATAGGAGGTAGGAACTCCGAACATAGAATATAGAGAAGGAAATTATAGCGCGCAGGAAGAGACAGTTAAATTGAAGAACATCTTTTATACGATCTTCAGGGAAGATTACAGTAGGAAGAGAACTATACATTGCGATAGGCAATGGTAAAGGAAAAGTAAAGCGCGATAGTAGAAGGACAGATAGAACATTAATAAGTAGAGAGAAAGCTATCTAGAAGGAGGTTCAAGAAGGAGACAATTACGATCTCGGGAGTAATAGGAAGAGAGACTTACCGAAGGGAGGAAGATAGGAGAATCACACGTTCAAAGCTGTACTGGGAGAAACCATCTAGGCTGTTTCCCACCATTTGTACGCTGAGAATTGGTCCGTGTTCGATTGTAAATAGTGAATAAGTGATTTTTTTATTTATGTTTAATGAGTGTTAAAAAGTGAAATTAAGAAAATGTATCAATATATTGTAATGTGTCGATATGATTTTATATGAAGATGATGTGCTGAAGAAATTATGTGGGTGAAATCATCCAGCAGTCAGGTCATGAACTGAAATGTGGGTGAGTCAAACATGTTTATAATATTAAAGTGAATGTATCATATGCAATTTCAGTGAATTTATGTATGACATGTGTGCACAATGAGTAATCAAGTGATGTTAAAATGTCATAAGGCAACCGCCAAGACGGTTTGCAAAAATGTTAAAAATAATGATAAAAGTGCAAAGGTGATAATAATAATAAAAATATTGAAAGCCCGTAAAAATGGTTAAAGAACGATGAAATAATGATCTGAAAGGAGGAATCGAATTCAATGACGTAAATGGCAAGTAAAATGTATGCCAAATAAATAAAAGTAACATAAATGAAACAAGCACCGTTGAATAATAATAATAATAATAAATATTGAGTTTTACACTCCAAAATAAGAAATGCTGAGTTTTATACTCCGAGATGTTAATGTTAAAGTAAACAAATTGCATTCCGCAAATTAATAATGAATTAATGAATGTTGATCAAAAATAATGATAATAATAAACTCGAGTTGAATGATTAAATAAGTAAAATAATTGAAGTACGTGGAATAATAAAAGTAATTGAAGGATCATTGGGATACCTTAACATGATGATAAAATAACGTTATTCAGCAAGTAATACAAGTAATATGCTAAAAATAATAGGAGGTAATCGAACACCAAAGAAATTATATATGAAGTTATAAGCTATTGAGCCACGGTAAAGTAAAAATGCTAATGCGAGCAAAGTTGTTAGAGATGCGATGACGATCCAAGGTATATAAAGGTTGTGTTGCCGAAATGGGCCTATAAAGAATAAATAAAGTAAATGCTAGCAAATGAAGTGAATATATCCTCTGACGTGCATAAGTTTGGAGATAAAAGGTATAATTGTCGGAAAGTCGTCGATAATGTTGCGCGAGGGTTCGACCCGCTTGGTCGAACAGAGATTCGAGCCAAGGGCATTATAGTTGAGAATTGTTGGTATTGTTTGCGCGAGGGTTCGACCCGCTTGATCGAACAGGGGTTCGAAGCAAGGGCATTGTGTTGCAATCTAAGTCCCGCCGGCCAATTGCTAAGTATGAATATGGAGAGTACTAGTGCTTCTACGATACGTGATTTCAACTGGAGAGCCACAGAGTGTCCCTGAGCCCAGAGTCACATGGCCTGTACTGTGCCAACGACGGTATGTTAACCGACCAAATAAAGTATGTGAAATGAAAGGTAATGAGTTATGATCTCAAATTATGGCACGGGTCACAAGGAAAGTGAAATGAATATGAGTCAGTAAGGGATACTGTTAATTAAGTAATGTGGTATCTTGGATCCTCATACGCTTTGTTTTAAAGGGAATGAAACATTTAAAAGTTTAAAGTCAATGAATGGGGCGATAAGAAGGTAATAAATCACGTTAAACGAGGAAGGTCGAGCTGCCGGCCGACCGCTCCTAAACACGAGGGGTAGAATACAATGGAGCTTTGTATACAAAGGTTAAGGGTTGCTGAATGGATATTAAATGTGCGTAGCGGAACATGCAAATTTTTAAATAAGAGGTGCTATGAAATTGTGAATTAAATAATTGAATTAGTGGGTTTTTGAGAATCATCCCCACATTAAATTTGTAAAAATCGGATAATATTTGTCCATAGTAGTCAAAAATAAGTTGATCATTAAATATTCGATTCCTGCCTTAAAGAAATGTATGAAATAAAAAACGGGTTAACTCAAATTTGAGTTTGTAAAGTAACTGAAATTGTAAAATAATAGCATGTGGTACATCACTTATAAGCCACCCTACTGCAAGGAAATGATTTGTGATGGGACGTGAATTCGAGGATGGGCATATATTTGTTTTAAAAGTGTTGATTTGTTATGCAGACTAAGGCTTACTGATAAAAGTAACAGAATTTAAATGAATGATTATAAAGAGATTTAAAGTAAATAAAGTATGAATAAAGCCCAGAAGGGATGTGAATAACATAGTTAAATGTCCGCAAAAACCTTAGTTAAAATAATATAAAATGATAGGCATGCTCTATGTCTAAGTAAATAAAATGTTGCGGAAGAAAATATAGATGAATATTCAATGATAAAGGATACCTAAGTAAGGTAACGCAATAATATAAGATTATATGAATTTATTATGTATTTGATGTTTTGACATTTGGATTTTCCAAAATATAAGTGTTTGTAAATTGTTTGTAATATTTCCTGGGAGTTTTATACAATAAACTCATGTTTTTGAAACATGTTTGTTTTCAATCTAGTCTTGTAGATCCTATAAAAAAAGTGCTATCATATCAAATGTGAAATCACGTTGTGGGTTGGACGTAACACGCCCCGAACCGCAACAGCTAGCCAGCACGTGATTAAGCATTTCCATATGAAATGGGTACAATATGTGTTACTGGTTGATTGGCAGTGGTGCTTCATAATGCACAACATCCTCCCCACCCTGATCTATCTCCAGAGGGATGATCAGCTGCACTGGACGAGTTGATGGGTCGTGAGTTGATGGCGGCTTCAATATTCACTAGGATGGTATTTAGCCTTTCCTCGGTCATCAATGTATTGTAGTGCCAACCATCCTCTCCCACCATCCTCCCCACCAAGCCGCCCGTGGAGAAAAAAATCGCCATTTGACGGAATACTGTGCTAGGTACTGATGGACGTACGACCCGGTGAGGTGTTGCCATAGTTGCCATACTGGGAAGAGGAAGGTCTTCCTTCAAGGCTGTGAGTTCCAGACCGAAACACAATTCTTGAACCTGACGTATCCAGTAAAGTCGGGCAACATTTAGTTCCTTTTCTGTCAGATACTTGGGTATTGTACTCTTTCCTTGATCGCTCTGACAAACCGTAAAACCCAGCAAGTAACATATATCTAGTCTGGTAATATTAAGCTATGCCAACCAGAGAGATTGTAGAGTAACAATAGAAACACGAAATAAAGAGGGTCGTGGAAAAAGACGTGTTGTCCATCACTCAAAATTGGTGCCGAACCACGGTAAACTTGAGAGTTTGCACAACATCTTATTCGTTATCTCAGCCTTTTTCCACGTCACATAGGTTCAGCATTACTTTGTTGAATTCTTCTCTTCCATAAATGTCTATCCCATGCTTCTTCCCTTTTCCATCCTTTTTCCCTGAGGTCCCCTGCAACCTTGTTTTTCCACCTCATTTTTGGTCTTCTTCTAACTCAATAGGACAATTAACAGAAATGCTTTTCACTCGATCATGTTATTTAGACAACATTGGAAATGGATTCCATTTCTTCAAAAAGTATACGCTAATAACCATCAAAATAGATCCTGACGTCCATTTCATTCGCCACTGGGGTCACATTAGCTGCGGGACGCACTTGAGTGACAGTAGCAAGGCGAGTATTTCTCAGCCAGGATATCAGAAACATGTAGGTTTCTTCATGATATTGGTGGCTTCGGTGGCGTAGTTGGTAGCATGCTGATCTTCTATTCCCAAGGTCGCGGGTTCAAATCTGGCCGAAGTCGTCGGATGTTTTTATGAGCGTTAAAAATCCCTCAGTATGTCTTCCTTCGGAGGGGAAGTAAAGCTGGTGGACCCATGTCATAGATTTACGACATGGAAATGACCTTCCACTAAGCCAAAATTTGTAAGTAAGGTTTGATCAATACTCTTAAGTTCCAACGTTCGTCATCAGGCGCTGGTTGCGATGGCATCTAGTAGTAAAGTTCACAGCTAGGTGTCATGGACGGTAGCATTTGGTGGCGAAAGTAGGAACTACAGTACTTGAAATTATCGTCCGCAGCCTTTACTTGAATTAAAATCAGGTAGCAAACACTAATACATTCATCACAATTATTAACACCGGTTATAAGAAAAATTCTACATTCACCCAAACTACACGGGGCTACATAACCGCGTTGTCGCAGCCCCTAAACTAAGGAAACAACATCCAACCTTCATGATATTATCAGTCATTGAACTGGAAAGTGGAGACTGTGTGTTCCTTTTGGTTTCAGTAGGGGCAATGCCATTCTTAACGCTGAAGCAGAGTCGACCGCAAATTTTCACGTGTGCAGAGGTTTCACACTTCCTCATCGACCTTCCCTGTAAAACTGCCTACGCTTTGCCTCAGTAAAGAAATTATCCAGCCTGGGACGTGCAGCTTAGCCATGACCACGGTACATGTGGTGCCGTTCTGAATCGGACAACGACCAGCTTGTCGCTTCTAATTCACGCAAGTTGTTCGTGTTTCTTTTAGAGACTATGCGACATCGTGGCATTTATCCCCATGTACTTTGATGTGTGCGTAATTTGTCTGATAACCTGTGTTATTGTGATGGCTGTATTAGTGGGTCTATTTGTAATGCATATGAGGATTGGGAAGTAGGCGACCGAGGCCTGAAGTTAGGAACTAACCCAGCATTTTCCTGGAGTAGAGGTGGGAAGCCACGCAAAATCACCTCCAAGATGGCTGAAATTGGAATTGAACCCACTTTTTCTCAGTTTTGCCTCATGAGTCTGAGTGTGCCCCGTTCCAGCCTTCAGACCAGAATAAAAATTTCTTGGCAGAGCCGGGCGGGAATCGAACGCGTACCACTAGGACGATAGCCAAGGATGCTAGCCACTACACCACGAGTTGGTATTTTCATCTGACATAAGGTTGGTTGAATTCCACGATCAATGCTTCGTGAGGTACATAATTCTGCATTCATCTGACATTTCCCAGTGTTCATAAAGCGATAAGCCACAAAAGCCATATGTTATTTAAGCGATATTTTACTTCGGAGATAGTTCCTTTCGAGTAATAGCTGTTTGCACCACTATCAGTAAAGTATTGCACTTGTGAGAATGTTATTAAGCTCTGTGATAAAATGCCCTGCTGCTTCACCGAGTTTGCACGTCTTTTTAAATATGTAAACACAGCAAGAAACTGTCTTTAGATTACAAGTTGACGAAGTTAAATTATGAGCCTCAAGGGAATTGGTGTTCAAGCGAAAGTCGGTGTATTTATTTAGTTAGGTGAAGACGTTGCCTGCAGCAGAACGAATGTGGGTAGAAAGAGAAGACGATACGACAAGAAAAACGTTTATCGTAAAGTACTTGTATTTCTTAGAAATACATTCACATCTACACTCCAGCAATCAACCAATGTTGTGTTGACAGAATTTCTCATAAGCACACTAAACACAGTTTTCTCTTAAGCTTGTCACGCTCCTGGATATCTTCACATGAGATCCCAATATCGTGCATATCTTTTAGTATTTCACAGAACCAGGCTCCATTTGACTTTTTATCTTGGAGAATTATTATCATTATTATTATTATTATTATTATTATTATTATTATTATTATTATTATTATTTTCCATGGGCCTACTGGGGACCAAGCTTGTTCAACGCTGTTGGTTTTTGAGTTTTCCTTAGTACTGACGCATCTTTTCCATGTGTGATTCTTTTCTTTCCTCCGATCAGTGGGTGCCTTCTTTAAAGGTGTGTCCTGAAAACCACGGACTTCCTTAAGAATATGTCTCACAGTTCGATGATGATGATGATAATTCTTGTTTTAAGTGGCCTAACATCTAGGTTATCGGCCCCTAATGAAATGAAATGGTATGATATGAATGGATGAAGATTTAAAAAAGCCCACTGCCAAAGATGAAACGAAAATGGTTTATATAAAACAGACAGTGAGCCCCAACAATTATGCCTTATATTTGAATAAAATTAGTAAAAGGAGGATGGTAAAAACAATAAAACAAATATGGCATAGTGAACAATAAAATAGAAAAACGCAACAAAAAGACATAAAACATACTAAAACTGAATTAAAAGACTTATCCTACATTAAAACTTAAAAAAGTAACCTCTCGCTCTCATGAATCGGATGACGAGGTCTACTGACGGCCGGCCCCTCATCACGGAGAATAAGTCAGTTTGAGAGTCCTTCGCTGATCGGTCAGGTCCACACACTCCAAGAGAATGTGTGCCACGGTAAGGTGGGCGCCGCAAGTACACTCAGGGGAGTCTTCTCTCTTGAGCATGTGGGAGTGAGTAGCAGTCCCATGGCCCATCCGGAGTCGACAGAGTACCACAGCTTCCTTCCAGATAGATCGGAAGGACGATTTCCACACCTTCGTTGTCTCCTTGATGCCTCTCAGTTTGTTGAGCGTCCCACAGTTTGTCTGTTTTGTAGGCCTGTTAGTCCCAGTTCTTTGATGCCTTTCACAGCTTTAGTCCGCCTAGTCGTACGGACCTTCTTATTTCGCCAGAAGGTGAACAGGAGGTAGGTCATGCTGATCGGAAGCAATCTTGCCACATGGTCATAAAAAACTACCCTTCTCTTCTGGGCACAGTCAAAACTATTATATTATTATAATATTTGATTACCAGCCTTCCTTCGGAGGGGAAGTAAAGCCGGTGGTCCCATGTCATAGATATATGGCATGTTAAAGATCCTTCCACAGACTAAACTTGTGTGAAGCTAAATTTCTAGGTTTAGATTTCGTTGGAACACTCTATCATAGTTCCAACGTTCACCACTAGGTGTCAGTGATATCTGGTAGCGAAAGTTGGAACTATTATTGTCAGCAAACCTAGTTCACAGGTGTTCATTTTTATAAATACTCGAAATTCCAGCAGTCATTATTTGGACATGCCGTCAGTCAGGCAGGCAAGCGCAAATTGTGTGTGGGTGACCCGCATGGTTGGTGCACATGTACGCACAAACACACACACAGACAGGGGGAGGTTTCTGGTTCTGTGCGCTCAAATTAAAACTTCATTAGTTCGGTGGTCGTTAACCACACATTTTACTCCGTAACGGATAATTAGATAAAATTCATTATATACTTTGTGTTGCTAACAGTCAGTAGCAAATCAGCCAAATTATATAACTGTTAGTTAATTGGCTCAATTAAATACTGATTAGGATTAAAATATTAGTATTTCATTAATTTGTGCTGTCTTGATTCAGCATCATGTCACTGAATGAAGTGATTTTAATTTTATAGGGGTGATTTCTATCAAGGCAAGTTGATTACAGAGGCAGATGACCTCGCAGTTTTTCCCCTTAAATAAATGATCGTGTTGATATTAATTGTTGTTTTAAGTGGCCTAATATCTAAATTATCGGCCCCTCATGGTTTGAATGAAAATGGAAGATGATATAATTAAATCTAAAACTAAAACTAACTGCAGACTTACAACTAGCTTACGTAGGCTACTAGAAAATGAGAAAGGGCCAAAAAAAGAGAAGTAATAACGGAAATAAAAGACAGGGATAAGAAATGTCTTCAACCCTCGAAGAAAGAGAATTGTATGACTTGGAAGGAAGGAGAGTCCTGAAAGGCAGATGGGAAAGGGATGGGAAAGAGGAGAGGGTCCGCCTTAGAGGCACTAATAAAAGGAGAAAGAAATCCCCCGGAGTCACCAAATCCCTAAGTAACCAGCCGTGAGCCCTTGACGGTGTAGCTTTATCCAGGAAGCATCATATATGGTGGGGTTACACACACCCTGCCTTCATTAGGGCCTTGAGCAGAAGGCAAGAGATATTATGAAGAGAAAAGTAGAGATCTGACCCCTCGAAGAATAAGAGACAAGGAAAGATGAGACAAGGGCTAATTAAGGCAGGAAAGTGAAAATCACCCTAGGCCTCGGATACCCTAATAACGTCGTGCTCTGAAGAAAACAAAGAGTTGACTAAGGGAGGTCGACAAGACAGATAACAGAGAGGTGCCTAGTACAAGCATGTGGAAGCAATGTCAGATTCAGATGGGGTCCCGTGGTCGCCAACCCACTGGGAGCCCTTAAAATAACAACTAACTAACAAATGGATTATGCTAAATCAAAGTTGTTACAATTAAGTTTGTGGAAATTATTCATACAGTATACTCGTACACTAGAACTCGGTTAATTGCGCCATTGATTAATATTGGAGGAGACGTTGGTTGGTTCCTCACTTTAGGGGCTGCGACAACGTGGTCATGTAGCCCCGTGTACTTTGAGTGTGTGTAGAATCTGTCTGATAACCGGTGTTAATTGTGATGGCTGAATTAGTGTGTGTTATCTGTAATTCAGGTAAGAACTAAAGACCATCAATTTCAAGTAGTTCCTACTTTTGCTAATCTACGATACTGTCAACGTAACCTAGCCGTGAACTTGTCTGCTAGATGCCACCACAACCGGCACCTTGCGACGAACGTTGGAACTTAAAGAGCGTTAATCAAATCTAACCTACAAATTTTAGCTTCACAAAATTATAGTTTGAGGAATGTTCTTTTACATGCCATAAATCTATGACATGGGCCCGCCGGCTTTACCACCCCTGCGAAGGAAGGCACGCTCTTAAAAAAATCCGACGGTTTTGGCCAGATTTGAACCCGCGATCTTGGGCATAGAAGCTCAAACTAGGCCACGCAAGCCGCTAGGAGGAGACGTTTATTTGGGTCAAAAGAAGAGGTTAAATCTAGAAATGTTGCTATTCCCAAGGTTTCAGGATCGAATCCTAGCGCAGTCAGCTGGCATTTGAGGGTGCGCAAATGCTAGGGAGCCGTGTCAGTTGATTTACTGGCACGTTCAAGATCCCCTTCGAGGCAAAATTCCGGCACCCCGGCGTCTCTAAAAGCCGCCAATTTTAAAAGGGACGTAAAACAAATAACATTAATACATTAATGTATTATGTTTAATTAATGTAGTGCACTCTACATGAAGGTGGGTGAAGGTGCAAAGAAAGAAGGCATAGCCCTACGCGGAGGACAAGTGGGAATGTGCAGGATGCAACAAAAATAAACAACATAATTTCAGCGTTGGATTCCTCACATGCAGAAAACAAAGGAAGGCCATGCGGTATACACACGTAACTGTCCGGAAATTCATATTTTCGGGGATATCGGACTCTTATGTACCGTAGGCTACTATTTATTGATGCAAATGAAAGATTTAACGAGAGTATAACTACTATTCGTTCATTCATTTTATGGCTTTGGTACATAGTGGTCATGTAGCCTCGAGTACTTGGGTGTGTGTGGAAGCTGTCTGATAACCTGTGTCATTGGGCTATCTGTTCTTAACTACTTACTTACTCTCCTGGCTCCACACACAGTAGTCGGTTCTTGGCCTCGTCAAGTAGCCTCCTCCACTTTGTTCTATCCTTAGCATCTTCCTCTCGCGCTCCTAGTAGCTGCATGTCCTTGGTTACCTGGTCTCTCCATCTCATTCTTGGTCAGCCTATAGGTCTTCGTCCGTCAGGTTTTTTCTCACACACTTCTCGCAGTCTATCGCTCTTCTCTTCTATACACGTGGCCAGCCCATCTCAGCCTTCTTGTCTTAGCTTCCGCAACAACATCGAGTTCTTTATACAGCTCCTTTAGTTCATTGTTCATTCTCCTTCGCCACTCACCTGCTTCACAGATTGGTCCGAAAATCTTTCTGAGGATTTTATTTTCAAAACATAAACCTTGATCTTTCTCTCTGTGCATTTGCTTAATTTCCATGTTTCTGCACCATATAGTAATACTGGCCTAATTCGTATTTTGATCGTTCTTGATAACAATTTGGATGTGAGCAGTTTGTTAACTGAATATGATGCTCTGGATGCAGCTTTAATCCTCGCTTCTGGGGTAGAAGTGGGAAAGCACGGAAATCCACTTCCAAGATGGCTGAGGTAGGAATCGAACCCAGTCCTCCACGGTGACAGCAAAGAATGCAAGTCAACGCACCGACGCGGACCCTTATGATAAACGACACATTATCAGAAACCGCAGTACTGTAACTTCAATTCACGACATGGAAATACCTCTGGAGAATTACGAATTCACGTAGGCATATAGCAATAAATTATGGTGTAATCCGCCTCGTTACATAGTGGCTAGCACTCTGGGCTGTCACTGCGGAGGTATGGGTTCAATTCCTGGCTCTTCCAGAAAATGTAATTCTGGTTTGAGGGCTGAAATGGTGCCGCCCACTCAGCCTTGTCAGGCAAAACTGAGAAGAGGCAGGGTTTCCGTAGTTCCCCACTTCCACTGCAGGAAAATGCCGGGATGGTGTCTAACTTAAGGCCATGGCTGCCTCCTACAAAACTCTAGTCCCACACACGTACAGCCTTCACAATGGCACAGGTTATCAGAGAAATTCCATACACACACGGCGCTTCATGACCAGGATGTTAACAACAAATTATCGTGTGCTACCGGAAGTAATGATGAAGTTTGAGAAAGGAGGTGAAACGGAGGTGGGCAATTAAGGTGCGCGCTGAAGATTAAAAAAAGCCAGTGCTGGGAAATTGAGAATTCAAACATTTGGCTGCTAATGAAAAATGCGTGATTTAAAATAGCGATTAGGATTAATATTATATACTAGCAACGTGATAGGCGCTTTTTTTCGATGCCAATGAACTACGACCTATATCCGTTTTACGTCTCGGCATCCAATCTTAAATTGACTCTGTATTTTGCGGAACGAAAAGTTCACAGGCGAAATGAAGAAAAGCCGAGTTGCACTTCCAAGGAAACTCCAAACCCAACCACTCATCTCTGTAGTCTTAACTCAATACGACTGGACAGTTTGCTGCTGCCTGTACCTGGGGTAATAGGCTCGCCCGCTAGCTAGTCTATAAATGGCGTGATAGGCTCACCCCTAGCTAGCTAGTAAACTGTCACCTCAGTAATTGAATGGAGATTGTTGGAAGAAATGAAAACGTAAAAACACTTATAGTGGGCGGTGTATTGAAGATAGATATATGCTCTCGCGGACCTGTTTGTAGAACTTTTCATGCTGAACAATTCTTACACTCCTAGTATATTGATATTTTTAACGGTTTGCACAGCGTACACTTAAAAAGCGCATGAACGCCTGTTTTCTTTTTTTGTTGTTGAGATTTTTTCACTGAAATCGTTACTGCTTGGCTTGCTTTGATCATAAATAAATTATTTTTTACAGAAACCTTCCTCGAGATATCCTTTACAGAACGGTGAAAACCGCATCAAAATCCATCCAGTGGTTCTCGAGATTACCCGTTACATCCAAGAATCGGGGACTTTGTTTTATACTAAGTAGAGATTACTGTATGCTACACGTTTCCTTTATTTTGAGTGATCATCTTTCTGTCCATCCTTCTAGCGTGAACTGGAGGGATTCCAGCCGGGAATAGGTAAAAAAACATGCAGCTGCTTTACTAACCTTTTCCTCTCTCCTCCAGGATGTAAAGCCGATCTGAGAACGCACTCACCTGTAAAGAGAAATTATATGGACATTAGGAGATGTTAAAACAAGAAATGATAGTCTAATCAATATACTATTACATTTTTTTGGTTGTATGAATAGAGAACCTCGTAGTGTAAGGGTTAGGTTGTCCAAATTACTTCACTATTTCAGTAGCCTGCTATCTTAAGTTGACGTCATATTTTTATTGGTACGGCATGTGGTAGCGTACTTGTCGCCCTATAATAACATGCTACTGAAAATTATCGCGATGTAGCTAAAAATCAAATGTCAACAAATCAAATTGTCAAATGGATATGAACTAAAGGGTATGGTCTTACATGCATAGGAACTCATTATGTATGTCAAATGTATCAGAAAACGGATCGGTAATATGCAGGCTATTTGATCTTAATTAGTGAAATTAGACACATGCGTACCATTATGTACGTAAAACTGATACAGATGTGTCTATTACTCAGCTCTGTTAGCGTGTCAAATTATTTGGACGTACTTTTAACATGCTCGACAGTATTCATGTCAGGGAAACATGAAGGCCACTCCAGTCAGGAAATACAAGTACACTGCAGGTACGTGTTCACAAGAACTGCGTGATTTATTCAAATATAATCGTTAATTAATTTTGAGTCCTCTTGAAACTGTTGGAGATATGGTTGGAGAATATCGTGGCTGTACTGTTGAGCACTTTAGAGACTATCTTACAACTAAGAGAGAGGTACAGTGACCTCGTGTGGTTCCATCCCAGGACATCAATATACCACCACATTGCTGCACATTCTTCTCGCAGTGACGTAGACATGCGGTGTTACCGAGTTCCTTCCAAACATATTGCCTGTGAGCGATTTTAGAGGTGAGGCATATGCGTCATTCGTCGGTAAACAATAGAGCTGGATCTTGCCATGGCTGTCTGGAATGAAGATGGGCACCCTGAAATCTGTTCCTAATCGTCTGCGTGGACACTTGGCATCTTGTAGCCCCCACGAGCACTGAACGTGATTCCGTAGCAATCACCCTTTGGTTCCTCCGAGACAAATCATTAGCTGCAGTTGCTCTATGTGGTCGGACCACCTAGTGGCGTAACGGCTAGCATTCTTGGCCGTCGTCCCGGAGGTTAGGGTTAGATTCATGGCTCTTACATGAAATTTAATTCTAGAATGAGGGCGGGTTCGATTCCATCCTGGGAGTGTTTTTGCGTGCCCCCCCCCCCCTACACATCTACGCCAACAAGATCCTAGGATGGTACTTAACTCAACGCCACGGCCACCTCCTACCCGACCACAGCCCTAATTACAAATACATACACTAATACAGCCACCAAAATAACACAAATTATCAGACAGATTCCATACTTACACACCCAAGCACACAGGGCTACACGATCACTATGTCGCAGATCCTCTACTTGAATCAGCAACAACTAATTTCAGAGGACGGGAAGAGAGGAAAGGAAAAACTAATGAACTCTCAATTGTCAGATTAGGTACTTCATATATTTTACCCTTCAAAATTATTTTTTATTTTTATGCTTTTTTATATTTTAATTCATTTTAATAATAATAATAATAATAATAATAATAATGTTATTTTTTGTTTCTCAATATTTATATACCGGTATTTCTTTTTCATTTTTGATTTATGTTCTTATAGATCTAGTTTGATATTTTTAAACTTAATTAATTAATTAATTGCGAATTGAATTTTACAATTATTTTAATATTTGTTATAGTGATAATTATTATTTTCATTTTTATATTTCGTTTATTATTTTAATTTAATTTGTATGTGTTTTTTTCTGTATTTATATTTTTTATACTTAAATTATCATTAATGTTCTTAGCGGCTTCGGTGGCGTAGTCGGTAGCATGCTGAACTGCTGTGCGCAAGATAGCGGGTTCAAACCCGGCCGAAGTCGTCGGATTTTTTAAGAGCGTTAAAAATCCTTCAGTTTGCCTTCCTTCGGAGGGGAAGTAAAGCCGGCGGTCCCATGTTATAGATTTATGGCATGTAAAGGATCCTTCCACAGACTAAACTTATGTGTAGCTAAATTGTTTGGTTAGATTTCGTCGGAACGCTTTATCAAAGTTCCAACGTTCACCAATAGGTATCATCGATATCTGGTAGCGAAAGTTGGAACTACTTGAAATTGAACGGAACTTGTAGCTCACAGTAAGGGTGTCAGCTGGAAACAGCTACAGACTCAGGCGAGCCGAACATGTCCTCGGACACTCCTTGCGCTAAAAGCCATACGATAAATAAATAAATAATTGATGTTCTTAGTTATAATTTTTTAAATTTTATCCAGAACATTACGTCAAGTAGATACTTAGGTATATTTGATTTTTAGAAATACTAGTACTTCGGCATGAAAATTCTCCAAAATTTGGCTGAAAGATTCAACTATCAGCATCTTTGAAAGCAAAAACTGTCTTTATGTTAGGTGGTTAATATAGAGACCACTATCCCATAAAGGGTTAAATGGTGATTATTGGAAGACTATCCGTCGTTTACTTTACAGTAAAGTTTACCTAAATGAGGAATATTTCTGTGATTTATCTTGAGAATAAACGGTGCACTGTCTCATCAAAGAACATCGTTTCCAAGATATAATGTTCCAACCGTGTTTATGCCATGCAATAACCCTCGTCATCATTATTATCATAAAAGTGGGTTGAAGTAATTTAAGATCTCGAATATCCAGCAGCATGTAAACAGATCACGGAAGACAGCTCGAATGCCAGGCCTATTAGAGTGCGACAATACCGTTCATTACGAGTGGAGCTCGTAAATAATTGCCCACTTCCTACAGTCATCTGGAGCAGATCGATAGGTCGGGTAATGATGCTGGCAGCGGAAAGCTTTTGTGCCTTGATCCCGGGCACAACCACACGCCGGATGGCTGCAAGAAAAATGAGCGCTGGGGGATCAATAAATAATGTGTGTTTACATTTTCTCTCATGCACATACAAGAAAGGGAACTCCAGGGAATTTAATGTAGGTTCGTATAATCACTTATACAGTCGCTATCGATTAAATGAATGTACGTCACTGTGATTATAGCAAACATCTTAATTTGTTTATTAAAGCGTGATATCTATTACTCCAGTGGATATGCAGGAAATTCCGTTTTGGTTCAAAACAAATAGTAGATTTATGTGACTGCTCTTTTATGGCTTTAGGAAGGATATTGTAAAATTTAGGAATAAATTATTAAAAATTACGCTTTATATTACATTAAGAAAACACAATTTATGATAATATCGCGAAAACCAGCATTGTCACAAGTCCTTTTAGTCGATGGACATCAGATTAAGCGAGTCAAGAGTTTGGTTTATTTAGGACAGAATATTAATGAGAATTGGGATCCTTCGGTTGAAATAAGATGCCGCATAGAAAAGGTTAGATCCATCTTTATGACAATAAAACAACTACTATGCCGTCGAGATCTCAGTATGACGCTTAAGTGAAGTGTTATGTTGTCTCCACCCTCCTTTATGGTGTTGAAGCTTGGACCTTGTCCGTAGCTACAGAAAAGAAGATTCAAGATTTTGAAATGTGGATGTACCGGCGGATTCTTAAAATCTTGTGGACAGAACATGTGAGTAATGCCGAGGTTCTTCAGCTTGTGAGCAGCCAACCTGAGCTGTTAAACACAATTAAGAAGAGGAAATTGGAATACTTGGGACACATGATCAGGAATCCAAAATACCGTCTGCTACAAGTTATACTTCAAGGTAAAATTGAAGGTCAGCGTGGACCGGGAAGGAGACGAATAACTTGGATGGATAATTTATGAACGTGGTTTGGGCTATCTTCCACGGATCTCTTCAGGATAGCACAGGATTAGAAGGTGTAGCCATGGTGGTAGCCAACGTCCGTATCGGATAAGGTAGAAGAAGAAGAAGAATAGTTAGATTTGGTTTGAAGAGGACAGCCAAATTTTCTGTTCAACCTCTTGTTTGGTAGGTGTGGCTCATATTTATAACTGAATTTTTATTTTTATAGATATACTAGCAGATACCCACGGCTTCGCTCGCGTCATAGCCGTGTCATATTGTTATTCAATGAAATGCAGGTTTAACCCCGTTAACACCACTTTAGAACCTGAATATTCAAAAATCCCTCCTTAGTAGACGTTTTCGACACACAACAATCATATCCCCAAAATATCATTCTTCTAACTTTAATAGTTTTGGTTGGTCGATGAGAATGAATATCCAAAAATCCTTCCTTAGTGGACGTTTTTCTTCCAGAATTTCACCCCTCCCGATGGGCCCCTTAAATTGCATTTATGAAAAAACGGTCGAACAACTTATTTTTATTAAGCTGATTGTTTTCCTCCGAGTTTCAAACTCCTCGCCTATGTCGTTTAAGTGATGCACTCTCCGTTAGGAGTCCTTCAACCCCCACTTATCACCCCTTTTACTCATAATATACACCATATCGAAAAACCATTAGACATGTGTCAGCTTATTAGCCTACTTTCGATTTTTGCAAAAAATGAAAGTAGACTTATGAGATCAACACAGGGCGAAAAAAAGTGTGTCTGTCTGGGTGTGTGTATGTGTGTGTGTGTGTGAGTCTGTGTGTGTGTGAGTGTGTGTGCTCTGAATGTCTGTCCCCCCATATCAATTCGAACACGGTGAACGCGAATTGAACACAATTTGGTACAAAGGTAGTACTAGCAAAGGACACCTCAGTGTCATGTTTTATATTGCCGCCATCTTGACGGAAACGTAATGGCGGCCACGCAAATGTTCAAAGCTTAAATCAAATTACGATTAACCTAATCATCCGATCTCTACCAAATTTTGCAATAACATACCTTTATGGGGGGAGCATCCTTTGAACAAACTAATAGGTCATCAGGCTAATAGTTTGCGGATGGCGGCCATCTTTGTGTGAAAATCGATTCCCCTATTAATTCGAACACGGTGAAACCAAATGGAATGAAATTTTGTACAAAGGTAGCACTAGCAAAGGGCACCTCAGTGTCATGTTTTATATCGCCGCCATCTTGACGGAAACGTAATGGCGGCCACACAAAAGTTCAAAGCTTAAATCAAATTACGATTAACCTAATCATCCGATCTCTACCAAATTTTGCAACAACATACTGCGTCCGTTGACGCATGTTTGCTCAGGCAACAGAGACTAAAACTTATGCTGAAATGTAACTGAACATACCCTGCGAGCGGCGGGAAGAAGCTGAAGCAATATCGCTTATGATTATATTTTTACTTATTTCTCACATTCCAAAAATCAACTATAATTATAACTAAGTAATTCTGCATATTTGAAATACAGCATACTTCGAAAATCGAAGAAACAATCAATTTACGCGGCCATCTCATGTACTGAGAGCACGCCATATTTGGTAACACCAGTTCCTATTCGTCTGTGGAAGAGACAACATGTGCATGATGGAGCACAAGTGAAAGGAAACCATGTGGCAGGAAAAATCTGCGAATAACTTTCTTACGGATAGCCATCATGGCATTGTGTAATAATTGAAGGATTGATGACATTCACCACTGCGAGAACTGTGAAGTATTTTTATTATTATCCGAGGTGAAATTAAGGACTTGTGCGAAGAAAACTTTGCGACCGTATGGTCTCATTCTCACGCACACACACACACATGTTTCAGTGTTCTATAAACTGTGTATTTAACTAACTTTATAACTGTTCAAAACCTACAAGTATAATCTTTATTTGCCGGATGGGCAGTGATTTTGATTTATTTTTTGTTAAAATTTTATTGTGTAAATATCAGTGCAAGTCACGAGTGAGTGTCGCACAAGTGACAGAACGTAGAGCCAGTGGCGGAGTGAAATGGGCAATTTATTTTTACCGCATATTAGCTGCAGTGCGCGACAGTTTTATTTAATTATGTGCTACATTTTTACCAACGTTAACATCGCAATAATGATAAACCAGCAGATTTTCAGATACAACTCCAACCGCGCGATGGCATGTGATTGCTAAATCATGCGTGGGGAATTGGCGACGGAGGATGTCCAGACACAATGAAATGGTAACCTAAAGCCATACACGAGACCACATATAACATCTCATGGCGGGACTCGAACCAAGTGACGCTGAATCTGTAAGTCAGATCAAATATTTATAGCGTATTGTAAGAGTGGAAAACAGTTGACTTACTTTAGTTTGGTTTCATTTATTTAGTGCACAATGCAGGTAGCTAATTATAAGACGCATGTGGAAAATTTAAGTTTATTAAACATTTATAGAAGCCAGGAAGGCTGGATTTTCAATGCTCATTCGTATCATTTAAAAACAGGTATTATCAACTTTTATTTTTGTCAGGCTGATGACAAATAAACTAGTTTGACAATGTTAAATCAAGGCCAAGGTTACGAGCCAAGTTCACTACACAGCACACTCGATTCTAGGCAGTGGATTAATATTTTGTTTTAGAAGGCTGTGAGATTCTTGACATTATTTCAAGTGGAATGCAGAGTTCCGTTATTCACATTTATTGGCCAGAACAATACTTGAAAACAGGTTTATTTCTTTAATAGAAGCCACACAGGCAATGAATGAAATTGTATTTTGTAACCAAATGAACGCAGGTTCGATTTTATTCAGGGAAGAGGCAATTTTATAAACGCATACGCACAGTTAGCTTGTATCAGAAACCTTTATGTTTATTTAAAGCGTTGTCAGGATGTGTTTTCTGTACACATAATCTTTATTACCAGCAATTCAAACGTGTATCAATTAGGATTCCACACTTTTGTAGATTAAGAATATTATATGAGTCGTGACGGTGGATGAATACCTCCGACATTGTTTTTGTGGTTATATCGGTGGTAATGAACTAACTAAAGTCGTACCAAAAACCGAAGGCGCCTGGATCAATGGATCCGAAATAAAAGTTAAGTAATTGGTGAAGACATAGGATGTCTAATAAGTGTGATGAAATATTGGCGAAGACACAGGGTGTCTCGTAAGCTATTGAACTATTGAGTTATTTGCTTAAGTTGGATACAAACGTTACCTGAATACACTGAATGCATTTAAAGAACCATGAACTGAACAACAATACTGACAGGAATAAATAATTGTGTGAAACTCTAATAATAATCAAAAATAGGGTTTTGAAAACTAACAAATCTTATAAATTCCCCCTGAACCTAAATAAAATTTATAAACATTAAAAATAAACTATTCTCTGGACCAAACGCTAACACTTAGATACTGTTAAGCTATTGTAGATACATTTTGATACATTTTCTCATGATTAGTCGACCACTAATTGGTGATGTGATAACTGAAGCACACACATCAGATTAGTAGCATAATGAGTCGATGTAATTGCTTAATTACTATCACATTTGCAGGCTTTCCTATATTTTCTATTTTCTTAACACTTTGACACTATGACCGTTTGTTACGAACAGTAACTAATCGAGTACGTAGTGTACCCGTTCGTCCTGGGGATGCGATGACCCATCTGCTATAACATCGCATTCCTGGAGTTCCAGGACAGAGCGGAGTTAAATGAACCTCTAGTCAAATAAGGAATGTGTCGGAAATTCAGCTGAATTCTCGAAAAAGCAGTGGGTATCACGAGACAAAGTATCTCTAGGGTCGTTACGGGCTTAAGTTTAATAAAAAATAATGCAAATATAAATGGGCGCCATCAACTGAATTCCTAGCAAACCACTTCCTTTCCGGATAAGCCTTACTCAAAACCAGGAAAGAAAAAGGAACATCACACCATCATCAGATCACAACTAAGATAAAAACAAATTTATTTTACTTTGATAGTCAGACAGACATTTTAAATATAACTCCTACCTAAGAGTATGGTCGAATGCCAAAGTTAAATTGTCATTGTCCAAAAATCGAACCATCTCTTTTCTAATCCAAAATTATTTTTATCCACATAACAAGAAAAATTTATAAAGTTCTCTTGGGTTCTCAGGATCACTGTAGCACTATGTCTTTCGTCACTGACATTTGTGAAACCTGAGACCTAATTTCTCTTTAATTTAACATCAATGTGGATTTAATAAAGTTATTAATCTGTCTAAACATACACATATAATAATCACACATATTAAATATCACGTAAATTATGGTTTGCATGGCATAATTTGAATGTTGAACATGTTAATCAAATGCTCCTAAACATCGAATAATTAATTTACACTATTTACATCGTCATTAATAATCTCTTATCTGTGAATTACAGAAAATTCATATTCTCATTGGTCATCATTATCGTCATCATCAAAATTAAATATTTCTCACATTAATTCTCACTTCAAAATTCTACATGTTCCTGTCAGAATCCTTAATTCATCACCATTACATCATTTAAATTCTCAACTCAAGTTGCAATTCCTTCCAATTATATCTCAATTAAATTTATTTAATTCCATATAAATTCATTAATCATCAGCTTCTTTAATTAATTATCACCTTCTAATTCAGTTATCCATCATCATTACAATCGTCTATTAATTTATTTCAATCAGTTTAATTTATCCAATCTTTAATTCATCCATCTATTTAATTCATTGATTTATTCCAAAATTTAATTTATCAAATTATTTAAATTTCAATCTTCTGATTATTTAGATTTTCATTATTTCATCTAGTCATTCTGATTTTTATTTCATTAGGTCAGATCGTTAATATGCTTAATTTTCAGATTATTATTTCATTAATTATTATTTTCAGAAAATCTTGTATTATCAACTTTAGTTATTTGTTTAATTTCCTAACAAATTGTTTAATATGGTTTATAGAACGTTGTCTTACAGTTTTATTACTTCCAAGTTATATCTCGTATTTAATTTATCATGCCAAAAATATTATTATTGCCTCCACGACATCACGTTGGATCTAACTATCCACAACGACATTACATTTCTTCAATACTTCAAATTTCACATTTGAATACAACAATTACTCCACAAAACTCCATAAATATTCAGCACATACAGCATGAATCTCAACAATTACGCTAGACTGGGTACGACGACCTCATGTCTGCTTCAAAATACATTATCAACGTTGCAACTATCACATGGCAACTTCCACAAAATGCCTATCACAAACTCCACTTAACCATGTTGCATGATCTACAAAAAATATATAACTGGCTTCAAATTATCAACGCACACAATCTCCAATAACTGTAATTACTCTGATCACATCTAGACAACTTCTTAAACAATTGGAAAAATATTACTTCAATAATTTAAGATCTGCTTTCAAATAGCATAAATTCTTTTACAATCTTTATAATTCACATCGCAGAAAAACACCAATGTGCTATAATCTCTTATCAATATCTGCAATACTGATCTGCCTTAAAATAAATCTTGACCATTAATGATTATTCTTACAAGATTCAATTACTTTAAATCCTTCTCAAAGGTATCAAACACAATTATAAAAAACATCAAAAGCATCAGCTGTAACAGCTGTTAAACTGAAATTACTCTCAAAAGAGTATAGCAACAAAATATTGGATTGGCAAACAAGAATTACTAAATGCAATCCTGTTGACATTTATCGTTACTTTATTTAACAAAATTTCGACTGATATGTGACTAGTAGTTCCTTGTTTGATTCACTTACATCTCGTGTACACTCGGATGATAAAAATGAGTCCCTCAATGGCGAGTAAGATGTGTGACCACCGTACAGTCGTATAAATACGAAAGACCTCGCCCCGTCGACTTGGATGATAGTTCCCTGAACGATGGGTAAGATGAGTAGCCACCATACAATCGTATAAATACGAAGGACCCCATCTCGTAGGCTATATGAGTGAATGTACTAGATAGGAATCAACAAGTTTCTAGTTGTCATATAAAAGCGACGTTCATTCACTAAAGTGAATATCTTCTTAATATCTCCAAACAATCCAATGGAAAAAATCCCTACTGATGAATAATACACACTCGCTAGTATGCAATGAACTGACGAAGTAATTTCTGATAATCAATTGCAGATCACGAGTTCGAAATACTCGTTATACAAAAAAAAAACTATTCATGAAAAATATCCCAGCTGGAAAAATGTCTAAAAGACCAAACATCTGCTTAATAAAGCCAATCAAAGGTGAGAATATCGTATAATGATGCCTGCCATATCATATGGTCACTCCATATTCTAGCAAATTCGAAGTATATAAATTCAAACCATGTCTAAATAATCATATCACTCCTATTAGAAAAATATACATGTGTGCCCAGTATTCATGAAAATAATCGTATCAGGTAGTTATGACTCTTACAGTACCTTTCATAATCAGCTGTAATTAAATTTCCAAGATCGTCGATTTTCCCTACGTAAAGAATTTCTCGAAAGATCGGCGTGAATATCATTCCATCCATGAAATGACGATTGCATTCGAAATCCCAAATGAATCAGCTGGTGGACTCCTCTCGTCAGGAATCGAATCCATCGCTCTGCGGTGCCATCTTGTCTCTATCTGCGTCTACTCGGACATGTTGAACTTCAGATTACCCATAGCGGATATTGTCCAACTCCTTCTCGAAAAAGTTCATGGAAACAGCGGACCCCCTACTCCTCTTCTAAATTACGCCACTGTTCCGTTAAATGTTCAGTTTGAGTATTGCAAGTTCAATCTCAAATGACTGCTAAGTCCCACTTTCGTAAAATAAAATTTTACTTGAGAGTGTTCAAAATTACGAAACACCCTGTAGTTGTCTGTAATTGGTAATTCATGAAAACTGCATAAGAAATAAATCTTATTAATGCACGATCTAATGTTCATCAGTGCCTATGCTAACAACATTCCGTTTACTTGAAATAGTTAAAGTAGCTTTGAATGCGTTATAGAACAGCATAGTCATGAAGTTATTCATAAAAGGCTATGTTCAAACTGCGTCGAAATGTAGCTTGTAATAAAGTCTTCAACTACTTGCAGTGCGGTTCTGACATATCCCGGCCGTCTATGATTGCTTCCTCGGCCAGCCCGCCTGGATCAATGACCCGCTCGGCCTTCGCTGCTCGGCGATGCAGGAACTGTCGCATACACTTTGCCGTGACAGTTTCTGTATGTTACGTGACCTTCACTGTGCGTCTCGCTTGCGCTATAGAGCTGCTCCTACCTGCTCGTCTGACTGAGCTCAACTGAATCTGCTGGCACTGTCTTCTTGCTTATGTGCTCGGCGCAGGCACGTGGTGTAGTCCCCCACCACTGTGCTCTCACGTCACGATCATAGTCTCGAACCCAGATCATCTCGGCTATTCCGTTATAAAATAACTTACTTCCATAAAATTATTTCCACATATAATGCATGTTATATATCCTCTTCTAAGATGTTTAATTGCTATAATCATATAAATATCTCAATAAAGCTTCACATCTCTATCCATAATTCCATCTTCTCACAGAAATCAATGCCTCCTTGATTCTAGACCTCCTACGTCATCTTGTCATTCTTCTTGACGCGATCGGTGCGCTATCTTTTCCTAATTCTTTCCAAAACCTCAACTACAGCTTAATGTCTGCTGGCGTAGCCGATAGCCTAAACTAGGAATCGGGTACAGTAGGCAGTGTCAATTGCACAACCACAGGAGTGCTGAATTATTGTATGGATTTGTGTTGTATTAGCATAACTTTTTTTATTCAGCAACATTGTGCACATAGCTTGATTTTCTTAGAAATAAACGCATCCCGTTTATTAATTAATAAAATTTAGGACTAGCTAAACACCTAATTCTAAAGATAAATGTTAGAGATGGCACCATCATAGCATAGGACAAATTTTCCCCTTGCTACTAAATGCAAATGTTCTAGTATTTGTAAACAAGTAAATGTCTTGCTTTGCTGTAAATTCTTTTGATATTTGATCCACCCGTAAGTTATTTCGATGCAATTGCTTAGGGCCGATCTTACGTGCCATTCTCTTAGCTTGTTCAGTTTGTCGAAATTTGTATTAGGACCATGAGAGTAATTTAGATCTTGTTTAGGACTTTTTTATATATTTCATTCAGGGCAGAATAGTATCGGACTAGCCGTTTGCAACTCTCATTCTAGGCTAGGGATCTATTCTGAATAAAATTTATTTGTGATTTTAACCTAAGACTGACCTCTCTTTCTTGTTTAGTTTTGTTATCGATGCATTCCTCTGAGCTGGTAGAAGATCGAACCTCACTAATTCCCGACACCCCCGAGTGCAGACTTTTGTGCTACACCAGCCTATGAATGTATCGTCCCCCATACTTGTGTGTTAGCTGGAAGAGGGTCTCAGAAGGGTCATTTGAAACCGGTGGCTCCCCGAAACCTTCGGCCAGCGGGCACAATACCTTTATGGAGGGAGCATCCTTTGACCAAACTAATAGGTCATTAGCCTAATATTTTGCGGATGGCGGCCATATTTGTGTGAAAATCAATTCCCCCTATCAATTCCAACACGGTGAAACCGAATGGAACGACATTTGGTACAGAGGTAGTACTAGCAATGGGAACCTCATTGTCATGTTTTATATCACCGCCATCTTGACGGAAACGTAATCGCGGCCACCCAAATGTTAAAAGCTAAAATGTAATTACGGCCAACCTAATAATCTAGTCTCTACCAAATTTTGCAACAACATTTCTTTATGTGGGAAGCATATTCTGACCAAACTGCAAGATCATCAGCCCAATAGTTTGCAGATGGTGGCCAAGTATGTTTGCAAATCGATGCCCCCTATCAATTCAAACACGCTGAAACCGAATTGAACGAAATTTGGTACAGAGTTAGCACTAGCAAAGGGTACCTCAGTGTCATGTTTTATATCGCCACCATCTTGACGGAAACGGAATGACGGCCATCCAAATGTTAAAAGCTTAAATCAAATTACGACCATCCTAATAATTTGATCTCTACCAGATTTTGCAACAACATGCCTTTTTGTGGAAAGCATGTTATGACTGACTACAAGGTCATCAGCCCAATAGTTTGCAAATAGCGGCCATGTATGTGTGCAAATACATTCCCCATATCAATTTAAACACGGTGAAACTGAATTCAATGAAATTTTTACAGAGGTAGCACTAGCAAAGGGCACCTCATATTCATGTTTAATATCCCTATAGCACGTTGTATTTCAACAAGCTACTACAACCAATATTAAATTATACTCCTTGAAAAGGACAAAGAGTTATAACAATACCCATGCATTTAGGAGAAAGTAGGCTATATGTTCTTTACTGAACATCTTGTTTTTAATGATTAGTTTATATGCCAAGTATCACATCCCCAAATGAAACCACTCGTGAGATATTGTTATTCAATGAAATGCACGTTTAACCCCTTCACACCCCTTTAGAACCTGAATATCCAAAAATCTTTCCTTAGTGGACGTTTTTGACATACAACGAATATGACCCCAACATTTCCTGTTTCTAACATCAATAATTTGGCTGGGCGATGGTGAGTGGGTGAGTCAGTCAGGACATTTTCTTTCATTTTTTTGAGAATTTCACCCCTCCCCATGAACCCTTTAAATGGGATTTATGAACAAAACAGTCGAGCACCTATTTACTTATTTTTTAAGCTGTTTTTTCCGCTGAATTTCAAACTTCTCGCTAATGTCGTTTATGAGATACACGCTCCGTTAAGAATTCTTCACCCCCCAATTTTCACCCCTTTCACCTCAAAATATACACCATATCGATAAACACTTAGACATATGTCTGCGTTCTTTATTGATTAATTTATATGCCGAATATCACATCCCTAAATGAAACAACTCATGAGATATTGTTAATCAACGAAATGCAAGTTTAACCCCCTTAACACCCCTTCAGAACATGAATATCCAAAAATCCATCCTTAGTGGACGTTTTCGACATACAACGAACATATCCCCGAAATTTCAAGTTTCTAACTGCAATAGGTTGGGCTGGCGGATGATGAGTGAATATTCAACAAGAAGTATTCGTGACGAAATAAAGAGACTACTTTTCTTAAAATTTAAGATTCATGCCAATAATTAATCTATATGGATTTATCTAGAAAAATGACGAAATTAAGTTGGTAATATAGAAAATTTTAATTAGTTTGAAATACTGTATACCTGGCATAATTTAGCCTAATAGAGAACTACAGTTGGCAGCCCTGGTGACTGAATATTTTCATAGTTCCATCTCTTAAGGTACAGAATACAAAATTTGGTTGAAGTCCCATGGATAGCATGGACGTTACATGCAGTTAAAACATTGGATCTAACAGCGCGCGTAAAATCATGTTGGCAACAATGACATACATGTATTGGTCAGAAATAATCTGAAATCTATTGTTGTGTCAATTTTGAATGAAATCCATTAGTTAGTATAGAAGTTACATGCATTTTAAAATTGGACCTATGAGCAGGCTTAGAATCAATTTGGCAACACTGACGTAAATTAGGTACTCCAAATTAATCTAGAATGCCAGGTACTATACGTGTGCAAAGTTTAGATCTTTTGGCTTGCATACTTTCTGATATATTGATATTAGGGTAACAAAAATAGAGACAGTATTTATTAACAGTTGGCAGCCCTGGTTACTCTTAAGAATCGGCATAGTCATATCTGTTATGGTACCATAGCACACACGAAATTTGGTTGAAATCTAAATGATAGTATAGAAGTTACATGTATTTAAAGTTGGACCTCTCACCAGGCTTAGAATCATGTTGGTAGCACTGACGTATATAAGTTACTCCAAATTAACATAGAATGTCAGGTACTATACGTGTGCATAGTTTAAAGCTATAGGCTTGCATGCTTGCTGATATATGGGTATTTGGATTTAAAAAATGAGAGCATATATTAACAGTTTGCAGACCTGGTGGCTCTTAAGAATACGCTCTGTTAATGTACACATAGCACATAAAAAATTTGGTTGAAATCCAATTGCTAGTGTAGAAGTTATATGCATTTAAAATTTGGACCTATCAGCAGGCTTTTAATCATTTTGGCAACTCTGCCATGTATGGCCTCCTGGAAATTAAGCTGCAATATTATTATCTATACGTGTGCCAATTTTGAAATAGCTCCCATTCATACCTTCCAAGATATCCAACATGGAGCTCAAATTTCAATTGCGATTTTTCAGCAGTTGGTAGCACTGATATAATTTTCAAATATGGCCGTGATATATTCAGGTATAGATCTTTACTCCTACCAAATTTTGTTTCTATTGCTGCAGCCGTTTAGGAGTTGATAGGAGGGGACACACACACAGCCAGACAGACAGACAGAAGGACAGACAGACACACATTTGCCCGATCTCATAAGTCTACTTTTACCTCATTTTTGCAAAATGTGAAAAGTAGGCTAAAAATCCCTTCCTTAGTGGACTCCTTTACCCAGAATTTCACCCCTCCCCATGGACCTCTTAAAATGGATTTATGAAAAAAAAAAAAAGGTCGAACAACTATTTACTTTTTTTTTTCAAGCTGTTTTTTCCCCCTGAGTTTCATACTTTATGCCTGTGTCTTTTAAGAGATACTTGCTCCGTTAGGAATCCTTCAACCCCCACTTTTCACACATACACCTCATAATATACACTACATCGAAAACCCCTCAGACATGTGTCTTCTTATTCTTAATGATGAGTTTATATGCCGAGTATCGCATCCCCCAAGGAAACCAATCGGGAGATATTGTTATTCAATTAAATGCAGGTCAACCCCCTTAACACCCCTTTAGATCCTGAATATTTAAAAATCCCTCCTTAGTGGACGTTTTCGACATACAACGAACATGACCCCAAAATTGCATGTTTCTAACCAATAATTTTGGCAGGGCGATGATGAGTGAGTGAGTAAGTCAGGACATTTTCTTTCATTCATTTTTCAGAATTTCACCCCTCTCATGAACCCCTTAAATTGGATGTATGAAAAAAAAACGGTCGAACACCTATTTACTTATTTTTAAGCTGTACTTCCCCGCTGAGTTTGATGAGTGAGTGAGTTAATCAGTTAGACCACTTTCTTTCCTATTTTCCCCCCAAAAAATTCACCCCTCTCCAAGGGCCCCTTAAATTGGATTTATGAAAAAACCGTCGAACGCCTACTGTATTTACTCATATTTTAAGCTGTTTTTTTCCGCAGAATTTCAAACTTCTCGCCTATGTCGTTTAAGAGATACACGCTCCGTTAAGAATCATCCAACCCCCAATTTTCACCCCTTTCACCTCATAATATACACCACATCGATAAACCCTTACACATATCTCTGCTTATTTTTAATGTTTAGTTTATTTTGCCGAATATCACATCCCTAAAGAAACAACTCATGAAATATCGTTATTCAATGAAATGCATGTAAAATAAGTAACATCTCTGAAGAACCCGAATTAACAAAAATCCTTCCTTAGTTGACGTTTTCGACATACAGCGAGAATATTCCCAAAATTTAATGTTTCCAACTCCAATAGTTTTCGCTGGGCGATGACGAGTGAGTGAGTCAATCAGGTCATTTTCTTTCAATTTTTTTACGAGAATTTTACGCTCTACCCATGGGCCCCTTTAATTGGATTTATGAAGTAACGCTCGAACACCTATTAACTTATTTTTTATGCTGTCCTTTTCCCCTGTGTTTTTAATGAGTGAGTGAGTTAGTCAGTCAGTTAGGACACTTTATCTCCTTTTGTTTTTCCAGAATTTCACCCCACCCCATTGGCCCCTTAAAATGAATTTATGAAAAAAAAAACGATCGTACACCGAATTACTTATTTTTAAGCTGATTTTTTCCCTTTGAGTTTCAAACTTCTCGCCTATGTCATTTAAGAGATACACGCTCCGTTAGGAATCCATCAACCCCCACTTTTCACCCCTTTCACCTTATAATATACACCACATCGAAAAACCCTTAGACACATGTCTGCTTATTTTTTATGATTAGTTTATATGCCGAGTATCACATCCACAAATGAAACCACTCGAGAGATATTGTTGTTCAATAAAATGCAGGTTTAACCCCCTTAAGACACCTTTATAACCTGAATATCCGAAAATCCTCCCTTAGTGTATGGTTTTGACATACAACGAACTTATCCCCAAAATGTAATGTTTCTAAGTTAAATAATGTTGGCTGGGCGATGATGCGTGAGTGAGTCAGGACATTTTCATTTTTTTTTTCAAAATTTCACCCCTCCCCATGAACCCCTTTAATTTGATTTATGATAAAAAAAACTGTCGAACACTCATTTGCTTATTTTTAAGCAGATTTCTTCCCTGAGTTTGAAGAGTGAGTGAGTCAGTCAATCAGTTAGGAAACTTTCTATTCTGTCCCCCCCCCCCCCCCACCTCCCAGAATTTCTCCCCTTCCCATGGGCCAATTAAATTGGATTTATCAAAAAAACGGTCGAACACCTATTTACTTATCTTTTAAGCTGATTTTTTTCCGCTGAGTTTCAAACTCCTCGCCCATGTCGTTTAAGAAATACACGCTCCGTTAGGAATCCTTCAACCCCCACTTTTCACCCCTTTCACCTCATAATATACACCACATAGAAAAACCCTCAGACACGTGTCATCTTATTTTTAGCCTACTTTTCAAATTTTGCAAAAATGATGAAAAAGTAGACTTATGAGATCGATCCGGGAAAATGTGTGTCTGTCTGTCTGTCTGTCTGGCTGTGTGTGTGTCCCCCCCTATCAACTCCTAAACGGCTGCAGCAATCAAAACCAAATTTAGTATGAGTAAAGATGTGCACCGGAATATCTCACGTCCATATTTGAAAATGATGTCATTGCTACCAACTGCTGAAAAAATGCACTAGAAATTTGAGCTCCATGTTGGATATCTCGCAAGGTATGCATGGGAACTATTCCAAAATTGGTACACATGCAGACAATACTATTTCAGTTTAATTTTTAGGAGGCCAACACTGACAGTGTTGCCAAAATAATTTTAAGCCTTCTGATAGGTCCAATGTTTAAATGCATATAACTTCTACACTATCAATTGGATTTCAACCAAATTTTGTATGTACTATCTGTACATAAACAGATATGATTGAGCGTATTCCTATGAGCCACCAGGGCTGCCAACTGTTAATAATTCCTCTCACTATTTTTTATCCAAATACCAATATATCAGAAAGTATGCAAGCCAACAGCTTTAAAGTATGCACACGTATATTCTGACATTTTAGATTAATTTGGAGTAACTTATATACGTCAGTTCTACCAACATGATTATAAGCCTGCTGATAGTACCAATTTTTAAATACATGTAACTTCTATACTATCAGTTCGATTTCAACCAAATTTCGTATGTGCTATGTGTACCATAACAGATATGACTAAGTATTGTTAAGAGCAATCAGGGCTGCCAACTGTTAATAAATGCTGTCTATATTTTTTTACCCTAATATCAATATATCAGAAAGTATGCAAGCCAACAGCTCTATATTTTGCACACGTATAGCAAGCACCTGACATTCTAGATTAATTTGGAGTAATTAATACAAGGCAGTGCTACCAACATGATTCTATGCCTGCTGATATGTCCAATTTTAAAATACATGTAACTTCTATACTAACAAATGGATTTTATCCAAAATTGGCACAACAAGATATAATATTTCAGATAATTTCTGACCAGCACACGCATGGTATTGTTGGCAACATGCTTTTACGCGTGCTGATAGATCCAATGCCTGCATGTAACGTCCATTGGACTTCAACCAAATTTTGTATTCTGTACCTTAAGAGATGGAACTAAGAATATATTCAGTCACCAGGGCTGCCAACTGTAGTGCTCTATTAGGCCACATTATACCAGGTATATTTTGAACTAATTTGATATTTCGATATTACCAACTTAATTTTGTCATTATTCTAGATAGGTTCATATACTGTAGAATAATCATTGGCATAACAAGTAGGCTGTATAGTTCTTCACGGAACTTCTTGTTTATGATGAGTTCATAAGCCGAGTATCACATTCCCCAATGAAACCAATCGGGAGTTATTGTTATTCAATGAAATGCAGGTTTAACCCCCTTACGACCCCTTCAGAACCTGAATATCCAAAAATCCTTCCTTAGTGGACGTTTTCGACGTACAAGGAACATATCCACAAAATTTCATGATTCTAACATCAATAGTTTTGGCTGGACGATGAGAAGCGAGTCAGTCAGGAGATTTTCTTTCATTTTTTTCTTCAGAATTTCACCCCTCCCATGGGCCCCTTATATTGGATTTATGAAAAGATGGTCGATCACCTATTTACTTATTTTTAAACTGTTTTCCCCCTGAGTTTGATGAGAGAGTGAGTGAGTCAGTCAGTTAGGACACTTTCTTTCCCCTTTTGTTCTCCAGAATTTCACCCCTCCTCAAAGGCCCCTTAAATTGGATTTATGAAAACACGGTCGAACACCTATTTACTTATTATTTACGTTGATTTTTTTCCGCTGAGTCAAACTTGTCACCTATGTCGTTTAAGAGATACACGCTCCGTTAGGAATCCTTCAACCCCCACTTTTCACTCCCCTTTCACCCCATAATATACACCACATCGAAAAACCCTCCGAGATGTGTCTGCTTATTTTTAATGATTAGTTTGTATACCGAGTATCACATCCCTTCATGGAACCACTCGTGGGATATTGTTATTCAATGAAATTCCGGTTTAACCCCCTTAAGACCCCTTCAAACCTGAATATCCTAAAATCCTTCCTTAGTGGACGGTTTTGACTTACAACAAACATATCCCCAAAATTTCATGTTTCTAACTTTAATAGCTTTGCCTGGGCAATGATGAGTCAGTCAGGACACTTTGTTTTATATAATAAACTAGCAGGTACCCGCGGCTTCGCTCGCGTCATAGTCGTGTCACATTGTTATTCAATGAAATGCAGGTTTTACCCCGTTAACATCCCTTTATAACCTGAATATCCAAAAATCCCTCCTTATTGGCCATTTTCGACACACAACAAACATATCCCCAAAATATCATTCTTCTAACTTTAATAGTTTTGGTTGGTCGATGAGAGTGAATATCCAAAAATCCTTCCTTATGAGAAGTTTTTTTTCTACAGAATTTCACCCCTATCCAAAAATCCTTCTTTAGTGGACGCTTTCAACATACAACGAACATATCCACAAAATGTCATGTTTCTAACTTTAGTAGTTTTGGCTGGGGGATGATGAGTCAGTCAGGACACTTTGTTTTATATAATAGACAAGCTGTACCCGGCATGCGTTGCAATGCCAATCAAAGAAAGTGTTGGCGTTGAAATTCTGTTTCTTGAAGTGCTTTTGGATACACAACATGTTTTTCAATTTCCGTTAACTGCCTCTAAGCTATCGTAAAATGGATTTTCTAATTTAGAACCATTCGTGGGAGCGTGCACAACAACTTTCAAAAGTTTCATCGCAATCGCATGAATGGCATATGAACGTATACGGGATTTTGTTTGAACGGTTCGTGCGCTGTCACTCATTTGTTGATTCTACTTGTACGCTACCTATTGAGGAATGGATTTACTAAGTCGAAACCCTACCCTGGCGTGTACACAATAACTCATCAAGGTTTCATCACAATCGAAGAAGGTTATATGAACGCATATGGGATTTTGTTGAAACGCTTCACGCGTCGTCACCCATTTGTTGCATATACTGGTGCGCTACCTATTGTGAAATGGATTTTTAAGTCGAAACCCTTCCCTGGTGTGTACACAATAACTCATCAATGTTTCATCGCAATCGGATGAATGGTATATGCACGTATACGGGGTTTTGTTTAAACGATTCGTGCGCTGTCACTCATTTGTTGAATCTACTCGTGCGCTACCTATTGAGAAATGTATTACTAAGTCAAAGCCCTTCCCTGGCGTGTACACAATAACTCATCAAGGTTTCATCGCAATCGAAGAAGGTTGTATGAACGCAATAGGGGATTTTGTTGAAACGCTTCGCGCGTCGTCACCCATTTGTTGCATCTACTCTTGCGCTACTTATTGTGAAATAGATTTACTAAGTCCCCTTCCCTGGCGGGTACAAAATAACTGATCAATGTTTCATCGCAATCGGATGAATAGTATATGAACGCATACCGGATTTTGTTTAAACGATTCGCGCCCCGTCACTCATTTGTTGAATCTACTCGTGCGCTACCTACTGTAAAATGTATTTACTAAGTTAGAAACCGTCACGTAAGTGTCCAAAACATCTCACCCAATTTTCATCGCTATCGGACTAATGGGATATGAAGACATAGGAGACTGTATTGAAATGCTCCGCGTGTCGTCGTTCATTTGTCGAATCTACTCGTGTGCTACCTACTGTGAAATGTATTTACTAAGCCAGAACCCTTCCTTGGAGTGTCCACCATATTTCACCCAAGTTTCACCGCTAACGGCAGAATGGTATATGGACCTTATACGGGACTTTGTTGAAACGCTTCGCGCAGCGTCCCTCATTTGTTGAATCTACTTGTGTGCTGCATATTGTATAGTAGATTTACTAAGCCAGAAACCTTCCATGACGTGTACACAACATCTCACCCAAGTTTCATAGCTATCGGACGAATGGTACATGAATGCATACGGGACTTTGTTGAAACGCTTTGCGTGTCGTCGCTCATTTGTTGAATCTACTCGTGCGCTATCTACTGTGAAATGTATTCACTAATTTTGAAACCTTCACGTAATAGTGTACACAACATCTCACCCAAGTTTCATCGCTATCGGACGAATGGTATATGAACACATACGGGACTTAGTTGAAACGCTTCGCGCATCGTCGCTCATTTGTTGAATCTACGCGTGCGCTACCGATTGTAAAATGGATTTACTAAGTCAGAAACCTTCCTTGGAGTGTACTCAACATCTCACCAAAGTTTCATCCCAATCGGATGAATGGTATATGAACGCATAGGAGACATACCCACAGACAGACAAACTATCACGTAACATTGATTTTTAGCCTACTTTTCACATTTTGCAAAAATGAGGAAAAAGTAGACTTATGAGATCGATCCGGGAAAATGTCTGTCTGTCTGTCTGTCCTTCTGTCTGTCTGTCTGTCTGTCTGTGTGTGTGTCCCCCCTATCAACTCCTAAACGGCTGCAGCAATCAAAACCAAATTTAGTATGAGTAAAGATTTGCACTGGAATATCTCACGTCCATATTTGAAAATGATGTCAGTGCTACCAACTGCTGAAAAAACGCACTAGAAATTTGAGCTCCATGTTGGATATCTTGCAAGGTATGCATGGGAGCCATTCCAAAATTGGCACACATGTAGATAATACTATTTCAGTTTAATTTCCAGGAGGCCTACCATGACAGTGTTGCCAAAGTAATTTAAAGCCTTCTGATAAGTCCAATGTTTAAATGCATATAACTTCTACACAATCAATTGGATTTCAACCAAATTTTGTATGTAATATCTGTACATAAACAGATATGACTGAGCGTATTCTTAAGAGCCACCAGGGCTGCCAACTGTTAATAATTGCTCCCTCTATTATTATTTTTTTATCCAAATACCAATATATCAGAAAGTATGCAAGCCAACAGTTTTAAACCATGCACACGTATATTCTGACATTTTAGATTAATTTGGAGTAACTTATATACGTCAGTTCTACCAACATGATTATAAGCCTGCTGATAGTACCAATTTTTAAATACATGTAACTTCTATACTATCAGTTGGATTTCAGCCAAATTGCGTATGTGCTATATGTACCATAACAGATATGACTATAAGTATTGTTAAGAGCAATCAGGGCTGCCAACTGTTAATAATTGCTGTCTATATTTTTTTACCCTAATATCAATATATGAGAAAGTATGCAAGCCAACAGCTCTATACTTTGCACACGTATAGCACCTGACATTCTAGATTAATTTGGAGTAATTAAAACAAGGCAGTGCTGCCAACATGATTCTATGCCTGCTGATATGTCCAATTTTAAAATACATGTAACTTCTATACTAACAAATGGATTTCATCCAAAATTGGCACAACAAGATATCATAATATTTCAGATTATTTCTGACCAGCACACGCATGGTATTGTTGGCAACATGCTTTTACGAGTGCTGATAGATCCAATGTCTAACTGCATGTAACGTCCATTGGACTTCAACCAAATTTTGTATTCTGTACCTTAGGAGATGGAACTAAGAATATATTCAGTCACCAGGGCTGCCAATTGTAGTGCTCTATTAGGCTACATTATACCAGGTATATTTTGAACTAATTAGAAATTTCGATATTACCAACTTAATTTCGTCATTATTCTAGTTAGGTTCATATACTGTATAATAATAATTGGCATGAAAAGTAGGCTGTATAGTTCTTCACGGAACTTCTTGTTATATATATAGATAAGCATGGGTCCTAGTGGAAAATAATTCTATCACCTGTAACCAAAAATGCATGGGACGAAAAAAAAAACATCAAAATATCATGTTGGTTTCGGACCCTAAAAGACGTGAAAAATATAATAAAAGTATTAAATAAGCTACTTTTTGAAATTTAATTCGAATCACTTTTTTTTTGTTATTCCTGAGGCTTAGAAAATTCCGGCCAAAAAGTACAGAATGATTAATATTTCCCTAAGTATTCGTCGTATGATGAAATAGCAAGAGACAAAAAAGATGTAATGTATTATTGCCTATAACATAGGCCATGTATAATTTTACATATTACCTGTTTTTCCCCCCAGAATTTCACCCTCCCCTTGGGCCCCTTAAATTGGATTTATGAAAATACGGTCAAACACCTATTTACTTATTTTTAAGCTGATTTTTTTCCGCTGAGTTTCAAACTCCTCGCCTATGTCGTTTAAGAGATACACGCTCCGTTAGGAATCCCTCAACCCCCACTTTTCACCCCTTTCACCTCATAATATACACCACATCGAAAAACCCTCAGACACGTGTCTTCTTATTTTTAATGATGAGTTTATATGCCCAGTATCACATGCCCCAATGAAACCAATCGGGATGTTGTTATTCAATGAAATGCAGGTCTACCCCCTTAACACCCCTTTAGAACCTGAATATCCAAAAATCCTTCCTTAGTGCGCGTTTTCGACTTACCAAGAACATATCCCCAAAATTTCATGTTTCTAACTTTAATAGTTTTGGCTGGGCGATGATGAGTCAGTGAGTCATTGAATCAGTCAGTCAGTTAGGAAACTTGTTTTTATATAAGAGATATTTATAGACTTCCGTCACATAAAGTTGTCCTATATTCATGACGTTTGCTTCCGCACACAATTCATTTTATATATTTATAGTTTATATTTTGTGTGCGGTTGATTTTTATGCAGTAGCAGCTTGTGCTACAGTTTTACCGGTGTACTGTAAGATCGTTGTAGCAGTGATAGAAGAGTGACAGGAAGAGTTGTAATCTCACATTTTCCCGATGATATACAGGTAGGCCAATTACAAGTACACATCGATACAAACTCGGATGCAAAGCACAGTTGGTAAATTTGGCGTAGTCGGATGGCATTTCATGGAGGATAAATAACCATAACACTATCCAATAGAAAATTAATTAAAATGTATTTCACTATGCTTTCTTTTGTTGTTTCATTTGAGGGGCTTGGACGTCGTGGAAATGTAGTCCCGTGTACTAGGGTGTATGATATCCTGTGCAACTGTGGTGTCTGTAGTAGTGAGTGTGTGTATTTGTAATTCAGGGGAGGATTGGGATGGAGTCGCCCGGCTCGAAGACAACTACTGTGCGGCGATAGCTCTACGAGATAAGTAAATATATACAAATAGAATTCTAGTGCATACTATTGTTTGTTAATTTTATTTATATATTATATTGTGTTATTCTAAATTGTATACACTTGTATATACACTGCTCAAAACAATTGGAGGGACAGGAATTTGATTGCGTGTACCATGTACGTAGTCCCTGATTACGATATACTGTATACTGTTGCCCGTATTCTTCCGACATGTTTTAAGAATACGAGGACTCCTCCACATGCCATCGGAAAGTCATGGCTTTGTGGCAGTAGACACATGTATCGTGCTATGCCGCAGAGTAAAATGGACGAGCAATGTCGCACTCTGTCCTTGAGTGCATGTAAGTGCAGAATACGTTACTATCCACTTGGTGTACGTTGCATTGGTCGAAATGAGGCATCTGAATGAGACAGAATATGTTCGGGCAGTGATGATACTGCTGTAAGGTTGGACTATTCGTGGTGTCTGCAGAGCTTAATGTGACCTCATTTGTTGTTGGGAGGGTTTGGAAACGATTTTGTGAAGCTGCTTCATACACACGAAAGCCATGGCAAGGGAGAAAACAAAAAAACATCGGCCAGAGACGACCGATATGTGGTGAATTGTTCTCTCCGCTCGTATCCTGGCGCAGTCAGCTGACATTTGAGGGTGCGCAAATGCGAGGGAGCCGTGTCAGTAGATTTACTGGCACGTTAAAGATCCCCTTCGGGGCAAAATTCCGGCACCCCGGCGTCTCTAAAAGCCAGAGTAGTTAAAAGGGACGTAAAACCAATAACATTATTATTATGTTCTCTCCGCTGGCGTTTGGCGACCGCCTGGGACATGCTAAATGATCTAAGAGCAGCAACTGGCAGCAGTGTCAGTGACCAAACAATGCGCAACAGACTCCGAGGCAGGTTTAAGACCAAGACGACCTCATCAGATCCCTCGATTAACTGCTCGCCACAATAGAGAGCGACTTCGAATTGCTCAGGACCATAGGGACTGGCAGCTGCGTTACTAGCGCAATGTATTGTTTACGGACGATTCCCGCTTTCGTCTAACACGGTGGGACAGGCGTATACCTGCCTATCGTCGTCGTGGTGAACGTTATTATGGAGCAGCAGTCCAAGAAAGGGACAGCTTTGGCCACGGCTCTGTCATGGTCTGGGGTGGCATCCAAATTGACGGCCCATCGGACCTTCAGATAACCAGAAGCTGACTTAATGCTCAGAGGTACATCATCGAGATTGTACTAGGTCATGTTATGCCCATTGCAGTTGACATGGGTCCCCAGTTTATCCTGCAACTCGACAATGCAAGAACTCATTTAGCAGCAGCCACCATGGAAACTCTACAGGACATCGCGATTCAAACATTCGACTGGCCTGCGTTGAGTTCTGACCTCAATCCCATTGAGCATTTATGGGATATGCTGGACAGACAACTTCGGGCCCATCCTGTAGAGCCTCAGACTCTGGAACAACTTGCAGAGGCCCTTATGGAGGAGTGGAACAAAATTCCACCAGAGACTGTTCGCAGACTTGTCAGGAGCATGTCACGAAGATGTGAGACAGTTACACGGGCACATGGAGGGTCTGGCAGATATTGAACTGTTTCTTTTTGTGCACTCTGTGCATTCATGGACGGACTCTCTACTTTGGTTGACGACATTGTGTTCCGTTTCTGATCATAGCACCTACATGTGTGCTACGACATGCACAGGATATGTACATTTCCGGTAAATAAAGGCTTCATTTCCCAGATAACATGGCTGTTTCATTCCACCCATTCATATCAAAATAATGCGGGTGTTTCAAATGTTGTCCTTCTAATTTTTTGAGCAGTATATACCATTACTCACGTAATTCACAAAACCTTAAGACAAAACAAACCAACCGTAAAACGAGATACAAATTGCGAATCGTATGATAATCACCAAAAAGACACGATACAATCGTAGTTTAAAATACACACATCAAAAAAAGTTTTGCATCACCTCGGTTCCCAGATCTCCGGCATATAGACGTTGACTGTGTATATTGTATCCAAGATACAGTCCCTTTGACTGTTCATAGATGTCACTAAAACTGCTCAAAGATGTAAACAACCATGCATGAGCAGGGCCTATTAGACGGAGGGGGTACGACAGCCGATCAGTTCCAGTCATTCCACCAGGACGAAGGTACGCTGCTCATGTTGTCTGTAGTTCTACCATGCCTAGAAAGTCAATACCGCAGTTCGATCGCGTCCGCATTGTTACTTTGTATCAAGAAGGGCTCTCAACAAGGGAAGTTTCCAGGCGTCTCAGAGTGAACCAAAGCGATGTTGTTCGGACATGGAGGAGGTACAGAGATACAGGAACTGTCGATGACAGGCCTCGCTCAGGCCGCCCAAGGGCTACTACTGTAGTGGATGACCGCTACTTACGGATTGCCGCTCGGAGGAACCCTGACAGCAATGCCACCATGTTGAATAATGCGTTTCGTTCAGCCACAGGACGTCGTGTTTCAACTCAAACTGTGCGCAATAGGCTGCATGATGCGCAACTTCACTCCCAACGTCCATGGCGAGGTCCAGCTTTGCAACCCCGACACCATGCAGCGTGGTACAGATGGGCCCAACAACATGCTGAATGGACCCCACGGAATTGGCATCACGTTCTCTTCACCGATGAGTGTCGCATATGCCTTCAACCAGACAATCGTCGGAGACGTGTTTGGAGGCACCCTGGTCAGGCTGAACGTCTTAGACACACTGTCCAGCGAGTGCAGCAAGGTGGTGGTTCCCTGATGTTTTGGGGTGGCATTATGTGGGGCCGGCGTACGCCACTGGTGGTCATGGAAGGCTCCGAAACGGCTTTACGATACCTGAATGACATCTTCCGACCCATAGTGCAACCATATCGGCAGAATATTGGAGAGGCATTTGTCTTCATGGACGACAATTCTCGACCTCATCGTGCACATCTTGTGAATGCGTTCCTTCAAGATAACGACATCGCTCGACTACAGTGGCCAGCATGTTCGCCAGACATGAACCCTATCGAACATGCCTGGGATATGTTGAAAAGGGCTGTTTATGGACGTCTTGACCCACCAACCACTCTGAGAGATTTACGCCGAGTTGTCGTTGAGGAGTGGGACAATTTGGACCAACAGTGTCTTGATGAACTTGTGGATAGTATGCCACGACGAATACAGGCATGCATCAATGCAAGAGGACGTGCTACTGGGTATTAGAGGTAGTGGTGTGTACTGCAATCTGGACCACAAATGCTGAAAGTCTAGCTGTATGATGGTACAACATGCAATGTGTGGGTCTCATGAGCAATAAAACGAGCTGAAATGTTGTTTGTGTTGATCTCTATTCCCTTTGTATTTAAAGGTTCCGGAACTCTTGGAACCGAGGTGATGCAAAACTTTTTTTGATGTGTGTATATTAGTGCATAATGATAAAACTTAACACAGTGAACATGATCTGATGATGGCCGCTTGAAGGTCGAAACGCGTAATCCTAAATTGCCCCATTATAGTACTGTAATTAGCTAATACATGTAATTCTTCCCAGGAGTGTTATCATAGTGCATTATGTAACGATCCTATAATGGCAATAATTAAGACACGAGTAGGTTTATAAAACGAGCGTAGCGAGTTTTATAATTTCCATACGAGTGTCTTAATTACCATTATAGGTGAGTTGCATACGACTGTTTATGTTCGACGATAATTTTAACTTTATTATATGTTTTAACATAAATATTCATAAATATATGTGGGATTAAGTAACTTCAGTTAGTGAACAGAGCGCGCTGGGTGGTTTGCTGACTGAACAGAGCGCATGCGTGGGTCAAAGAATTTCGAAAGCAGAGATCATTTACTTTGCTTGGCAATGCTATTGTTTACAGCCTGCATGATGTCTAGTGCCAATCAGAACTAGCATTCACTAATATTGTCACCGAAGTCGTTTGAAAGCAATGCGCTGTGTAGAAATTGGAGTTTGGGATATTAAGGTACAGTGCTATTTCTTGTCTCATAGTCGCCAGTTTATTTAGCGAACATACGGGACGGTGCACTTTCCATGTCGGTAATTTATATAGAAGGATGCTGTGTTGCTAACTTCTGGACGTAGATTCATAAATTACTTGCATATGTCATGGTATTTTCTTGTTACCGTAAAGGTTCGTGCTGATTTTGCCTTTGTGTTTGGGATTGTAACTACAATGGTTGATCCGATATCCAATTTGAACTTTCAATTCATGTAATTCATGTCCGATATGTTGGATTTTGAGCGCATGCGCGAAGGTATCCTTACCTAATTGGTCAATTAATGAGCTCTGATTGGCTGGAGAAACTGTCTCATAATGAAGAATAGTACTATAATGACCCTCATTATTATACCGTACAGTTTTCTGACATATAATATTTACATTTCGACATCGTCGAACATAAACATATTTTATACATTGTATCCCGCCCAGTAATTGGGTGAATTCGTGTTGACCGACTGAAGAACTACGAATAACTTTGTACTGGCAACACTGAAATAATGGCTCCAAAACTTTACATTGCAGCAACTAGTTGGTTATCAGAATTATCCTCCTCGTTAAGGGGCTGATAATCTAGATGTTTAGCCTTTAAAACACGTCAGCAAGTGATACAGCTGTAGACTAGCTGAGGTGCATCGCATTCCACTTGCTCAAAAGCTTGAAACATTTCCTAGGCTGTCAAATGAAATCTTTTAACAGAGGGTGGTAATAATTCGAAATCTTAATTATAAATACAAATATTAGACGAGCCTTACAGTAGTCGCATATGATCTGTAACATGTGACATGTTATCCTACTATGTGTGTGCCGGGAGTGCAATTCCCTTCTTAACAGTGAGCTCTGTTGGTCATAGAAATAACTCTTTGTAAAACTCCAGTGACAAATCCTGACCGTAATAAAACATAGTTGTTATTTGCTAAGACGTTGTATCTTAATCGATTGATAACATATTGTGCATTTTGCAATGAAAAATTAAAAGTGTATATTGTAATATTATAGTGCAGAAGTGGTTTCAAAAAGCCGAGACGTCTCGTTTACAGACAAGATGGCAGCTGATTTCTCGTTCTGACCTATATTTCACTAATTTGAGTATGTTGCATGCAATATATTCTACAGATATAAATAATAGGAACTTTATATGAAATTAACTTTGTTTGAAATATACTCCAGTGAAGAAATGGTTGAGTCAAAGTCATTATTGACTAAGATGTTGTATTTTTATCGATTGACAACATTCAGTTTGGGAGGACATAATTAGGTCTATGGTTAAAGCGTTGGACTCTCAACCGGTCGGCTGGGGTTCTAATCCCAACAGAGTTGTATTTTTTTGCTTGATATTTTATATTTACTGAGCCATTACACAATTGAGCGTTATATTGTGCATTTTGCAATCGGAAATATATATTTAATTAAAACAAAGTTCTCCAATGGATCTGCAGTAGTGACATCTGCCTTCAACTCGTTGAACTACAGTATGCGGCAGCCTACTTGATGTGAGCGATGTTATTGAAATTGGCCTCTTTTTGCCGATATAGCCCACTGCCAACTATAGGCGCGATAAAAATTAGGTGTGCAATATGTATATTAAATGTGTTTCTCCCAGTGATACGTTTGGACCGACGAAGTTTCAATTATTGTTATTAGTCGGTGTTAATATACTAAATTCCTACGTTATTTGGAGTGTTGGTTGATGCGATATAGCACTCGAGGTATCGAGTGCTTACATTAAATAAGATTACAGCAAAAGTATGAAGATCTAATAAATCGTAATTGTTTTCAGCAAATATGAGATAATAAATATTTTCACACCAAAGAACGACAACGTGATGATTTATTGTAGGAATTACTTTAATGGGGCCTCCAAACCTTGAGGTAAACCGTATGCGATGTACAATCCACATAGTCACATGGCCTACAGTACGTCGTTGAACCGATCTCCGCCACCGCGCACGCTCATTGTTTCCGTCCCATGCACTTCCGTCCCTTTTCCAAAATCACTCCCACAAACATATCCAGATACCGAGTGGAAAGATGTTCAGTAAAGAAATTACAGCCTACTTCACCTAAATGCATTGTTATTGTTATAACACTTTGTCCTTTTCAAGGAGTGTAATTGAATGTTGGTTGTAGTAGCTTGTTGAAATACAACGTGCTATACGGATATTAAACATGAATATGAGGTGCCCTTTGCTTGTGCTACCTCCGTAAAAAATTTCATTCAATTCGATTTCACCATGTTTGAATTGATAGAGGGAATCGATTCGCACACATACATGGCCGCCATCTGTAAACTATTGGGCTGATGATCTTGTAGTTTGGTCAAAATATGTTTCCAAATAAAGGTAGCCTATGTTGTTGCAAAATTCGGTAGAGATCAGATTATTTGGTTGGATGTAATTTGATTTAAGCTTTTAACATTTGGGTGGCCGCCATTACGTTTTCGTAAAGATGTCGGTGATATAAAACATGACACTGAGGTGTCCTTTGCTAGTGCTACCTCTGTACCTAATTTCGTTCAATTCGGATTCACCGTGTCCGAATCGATAGGGGGGGGGGGGGGCAGACATTCAGAGTACACACACACAGACAGACACACAATTTTTGGCCCTGTGTTGATCTCATAAGTCTCCTTTCATTTTTTGCAAACATCGAAAGTAGGCTAATAGTTTTATGAATGCTGTAAATAAAATATTGTTAACGTATACTTCTATACTAAACTATTTATTAATATAATAATAATGTTATTGGTTACGTCCCTTTTTATCTAACGCGGCTTTTAGAGACACCGGTGTGCCGGAATTTTGCCCCGAAGGGGATCATTAACGTTCCAATAATTTTAATGACACGACTTCCTCTCATTTGTGTCCCCTCAAATGCCAACTTGCAGCACCAGGATTCAATCCTGCATCCTTGGCGGCTTCGGTGGTGTAGTAGATAGCATGCTGAGCTTCTATGCCCAAGGTCGCGGGTTCAAACTCAGCCGAAGTCGTTGGATGTTTTGGAGCGTTAAAAATCTCTCAGAATGCCTTCCATTGTAGGGAAGTAAAGCCGGTGGTCCCATGTCATAAATTTATGGCATGAAAAAGAACCTTCCCTAACTACACTTGTGTGAAGCCAAAATTTGTAGGATAGAATTGATAACGCTATAGTAGTCCCAACGTTCGCCGCCAGGTGCTGACTGCGATGAGATCTAGTTGCCATGTCTGCAGGCTTGGTGTCTTGGACGTTAACATTTGGTAGCATAAGTAAGAACTACTTGAAATTTTCGTCTGCAGTCCTTACTTGAATTTAAACAGATAACACACACTAATACAGCCATCACAATTATCACCGGTTATAAGACAGATTCTACACACACCCAGAGTACACAGAGCTACTTGACCGCGTTGTCGCAGCCCCTAAACTGAGGAACCAACCAACCAATCCTGCAACCTTGAGCGCAGCAGGCGAGAACGTTACCGCTGCACTACCCAGCCAGTCAAACTATTGATTGTAGAACAACCGTGCCTCTACTGACCTTCAATATAATCGCCTGTTAATGTGGATATCAGTAGTAGAAGAAAGGAAGCAAGGAAGAGAGCAAGGAAGCAAGAAAGGAGGGAAGCAAGGAAGCAAGGAATGAAGCAAGGAAGGAAGGAAGCAAGGAAGCAAGGAAGGAAGCAAGGAAGGAAGGAAGGAAGGAAGCAAGGAAGGAAGGAAGGTAGGAAGGAAGGAAGGAAGCAAGCAAGGAAGGAAGGTAGGAAGGAAGGAAGCAAGGAATGAAGCAAAGAAGGAAGGAAGCAAGGAAGCAAGGAAGGAAGGAAGGAAGGAAGCAAGGAAGCAAGGAAGGAAGGAAGGAAGGAAGGAAGGAAGGAAGGAAGCAAGGAAGCAAGGAAGGAAGCAAGGAAGGAAGGAAGGAAGGAAGCAAGGAAGGAAGGTAAGAAGCAAGGAAGGAAGGAAGGAAGGAAGGTAGGAAGCAAGGAAGTTAGGAAGCAAGGAAGGAAGCAAGGAAGGAAGGAAGATAGGAAGCAAGGAAGGAAGGTAGGAAGGTAGGAAGGAAGGAAGGAAGGTAGGAAGCAAGGAAGGAAGGAAGGAAGGAAGCAAGGAAGGTAGGAAGCAAGGAAGGAAGCTAGGTAGGAAGCAAGGAAGGAAGGAAGGAAGGTAGGAAGGAAGGAAGGTAGGAAGCAAGGAAGGAAGCAAGGAAGGAAGAAAGCAAGGAAGCAAGGAAGGAAGCAAGGAAGGAAGGAAGGAAGCAAGGAAGGAAGGTAGGAAGCAAGGAAGGAAGCAAGGAAGGAAGAGAGCAAGGAAGCAAGGAAGCAAGGAAGGAAGGAAGCAAGGAAGGAAGGAAGCAAGGAAGGAAGGGAGGAAGCAAGGAAGGAAATAAGGTAGGAAGCAAGGAAGGAAGGTAGGACGCAAGGAAGGAAGGAAGGAAGCAAGGAAGGAAGCAAGGAAGGAAAGTAGGAAGCAAGGAAGGAAGGAAGGAAGGAAGGTAGGAAGGAAGGAAGGAAGGAAGGAAGCAAGGAAGCAAGGAAGGAAGGAAGCAAGGAAAGAAGCAAGGAAGGAAGGAAGGAAGCAAGGAAGGAAGCAAGGAAGGAAGAAAGCAAGGAAGGTAGGAAGGAAGGAAGGAAGGAAAATTGTTGTTTTACATCACCGTTAATCTCGCGTTCATGAGACACGGGATCTCCATTTTTACGTGGATTCCGAACCACAGGACGTGATATTTCACTTCGAAAATCTCACATACATTGGCCGAGAATCGAACCCTTCCCACTTCGGCGAGAGGCAAGCAGCTTGCACACTGCACTACCACGCCCTCTATCAGTAGCAGTGCTGCCATTGTTGACGTTTAGGCTGCGGATTCATGTGCACTAGAACATGAAATTATGCATGCAAATGTGCTCGAAAAGCTAGGTCAAAAATTCCCAACGTTGCTTTCCTTGCAAAGGACGAATAACGATGATAACGATTAGGATAACGATAACGATTATGATGATGCGCTCTTGTCGCTATCAAGGTTAATGACGCGCTGTATTACAGGTGGTAACGCTACATTGTAGAGCTGCACGACCACGGAAATCCTCCTGCAGCAGTTGTAAAGGTTTGCCATGTTGTGCAGACATTCAACAACTTCCTCCGTATAAATCCCTGGGGTATTGTTAGCGGAGGAAGCTGGTCCATGATACAGATCGGAGCTGAGATAAACACAGCTATTGCTCCGTAAATAAATGTGTTTACTGCCTTCCTCCACTAAACAAGACCTCCCTGGGTCCCCAGAGGATACAAAGAAATTCTCCGAGGTGAGATAATCCAGAGCACACGCGAGCATAATCTACAAGTACCAGCAAGCAACCTGCTTTTGAAGACTAGTAAGAGACAAAACCACATCTGCTGTTTCCGCCACACTCATAAAAAAAATTGGCATACACCAGGTTCAGTTGTTGATTCATTTGGGGGCTGGCGACATTCTCGTTATTTATCCCCGTGTACTTGCGTGTGTGCCGGCCCTGGGTTCGATTCCCGGCTCCGTCAGGGATTTTAGAAAATGACGTGAGGGCTGGAACGGGTAAATGAGTGAGAACAATTGAGTAGCTGTCTGACAGTGAGGCAGCGCTGATCACGTGTCACCCCAATATCTGCAGGCCAATTGGTCGGGCAGCGGTCGCTTGGTAGGCCTGGGCCCTTCATGGGCTGTAATGCCAGGTGGGGTTACTTCCGTGTGTGTCGAATCTGTCCAACAAACTGTGTTACTGTGATGTAGCAGTGTGTGTATTTGTAGTTGGTAGCATGCTGAACTGCTGTGCCCAAGATAGCGGATTCAACCCGGCCGAAGTCGTCGGAATTTTTAAGAGCTTTAAAATCCTTCAGTAAGCCTTCCTTCAGAGGGGAAGTAAAGCCGGCGGTCCCATAGATTTATGGCATGTAAAAGATCCTTCCACAGACTAAACTTGTGTGAAGCTAAATTTCTAGGTTAGATTTCGTTGGAACGCTCTATCAAAGTTCCAACGTTAACCGCTAGGTATCAGTGACATCTGGTAGCGAAAGTCGGCCTATTTGAAATTGAACGGAACTTGTAGCTCACCCTATGGGTGTTCGGTTGAAGCAGCTACAGCCTCTGGCGAGCCAAACATGTCTTCTGACACTCTCGGCACTAAAAGACATACGATAAATAAATAAATACTAGGATAGATTAGGAGACGGCCGTGGCCTTAAGTTAGTACCTATCCTGCATTTGCCTGGAGTAGGAGATGGAAACCACAGATAACCACTTCCAGAATGTCTGAGGTGGGAATCCAACCCAACTCTTCTCAATTCTTCCTCACGAAGCTGAGTGTACACTGTTCAAACCATCAAACCCCGGTGTATCATTGGGCTCTTCAGTTGGTAAAAGTACACCTTACCAAGAGGCCGGCTAGCACACACTGGGAAGGCCATTGCAAGACGTATTTGATACATGTGTATCCACGTCACGAGCAACGCCAGTGCACCACGGGAGTCAAAGCTCCACTCCAAAGCAATGAAAACCTTACCTTGACATTGAATATATAATTTTCCAAAAGAAAAAAAATGTATTGTCCGCTGAGTCATTATATATTTAAACACAAAATGTGATAAATATTCCGGCATAACTCAACAAATTGCAGCGTTTCGCCCCGCTGCACTTCAGTAACTGAAGAGCCCAATGGTACACCGGGGCGAAGCGCTGCAATTTGTTGAGTTACGCCGGAATATTTATCACATTTTGTGTTTAAATATATAATGACTCAACGGACAATGCATATTTTATCATTTTAAATGATCTTGTCGCCTTCGTCGTTACGCTGGGGTCTGGCGTTACGTTACGGTGACGGGACGAAATGTACCCACATGCACTGACGTGTGTGACCTCATAGTACCGCTTGGTGCATGTGTTCCCCGACTATCTCTACTTCGTTAGTATAAGACAAAAATCCCCGATTCTTGGATGTCACGGGTAATCTCGAGAACCACTGGATGGATTTTGATGCGGTTTTCCCCATTCTGTAAAGGATATCTCGAGGAAAGATTCTGTAGAAAATAATTTATGTATGATCAAAGGAAGCCAAGCAGTAACTATTTCCGTGAAAAAGTCGAAAACAAACTTGGCGTCCGTGCGCTTTTTAAGCTTACGCTGGTCAACCGTTAAAAATATCAATATACTATGAGCGTAAGAATTGTTCAGCATGAAAAGTTCTACAAAAAAGTCCACGAGAGCATATCTCTATCTTCAATACATCGCCCACTATAAGTGTTTTTAGACTGGATGGAAGGGGCACGTCCCCGCGCGCTTGACCTTGCTTTGCCCTTGGTTTGCACTTGCCGTTCGCGAGTAATTTGAAACAAGATAAGCAAGATAAGTATTATGCTGATAATTTTCTAACATGTCAAGAGTCTTTGGCTTCGAGCGAAGCGAGAACCCTCCAGCCTTTCTAGCATTTTTCAGCATTTGTAGCATTTAAAATGATAGAAAGTCTAGTCTTTCAGACTGACTGTCACTTTTTTCTTTTGGAAAATTATATAGAGCTATGGATCTAACTCAGACCTCAGGGGTGACAGCAAAGAATGCTAGCCAATGCGCAACGCTCTGATCAGGTTCTGTTGTGTTGAGGTGAAACCAATAAAACTAGCGGACCCGTGTGAGAACTCTCGCATGTGTATAAACCACCCGCCTGGCTTAAATGTTATGCGGGATTCTATAAATATGTTTATTTGTTTAAACGCACTTTTTAAACAAATTGGCTATATTTATTAAATCAGAGAGCAATTCATCACAGCTGCTGGTTGTGTGTACCCCATGTGTACAGACTACCCGCCTGTCCATAGTGCTATGTGGCTGTACGTGACACAGTTCTGCCAGGGGCTATCGTTTTGTTTATTCGTTTAAAAGCACTTGATGAACAAATAAATATATTTCCGTTGACTTTTCAACAAAAGCAAAATTTTTCCTCTACTATTGAGACGATTTGGGAGATTTTGGTACAAACCACACCTTCTAACTCCCTCTGGTTTAGGAGCTCGAGTTTTGTGAAACATACACCATAGCCTTAGCGTATTATATACCAAGATAATACATGGGTTGGTTTTTTAGTTTTGTCACCTTAGTTATAACTGGATTAATAACTCACTTAGATGGTTCCAAGTTTCACAGGCCCTCGATGTAGTCCCTACCATTGCGTACAACGTGTTCCCAGCGATGCGGAAGTCGTTGGATCCCGTTGGCACTGCCCAATCTATTGATGGTACGAAGAGAGCGCTCGGCAGCCTGCTTAACGTCTTCAATGGTACGAAAGCGCTCCCCGCGCATTGTCATCTTCATCTTCCGGGCCGATAACCTAGATGTTAGGCCCCTTAAAACGATAATTATCATCATCATTATCATCATCTTCGGGATGAGATCATAGTCGCAGGGACAGATGTCGGGAGAATATGGGGGTGATATAGGACCTCCCAGTCCCAGCGATCCAACAATGCCGACACAACGCCTGATGTGTGTGCCCTAGCATTGTCATTCAGAACGATGGGCGGTGTAACCATGTGGTGGCGCCGTTTCCTTCTCAGAGCTCCTCGGAGATGGTCTTGCAGAAACGAACAATTGTACGCCGCATTAACGGTTTGCCCTCGGGGAACAGTATGGTGAATGATCACACCATCCCAATCAGGGCAAGAATCAACATTACCTTCACATTGGTGGGGTTGGTCGAACTGTTTGTTTCCGTGGTGATCCGTGGTGCCGCTACTCGTTCGATTGGCGTTTTAACAGTGGCTCATAAGATCTGGCCCACGTCTCGTCAATGGTTATGATACGCCGTAAGAAGGCCTCTCCTTGGCGCTCATAACGCTGCAAGTGCATACGACAAGCGTCATATCGCAGCCATTTGTGCATGTCGGTTAAGTCATGCGGAACCCATTTGGACGCAATCTTCCTCATTTTCAGTAAGTCCTTCAGGATGTGGAGGAAAGTTGAATACACCAGTCCGGTATCCTGCTCTAATTGACGAATCGTTACGTTCCGATACACCTCTACTAACGCGGACACCATCTGTACATTGTCATCACTTACTGGTGGGTGACCAGATCGAGACATGTGCTCCGCACGTTCGCGCCCATCTCGAAAGGCTGCAACCCATCTTGCTACCGCAGCTGCACCGCACGCTTCCTGCAATCCTCGGTGACACTGTTTAGCACTGCGACCCCTAGCACACTGAATTTTTATCCACGTTCTCTGCTCCTGCTTGGAAAACATTGCGACTGTCTTTCGCGAGCGCTCATCTAACAGGCGCGACTGCGCACGAGCGGTGGTGAGGACGGGCGAGGTCATGTGAGTAGTGGTTTTGTAGCGGTTCTACAGCCACCTCCACCTCCCCACCTCACAAGATGGCGGCGGCGCGATATCTCTCGAACGCATGGTCAGATTTTGACGAATGAGGTGTCATTGAACTCGGGCTGACACCCCCTTTCCAATGGACAACATATTTCAACCCCAAAAATAAAATCTACCCTACTAGGGGGTGAAATTGTAATTTTTTAGAGAATCTCTCTTTCCAATTGCAACATGTGAGAGTTTGAATGGCGATATGGATTTAAACGTTGTTCTACATAAAGTGCATGTGTTCGGTGGATAGCCACTATGAATTAACATGCTTGTTTTTGTTTTTTACGCATGCCCACTCATGGCTTTTGTAAGAGGGTGGGAGAGCGGATCCCTATGGATGGGTTATTGTTGACGGGTCATTGTTGGCAGGTCATTGATGACAGGTCCTTGTGGACGAGTCCTTGTGGACAAGTCCTTGTGGACGAGTCCTTGTCCCTTTGGACTGATCCCTACGGACTAGCCCATGAATTTATTTAAATTATGTCAAAGGGCCTAACTACATTTGTGTGTGTTGAATTGACGTTGTTCACTAATCCCCCACTACTATAATGGGATAACGATATGAAAGGAAAGTGACGAAATACATGTGAACATACAAGGGATCTAACTTGGTGGATGGATGTGTTCTAACCAGTCATTTGTAGTTGAAAGAGAATATTACATGTTCTTAAGATGTTAAAACTGAGGAGATGGCACGTGCAGTAAGACGTCTTGTTACTGTGTCATATTACAGACATGACAGAGAGCGCGCAGATCTGTTGCTATGACTAACGCTGCAGTAAGTTGAAACCGCAAGTGTTCATTAAGACAATGGATGATGATCATGCAAAGTTAGCAGTTATTGGATATTACGCAGGTGTTACTTCCGGTGTCATGTTGCTGACATACCAGAGAGCGCACACTGCTGTTGCTATGACTGACGCTGCAGTAATTTGAAACCCCATGTGTTGATTAAAATAATGGGTGATGATCATGCAAAGTCAGCAGTCATTGGATACCACACAGGTGTTCCTAGTGTACTTTGGACTCTCAACTGTATTGGGAAAGGAATTGCAATGATCTGCAAAAAACTGCTGACACGAGCGATGAGAGTTTATATAAGAGGGGTGTCATATATCTCCCTACTGTCAGTCTTTATTACTCGCTTAGAGTGAACAGTGCTCTATTACTGCTCAAGAGTTGTAAAAAAAGCCATTTTGGTAGAAAATCATTAAATTATTTTGCAAGGTATGTACTTATTATTAATGGATTGTAGTCTTTTATTACTAATTGATGTTGAAGTTATTGATTGGAATGTATTTATTGATTGATTGATTGATTGATTGATTTGTTTACAGATAATTGGGTACATGTAGGTTACCAGATTCCTACAATCTATTCATTCAGTGACAGCAGTTGATAAATTATAAAAAGGTAAGTGCCCCCTCTAATAACTTTTAAACAGTTAGAGTGATATTTTCCAATGTTCACCCCTACATGTTAGCGAAAATGGTATATTTGGCAGTCAAAAGATGGAACTACTTGACCATGGTGTGTAAAGGTAATTTTGTAGGTTAGATTTTGATTACCGCTCTATTAAGTCTGAATGTTCATTGCTAGGTGTCAGTGACAGAGGGAATATTTAAAGACTTAACCTCAGTTCACCTAACATAACCTAACTTTACCTAACTTAACCTTATCATGTGACATGTTTTACAATTTTAAACTTGTTTTAAGACTGGCTATGACGTTACACTTAGCTCACTTAACTGGCGATCGCTGGTTTTTATCACGTGACATGTTCTACAAGTTTAGACTTGTTTTAAGACTGGCTATGACGTCACACTTAGCTCACTTAACTGGCGATCGCTGATTTCTATCACTATCATGTTCCAATGTTCACCGCTAGATGTCAGTGACAGTGGAATATAGTAACCCCCAGTTAGAACTACATGAAGTTAGACTTGCTAGGAGTTCACAGATGATAGATTTAAATACCACGCTATAACCATTGACTGGAATATAATTAAACTATTTATATTGTACTTTTGTTTATCATTTATTAACATTTATGATTTCTTTGTTTTATAGGTAATTTCGAAAGGGATCATCATGTTCAAGTGTGGTGACTGTAAGAAACAGTTCTCAAGACCTGACAGCCTTCAACGACACGCAAATGTTAAACATGACATTAAAATGTTTGTGTGCAGTCATTGTGCTACCACATTTAACAGACAAGATAATCTTGCACGTCATGTAAATTTAATGCATGTTAGTTCAGCACCATTTTCATGTTCAGTTTGTGAACTTGGTTTTTCTGCTGTAAAGCGATATCAATCCCACATGGTTGAAGTGCATGGTGAACAACAAGAATTAAAAACTCTAAAACCAACAACTAGCATGGAACCTTTAAATGAATGTAATGCTCAAAAGCGTAAACGTTCTCAAGATTGTGAAAATAGTTGTGCAACAAAAAGAAAGAAGAATGGTGAACCTTCGATAACACATTGTGATGTATGTAATATTGATATACCTTCTTCATTCATTCATGGACATTTACGCAGTATTCATCATAAAAATAACGCTTGACATGAAAGAAATTCTGGAAATGTTCAACAAATTGGTAGTGCATTTAAAAGTCGAATTGCTAGTTATGGACTTTATAGTAAAGAAAAAACTCAAAGTATTGAATCATTTTTAAAAAATGTTCAACCAACTGTGTTTGGCTTAGTAGAAAATGTTTTATTAGAGCATAAAACATTTAAAATGAATTTTGAACTTTTTGGCCTCTATGTAAAAACTGAGAGCGAAGGTGAAATTACGGATATCAAATCTTTTAATACAAAAAACGTAATTGTTAGTGAATCAACTAATATTAGTGGTATATATCAAAATATTTCAAGTGCTATCATCGTGAAGAGTGAAGAGTTCCAGGAAAGGGAGTCGGGCTGGGCATTGGTTGAAGTACTTTATTTAGAAACCAACATGAATAAATATAATCCCCTTCGAGCATCATCATACATTGATTTACCTGCATGGATTAAACGGAAGAAAGCTTGTGTAAACGTTATGAATAGTGACCATGCATGTTTTGCATGGGCTGTAACCTCAGCTCTCCATCCAGCAGCGATGAATGAAAAGAGAACGTCATCTTATCCTCACTATTCTTCAGTGTTATATTTAAAAGAAATAGAATTTCCTATGGCGATAAAAGACATTCAACGTTTTGAAGAGCTGAACAATGTAAGTATTAATGTTTATGGAATTGAAAATAAGAGTATAGTTGGTCCTCTATATTATACTCAGGAAAAAAGGATGCTCATGTAAATTTACTGTACATAACTAAAGGTGAAAACGCCCACTATTGTTGGATAAAACATTTAAGTAGACTTGTTGGTAGTCAACTATCAAAATAAGAAGGTAAGAAGTGGTTGTGTGAAGGCTGTTTGCTGCATTTCAGAAAAGAGGACCAACTAATTCAACACCAAAAATGGGGGTGTAATCATGTTTGTACGGTATTACCTACTCCTAAAAATAACATTCTAAAATTTAAGGATTATGAGAAACAGCTTCGAGTACCATTTGTTATATATGCTGACTTCGAGGCTTTGCTAAAACCATTTAATACATGTTCATCAAATCCAGCCCAACCTTTCACCAACACAACTCACATTCATGAACCTTTTAGCTTTGCATATTATATTAAATGTAGTTATGATGACTCTTTAAATAAGTTTGAGCTCTATAGAGGACCTGATGCACCTAAAGTTTTTATGGAAAGGCTTGAGAAAGATGCCATTCGTATATCCTCTATTTTAAATACGAGCATTCCAATGGAACCACTAACTTCATCAGAGCAAATGAATTTTGAAACTGAAACTAATTGTTTTATATGTGGTGAATGTTTATATACAGACAGGGTTCGCGATCATGACCATTTAACAGGAAAATATCGTGGTGCTGCTCACCAAGAATGTAATTTAAATTATAGAGTAAGTAAATTCATTCCAGTCATTCTACATAACGGTAGCAAATACGATAACCACTTTATCGTTAAAGAATTTGGAGCTTCAGATGTGAAAATTGATGTGATTGCAAATAATAAGGAGCAATACATATCGTTCACAAAATACATCAAAACTAGCAATAAAAAAAAACATTAAACTGCGATTTTTAGATTCATTCCGCTTTATGCCGAGTAGTCTTGATAAGCTGGCTAGTAATTTAAAATCAGATCAGTTTCATGAAATTCATCGTGTCTTTCCTAAAGAAGATGATTTTAATTTAATTCGTCAAAAGGGTATATTCCCTTATGAATATATTAGCTGGGTGGAAAGTCTTGAGGAGTGTTCTTTACCACAGAAAAATGCATTTTACAGTTCCTTAAACACAAGTCATATCAGTGATCAGGAATATTTACATGCACAACGTGTATGGACACAGTTCCACATTCAAACTTTAGGAGAATTTTCAGACATATATTTGAAGACAGATGTGTTATTATTAGCAGATGTTTTTGAAAATTTTCGAAATGTTTGTATGAAAACTTATGACCTTGATCCTTGTCAGTATTTCACTGCTCCTGGGTTAAGTTTCAGTTCAATGTTGAAAAAAAAACGAAAGTAAATTTAGAATTAATGACTGATATAGACATGATCAATTTTATAAAATCATCAATTCGAGGTGGATTAAGCCAATGTAGTGGACGGTACTCTAAAGCGAATAATAAATACATGCCTAGCTACAACCCTTGTGAAGAGTCAAAGTATATTGTCTACCTCGATGCAAATAACCAATATGGTTGGGCTATGAGTCAATATCTACCACTGAAAGATTTTCGCTGGCTGACACAACCTGAAATTGATGTCTTACATGTTGACACTCTTAATGATAACGATGATAAAGGATATATTTTAGAGGTAAATCTTGAGTACCCTAAAGAGTTACATGATGATCATAATGATTTACCATTTTGTCCTGAGAATATGAAATCTCCATACATCACATCACGAACAAAAATGTTAATTGCTAATGTAAATGATAAATGTAAATATGTAATACATTATCAAAACTTGAAACAGTGTCTACAGCATGGATTGAAATTAACTAAAATTCATCGCGTATTGCAATTTCATCAGTCAGCATGGCTCAAACCGTATATTGATCTAAACAATAATTTAAGAACGCAGTCAACAAACGCGTTTGAAAAAGATTTTTATAAACTCATGAATAATAGTGTTTTTGGAAAGACTATGGAGAATGTTGATAAACGAGTTGATGTAAAGCTGACAACAAAGTGGGAGAATGATGGTAAAAGGTATGGTGCGAGCAACTTAATAAGCAAGCCTAACTTTCATAGCTGTTCAATTATTCATGAGGATTTAGTTGTAATACAAATGAATCGTCTTAAAGTAACTTACAACAAACCCATATATGTGGGTTACACCATTCTGGAATTATCAAAAACACTTATGTATGAATTTCACTATGATTATGTAAAGAAAAACTATCTTGATAATGCTAAATTACTCTACACAGACACATATTCTTTTATTTATGAGTTTAAAACTGATGTTTTTTACGAGGATATCAAAACTGAGCTAAATAGGTTTGATACAAGTGACTACTCCAAGGATAATATTTACCATTTACCTCTAGTAAACAAAAAGGTTCTTGGGAAATTTAAGGATGAATGTGCTGGTGTTATTATAGACACCTTTGTAGGCACAAAATCTAAATCATACAGCTATATGACAATTGATGATGTAGTAGTAAAAAAATTAAAAGGCGTGAAAAAGAATGTTGTTAGTAAAGAGTTAGATATAAGTGATTATAAAAACTGTATAGTTAGTAACCCACCTGTATTATATAAGAAAATGTGTGTATTTAGAATTAAAAATCATCAGCTACATACCAATTTGTTGAACAAAGTTGCTTTAAGTAATGAAGACAACAAACGATTCATTATACCCAACACATTTAATACTCTTGCTTGGGGAAACAGTCGTATTGACGACTATTACTTTACTTAAGTCTAATGATCACTATATTGTAATATTTGTAGTGTGTTTTATATTGTAATATTTTTTGTAAAAAACTGTAAGTAGAATGTATAATGTTAGGCTACAGTAGTTTAGTACAAATAAGATAAGTAATACATTTTAGTGTAAAATGTTTGCTTTTGTATATTACGAAAAAGATTTTAAAAAAATTACTGAATGTGTGACCTAAACAAGGGGAATGTAAAAAATGTAAAGTGGAAATTGTAAATATCCATGTGTGAAAAAGTGAAATGGCTATCACCATTTTAAAATTAAAAAGACATTGTAATCTGGTAAACCTCGTTTTTTTTATTTCACAACAACAAAAATGTACAGAATGTGTAAACTAAACAAGGAATGTAAAAAATAAAAGATATAGTGATTTAGTGAACCTTATTTATATTTCACAAAAAAATGTACAGAATGTGTGAACTAAACAAGGGGAATGTAAAAAATGTAAAGTGGAAATTGTAAATATTCATGTGTGAAAAAATGAAAATGAAGAAATGACTATCACCATTTTTAGAATTAAAAGACATTGTGATCTGGTAAACCTTGTTTTTATTTCACAACAACAAAAATGTACAGAATGTTTAAACTAAACAAGGGGAATGTAAAAAAATGTAAAGTGGAAATTGTAAATATTCATGTGTGAAAAAAATGAAATGGCTATCACCATTTTTTTTAAATAAAAGACATTGTGATCTTGTAAACCTTGTTTTTATTTCACAACAAAGAGAGCTTTACAAAAATAGAATACAAAGAAATACCAATTCCTCAATCCTTGTCAATGTCCATGTCCACTCATTATTAACTTTCCTTTTATAACACTAATCACAATGACGACTGCCAACCTCTCTCCCACTGAGACATCACAGAATGTCAAAAGTTGTTTAGCTTTTCAACGATACTTTATCCGCTACACGTCTTAATGCAGAATGACTGTGGTGATAAGAAAGGTGCATGCTTGATCCAAAGGATTAATAGGTATATCACTATGCTGCAAAGGTTCTTCAAGACAAGTTCCAGGACTACACAAATAATAACCAGGTAGGTAGATTTCGAAAGTCAAGTATTGAATTACTTTGTTAATGACGCCATTGCCGGTACAGGTCTGGCATATCCTTTTCCATCGATGGTAAAAAGGTTTGATCTTCCTCCTCCTCTGTGGATGATGTTTGTTGTTGTTGCTTTTTTTCTTCATCACGCCCGTGGTATGAGGAAACAAAGTCTTTACACTGACTTCTATGACCATGATACAGTTTGACTAGCTGACAAGTAGCACACTGTCGCATAGAGGGTATTTTTGCCATAGCCACTTGCTTATGGTGATCATAATCCGTACATGGTTGCAATTCACTTAACACAGGGTCTTGAGTCCATGATTTTGGTACATGTTGCCAGATTTCTTTCACTGCATTTGCTGCGACATAATAAATGAATGATTTTGGAAGAGCCAATAATTCTTCTTTAGTAAAACTGTCTAGTTTCTTTTTACACACAAATGACTTTCCAATCGCTTTATCGGTAGCATCCCCTTTCTCCATGGTATCACGTTGATGTTTACACGTCGCTTGTAGAAATCTCACTGGTGTCATTCACAGGTAAACCTTTAGTTTTAATTTTATTTAACAACTCCCAGCAGGCATTGGTGGATAGCCAATGAAACAATTGCCACACCTGTGCCAAGGCTTTTTGGGATATATTTGTCACAGGGGCAGCGATCCATGAGTGTTTGCAGCGATGGACAGCACATGTCCATTAAATCGATACATTGACAGTAAGACGCTAAAAATGGTTGTAGCCATTGACGTTTTTCACTACCTTTAACAAATATTACATGGGCAGAAGACAAGTGAGCTTTCATGACCATGTCCAGGTGCTTATATGAAATGGTTCCTTGCTTCCAGTCTAGTTGCATATGAGTTTCAATCCACTGGGTTTGTTTACGGTCTTTATCACACAACAAATCAAACGCATAAGGTGGTTTAAACACCAAATGAGTAGCTTGTGATATCCAAAAAGTGGAACAATCGATGATGGCCACTTCTTTAAATATAAATTTGTTATCTCCAATTTTAAACCCTTGACAGTCGACAATCAGTGTACGCAACATGTTCACTCTTGTCTCGATCAAGTCCAACTGACCACAGACTGACAATTGTTCAGTAAGGTGTACCCATGTCATTTATTACATTCCATTCCATTCTAGTAAAAGAAAAGAAAAACATCGAGTAGTCACTATAGATGTTAGGATATGACAGTGGGGCATAAGAAATAATAATATAACAACAACAACAACCAATTTTTTTATTTCATTAATTTATTAGCATAACAAGTTTTACATTCTTTTTTCATTCTAGGATAGAGGCGGTACCATCTCATACAACAAAAAAGTCTTTTGTGTTTATAGTGTCCATAACACCGATGATATCCCAATGTCTCTAAACTGGATGTTTTTAATTGTGAGCTGCTCACTGAAGCACTGCCGGCACCATAAAGTCCACACGTATCATAACTTTTTTCATCACTCAGAGGCATGAGTGAGGGGTAACTTGAATGACAGGGTATATTACCCACCTCCATTCTGCACAGGTAGGGGCAGGCAGGTGACCAGCGCTGATGTTCCTGCATGGGTTCATCGCTCTCTTGCCATTGGTCTAAGATGATGGGACAAAACACACATTTCACTTCATCTCTTCTTTTTAAATAGTAGAATCCAGCGGCTGCTAAGGCTTGAGGGTTTATAAAAGGCACCGGCCACGTCGCAAAGGTCTTGAAACGTTGTTCCTCAGATTTTAAATTCATGGATGTAACTTCTCTTGAGGCTTGAAAGCAAGACATGACTGAGTGGTTTGATGTGTGTTGACCTGCTATTTATACACTTGTCACTTGGTTGGACAGTGGATAATAGTTGACTTGTTTGTGATGAATAATCAAACAGTAGGCCGTGGTATTGGCTGGAACATTGTCATGCGTTTTAAAATCTAGTCGAATGTCAATATTGGATGGTTTGACAGACTCTTCCAAGTAGGAACAGTCAAAGACAATCAGTGGCGCCCTTGTCTTAAAAGCTTGGGGTGATAACATGGGACAATTCTCTTTTTGATAATACGACCATCTAAATTTAGAAAACAAGTCGTACAGGGGGGCAAACTTATTTTTTGAAAAATCTAAATCCAGCCCTTCATAGGGAAACACAGCACCGTTGAGGAAAAAACGTGCATTTCTCAATTGCAGGTGATCAAATTGCGTGACATCTTTGGTTTGTTGATACTTGCGATTCGTTTGAAAACCCACAATCATGTAGAGAGGTCTCTCTGTATAGCGGGCTGTTTTTATAGACCAACTGTGTGTGTTGGTGGTGGGCAATAACGGATACTCATGGAGTGCCCAGCTTCTAAATTCCATGGGTAGAGGTATATCTCTCTTAACCATTTTGAGTATGTCCAGTTTTTTGCTATCGTTAAGGGTCACATGAGGCACTTTCCATAGCAAGCGTTAGTAGTGGAGTGATGCCGATTCTGCTTAGTGTCATGGCCGCCGCGCGAAATTGAAACATTTAAATAGACTTTTCTCTCGAACCCATGGTCGGATTTTAACAAATGACGTGTCATTGGACTCGGGCTGACGTCCTCTTTGCTGTGGACTACTCGTTATATTTTTGAAATTTTTTTTGAAAATTTTTGTTTTCAAAAGTAGGCGATAGTTTGAAAACCAAACATGATAGAACGTTGTGCCATGGCTCAAACGAACAGTCTTTATGACCTTTATATTTTGTAATAAAACGTTTTTACTTTTTATGTTTTTTTGAAAACACTCGAATTTTGAAAATCCTATATTTTGGAAACTAGGAACTCTACAAAAACGTTTATTTGACATAAATGAAAGGTCCCTATGCCCTCTACCCCCACAATAAATGTCAAGTCGCTAGAGCAAAAATTTGTGTTTTGGTAGTAGTGTGGTAAGGGGAAAGCTGTCTCACTTAGCAAGTTGTGAGCCCCTGCGACCTTGGAATGGAAGGAGCCATGCTAGGAGGGCGTGCTTGGATTCGTTTTTTTCGTCTCGTTGCGCTCTTTACGGGAATGTCGGTGTCGAAAAGATGAAAATTTGGAAACACGGTCTTTTTGGGGTAAAACCGTGATTTTGAACTTTTTGCTATATCTCGCGAACCAATCATGCTAGAGGCATGAACGAGGGGTCCAAGGACTCGGGCTGACGTCCTCTTTGCTATGGACCACACGTTATATTTAAAAAAAAAATTGGAAACTCGATTTTGGGGTAAACACGTGTTTTTTGTGATTTTTGCCGATATCTCACGAATCAATAACGCTAGAGACGTGTACGAGGTGTCCTAGGACTCGGGCTAACGCCCCCTTTCAAATGTGGTAGATATTTTTTTCCAAAAAATAATTCACAAAGGGCCTAACGCCGTACATGTTGAAAAAAAAATTCTTTACCGTTACCTGTTTATAATGTTTATGAAGCGTGGTGGTTGAGAGAGACGATACGGCTGGGTGTGTGTGTTTCAATGAACCTGTCGCTGACCATGGTGGCTGTGTTCAATAGAACAATCGCTATTTCGGCTGGTCGGTGTATGACAGAACGAGCATGCGTTTTCTGATATTTTACCTTTAACGTGTAAACGGTGATGAGAACTTGATTCTATGTTGGTCGAAGCGAGTACAGAAAACAAACTTACAGGAGGTGAAGGTCATTTGAGCTTATTGGAAGGCATTGATCTGACTTGACAATAGGTGCAATGGAAAAAATGACCAAGACGCTTGAAGGTGAAATAATCTGACCATCGTGGTGGCAGGGGAGTGTGAAAGGCGTGCACACATGTGTGAAACCACAGGCACGCTAAACCAGTGACATCCTGTTTTGCTTCGTACGTGACAAAATGCAAGTTCATGTGAAATTTGATCTTCCACAGGTGTTCGCTTGGGTGTTATCTGTCCACGTGCGCGATAACTGTTAACAAGTTACAGCCTGTTTTGCTTCGTACGTGACAAAATGCAAGTTCATGTGAAATTTGATCTGGCACAGGTGTTCGCCTGGGACGTTAGCTGTCCACGTGCACGATAAGAGAATGTTCAAAGCGTGGGAATCGCTGAATCAGTAAAAAGTATGATGCAACTTGTCGGAATGATGTCACAACCAATAGATAGGCAAGAGCTGCAAACAGTAGTGGTGGGAGGTGAAGGGAGGGAGAGGGGAGGGGTAATGTATGAGAGAACACAGGAGGAAAGGGAAAGACAAACATGTATGAACATGCATGAAGCGCGGGGCGCTGTACACAGAGAGCTAAAGGTGGTGTACAACATGTGTGAATAAATAAAAAGTACACAGGTTCACACAACATGTAATTTATTGATCCAAGAATTAAACGTAGAGTTAAACCCTAACCATTTGACGTAGAGTTTATTTCCTTTTTGTTTCAACACTTTTTCCACAAGGTAATGCTGAGGAAATGCTGTTTTCTGAAGTTCATGGAGATAAAATCTACCTTTTATGGGTTGATGGTTGAGGTCCTCGAGTAAATAGGTGACTGGACTGTCCAAGTAGACTCGACGAATTCGAAATAGTTCAGTCCCCCACTGAGGCGTGTAGCCCTTATTGAAGGCAGACTTAAATTTGCTCACACGAACAAAATCCCCAATGTTTAGTCGGTGACGTTTAGGATCGGCTGTTTTTATGGGGTTAAACAGTTTATCCAATCGCTGAATATTTTTAGTTATGAGACGTGGCTTGGTCCCAATCGTTCTATGTTTGGTGTCATTGTAACGTGATACTAGCTCAGGTAACATGTCCAACCAGCGATAACTGCCCTGAGCGGTAAACGCTTTCCACATATGGGTTTTCAATGTTCGGTTGAACCGCTCGACCACACTGGCTTTGAGATTGCTGTACGTGGTGTAATGGTGAATATCCTTAGATTTGAGAAAACTGGAGAAATCCTTGTTGAAAAATTCTTTCCCCTGGTCAGTTTGTAGCAACTGAGGTTGACGTTGGGAGTGTTGAATAATATGTTGAAAGGCCTTGGTAACTAGTGGGCCAGACTTGCGACGCACAGGTTCAACAAAGGCCATTTTGGAACAGACATCAATGACGGTCAACATATAGCGTACACCGTCGTTAACGCCAGCATAGGGTATCATTTCAACCAAGTCAGCCTGCCAAAGTTCATCCACACCTCGTGAAATCACCTTGAGTCGCGGATAGTGACGCCTAGCTGGGCGATGCAACTCGTGAGCAATACCCATTTTAATGGGTGAGGGCTTAAACAATAATTTTGGCATTTCGAAGTTCTTGTTCAATTTCTTGAATTTCCCAATCGTGACCGGTATGGCCAGCTTGACGTGAGGCATGCAACAACTGTAGCCGCTGGACGAGCTTATTGGGATTATGCCAGTAGGTAACATTCACAAGGGGTTTTAATGGTTTAAATGTCACTCCCGAAGCGGATGCTTTACGACGAGTACTTTGACTGGTGGGAAACATTTTTGCAATGATGGTTTTATATTTTTGAGATATATTGGCATTCACTTGTTGCGTGGGATCATACTGTCTTTTGTGAGCATGGGTATCCAATAAAATGGATTTATATTTGTCAAGATCCTCTGACGTATAATCATGGGAAGAGGGGGTCCGAGAAAAGAGCAGCTTTAACAGTCCTGGCGTTAATTTATAGTTGATGTTTTTAATGACAGCTTTAGTACGAGCAAATTTAATGGATGAATCGCCAATTTTAAAACTATCATCCTCATAGCGAACACCATACGTGGTATCTGTGTTTCCAATAAATAGATCGGTGAAATAGGGTTCCAATGTTGATCCATAATATTTTATTAAAATGGTTTTCAGTTGAGCTTTATGTTGAGGGGTGGCCAAGAGTTGTGAAAACGGAGACGCCCTGGAAGGGCAAGGTGTTTCGACCATGGCCAAGGATTTCTTTTTTCTCAAAAACTCTGCAAGGGGTGCGGCCTTTTTTTGAGGCGTAAACACTTGTTCCTCCTCATCCTCAACTTCACTAACACTAGTCAAATCTTCCTGTTCCTCTTCCTCTTCCTCAGGGTCCTCGTGCAGCGTCTGCGTGGCTTGTGAAACGGTGGGTAGCGTTTCAGATGGCTTGAAAGAGGGTTTCAACATGGCTTTTAGCGGAGGTGCTAAATGTTGTTGAATAAACAAAGCATGATTGGCACGTGATTGTTTCAATTGACGAAACTTTTGGCGAATAGTATTTTTTGCTCTAATAATATGCTTTTTTAATTGACTCTCTGCTAACGCCATGGTGTCTTGGCAAATGACTTGCCGGGGAATGAGACAAGGCCTTAAATAGCAATAAAATGATCAAACCCTAAGCGATACCGTCCTTGGTTGAGTTCACTTTGTTTGTCAATCACTAAACAGGCATGACGTTGAGTGTTCCAGCACTTGGCACACAATTCTGTAAACATTTGAAAGGTCATATCCGGATTCACATGTTCATTATAAATGTGACGACTGTTCCTCTCGTCCTGACGAAATAAAACAATGACATTGGCATTGTCACGAATCAACTGTTTGGACATTTTAGAATACGTTTGCCCAAGATAGAAGCAATCGATATGTTTGTGTCGACCCATGCTGAAATAGCTTTGAATGATGCCTTGACGTTCAGTGGATACATCATCGAAAATCATGAGTGAATCAGGCTTTACCTCATCCGGTGAAATCACATTTTCTTGCATGGAAAATGTAAAATAACCCATATTCTCTTTTTGTAATCCAGACATGACTTGATCCAGAAACACGTAGAGGGGTTGGTAGAGAGATTTTGCAAAAATATAAATATTTTGAAAACGCAGACCATTGGGCGCTGTAATGAGCGTTAGCAAAAGATTAGTCTTTCCACAGCCGGAAGGCCCCACAATGATGCAGCGAATGGAAGATGGAAACAGTGAACCATGGCGTTGTTCACGTGATGTGGGACAGAGATGGGAAACCATGTCCCCCACGGGGAATGACTCTTGCTGCTTAATAATCTTCATGTCAACTAAGGCTTAGACAGGCTAGCCGGCTGTCTATATACAGGACACCGAACCTTGTCATAGAAACAGTAGACTGCTACTACAGGTTGACGATGGATGTCTTTGGACGTGCGTTGATGGCCAAAGATAGGCCTGTCCTCATACATGATCCTAAACAGGAAACAGATCCTGCTAATAAACACTATGTGGATAGGTCAGTAGTGCCACGCACAAAACAGGGAGATTATGACTTTAAGGGAAAGCGGTTAACCCATGTAAAACATCCTCAAGTGTCTACAGACGTTACTACGAAAAAGTATGTGGATAACAAAGTGTATGAGTTTTATGACAAAGTGCCCCAGCTTATGGTGAATGGCTATAGCGCTAATCACCATCGGATTATTCACGTGGAAGACCCACAAGACGAAGACGATGTTTGTACCAAGCGTTACGTGACCCATGAAATGAAAAGGCTTTATAAATTTATCCCATCTGTGTTTTTAGTGTATCTGACAAATGAAAAACCTGTGAATGACAGAAACCATTTACCGCTAGTCCATGATCAGCACTTGACCTATGTGCTTGCTTCGGGTTTAAGCCACTATCGATTACACTATGATGGAACCATTCACATCAAATATGCCATACCTGATGAGAACCATTTACAAATAAAGATAAATGGTCATAGGATGTTGGTCCATGACCATGAAATGGTCAATGCAGGTGACGAATTATCCTTTTATCTCATGTTGACATGGGATGAAAAGCAAGCGGGGAAAACCATAAACGATTTCCCACTTTATGTGGAATTGGAATATACAGCCATGAAATAACCATCTGACGTTAGTTGTGATTTAAACTTTCGTGTGAAAGGTTGTTGGTCATTATCATCATGGTGAAACAAAGGTATGCAGTGAGAAAGACTAAAAAAAGGACTTTGTCCTTGGCAAAGCCAGGGCTTACAACATTCGAGGACAAGCCCTTGCAAAAGAAAAAAAGAAAAAATAATGTATTGACCATAAGGAAAGCCCTTCGAGCAGCACAGAGACAGGTTATTCCAAAACGTCGGCGACAGGTTTCAAACCAAGGGCGAGTGATTCCCGTTCCCAAACGAGCGGGATTTTTACCTGCATTATTTGCTGGTTTGGCTGCTCTGGGCTCACTTTTGGGCGGTGCCAGTGCAGTGGCGAAAACCATTAAAGCCGCGCAGCAGGGCAAGCAACAACTCAAAGAAAGTCAGCGACACAATGAAACGATGGAAGCGATTGCCATGGGGGCTAGAAATGCCAATTTAAAGCCAGCCTTTTATCAACAAGGATTTGGGATTACACCATTTCGAAATATTAAAAAAAAAAAAAATTAACCTCAGCCATAGCGAGACATGCCCTGACGCATCAACAAGTGGAAAGCTATGCTAAACAACTAAAGCTTTCTCATTTTCGAGGTGTGTTTATGCGAAACCAATTACCCCCACGACCCTGGAAACAGGAATGTGCTGTTGTCAATTTGGATGATCACCGAGGACCAGGAACGCATTATGTAGCTTATGTCAAAGAGGGATCCACGGTATGGTACTTTGACAGTTTTGGGAATTTGCCCCCGCCCATGGAACTAGTGACCTATTTTGGAAACAGGATCAAGATATATTATAATGTGAAACGAGAGCAAACGTTTAACAGCCAACAGTGTGGACGTTTGTGTTTAATTTTTTTATATAAGACGCAGCATAAGCAAAAACGCCACCAGTATGTCGGCAGAAAGTAAAACGTTTACAGTGCATGGACGTGGACCTGAAGTCAGCCTAGACTTTTACCCGCCTATCGAATTGAGTGAAAAACCCTATGGTTTAGGACTTGTTTCTCTTGAAACGTACAATCGAATATACAACATACGTGAAAATGTGAACAACAAGTTTTACTATGATGATTCTGTGCTCACCCTGAACTCTGGTGGATACACGATCGATGATATTTATGAACACATTTATGTGGTGTTGATCAATCAGTATGGTTTAAAGTCATTTCTCGACGGAACGCACAAGTTTGAACTTGTAGGCAATACTAACACTCATCGCTGCAGTATTTTCTCTACCTTCAACATTGACTTTAAAACACACCCCGATTCCATTGGCCCATTACTCGGATTTAAACCACGTGTGTTGGAGCCCAACAAAAAACATGAATCGGACCATGAAGTGAAATTCATTGAGGACCATCATGTGTCGGTGACGTGTAATATTATTAGCCAAGTGTACACCAATCAAGAACCATCGCATTCGCTTTATGACTTTATTGCGACATCGCCCAATGGGTATATTATTCGTGAAAACCCTCCAGTGGTGCTTTTTCATGCTGTGGCTGTTGATAGTATTAGTAATATAACATTAAGACTGATCAATAGAGATCAACAACTCATTGATCAAGATTCCACCACACCAGTGACTTACAAGTTGGTGCTAAAGCCACTATGAAATTTGTGTATAAAGCAACAACACCGTCTAGGAATAGTGTTAGTTGTTTGCCACGTGAATACACGTTAACATCTCAAGGCAAGCAGATTTTACAGCATTTGGGTTACTACGTCAGCCCTCATAATGAATTCTATCCTAGAGATAGCAAACCACATCGAGGAGCAACCAGGAGTGGTAAGAATTGATCTCCATTCCTATCAAGCTCAAACACCTGGACTCAATAACAATGATGAAATTCAATTTGTTATCAACAACCAAGATATTTACACCCTACCGCATGAAAGTGTTATTCAGATTGAAGGTCGGCTCACCAAAGCCGATGGCTCTACACCCACTACATCCAAGTTGGCCAACCATGGTTTGGCCTTTCTGTTTTCTGAAGTGCGGTATGTCATTAACGATATCGTAGTGGATAGCACTCGAAATGTGGGCATTTCCAGTGTCATGAAACTATACCCCTCTTATAGTGAGGAAGAAGGTAAAACACTTTGCATGGCAGGTTGGTGTCCTGACTCGACCAATGACTGGATGGTACACACCGATGGGACCTTTACTGGATATTTACCTCTTAAACTGGTTCTCGGCTTTGCCGAAGATCACCAACGCATTGTGGTTAACGCAAGGCAAGTGCTTTACCTAGTGAGAGACAGGAGTGATAATAATGCACTCAAGGGAGCCGACAATGCCCCCATCGATTCAAAAATTCAACTACAACGCTTGCTATGGAAAGTCCCCCATGTGACCCTCGAAGATAGCAAAAAACTGGACATACTCAAAATGGTAAAGAGAGATATGCCTCTACCTATGGAATTTAGAAGCTGGGCACTCCATGAGTATCCGCTATTGCCCACCACCAACACACACAGTTGGTCTGTAAAAACAGCTCGCTATACAGAGAGACCTCTCTACCTGATTGTGGGTTTTCAAACGAATCGCAAGTATCAACAAACCAAAGATGCCACGCAATTTGATCACCTGCAATTGAGAAATGCACGTCTTTTCCTCAACGGAGCTGTGTTTCCCTATGAAGGACTGGATTTGGATTTTTCAAAAAATAAATTTGGCCCCCTGTACGACTTGTTTTCTAAATTTCGATGGTCGTATTATCAAAAAGAGAACGGCCCCATGCTACTACCCCAAGCGTTTAAGGCAAGAGCGCCACTGATTGTCTTTGACTGTTCTTACCTGGAAGAGTCTGTCAAGCCATCCAATATCGACATTCGACTAGATTTTGAAACGCATGACAATGTACCAGCCAATACGACAGCCTACTGTTTAATTATTCATCACAAACAAGTCAACTATTATCCACTGTCCAACCAAGTGACGAGTGTATAAATAATAGCTCAACCCACGTCAAGTCGCTCAGTCATGTCTTGCTTTAAAGCCTCAAGAGACGTTACATCCATGAATTTAAACTCTGAGGAACAACGTTTCAAGACTTTTGCCACGTGGCCAGTGCCTTTCATAAACCCTCAAGCCTTGGCGGCCGCTGGATTCTACTATTTAAAAACAAGAGATGAAGTGAAATGTGCCTTTTGTCGCATCATCATAGACCAATGGCAGGAGGGCGATGAACCCATGCAGGAACATCAGCGCTGGTCACCCACCTGCCCCTACCTGTGTAGAATGAAAGTGGGAAATATACCCTGTCATTCAAGCTATCCCTCACTTGTGTCACTGGGTGATGAAAAAAATACAAGTTACGATACGTGTGGACCGTATGGTATCCATGGTGCTTCGGTGAGCAGCTCACCATCAAAAACACCTAGTTTAGAGACATTGGGACATCATCGGTGTTATGGACGTTACAAACACAAGAGACTATATTGTTGTATCAGTTGCTATCGTCCTTATCCCAAAATGACAAAGGCCTGTAAGACGTGTAATGATAATAAAATGATGTAATTCTTAAATTGTTATTTTTGCATGTCCCTCTGTCTTACCCTAACCTTAATTTGAAACTAGCATGGAAGGTAAGCCCATGCCATGATCACACGTGATCGTCAGTCAGTCGTCAGTTGAACTTGGTCCAGGCAAGCGTCAACATGTTGCGCACACTCATTGTGGATTGCCAAGGGTTTAAAATTGGTGACAACAAATTTATATTTAAACAAGTGGCCATAATCGATTGTACCACGTTTTGGATATCGCAAGCTACGCATTTGCTATTTAAACCACCCCATGCTTTTGATTTGTTGTGTGAAAAAGACCGTAAACAAACCCAGTGGATTGAAAATCATAGGCAACTAGACTGGAATCAGGGAACCATTTCCTATAAATATTTGGATGTGGTTATGAAAGCACACTTGTCCTCGGCCAATGTGGTATTTGTGAAAGGTAATGAAAAACGTCAATGGTTGCAACCATTTTTGACGTCTTACTGTCAATGTATCGACCTCATGGAGTTGGGCTGCCCCTCCCTGCAAACGCTCATGGATACTTGTTCCTGTGGCAACATTACCCATACAGCCCTATCGCATGCGTGGCATCTCTTTCATTGGTTAACCACCCATGCCTGCTGGGAGTTGTTGAACAAAATTATAACTCAAGATTTACCTGTGAATGACGTCAGTGAGATTTCTACAAGCGACGTGTAAACATCTACAGCACGTGATACCATGGAGAAAGGCAATGCTACGGACAAAGCCATCGGCAAGTTCTTTGTGTGCAAAAAGAAACTAGACAGTTTTACCAAAGAGGAACTCTTGGCGCTGCCCAAGTCGTTCATTTATTATGTGGCCGCCAATGCAGTGAAAGAAATCTGGCAACATGTACCAAAATCATGGACTCAAGACCCTGTGTTGAGTGAATTGCAACCCTGTACGGATTACGATCACCATAAGCAAGTGGCCATGGCAAAAATACCGTCTATGCGTCAGTGTGCGACTTGCCAGCTAGTGAAACTGTATCACGGTCATAAAAGTCCATGTAAAGACTTTGTTGAATCATTCCACGGGTGTCATGGCGAGAAAAAGCAACAACAACAACAACAAACACAAACATCGTCCACAGAGGAGGAGGAAGACCAAACCTTTTTACCATCGATGGAAAAGGATATGCCAGACCTGTACTGGCAATGGCGTCATTGACAAAGTGATTCAATACTTACCTTTCGAAATCCATCTTCCAGGTTATCGTTTTTGCGGCCCTGGAACTCGTCTCGAAAAACGTTTACAACGTGGTGATGTACCCATTAATCTTTTGGATCAAGCATGCAAGGAACATGACCTTTCTTATCGCCATAGTCATCCTGGTTCAAGACATGTGGCAGATAAATTGTTATTGAAGAAAGCTAAACAACGTTTCACATCCAGTGATGCCTCAGTAGGTGAAAGGATGGCAGCCCTAATTGTCATGAGTGCTATGAAAGGAAAGTTGATGATGCATGGACATAAACATTGAGGAGTGAGGAATTGGGATGTGTTTGTATTCTATTTTTCTTTTGTCAATTCCCTTATGGTTATGAAATAAAAACAAAGGTTTACCAGAGCACGATGTTATGTTATTTTTAATTTTAAGAAATCGTGATGTTGATGGCTGATTTTTTTCATTTTACACATTTCACACATAATGAATTCACACACTGCCATTTGTCATTTTGCAATTTACAGATTTTAAAAATGTTCGTTTCAAGTTTTGCGTTTTTAATGATATGGATTTTTCCAGTTTGTTGATGACACATTTTAAACAATGTCCGTTTAAAGTTTTTTGAATTTTCATATTTCACAAATGGCCATTTCCAGTTTTTAAAAATGTCCGTTTTAAGTTTTGCGTTTTTGGTGATATGGAAACATGGATTTTCCATTTTGCTGTTTTCACATTTTTTCCATTTGGTGTATGTCGAAAGTTGAGATTTGACAATGATGTTGATGCAAGTGCTTGACCATGGCGATGCTGCAGTGAGTTAATGTGTGTTTGGAGAAACGTCGAGGTCTACGACTACTGCAGGTAAGACTGTTTTTACAAAAATAATGTCTTTTGACTGCCACATTTCAATGAAAAAACGAAACTATTTAAAACAAAATGAGTATATAAGTGACCATTTACCCCCTCCCCACCCACCCACCCTACCTCACCGTGTTTGCTCTGGTCAACCATATACATCAGCTTTCTCTCCACTCATACATTCACATCTGTCTTTGGGAACAAACACAACCACTTTATTTATTCCCAAAAGCACATTCTCGACATGCACACTCATCCCAAAAGAACTTTTTAGTTTATCATTTACATTACGAAAAATAATTAAATACTATTTATTAAAGTTACTAAAAATCTTACTTATTTCATATTTACAAAAAAACTCAACTTTGTACAGCGTTAAAATAATCAAACTATTAACCAATCAAAAAATTTAAAAAAAATAAGGTTGCATAGAACTTTTTAAAGAGCAAAAGGTCCATGTGGGTTGTCACTATTTACAAAATCTACTATTTACAATGACAGAAACCAATATTTACAAAATACTAAATCTACAAGTTACATAAAGCTATGTCCCATAAACGATTAAACAGTGAAATCACACCTTCTCTTCCTTGCGATCATAACCCCAGGGCAGGCTGGTGAGCAGGTCATCAGCCCACACACGTTTGTTATCCATGGAGGCGAGGGTGCGTTTTCTCTGTTCCACAAGATACAAATGATGGTTGCTTGATTGTATCCTGCACTGTGTATGAGACATAGCTTTGCCCGTGCGTAAAACCGCTAAGTAATCGTCTACACGTAGCGATTTTACCACTGCCCTACCTACACCTTTTGCTCTTTTGGATTCCTTACAGTCGAGTGTGCGATAAGCATACATTTTCGAAGCCAAACCTACGAATTCCGTCATAATGGAATCACCGCATTCATCTTTTAAAACGCCCATTTTCTTCTTGTTTTTTATGGGCAGCTGAAACACGTTGTCAGCGCTATAGCAAGAGGTGTCGAACCAGTCACTATGTTGCCTCATGACGTCATAGGGGTTGCAGTGGCGAATGTGGTAAATGAATGAGTCCGTGTCCATATACAAAAGAGAAACGTCCTCAAAATGGCGTTTGGCAAACTCATAGTGGAATCGATACATGACCGATTTAGAAAAGTCTAAAATGACTTGACCCAAGTAAATGGGCTTATCCATGGTCACGCTGGCCTTACTCATTTCAATAGTAGCCAAATCCTCATCGATAATTTTGATCGATTTGAAATTTGGCTTGGCAATGTACCGCCGGGCACCCCACTGCCCCTCCCAGACATTGACCAATTTAATGTCACGGTATTTGCGGACATTCTCCATGGACTTGCCATAGATGCAGTTGTTCATTAATTTAAAAAAATTAATTTCAAACTGCTGTGTTGCCATTTGTCGGTGCTCTGTGTTGAGTCTCATGTATGGCTCAAGCCATGCTTTTTGAGCAAAAGAAATACCCCTGTGGATTTTCTTCAACACCAAGCCTTGGGCGAGGCATTGCACCAACATTTGGATATGTAGCACATACCGATTTTTGTTGTAAAGTGTGCCCATGAGTTTTTCAATTTTCACTTTACTGTCAGGGGGAACCATTTGCTCAAGGCAGAATGGGAAATCGGCATGTTCATCATACAAGGATGAGGGATATTCAATATCCACTTCTAGCACATATCCACGGCCTGTTTCTTGGCTAGCCATGTTCACATCAAATTCTGACACTTGTTTGTCTGTCAGCCAAGCAAACTTCCCATAGGGCAAAGGCTGACTCATGGCGTAACCGTACAAATTATTCACGTCATAGTACATTAAGTACGATTCTTGTTTTTCCGGTGAATAATCAGGCATGTAGACATTGTTCGCTTCGGCATGGCGCTGGTTAAGTGACACAAAGCCGCCACGAATGCCCTTTTCAAAAAATAGAACCATGTCTACGTCAGTGAGTAAATCCAATTCCACTTGAGTGTATTTCAAAGCGGCATCAAACGAGAGTCCAGGACTCGTGTAATAGTGAGCCGGGTCAAGACCGTAAATGTGTTGACACAAGTTACGGAATTTTTCAAACACATCAGTGAGCAGCAATACATCCAGTTTTAGGTAATGCAAAGCATATTCACTTAGCGTGTTCATGCCAAACACTCGCCAAACTTGACATGCATGTGCATAGTCTTCATCGGAAACGGTACTGCGTGTTAGTTTCGAGTAAAATTTCTCTTGTGGTGGGAGTTTTCTTTGCTTTAACACGTCCCAGCTGTTGCAGAAATCATACGGGAATATACCTTTCCGAATGCACAATTGAAATTGCTCAGGAACATTAAAATGCATTCTAGTATTTTTTAATTCCTCCTCATTCAAGCCATTCACAAGGCTGTCTAGCGAGGATGCCATAAACTTAAAGGAATCCAAAAATCGAATGCTAAAGTCGCCCAACCACCATGTCAGGGCCGTAAAACGCTCATGGTTTTGGGGAATAATGGTAAACGAGCCCTTGTTGACATGGCCCAATTCACGAATCAAAAACTGAATGTCATAATTCGCCAGATTGTGGAAAAAGACACTAATGAAACGAGGAGCTGGAAAGTTCAAGTTGCATTTACTATGCGCAGCTCCACGAAACTCCCCTGTAAAGTGTGAGTGGTCTCTGACTTTTTCCTCTCCACTTAAAATAGGCTTTTCGCAAATATGGCATGTCGTGGCATGGTCATACTGCTGCTGCTGTTCTGGAGATAGGCTCATGGGTACTGGGTGGTCTAGTAATTCCTGTACATGATCGACCAACTTGACAAGTTCATCCAAGAACCATTTGGCACAATCTGGCCCCTCACGGTATTTGTAAACGGATTGCGTGGGGTCATAGGCACACACCACATTAAATCCTATGGCAAAGGGTTCATGTTTTTGAATGGCTGTGGTTGAGCTCATGGAGGGATCTGGTTCACATCCCGCCATGGGTGTAGTGAGAGCTTCAAAATCTGCATATACCACATAGGGAACAGTGTCACGCTTGTGAATGTCCTTAAACTTTAACACAGCCTTGTCCCCTTGTGGCAATATCAATCTCACCGCTTCCTGAGAAACACAATCTACCCTATGACGTTCTAAGAGCATGGGGGTTGTAAAATATTGCAAGCAACGATCACAAATATGTGTTTTATGTCCATGCTTAGACGTTTGACTGCTTAGCAATCTACTCAGGCTTTTAATGAGGCAATAGTGATTCACCTCTCCTACAGATAAATATAAAAGATGAATGTGGTGTCGTTTCGGTTCTTTTGTGGCATAAAGAGGACCCACAATCTCATCACCATTAAGGCCATACACCATGAACGAAAAGTCCTGGTTGTCTTGTTCAAACCTATGGATCTCGGTTAAGTCCATAGGGAACGATACTCGAGTTAGATTTAAAGTATGTTTCAATTCATCAAACTTGGCCTTGTACTTTCCCGGCCAACAACCATTACGGTCTTGAGCTGGTTGCAAAAACGCATCCACAGACCACAGAAAGCAATCATTGTCACGATTCTTTATATTGACCACAGCCTTTTTCAAAGCTATAGCTGGTGGTGTTTTAATATAGCTAGACCCAGCATTCAACGGGTTGAATTGACAAATGTTGATTTGCAAATGATGAATTTTGTCTAAGGCTAGACCACTCGGTCCTTGTTGCAGTTTATCAAATTTTGATAGCAAGGCATTCACCACGTGGGTTTCATACCACTGTTCCAAATTATGGGCTATGAATAGCTCTTGCATTTTACTGCAAATATAAAAATGTCTCTTTATGCTCTACGTCCTTCTTTTTATATACGAAATCGCACACCAGTTCTGTATTCACCTTTAAAGCCGTATGCAACCTTTGCGCTGTACAAATTTCAATTTTAAAAATTTCAAAACAAGATTGTAAAAATTCTTTGGGAATCAAACTTTTTCTAACATTGACCACGCGGCCAGAGCACACTCGCGATTTAAAACAACTATTTAGGGGTTCCCAAATTAGCGTATCGGTAGCAGTAGCAAAAGACATTATTTTAGAAAGAACACTCTCACCTGAGTTTTCAGCTGTAGACTGCTTGACAATAATCCCAAACACACACGTTCCTGGTTATTCACAGAGGTCAAGCGTTTTCCAACACTCTAAAAAGAAATAAAATAAACCACCATAAGTATATCCATACCATATAGTTTATGCCTTTCATAAACAAAACAAAATCAAACAGGTTATATTATATAATAAAACAAATCTCACCTTGACGTATAATGCTTTGCTATATTCCCGTCTCGTGGGCTAGTGTGGAAATGGTTTTCTTTTCAATCTGTCTGTCTTTCTCTTTCTTTAATATATATTTCCCACAGACACACGACAGGTAGGCTATACACGTTATCTGCAAACAAATAAATAAATAAATAAAATCATTAATTACCTAATCAATAAATAATTGCATGTATTTATATAAAATCAATAAATATATAAATGAATAAATATATACCTACCCCACAACAAGGTTAAGTATTTTCCACCAACACCAAAACTGTTAAACAAAACCAGGGGTTTCATGCAACGCAGTGTGTTCAAAGGTAGTCCACCCAAGTGAGAGTGGAAATGATAACGACATGTCTTTATATATGCTACGTTGCATGTATAATAATTTTTTCCCACGCTTTGAACATTCTGTTATCGGTCACGTGGACAGCTAACGTCCCAGGCGAACACCTGTGGCGAATCAAATTTCACATGAACTTGCATTTTGTCACGTACGAAGCAAAACAGGCTGTAACTTGTTAACAGTTATCGCGCACGTGGACAGATAACACCCAAGCGAACACCTGTGGAAGATCAAATTTCACATGAACTTGCATTTTGTCACGTACGAAGCAAAACAGGATGTCACTGGTTTAGCGTGCCTGTGGTTTCACACATGTGTGCACGCCTTTCACACTCCCCTGCCACCACGATGGTCAGATTATTTCACCTTCAAGCGTCTTGGTCATTTTTTCCATTGCACCTATTGTCAAGTCAGATCAATGCCTTCCAATAAGCTCAAATGACCTTCACCTCCTGTAAGTTTGTTTTCTGTACTCGCTTCGACCAACATAGAATCAAGTTCTCATCACCGTTTACACGTTAAAGGTAAAATATCAGAAAACGCATGCTCGTTCTGTCATACACCGACCAGCCGAAATAGCGATTGTTCTATTGAACACAGCCACCATGGTCAGCGACAGGTTCATTGAAACACACACACCCAGCCGTATCGTCTCTCTCAACCACCACGCTTCATAAACATTATAAACAGGTAACGGTAAAGAATTTTTTTTTCAACATGTACGGCGTTAGGCCCTTTGTGAATTATTTTTTGGAAAAAAATATCTACCACATTTGAAAGGGGGCGTTAGCCCGAGTCCTAGGACACCTCGTACACGTCTCTAGCGTTATTGATTCGTGAGATATCGGCAAAAATCACAAAAAACACGTGTTTACCCCAAAATCGAGTTTCCAATTTTTTTTTTAAATATAACGTGTGGTCCATAGCAAAGAGGACGTCAGCCCGAGTCCTTGGACCCCTCGTTCATGCCTCTAGCATGATTGGTTCGCGAGATATAGCAAAAAGTTCAAAATCACGGTTTTACCCCAAAAAGACCGTGTTTCCAAATTTTCATCTTTTCGACACCGACATTCCCGTAAAGAGCGCAACGAGACGAAAAAAACGAATCCAAGCACGCCCTCCTAGCATGGCTCCTTCCATTCCAAGGTCGCAGGGGCTCACAACTTGCTAAGTGAGACAGCTTTCCCCTTACCACACTACTACCAAAACACAAATTTTTGCTCTAGCGACTTGACATTTATTGTGGGGGTAGAGGGCATAGGGACCTTTCATTTATGTCAAATAAACGTTTTTGTAGAGTTCCTAGTTTCCAAAATATAGGATTTTCAAAATTCGAGTGTTTTCAAAAAAACATAAAAAGTAAAAACGTTTTATTACAAAATATAAAGGTCATAAAGACTGTTCGTTTGAGCCATGGCACAACGTTCTATCATGTTTGGTTTTCAAACTATCGCCTACTTTTGAAAACAAAAATTTTCAAAAAAAATTTCAAAAATATAACGAGTAGTCCACAGCAAAGAGGACGTCAGCCCGAGTCCAATGACACGTCATTTGTTAAAATCCGACCATGGGTTCGAGAGAAAAGTCTATTTAAATGTTTCAATTTCGCGCGGCGGCCATGACACTAAGCAGAATCGGCATCACTCCACTACTAGCGTTGTAGTTGAATTTTTGTATCAATGGGGGCATTGTCGACTCCCTTGAGTGCATTATTATCACTCCTGTCTCTCACCAGATAAAGCACTTGCCTTGCGTTGACCACAATGCGCTGGTGATCTTCAGCAAAGCCTAAAATCAGTTTAAGAGGTAAATATCCAGTGAAGGTGCCTTCGGTGTGTACCATCCAGTCATTGGTCGAGTCAGGGCACCAACCCGCCATGCAAAGTGTTTTAGCTTCTTCCTCACTATAAGAGGGATATAGTGTCATGACACTGGAAATACCCACATTTCGAGTGCTATCCACCACGATATCGTTAATGACATAACGTACTTCAGAAAACAGGAAGGCGGAAGCATGGTTGGCTAACTTGGATGTAGTGGGTGTAGAACCATCGGCTTTGGTGAGCCGACCTTCAATCTGAATAACACTTTCATGCGGTAGAGTGTAAATATCTTGGTTGTTGATAACAAATTGAATTTCATCATTGTTATTGAGTCCAGGTGTTTGAGCTTGATAAGAATGCAGATCAATTCTTACCACTCCTGGTTGCTCCTCGATGTGATTCGCTACCTCTAGAATAGAATTCATCGCGGGGGTTAATGTGGTAACCCAAATGCTGTAAAATCCGCTTGTTCTGAGATGTTAACGTGTATTCACGTGGAAAACAACTAACACCATTCCTAGACGGTGCTGTTGCTTTATATACAAACTTCATAGTGGTTTTAGCACCAACTTGTAAGTCACTGGTGTGGTAGAATCTAGATCGATGAGTTGTTGCTCTCTATTGATCAGTCTTAATGTTATATTACTAATACCATCGACAGCCACAGAATGAAATAGCACCACTGGAGGGCTTTCACGAATAATATAGCCATTGGGCGATGTTATAATAAAGTCATAAAGCGAATGCGACGGTTCTTGATTGGTGTACACTTGACAAATAATATTACACGTCACCGACACATGATGGTCCTCAATGAATTTCACTTCATGGTCCGATTCATGTTTTTTGTTGGGCTCTAACACACGTGGTTTAAATCCTAGTGATGGACCAACGGAATCGGGGTGAGTTTTAAAGTCAATTTTGAATGTAGAAACAATACTGCAGCGATGAGTGTTGGTATTTCCTACAAGTTCAAACTTGCGCGTTCCATCGAGAAATGACTTTAAACCATATTCATTGATCAACACCACATAAATGTGTTCATAAATGTCATCTATCGTGTATCCACCAGAGTTCAGGGTGAGCACAGAATCATCATAGTAAAACTTGTTGTTCACATTTTCACGTATGTTGTATATTCGATTGTACGTTTCAAGAGAAACAAGTCCTAAACCATAAGGTTTTTCACTCAATTCGATAGGTGGGTAAAAGTCTAGACTCACTTCAGGTCCACGTCCATGCAGTGTAAACGTCTTACTTTCCACCGACATACTGTTGACGTTTTTGCTTATGTTGCGTCTTATATAAAAAAATAAACACAAACGTCCACACTGTTGGCTGTTAAACGTTTGCTCACGTTTCACATTATAATATATCTTGAACCTGTTTCCAAAATAGGCCACTAGTTCCATGGGCGGGGGCAAATTCCCAAAACTGTCAAAGTAACATACAGTAGATCCCTCTTTGACATAAGCTACATAATGTGTTCCAGGTCCTCGGTGATCATCCAAATTGACAACAGCACATTCATGTTTCCAGGGTTGTGAGGGTAATTGGTTTCGCATAAACACACCTCGAAAATGAGAAAGCTTCAGTTGTTTAGCATAGCTTTCCACTTGCTGATGCGTCAGGGCATGTCTTGCTATGGTTGAGGTTAAAGATGTTTTTTTTGTGTTTCGAAAAGGTGAAATCCCAAATCCCTGTTGATAAAAGGCTGGCTTCAAATTGACATTTCTAGCCCCCATAGCAATGGCCTCCATTGTTTCATTGTGTCGCTGACTTTCATTGAGTTGTTGCTTGCCCTGTTGCACGGCTTTAATGGTTTTTGCCACTGCACTGGCGCCGCCTAAAAGTGAACCTAGAGCAGCCAGACCAGCGAATAATGCAGGTAAAAATCCCGCTCGTTTGGGGACGGGGATCAATCGCCCTTGTTTTGAACCCTGTCGCTGACGTTTTGGAATAACATGTCTCTGTGCTACTCGAAGAGCTTTCCTTATGGTCAACACATTATTTTTTCTTTTTTTCTTTCGCAAGGGCTTGTCCACGAATGTCATAAGACCAGGCTTTGCCAAGGACAGGCTCATATTTTTTGTCTTTCTCACCACATATCTTTGTTTCACCATGATGATGATGACCAACAACCTTTCACAAGAAAGTTTAAGTCACAACTAACATTAGATTGTTATTTCATGGCTGTATATTCCAATTCTACATAAAGTGGGAAATCATTTATGGTTTTTCCAGCTTGCTTTTCATTCCATGTCAACAGGAGATGAAAGGATAATTCGTCTCCTGCATTGACCATTTCATGGTTATGGACCAACATCCGATGACCATTTATCTCTATTTGTAAATGGTTCTCATCAGGTATGGCATATTTGATGTGAATGGTTCCATTACAGTGTAGTCGATAGTGGCTTAAACCTAAGCAAGCACATAGGTCAAGTGCTGGTCATGAACTAGCGGTATATGGTTTCTCTCATTCACAGGTTTTACATTTGTCAGATGCACTAAAAATACAGATGGGATAAATTTATAAAGACTTTTCATTTCATAGGTCACATATCGCTTGGTACAGACATCATCATCTTCTTGTGGGTCTTCCACGTGAATAATGCGGTGATGATTAGCGCTATGGCCATCCACCGTAAGCTGAGGCACTTTATCATAAAACTCAAACACCTTGTTATCCACATACTTGTTTGTAGTAACGTCTGTAGACACTTGAGGATGTTTTACATGAGTTAACCGCTTTCCTTTAAAGTCATAATCTCCTTGTTTTGTGCGTGACACTACTGACCTATCCACATAGTGTTTATTAGCAGGATCTGTTTCTTGTTTAGGATCATGTATGGGAACAGACCTAGCTTTGACCATCAACGCACGTCCAAAGACATCCATCGTCAACCTGTAGTACGAGTCTACTGTTTCTATGACAAGGCTCGGTGCGATGTATATAGACAGCCTGCTAGCCTCTCTAAGCCTTAGTTGAAATGAAGCTAATTAAGCAGCAAGAGTCATTCCCCGTGAGGGACATGGTTTCCCATCTCTGCCCCACATCACGTGAACAACGCCATGGTTCACTGTTTCCATCTTCCATTCGATGCATTATTGTGGGACCTTCCGGCTGTGGAAAGACCAATCTTTTACTGACACTTATTACAGCGCCCAATGGTCTGTGTTTTCAAAATATTTATATTTTCGCAAAATCTCTCTACCAACCCCTCTACGTGTTTCTGGATCAAGTCATGTCTGGATTAAAAAATGAGAATATGGGGTATTTTACATTTTCCACACACGAAAATGTTATTTCACCGGATGAGGTAAAGCCTGATTCACTCATGATTTTTGATGATGTATCCACTGAACGACAAGGTATCATTCAAAGCTATTTCAGCATGGGTCGACACAAACATATCGATTGCTTCTATCTTGGACAAACGTATTCTAAAATGTCCAAACAGTTGATTCGTGACAATGCCAATGTCATTGTTTTATTTCGCCAGGACGAGAGGAACAGTCGTTACATTTATAATGAACATGTGAATCCGGATATGACCTTTCAAATGTTTACAGAATTGTGTGGCAAGTGCTGGAACACACAACGTCATGCCTGTTTAGTGATTGACAAACAAATTGAACTCAACCAAGGGCGGTATCGCTTAGGGTTTGATCATTTTATTGCTATTTAAGGCACTGTATCATTCCCTCTCAAGTCATTTGTCACGGCATCATGGCGTTAGCAGAGAGTCAATTGAAAAAGCATTTTATTAGAGAAAAAATACTATTCGCCAAAAGTTTCGTCAATTGAAACGATCGAGTGCGGATCATGCTTTGTTTATTCAACAACATTTAGCACCTCCGCTAAAAGCTATGTTGAAACCCTCTTTCAAGCCATCTGAAACGCTACCTACCGTTTCACAAGCCAGTCAGACGCACCACGAGGACTCTGAGGAAGAGGAAGAGGAAGATGAACAGGAAGATTTAACTAGTGTTAGCGAAGTTGAGGATAATGAGGAACAAGTGTTTACGTCTCAAAAAAAAAAGGCATCACCCCTTGCAGAGTTTTTAAGAAAAAGGAAATCCTTGGCCATGGTCGAAACCCCTTGCCCTTCCAGATCGTCTCCATTTTCACAACTCTTGGCCACCCCTCAACATAAAGCCCAACTGAAAAACATTTTAATAAAATATTATGGATCAACACTGGAACCCTATTTCACCAATCTATTTGTTGGAAACACAGATACCACATATGGCGTTCGCTATGAGAATGATAGTTTTAAAATTGGTGATTCATCGATTAAATTTAGTCGTACTAAAGCTGTCATTAAAAAGATCAACTATAAATTAACACCAGGAGTGTTAAAGCTACTATTCTCTCGGACTCCCTCATCTCAAGATTATACGTCAGAGGACCTTAGTAAATATAAATCCATTTTATTGGATACCCATGCTCACAAAAGACAGTATGATCCCACTCAACAAGTGAATGCTAATATATCCCAAAAATATAAAACCATCATTGCAAAAATGTTCCCCACTAGTCAAAGTGGTCGTCGTAAAGTGTCCGCTTCAGGGGTGACATTTAAACCATTAAAACCCCTTGTGGATGTTACCTACTGGCACAATCCAAATAAACTCGTCCAGCGACTACAGCTGTTGCATGCTTCACGTCAAGCCGGCCATACTGGTCACAATTGGGAAATTCAAGAAATTGAGGAAGAACTTCGAAATGCCAAAATTATTGTTTAAGCCCTCACCCATTAAAATGGGTATTGCTCACGAGTTGCATCTCCAGCTAGACGTCACTATCAGCGACTCAAGGTGATTTCACAGGGTGTGGATGAACTTTGGCAAGCAGACTTGGTTGAAATGATTCCCTATGCTAACGTTAACGATGGTGTACGCTATATGTTGACGGTCATTGATGTTTATTCCAAAATGGCGTTTGTTGAACCTGTGAGTCGCAAGTCTAGTCCACTAGTCACAAAAGCATTTCAACATATTATTCAACAATCTAAACGTCAACCTCAGCTGCTACAAACCGACCAGGGAAAAGAATTTTTCAACAAGGAATTCTCCAGTTTTCTCAAATCTAAGGATATTCACCATTACACCACGTACAGCAATCTCAAAGCCAGCGTGGTCGAGCATTTCAACCGAACATTGAAAACCCTTATGTGGAAAGCATTTACCGCTCAGGGCACTTATCGCTGGTAGGACTTGTCACCTGAGTTAGTGTCACGTTACAACGACACCAAACACAGAACCATTGGGACCAAGCCACGACTTGTAACTAAAAATATTCCACAACTGGATAAACTGTTTAACCCCATAAAAACAGAAGACCCTAAACGTCATCGCCTTAACATTGGGGACCATGTTCGTGTGAGCAAATTCAAGTCCGTCTTCGACAAGGGCTACACACCAAATTGGGGGACTGAACTATTTCGAATTCGTCAAGTCAACCTGAACAGTCCAGTCATCTATTTACTCGAGGACCTCAACCATCAACCCATAAAAGGCAGGTTTTATCTTCAAGAACTTCAAAAGACAGCGTTTCCTAAACATTACCTTGTGGAAAAAGTGTTGAAACAAAAAGGAAATAAACTATATGTAAAATGGTTGGGATTTAGCTCAGCCTTTAATTCTTGGATTAATAAATTACATGTTGTGTGAACCTGTGTGTCTTGTATTTATTTATTTACTCATGTTGCACTTAACCTACAGTCCTATGTACAGTCCTCAGCTATACATGTATTATGAGCAATACATATTTCTTTCTCTCTTCACCTGTGTTCTCTCATACACTAATCCCCCCTTCACCTCCCACCACTGTCAAAACAGGTTGTGACTTGTTAGCTCTTATCGTGCGCGTGTACAGGTGAACACCTGTGTGTTAGATCATATTACACATGAACTCACATTTTCTCACGTATGAAGCAAAACAGGATGTGACTTGTTTCACAAGGAGGACGGTAATAAGGTCATCTCACACGTGTTCACATGTATTTCGTCACTTTCCTTTCATATCGTTATCCCATTATAGTAGTGGGGGATTAGTGAACAACGTCAATTCAACACACACAAATGTAGTTAGGCCCTTTGACATAATTTAAATAAATTCATGGGCTAGTCCGTAGGAACCAGGCCAAAGGGACCCGTCCAAAGGAATCAGTCCAAAGGGACAAGGACTCGTCCACAAGGACTTGTCCACAAGGACCTGTCCACAAGGACTCGTCCACAAGGACCTGTCATCAATGACCTGCCAACAATGACCCGTCAACAATAACCCATCCATAGGGATCCGCTCTCCCACCCTCTTACAAAAGCCATGAGTGGGCATGCGTAAAAAACAAAAACAAACATGTTAATTCATAGTGGCTATCCACCGAACACATGCACTTTATGTAAAACAACGTTTAAATCCATATCGGCATTCAAACTCTCACATGTTGCAATTGGAAAGAGAGATTCTCTAAAAAATTACAATTTCACCCCCTAGTAGGGTAGATTTTATTTTGGGGGTTGAAATATGTTGTCCATTGGAAAGGGGGTGTCAGCCCGAGTTCAATGACACCTCATTCGTCAAAATCCGACCATGCGTTCGAGAGATATCGCGCCGCCGCCATCTTGTGAGGTGGGGAGGTGGAGGTGGCTGTAGAACCGCTACAAAACCACTACTCATGTGCTCTAAGGGAGGGGATGCAAGGCAGCAACCTTCGGTAAAATTGGCAGCGCCCAACATTTATGCAACTTGGCACTGAAACATTGGTGCCAAAACTAAAAAAACATCCATAGATGTTATGTGAAATGCACAATACTAAAAACGACGAGAATGTACACTTCTCGGTAACTTTATGACCCAGCATATAAAGAGACTCAATATATGACTGAACTAAACATATTAAGGAGCTTTATCACCTAGAACAACACAAGCTAAAGACAGTTTTCAATGCAGTCACATGAGTCTATAATGTGTTGATCCTCCATGATCCCTTAGGCACTCATAAATGCGGCGGTACATGCTCAGCACCTGATCGTTAAGGATTTCTTGAAGCATTTGAAGATAACATATAGCCACACAATACGAATGGAAAATTAAATAATCTCGCTATAGTTGGGCAAATATTCTCTCTCATAAAATATGACATACCAAGACGCCGTTATATCTCTACAATGCATTATGTTCATAATCGAGAAAATAGATACACAAATTAACACTCCAGATTCCTATACACCAAACCATGAAGTTCAATAAATCTTTTGTTTGCACCGCCTCACGTTTCTTCAACACCTTCGATTTATATAAGTTCGTCAACATTGCAAGCACTGCAGCTCTCAAAAGACATATTGCATCCTGCTTCTTGGAGCAGTATACCTCTCAAATTCGATTACTGCATTATGTTAAAATACTTCTTTAGTTCAATTATAACATCAGGACAGTAGGTGACAAACTGTCTACTTTAATAGCTTTTCTTGTATATGGTGTTTGTTTTTCGGGCTGATAGTCTGCATGGACTTTTTTAGCCTACTTTTCACATTTTGCAAAAATGAGAAAAAAGTAGACTTATGAGATCGGGCAAATGTGTGTCTGTCTGTCTGTCTGTCCGTCTGTCTGTCTGTCTGTCTGTCTGTCTGTCTGTCTGTCTGTCCTTCTGCCTGTCTGTCTGTCTGGCTGTGTGTGTGTCCCCCCCTATCAACTCCTAAACGGCTGCAGCAATCGAAACAAAATTTGGTAGGAGTAAAGATCTACACCTGAATATCTCACGGCCATATTTGAAAATGATGTCAGTGCTACCAACTGATAAAAAATCGCAATTGAAATTTGAGCTCCATGTTGGATATCTTGGAAAGTATGAATGGGAGCAATTTCAAAATTAGCACACGTACAGACCATAATATTTCAGTTTAATTTCCAGGAGGCCAAACATGGTAGTGTTGCCAAAATGATTATAAGCCTCCTGATAGGTCCAATTTTTAAATGCATATAACTTCTACACTATCAATTGGAATTCAACCAAATTTCGTATGTTGTACGTGTACATAACCAGATATGACTGAGCGTATTCTTAAGACCTACCAGGGCTGCCAACTGTTAATAAATGCCCCTAATTTATTTTATCCAAATACCAATATATCAGAAAGTATGCAAGACGACAGCTTTAAACTATGCACACGTATAGTACCTGACATTCTATATTAATTTGGAGTAACTTATATACGTCAGTGCTACCAACATGATTCTAAGCCTGCTGACAGGTCCAACTTTAAATACATGCAACTTCCATACTATCATTTGGATTTCAACCAAATTTCGTATGTGTTATGTGTACCATAACAGATATGACTATGCGTATTCTAAGGAGCAACCAGGGCTGCCAACTGTTAATATGTGCTTTCCCTATTTTTGTTACCCTAATATCAATATATCAGAAAGTATGCAAGCCAATAGCTCTAAAATTTGCACACGTATAGTACCTGGCATTCTAGACGAATTTGGAGTAACTAATATACGTCAGTGCTGCCAACATGATTCTAAGCCTGCTGATAGGTCCAATTTCAAAATGCATGTAACTTCTATACTAACTAATGGATTTCATTCAAAATTGGCACAACAATAGATCACATTATTTCAGATTATTTCTGACCAATACATGCATGACATTGTTGCCAACATGATTTTACGCGCGCTGTTAGATCCAATGTTTAACTGCATGTAACGTCCATGCGATTCATTGGACTTCAACCAAATTTTGTATTTTGTACCTTAAGAGATGGAACCAAGAATATATTCAGTCATCAGGGCTGCCAACTGTAGTGCTCTATTAGGATACATTATGCCAGGTATACAGTATTTCGAACTAATTGGAAATTTCGATATTAGCAACTTAATTTCGTCATTATTCTAGATAGGTTCATATTCTGTAGAACAATCATTGGCATGAAAAGTAGGCTGTATAGTTCTTAACGGAACTTCTTGTTGTATATATTTTTTCCATTAACAATAGTATTATTTTTAGCCTACTTTTCACATTTTGCAAAAATGAGGAAAAAGTAGACTTATGAGATCGATCCGGGCAAATTTCTGTCTGTCTGTCTGTCTGTCTGGCTGTGTGTGTGTGTCCCCTTATCAACTCCTAAACGGCTGCAGCAATCAAATCCAAATTTGGTATGAGTAAAGATCTATACCTGAAGAACTCAAGCCCATATTTGAAAATTATGTCAGTGCTACCAACAGCTGAAAAAACGCAATTGAAATTTGAGCTCTATGTTGGATATCTTGGAAGGTATGAATGGGAGCTATTTCAAAATTGGCACACGTATAGATAATACTATTTCAGTTTAATTTCCAGGAGGCCATGCATGGCAGTGCTGCCAAAATGATTCGAGGCCTGCTGATAAGTCCAATTTTTAAATGCATATAGCTTCTATACTATCAATTGGATTTCAACCAAATTTTGTATGTAATACGTGTACCATAACTGATATGACTATGCTTATTCTTAAGAACAACCAGGGCTGCCAACTGATAATAAATGCTGTCTCTATTTTTTTACCCAAATATTAATAAATCAGAAAGTATGTAAGTAAACAGCTTTAAAATTTGCACACGTATAGTACCTAACATTCTATATTAATTAGGAGAAACTAATACACGTCAGTGCTGCCAACATGACTCTAAGCCTGCTGATAAGTCCAATTTTAATATATATGTAATTTCTTTACCAACAAATGGATTTCATCAAAATTTGGCACAACAAGAGATCATAATATTTCAGATCATTTCTGACCAACGCATGCATGACATTGTTGCTAACATGATTTTACGCGCGCTGTTAGATCCAATGTCTAACTGCATGTAACGTCCATGCTATAGATTGGACTTCAACCAAATATTGTATTCTGTATTCTGTAGATGTAACTAACAATATATTCAGTCACCAGGGCTGCCAACTGTAGTGCTCTATTAGGCTACATGTATATTTCGAACTAATTACAAATTTCGATATTACCAACTTAATTTCGCTATTTTTCTAGATAGGTATAGCCTATATAGATTGGCATGAATCTTTAATTTTAAGAAAAGTAGGCACTTAAGTTCGTCACGTTATTATTGTATTATTACTATAATTGTTAGACTATTATTATTTATATTGTGAATGTAAGTGAAATGTTTTATTTTTATAAGCCCTAATCTTATTTTATGTAGGGCGCTACTGTAAAGGAGCTCTTAAGGTGAAATTGAAATCAAATCAAATCAAAATCTTCATTTTCTCCTCGACAAAAGAGTGTGCTCAAGGGTCCTGGCCGATAACCTAGATGTTAGGCCCCTTAAAAGAACAATTATTATCATCATCATCATCATCAAGGGTCGTGAATTCGTTTTCATTTAAATTCGTGTCCCATACCACGTCTCAAGAATCACACTCAGACCGCCACTACACGGATTCTTGGTATTTCCCTGAAATATGATGAGAGGCAGCGCGTGGCTCTACGTATCTTGTTCCCCAATTAGCTGTAGGTAACTTGATACCGGGCCATCATTAGCCTCTGAGGACGCGGTAACGAGGCTAGTTGAGGATAATTGTTGTTTTGACCCTTAATCACCATCAAGTGATATTAACCACCAGTTATAATGAAATTTGATTCTTTGAAAGATGCTGATTTGAATCTTTCTGCCAAATTTCGGAGAATTTCTTGTCAAAGATCAAGTATTTCTAACAAGTAGTTCCATGAAGAACTATACAACCTATTTTCATATATCCTACTCATGTTAATAGCCTCTATCTACACACAAAATTCCAGTTTGAAGGTCGTGATTGATTCGTAGATATTGAGAACCGTCTAAATATTTCAGATGGTCGCCAGGTTCGATTTTGATTTATGTACTATTACATGAAGATTATTGTGTACGTGTGGTATTCAAACTTCAATCGCATGATTAGAACACAAGAAGTAAAAACGAGATTTTAAAATTTCGCACAGCCGCCATCTTGAGGTTATGTAAACAATTGAACTAAATTAGATGCCAGTGCATTACAATATGTGTAATCATTTACTGTACCACATTTCACTGCGCTCAGAAAGGTAAATCTCGAGAAAAGTCTATTAAAATGTTTCAATTCGCTTGGCTGCCACGTTCGTTTTGTACTTTACAGGTTTATGAAAATTGCATAGGCTAACTTGTACCAGTGCCCTTTATCACCGTACAAAATTTCAGGGTGATATCTGTAAAAGTTTCGAAGATATTGAATGCCATTGAAATATTTCGCACAGCCGCCATTTTGAGGTTATGTAAGCAACTGAACTAATTTAGACGCCAGTGCATTGAAATGCGTATAAACATATGCTGTACCAAGCTTCATTACGTTTGGTTGGTTAAATCGCGAGAAAAGTCCAATTAAAAGTCTCATATTCGCTTGACCGCCATGTTGGTTTTCTAGTTACCAGGTTTTTGCAGGTCTCATAGGTGAACTTCTAGTAGAGTCCTTTACCACTGTACACAATTACAGGGTGATATCGGTAATAGTTTCGGAGATACTGAATGGTGGTGAAATAATTTGCACAGCCGCCATGTTGGATTGGTGAGACAAAATAAAATGTGAAGGGCACGGTCGTGGTCGGCCAGAATGGTGCTATGATTTTACTGTGTTTCATTGAAATCGCTCCAGCCGTTTAGAAGTTATTAGGGGGGCACACACACACACTCACGCACACACCCACACACACGGACAAAAGGTGATCTCATAAGCCTATTTTTTTTTCATGAAATGAAAATAGGCTAAAAATAAAATATTATATACGTATCCACTTCACGTAATGTGTTGGATAAAATTATAAGAAAACAAGATGTTCAGTAAAGAACATATAGCCTACTTTCTCCTAAATGTATGAGTATAGTTATAACTCGTTGTTATTATCAAAGAGCATAATAGAACTATTCTTTGTTGAAGACCTTAGAAACGATTTACCTCTACCAAACGCCACAACCTAGATAAAAACTGCTACCATCATTGAAGAAAGAAAGAAAGATAAGAAGTATATCAAGAATGTTATGGATCTGGAGACATAATCGACCGGACTGGCGGCGTGGCTCAGCGGTAACGTTCTCGCTTGCTGGGACCTAGGTTGCAGGTTCGTATCCTGGCGCAGTCAGCTGGCATTTGAGGGTGCACAAATGCGAGGGAGCCGTGTCAGTACATTTACTGGCACGTTAAAGATCCCCTTCGGGCCAAAATTCCGGCACCCCGGTGTCTCTAAAATCAGCAGTAGTTAAAAGGGATGTAAAACCAATAACATTATTATTATTATTATTACGACCTGCCGTGGGCAACATCCAACTTTGAGTTGAGGCATGTCTTTACACGTCTGGTTGTGCATGGCTTTCACAACCCTAATTGAATTAACAAATCTTTCCATGACCCTACAGAGACGTGTGTATACAAACTATGTGGATATTTTCGATAATATAATCCTAACAGAGCGAGTGCATTCTAGCGGCCAGGAGAAGAAACTTTTCAATAAAATCTGGAAGTTACCTTTTTGGCAGCTAGATGTCTCGAGTAAATCTGCTGGCGAATTATGTTTTAATTAAATATATATTTTACACCATAATGTGCACAATATAACGCTTAATAACATTTTCAAGTAACGCAAAATAGGCTGTTACAAACCCTTTAAAATAAAAAGTTAAAATGTATCGTAGTATCATCTTGTCATTCTTCAAATTCGATGCGCATAGAATGATAATGGTATAGTAATCAATGGATCCCCACGTAGACTAGTCGTGACATCTATTGGTGAAATATCGAACAATATAATCCTAACAGAGCGAGTGCATTCTAGCGGCCAGAAGAAGAAACTTTTCAATAAAATCTGGAAGTTACCTTTTTGGCAGCTAGATGTCCCGAGTAAATATGCTGGTGAATTATGTTTTAATTAAATATATATTTTACACCATAATGTGCACAATATAACGCTTAATTTTAAAACATCTGAGTCATTAAAATACAATAAACATATAACATTTCAAGCAAAAAACCTAGCTCTGATCGGGTTTGAACCATAGGCATTTGAGCGATAGGCTAACGCTCTACCACTGAGCTAATTGTGTCAACGAATATCGTTCTACTTAAAATGACTTACATAGAACTTGTTAGCAAATAATGATTTATACTAAACGATTTCATCACTGGAGTATATTATTTATATATAAAGCATTTAATACAAAGTTTATTTATTTTGTATCAGTACGCTATATTGCATGCAATACTCAAATTAGTGAAATATAAGTCCGGCACAAGATATCCGCTGCCATCTTGTCTTATTACTGAATCAGTTCAGCTTTTTAAAATCACGTCTGCACTATAGTATTACAAAATAAACTTTTAATTTCGAACGTGCCTCTTCCTTTAGAACAGTTAAAACGATTCTCGGCTCGATAATCGGAACTGGTGGGTCCCATGATATGGATTATAAAGTTTGCATAATTCGCACGGCCGCCATCCTGAAATGGTATGGCGGACGACCTTGTAATTTGGTCACAAGACGCATCCTATACGAAGGTATGTTGTTACCAAATTTGGTAGAGATCGGATGATTTGGTTAGTCGTTATTTGATTTTACGTTTTGAACGTTTGAGTGGCCGCCATTCAGTTTTAGTAAAGATGGCGGCGATATAAAACATGACACTGAGGTGTCCTTTGCTAGTGCTACCTTTGTACCAAATTTCGTTCAATTTGCATTCACCGTGTTTGAATTGATAGGGGGGGACAGACATTCAGAGTACACACACTCACACACACACAGACACACACACACACACACACACACAGACTCACACACACACATACACACACACAGACTCACACACACACATACACACACACAGACAGACACACTTTTTTCGCCCTGTGTTGATCTCATAAGTCTACTTTCATTTTTTGCAAAAATCGAAAGTAGGCTAAAAACAAACTAAAAACATTGACAATTAAAGTGTAAAAATAAACTATAACAAGTAGTTCCGTGAAGAAGCCTCCGTGGCTTAGGCGGCAGCACGCCGGCCTCTCACCGCTGGGTCCGTGGTTCAAATCCCGGTCACTCCATGTGAGATCTGTGCTGGACAGAACGGAGGCAGACAGGTTTTTCTCCGGGTACTCCGGTTTTCCCTGTCAAAATTTCATTCCAGCAACACTCTCCACTATCATTTCATTTCATCTGTCATTCATTTAGTCATTGCCCCAGAGGAGTGCGTCAGGCCTCGGCAGCCGGCACAGTTCATATCCTCGCCGCTAGATGGGGGCTTCATTCATTCCATTCCTGACCCGGTTGGAGACTGGAAGCAGGCTGTGGATTTTCAAGTAGTTCCGTGAAGAACTATAGAGCCTATTTTCATATATCCTACTCATGTAAATTGCCTCTATCAACATACAAAATTTCAGTTTGATTGTTGTGATAGATTCGTAGATATTGAGAACCGTCTAAATATTTCAGATGGTCGCCAGGTTGGATTATTATTTATGTACTATTACATGAAGATTATTGTGTACGTGTGGAATTCAGACTTCGATCGCATGATTAGGACAGAAGAAGTAAAAACGAGATTTAACAAGAAGTTCAGTGAAGAACTATACAGCCTACTTTTCATGCCAACGATTATTCTACAGTATATGAACCTATCTAGAATAATGACGAAATTAAGTTGGTAATATCGAAATATCTAATTAGTTCAAAATATACCTGGTATAGTGTAGCCTAATAGAGCACTACAGTTGGCAGCCATGGTGACTGAATATATTCTTAGTTCCATCTCTTAAGGTACAGAATACAAAATTTGGTTGAAGTCCAATGGACGTTACATGCAGTTAGTCACTGGATCTATCAGCACGCGTAAAAGCATGTTTCCAACAATACCATGCGTGTGCTGGTCAGAAATAATCTGAAATATTATGATATTTTGTTGTGCCAAAATTGGATGTAATCCATTTCTTAGTATAGAAGTTACATGTATTTTAAAATTGGACATATCAGCGGGCATAGAATCATATTGGCAGCACTGCCTTGTATTAATTACTCCAAATTAATCTAGAATGTCAGGTGCTATACGTGTGCAAAATATAGCGCTGTTGGCTTGCATACTTTCTGATATAGCCTATTGATATTAGGGTAAAAAAATATAGACAGCATTTATTGACAGTTGGCAGCCCCGATTGCTCTTAACAATACTTATAGTCATATCTGTTATGGTACACATAGCACATACGAAATTTGGTTGAAATCCAACTGATAGTATAGAAGTTACATGTATTTAAAAATTGTTACTATCAGCAGGTTTATAATCATGTTGGTAGAACTGACGTATATAAGTTACTCCAAATTAATCTAAAATATCATAATATACGTGTGCATAGTTTAAAGCTGTTGCCTTGCATACTTTCAGATATAGGCCTATTGGTATTTGGATAAAAAAATAGAGAGAGCAATTATTAACAGTTGGTAGCCCTGGTGGCTCTTGAGAATACTGTCAGTCATATCTGTTTATGTACACATATTACATACAAAATTTGGTTGAAATCCAATTGATAGTGTAGAAGTTATATGCATTTAAACATTGGACCTATCAGAAGGCTTAAAATTATTTTGGCAACACTGTCATGGTTGGTCACCTGGAAATTAAACTGAAATAATATTATCTTCATGTGTGCCAATTTTAGAATAGCTCCCATCCATACCTTGCATGATATCCAACATGGAGCTCAAATTTCTAGTGCGTTGTTTCAGCAGTTGGTAGCACTGACATCATTTTCAAATATGGACCTGAGATATTCCGGTGCACATCTTTACTCATACTAAATTTGGTTTTGATTGCTGCAGCCGTTTAGGAGTTGATAGGGGGGGACACACACAGCCAGACAGACAGACATACATACAGACAGACAGACAGACAGACAGACACACATTTTCCCGGATCGATCTCATAAGTCTACTTTTTCCTCATTTTTGCAAAATGTGAAAAGTAGGCTAAAAATTTCGCATAGCTGCCATCTTGTGGTTATGAAAACAATTGAAATGCCAGTGGATTAACATTTGTATAAGCATTTAACGTGCAAAGTTTCACTGCACTCGGATAGTTAAATGGCGAGAAACGTCGATTTAAATATGTATACTTCGCGTCGCCGCCATGTTGGATTTGTGCTCACCAGGTTATTGAAAGTCCTATAGGTGAACTTATGTTCATAGTCTCCATGACTATAAAAAATTCAGTTTGAGTGCTGTAAAAGATTCGTAGATATTGAGAACCGTCAAAATAGTTCGAATGCTCGCCATTTTGGATTGTTATATGTATAGGCTATAGAGTTATGTACCATTAAAGGAAAATTATTGCGAAGTTTCATTATTCAAACTTTCACGTCGATCGCATGATTACGACACAGGAAATAAAAACTTAATTTTAATATTTCGCTCAGCCGCCATCTTGAGATTATATAAACAATTGAACTAAATTAGATGCCTGTGCATTACAATATATATAATCATTTACCGTACCACATTTCACAACGCTCAGATGATTAAATCACGAGAACAGTCTATTAAAATGTTTCAACTTCGCTTGGTCGCCATATTCGTTTTTTACTTTATAGGTTTTTGAAAAATACATAGATAAACTTGTAGCAGTGCCCTTTATCACAGTACAAAATTTCAGGGTGATATCGGTAATAGTTTCGGAGATACTGAATGCTGGTGAAATATTTCGCACAGCCGCCATGTTGATTGGTGAGACACAATAAAATTTGAAGGGCAACGCCGGGGTCGGCCAGAATGGTGCTATGATCTTGCCGAGTTTCATTGGAATCGCTCAAGCCGTTTAAAATTTATCAGGACACACACACACACACACACACACACACATACACACACACAGACACACGGACAAAAGGTGATCTCATCAGCCTATTTTTTTTTCATAAACTGAGAATAGGCTAAAAATAGAAATAAAAATTATTTAAAATAAAATTACAACAATCATTTTTATGTTAACTTCAATTCCAAAGTTAAAAAAAAAAAACCAAGAAGTTCCGTGACGAACTAAAGAGCCTACTTTTCTTAAAATTTAAGATTCATGCCAATGATTAATCGATATGGATCTGTCTAGAATAATGACGAAATTAAGTTGGTAATATCGAAATTTCTAATTAGTTCGAAATACTGTATACCTGGCATAATGTAGCCTAATAGAGCACTACAGTTGGCAGGCCTGGTGACTGAATATATTCTTAGTTCCATCTCCTAAGGTACAGAATACAAAATTTGGTTGGAGTCCAATGAATAGCATGGACGTTACATGCAGTTAAACATTGGATCTAACAGCGCGCGTAAAATCATGTTGGCAATAGTGTCATGCATGTATTGGTCAGAAATAATCTGAAATAATAAGATCTATTGTTTTGCCAATTTTGAATGAAATCCATTAGTTAGTATAGAAGTTACATGCATTTTAAAATTGGACCTATCAGCAGGCTTAGAATCATGTTGGCAGCACTGACGTATATTAGTTACTCCAAAGTAATCTAGAATGCCAGGTACTATACGTGTGCAAAGTTCAGAGCTATTGGCTTGCATTATTTCTGATATATTGATATTAGGGTACCAAAAATAGAGACAGCATTTATTAACAGTTGGCAGATCTGGTTGCTCTTAAGAATACGCGTAGTCATAGCTGTTATGGTACACATAGCACATACGAAATTTGGTTGAAATCCAAATGATAGTATGGAAGTTACATGTATTTAAAGTTGGACCTCTCAGCAGGCTTAGAATCATGTTGGTAGCACTGACGTATATAAGTTACTCCAAATTAATATAGAATGCCATGTACTATACGTGTGCATAGTTTAAAGCTGTCGGCTTGAATACTTTCTCATATATATTGGTATTTTGATAAAATAAATTAAGAGCATTTTTCAACAGTTGGCAGCACTGGTGGTTCATAAGAATACGTTCAGTCATATCAGGTTATGTACATATACAACATACGAAATTTGGTTGAATTCCAATTGATAGTGTAGAAGTTATATGCATTTAAATATTGGACCAATCAGTAGGCTTATAATCATTTTGGCAACACTGCCATGTATGGCCTTCTGGAAATTAAACTGCAATATTATTATCTATATGTGTGCCGATTTTGAAATAGCTCCCATTCATACCTTCCAAGATATCCAACATGGAGCTCAAATTTCAATTGCGATTTTTCAGCAGTTGGTAGCACTGACATCATTTTCAAATATGGCCGTGAGATATTCAGGTATAGATCTTTACTCCTACCAAATTTTATTTCGATTGCTCCAGCCGTTTAGGAGTTGATAGGGGGGGACACACACACAGCCAGACAGACAGACAGACAGAAGGACAGACAGACACACATTTTCCCGGATCGATCTCATAAGACTACTTTTTCCTCATTTTTTGCAAAATGTGAAAAGTAGGCTAAAAATTATTATTCTCTGTTACCTTCACGACTAGAACACACATAGAGGTGACCTCCCACGCGCGACTGGAAGAAAATATTTTATATTTAAGAAACTAACTGTCTGATTCTTATTAAATACATGTAGATTTATTCAGAAATATGTGCGTATTCAGACTAAACAATTTAAAAATATCACAGATATGACAGTAGGTTACAAGCTCCACTTAATACGAGTCTCCGTTGTAAGACATTTGTATTATTATTATTATTATTTTGGGTGGAACTACGAGGTCGTCTGTCCCTCTTAACACAGATTAAGGTATACAAATTTGGAATGGAATTTAAAATTTAGAGGTGGACACCTAAATTTGAAAAGACGAAAAATTATTAAAATAAAATAATACAATAAAATTAATAATAATAATATGAACAACGTTTACGGAAAAACAAAAATTCGGCATTCAAAAAAAGGACAAGTCTTTGAGTCAATGTTCACTGGAAAATTTAGATTGCTGTCTCTAACCCACTCTCATTTATAAAGTGGATGACGAGATCAGCAGCCACCGCGTCATCGGCTAATATAAGTTTGAGTGTCATCTGCAAACCAAGGTTTCTTCATAAGTCAGCAATATCCACACACTCGGTTAAAATGTGAGCCACGGTGAAGACATTTCTTGGTTGTATCTTGTCATGTGGCCTATTCGTCAAATGTGCTACAAGAATTTTTTTAGGAACCAACATCGTATGCATTTACACATTTACATTTAAAGCGCCTTTATTTTATTTTATTTTCTATGAGACAATAGACGTTAAAAGACCATTCTTCAAGAAAGCAACACGTCTGTTGGTGGAACTAACCCTGTCTTAAAATTAAATCCGTCGCCATTTCTTCCTTTGTTACGAGTAGTCTGGTGTATGGCGTACGAGTGTCTTAAATACTGTAGAAGGAATTATTTCACAGCAAATCATCGATTGGAAATCATTTTTTTAAATTTCCAGCTTCCTAGCTCAATTGGTGGACAAGACTGCTCTGCTTTGGAGGCCACAAAGATACAATCTCTTCTTCAAGATACTGTACATCTATGCATTGTTGAAGATTCTGTGGACCAATTAACTATACAGAAATTGGTTCTATGCAGATTTACCAATATAATTTGGCCACCTGTGTTTATTACCAATGACATACTTTGTTCATTTCTAGAAATCAGTTTATTAGTAGACTTACGAGATCAACACAGGGCCAAAAATTGTGTCTGTGTGTACTCTGAATGTCTACCCCCCCCCCATCAATTTGAACACGGTGAAACCGAATTGAACGAGATTTGGTACAGAGGTAGCACTGGCAAAGGGCACCTCAATGTCATGTTTTATATGGCCGCCATCTTTACCAAAACGAAATGGTGGCCACTCAAATGGTCAAAACTTAATAATGCATTACGACCAAACTAATCATCGGATCTTTACCAAATTAGGTACCAACATACCTTCAAATGGGACGCGTCTTGTACCCAAACTACAAGGTCATCAAATGTACCATTTCAGGATGGCGGCCGTGTGAATTATGCAAACTTGATAATCCATAACATGGCGCCCACCAGTTCCGATTAACAAACCAAGAATCGTTTAATCTGTTCTAAACGACGTGGTTCGTTCGAAATTAAAAGTTTATATTGTAACATTATTGTCTAGAAGTGACTTTAAAAATCTTAGTCGTCTCGGTTAACTGACAAGATGGCAGCTGATCTCTCGTTCTAACCTATATTTTACTAGTTTCAGTATGTTGCATGCAATATAACCTACTGATAAAAATTATATGTACTTAATATGAAATGAACACGGTTTGAAATATACTCCAGTGAAGTAATCATTCAGTCCAAGTGATTATTTGCTAATACGATGTATGTAATTGATTGAGAACGCTTAAAATGTGAGTGTACGATTGGCTAGTGGTTAGAGTTTTCGTCTTTCACCTGGCTGGCCGGGGTTCAAATCCTATCAGAGTTGAATTTTCTTGCTTGAATATTTTTATATTTATTGTTTTTTGATTCCTGAGACGTTATAAAATAAAGCGTTATATGGTTCTTTTTGCAATGGAAAATATATATTTAATTAAAACAACATTCTCCGCCGGAGTGACATCTACCTGCCTTCAGTTGTACTATGCAGGAGCCTTGGAGCTAACCACAGCCCTCTAGATGCGAGGTGCGCTCTATACCGGCCAGTTAGTGAACCCAGTCTTAACGACTGCTAGGAGTAATAATACAATGGCATTCGTTTATTCCTTGTGCACCGAGGCGTTGTTGATAACCTCAAAACTTGCAGTATGGACGATTTGGAGATGGATTATTTTGTTATACCGTGTATTTAAGATTATAAATTTACGGGTTGCGAAGTTACTTCACATAGGCCTATATCCTCTTTGTACACGACACAGAACAACAACGTGACGTCAGTTTCAGATCTGTTCTGATTGGCTATTACATTGCTGCAGTCGGGTAGTTGGCAGTCGAGGATAATTTTCGACTGCCGACTACCGTCTACCGACTGCCAGCTACCAGCTACCAACTGCAACTGCATGTTGTGTATGGTGCCTATAGTATACACGGGGACGATCGCGACTGCTGACTGAGAACTACCAACTACGGACTGCCGACTGCGCATTGTGGATGGGCCTTATTAGAGCAACGAAGTTTCAATTATTGTAAGTAGTCGGTGTTAATAAAATGAATACCAAAGTTGTTTGGAGTGTTTGCTGATGAAATTGCAAAATGCTGGGGTATATTATAAACTATAGTTTGAACGCCACTGTTCAAATCCTGTGTGCCAATTTGCACTTCGAATAGGAAGAGATTCGGAGGTGATAAGGACAGAGAGTTATAACTATACCCATACATTTAGGAGAAAGTAGGCTATATGTTCTTTACTGAACATCTTGTTTTTTACCTGATGCGTAAGTTTATTTTCTAACTGCGTATTCATTACTCAACAATATGCTCGTTCAAATTGCATACGTCGTAAACATTCATAATCAATTTAATAAATAGAGGCAATTTGGAAGGAATTACCGCTTGGAGGTTTTTAATGTCGCAGAAAATGAGATATGGGGCATAAATTCAAAGCTAATAACGTAAAGCAATGAGCAAGCGTGGGAGTAAATCTATTAGCGTTGGACCAGTGGCATATTAAATGCACTCGGTGTCGTGTTTCTCATATTTATTGAGGGAGGCCTTCTTTTTACTCGTGTTTAGGGCCTGGTTTTATTTATAGTCGGTATGGTGAAATAGACAAGGATCATTAAGGGATATTATTGTTCAAACATTTTATTACCTTTGAAGAAAAATCATCTGATTCCATTGTACTGTATAGTTATTTTGAGGGTCATTTTTTTGTAAAACAACGGTTCTCAAATTTTATATGCGTACGATAGGAATACATGCACGGATATTTGGTGGTACGTGAACTGATACAAAGGAAAAACAGGGAAAATGACGAAGTATCCCCATTTTACGGTATCCCACAGTCTAGCCTGATGCGTTAAATAGCGAACCACGACTGCAAGGTCGAGCCGAATGCCCAGAGCTTGAAAATTTGAATCCCAGTGCTTAAATCGACCAACCTGGGTGTATATTTCCAGATTTTTTAATGGTTTATTTCGCATTACGTCCTAGTAAACACGGATTGATCTATATTTCAAATCCGACGGCACCTACGCCAGTCGCGTACCTTAATATTAAGATCAAAATAGAAACACGGTGTTGTTCAAGATGTACCAAGTTCCAGAAATGAACTAACCACAATATGATAATCCAGGGTTTTTTAGAGGTTATAAAGTATAAAGTATAATCCTGAATAACAGTCAAAATGAATGTATTAGAAGATAATATGGGGTATGGTAATTTACTTCAAGCGAACAGTAATCATAAAACAATGATCACTCATGGGAGTAAATCTATTTCCAGTGGACCACTGGCAGTACTCAATATTGTGATCTTCACTTATTGTATAAGTTCTTCTTAGTCGTGTTTAGGATCTGGCCTGTAAGTGTAACAAACTACGATCACTAACAGGGTTGGGTAAGTTACTTTTCAAAAGTAAGTTCATTACAGCAATTATTTAAAAAGTAACTTTCATGTAACAGCGTTACATCATTATCATCATCATCATCATCGTTGACCAACTCCAGTTTCCCAGGTGTGGTATACGAGCCCCCTCCATCTTTGTCGATCCTTGAACCATTCTACGTTCACAATCCTCTCCCAATCCTGGCTTCACTCCTGTACATCCTTCTTCGCCAGATCTGTCCATTGTTAAATAGGTCTGCCAACTCTTCTCCTCCCTCCTAGGTCTCTTTCATACTCCCTTCTGGCAGTTTAAGGGCAATCATTCTCATCATGTGGCCGAACCACTTCATTCTAGCCTTCTGGATTTTTAGCCTACTTTTCACATTTTGCAAAAATGAGGTAAAAATAGACTTATGAGATCGAACCAGGGAAATGTGTGTGTCTGTCTGTATGTCCTTCTGTCTGTCTGGCTGTGTGTCCCCCCCCCCCTATCATCTCCTAAACGGCTCAAGCAATCAAAACTAAATTTAGTATGAGTAATGATGTATAACAGAATATCTCAAGCCCATATTTGCAAATGATGTCAGTGCTACCAACTGCTGAAAAAAACTAGAAATTTGAGCTCCATGTTGGATATCATGAAAAGTATGCATAGGAGCTATTCCAAAATTGGCACACTTGTAGATAATACTATTTCAGTTTAATTTCCAGGAGGCCATATATGACAGTGTTGCCAAAATAATTTTAAGCCTTCTGATAGGACCAATTTTTAAATGCATATAACTTCTACACTATCAATTGGATTTCAACCAAATTTTGTATGTAATGTGTGTATATAAACAGATATGACTGAGTGTATTCTTAAGAGCCACCAGGGCTGCCAACTGTTAATAAATGATGCCTATATTTATTACCCAAATATCAATATATCAGAAAGTATGCAAGCCCACTGCTCTATACTTTTCACAGGCATATCACCTGACATTCTAGATTAATTTGGAGTAATTAATATAAATCAGTGCTGCCAACATGATTCCATACCTGCTGATAGGTCCAATTTTAAAACACATGTAACTTCTCTACTAACAAATGGATTTCATCCAAAATTGACACAATAAGATGTCATAATATTTCTGATTATTTCTGACCAGCACACGCATGACATTGTTGCCAACATGCTTTTACGCGTGATGATAAATCAAATGTCTAACTGCATGTAACGTCCATTGGACTTCAACCAAATGTTGTATTCTGTACCTTAAGAGATGGAACTAAGAATATATTCTGTCACCAGGGCTGCCAACTGTAGTGCTCTATTAGGCTACATTATACCAGGAATATTTCTATCCAATTAGACATTTCGATATTACCAACTTAATTTCGTCATTATTCTTGATAGGTTCATATATTGTAGATTAATCATTGGCATGCATCTTAATTTTAAGAAAAGTCTCTTTCGTTCGTCACGGAACTTCTTGTTTGTAGTATAGAGTCTTCTATTCTCACCTCATTTCCGATGTTATCATTCCTGATCTTGTCTTACCTGGTCTTCAGGATCATAGTACGCAGGAACTTCATGTCTGCTGCTTGGAGTTTCGAATTGTCCTACCTGGTTAGTGTGATGGTTTCTAGGCTGTATGTGAGGATTGGTGTGTAGTAGGATTTGTACAATGTCACCTTGGCTTTGAGTGGCCCTTGTTTATCCCAGAGTAGCCTAGTTGTCTTACTTGGCGGTAAAAGTTCATTGCTTTGCTGATTCGATTGTTCACTTCACATGTGGCTAGGTTACACTTATTCTAAAAAGGAATGTCAGTACCCTCTCGTTAATGCAAAAAGTAACTGTTATTGTTATTATAAATATAATTATTATTATTAATATTATATTATTATTATTATTATTATTGGCAGTGTAGCCAATATATTTGGCAGTCCATTATCTGCAAAACACGAGAAACCACAGCCTTCTAGATCAAATAGTTCATGAGATATTAAGTTCCAAGTCGCGAGAAATTTTCCGTCACAATACCATTGCACTAAAATAATTAAAAACAAGATGTTCAGTAAAGAACATATAGCCTACTTTCTCCTAAATGTATGGATATTGTTATAACTCTTTGTCCTTTTCAAGGAGTTTAATTGAATGTTGGTTATAGTAGCTTGTTGAAATACAACGTGTTATACGGATATTAAACATGAATATGAGGTTCCCTTTGCTAGTGCTACCCCTGTACAAAATTTCAATCAATTCGGTTTCACCGTGTTTGAATTGATATGGTGAATCGATTAGCACACATACATGGCTGCTATCTGCAAACTATAGGGCTGATGACCTTGTAGTTCAGTCAAAAGATGCTTCCCACAAAAAGGTATGCCGTTGCAAGATTTGGTAGAGATCAGATTACTAGGTTGGTCGTAATTTGATTTAATCTTTTAACATTTGGGTGGCCGCCATTACGTTTCCGTCAAGATGGCGACGATATAAAACATGACACTGAGTTGCCTTTAAATGTGCTACCTCTGTACCAAATTTCGTTCAATTCGGTTTCACCGTGTCTGAATTGATCGGGGGAACCGATTTGCACACATACATGGCCGCTATCTGTAAACCATTGGGCTGATGACCTTGTCGTTTGGTCATAAGATGCTTACCACATAGAGGTATGCCGTTGCAGGATTTAGTTGAGATCAGATGATTAGGGTGATCGTAATTTGATTTAAGCTTTTAACATTTGGGCGGCCGCCATTATGTTTCCGTCAAGATGGCGGCGATATAAAACATGACAATGAGGTGCCCTATGCTATTGCTACCTCTGTACCAAATTTCGTTCAATTCGGTTTCACCGTGTTTGAATAGATAGGGGAAATCGATTAGCACACAAACATGGCCACCATCCGCAAATTATTGGGCTGATGACCTTGTAGATTGGTCAAGAAATATTTAATTTGAAAAGGTATAACACTGAAAAAATTGGTAGAGATCAGATGATTCGTTTGGTCGTAATTTGATTTAAGCTTTCAACATTTGGGTGGTCGCCATTACGTTTTCGTCAAGATGGCGGCGATATAAAACATGACACTGAGGTGGCCTTTGCTAGTGCTACTTCTGTGGCAAATTTCGTTCAATTTGGTTTCACCGTGTTTGAAAAGATAGGGTGAATAAATAGGGGGGATCGATTAGCACACAAACATGGCCGCCATCCACAAATTATAGGGCTGATGACCTTGTAGATAGGTCAAAAGATTCTTCGTATGCAAAGGTATAATGTTGCAAAAATTGATAGAGATCAGATGATTCGTTTGGTCGTAATTTGATTTAAGCTTTTAACATTTGGGTGGCCGCCATTACGTTTCCGTCAAGATGGCGGCGATACAAAACATGACACTGAGGTGGCCTTTGCTAGTGCTACTTCTATACCAAATTTCGTTCAATTCGGATTCACCGTGTTCGAATTGATAGGGGGGACAGACATTCAGAGTACACACACTCACGCACACACACACACACACACACACACTCTCTCTCTCTCTCTCTCACACACACAGACACACACACAGACAGACACACAATTTTTCGCCCTGTGTTGATCTCGTAAGTCTACTTTCATTTTTTGCAAAAATAGAAAGTAGGCTAATAAATTTAAAACAGTAGACTAAATATGGGACTATTTCATTAAAAGTATCAAAAAATTAAGCATAATGATCCATATACCGACGGTTGTGGCTACGCTGGCTAACGCGCAGCATTAGGTCATGGGGCCAAGCTCTCTGCTGACTCGGTAGACGCGTGGGTTCGAGCCCCACCGTCGGCCGTCCTTGAAATGGTTTTCCGTGGTTTCCCCATTTTCAACACCAGGCAAATGCTGGGACAGTACCTTCTGACAGGCCACGGCCGCTTCCTTCCACATCCTTGCCCAGTTTCATTCGCCATCATTCATTTCATCTCTCATTAACTCCTCTCATGAGGTTGGCGTCAGGAAGGGCATCCGGCCGTAAAAACCATCGCCACAAAGACTTCCATCGCATCTCATCCCCGACCCCGTTGGAAAAACGGGAATAATAAGGGGTAGACATACAAGCATAATGATCCATATATTCATGAAATGTAAAAAGTAAAAAAAAAAAAAAAAAAAGTCATCCATTTTGGGTCTTTACGACTCCTCTTAAGCCATTACACTGAATTAACAACATCCACGAACAGATTTCAAATGCTCATATAACTTCAACCATATGGATGAGAAGCTTATGTTTCCCTTTATTTTATGTGAAAAGTTGGGGCAAAATAATATTTCTATACAAGGATGTATTTTACATAAAACTGTCTATCTCCACATTTTATGGTGGTTGAGGCTGCCCGACTCGAGTCTTCTCTTCACTAGCACTGTTGTAAAAATGCAAATCGGAAAGCCTCCAGATTACTTCCGTCAATCTTATTGACAGGTTTAGACGCTGACGGCAACATTGATCGTACTTTAGCAGGCCTGGAGAATGGTAAAGTACATATGTGCGCCAACCAACCACAAAGCGAGCTCATTTCCCTAATTCTGTAATAAAACACGAAATAAATTCCAGTACGTTCTACCTAGTATAATCTTTAAGTGCAGAGTTACCAATCACCTGTTTGCTACTAGTAAGCGCAGAGTTTCTTCACTCGCATGTAAAAAAGTCTAACGCTGTAATATTTAGCCTACTTTCGATATTTGTAAAAAATGAAAGTAGACTTATGAGATATACACAGGGCCAAAACCTTGTGTGTCTGTCTGTGTGCCTGTGAGTGTGTGTGTATGTGTGTAGGTGAGTGTACTCTGTATGTCTGTCCTCCCCCTATCAATTCAAACACGACGAAACCGAATTGAACTAAATTTGGTACAGAGGTAGCACTAGCAAAGGACACCTCAGTGTCATGTTTCATATTGCCGCCATCTTTACCAAAACTTCATGGCGGCCACTCAAATGGTTAAAACATAACATTAAATTACGTCCCTAAACCTCCCTATGTGGGATGAGCATATTTGGTAAGGCCAGGCCTTGTTAAATTGTAAGTTACGGTTTTGCTATAATACTTGCATGATTCACACATCCTCCAACTTGCAACTATTTGGCCGATGACCTTTAGTCGAAATTTGATTTAAGCTGATAACATTTGGGTAGGCGCCATTTCTTTTCTGTTATGATGGTGGTGATATACAACATGACACTGAGTTGTCCCTTGCTAGTACTACCTCTGTGCCAAAGGTTATTCGATTTGGTATCGTTGTGTTTGAATTGATAGGGGGGATCGATTTGCACACACACACGGCCGCCATCTTCAAAAAATTATTGGGCTGATGACCTTGTGGTTTGGTCAAAAGTCGGTTCCCACATGAAGGTATGTTATTGCAAAATTTGGTAGAGATCAGATGATTATGTTAGTCGTAATTTGACGTAAGCTTTGAACATTTGGGTGGCCGCCATTACGTTTCCGTAAATATGGTGACGATATAAAACATGACAATTAGGTGCCCTTTGCTAGTGCTACCTTTGTTCCATATTTCGTTTCTGTTTCACCGTGTTTGAATTGATAGAGTGGGAGGGGGGGGGGGCAGACATACCAAATCCCACACACACACACACACACACAATTTTTGCCCCTGTGTAGATCTCAAAAGACTACTTTCATTTTTTGCAAATATCGAAAGTAGGCTAAAAATAGTTGCCGTGCACCGTCTATAGACGGGCGTAGCACTCATCGCGTTAACCCTTTAAGCACTGAGTAACCCAGTTAGCTATCTGCTACCTCCGTGCTGAATTCCTTCAATTTTTTTTCTTAATTATTGTAGAAGTCATAACTTTCAACTTATCAGAGGGTCTTCAGTGACATAGTTGGTAGCATGCTGAGCTTCTATGCCCAAGATCGCGGGTTCAAACCCGGCCGAAGTCGTCGGATTTTTAAGAGCATTAAAATCCCTCAGTATGCCTTCCTTCGGAGGGCAAGTAAAGCCGACGGTCCCATGTCATCGATTCATGGCATGAAAAAGAACCTTCCACTAACTACACTTGGGGAAGCTAAAATGTGTAGGTTAGTTTGATAACGCTATATTAGTTCCTACGTTCACCGCCAGGTGCTGACTGTGATGCCATTTAGTAGCCACGTCCGCAGCTAGGTGTCGTGGACGGTATCATTTGGCAGTGAAAGTAGGAGCTACTTGAAAAAATTAATCGTCTACAGTCCTTCTACCTGAATCACAGATAACACTCACTAATATAGCCATCACAATTAACACCTGTTATCAGACAAATTCTACACACACCCAAAGTACACGGGGCTACATGACCGCGTTGTCACAGCCCCTAAACTAAGGAACCAAGCAACCTTACTTCAGCTTTTTTTTTCACATATTCAAGTAATTTAGCGTTGACCGACTGAAATTTAAATTGAAATTTAAAATATCAATTAGGCCTAAGTGTAAGAGAGAGTTATATGAGCCTTAACTTCACCACTTCCAAAGACAAAACAAATCAACAAATAAACAAAATTCTAGAAATGGTACTCAAGATGAGGCAATTTCCAATTAAAAGGGCATTGTGCATCAAAAGCGGCACAAATTAGTTGTACATGTTAAGAAGCGGATACATTCACGGTTTAAATTATTGTCATTGAAAGGTGCAATCCCCATCCGCCTATGCTATCCACCCTAAACTTACACTGTACACCAAAAAAACAAAAAACAAAACAAACAAACAAACAAACAAAAGCGACAATGATCACATATTACTACATGAACCCTAGTAAGAATATTTTTAAATGTATTCTTTTAATTGGATTATTCCATGAATGAAATCAAGGTGCGGGAAAGCGTTGTCCGATTGTAAGGAAATTACGTATACAAAGACATTCTGACCAAACATGCAACTGATTAAAGCTTCGTGTCCAATGAATGAATAGCGGGAGCTCCCACGCATCCCTACTGCGCATGCATCAGGTGGTATATAAGGCGCGATTCTGAAGCGTATGCTCAAAGTATCTGTTGCATTTGACTGCGATATCTGAACGTCGGCTGTAAGAATGCCACGCCGAAGGATTCGTGCTCATTACGAGCAGATGTCAGAGTTTGAAAGAGGTCGTGCGATCGGATTGAAAGAAGCTGGTTGGTCGAATGGAGCTGTCGCTGGACATTTGGGTCGAAGTGATGCGGCGATCAGACGATGCTGGCAAGCGTGGGTCAGCAACGGCAGGAATCAGTGTCGGGGCGGCAGTGGTCGACCCAGGGCCACAACAGCACGGGAAGACAGAGCGATTGTCAGAACAGCTGTCACAGCGACGGAGTCGTCATTATCAACAATCCAGCGTGTGACCCGCACACATTTGTCCACCATGACCATCTACAGATGCCTGAGCGACAGGAATTTACGCTCGCGCCGCCCGTTACGCCGCTTACCACTCACGCCTGTTCACCGTCAAGTCAGATTACAGTGGTGCGCGCTCGAGAAACGTGGAACTGAGCTGACTGGGGACGTATAGTCTCTAGTGACGAGCCCCGTTTCCAGCGGTGCCCTGACGACAACCACAGACGTGTTTAGAGACGTCCAGGCCAGTGTGGGGATCCGGCCTTGAATATCGCATGCCACACAGCCCCACAATAGGGGGTGATGGTCTGGGGCGCCATCTCCTTTGATAGCCGAACCCCTCTGGTAGTCATTCCTGGCACACTGACAGCACAGCGGTATGTTGATGACACTCTACGGCCGGCTGTATTACCGTTCCTTCAGCGACATCCATGCCTTACTTTCCAATAGGATAATGCTCAGCCGCACACGGCACGTCTTGCAATGGACTGTCTTCAAACTTGCCCTATCCTTCCTTGGCCAGCTTGGTCGCCTGATCTCTCTCCCATAGAGCATATTCGGGACGTCATGGGAAGGCGATTGCGAATATCCCGGAATGTCGCCGATTTAGCCCAACAGTTGGAGACCATTTGGCACGAAATTCCGCAGGACACCATCCGGGAACTTTGTCAGTCCATGCCACGTCGAGTGACAACTTGTATCCAGGCCAGGGGTGGACCAACACCTTATTGACATCCTCACTTTGTAACGCTCTAACTCTGCAATAAATCATTCGATTGTTGTTCTGCACTTTTGATCGTTTGTTTTTCTATGTCTGTTCCTCACATCCACCGATTTTTATCGCCATCGTACGATTCCTTCCTGGTGCGTCGTTTCTTTGTTATACAGTGCAACTGCTCCGTGCTACTAATCTCAAACCATTGCAGTATTTCGCAAGGAGGGGAGATGTGAGCAATCTCGGGTCTGGACGCAGTTTCATTAATAACCTTGCGTGACGTGCAGTAAGGACTGAGAGTCTAACTAACGACGAAGACAAAGTCGGCCTATTTTCTCCTCCCTACAATGGTCAGGCACGATAATCGTTTAGCATACCCCACTACTGTACGGGCAGAGTATTAAACGACCCAAATTTAATTTTATAATTAATTAAAATCTCCTGCCTGGTATCAGCTTTGATGTTGATCCCTCGCTAGCTACGTGATGTTGGTGCTGCTGCTCTGACCTGCTTGCAGCGAATCAGGGTCACTTGATGGTTTTACTTGTATCATAACTAACTTTGTGTTCGACGATGTCGAAATGCAAATATTATATGTCAAAAAACTGTACTATAATGAGGCTCATCATAGTACAAGTTTTCATTATGGGACAGTTTCCCCACCAATCAGAGCTCAAGAAACAGTTGTTTGACCAATTAGGTAAGGATAGCATGCACCTGCGCTGAGTTCCAAGGCCTTCTAATTTAAATTTCACTGCGTGACCTAGCGTCACAGTGGGGCAATCGAGGAGGCCATGGTCAAATACAAGGTATTCTCTGCGTCCTGGCAAAATCTGGAGTTATTTATGAATATTTATGTTCGAACATAAAATACAACTTGCCTATTGAACCCTTTACCCTATGTTGGTTAAATGATTCTACTTTTTTATTTCTTCAATTAATAAATATTTCAACCAGCATCATGAAAGTAGCCAGACAGCGATGAGGAAATTTCAAGCATTTGTTGGAGACAGTAGGGACATACCTGCATCGGTTTAACAAAAGGCTAAGTACTTGAGCTATGAAAAGAAATAGCAGAGCGATGTATCATAAGGACAGGTGTGGCTACCTCAATTTTAGAAGCGACGCGCGGTGAGACATGGTTCTGGTATGTTCATTGTGATATTCGCGCCTAGAAGAAATATGATGCAGTAACGTGAATGGCTGATGAAGAAAATAGACACTCCCAAGACGCCAAGATCTACTAGAAACCGCCAAATTATCAGAAAATGGAGAACCAATGAGAAGAGAATGCCTACTTGCGCGCCAACTCTGGCTGGGGTACGCGGCGGCTAGCATTCACGCGGGAAATCGCCTAGACAAAATCTCTACGATCGATTCTAGGATTAATGGGCATATTCGTGACCTGTGCAATATTACGAGTTCAGTGATATCTATTTCATTCCTGTATCACAATTACTTCGATAAATTTTTACATAAAATCCCCCTCCATCTAGACCCAAGGGCCAGTTCATTTATAAGTGTGTCGAAGAGCCAAGACATTGACTTTTATTCCGTGTGTTGAGGACACACTATTATTATTCTGTGCGTCTACAGACATTGACTTTTATTCCGTGTGTCGAGAACACAGGACTTTGATTCTGTTCGTCTGAAGAGATAGCCTTTTATATTTGTGTCGAGGACACAAGATATTCATTGAAAAGTGTTAAATTCAGTGACAGATAGTCATAGTACTATAGTTATAGGGACAGTAGCGTCGATAATTCGCCAACGAACAGTGACAGGGAATTTAGTACCTGAACAAGCGAATTTAATAGTCAGACATAAAGTGTATATTAACTTAATTTTTGTATCAGCGCAAGGATGACATCAATGAATGCAGAGGAAGTGTGGAATTCTCAACAGTCCGTCCAGATGGCTGCTATGAGATAAAAGATCATCCAGTTGGGGAATGGCATCTGATGTTCTTTGACGGGTGACTACAACACGAGATGAGTACAAATAATATTTTATTATTTATTAAATTAACTTATGGTTTATGGGACATATTTTTGTAAATACTTTGCTTGTGTGATTTAATGTAGTATATTTAGTTTTGATCTGACACACTTTTGTATGGAAGCAGCTCGCACAATGGTAGTTAATGGAAGGTTCTTTTCTTTGTGTTGTGTTAACTAACGTATCTATGTGAACGGCCGTGTTCGCCTAGGTTACGAAGTGCGGTTAAAAACGTCTCTCGGAGATATGTCGTGTTTCAGAAGTAGGACTGAATTAATCTAATTATATAGTAGATTGGAGGGTAATTAAATTTTGTTGAGAATTATTCTTGATCAGATTCAGTGTGATTATTGCCTTTGGAGCAATGTAATTTGTGACGAAGAGTACTCAGCTCTATCGTAGGTTTTAAATATTGTGTTAAATGTTTGCGAGCTTTAATTCAGCAGACCCATGTGAAAGGCGTTATGTCAGTCCCAGATGTGTGTACTGTGAGTATATTGTTGTGGTATTACAAGCGGGAACTTCAGCAGAGACTGATTTCTGTCAGCTTGGTACCAGATTCATATTATATCCTTGCGAGGACAATTATGGATATGTGATTATTGTCTGACCATATGTTGAGTGGGAGGAGATGTTAGCGGCTGTTGATTCCTTGAGATAACAGTTCCGCTGGTCGGCTATTTATATACACTGGATGGGGGACATGACTGGTATTGTGGAAATGGGTGAGTTGTTGTCACAAGGTTGTTCGTGAGCACCGTGGCTGTTAACCCGTTGTGAACGAATGATCATCCAAGTACTCATTTCTCGTAGGTAGTCATCACGCGAACATAAATTCACATGCAAGATAGTGGAACTTGGATCCATATTTTATTAGAAAAGGGGAGATCTGTCTGACTCCTCAAAGTGATAAATATTCATGTCAGGGGGAAATTCAGGGAGGATTTTGTTTATTATTGTTTGTTTTATTTTTTTATGCACAAATTAGTTATTAAATCTAGTTATTATCTTACGTTTTGTCTCCTTTCTTTCTTAGTTATAGTTTTCATCCTATAACCCTTGCCTCAGAAAAGCACGTAGTTTGGCGGACGTAAACACCACACTATGAACTGAACGCGACCCCTTGATCTAAGATTCTTGCATAAAACACTGCTATTCTGAAGGGTTCATAGGTGAAAACTGGCGGCCAACGGTGGGGCTATTCACTGTGGTGTAACGGGGAGATTACACATGTCAATAGTGGCGTATTTGAGTAAAACTGGCATGCCACAAGTGCAGGCAGATATGACAGTATTTAATCACCGGGAAGTGATATTTTATTAAAAGTAGTTGAGGCGAAGTGGATACCGCCAAATGTGTGAAAGATAAATTAAAATCAGGAGTTTGCAATGTAAAATACGGTTCACATTGTTGTCTTTTAAATTAAAGTAAAATTAAGATGTGATACCGGGCGCCAAATGATAAAGTTAAAACTAGATTTGTGTAGAAAGTCAAACTCATGGAAATATTAGGAGGCTGTAGCCTAAAATGACAATTAATACTTTGTTAATTAGTCAGTGTTAATATCAGATCAGGATAACTGTTTAATGACTAAATATGTGCTTGGGGTTAAAATTAAATTGAGTAAAACTAGAACTACTCAGAGATGCAATCAACTAATGGGATTAAAGGTAAAAATAAATGAACTGAGTAGGATAAAGAAATTAAATGTGCATTGGATTTATGTGCGTGTCAAAGGGCATTGGCGTAGGCCATTTCCCATATGTCTCATATATATTATAAAACATGGCAACGGTGGCGAAGATCCAGGAGATCATTGAGAGTGCAGCGAGGAGAACTCAGGAATTGTTGGATACTAAACTAGCAGAACAGAGTCAATCTATAAACACTAGTATGTTAGAGCAAAGTGAATCGCTAAATACGAAAATGTTAGAACAAAGTGAATCGCTGAGCACGAAGTTATCCGAACAAATAAACACTAAATTATCAGAACAGAGTCAATCTATAAACACTAGTATGGTAGAGCAAAGTGAAGCGTTGAATACAAAATTATCTGAACAAATAAACACTAGTCTGTCAGAACAAAGTGAATCGCTAAATACTAAACTGTTAGAGCAAAGTGAATCGCTAAATACTAAACTGTTAGAGCAAAGTGAATCGCTAAATACGAAAATGTCAGAGCAAAGTGAATCGCTAAATACTAAACTGTTAGAACAAAGTGAATCATTGCGGACACAGTTAAATAACAGCAGAATTGAGCAAAATGAATATCAGGCGGAACAAGCTAGGTTATTAAAGAGTGAAATTAATGACACTATAAATTCACAGTTAGAGGCGCAAAATAATAAAAACACGAACCAATTAGCTTCGTTAACCGCAGAGATGAAAGAGCACACAAACCAACAGATGATATTACTGGCCCGGGATGTAAGCAAAAATAATGAGAAACAATTAGAGCAGATTGAAAAAATGGAGAGTATTTTTGATAAAAAACTCAGCATTCTCGATGAAACGGTGTTAGCTAAATTAGAGCAGATTGAAATAGCATGCACAATGAATACAAGCGAGGTCAAAATAGCCCAAGATAAGTTGGAAGGACGATTTAAGGAGATGGAAAAAAGTGGCAGGGTCATTCAACAACAAATATCAGCAGTAGATGAGAACATATCAGGCATAATTAAAGATATGGACCGTCTAGAGATAAAATCAGCGGAACAGTGGAAAAGCCTAGAAACTGAACAAGAACAATTTAAGAGTACATTAGACGAAAGGCTAAGCCAGATAGAAAATAATCAGGATGAAAATAAGAGCCAGATTGAAGAAAAAATAAGCACGATTAAAGAACAGATCAGGAAAGATTGGAAGAAAATGAATATTGATTCTAGAGAGGAAAGATCCACCATTATTAAAACAGTAGGCGAAAACCACACGCGTATTCAAGCTTTGGAGCAAGAGGTAAAAAATAGACTTAAAGAACAGACAGACAGGATCATTAAAGCCGAACTTCGCTCATTAGAACAATCGTCTATATTTAAAACGGGAGCATTGAAAGACAAGCAGGATGACTCACATAGTCCCCAACCCAGCATAGCAGGAAGTCACACTCAAGCAGAGAGCCCATTAACAACAAACACGGAAGGATTTCGTAAGAACGTAGATAGAAGCTCAACACCACAGGACGGTCATCAGCCCACACAACTTATTCAAGTAATTCGCTCAAATGACTACAAACCGCAGAAATACACCGAAAATTCAGGGGTAACACCTAAGGCCTTTATCAAAGAGATTGAAGACCATTTTAATGACACTGGAGTACCTGAAGCACGCAGATTGAGAATGATGGAGAGATTTTTATCAGGGAATGTTCTCACCTGGTTTTTAAGTTTCAAATACACATTTGGAACCATGTCAGACTTTAACTTAGCGTTTCTGCGCAAATACTGGTCTCCCGCCATACAACAGAGTTTAAGAATGGAGCTTTACTCTAGAAAATTCCAAACTACCCAGCAGACAAAATACTCAGATTTCTTTTACATGCAAATGCTAAAATTTCGCGATCTGGATTACCCATTAAACGAATCAGATTTGGTGATGACAATAGCAAGGCAAATGCCAGTTAATGTACAGCAAGTGCTAGTCGCGGCAAACGTCAGTACGGCCCTACATGCAGAGCAGATATTACGGCAAATAGATGAGACCACATCTCATAGTCATTTTAGAGGAGGAAGACAGCTGGAATTAGTCAACACTACAGAGGTCGTAAAAACAAAACAAGGAAATACTAAAACGCAGGGTACTAATACGAGCACCTCCACACCTAGGCGAAACCAGGAAGAAGGGGAAAACAGACCATATCAGCGTAACGAAAATTACTACAACAATAGATACCAGGGCAACAATAGATACCAACAGAGAGGATATCAACAATGGCGTGATAATCGAAGGAATGACAGGCCTTATGGAAGATACGGTGATTATAATGCCAATCAACGATGGAAAGGAAGGAGAGATCAAAATCAAGGAGATCAACGTAACTATCGAGATGACTGGGATGATAGGCACGCTCAATCACAAAATTACTTAGAGGAGTTACACGCTAATCAAGGTGGAGAACTAGGAAGATGGGAAAAGGCCATTGGGAACAGAAAGAACCCAGATACACATACTGAGGAAGCTGGAAGTTTACTGAGACAAGAGGAATATCAAGGACATGAGCGACAGAAGGATGATGGGAGTCGAAATGGAGCTAAAAAAAAAATGTTAATTTTGGATCAAGGAGACAGTCTCAAAACACAACAGTCGGAAGTTGAAGATGGATGGATAGTAGCGAACATACAAGAATGGATTGCTTTACCAGAAGATTGCCTGGAGGAGACGGTGAAACCACGGAACGATGAAATTAGGCAATTACCCATTATTTACGCAAGGATTGGTGGAATTAATATAAGATGTTTATTGGATACAGGGTCACAGATCAGTCTAGTATCGGAGGCCTTGGTTCGAGAGTTGGGACGGACTCAGAATATTCCTGTAATTCCGGTACCACAGCTCAAAGTGAGGGGTGTTATTCCTGAACGCACCGTTACTTGTAAACGTCAGGCATACTTAGAGCTGAACATATTGGAACACACTTTTGGGCAAACATTCATTATCATGGCAAAGATGAATTTCAATATAATTCTTGGTGCAAATTTCATTTGTGACTATCAAGCAGTGATAGATTTGCACAAGAATACAGTCAGTTTTAGAGAATATGACCAGCTGAAAAACGTGGGATTGCATATGGATGAAATCACTACCGGAAGAGATGTAAATTCTTGGGCATTGGAAGCAATATCAGAAGAGACGGAAGAGGAGGTACGAAAGGCGGAAGATAACATCATAGAAGGGGGTGTTGTGGAACTAGATGAGGAGATAGAATCCCAGGAGATATGGTCTTTATTGACAGAAGGAAGTAACAGCGATGCACAATTTGAAGAGTTACTACAGGAGCGGCTCAATGACATTCAACTTGGGGGTGAACACAGAAAACAGTTGGAAGAGATTCTAAGGAAGCACAAAACAGTATTTGATACAGTACCTGGGAAAATTTTAAATTTCAAGTACTCTATGCAAGTCGAGGACTGGTCACCTTTCAAAAGCAGATTGTACCCAATTCCTGAAAAATATCGTGGTCAAGTTAAAATCATTATAGATGAGATGTTAGAAGCTGGAGTGATAAGGAAGACACCTACACCTTATCTAAATGCGATTTTGGCAGTCACAAAACCAAATGGATCTATTAGACTTTGTTTAGATGCCAGAAATCTCAACATGAGACTCATTTTTCCTGAGTATGACAGAGCGCCAATTATCAGAGACGTATTAAAAGGCTTTAAAAACAAGAGCATTTATTCATCAGTCGATCTGACGAGCTCGTTCCATCATCTTGAATTGGATGAGAAGTCACAGCTTCTAACTGGCTTCTTATTCGATAACTAGACATATTGTTTCGTCAGAATGCCTTTTGGGGTCAAAACAGCGGGCTGAGCTTTAATCCGAGCACTGGACCGGAACCTAACAGAGGAAGTAAAGGAGATGACGGTGCGATACATTGACGACATTCTGTTGGCATCCGACAACATTGAAACTCACATGGAAAATTTAGATAAAGTATTGGGCAACCTGAAAGCATCGAATTTCAAAGTAAACCTGAAGAAATCGCATTTCTTCAAGAGCGAGATCTTATATTTGGGTCACGTCATTGACAAGGAGGGAGTGAAGCCTAATCCAGCCAAGATTGAAGCAATAAAGAATTTCCCTACACCAACGAGAGTCAAGCACATTCGGGCTTTCTTAGGCATAACGGGATTCTTTAAAGAAAACTGTCCAGGTTATACAGAGACTGTAGCTCCAATGCAAGAAATGTTAAAGAAAAATAACAAATGGTCATGGAACGCGGAATGTGAGAAGGCATTCCAAGCAACAAAACAGCTATTAGAAAACTGCATTAAATTAGGATATCCAGATTTCAAGCACAAATTCATAATCCAAGCGGATGCTTCACTAATTGGGATAGGTGCTATGCTCTACCAAGAGGATCCAGCTAACCTGCAGCACAAAACATATTTGGCATTTGTCAGCCGAAAATTGCGTAAGCACGAGCGGAACTATACTGTAACCGAGCTAGAATTGTTGGCCATCCTTCATGCGCTCCAACAATGGAAACGAATAATCTATGGTTACCCTATTGTTGTCAGGACTGACCATAAGGCATTAACATTCTTGTTTAAGACGTCAATGGCAAGCGAAAGTGTGACACGTTGGTATATATACATTCAGCAGTTCAGCATTGAAATTGGACATTGTCCAGGGAAGATGAACGTGATACCGGATGCACTCAGCAGGAACCCAGAGCCTGATAATGAAGAAACAGCGATGGTACAACACTTGGAGTTAACACCGAAGGACCGGGAATTCTTGGAGGAGTTACGTGAGATACAGCGAGAACAGGAAGCGGAACCATGGATGATGCTATTAATTAAATACTTCAAAAAGCAACTACCTACAGGAACACCTGCATTTCGAGAAGCGAAAGCCAAAGAAGGAAGATATGTTTATGTCAACAATTTGCTGCACAAATGGGTAGATAATGACCACACCAAGTTACGCATATTACTACCTGCATCGTTACAACGAGGATTGACATGGCATACGCACGAAAGTTACGGTCACGTGGGCTTAGACAAGTGCGAAGCGACAATAGGAGAGACATTTACATGGCCACGTATGAGAACAACTATATGTGACGTTATTACAACTTGTGACCCGTGTCAGAGAACAAAGCCAAATAATTATTTACTGAGGCAATATCCTAGACCATTGCTACCTCAAAAACCATGTGAGCTGCTGGCGATGGACTGTCTTGGTCCAATTCCGAAGGGAAGGAGAGGTTGCCGTCATTTGCTAGTGTGCATTGATGTATTTTCTAAGTTTGTAGTACTATGCCCTATTCAGAAAACAACATCGAAGCAGGTACTCAGTCGCATTCGTAATAGAGTTATTCCAACCCTTGGAAAACCAGAGTTTATATTATCAGATCACGGCAGTTATTTCACAAGCGCCGAATTCAAGAAAGGAATGGAAGACATGGGTATAAAACATGTTTTAAGCAGTATCCGACATGCCCAAGCAAATCCAAGCGAGAGAGTAATTAAATCTGTAACTGCATATTTGAGAATCTTCATTCCGAACGAACACCACAAATTGGTCGATAAAATTAAGGACGTAGAGACATGCATGAATTCTACCAGGCACGAGTCAACAGGACAAATCCCTATGGTCCTACACAAGAACGAGTATCCAGTAAGAACGTGGAAAAGCATCATTAACTGTCCACAAGATCCCATGATAGCACCAGACTTGAGAATTGAAAGAACGAGAGCATACATGAGGAAACAAGCAGACCGCAGATTACGGCGAGTAAGAAATAAGAGGTTTCACGGTGATCTTGAAGTCAACCAGCTCGTTTTGGTAAAACGACCTGCTATATCGGACCCAGAAAAGAAAATCTTTAGTAAGTTCTGCGAAAAATTCATAGGACCCTATTCTATCGTAAGATACCTTGGAAATAATGCTTACAGAGTGAAAGAATTGAGCACAGGAACAATGTCAGTTTACAACGCTGCCAACCTAAAGAAATATCGTCGAAGTGAACCATGGTAGCGCCGAAAGAATGACGCTGTTTGAATATACGGACGTCCTACTATCAACAAAGTCAACGGGGAGCAGTTGACTACGGCACGTGATGAAGGAGGAAGTAGACTTGTTGTTGACAAACATTAACGAGGCAAGTAAGGTGTTGCCGCAGGTATCGAGCGTCACGCAAGATTGGAAGGGGAAGAGACAAGCAGGATATGAAAACGAGTAAATGCCATTGAAGACAGGAGCGCCTAGACCAAGTAAGAAAAAGGGGTGATTCTGGAAATAAAACAAATTGGCCTACGGAAGTATTGTAAAATTGTCGACTTTATTCCTAAGTTCGAAATTTTGTGAGTGGGAGAGTTGTGAACCCTTTACCCTATGTTGGTTAAATGATTCTACTTTTTTATTTCTTCAATTAATAAATATTTCAACCAGCATCATGAAAGTAGCCAGACAGCGATGAGGAAATTTCAAGCATTTGTTGGAGACAGTAGGGACATACCTGCATCGGTTTAACAATAGGCTAAGTACTTGAGCTATGAAAAGAAATAGCAGAGCGATGTATCATAAGGACAGGTGTGGCTACCTCAATTTTAGAAGCGACGCGCGGTGAGACATGGTTCTGGTATGTTCATTGTGATATTCGCGCCTAGAAGAAATATGATGCAGTAACGTGAATGGCTGATGAAGAAAATAGACACTCCCAAGACGCCAAGATCTACTAGAAACCGCCAAATTATCAGAAAATGGAGAACCAATGAGAAGAGAATGCCTACTTGCGCGCCAACTCTGGCTGGGGTACGCGGCGGCTAGCATTCACGCGGGAAATCGCCTAGACAAAATCTCTACGATCGATTCTAGGATTAATGGGCATATTCGTGACCTGTGCAATATTACGAGTTCAGTGATATCTATTTCATTCCTGTATCACAATTACTTCGATAAATTTTTACATAAAATCCCCCTCCATCTAGACCCAAGGGCCAGTTCATTTATAAGTGTGTCGAAGAGCCAAGACATTGACTTTTATTCCGTGTGTTGAGGACACACTATTATTATTCTGTGCGTCTACAGACATTGACTTTTATTCCGTGTGTCGAGAACACAGGACTTTGATTCTGTTCGTCTGAAGAGATAGCCTTTTATATTTGTGTCGAGGACACAAGATATTCATTGAAAAATGTTAAATTCAGTGACAGATAGTCATAGTACTATAGTTATAGGGACAGTAGCGTCGATAATTCGCCAACGAACAGTGACAGGGAATTTAGTACCTGAACAAGCGAATGTAATAGTCAGACATAAAGTGTATATTAACTTAATTTTTGTATCAGCGCAAGGATGACATCAATGAATGCAGAGGAAGTGTGGAATTCTCAACAGTCCGTCCAGATGGCTGCTATGAGATAAAAGATCATCCAGTTGGGGAATGGCATCTGATGTTCTTTGACGGGTGACTACAACACGAGATGAGTACAAATAATATTTTATTATTTATTAAATTAACTTATGGTTTATGGGACATATTTTTGTAAATACTTTGCTTGTGTGATTTAATGTAGTATATTTAGTTTTGATCTGACACACTTTTGTTTGGAAGCAGCTCGCACAATGGTAGTTAATGGAAGGTTCTTTTCTTTGTGTTGTGTTAACTAACGTATCTATGTGAACGGCCGTGTTCGCCTAGGTTACGAAGTGCGGTTAAAAACGTCTCTCGGAGATATGTCGTGTTTCAGAAGTAGGACTGAATTAATCTAATTATATAGTAGGTTGGAGGGTAATTAAATTTTGTTGAGAATTATTATTGATCAGATTCAGTGTGATTATTGCCTTTGGAGCAATGTAATTTGTGACGAAGAGTACTCAGCTCTATCGTAGGTTTTAAATATTGTGTTAAATGTTTGCGAGCTTTAATTCAGCAGACCCATGTGAAAGGCGTTATGTCAGTCCCAGATGTGTGTACTGTGAGTATATTGTTGTGGTATTACAAGCGGGAACTTCAGCAGAGACTGATTTCTGTCAGCTTGTTACCAGATTCATATTATATCCTTGCGAGGACAATTATGGATATGTGATTATTGTCTGACCATATGTTGAGTGGGAGGAGATGTTAGCGGCTGTTGATTCCTTGAGATAACAGTTCCGCTGGTCGGCTATTTATATACACTGGATGGGGGACATGACTGGTATTGTGGAAATGGGTGAGTTGTTGTCACAAGGGCTGGCTGAGTTTCGCAAGCAGAGCTCATTAGTGGAGTGCACGTCTGGCTACCAATTACTTGAAAATAAATATAAATGTGAGAAACTGATCAATGGTAAAATTGTTTAAATAAATGGGAGTTGCCTACGAAACACGATAACCTTCGAAGCGTTTCCTTAACATGCAATTTTGTTAATATAAAGTAATCTTAACCACTCAGGTTGTTTGTTGTTGTTGGTTTATTCTTTGTTTATTGTACATGTCAGTGGCCCGTGAGTCACGTGCGGCGCTGTTTTTCCTTGTTGTTGAGTATCTGGCCATAGTGGCGGCTCAGTTGGTTAAGTGTGTCTCCACACTAATAAGGGTCTCAGAGAGATGCCTGTAAATAGTAGAGTTGTAATATGTGTGTCAGAGTTAGATTTAAGGATTTTTATTAATGTTATGCCCATAGCCATAAAAGTTGATTTTACGAGATGATTGTTCGTGAGCACCGTGGCTGTTAACCCGTTGTGAACGAATGATCATCCAAGTACTCATTTCTCGTAGGTAGTCATCACGCGAACATAAATTCACATGCAAGATAGTGGAACTTGGATCCATATTTTATTAGAAAAGGGGAGATCTGTCTGACTCCTCAAAGTGATAAATATTCATGTCAGGGGGAAATTCAGGGAGGATTTTGTTTATTATTGTTTGTTTTATTTTTTTTTATGCACAAATTAGTTATTAAATCTAGTTATTATCTTACGTTTTGTCTCCTTTCTTTCTTAGTTATAGTTTTCATCCTATAACCCTTGCCTCAGAAAAGCACGTAGTTTGCCGGACGTAAACACCACACTATGAACTGAACGCGACCCCTTGATCTACGATTCTTGCATAAAACACTGCTATTCTGAAGGGTTCACTATAATGGTTATTAGGACACTCGTATGGAAATTATAATACTAGCATACGCTCGTTTTTTAAAAATACTCGTGTCTTAATTATTGCCATTATAGGCTCGTTGCATAATGTACTATTGTGCCAGCAGTCGTTGATCAAGGCGCGCTTGGGAGGATCTGGGGGGCGTGGTCGTCCAGCGGTCAAACTGTATGCCTTTCACCAATATAGACCGGGTTCGATTCCCGGTCAATACATGTGAGATTTTTGAAATGAAATGCCATGTACTGGGTTCGAATTCCACGTAAAAAGGAGGTCTCGTGGCTCATAATCGCGAGATTATCGGTCACGTAAAATTGCAAGCTTCCTTTCTTGAGGATCTGGACCTGAACGATGTGTTTGGTGTCAGTTCGAGTTCGGTCTAAGGAATGGGCGTTTGTGCTGTTCTTAGCAATATTACTTTATTTCTCCGAAGTCATCGGTGTTTTTAAGAGAGTTAAAAATCCCTCAGTATGCCTTCCTTCGGAGGGGAAGTAAAGCCGGCGGTCCCATGTCATGGATCTATGGCATGTTAAAGAACCTTCCACTAATTACACTTATGTGAAGCTAAATTATCAGTTAAATTTGACCAACGCTCTTAGGTTCCAAAGTTCGTCACCAGGAGCCAACTTTGGTGGCATCTAGTAACCAAGTTCAGAACTAGTAGTCGTTGTCGGTGGCGTTTGGCGTTAATCTCGTGATTATGAGACACTGGACCTTCTTTTTACGTGGAATCCAAACCACAGTACATGGCATTTCATTTCGAAAATCTCACTACTTGAAAATTCAATGTCTACAGTTCTTACTTCAATTAAAAACAGATAACACACACTAATACAGCCATCACAATTAATACCGCTTATCAGACAGATTCTACACACACCCAAAGTACACGCTACATGACCACGTTGTCGCAGCCCCTAAACTGAGTAACCAATTAACCAACCAACCACATCAGTTACAAAAACAAATTCAAACATATCCATCGTGATTATGAGACACTGGACCTTCTTTTTACGTGCTAGTCCAAACGTAACAAGTAAGATTAAAAGTGATCGCTGATGGTTGTAACTCACATTTTCCGTGGCAGTAGTCCGGAGTTCGATAGGAACTTCGTCATCCTTCCAATATCCATCATTGGGATGCAAATCATATTTCCCCATCTCTATCTAGCCATTCCTCCCCACAGCGAATAGCTTAAGCCATCATTTCGACTCTGGATACCATTGAAATGATGCACTATGTGACCATGTGGTTAAGCTGGTTTATCTTCCCTACTTGCACTGAAGTGATGATAAAAAAGTTCTTCAAGCTTAAATTTCACTGGTTTTACACTTGGCAGATAGTTTCAAGAAAGGCCATAGATTTTCTGCCTGCACAGAATCTAAGAACGCATTTTAGCATTCAGCAAAGCTTTACAAGCGACCTTGCACTCCAATTTTCAATACTTTATTCCTAAATTTTACAATATCCTTCCTAATCCCATAAAAGACCAGTTACATAAATCTACAAAGTTTATACGTAACGCAAAGATATTTGTTCGAGAAAATAAAAATGTCATTAAAGATATATTAAAGTAGCTTAATCTATAAATTAGCATTACCATTGCTACCTAGCTGTTTCACAACGCTTATTTTAATATATACAGTATATGTAATATATTTTTTAACATGAACACTTAACGTTATAATTAGGTAAGTAGACCTAATATGCCAACCACAAGGCCTTGCCTTACGTGGTATAGCTTACATGTATTATTCCCTAACTGGGCTGAATTTGATATTCATCACATAGATCTCAGAATGTACATTTTTAGACCAATACGTTTACTTAGATAATAATCAGAAATAGACTAAAGTTACGATATGATGAAGATTGTACATATTTAATATAACGGGACTCCAGTGATCAAGAGAACAAGTGACTTATACAATGTTGTAGTGCAAAGGACAATGTGTAGCCTATATAGCACACGCGATTTCTTGAACAATGTACGGACGTATGTCCTAATACTTAAAAAGCTATGTGTGTATATATTTTCTTGTATTGCTGGATGTAATATTGATTATTCTTAATAATAATAATAATAATAATAAAAATAAATCACACGTGATCGTCGTGATCATAATAATTTACGTACTTCTCCGTACAAAATAAAACAGTTCTCGAGATAAATAATTAACGTAATGATTATAGCACTCCATGTGAGATCTGTGCTGGACAAAACGGAGGCAGACAGGTATTTCTCCGGGTACTCCGGTTTTCCCTGTCAAAATTTCATTCCAGCAACACTCTCCACTATCATTTCATTTCATGTGTCATTCATTTAATCATTGCCCCAGAGGAGTGCGTCAGGCCTCGGCAGCCGGCGCAGTTCATATCCTCGCCGCTAGATGGGGGCTTCATTCATTCCATTCCTGACCCGGTCGGAGACTGGAAGCAGGCTGTGGATTTTCATTTCATTATAGCACAGTCAGTATCAGTTTCACAAGAGTTAATATACACGCTTCTTATCATATAATGAGCGTTCGTGTTTTTTCACGTACTAATTTCTAACACTTAAGAATATTACACATGCCGGTATTTCTCGCGCACTGCACGTTGCTAAATGATTATCACAATATTCTGGGAAATATTCTCACTTCATCCACACTAGATGTGGTCTCATATTCGATTCCTGGACTCCCTTGGTTGATGTTGAACTTCTCAAATAGGCTGTTGTTGTTTGAGTCTTCAGTCTTTTGACTGGTTTGATGCAGCCCTCCATGCCTCCCTGTCTTGAGCTAATCGTTTCATCTCTACATAGCTCCGACACCCTACATCGGAGGCAATCTGTTTAACATATTCTAACCTTGGTCTACCCCTACAGTTTTTGTCCTCGACCCTTCCTTCCATAACTAAGCTTGCTATTCCTGGGTGTCTTAGTATGTGTCCTACCAACCTATCTCTTCTCTTCATTAGCAGTCACCAGAAACATCTCTCCTCTCCCACTCGTCTTAATACCTCTTTGTTTGTAACCCTATCTACCCATCTGATCTTCATCATTCTCCTGTAACACCACATTTCAAATGCTTCAATTCTCCTCTTTTCTGCTGCACCAATAGTCCAAGTTTCACTTCCATAGAGCGCCACGCTCCAGACAAAGGCTTTCAAAAATGACTTCCTAATACCTAAATCTATATTCGATGTCAGCAGATTCCTTTTTTGTAGGAATGCTTTCTTTGCCTGAGCCAACCTACTTTTAATATCCTCTTTGCTTCGTCCATCACTGGTTATTCTGCTTCCTAAGTAACAGAAGCTACGTTCTGACAAATTACGGATTCTCAAAATGAGACTTCGGACTCAATGCATGTGTGTAAAATGTAACCCAATGTAATACACCGGCGGAAGAAAATATCCCAACAACAGGAATGAGTTGTGCTTGATTAACGAACGTTGGTAGGAATGTTTATACATGTGTAAGATGACGTTGATTCAAATTTCCCACAAATCGCATTAGCGTGGTGCTAGTAGTGGCCCCATGACGTTGCACATCAGGTTTGCTTTTAAATACGGGCTGTACTGTGTAAGAGCGTTTGTTACCTGAGAGATTGGATGGAGTGTCTGTCAGTGGGTCAAGAATGCCTTTACGACGAAGAGGTCAGTATCAATGGTGAAATGAGCCCCTAATTAGTGATGGAAGTTTTTTAAAAATGTTTCAAATGGGTATTGTTGTTTCCATATTTATGCTTAACGGGGAACTGTGGATTTATTTATCGTATGGCTTTTAGTGTCGGGAGAGTCCGAGGATATCTTCGGCTCGCCAGAGCCTGTAGCTCCTTCAAGCGGACACCCATAGGGTGAGCTACTAGTTCCGTTCAATTTCAAGTAGTTCCAACTTTCGCTACCAGATGTCAATGATACTTAGTGGTGAAGGTTGGAACTTTGATAGAACGTTCCAACGAAATCTAACGTAGACATTTAGCTTCACACAAGTTTAGTCTGTGGAAGGATCTTTTCCATGCCGTAAATCTATGACATGGGACCCCTTCGAAGGAAGGCAAAATGAAGGATTTTAACGCTTTTAAAAATCCGACGACTTCAGCCGGGTTTGAACTCGCGATCTTGGGCACAGCAGTTCAGCATGCTATCAACTACGCCACCTAAGCCGAACTATGGAGATTGTCACGAGTAGCAGACTGCTGTTGAGGGCCTTTATGATACAACGGAGTATTCGTAAGTTCCTTGGATTCAACGGACAACCGAACCTAATCATAATACTTTTTCGTTATCATTTGCTAGTGAAATCATGGCTATTCAAAAGAAATGCAAATTGATACTCTTTTCAAGACCAATTTGGAGACCTCCAGGGAACGGACATTGATACTCTTGTTCAATGAGTTCAACAGTGGGAATAACTTGTGAACCTTCTACTTATAAACATCCAAAACGTGTGAAAAATGAAACTTCAACTTGTAAAACAAGGCATCCTGCTGAGATCATTCGTCTAAAGAATGCGCTCGAGATTCAAGAGAACTGGATTATAAAACTACAGTAATCTCAGAAATACCGAAACTCCAAATGGAAATTCAAAACACAGAAGAGAGTGTCGATAGATCAGAAGTTATCAACTATGACCAAGTGAAAATGAAAATCCACAACCTGCTTCCAGTCAAACGACCGAGTCAGGGAATGGAACTGCCCGCTGCCGAAGCCTGTCGAACTCGCCTGGGCTAATGATTAAATGAATGAGAAATGAAATGAAATGATAGTGGAGAGTGTTGCTGGAATGAAATTTGTGACAGGGAAAACCGGGGTACCCGGGGAAAAACCAGTCAGCCTCCACGTTGTCCAGCACAAATCTCACATGGAGTGACCGAGATTTGAACCACGGACCCAGCGGTGAGAGGCCGGCGTGCTGCCGCCTAAGCCACGAAGGCTTGTAACTATGAACAAGTAACGAATCAAAATTATTGGCTAAGACTACAGGTAAAGTGCTCATTGGGCGATGAAAGATGCGCTGACGTGGACAGTCATAGAACTCCGAGTAGCGTCAATTTTGTGTTCTAATCCGACCCTCTGCTAGTGGAGTAGCACTTCAAGAAATTCTTTGGAATTATTGCTGTAGTGAACTTTGCTGAAATTGGAAATTATAATACCTACCAATACTTGGCCACGGCGTCGCACAGTGGGTCAAAATCGAAATCTAGGAGGACAAAATTATTTATTTTCATAATTAAAAAATCAGCAGCATTCTCATATCATTGCCGCTCACTATTGAAAAATGAAAATCCACAGCCTGCTTCCAGTCTCCGACCGGGTCAGGAAATGAATGAATGAAGCCCCCATCTAGCGGCGAGGATATGAACCGTGCCGGCTGCCGATGCCTGACGCACTCCTTTGGGGCAATGATTAAATGAATGACAGATGAAATGAAATGATAGTGGAGAGTGTTGCTGGAATGAAATGTTGACAGGAAAAACCGGAGTACCCGGAGAAAAACCTGTCTGCCTCCGTTTTGTCCAGCACAGAACTCACATGGAGTGACCGGGATTTGAACCACGGACCCAGCGGTGAGAGGCCGGCGTGCTGCCGCCTAAGCCACGGAGGCTTCTGCCGCTCACTATTATGGGATATAAATGCATCTTAGTGTAAATCTGTCACCACTGTTCGATCAGTCTGAATTGGAGGGTGAATGTAAGTGCCTGTGGTTTGGTTGTCTTTGTGGTTAGTGTGATGCTTTAAGATGGAACATGCAGCTGAAGGTATGATCTTTGTAACTTGTTTCATTTATTAATGGGCGTAAGGCTATGGCCACACGAGCAGTAAATGCTGTTGGAAGTTTGCAGCTAATACAGGAGGAAAAATGCGCACCTTGTGTTGCAATGTGATGGGCCACACGTAACAGTAAATGCTGTTCGCCGGATGCAGTGCAAGGTCTTGCTGTTGAAGCGATAGGCCAGGGCCCATTTCTTTCACAGCATAAGCTGTTGGACAGTGGCCACACGAGACAGTACTTACTGCGTATTTCAGTTTCCTCCTCATTACCTTAATAATAACAGTAGTACATTTAAGAACTATGACGTATATGGACAGTGAACATGTCATTCTGGAAGTGGAGAAATATCCATGTTTGTATAATACACGATGCGATACTTACAAAAATAGAAACATAAAACTAGAAGCGTGGAGAAGTGTAACACGAAGTATTGCGGGAGACAAATGGGAAGAACTGTCCACTGAGGAAAGGAATGCATAAGGTAAGTACAAAATAAGTTCCATAAATATATAATTTTCTTTAATACTTTTTCTTAAAAGAGTGAACATATTCCTACAAAATACTGAACATAGTAATCCGAAGTCCGTCCAACAGAGCCTGATGAAACTAACATTGTCATTAGGTTTCGCACAAGAATAAAGTTCTTGTTATTTACATTGTTTTGCATTGATTCGGGGATATATGTTGTATTCTTCTATTGTGTTAAACTGAATCATTTAATTATAATCACAAGGCATTACATATTTACAGTACTGTAGCAATTACAGAAGCCACCTATCATTACACAGTCACCGCCTTACCTCGTTCGAATTCGTTGTGAAGACAAGAAGCAGAATCAGAATTCATTTGTACTGAGGGCATAGTCTTTTTGCCAAGGGATTGACCCATAACTATTACAGAAGTAATTAGCAAGGTCATTTCTGACTTTGATACCCTTTTGATTCCCTCGTGTTCCGTGAGCAAGAATACTTGAAAGTGGGCATGTTAGTGTGTATTCAACGCTGTATCCATCACGTTTCCTGACAAAATTATGAAGAACACAGCATGTTTTAATAATACTGTGAGCGAACACAGAATTAACATCTAGCGCACGGTGGAATATTCGCCATTTATTTGCTAATATACCGAAGGCACATTCAACAAATCTTCTAGCTCTAGTTAGTCTGTAGTTAAATATTTTCTTGTCGTTGGTCAGGTTTTTACTGGGGTACGGTCTCATTACACTTGGGCAAAGAGCAAACGCTTCGTCTGCAACGAATACGTACGGAATATGATCACTTCCTACTTCATTGGTAAGAGGCTTCGGATCTGGTAGATCTAAGGAGTTCGAATACATCTTTTTTCCAAGCTCTGTCATTTTAAATATATTAGTGTCGCTTTCTTTTCCATAAGACCCAACGTTTATATAGGTAAAGCAATAGTCAGTGTCTGCTATTTCCATTATGACTATGGTAAAGAATTTCTTACAATTAAAGAAGTCACTACCACTGTGCCATGATTTAATAATTTTGATGTGCTTGCCGTCAATCGCTCCTACACAATGAGGAAAATTAGCCCTACTTTCAAACTTTTCACTAACTTCTATGCAGTCTTCTTTTTACTTTCTTTCATGTATTCTGGACGTAATCCATTCCATATAGCTTCACAAGTATCTTGAACAATTTCTGCTGGCGTTGACCGACCAACAAGGAACTCGAATTGCAGAGCTCCTAATGAGCAACCAGATCCAAGATATCTAAGAAAGGGAAAAGTTGGGCAATAATTATAGGTATATGTTGTTAGACAATTTTCTTAATACAGTAGAAGTGAATCAGTCATTTGAGAAACACCTCATATCTATTTTTTTTATTAGCCTATTTTCAATTTTGAAAAAATAGGCTTATGAGATCACCTTTTGTCCGTGTGTGTGTGCGCGTGTGTGTGTGTGTGATTCGTGTGTGTGTCCCCCCCTAATAAAATCTAAACGGCAGGAGCGATTTCAATGAAACTCGGAAAGTTCATAGCACTATTCCCGGCGACCTCGAACGTGCCCTTCAAATTTTGTTACAACTCACCAATCCAACATGGCGGCTGTGCAAAATATTTCACCAGCATTCAATATCTCCGAAACTATTACCGATATTACCCTGACAGTTTCTATGGTGATAGAGGGATCTTCTAATAGTTCACTTATGTGACTTTTGAAAACCTGGTAACTACAAAACCAACATGGAGGCCAAGCGAATTCGCGACTTTTAAATAGACGTTTCTCGCGATTTGACCAACCAAACACAATGAAACTTGGTACAGTATATGTTTATATACATTGTAATGCACCGACATCTAACTTCGTTCAATTGTTTACATAATCACAAGATGGCGGATGTGCGAAATATTTCACCGGAATTCTATATCTCTGAAACTATTAGCGGTATCTCCCTAAAATTTTGTACGGAGATAAGGGGCACTACTGGAAGTCCATCTATAAGACTTTCAAAAACCGGTTAACTACAAAACGAACATGGTGGCCAAGCGAATTTGAAAATTTTAAATAGACCTTTCTCGCGATTTAATGTTCCAAGCGCACTGAAACCTGGTACAGAAAATATTAATACAGATTGTAATCCACTGGTATCTAATTTAGTTCAATTGTTAACATAACTTCAAGATGGCGGCAGTGCGAATTTTAAAATTAAGTTTTTATTTCTTGTGATGTAGTCATGCGATCGAAGTGAAAGTTTGAATAATGAACCTACGCAATAATTTTCCTTTAATGGTACATGACTCTATGGCCTGTACATTTAACAATCCAACATGGCGACCATCCGAAATATTTAAACGATACTGAATATCTACGAATCTATTTTAGCAATCAAACTGCATTTTTAATGTTCATAGGGGCTATGAACTTAAGTTCACCTATAGGGCTTTAAATAACCTGGTGATCACAAATCCAACATGGCGGTGACGCGAATTATAAATATTCACATGGACGTTTCTCGCAATTTAACCATCCGCGTGCAGTGAAACATGGTACAGTAAATCCTTATACGAATTTTAATCCACTGGCATCTAATTTATTTCAATTGTTTCCATAACCTCAAGATGGCAGCTGTGAAAAATTTTAAAATCTCCTTGTTTTTTCTTGTGTCCTAATTATGCGATTGAAGTTTGAATACTACACGTTCACAATAATCTGCATGTAACAGTACATAACTCTAGGACCTACATATATAAAATCCAACATGGCGACCATCCGAAATATTTAGTCGGTTCTTAATATCTACGAATCTATTACAGCAATCAAACAGAAATTGTGTATGTTGATAGTGGCAATTAACATAAGTAGTATATATGAAAATAGGCTGTATAGTTCTTCACGGAACTACTTGTTTTTACCGAAATTGAGTTAGACATACAAAATTGTAGGTGAAGGCAAGGCACATCCAATACATATAAAACACCACATCTCCGATAATAAAGCACAGTGATACGAGACGTTCAAATATTCGTTCATTTGAGAAACACAACATTTCCTGGAAATGCGTTTCTCAAATGACTTGAAATTTGTAGTTGGTGGCAACACTGTTCCTCCTTATTCTGTGCCAACCTAAAACAGCTGTAAATGTGTTCATTTTTTTGTATTTTATTGCCATGCTTTATTTCTGAGTAAAAATGAGTTCCAGAAAAAACGTAGAAAAGTACAGAAGCAAGTCGCATATAAGTGTGAAAGAATAAAAATCCTTCATTGATGGCCTCACAGAGCATACTTTTGACTTGAAAAAACAGGGAGCCTGTTCACCAGAACTTCCAACAATTAGTGCCTACCCCAAAAAATATGTGCCTATAAACAATAACAAAATTAATGATCTCAAGGAGCTCAAAGACTATATTCCTACAGACATTGCTGATGCATTTTATTCAAAAATTTATGACTGGCCAAATATTGATGGGGATAAAGTTGACCTGATGTAAAGAAACAATGTATGTAAAAAAACAATGCCTTGAAAATGTATGATATACAGTGCTAGATTGATCTTAAAATAAAAGAGTGGCTTTCCTTCATAATGTATATATTTTTAACAGTTATTTCATGCCTGGTGACTCCATATTATGTCAGTCACTTGAGTAACAACTCATCTCCAACAACTTTGAGAATTTTTATACACATCAAAATGTACAAAAACATTTTTCTTATCATATAATTCGCTTACCAAACCCCTGTACATATAAATTAAAAAATCTAACATTGATACAATATGAAATATGGTCACGGCGAGGATTTTTTTAGTTTTCCTAAAGTTTACTTTTGTGGAGATGAGGTGTTTCTCAAATGACTGATTCAAGTAGTTTAGAGGTAGTTTAGTTAGTACATAAAATCTGACATTATTATATTAGTATATTTTGTTTGTACAATATAATATTCGGTGCTTCTAGGCAAAGAGATACAACAACGCTGGAGAACGCTGAGGGATTGCTTTACAAGGGCAATGAGAAATTTTGAAGGACGAAGTGGGAGTGAAGCGAAAAGAATGAAACCGTATGTGTACTACAGACAGATGCCATTCCTCATTCCTACTCGACAATCAAGACCGTAAGTACGAACACGCAACTTCATGTATGAGTATTAAAGCCATTAATATTTATTTTAACTGCTCATCCCTTTACCTTTGCTTTCTGTGGCACCTCGGGGAATATGGATGGTGAGGCTGGTCCAGCTTCAGCAGAACCTACCGTATTGCAAGAGAAACGTGAGGAGAGGAGGCAGAAAGGAACGGGAAGGAACCGACGCAACCTGCACGAAAAAGGAACAGGTCGGGAGAAACGTTTGTACGTGAGCTCTTGAAAGTACTTTAGAAAAGCGCCAACGAAGCCCATGTAACTGTAAATGATCCCGATGTTTTTACTGTCCCTGCTGCCGAAAATTAGAGGTTCAGATTTTATTTATTTATTTATTTATTTATTTATTTATTTATTTATTTATTTATTTATTTATTTATCGTATGGCTTTTAGTGCCGGGAGTGTCCGAGGACATGTTCGGCTCGCCTGAGTCTGTAGCTGCTTCCAACGGACACCCTAAAGGGCGAGCTACAAGTTCCGCTCAATTTCAAGTAGTTCCAACTTTCGCCACCAGATATCAATGATACCTAGAGGCGAACGTTGGAACTTTGATAGAGCGTTCTGACGAAATCTAACCTAACAAATTTTGCTTTACACAAGTTTAGTCTGTGAAAGGATATTTTACATGCCATAAATCTATGAAGCTTTTGAAATGTGGTGTTACAGGAGAATGATGAAGATCAGATGGGCAGATAGGGTTACAAACGAAGAGGTATTAAGACGAGTGGGAGAGGAGAGATGTTTCTGACGACTGCTATTGAAGAGAAGAGATAGGTTAGCAGGACACTACTAAGACACCCAGCAAGCTTAGTTATGGAAGGAAGGGTCGAAGACAAGAACTGTACGGGTAGACCAAGGTTAGAATATGTTAAACAGATTGCCTCGGATGTAGGGTGTTGTAGCTATGTAGAGATGAAGCGATTAGCTCAGGACAGGGAGGCATGGAGAGCTGCATCAAACCAGTCAAAAGACTGAAGACTCAATCATCATCAAATCTATGACATGGGACCGCCGGCTTTACTTCCCCTCTGAAGGGAGGCATACTGAAGGATTTTTAACGCTCTTAAAAAAACCGACGACTTCGGCCGGGTTTGAACCCGCTATCTTGGGCATAGCAGTTCAGCGTGCTACCGACTTCGCCACCGAAGCCAGAGGTTCAGATAAAGATGATGGAACTACTGAACACCTATACCTGTTTCCCAGAAACTAGCCCCCTTGTTCAAGCAGTTTCACCAATCTATCACGCAACACCTAGTAGGCCTATACATAGGCTTGCCATACGTCCCGGTTTGACCGGGATAGTCCCGGTATTTTGCTCTTGTCCCGGTGTCCCGCCCGGTTTTATCGATGTCCCGGAAAATGGCTGTAAGATGTAAAAAGGGAAAGGGTGTTTTCTCTAATGAATAATGCCTGAGCATTAATGAAGGAGTCCTCTGAAAGAGCATTGATTGTTTGTAAAACCAACTTTGGCCTTTTTTGCTATAATTTTTATTAAAACGTCAAGCTTAAGAAGGACATTTTGAAAAAAGTACATTCAAGTCAAAAATATGAGTGGTTTGAAAACAATGATTAACATTAACTCATTAATTGATTGTTTTTGTAGTTAGACAACAAGTTGTAGTTTTTCAAAAAATAATAAAACTTAGTAATTATTCAATTAAAAAATTCTAGTATTTTAAATTGTATTTTATTAACACTTCTTTCTAGATGGTAGACCAGAAAAAATGATCATTAAAAAGGAAAAATTATATATTTTTATGTAGCAAAAATTCCTTTTTTATTCTTAAAAGGGGTGTAGAATTAACAATTTAGGATGCCAGATTCCCCCCTCCCGTCACTTGCGAGGCTTATAAAAAATGGCTTAAAACTCACCATTTTGCTTCTAATTTTTAAAGAAATTCCCGGGGATACCCCCGGACCGCCCCAGATCTCCCGGTAAGGCCATCCCCTATTAATGCGTCCCGGTTTCACTCACCAAAAAATATGGCAAGCCTACATACATAAAGCCCTGCGGATAAACCCGCGGATATCCGCAAATATTTTCGCCACGCGGATATAGTTTGCATTGTTGTGCGGATAGCGGATACGCTGCGGATAATGTTTCGAGTAAATTTGCGGATAATCTTTAGAATACAAACTTACGTTAATATTACATATTTGATAAGCTTCATGCTTAAAAGAGGAATACTCCTATAGCCTATTGCGTACGAAATATTCAGGCACGTATTGCACTCATACACGAGAAGATCATTTTACACATAATATGCTTTCAACTACATTTTATTAAGTACCGTATGTTTGTAGTACATGGTCTTGACATGTCATCATCAATTCTCACTGCCATTATTACTATACGTACGAGATATAATGCTGTCAATACGCTGGTTAGTTCATCGTGGTGACATCATTAACATTCCTCATGTCAGCTACTTTGCCATCTAAGCTATCCTGGAAGATCGGGATCCAGGTTTATCTGTAGATTTATTTCCAAATTGTCACTGAAGCACGTTGGCTGTGATATTGCAACATCAACTATGCGAACATGGATGGGTCCAGAAGCAGAAGGATGATGATTGACTTGGAATTTCCGGCCAAATGTCAATCCCTTTCTCCAAGCGTAAAGAGAAGTTCACGTAGTGAATGTTACCGCGACCGTGAGTAGGAACATCACTACACCAACATGGATAAACTATCTATTAAAATAAAACAAGGTGAATATTCAATAGCGCGTGAAACAAAGCTCATGTCAACGATATGGCAGACATTTGGGTAAGTGAACGAAAAGGTGAACGATATAGTGATGTTTTACCTGTAAAAAAGTGTATTCATACTCAGGACACAAATCGGGCACTCATTCATTCATTCATACATTCGTCAAACATCAAACTTACTGAGGCACAAGTGCGAAACTAGCCAAAAAAGTATAGCCAATTTTTTGTCTAAAGCGGAGGTCAAGGAACCAGAAGTGTCATCCAACTTGAAGTCCCTTGGAATGCCAACTTGAAGTTCCTTGTAATGAAGCAAATTGTCAGGAACGACTTTCTCCTCAAATGTCTATATGTGTTGGTTTAACACGTTATGCTTGATCTAATAAATTAAACATAATATTGAAATATCAGCGGATTTGGATAAAAATAATGCGGATGTGGGGCGGATGCGAATAAAAGTCATGTGGATGCGGGGCGGATGCGGATAACATGCGTGCGGATGCGGGGCGGATGCGGTTAACATTTTGTTTATCCGCGCAGGGCTCTACCTATACATACCTTAGCACCCTGTGAATCACAGTCATTTTCCCTATCAACTTATCCACTCTCATTCACCATCGATTGATTCTGACGACTCTCTTATGTCTCTCATGGAGTTATAAGGAGTTGAAAACTGAGAAGTAAAGGACTAAGCAATTCCTCCATGTACCGTTGTGCAATTGTGTTTAATTAGATAAGAATAAGGATAACAAGAATATATGTACTATTGTTTTATGTAATAAAAATATAATGTAATAAACGTACGGTACCTTAATGTAACTGCGAGTTTTTGTTCCACATCGATGCACTCGCGCATAGCAGTACTTTGCTTTGACAGTTCGCCACTTATAACTGACAATAGATCGTGAAAAGAGTTCACTGACATTCGGTAATATTCAAAAAAATTGTCTGGGTAAAGCTTCAATTTCTCATCAATGAGGAAAATTTACCCTTCGTTGACCTTTCACTGATAATATGATGAATCCACCACTTTCATTTTTGTCGACGACGCCGCCGTCTTACAAGTAACAGGGATAAATCAACTTTCATAGCAAGATTCAAAACTGAATTATATCCTCGGCACCAACAGATAATTCTGATCCTTGCACTGCAGCAACTGTGCTACAACTGCATTTGCTGTCGCCGTGTGGCATACAGCGACAGCAATTGCCGTGGTACAGTTTTTACTGCTTGCTGCAACAGTATTTACTGGTACGTGTGGCCTTAGCCTAATTGTTACGTAACTTTAGCTATATTTGCATTATATAATATTTATCTGTTATTTTTAAAATTATATTTTCACTTAGATTTTTAGTATGTCGCGTCACTCTGCGTCACTTTCTACTTAATGTTAAAATGTAGATTAAGTCTTGATGTTTACGCCTGTTATACGCTTTTTTGCATCTTTTTGCAACTTACTTAGTTATTTTACGTTTTAGAAGATGCCGTGCAACCAGTTCACACACGCTTACAACTGTTTGAAGCACTGGGTTCGACAATTATGTCAAAAGTGGAACTTTGTGACTTTGTTAAAAGTAAATTAGGGGTAGAAAATTGTTCTGAAGAGATAACTGAATGCTCTATCCAACTCCTAGTCATAGACAATTTCTTGCATGTGTAGACGTAGTTTAAAAATGTATTAACTGATGTTTATTATGAAGTAAACAAATTATATAGGCCTACGTTGCTTTCACTCTAAATTCATGATTAAAACGTGAAAATAATTTTGTCCCCCTAGATTTCGATTTTGACCCAATGTGCGTCGGTCCCTGACGTCCTATCCATTTGTTTGGAAATCGCTGATGTACAATTGCTCTAGCAGCCTGTGTGCCCTCCACAAATAACCAACTATCATCGTGCCGCCGTCTCTATCATGCACACCACAAACAATGCTTGTAACACGGCAACGATCGCACATACACCTTATGTTTACAGGACGTGTTTTGCTTGTTGCCAGGTCCTCTATCGAATCCCCGGATCTTTCCCACATATTTAGTTACACCCTGCATATGGAACCAATACGAGAAGGGAGAATATGGTAAATTGATTTAGGGCAGGCTATTCAAGCCGAGCTGCTCGCCAGTGAGCATGGGAGTACTCGCCGCCTTGCGTGAGTAAACCTGCAACATGCAATACAGCTCTGCTGTGTAGGCTGCCGTCATTGCAGGGTGGATACATGAAGACTGGCAGGAAATGCATGGACTTGTGCTATGAACTTCGCCCAGTGACGTATTGGCTATCACCCCCAGTACATCTCCAACCGTGCTTCGAGCATCACTGCTGAGTACTCGCGTGTACGCATACTCAAACTCGTGGATTCGGAACAGCCTGACTTAGGCTGCCAATGGAGCTAAGATATGTGAAAATAACTCAGGAGATGGACATCTGGAAATACATAACAGAAGGTTAAGCTAATTGTGCAATGCTGGCGCGTCTGTGAGCGAACTCTTTAACACAGGGCCATCCAGCCATTGCGCTCGGAGAGCGTGGCCGCGCTTGGGGAGCACTTGGCAGTCAGGCTAGCGCTCCTTCCCCTACCACCACTACACTGTGGCAGCGAGGAGACATGAGACAGACGGGCGATGCTCGGACCGCGCTGACTAGATACGTACGTACAGTCGTGCGGCCGACGGCTTATATGGGATTCTTGACATCATTTTGATAGGGCTGTTTTGCCATAAAAATATACCGCATGTGAAAATCGAATGGCACTCCGATGTATGGATTGTGCAGGAAACGAATGCAAGTGATAAGTAAAGAATATTGTGATTTATTCCAAACTGAAATGTAATTATTCCAAACTGAAATGTGAACATATTAGAGAGGACAATTCAACAACATTTTACCAATATGAACAGATAGTAGTCTACAGACCTTGAATGACTTTTGCTCTGTCGTTTTTACAAGCTTTTAGTATTGGAGGAAATAATCTTCTCCAAATTGAGTACAATATTTCTGGACACAGTTATTCGTGAACAATTGCGCAAGTTTCTATCGCTCATCGTTGCACGATGTTTACTTTTGGTAAGCTTAAGAACCGAAAAGAAACGCTCACAAATGCACGTTGAACCAAACATTGCTCTATTCAGCGCGGTGGGCACACCACGCGCTCAACCAGCCAAGCTCCTTCTACCAAAGCGCTCGGAGCACTGGCTCAGGGTGCGGACGGAGTGCTGTGTGGTTGGCCCTGCTTTAATACGCAGTCCGATATCATTTACCTCCACTCAATACTGCCATATCTATGGTCGGCTAAACAGCAATTATTGATTACTTAGTCATACTTGGATCGGTTGCATACAAAAGCACTCGAATTTTCCGAATGTCCAAATGGTGCTGGCACAAGTTACTCGCGCTCGAACTGAGCTACTTCCATAAGCCAAGTAAGCTGCTCCCCCATAGATTTGAATGCTTGACGACGCGTCGCCTTTGCTCCTTGAAGGAACAATTTCTCAATGTTGACAAGATTGCCGTGCATACACTTCGCTTTTCGTTGTTTATGTGCCAATTCCATGAGGTTGCAGCGGTAGGCTGTTAAGAGGGAAGAAATATAATTAGAAAAAGGAATACTAGTCAGAACTGTTTGCGACGTCATGACATTTCATGTAAAATCACATAACAGGTTACTTTTACAAGAAATGAATAATTTATACCGTCGTTTGTTCCAAACTCCCTAGGAAATTCCTATTCAGATCAAAACTCGGACCAAAGCTACTTATGACGCAAAGCTGCTTCGTCACATATTTTAGGGCATTACAATATCTAACTAGCCGGCAAAAACCTACTTTGTTAACAAAACAGATTTATAAGAAGGAAAGGAACTTATAATGAACATCTGAAGAAAAAGTTCTTTTCTTTGTTCCTTGAATTACTTCCCAAAATCCGCTCGAACTTGATTGGCTGCCAATAACTTTCTTCTAATTCTAATATGCTCAGAACTTTTCTTTCGCTCAATAGCGTTATTCTGAGACCAGGCCCAAGGCGTATTCTGGAAGAAATCAGATTTCACCCATAATTATAACGTCACTGGGAATTATTTATTCAGGGAGTTAGCCAAGTTTACTTACATCATCATTACTTGGATCGAGGGTTCTAAACCTATCAAAAGCGTATTCATTATGTACAGCGCAGCCGTGCGGGTTAAATGGCTCACCATAACAGTTATTTATTTATTTATTTATTTATCGTATGACTTTTAGTGCCGGGAGTGTCCGAGGACATGTTCGGCTCGCCTGAGTCTGTAGCTGCTTCCAGCGGACACCCTAAAGGGTGAGCTACAAGTTCCGTTCTATTTCAAGTAGTTCCAACTTTCGCCACCAGATATCAATGATACCTAGTGGTGAACGTTGGAACTTTGATAGAGTTTGTTGTTGTTTGAGTCTTCAGTCTTTTGACTGGTTTGATGCAGATCTCCATGCCTCCCTGTCCTGAGCTAATCGTTTCATCTCTACATAGCTACCACACCCTACATCCGAGGCAATCTGTTTAACATATTCTAACCTTGGTCTACCCCTACAGTTCTTGTCCTCGACCCTTCCTTCCATAACTAAGCTTGCTATTCCTGGGTGTCTTAGTATGTGTCCTACCAACCTATCTCTTCTCTTCATTAGCAGTCGCCAGAAACATCTCTCCTCTCCCACTCGTCTTAATACCTCTTTGTTTGTAATCCTATCTACCCATCTGATCTTCATCATTCTCCTGTAACACCACATTTCAAATGCTTCAATTCTCCTCTTTTCTGCTGCACCAATAGTCCAAGTTTCACTTCCATAGAGCGCCACGCTCCAGACAAAGGCTTTCAAAAATGACTTCCTAATACCTAAATCTATATTCGATGTCAGCAGATTCCTTTTTTGTAGAAATGCTTTTCTTGCCTGAGCCAACCTACTTTTTATATCCTCTTTGCTTCGTCCATCACTGGTTATTCTGCTTCCTAAGTAACAGAAGTCTCCTACTTCCTTCAGCTTTTCACCTGCCAATTTGATCTCCATAGAGGTTTCTGATTTATTTCGGCTGCATTCCAGTATTTTTGTTTTACATTTATTAATTTTCATCATGAATTCTTTCCGTAAGGCGGAGTCCATACCATTCAAAAACTCATTCAAATCCTCAGGCTTGTCGGCCAAGATGACGATGTCATCAGCAAATCTCAGAGTTGAAATTATTTCTCCTTGAATCTTCACTCCCACTTTAAATTTTTCTCTAATTTCCTTCATTGCTTGTTCAATGTAAAGATTGAAAAGTATGGGTGATAAGTTGCAGCCTTGCCTTACACCTTTCTGAATACCAGCTTCTCTCTCATGTCCTATAACTCGAATGACTGCTGTCTGGTTTCTGTATAGATTGTATATCACCCTCCTATCCCTGTACTTTATTCCAATCGATTTCAAAATGTCAAACAATTTAGTCCAATCAACGTTATCAAAAGCCTTTTCTAAGTCTACAAAAGCCATGAACGTTCTCTTATCTTTCCTTATTCTACCTTCCAAAATCAGCCTAAGACTTAGTACAGCTTCCCTTGTTCCTACATTTCTCCTGAAACCAAACTGGTCTTCACCCAACTCCGTTTCTATCTGGCTCTCAATCCTCTTGTAAATTATTCTAGACAGGATCTTTGAAGCATAAGTAATCAAGCTGATTGTACGGTAATCTTCACATCTGTCAGCTCCCACTTTCTTTGGTATAGGGATGATTACATTCTTCTTGAAATCAGGGGGTACCTCAGCTGTCTCATAAATCCTACACACCAAGTGAAATAACCTGATCAGACCTTCATCTCCTATGCAGCGTAGCAACTCAATCGGTATATCATCTATGCCTGGTGCTTTGTTCCTGCTTAAGTCTTCCAAAGCTCTATCAAATTCTGATCTCAATATTAAATCTCCTTTCGCATCCTCATCAATTTCCTCCTCCCTTTCCATTACATGATTCTCAATCTCCTTTTCCTTATACAAACTCTCTATGTAAGCTTTCCATCTCTCAACCTTTTCTTCCCTATCTGTTAGAGGCTTTCCATTTGTGTCCTTAATATTACAGCACTTAGTCTTCTTTTCCCCGAAAGTATTCTTAATCCTTCGATAAGCTGTGTCTACTTTTCCTAATTGCAGACAATTTTCTATACCAGCACATTTCTCTTTCAACCATTCTTCTTTCGCTTCCTTGCACTTCTTGTTAACCTCATTTCTCAGACGTCTGTATTCTGCTTTCCCCTTTTCATCTCTTACATTCTTGTGCTTCCGCCTTTCATCCATCAATTCGAGTATATCCTGAGTGATCCACGGTTTTCTACCAATTCTCTCTTTCCTACCAATGTTTTCTTTTGCGGATTTTGTTATTTCATTCTTTAAAAGTGCCCATTCGTCTGCAATTGAAGTTTGTTTAGGGTTTTTCATTAGTCTTTCCTTTATACTCTTCTTGAATCTTTCGTTTACATCCTTCTCTTTCAGTCTGTCTATTGCCCACCTTTTTGGCTTTTGACTTTTCTTCAGTTTCTTCAACTTTAATCTGCATTTCATTACAACCAGATTGTGGTCAGAGTTTATGTCAACACCAGGATATGTTTTACAATCCAAAATCTTGTTTCGAAACCTCTGCTTGACCATAATGAAGTCGATTTGGTAACGCCCTGTATCTCCTGGTCTCATCCATGTGTATATTCTTCTATTGTGGTTATTGAATAAGGTGTTAGCTATGACCAACTCATGCTCAGTGCAGAATTCTACCAGCCTGCTTCCTCGATCATTCCTTTCACCTAATCCGAAATCTCCTACTATCTTCCCTTCTCTCCCTTTTGCTACCACAGCATTCCAATCTCCCATTACTATAACATTTTCATCACCCTTGATATACCTCAGAATTTCGTCTATTTCTTCGTAGACCTTTTCAACATCCTCATCATCAGCTTGACTGGTAGGCATATAGACTTGTACCACTGTGGTGCAGGTAGGTTTAGTATTTATTTTTGCTACAATAATCCGTTCACTATATTGCTCGTAATATTCCACCCGCTGTCCAAGTTTCCTACTCAATATGAGGCCAACCCCTGCTTGGCCATTGTTTGATTTAGTGCTAATGACCCTATAGTCTCCTGACCAAAAGTCCTGTTCTTCCTGCCAGCGCATTTCACTAATCCCAACCAAATCCAACCTCAACCTATCCATTTCCCTTTCTAAGTTTTCTAACCTTCCATTTCCTAGCAGACTTCTAACATTCCACGCTCCGATCCGTAGAATGTCAGATTTCCTCTTTGTCACTTCTGTGATGTTGATAGAGTGTTCTGACGAAATCTAACCTAACAAATTTTGCTTTACACAAGTTTAGTCTGTGAAAGGAACTTTTACATGCCATAAATCTATGACATGGGACCGCCGGCTTTACTTCCCCTCCGAAGGAAGGCATAGTGAAGGAACCATGACAGTGACGGACAACTGCAGCGATCACAGAGATCAGATGTTCGAATCCTCACGCTGACCCCGTTTATCCTGAGAGTGGTTTTTCTCGGGATTTTCTACCCTCCATCCTTGTAAATATCAGTACAGTATATTACTTTCCTTAAAGTACCTCATGATGAAAATTAATAAATGTAAAACAAAAATATTGGAATGCAGCCGAAATAAATCAGAAACCTCTATAGACATCAAATTGGCAGGTGAATAACTAAAGGAAGTAGGAGACTTCTATTACTTAGGAAGCAAAATAACCAGTGATGGACGATGCAAAGAGGATATAAAAAGTAGGTTAGCTCGGGCAAAGAAAGCATTTATACAGAAAAGGAATCTGTTGACATCGAATATAGATTTAGGTATTAGGATGTCATTTTTAAGGCCTTTGCCTGGAGCGTGGCACTCTGGAAGTGAAACTTGACTATTGGTGCAGCAGAAAAGAGGAGAATTGAAGCGTTTGAAATGTGGTGTTACAGGAGAATGATGATCAGATGGGTAGATAGGGTTACAAACGAAGAGGCATTAAGACTAGTGGGAGAGGAGAGATGTTTATGGCGACTGCTAATGAAGAGAAGAGATAGGTTGGTAGGACACATACTAAGACATCCAGGGATAGGAAGCTTAGTTATGGAAGGAAGGGTCGAGGACAAGAACTGTAGGGGTAGACCAAGGTTAGAATATGTTAAACAGATTGCCTCGGATGTAGGGCGTGGTAGTTATGTAGAGATGAAACGATTAGCTTAGGACAGGGAGCCATGGAGAGCTGCATAAAACCAGTCAAAAAACTGAAGACTCAAACAACAACCACCTCATCCCCGACTCTAATGATTACAGTTACACACACTACCACACTACTACATGTCACCACAGAAACACAGGCTGTCAGACAAATTGGACACATACCCAAGTACACGGGGATGATGACAATACAAATTAACGATAACAACAATTACAACTAAGGAATGAGAGCTTAAAAATTAGATTACACTGAGCATTCCGAACAAGTGCACCTAAGCAAGAACATTTACATGAAACGAATCCAAACGGCCGAGAGCGCTGTCAGGGCTGGGACTTGAGCCTTATAGTACATCACCGGACTACGTCTCCCCATTGTAGTCGTATCGCGTGACTTAACGCTACACCAAGAGGTGGTTATGAAAAAGCTCGAATTGTACCTTATTTCAACACTAAATACCATTCCAAAAACAAGTAGTTCCGGGACGAACTAAAGAGACTACTTTTCTTTAAATTATAGAGTAAATATAGCAACAGTTGGCAGACCTGACGACTCTAAATATATTCTTAGTTCCATCTCTTAAGTTTTACAATGCACATGCAAAATTTGGCTGAGGTCCAATTGATATTATGCACGTTACATACATTTAAATATTGCATTTATCATCAAGCGCAAAATCACGTTAGCGACGCTGCCGTAATTGGGATGCTCAACTAAATTGAAATATTATGATCTTATGTGCCAATTTTGAAAGAACTTCATTTATTAGTATGGAAGTTACATGTGATTCAATATTAAACTTATCGCCACGCGTAGAACCATGTTGGCAGAACTGTCGTATATCGATCACTGAAAATTAACCTACATTTGCAGGTACTTTATGTATGCAAATTTTACAACTGTTGGCCTGCATACTTTATGACATATTGAGATTATGATAAAAATGTATAGAGTGCAATTTTCAACTGTTGGCAGCCCTGCTGACACACAACAGAATTCATATTCATATCTGCTCCGGTGCGCAAATCACATAACAAATTTCGTCGAAATCCAATAGATAGTATGGAAGTTACATGCATTTAAGGATTGGGCCTATCACCAGGCATATAATCATGTTGGCAACACACTCATGTATGGGTCCCTGTAAATTAGTCTGATGTTTATTATCTATATGCGTGCCAATTTTGGAATGATTCCCATGCATATCTTCTGAGATATCCAACATAAACCTCAATTTCCAATTGTGGGTTTTTAGCAGTTGGTAGCACTGACGACATTTTCAAAAATGGCCGTGAGATATTCTGGCATAGTTCCTTACTCATACCAAAGTTGGTTTCGATTGCTGCAGCAGTTTAGGAGTTGATAGAGGGGGGGGGGGGGGATGGGTGGAGGGCGACATACACGCGCAAACAGACGGACAGACAGACAGACAGACAGACAGACAGACAGAGAGACACACATTTTCCTCATTTTTATAAAATGTGAAAAGTTGGCTAATGAATAAACAAACATCAAATTAAACATCAAATCGAATGAACCTCCGAAGTTACTACGTTCTGTAAATAATAACTTCAGTCGCGATTCGAACTCAAATATCCTGCTCTCGGGTAATCTAGATCACCGCAGTCAACATTCGCGTTCGACTCACAAATCCTGGCACATTTTCAAGCTTTACTCTACCGATATGCCAGTTTCATGAAGGGAAATCCTCCAAAGCCATTTACTTACATGATTCAATAATCCCTAGTCAGTTTAGTCTTTGGGAGATCACGCGTCTCTACGTCATTACAGAAGTTACTTCAACAACGCCTCTCTCGCTAAAACTTGAGAATGGATTGCAGTAATGACGTGGCCCGCAGTGGTGCTTAATGTTGTCAGCAAGAGATTCCGGTTCGATTACCGTCTGCGTTAACATTTCAAGACTTACTCAAAATATACGACCTCTCCAAGCCTCGTGTGTACAGACTACCCACCCGGCATTAGTGCTATGTGGGTTGTACGCGACACAGTTCTGCCAGGAGATATCGTCTTGTTTATTTGTTTGAAAGCATTTTATAAAAACAAATAAATATATTTCCATTGACTTTTCAAGAAATGCAGTATTTTTCTTGTACTATTGAGACGATTTGGAAGATTTTGGTACAAACCACACCTTCTAACTACCTCCGGTTTAGGAGCTTGAGTTTTGTGAAACATACACCTTAGCGTATTGGGTATAATAAGATAGTCTTGTAACTAGGATGAATTCTTTCTCCATCTTGAAACTGGTTAGATATCTCTGATCTCCAAATTCTGCATTACGATAAGGTTAAGTGCCCAACTACCGTCCCCCGAAGCACATTCTTTAATTCTGAAAATATATTTGGGGTTGAAAATAATTTAAAAACAGATTTAAACAACTCAACACCATACCTAATTGCATTGCTGGTGTGATTCTACTAAATACATTTTTAGCCTACTTTTCACATTTTGCAAAAATGAGGAAAAAGTAGACTTATGAGATCGGGCAAATGTGTGTCTGTCTGTCTGTCTGTCTGTCCATCTGTCTGTCTGTCTGTCTGTCTGGCTGTGTGTGTCCCCCCCCCCCCTATCAACTCCTAAACGGCTGCAGTAATCGAAACAAAATTTGGTAGGAGTAAAGATCTATACCTGAATATCTCACGGCCATATTTGAAAATGATATCAGTGCTACCAACTGCTGAAAAATCGCAATTGAAATTTGAGCTCCATGTTGGATATCTTGGAAGGAATGAATGGGAGCTATTTCGAAATTGGCACACATATTGATAATAATATTGCAGTTTAATTTCCAGGAGGCCCAACAAGGCAGTGTTGCCAAATTGATTATGAGCCTGCTGATAGGTCCAAATTTTAAATGCATATAACTTCTACACTATCAATTGGATTTCACCCAAATTTCGTATGTGCTATGTGTACATAAATAGACATGACTGAGCGTATTCTTAAGAGCCACCAGGGCTGCCAACTGTTAATAAATGCTCTATTTTTTAAAATCCAAATACCCATATATCAGAAAGTATGCAAGCCGACAGCTTTAAACTATGCACACGTATAGTACCTGACATTCTATATTAATTTGGAGTAACTTCTATACGTCAGTGCTACCAACATGATTCTAAGCCTGCTGAGAGGTCCAAATTTAAATACATGTAACTTCTATACTATTATTTGGATTTCAAGCAAATTTCATGTGTGCTATGTGTGCCATAACAGATATGACTATGCCGATACTTAAGAGCAACCAGGGCTGCCAACTGTTAATAAATACTATCTCTATTTTTGTTACCCTAATATCGATATATCAGAAAGTATGCAAGCCAATAGCTCTAAACTTTGCACACGTATAGTACCTGGCATTGTAGATTAATTTGGATTAACTAATATACGTCAGTGCTGCCAACATGATTCTAAGCCTGCTGATAGGTCCAATTCTTAAATACATGTAACTTCTATACTAACTAATGGATTTCATTCAAAATGGACACAACAATAGATCATATTATTTCAGATTATATCTGACCAATACATGTATGTCATTGTTGCCAACATGATTTTACGAGTGCTGTTAGATCCAATGTTTAACTGCAAGTTACGTCCATGCTATCCATTGGACTTCAACCAAATTTTGTATTCTGTACCTTAAGAGATGGATCTAAGGATATATTCAATCACCAGGGCTGCCAACTGTATTTCTCTATTGGGCTACATTATGCCAGGTATACAGTATTTCGAACTAATTAGAAATTTCGATATTACCAACTTAATTTCGTCATTATTCTAGATAGATCCATATAGATTAATCATTGGCATGAATCTTAAATTTTATGAAAAGTAGGCTCTTTAGTTCATCACGGAACTTCTTGTTTCTAACCAAAAGCAATAATCAAACGAACGTAAAATAAGGTATCCTAAATCCTCCCCCACCCAACCATTTATTATTTAATCATTTATTTTATGAAATACTAGCAGTAGAGCCCGGCTTCGCCCGGTGTATTTATTTGTTTTGTGCATGATAATAAATACTACTACAGAACTGGCACATTATACTTAAACTAACAGAAAAAAATATTTTAGAAATATAACTTTTTGTGGTGGTGATGGTGGTTGTTATGTGGGTGATAAGTAGTACAGTACAATGGAGGTAATATTCAGGTCATTTTCCCGTAATGATAATAATAATAATAATAATAATAATAATGAATAGGGAAACGGCTATTTACTAACTACAGCACTGACACATGTAATTTACAAACGAATTAAAGAAGTGATTAGAAAGAGGACTAAGTGAAATAAAAGACACTGCCTAAGGCCTATATCTCATTGGCTGTTAGAAAGGTAGAGACCAATAGTGTAGTCTTTTGTCGCATAGCGTCGTAGGAAAATAATCAGAACACTTTGGAAAACTTCGGCTGTCCCGAGATCCTGAGGTAGCAATAGTATAATTTTTTCGCCAGATAGCGCTCAACGATAAGGTTCGGAATAAATGAAGGTAAATTTGAAAGCACTAACGCTTATTGCAGCTGATAACCTCAATGTACTGCACCAAAACCATTGCACTTATACAGAGGCATACTATTTTCATGATGATAACTGCTTTAAGGGGCTTAAGAAATCTTTTTGTTCTAATGACTCCCCGTGACTGCAATTTATAAGCTGCACAAGATTGAACTATTTTCGCAATTCTGCACCAGAACACTGTTAGGGGCGACGTGATGCAGCCCGAATTGCCAGTCAACAATAGACTTATTAAATACTCTTACAGTTACACTACTACGAAAATGAATGGTTCTAGGGCCTTAATTCGTGGCTTTCAAGTTCATTTTGTCTGTTATTCTAAACGTAGGGAATCGGGATCGTTGTCCAAAATATCAAGTGGACAGTGTTATCAGCAGGGTTTCGAATTGTATGTAAAATTTGGTTCAATTACGAGAAACTGTGTAGATTTGTGATAAAGGGCCTAAATGCCGGGAATGGAGTGGTCTGTCCGAAATTTCATGTGGACAGTGTTACTCGCAGGGTTCCAAAAGGTAAGTATGTACAATTTGGTTCAGATCGGTGAAACAATGTAGATTTGTGCCAAAGGGCCTATATGCAGGGAAAGGAGTGGTCTGTTCGAAATTTTATGTAAACAGTGTTACTCGCAGGGTTCAAAAGGGTAAGTATACACATTTTGGTTCAGATCGGTTAAAAGGTGTAGATTTGTGCCAAAGGGCCTAAATGCAGGGAATGGAGTGGTCTATCCAAAATTGCATGTAGACAATGTTACTCGCAGGGTTCCAAACGGTAAGTATGTAAAATTTGGTTCAGATCGGTGAAACGATGTAGATTTGTGCCAAAGGGCCTAAATGCAGGGAATGGAGTGGTCTGTTCGAAATTTCATGTAAACAGTGTTACTCGGAGGGTTCCAAAGGGTAAGTACACAAATTTTGGTTCAGATCGGTTAAAAGGTGTTGATTTGTGCCAAAGGGCCTAAATGCAGGGGAGGTGTAGCCTAATGCTATATACATAGGCTAAACTATTCCTCTTGAATATAGCTATTATATACAAAAATATTTTTTCGAATCCGACTGGTAGATCCAGAGATTAGCGCGTTTAAACACACAAACAAACTCTTCAGCTTTATTATATTAGTATAGATTTATTGTAACTGTCTTAACATCTCTTATATTTAAGTGTTCAATAATAATTGGCACTCCCCCTATAACTCCTACAAACTAGCAGTTTGAAATGTGTGTCGATGTATGCGTGGGAATCGACTATAGTACTGTCAAATGCCTCCAGATGTTGTTGTTGCTTCACATAGGTAACGCACTGGAGCGGCAAATGTTCCGGCGTGCGAGTATGAATAAACATGGAAACCGACAAGCACGGTCAAAGGTGGACAGTGTGGTTCGTTTGGAGGGGAGGTGTGACTGCTCCAGACATCCACACGAGGTTAGCCGCCATATGTGGTGATTTGTTGTTTGAGTCTTCAGTCTTTCGACTGGTTTGATGCAGATCACCACGCCTCCCTGTCCTGAGCTAATCGTTTCATCTCTACATAGCTACCACACCCTACATCCGAGGCAATCTGTTCAACATATTCTAACCTTGGTCTACCCCTACTGTTCTTATCCTCTACCCTTCCTTCTAGAGCTATGTTTGCTATTCCTGGGTGTCTTAGTATGTGTCCTACCAACCTATCTCTTCTCTTCAGTAGCAGTCGCCAGAAACATCTCTCCTCTCCCACCCGTCTTAATACCTCTTAATTTGTAACCCTATCTACCCATCGGATCATCATTCTCCTGTAACACCACATTTCAAACGCTTCAATTCTCCTCATTTCTGCTGCTTCAACAGTCCAAGTTTCACTTCTATAGAGAGCCACACTCCAGACAAGGCCTTCAAAAATGAGTTGCTAAGTCTTAAATCAATATTCGATGTCAACAGATTCCTTTTCTGTAGAAATGCTTTCCTTGTCTGTGCTAACGCACTTTTTATATCGTCTTTGCTTCGTCCATCACTGATTATTTTTCTTCCTAAGCAACATAAGTCACCTAATTCCTCTAGCTTTTCACCTGGCAATTGGACGTCCATAGGGGTTTCTGATTTCTTTCGACTGCATTCCAATAGTTTTGTTTTACATTTATAAATTTGCATTTTGAATTCTTTCCTCAAGACAGAATCCATACCATTTAAAAACTCATTCAACTCCTCAGGTGTGTCGGCTAAGATGACGATGTCATCAGCAAATCTCAGAGTTGAAATTATTTCTCCTTGAATCTTTTACTCCTACTTTGAATTTTTCTCCAATTTCCTTCATTGCTTGTTCAATGTAAAAGTATGGGTGATAAGTTGCAGCCTTGCCTTACACCTTTCTGAATACCAGCTTATCTCTCATGTCCTTCCACTCGAATAACTGCTGTCTGGTTTCTGTATAGATTGTAGAATACCCTCCTATCCCTGTACTTCATTCCAATCGTTTTCAAAATGTCAAACAACTGACTCCAATCAACGTTATCAAAAGCCTTTTCTAAGTCGTGCCTTATTCTATCTTCCAGAATCAGCCTAGGACTAAGTACAGCTTCCCTTATTCCTACGTTACACACACGATAAGAACAAATATTAAAGCAGAGGCACGTTTTTATCAATTTTCTCCTTTTGCATATAAGGTCCTCAAATGATGAAAATCTTACCGAGAGGCGTCAATATAACAATTTAAAGTTGATTTGACACTCTTGCAACTTCTCACAAAAACTATATATTAAAAATTACAGCGTAAGAGCAGAATAAAGCAGGTATGTGGCTGCCAGTAAACAACTGAATGGTTTTTTGCTCCTCTTGGAAGGTAGTAGCACTGTCCACGGAAATGAATGTGCAGGACGAATGAAAGTTCCGTTTTTTTCACAAGAGGAAATATATCTCTACTTATTATAAAACAAAGTACCCGAATCTTGGATTTTTCGGGTAATCTCGAGAACTACTAGATGGGTTTTGATGCAGTTTTCACCATTCTGTAAAGGATTTCTCGAGGGAAGTTTCTGTAGAGCACTGGTTCTCAATCGTTGGTCCACAGACCACAGATGGTCCACGAGTGGCCTCTGGAGTGGTTCCCAGGAGAAAAGGATTCGTCAGCACGTATAAAAAAGTGGCCGATAAATGGAGATTTTGAAAACGATGTGCGTTGAACGAGAATCGTCCGAATGTATTCGCGGCGATGACTATCAGGTTTTGAATTGAAATATCATTAAACTAAATGTTATTGAGGAAGGGTTACAACTGATAAGGTGTGGTGGAGGGGGGGGGGGGGCGTACATGATTCAATTTTAGGCTGAGTGATCCGCAGACTTCTACCAGTTCAGAACCACTGCTGTAGAAAATAATTTATTTATGACCAAATGAAGCCGAGCAGTAGCGATTTCAGATAATCGAGTCGAAGAAAATCCTACCATCCATGCGCCCTTCAAGCTTACGCTGGGTAAACCGTTAAAAATATCTATATATTATAAGGGTAAGAATTGTTCAGTATGAAAGTTTTACCAAAAAAGTCCACGACAGCATATCTCTATCTTCAATACATCGCCCACTGTAAGTGTTTTTACGTTTTCATTTCTTCCAACAATCTCCATTCAATGAATAGCTTCGGAGACAGTTTACGAGCTAGCTAGCAAGAGGGCCTATCACCCCAGTTTCAGCCTTCGTTCCGCAGAATACACAGTCAAGTTTAGATTGGACGGAGGGGGATTGGTGCTTCATGCATCTCGCCATTCTTAAATTATGTCTCACGAGAATTCGTTGCACATGCTATCTCCATGACAATATCATTAATAGTCCAGTCAGTGATTTTAACCCAACATGCAGAGACGGAAAACAGAAATAGGTCGTCGTTCATTGAAATAGAAAAAATACGCATTTTAAGCTTACGGTGGGTAAACCGTTCAAGATACCGGGCGAAGCCGGGGAGGGTTGCTAGTGTTTGATAAATCACTCTGATCTAAACCTTGGATTTATATTCAACAATGGTTTATTTTCGGATACTCAGGATATTACAATATTTTTATTATTTTTAAACAAGCCACTGTGGATTTCTTGAAGGGCCTGGTTGGTTGGTTGGTTGGTTGGTTCCTCAGTTTAGGGGCTGCGACAACGCGGTCATATAGCCCCGTGTACTTTGGGTGTGTGTAGAATCTGTCTGACAACCGGCGTTAATTGTGATGACTGTATTAGTGTGTGGTATCTGTTTTAATTCAAGTAAGGACTGCAGGCATTGAATTTTTCAAGCAATTCCTTCTTTTGCCGCCAAACACACCTTCAAGGACCAACTAGTTCAGGAATTAGTTACCAGATGCCACCGCAGTCGGCTCTTGACGACGAACGTAGGAAACTAAGAACGTTAGTCAAATGTTTAACCTATATTAATTTAACTTCACACATCTGTAATTAGTGCAAGGTTCTTTAACATGCCATAAATCTATGACATGTCGCCTCCGTAGCGTAGCGGTCAGCATGGTTAACCGCCGTCCCAGAGGTCCTGGGTTCGATTCCCGGCTCTGCCACGAAATTTGAAATGTGGTATGAGGACTGGAACGGGGCTTACTCAGCCTCGGGTGGCCCAAATGAGTAGAGGGGGTTCAATTCCCACCTCAGCCATCCTCGAAGTGGTTTTCCGTGGTTTCCCACTTCGTATTCGGGCAAATGCCGGGATGGTGCCTACTGTAAGGCCGCGGCCGCCTCCTTCTCACTTCCTTGCCTATCCATCCTAAACTTCCAATCCCTTTCCTAATGAGACCCCTGTTCGCTTTGCAGGTGTGGCCACCTGGGCGAGGTGCTGATCCCACCTCACCAGTATCCACTCCGATTAGATGTTCCCAGCTCTAGGACACTGCCTGAAAAGATGGTAGGGGTGAGTTCCCTCGCTGAGTCCGTGGAAGCCACCACCCTGGAGGATATACTCGATAAAAAAAAAATGACATGGGACCGCCGGCTTTACTTCCCCTCGGAAGAAAGGGTTACTGAGGGATTTTTAACGTTTTTAAAAAATCCGACGACTTCGGCTGGGTTAAAACCCGCGATCTTCGGCATAGAAGCTCAGCATGCTACCAATTACGTCACCGAAGCCGCTACTCTTGCAGGGCCAACTATATAGTGTCTGTAAGAGCCATGTAGCTCTCATTTCAAATAGCCCGTACAGTTTTCAAATGAAGCGCAATAAAACAGTTTTCCTTCATGCCCATTTATTGTACAAAAAGCGTTTTTCTAACATGGCTTATTAAAGTGTACTTATTCAAGAGAAGGCACTGCTGGTTCTCCCTCCCACTACCTATTCATTGCCTGGGCGGTAGGTCTGCTTTAATCAAATTGCAATAAATAACGAGCAAGATATATATTTAACTCATTAAACCGTATAATTTTTTGTATGAATATGAGATTTAAAAAATAATATTACAAAACGCATTGCCTGGCAGATGCAAATCCGTGTACATAGGACTGTATACAAATAATACAGATAAGGTATTGGAGTGTTTGTCGCCAAATGAATACAGTTTAATTTCCTGGCAAACCCTATAAAAAGCGGTCCATTTTATGAAGCGTACTAGAGATGTCATACAGGCTGCCTGGACTGCCGTAAAATACCCTAATGTGGCTTAATCCTCTGTCTGGCTTGTTGTGATAACGAGAGCAAAGAAATATTCATGATATCGTACTTTATAAATATCAATTAATTTATGCGCGTTTAGATTTTAATATACTGTACACAGTGTGCCTTGAGAGGACCTTCGTGTCCATCCATTTCCATTTTTTCTTTAATTTATTTTACAGGAGTTTTAATTACATGACTGACTCAGGTGAATGATACGCCTTAATCAATACTAAAGAATGAAATCATCTCAATTAATATACATGTTTATGTTCGACGATGTCGAAATGTAAATATTATATGTCAGAAAACTGTATCATAATGAGGGTCATTATAGTACTATTCTTCATTATGAAACAGTTTCTCCAGCCAATCAGAGCTCATTCATTGACCAATTAGGTAAAGATAGCTTCGCGCATGCGCTCAAAATCCAACATGTCGGACATGAATTACATGATTTGAAACTTCAAATTGGATATCGGATCAACCATTGTAGTTACAATCCCAAACACAAAGACAAAATCAGCACGAACCTTTACGGTAACAAGAAAATACTATGACATATGCAAGAACTGTATGAATCTACGTCCAGAAGTTAGCAACACAGCATCCTTCTATTTATTTATTTATTTATTTATTTATTTATTTATCGTATGGCTTTTAGTGCCGGGAGTGTCGAGGGCATGTTCGGCTCGCCTGAGTCTGTAGCTGCTTCCAGCGGACACCCTTGGGTGAGCTACAAGTTCCGTTCAATTTCAAGTAGTTCCAACTTTCTCTACCAGATATCGAAGATACCTAGTGGTGAACTTTGGTACTTTGATAGAGCGTTCTGATGAAATCTACCCTTACAAATTTAGCTTCACACAAGTTTAGTCTGTGAAAGGATCTTTTACGTGCCATAAATCTATTACATGGGACCGCCGGCCTTACTTCGTCTCCGAAGGAATGCATACCGAAGGATTTTTAACGCTCTTAAAAATTCGATGACTTCGGCCGGGTTTGAACCCGCTATCTTGGGAACAGCAGTTCAGCATGCTACCAACTACGCCACCGAAGCCACTTAGCTTCTTTCTATATAAATTACCGACATGGAAAGTGCACCGTCCCATATGTTCGCGTAAATAAACTGGCGAATATGAGACACGAAATAGCACTGTACCTTAATATCACCAACTCCAATTTCTACACGCGCATTGCTTTCAAACGACCTCAGTGACAATATTAGTGAATGCTAGTTCTGATCGGCACTAGACATCATGCAGGCTGTAAACAATAGCATTGCCAAGCAAAGTAAATGGTCTCTGCTTTCGAAATTCTTTGACCCACGCATGTGCTCTGTTCAGTCAGCAAACCACCCAGCGCGCTCTGTTCACTAACTGAAGTTACTGAATCCCACAGATATTTATGAATTTTTATGTTAAAACATATAATAAAGTTATAATTATAGTCGAACATAAACAGTCGTATGCAACTCGCCTATAATGGCAGTAATTAAGACACTCGTATGCAAATTATAAAACTCGCTACGCTCGTTTTATAAACATACTCGTGTCTTAATTATTGCCATACCGACAGTAGTGGCTACGCTGGCTAAAATGCAGCGTTAGGTCAAGGGGCCAAGCTCTCTGCTGACTCGGTAGACGCGTGGGTTCGAGCCCCACCGTGGGCTGTCCTTGAAATGGTTTTGCGTGGTTTCCCATTTTCAACACCAGGCAAATGCTGGCATAGTACCTACTGACAGGCAACAGCCACTTCCTTCCACAACCTTGCCCAGTTTCATTCATCTTCATCCAATCCATCTCTCATCCCGACGCGCAGGTCGCCCACGGGCGTCGACTAGAAAGATCTGCACTCGGTCTCTCAGGAGGCCACACGACAAAAAAAAAAATATTGCCATTATAGGCTCGTTGCGTAATGTGCTATTATCGCACTAGTTTCGGAGTCAATGGTGCCATCTTCAGCGAATATAGAAAACAAGTGAAAATTTACCTAGGGATAAATATGAAGTCCAATAAAATTCTTAATAATGCTTATGAAAATGCTGACAGACACCCAGCGAGTTCTTCGGACATTAATATAAGTAATATAACCCTTTGACTTACCTGACTTAGTTCCTCTTGTCCCTCGTGGAACATAGGGTATCAATGAAGCATCTCCATCTGGTCCTGTTTTCAGACAACCTCTTCACCTCGCACCTGGTCTTACCCTCCTCTATAGCCTTCAAGTGTACAGATCTGCGCCACGTGTGTTTGGGTAAACCTCTACTCCTCGTACCCTGTGGGTTCCAATCCAGTGCCTCTCTCTCAATGGCTTTATTTACTTTCCTCAGGGTATGTCCGATCCATTTCCATTTCCATCGCTTTATTTGTATGGCCATCTCAGTTTCACCCGCCCTTCTCCAAAGTTCTTGGTTGTAGATTACTTCCGGCCAGTAGATGTTTAGGATCTTTCTTAAGCTGCGGTTGACAAAGGTCTGCATCCTGGAGGTGATTTCTTTAGTTTCCTTCCAAGTCTCAGACCCATATCGCAGAACGGACCTGACATTACTCCGGAAGATACGAAGTTTGGTCTTCATGGATACTTTCCAGTTCTTCCAAACCGAATAGAGCCGTACAAAGGCACCGTTTGCTTTTTGAATACGTTGGGAGACATCCTATGCCGCTCCTCCATCTTTGGTCACCACACTGCCCAGGTAAGTAAAGTACCTACATCCTCTATACTGTAGGTTCATCCTCGAAGACAAATGGGTGAATTTTGTTAGTGTTAGTTCTTAGGGCCTTGGTCATTTTTGAGTGTATCGATTAACCCTTTAACTGCTATGTATTTCCAGATGGATAAACACCCATGTGCTGAGTTATTTTCACTCATTTTAACCCCATTCTATAACATGGCCCTAAGTTATTCTCCCTTCTCCCATTGGTTCTATATTTTACATATTACATTGGGTTACATTTTACATAAATGCACTCAAATGCGTTTCATTCAGGGGGGGGGGGGGGGGATAGCAGACATGGATGGAAGGTAAGACTGCTTTACGAAGTGACTGATTAAACGGCCTTTCGCTAGAGGTGGCAAATGAGACTTTTAGGGGCGATTATATCCCCTCCGCCCCTTCCTGGGTACGGTAGACTTTTAGAAGTGCCACTACTCGAACTACTACTTGGTCTGACCGGCTTCGGTGGAGTAGTTGGTAGCATGCTGAGCTTCTATGCCCAAGGTTGCGGGTTCAAGCCCGGCCGAAGTCATCGGATTTTTTAAGAGCGTTAAAATCCCTCAATATGCCTTCCTTCGGAGAGGAAGTAAAGATTTATGTCATGAAAACGAACCTTCCACTAGGTTAGTTTGATAAAGCTTTATTAGTTCCAACGTTCGCCACCGGATGCTGACTGCGATGGCATTTAGTAGCCGCGTCCGCAGCTAGGTATCATGGATGGTAGCATTTGGTGGCAAAAGTAGGAACTACTTGGGAGACGGGCACACTATTAACACCGGTTATCAGACAAATTCTACACACACCCAAAGTACACGGGGCTACATGACCGCTCTGGCGCAGCCGCTAAACTAAGGAACCAACCAACCAACTTATTGGTCTGCTGTCAACCATTACAGCGCACAGAAGTCAAACTTTATAATCTCTTTGAACAAATTAATAGCCTAATTCGCATCGCCATAGAGATTAAAAATGCTAAGTAATTGGTTATATTGATTGTCACAAAAAACCGGAATGTATACTTTAAAGTAATTCAGCCTCAAACAGCTGGAATGTGAAACTAAAAACACGTGCACATACCGACAAACTGTTTCGTCATTAGCACCACTGCGTGGTAGAATTGGTGACGAACTGTAGCGTCAATACCACTCTGAAGGTTAAAAGGGATTGTTTTAAATTTAACAGACTCTGAAAATTAATTAACAAATAAACTGGTAAAACTTAATTCATCAAAATCCTAAAACGTAGTATTAAAATTCTTACGGGCGACGAATTACCTGGAAAAGTACTGTAGAATGACCGTTAATTTTTAGTTAGTGACGGACTAAGAATTTACTTCAATTAGAGACGTGCCAAGCATACTAGGCTAATTGGTAAATATTATGTTGTATGCGTCAAGATGGAAGAAAAGAATATTCAGTCCTCAGTTAGGGAAATTAACCAGCTTTTAAATGTAATCAAGACCTACGACACTTCGTTAACTCGATGGCGGTACATGGGTACCACCATAAACTGTGCGTCACCGAGTACTTTCATGACATAGACGTATCCTGTACTTGTAAATTATGTGGTAAACAATGTAGTCGGTACCACGTAATCACATGTAAGAACCGGAGTCCTTCCATTGTGAAATTTTGTGAAGGTGAAAGGTAAAAACACTAATGTATATTCATATTTATTAACCCTATGCACAATTTGCGCTCTGTATTTTCAATAATAAATGTAATAATGTGGGTCAAGGCGAACAGTGTCGTCCTGGATCATTAGGAATATGTAGGAGGATTCCTTCTCAAGTTGAGATAACCGAGATATCGTTAACAACATTGGCCTATATATTCCTCCTAATATACACCACGGGCCGGCTCGATGTGTGCAGAGAGAATGTAAAGTAAAATATATTCCAAAAATTGCCTTGAAATACCGACATTTTCCTGCATTGAGTTACAAAAACACAAACTCAGAATGGTCATTGTCAGCACCAGTTAGTTAGTTAGTTAGTTAGTTAGTTATTGTTGATTTAAGGGGTGGAACATCGAGGTCATTTGCCTCTTATCAGCACCGGAATTTGAGCCTTTTTAAACCCCCACTGTGGTCAGTAATCAAATTATCAGCCGTACATGTTGGATAAATGACCTACAGAGACTATGTTGGCATGCCAGAAGATTATTGGATTAAATTCAAAGATCTGCCCGTAGATAACAAAAACAAGAACATGTGAGATGCTGACCTACACTCCGCCACTTGATAATTCACTCCATCACTTATTCAAATGACCTATCCTACACAGTCGCTGGTTGTAAACTGGTGTTACACAAGACTGCACGGTGATAAAACTAACGTAAGACACGTACAGTACGTGCCGTAACATGATTAAAGAATGATCGTAAATAGTGTTACTGTTTCTTGGGTATATTTGTCGAGAGGACTTACCGATGTAAATACATCCGACACAGCACACTCACTGCCAAAATAAATTGAGCTTTTTTTTTAACGCAGTGGTGGTAATAGAGGTGTTTAACCGGAGTAAGTTGCACCCGAGAACAATGTTGTTCATTACGCGATTTTTACATATACAGGAATTTGCTGAAAAAATACGAAATTCCTGTAGTATACGGGGTGAGCCGCCATGTTAATCATAAAAATTTCTAAAGAATCCAGCGATGTGACAGAAACTAAGGAGTTAAATTGTTTGTCGTTAGTGGGTGTCAATACAGCGGTACCAACCTGGTACATTCGGCGCTAGATCGCGGGAATTGGTGCACAGTTTGAATCATGGAGTCGATTATGTCACTATCAGAAATATTTGGACAACAGTGATTCGAGTAATAATTCCAAAGGTACGGGGATAACAGCAAGCATAACAGCCACGCTTCGCACCTAACTTTCATAGAGCAATGGTTTTAGTATCTACCTACCCAAACATCGGCAGACTAATAGGGGTTTCGTCTAATACAGGGGCAGCAAACCTATTTTGAGCTTGGGCCAGTGAATAAATTTTAAAAAATGTGAAGAGCCATGTAACTAAATTTATATTAAGAACTATTTCGTATGTAAACCGCAGTATTATAATAAATGGATGAATATTAGTAAAGTATTCAAGTAAGTGTAGCGCTGTAGGTCAATATCTATCTATATATATAAAGCACAAAGTTTGTCTGTCTGTCTGTCTGTTATGTATACAAATCTACACCGTTTCACCGATCTGAACCAAAATTTGTATACTTACCCTTTGGAACCCTGCGGGTAACCCTGTCAACATTAAATTTCGGACAGACCACCCCATGCCCTGCATTTAGGCCCTTTTGCACAAATCTACACCGTTTCACCGATCTGAACCAAAAGTTGTATATTTAACCTTTGGAACCCTGCGAGTAACACTGTCCACTTGAAATTTCGGACAGACCACCCCATTCCCTGCATTTAGGCCCTTTGGTCCAAATCCACACCGTTTCACCGATCTCAACCAAAATTTGTATATTTACCCTTTGGAACCCTGCGAGTAACACTGACCACTTAAAATTTCAGACAGACCACCCCATTCCCTGCATTTAGGCCCTTTGGTCCAAATCTACACCGTTTCACCGATCAGAACCAAAATTCGTATTCTTACCCTTTGGTGCCCTGCAAGTAACACTGTCTGCTTGAAATTTCGGACAGACCACGCCATTCCCTGCATTTAGGCCCTTTTTGCACAAATCTACACCGTTTCACCGATCTGAACCAAAATGTGTATACTTACCCTTTGGAACACTGCGAGTAACACTGTCTGCTTGAAATTGCGGACAGACCACTCCATTCCCTGCATTTAGGCCCTTTGGCCCAAATCTACATCGTTCCACCGATCTCAACCAAAATTTGTATATTTACCCTTTGGAACACTGCGACTAACACTGTCTGCTTGAAATTGCGGAGAGGCTACTCCATCCCCTTCATTTAGGCCCTTTGGCACAAATCTGCACCGTTTCACCGATCTGAACCAAACTTTGTATACTTACCCTTTGGAACCCTGCGAGTAACACTGTCCACTTAAAATTTCGGACAGACCACCCCATTCCCTGCATTTAGGCACTTTGGCACACATCTACACCGTTTCACCGATCAGAACCAATATTCGGAAACTTACCCTTTGGTACCCAGCGAGTAACACTGTCTGCTTGAAATTGCGGACAGACCACTCCATTCCTGGCCTTTAGGCCCTTTGTCCCAAATCTACACCGTTTCACCGATCTCGACCAAAATTTGTATATTTACCCTTTGGAACACTGCGACTAACACTGTCTGCTTGAAATTGCGGCGAGGCCACTCCATCCCTTGCATTTAGGCTGTTTGGCACAAATCTACACCGTTTCACCGATCTGACCCCAATTTTATAGACTTACCCGTAGAACCCGACAAGTAACACTGTTCACTTTAAATTTCAGACAGACCACACTATTCCCTGCTTTTTGGCCCTTTGGCAGAAAACTACACCGTTTCACCGATCTCAACCAGATTTTACATAATTACCCTTTGGAACTCGACGAGTAACACTGTCCACTCGAAATTTCGGACAGACCACTCCATTTCACGCATTTAGGCCCTTTGGCACAAATCTACATCGTTCACCGATCGAAAACAAAATGTGTATACTTACCCTTTGGAACCCGATGAGTAACCCGATGTTCCAAACAGACCCAGCCTGGGGCTGGAAACTGTACAAGATGATGATGATGATGATGAGTAACACTGTCCACTTTAAAATTTGGACAGGCCACTCCATTCCCTGCATTTTGGCCCTTGGCACAAAACTACACAGTTTCACCGATCTCAACCAGATTTTACATAATTACCGTTTGGAACTCGACGAGTAACACTGTTCACTCGAAATTTCGGATAGACCACTCCATTTCCCGCATTAAGGCCCTTTGGTACAAATCTACATCGTTCACCGATCGAAAACAAAGTGTGTATACTTACCCTTTGGAACCCATGCGTAACACTGTCCACTTGAAATTTCTGACATAGGCCTATCACTCCATTCCCTGCATGTAGCTCAGGAATTCCTCGGGGTTGCCAGCTTCCTAACTCACCAGTCATGAGCCCTTGAGGGTGTACCAGAAGTGGTGGGTCTACACACACCCTGCCTCTTTGAGGGCCTTGAGCAGAAGACAGGAGATATTATGAAAAGGAAAAGAAGGCAGACCCCTCAAAGAATGAGGGTATCAGGAAAGATGAGAGAAAGCCAATTAAGGCGGGAAATTGAAAGACTCCCTAGCCCTCGGATACCCTAATACAGTCTAGGTCGGAAGAGAACAAGAGTTGACCAAGGGAGGCCGACAGGAAAGAGAACTGAAATGAGCCCAGCACCAGGAAGTAGAAGCGATGCCAGACTCAGCTGGGGTTCCGTGGTCGCCAACCCACGTCCCACAAGTTGTGAGTCCCTGGGGGGGGGGGGTCAGTTGTGAGAATAGCTTGCTGATTCATCGCGAGGTGACTTGAGTGTACTTTCCAGAGCCCGCCGTGTTATCTCCTGCTGTCTATGCTGATGCCAGCACAGGGCCGTTGCGAAACAGTGAGTGATTCCCGGTCAATCTGTATAGGACGGGGAACCCCGAACGTGTGTCACCATATTTCGTCATCATCTGCGATCATCTCAGGTTCGTGCAGCTAGGACCTATATTCTTTGTATTTGCCGAGCAGTACGCTCTTTCACTAGACGCATCCAGTACAGGCCTAAGCCAGAAAATAAGGTTGAGACTTTGGAAGACATCGAAGCTAGACACCTGAATTACCTATATCAGTTTTTTAATAACACCATGTTCGTTTAGTAGTCATTTTTTCATTACCTTATTATTATCACCATAAGTGCAAATGACCTAGATGTTACGCGCATCATACCAATAATCACCGCCGCATAAAGTCTTTCTCGATTGTGATTTTTAAAATATTTATTTTTGGTTGGTTGGTTCTTAAGTTTAGGGGCTGCGACAACGCGGTCATGTAGCCCCGTGTACTTTGGGTGTGTGTAGAATCTGTCTGATAACCGGTGTAAATTGTGATGACTGTATTAGTGTGTGTTATCTGTTTTTTAATTTAAGTACAAACTGCAACTTAGAATTCTTCAAATAGTTCGTACTTTTGCCGCCAAGCGCCACCGTCAACGACTACTAGGCCAAGTTCGGAACTTAGCTACTAGACGCCACTGCAGTCGGCTCTTGGCAACGGACGTAGACATCTATGAGCGTTGTTTACCTATCCAATTTAGCTTCACACAGGTGTAATTAGTGGAAGGTTCTTTAACATGCCATAAATCAGAAATGGGACCGCCAGCTTTACTTGCCCTCCGAAGAAAGGCATACTGACGGATTTTTAACGCTCTTAAAATATCCGACGGCTTCGGCCGGGTTTGAACCCGCTATCTTGGGCATAGAAGCTCAGCATGCTACCAAATACGCCACCGAAGCCGCCATATAGTTATTTTTAATACAGTACATTGTGTACATTATACGTTGAAGTGTCAATTCAATACCGGTAGTAGTTTCCCTTATCATCCTCATCATAAGAGCAAATGACCTACAGTAGATGTTACGCCCATTACACCATTAATCACCACACACAATAAGTCTTCCTCGCCTGTGAATTTTGAAATATGTATTTCTATTACGGTAGTTTGTAAGTTTGACGTGTCAATTCAACAGTAGTTTTTATTATCATCCTTATCAAAAGGGCAAATGACCTAGATATTACTCCCTCATTGTCTTTGGGGGCAAATGACTTAGATTTTAAGTCCATTATATTTCTAAGGAGACCTTAAAACATTATCATAATTCCACCGGGCGAAGCCGGGTACTACTGCTAGTAGGCTATAAAGCAAAATGTTTTCATAGGAATTCAGTTAGTCTATTCATATTAACATATAATTAATTTTATACATCTTTTTTCAAATTATCATGAATGGATACATATTCAATTATTATAGAAATACTCGTTAAACTAGTCTTACAGTCTTGAAGGTCGCGGGTTCAAACCCGGTCGAAGACGTCGAAATTTTTAAGAGCGTTAAAAATCCATCAGTATGCCTTCCTTCGGAGTGGAAGTAAATTTCGAAGGCCCATGATATAGATATATGGCATGTAAAAGAACGTTCCACTAACTGAACTTGTGTGAAGCAAAATTTGTAGGTCAGGTTTGATTAATGCTCTTAAGTTCCAACATTCATCACCAAGCGCTGGTTGCGAAGGCATCTAATAGTAGCCAAGTTCACAGCTAGGTGGACGGTAGCACTTGGTAGTGAAAGTAGAAACTACTTGAAATTATCGTCCGCAGTCCTCACTTGAATTAAAAGAGATAACACACACTAATACAGTCATAACAATTAACACCGGTTATAAAACAGATTCTACACACACGGGTCTATATGGCCGCGTTGTCGCAGCCCCTAAACCAACCAACCAACCAACCAACCATCATCCAACCAACCATCCAACCCAACCATCCAACCAACCATCCAACCAACCAACCAACCATCCAACCAACCATCCAACCATCCAACCATCCAACCAACCATCCAACCAACCATCCAAACAACCATTCAACCAACAGTCTTGAAGTTTTGAAGACCTGAAATGTTAATAAATTGTGGTTAAGTGAAGTTGGCAGCATTGCCTTAACATTGTCACTTCCAGCATTGCAACGAATGTTTACTGCTTCAAAGTTAAATTTCGATAATTTCCTTATTAATGTGCTGAATGCAATTATAACCGTGGCAAAGTATGTAGAAGAACTTTCCGTAGTGATACATGCAGAATTACAAATAATGAAAAACTCACCCCGTTAACTACCGGAGAGCCAAACAATACTAAGAGTTTAGTAGATTAATTCGCTCGAGCGGCTTCGGTGGCATGGTTGGTAGCATGCTGAGCTTCTATGCCCTAGATCGCGGGTTCAAACCCGGCCGAAGACGTCGGATGTTTTAAGAGCGTTAAAAATTCCTCAGTATGTCTTCCTTCGGAGGGGAAGTAAAGCCGGCGGACCAATATCATAGATTTATGGCATGTTAAAGAACCTTCCACTGATTACACCTGTGTGAAGCTAAATTATAGGTTAAACATTAGACAAACGCTCTTAGCTTCCGACGTTCATCGTCAGGAGCCGACTGCGGTGGTATCTGGTAACCAAGTTCTGCACTAGTAGTCGTTGACGATGGCGATTGGCGGCAAAAATAGGAACTACTAGAAAAAAACAATGTCTGCAGTCCTTACTTGAATTGAAAACAGGTAACACACACTAATACAGTCATCGGTTATCAGACAGATTATACACACACCCAAAGTTCACGGGGCTACATGACCGCGTTGTCGCAACCCCTAGACTGAGGAACCAACCAATCATTAATTTTTTCATGGCCTGCAATACTATTAATAATATTCTTTTGTTTTTTTAGCCTATTTTCATTTAGGCTTATGAGATCACCTTTTGTCCGTGTGTCTGTCGGTCTGTATGTGCGGTTGTATGCTAAGAGACAGACACAACGTTATTGATTGTACGTCCCTTTTAACTACTATGGCTCTTAGAGACGCCGGAGTGTCAGAATTATGCCCAAAAGGGGATCTTTAACGCAGCAGTAAATTTACTGACACGGCTTCCTCAAATGCCAACCGTTCATACCGGAATTCAATCCTGCAACCTTGGGAACAGCGGGCGAGAACACTACCGCTGAGTCATGCAGCCAGTCTTAGATAAATTACATGTGATCAATATATAATAATTATGGGCAATAGAAGAGGAAGTAAACTTAAAGATGACATGTTTCACTCGTCAAGGGAGCATCTTCAGATCCAAATTTACAAGACAAATTAGCTCTACAAAACACTACCAAACCTACAATAAAACCCAAAGACCCTCTGAAAAGAAAACAAGTAGTTCCATGAAGAACTATACAGCCTATTTTCATATATCCTACTTATGTTAACTGCCACTATCAATATACTACATTTCAGTTTGATTGCTGTAATAGATTCGTAGATATTGAGAACCGACTAAATATTTCGGATGGTCGCCATGTTGGATTTTATATATCTAGGTCCTAGAGTTATGTTCTGTTACATGAAGATTATTGTGTACGTGTAGCATTCAAACTTCAATCGCATGATTAGTACACAAGAAGTAACAAGGAGATTTTAAAGTTTCGCACAGCTGCCATTTTGAGGTTATGGAAACAATTGAAATAAATTAGATGCCAGTAGATTAACATTCGTATAAGGATTTACTGTACCAAGTTTCACTGCACTCGGATGGTTAAATTGCGAGAAACGTCCATGTAAATATTTATACCTCGCGTCACCGCCATGTTGGATTTGAGATCACCAGGTTATTTAAAGTTCTATAGGTGAACTTAAATTCATAGCCCCTTTGAACAACAAACAATTCAGTTTGATTGCTATAATAGATTCGTAGATATTCAGAGCCGTCTAAATATTTCGGATGGTCGCCATGTTGGATTGTTCAATGTATAGGCCATAGAGTTATGTATCAATAAAGGAAAATTATTGCATAGGTTCATTATTCAAACTTTCACTTCGATCGCATGTTTGCGACACAAGAAATAAAAACTTAATTTTAAAATTCGCACAGCCGCCATCTTGAGGTTATGTAAACAATTGAACTAAATTAGATACTAGTGCATTACAATGTGTATAAACATTTACTGTACCAGATTTCATTACGTTTGCAACATTAAATGGCGAGAAAGGTGTATTAAAATTTTCAAATTCGCTTGGCCGCCATGTTCGTTTTGTAGATAACCGCTTTTTGAAAGTCTTATAGATAAACTTCCAGTAGTGCCCTTTATCTCCGTACAAAATTTCAGGGTGACACGCTAATAGTTCCAGAGATATAGAATGCCAGTGAAATGTTTCGCACATCCACCATCTTGTGGTTATGTAAACAATCGAACGAAGTTAGATGTCGGTGCATTACAATATGTATAAACATATACTGTACCAAGTTTTATTGCGTTTGGTTGGTTAAATCGCGAGAAACGTCTATTTAAAAGTCGCAAATTCGCGTGGCCGACATGTTGGTTTTGTAGTTACCAGTTTTTCAAAAGCCACCTAGGTGAACTTCTAGTAGTTTCCTTTATCATCGTAATAAATTCCAGGGTGATATCGGTAATAGTTTCGGAGATATTGAATGCAGGTGAAATATTTCGCACAGCAGCCATGTTGGATTGGTGAGACATAACAAAATTTGAAGGGCACGGTCGGGGTCGCCCGGAATAGTGCTATGAACTGGCCGAGTTTCATTGAATTCGCTCCAGCCCAAGGATTTTTAGTCACACACACACACACACACACCTCACACACACACACGGACAAAAGGTGATCTCATAAGCCTATTTTTTTTTCAAAATTGAAAATAGGCTAAAAAGAGACAGTCAGTCTGAAAGAGTGGACTTTATATCATTTTAAATGCTACAAATGCTGAAAAATGCTAGTAGAGGATTCTCTCTTCGCTCGAAGCCAAAGACTCTTGACATGTTAGATGATCAAGAAACAATCAGAACGCTAGATAGTTACAAGTCATCGCGGTGAAAGGAGGGAGCTGGTTGGATGACGTCACGCTCGCCATGTCGTTGCCGTCTCGTAACGCCAGAGCTTACCAGCGAACTCAGTACACATGCACCAAGCGGTACTATGACGTCACACACCTCAGTGCATTCTCGGTACATTTGGTGACGTTGCCGTATCGTAACGACGAAGACGACTAGATCATTTAAGATTAGAAAACTTAGATAGTAGCACTGTTGACCATCGCCCCAGAAGACCGAGCTCGATTCCCGGCTCAACCAAGAAATTTAAATCACGTCTGAAGGCTGGAAAGGGGTACATTCAATCTTGTGAAACAAATCTGAGATCAGGTGGATTCGATTGCCACCTCAGCCATCTTGGAAGTGATTTTCCATGGTTTCTTCTGCAAGCAAATGCTGGGATGGTTCCTAACTGAAGGCCACGGCCACCTTCTCCCTAATCCTCACCTGAATTACAATTACGCACAATTACGTACACACATCACAATGTCGCATGCCCTTAAGGGCTTCCGGAATATACTATATTGCCTATTCTAATTTTCATCTTTCAATTTACCTTCTTCTGAGAAACTATAAATCAAGAAATTGAATTTTTTAGGTGTGTTAAAGACCTGGACGCAGGATTTTTGAAAATAAGCGTATTTTTGAATTTTCAGAAACATATATATTAATTCAGAAGTAGCCTATAGATCCTTCCTGCAGCAACCGATCGTGACAAATGAGCAGTCAAATGAAAGAGAATAGACATTTGCCGCGACAAATTGCACCCTAATTTCATAACTATTTACAATGTCTTTAAAAAATGACGTTTAAAAATGTACGGGTACACAATGCTCATGCAAAATTTTATTGAAGTCTAAAAGAAAAGATTTAAATTTGAATTTATCAGCATGCGTAAAATGAGGTTGGCGACACTGCCATAAATGGGATGCTCAATCTTTGATTGAAATATAATGATCTTATATGCTAATTTTGAAAGAACTTCATTTATTAGTATGGAAGTTAGCCTACATGTGATTCAACATTTAACTTATCGGCACGCGTAGAATCATGTTGGCGGCACTGTCGTATATCGATCACTGAAAATTAACCTACGTTTGCAGGTACTTTATGTATGCAAATTTGAAACTGTTGGCCTGCATATTCTATGACATATTGAGATTCGGATAAAAATGTATAGAGTGCATTTTTCAACATTTGACAGACCTGTTGACACTGAAAAAATAGCATATTCATATCCGCTCCGGTGCGCAAGTCACATTCCAAATTTGGTTGAAATCCAATCGATAGTATGCAAGTTACATGCATTTAATGATTGGGCCTATCACCACGTATAGAATCATGTTGGCAACACTCTCATCTATGGGCTCCTGTAAATTAGTTTGATGTAATATTATCTATGTGTGTGTCAATTTTGCAACAATTCTCATGCATATCTTCCGAGATATCCAACATAGATCTCAATTTCAATTGTGATTTTTCAGCAGTTGGTAGCACTGACATCATTTTCAAATATGGCCTTGCAATAATCAGGCATAGCTCTTTATTCATACCAAATTTGGTTTCGATTACTACAGCTGTTTAGGAGTTTATAGAGGGGCACATACACACAGACAGATAGACAGACAGACAGGACAGACAGAGGACTGACACACATTTGCCCGGATCGATCTCATAAGTCTACTTTACCTCATTTTTACAAAATTTGAAAAGTAGGCTAAAAATGTACCCTTAAGAAGCTTAAGGTTCGCAGATTAATATGGCGCACAAAACCAAATTTTGAAAAAGTGAAGTTTTTGGGCATTCCGAAGTTCGAACCTCGGATCTCCAAACGGTCAGCCAACCAATCGAGTAGAGAAAAGAGCCATAGACTACATGGCCATGCTCGTGGGAACTCCTAACGAAATAGCATAAACTTAGATTTACGACTCCCTGTTTTCATTTCCTTGCTGACAAGGAATTACCTAAAGGAAGTTTAATTTAAAGTTAGATTTGCTTCAGAGGAAGGCGGGCAGGTCGCACACGCGGCTTCCTATGTTAGCACTACTGGCCAATTAACTTCTGTCCACTCATATGCTTTTCTGATTTATTAGCAAATGTAAATTCTTTTCTTGATGGCGTCAACGTCAGCAGTTTTAAGAGTTATGGTGGGGCATGCTAATGGCTTGGTCATGGACATTATTGAAATCTGCCATTGTTCTTCGGTTTAGGACTAACAAAATGCTGAGCTTGTTGCTCATTCCTTTTGGGGCCTGCGACCAGGGCTGGATAACTTATCTTTTAAAGTTAACTAAGAATAGTGACGAAATTACCGTTACTTACTAACAATAGCAACGAAGTTTCCATTACTTGTAAACAATAGGAACGAAGTTTCCATTACTCACCAACAATAGTAACGAAGTTTCCATTACAGTTGCAGAGGTGTGTGAATTATTGGACTCAATGACAATTTTCCAACCTTTACTTTGTATGTTTTTTGACTTTTTTTTTCTTTTTGTCATGTGGCCTCATGAGAGGCCGAGTGCAGGTCTTTCTAGTCGACGCCCGTGGGCAACCTGCGCGTCGGGATGAGAGATGGAATGGATGAAGATGAATGAAACTGGGCAAGGATGTGGAAGGGGGTGGCCGTGGACCGTCAGAAGGTACCGTCCCAGCATTTTCCCGGTGTTGAAAATGGGAAACCACGGAAAACCATTCCAAGGACGGCCGATGGTGGGGCTCGAACCCACGCGTCTACCGAGTCATCATAGAGCTGCACTTTAGCGAGCGTAGTCACTCTGTCCGTATTAGTCTATTAACCTAAGGGTGCTCAGGCAGAACGGCGAGATTGATCATTTATTGACGAATAAGGTGACTGAAAACCAATGAAGTTTCAAACCACTACAGTGCTGTCAGGAGAAGATTTGCAGTGTGCTAAGCAATTGAGGAAGCGAAGGAGAGGAATAGACAATACTAGATCTAGAGAAGGCTTTTGATAGAGTACTAAGAGAAAAGATGCTGAGTGTCCTGAGAAATCATGATACTGACATCAGATACTCGTTTAATGAGGGTGAAACATTTGGGCCCTCTGCTCCTCACAACAAAAGTACAATCAAGAATTGGAATTTTAATTTTAGAAAAATATACAAATACTGTATTACTTTCATTTTATACTGGGTCATACGAGTACAATCAATATTCATTTAAAAATTAATAACCAAAAGTATTCGTTTTAAATTTTGAAACAAAGTAAAAATTTGGATCAATTCTAAACTTTAAAACTTTAATACAGTAGAAATGTTTTGCAAGGCGCAGACATAATTTCAAATGATTAATCAATAGTCTTAATAACATTTTTTGAAGAATCTGACATTAAATGATTTTTCCTTTACAGTTTCCACTTAAGGAGGAGCCTTGTTAATACAGAATGCCACACGTTTTGTGTTGATTACCTTATTCAAATTTTCTTGTGAATTTAGACCAGAGAGATTACAAGACTTTTGTTACTGATTAACAACTCTTGAGTTATTCAAAGATTCGTGGACAATGGATTGAAATCACCTGATTTAGTGCATACATTCCAAAGTCAATGAAAATAAGAACAAGATGTTCAGTAAAGAACATATAGCCTACTTTCTCCTAAATGCATGGGTATTGTTATAACTCTTTGTCTTTTTCAAGGAGTATAATTGAATGTTGGTTGTGGTAGCTTGTTGAAATACAACGTGTTATACGGATATTAAACTTGAATATTAGGTGCCCTTTGCTGTGCTACCTCTTTACAAAATTCCTTTCAATTCGGTTTCACCGTGTTTGAATTGATATGGTGAATCGATTTACACACATACATGGCCACTATCTGCAAACTATTGGGCTGATGACCCTGTCGTTTGGTCAAAAGATGCTTCCCACATACAGGTATGTTGTTGCAAAATTTAGTAGAGCTCAAATGATTAGGTTGGTCGTAATTTGATTTAAGCTTTTAACATTTGGGTGGCCGCCATTCCGTTTCTGTCAAGATGGCGGCAATAAAAACATGACACTGAGGTGCCCATTCCTAGTGCTACCTCTGTACCAAATTTCGTTCAATTCGGTTTCACCGTGTTTGTATTGAAAGGGGGAATCGATTTGCACACATACATGGTCGCCATCAGAAAACTATTGTGCTGATGACCTTGGCCTGTTTGCCATCTCTTGATGAATACAGTACATTTGCATTTGTCAGTTGGCACTGGCTAGAGTAAAAGGTGGCTTTTCACCGATGTCTCAGTCTTACTCATGGCTGTGATTATATGGAAGCTACTGAGGTATGGGTGGTGCTTAGTAATGGCATTCGGGGCACAGTCAGTGCCTGTGAATGCTGTGAAAGGTTCTACTCATAGGGTTAGGACTACTGTTCTGACTCAGTGAGGAAAGCAATGGCAAACTACCTCACTCCTCTTCTTGCCTAGAACGCCTCAATATAGCACTGCCTTGGGTTTTTGTGGGTATCTACTCACATAACGTAACGGCGGTGCTTTTGAGGATCCAACCAGCCTTCGGGCCGACTACCTAACAGACACAGACAGACCTTGTAGGTTAGTGAAAAGACGCTCGCTATATAAATATATGTTGTTGCAAAATTTGGTCGAGATCGGATGATTAGGTTGGTCGTAATTTGATTTAAGCTTTTAACATTTGGGTGGCCGCCATTACGTTCTCGTCGAGATGGCGGAGATATAAAACATGACACTGAGGTGACCTTTGCTAGTGCTACCTCTGTACCAAATCTTGTTCAATTCCGTTGCACCGTGTTTTAATTGATAGGGGGAATTGTTTTGCACACATACATGGCCACCATCTGCAAACTATTAGGATGATGACCTTGTAGTTTAGTTAAAAGACGCTCGCCATATAAATATATGTTATTGCAAAATTTGGTTGAGATCGGATGATTAGGTTAGTCGTAATTTGATTTAAGCTTTGAACATTTGGGTGGCCGCCATTACGTTTCCGTCAAGATGGCGGTGATATAAAACATGTCACTGAGGTGCCCTTTGCTGGTGCTACCTCTGTACCAAATTTTGTTTAATTAGGTTTCACCGTCTTCGAATTAATAGGAGGGGGGGGGCAGACATTCAGAGTAAACACACTCTCACACAGCCTCACACACACACACACACACACAGACAGACACACAATTTTTCGGCCTGTGTTGATCTCATAAGTCTACTTTCATTTTTTGCAAAAATCGAAAGTAGGCTAAAAACGGACCCAGCATAGGTGTCCCTCAGAATCTCAAATTTCAAAAAATTTGAGATGTAATTCCTTATGGAAAAAATTGTAATTCCATAGGGGAGAAAACATTACTGAGTAGGGTTATACAAATAAAATAATATTTTGAATAAAATATTATGACTTGGATTTGAATCCTTGATTTGAGTCTAATAATTTGCACACCTCTGTACTTACCAATATAAAATGTATGTTATCGTTTTTTATTGACACTCCAGAGGTCTGATATCGATTCCCAGCTATACTAGGTTGGAACGCGGTATACTCACCCTCGTGAGGATAAACTTAGAAGAGATCGGTTTGATACCCATGTCAGTCGTCTCAAAGTGTTATTTTCGTGTTTTCCTACTTATGTTGTTATTTCATTTGAACTCATGGACATCGTGGACACCAACTCCGTGGGCTGTACTTGGATGTGTGCAGAATTGATATTATATCTTGCGCTGTTGGTGTGTCTAGAGATTATGTATTTGGATGATGACGATAATTGTTGTTTTAAGGGGCCTAACATCTATCATATCGGCCCCTAATGCTTTGGTTGATAATGAAACATGAGATGAGAATGAAACCTATTACTAATACTAACTACACACTTACACACTAGAAGAATAAATGTTAAACAGAGGATAAGGCAAATAAAGGACACGAAGAAAAGAAATTCCTCCAACCCTCGAAGAAAGAGGATTGAGGGACTTGGGAGGAAGGAGAGCCATGAAAGGCAGATAGGAAAGGGAATGTGGTCAGAGAAAAGGGGGGACAAAACGGACCTGGCTCAGGAATCTCTCGGGGTCGCCAACTCCCAAACTCAACAGCCGTGAGCCCTTGAGAGTGTAGCACTATCCAGGGTGCACCAGAAATGGTGGGGCTTCATACACCCTGCCTCATTGAGGGCCTTGAGCAGAAGGCAGGAGATAACATGAAAATAAAAAGAAGGCTGACCCTCGCAGAAGGAGGGTATCAGGAAAGATGAGACAAGGGTCAATTAAGGCGGGAAAGGAAGGGAATCCCTGGGCCTAGGATACCCTAATACCGTCAGGGTCGGAAGAGAACAGGAGTTGACCAAGAGAGGTCGACAGGAATGAAGACGGAGAGGAGCCCGGCACAAGTAAGTGGAAGCAATGCCGGACTCAGTTGGTGTCCCGTGATCGCCGTCTCACGTTCCACTAGATGTGAGCCCCTGGGGGGGGGTATGTATTTGGTAGGATGCGGCTGTTGCCTTATGTTAGCAACGATCCTGGCATTTTCCTGGAATTGAAGTAAAGATCCATGGAAAACCACTTTTAGAATAGCTGCAGTATGCCAGGTTGATTTCCCGCGTTCCAAGCAGAATTGAATTTCTTGAGTGAGCCTAGAATTGAACCCATGACCTTTGTGACCCCAGGCCGCAGGAGGTAGACTGGCAAAGTGACTTAACCCCCAAATCTTCTAAAGCACTCAACAATTTACTTCTAAATGTAGTTATTCCCATGCACGTTTCGTCTGAGTGATATGAATCGTCTATTGTCTGTTATCACAGTTACATTGCTTCAGAGAAGTTACCTTCTGGAGTTTTAAAGTATGGCGAACGTGTTACCTGAAGATAAGTAGTTGTAAGGATTTATGAGACGAGCCACTTCCCATAAGAGCCGCCATTAATCTCTCGTCCCAACTTCAGCGACCTGTGTATTTATAACGCTCACCTTAAAGTTTGAGAAGTCTTCACTCATACATACCAACACTTGATGAAAGAGAGCTACTTCATCATACTGTAGCTTCTAGTATATCATTTTCCACAACCTTCTCCAATGTAAGCTTCCTTGATGTTTCAGTGGCCGTGTGCCTGACTTACGACCTGAAGATATCGAGTTTGATTCCAGAACGAGGAAAACTAGTTTTGAAGGGCGGCAAAACACTCACGAGTCATACAATATTGGCTCTTAAAAGATCTCTCGTATCATATTTGGTCATTACAAGACAACATTAATAGTCGCAGGTTGTCCAAAGGAGTTCTGGTTCTCGCTGGCAGATGGCGGTATTAAACAAAGCGTCACAATGGAGAGTAGATCGCTCTAACTGTGACGTAATGATCTATGCCATGGTAGGCTAGCTGAGGCATTATTATTCTTCTTCTTCTTTCTCCGTTAGGGTCTTCTGAGGACCACGAACCAATTTCAATGTTTAGTCCTTTGCTGTTCTTTCTTCTTCCTCCAGTGCTCCTTCATCTTTTCGCTCTGTGTCTTCTTTCTCTCTTCCGACCATTTTGAGCCTGTTTTCTTATATTGCCTTCCTTCGAGTCCTTCCATTCCCAATAACTATTTTTTGAAAATTTCTCTCTCTAGTGCATCTTCTTCTCTTACATTGCTTCTTTCTAAATCATTCTTTACTTCTTGAAACCAGGCTGTTGTCGATTTCTTTTTCCAAAGATATTTAAAAATCTGTTGGGTAAATCTGCTATCATTCATTCTATATAAATTGCCCAGAAATAGCAATCGCCTCTTCTTTATTGTCTCCGTTATGTTTTCAATGTGCCGATATAATTATTCGTTACTTCTTAATTTCCAAAACTCTCTAGTTCTTAATGGACCGAGAAGTTTGCGTATATTTTTTCTTTCTGATACTTCTAATTTATCCAATTTATAATTTAGTATTAGACATTCACTGGCATATAAGCATTCTAGTTTAATTACTGTTCTATAGTGCTGTATTTTAAATTTCTTAGATATTTTTTTTTATATATATATATTCATGGTTACACCATATGCTCTTTGAATCATGTGCACTCATTCTTCTACAGCAGATTATTCTTAGCTATTCTTCTGAATTTTCCCCCAAAATATTTGAACTTATCTACCCTCTTAATTTGACCAATTTTTTTGTTATTAGGATCCCTGAAGCATTTTTAATATTTCAATATTTTATTATTATTATTATTATTATTATTATTATTATTATCATCATCATCATCATCAGGACAGAGAACACCATAGGTGGTATGCGGATAACTTTGGAACAGAAGCAATATCTATTCCAGATCTGGGAAAATAACCAGTGAAATATCAACGATTTGAAGATGGATTAGTCTGGATTAAGAGTGGTACGCTTACGTACTGCTCGAGTCCAAGCTCTGTGAACCTGAGATGAATGTGGATAGCGGACAATGATGATAGACGTGGGGGGTTCCCGGTCCGTGCATAGTAACAGAACCAAATACATTGGTCGGTCACTCACTCATTAGCAACACCACGCTGGTATAGGCAATGGCCCTATGTTAGCAGTATTGGAATAAACAGGAATTCCAGATAACACGGCAGCCTGTTGACAGGTCCTTCTCTTCCCGCCTCCCACGTAACCTAACCCCGCATGTTCACAGAGCTTGGAGCTGTTATTTCACCGCAAACGAGTCTATTTATAATTTTCAGAAGGAGTTGGATAGTCTTGAGGACACGTTATGATGTGTGGGAAATAACTTCATTGTAGCAGGTGATTTCAATGCCAAGGCACTGGAATGAGGCATACCGGATATATATTCCAGGGCACGTCGTATATTGCAAATAGCTGCAAGGTTGAGAATACCTTTCGACGTCCTGGCTGTGACGTGACTTTTGTTAGCCTACATGTCCAAATGTTTAAACAGATAGCTGTCTATGTGGGAGCTGATTTGCATCAGAGGAAGAGAAAATTGGATGCTCACGAGCGTCGGCGTTTTCTATTATAAAGGGTGACGCACGAAATGTGTCACCATTTTGTTTCTGAATAAAAACTTAACTGTAAAGATAAACTCCAAGGAACATATACTATCATGGCGTACACTCTGTGGAGATTTATTCTAATGCAGGACGTGCTCAATATGTCCACCATTTCGATTCCTAATTTCCTTGAAACGAACACTCATGTTAGTGAAAACCCTACGGCACATGTCTTCCGTGAATTCACTGCAAGCTTGAAGAATAAGGCGTCTGAGCTCCATTAAATCATGTGGACGTTTCGGAAAATTGTTTCCTTTAGGAACCCCTAGAGAAAGAAGTCACAAGGGTTGAGGTCTGGCCTTTTGGGGGGCAAAAATTGTCCGTCATTGAAACGATCCGGAAATCTGAGTGAAATGACCCGCATGCCGAAACGCTCGTGCAAGAAATCCAACACAATGCTTGCAGTGTGTGGCTTTGCTCCATCTTGCATGAATCACTGCGTGTTGAAGGGCAACGCAGTAGCAAGAAGCTGGCGAACGAAGTTATTGTGGAGCATGCTCGAATGACACTCACTGTTCACAGTTTCTTCGAAGAACAAAGGTCCAATAAGTTCGTGTCTGAAAATTGCGGCCCACACTGTAATTCTCGGAGCATAATGTTGTCGTTCATGAAGTACTTGCGCCAAAAAGTGTACATTTTGTCTGTTAATCACACCGTTCAAATAAAAATACGCTCGTCTGAAAACCAAACGTTGTTGAGAGTTTGTTCCCTATTCTCCGCCCAGCGAGCTAACAGCAGCCTCTGCCGCTTTTGTTCTGCCATGAGCTTGTGAGCAGAGGTCATCTTGTACGGGTACATCTGGAGGTCACTTTTAAGAATCCGTTGAACGGAGCGTCTGGATATGCCCAGTTGCACTCCTGCCTTTCTACACGATTTGCCAGGGCTTTTCTCCGGCGAACAAAGAGGCCATGTTGGAAACACTGGTCTCCTGGCGACTGTATCGTGAATTACGCGTCATTTCACAACTCATTTGTTTCTCCAAGCCCCACTGCTACTACTGTTGAGATGGTCAATGGGATATCTAGTGCGACTTTAAAATTATGTACGAAACAAATGGTGACACATTTCGTGCGCCGCGAAAACAAGATGTTCAGTAAAGAACATATAGCCTACTTTCACCTAAATGCAAGGGGATAGTCATAACTCATTGTCCTTCTGGGATGTCTGGTGCAGATCTTTCAGATTGACTCCAGTGGTTAAACATGCGTGTCGTTATAAGGATGAAATGATTATGAAGATTTCCCCAAGCCACAGGAATTAACTATAGTAGAATAATATCCCCACCGTCTGGCCGTGAATCGAACCTAGAACTCTTCAGGATCAAAGTAGAGGATAATGACAACGTACCTCCCAGAGTCTCACGACTAGTGGGACAAGTGTTGGCGACCACGGGACCCCAGCTGAGTCTGCCACTTACTTGTGCCAGGCTCCTCTCTTTCACCTTACCTATCGACCTCCCTTGGGCAACTCTTGTTCTGTTCCAATCCTGACGGTATTAGGGTATCCGAGGCCTAGGGTGTCCTTCACTTTCACGCCTAAATTAGCCCTTGACTCATCTTTCCTGATGCCCTCATTCTTCGAGGAGTCAGACTTCTACTTCTATTAGCCTACTTTCGATTTTTGCAAAAAATGAAAGTAGACTTATGAGATCTACACAGGGCCAAAAATTGTGTGTCTGTCTGTGTGTGTGTGTGTGTGTGTGTGTGTATGTGTGTGTGTGTGTGTGTGAGTCTGTGTGTGTGTGTGTGTGTGTGTGAGTATGTGTACTCTGAATGTCCCCCCCCCTATCAATTCGAACACGGTGAAACCGAATTGAACGAAATTTGGTACAGATGTAGAACAAGCAAAGGGCACCTCAGTGTCATGTTTTATATCACCGCCATCTTTACCAAAACTGAATGGCGGCCACTCAAACGTTCAAAACGTAAAATCAAATAACGACTAACCAAATCATCCGATCTCTACCAAATTTGGTAACAACATACCTTCGTATAGGATGAGTCTTGTGACCAAACTACATGGTCGTCCGCCATACCATATCAGGATGGCGGCCGTGCGAATTATGCTAACTGTATAATCCATATCATGGGACCCACCAGTTCCGATTATCGAGCCGAGAATCGTTTTAACTGTTCTAAAGGAAGAGGCACGTTCGAAATTAAAAGTTTATTTTGTAATACTATAGTGCAGACGTGATTTTAAAAAGCTGAGCCGATTCAGTAATAAGACAAGATGGCAGCGGATATCTTGTGCCTGACTTATATTTCACTAATTTGAGTATTGCATGCAATATAGCATACTGATACAAAATAAATAAACTTTGTATGAAATGCTTTATATATAAATAATATACTTCACTGATGAAATCGTTAGGTCTAAATCATTATTTGCTAACAAGTTCTGTGTAAGTCATTTTATAAAGATCAATGTTCGTTGGCACAAATGGCTCCGTGGTAAAGCGTTGGTCTATCATTTATATGCCTATGGTTCAAACCCCATCAGTGTTAGGTTTTTTGATTGAAATTTTTCATATTTATTGCTTTGTAATGACTCAGACGTTTTAAAATTAAGCTTTATATTGTACATATTACGGTGGAAAATATATATTTAATTAAAACATAATTCGCCAGCAGATTTGCTCGAGACATCTAGCAGCCAAAAAGGTAACTGCACGCCGGCCTACTTATTAACTTCCAGATTTTATTGAAAAGTTTCTTCTTATGGCCGCTAGAATGCACTCGCCCTGTTAGGATTATATTGTTCGATACTTCTCCACTAGATTTCACGACTGGTCTACATGGGAATCTATTGATAGTATAGGCTACCATTGGCATTCTATGCGCATCGAATTTGAAGAATGACAAGATGATACTATGATACATTTTTACTTCTTATTTTAAAGGGTTTGTAACAGCCTATTGTGCGTTATTTGAAAATGTTATTTGAAGTAAAGAACAAAACGATTTCACATAGTAACTGAATTCTAGCCGTTGGTGCTAGTTCAGGTTATTAATACTTTTATTTCAGGCAAATAGCAATCGAAAATATCCACATAGTTTGCATACACACGTCTCTGTAGGGTCATGGAAAGATTTGTTAATTCAATTAGGGTTGTGAAAGCCATGCACAACCAGACGTGTAAAGACATGCCTCAACTCAAAGTTGGATGTTGCCCACGGCAGGTCGATTATGTAATAATTATGTAGTAATAATAATTGGTTTCCCGTCCCTTTTAACCACTGCTGCTTTTAGAGACGCCGGGGTGCCGGAATTTTGGCCCGAAGGGGATCTTTAACGTGCCAGTAAATCTACTGACATGGCTCCCTCGCATTTGTGCACCCTCAAATGCCAGTTGACTGCGCCAGGATACGAACCTGCATCCTAGGGCCCAGAAAGCGAGAACGTTACCGCTGAGCCACGCAGCCAGTCCGGTCGATTATGTCTCCAGATCCATAACATTCTAGAGATACTTCTTATCTTTCTTTCTTCAATGATGTCAGCAGTTTTTTTTCTAGGTTGTGGCGTTTGGTAGAGGTAAATAGCTTCTAAGGTCTTCAACCAAGAAATTATTCTATTATACTCTTTGATAATAACAACGAGTTATAACTATACTCATACATTTAGGAGAAAGTAGCCTATATGTCCTTTACTGAACATCTTGTTTTTCTGATATCCCCTGTCATCTGCTCAAGGCCATAAGGGAGCCAGGGTATGTGTAGCGCCACAATTTGTGGTGCGCCCTGGATAGTGCTACACCCTTAAAGGCTCACGGCTGGCGAGTTCGGGAGTTGGTGACCCCGAGAGATTCCTGAGTTGGGTTCGTTTTCTCCTTTTCCATTGTCTTTGGGGTGGAACATTTCCTCTTTACATTTCCTATTTGCCTTTTGTGGCTCTGTTTCCTTCCAAGAACCTCCATCCTCATTCTTCTAGGGATGAGGGCATTTCTTTTCCCTGACTTTTACTCATATGTCCCTAATACCCGTTTTGTCCGTTTCTTCTTCAAGTAGATTATGGTGTTAGAAGCCATTTTTGCCTATTTCAATTTATGAAACAAGTAGTTCCATGAAGAACTATATAGCCTATTTTCATATATCCTACTTATGTTAATTGCGTCTATCAACATACAACATTTCAGTTTGATTTCTGAAATAGTTTCGTAGATATTGAGAAACGTCTAAATATTTCCGATGCACGCCCTGTTGGATTTTTATATATGTAGGTCGTAGAGTTATGTACTATTACATGAAGATTATTGTGTAGGTGTAGTATTCAAACTTCAATCGCATGATTAGGACACAAGAAATAAAAACGAGATTTTAAAATTTCGCACAGCTGCCATCATGTGGTTATGACAACAATTGAAATAAATGAGATGCCACTGGATTAAAATTTGCATAAGCATTTACCGTACCAAGTTTCACTGCATTCGGATGATTAAATTGCGAGAAACGTCCCTTTAAATGTTTATATTTCGCGTCCCCGCCATGTTGAATTTGTGCTCACCAGGTTATTGAGACTCCCATAGGTGCACTTACGTTCATAACCTCTTTGAACATAAACATTTCAGTTTGATTGATGTAATAGATTCGTAGATATTGAGAACCATCTAAATATTTCGGATGGCTGCCATGTTGGATTGTTATATGTATAGGCCATGGAGTTATGTACCATTAAATGAAAATTATTGCGTAGGTTCATTATTCAAACTTTCACTTCGATCGCATGATTAATACACAATAAATTAAAACTTAATATTAAAATCTCGCACAGCCGCAATCTTGAGGTTATGTAAACAATTGAACGAATTAGATGCCAATGCATTACAATATGTATAGACATTTTTTTACTGTACCATATTTCAGTGCGCTCAGATGGTTAAAGACGAGAAAAGTATATTTAAAATGTTCTTCTTCACTTGACGACCATTTTCGTTTTGTACTTTACAGGTTTTTGAACGTTACATAGATGAACTAGTAGTACTGCCCTTATCACCGTACAAAATTTGAGGATGATATGTGTAATAGTTTCGGAGATATATAGGGCCGGTGAAATATTTCGCTCAGCCGCCATCTTGAGGATATGTAAACAATTGAAGGAATTTAGATGTCAGTACATTATAAAGTGTATAAACATTTGTTGTACCCAGTTTCATTGCGTTTGGATGTTTAAACCGCGAGAAGTCTATTTAAAAGTCTCAACTTTGCTTGGCCGCCATGTTCGTTTTGTTTAACAGGTTTTTGAAAGTCTCATAGGTGAACTTCTATAGTGCCCTTTATCACCGTACAAAATTTCAGGGCGATATCGGTAATAGTTCTGGAGATATAGAATGCCGGTGAAATATTTTGCACAGCCACCATGTTGGATTGGTGATACATAATAACATTTGAAGGGCACGGCCAGTGTCGGCCAAAATGGTGCTATGACCTTAACGAGGTTCATTGAAATCGCTCTAGCCGTTTTGAAGTTTGTTATTAGTGGGGGGACACTCACACACCGACAAAAGGTGATCTCTTAAGCATATTTTTTCATAAATGAAAATAGGCTAAAAAATAAGCTGATAAGATCACCTTTTGTCCGTGTGTTAGTTTATTTGGGTGTGTGTAGAAGTTAACTGTGTCACTGTGATGTATGTAGTAGTGTGTGTACTTGTAATCGAGGTAGGATTTGCGTATATAACGGCTGTGGCCTGAAGTTAGGCACCATCCTGGCTTTTGCCTGGAGAAGAAGTGGGAAACTACGGAAAACCACTTCCAGGATGGCTGAGGTAGGAATCGAACCCGCCTATTCTCAGTGTTTACTTACGAGGATGGGCGTACTCCGTTCGTGCCCAAAGGCCAGAATTAAATCTCCTGGCAGAGCCGGGAATAGAGCCCTGGTCTCCGTAGTGACAGCTCTTCTAGAATAAATTATAACTAAGTTAGATGTGAGTCAGTAGTTACAGTAGGTAATTTTCATTTCGTTAATAGTTTTTGCACTATCACTGTATCATTAGGGGCCTATATCCAAGATGTTGGGCCTCTTAAAACAACAATTTTATCTTCCTCATCATCCTCATCATCTTCATCATCATCATCATCATCATCATCATCATCATCATCAATAACAACGTAGACACGGGGCCTTGTTTCAATTAACATAAAAGATATGATCACTTCATCAGGAGAATACCTTCAACAGATCAGCATGGCATCAAAATCGTCGACATTATGCCATCAATAGCTAAAGACACGTTCGTTCCGTCGTTATAACGCCACAGGTGTAGGGTAGTGTCTGAGAGACGCTATAAACAGAACCACCATAGTTACTGTCTTGGACCACTTTTATTACCCCACCAGTGGCAGATGTTGAATTTTACGGCTCTGGTCTGCGTCGGTTTTACAATGTGCATGCCGTCGTCTCTTGAGCTTCCAAGTAACACATACGTCCTTCCCTCGAGTCTTGCCGGTAGCCGTAATGCCTGCATAATTAAAGCAGGCAATGCCACCACCAATACAGGGTTATTACAAATGATTGAAGCGATTTCACAGCTCTACAATAACTTTATTATTTGAGATATTTTAACAATGCTTTGCACACACATACAAAAACTCAAAAAGTTTTTTTTAGGCATTCACAAATGTTCGATATGTACCCCTTAAGTGATTCGGCAGACATCAAGCCGATAATCAAGTCCCTCCCACACTCGGCGCAGCATGTCCCCATCAATGAGTTCGAAAGCATCGTTGATGCGAGCTCGCAGTTCTGGCACGTTTCTTGGTAGAGGAGGTTTAAACACTGAATCTTTCACATAACCCCACAGAAAGAAATCGCATGGGGTTAAGTCGGGAGAGCGTGGAGGCCATGACATGAATTGCTGATCATGATCTCCATCACGACCGATCCATCGGTTTTCCAATCTCCTGTTTAAAAAATGCCGAACATCATGACGGAAGTGCGGTGGAGCACCATCCTGTTGAATGATGAAGTCGGCGCTGTCGGTCTCCAGTTGTGGCATGAGCCAATTTTCCAGCATGTCCAGATACACGTGTCCTGTAAGGTTTTTTTCGCAGAAGAAAAAGGGGCCGTAAACTTTAAACCGTGAGATTGCACAAAACACGTTAACTTTTGGTGAATTGCGAATGTGCTGCACGAATGCGTGAGGATTCTCTACCGCCCAGATTCGCACATTGTGTCTGTTCACTTCACCATTAAGAAAAAATGTTGCTTCATCACTGAAAACAAGTTTCACACAGAACGCATCCTCTTCCATGAGCTGTTGCAACCGCGCCGAAAATTCAAAGCGTTTGACTTTGTTATCGGGTGTCAGGGCTTGTAGCAATTGTAAACGGTAAGGCTTCTGCTTTAGCCTTTTCCGTAAGATTTTCCAAACCGTCGGCTGTGGTACGTTTAGCTCCCTGCTTGCTTTATTCGTCGACTTCCGCGGGCTACGCGTGAAACTTGCCCGCACGCGGTCAACCGTTTCTTCGCTCACTGCAGGCCGACCCGTTGATTTCCCCTTACAGAGGCATCTAGAAGCTTTAAACTGCGCATACCATCGCCGAATGGAGTTAGCAGTTGGTGGATCTTTGTTGAACTTCGTCCTGAAGTGTCGTTGCACTGTTATGACTGACTGATGTGAGTGCATTTCAAGCACGACAAACGCTTTCTCGGCTCCTGTCGCCATTTTGTCTCACTGCGCTCTCGAGCGCTCTGGCGGCAGAAACCTGAAGTGCGGCTTCAGCCAAACAAAACTTTATGAGTTTTTCTACGTATCTGTAGTGAGTCGTGACCATATGTCAATGAATGGAGCTACAGTGAATTTATGAAATCGCTTCAATCATGTGTAATAGCGTGTGTAACGGGATCTCATCATTGCTGATAAAGGCTTTGTACACAGAAAGATGTGTGGGGGATATGGATGTAGTAAAAGTTGAAAAGTAACTTTTTTTGTTTTTTTTTTTGTTTTTTTTTTTAGCGTATGGCTTTTAGTGCCGGGAGTGTCCGAGGACATGTTCGGCTCGCCAGTTTTGTAGCTGCTTCGAGACGGACACCCAATGGGTGAGCTACAAGTACCGTTGGGGAGGAAAGTTGGAAGGGAAGGGCGAGGAGTTGGAAGGTAGCGGCTGTGGCCTATAGTGAGGGACCAACCCCGGCATTTGCCTGGAAGGAAGATGGGAAACCACAGAAGACCATCTTCAAGGTTGCCGGCGGGGGGATTCGAACCTCCTCGCCTCCCGGATGTGAGCGACTGCCATTAGTCATGCCGTAACCACCACGGCTAACTCACCCGGTGAAAAGTAACTACTGACAGCTGATTATCTTTCCGCCACTTGTTGCGAAAATATATTCTGAACTGCCTACATAAAATGAAACTTTTATTCCTTTAACCCTCTAAGCCCCAATTTCGTTTAGTAAGCCCGTTTGTTTTTATCATTTCAAATGATCTTGGCGGCTTCGGTGGCGTAGTCGGTAGCATGCTGAGCTTCTATGCCCAAGATAGCGGGCTCAAACCAGGCCGAAGCCGTCGGATTTTTAAGAGCGTTAAAAATCCCTCAGTATGCCTTCCTTCGGAGGGGAAGTAGAGCCGGCGGACCCATGTCATAGATTTATGGCATGTTAAAAATCCTTCCACTAATTACACCTGTGTGAAGCTAAATTGGATAGGTTAAGAATGTAAACAACGCTCTTAGGTTCCTACGTTCGTTGCCAAGAGCCAACTGCAGTGGCGTCTAGTAGCTAAGTTCTGAACTTGGCCTAGTAGTCGTTGACGGTGGCGCTTGGCGGCAAAAGTAGGAACTATTTGAAAAATTATAAGTTGCAGTCTGTACTTAAATAAAAAAAAACAGATAACACACACTAATACAGTCATCACAATTAACACCGGTTATCAGACAGATTCTACACACACTCAAAGTACACGGGGCTACATGACCGCGTTGTCGCAGCCCTAAACTTAAGAACCAACCAACCAAATGATCTTGTCGACTTTATCGTTATGCTTTGGTCTACCGTTATGCGTTACGGTTACGGCGTTTATGACGTCATCATGTTGGTCAGTGCATATGCACCGAGTCTGAGTTTACTCCTGGGGTCTGGCGTTATGCGATACGGAGGCGTCGAGTGCGTGACATCATGCAGCAGAGTGCACCTCCCGTTGTCCATACCCGCGCGGAAAGTCTAAGTAAAAGGCTAATGGAGTCTGTTGAGTCTGAGTTTACTCCTGGGGTCTGGCGTTATGCGATACGGAGACGTCGAGTGCGTGACGTCATGGAGCAGAGTGCACCTCCCGCTCTTCGTTCCCCGCGTGGGAAGCCTAAGTTAAAGGGTAATGGAGTCTGTTGAGTCTGAGTTTACTCCTGGGGTCTGGCGTTATGCGATACGGAGACGGCGAGTGCGTGACGTCATGCAGCAGAGTGCACCTCCCGTTGTCCGTTCCCCGCGCGGAAAGCCTAAGTTAATGGGTAATGGAGTCTGTTAAAAGAGTCCTGGGGGTTTGAGCGAAGCAAGAAGCCCTCCTGAGCCTTTCTAACATGTGTAGCATTTGTAGCATGCGTCATTTGAAGTGATATAAAGTCTAGTCTCTCAGACTGACTGTATCTTTTTTTAAATCAACAAAACGCCAAAGTCGTTTCAATAGGATGTTATTATTAGCCTATTTTCATTTATGAACGGGAATATAGGCTTATGAGGTCACCTTTTGTCCGAATGTGTGTATGAATAGGTCTCCCTAATAAAATATAAACGCTCGAACCTCTTTCAATGAAACTCAGTAAGTAGATACTATTACTTTGTCCAGTCTCGACCGTGCCTTTCAAATTTTAATACGTTTCACCAATCCAATATGGCGACCGCGCGATATATTTCACCGGCATTCTATATCTCCGCAAGAATTACAGATATCACCCTGAAATTATGTAGGGTGATAAAGATTACTACTAGAAGTTCACCTTTGCTACCTTCATAAACCCTGTTAAATACAAAATGAACATGGCGGTCAAGCGAAGTTGAAACATTTAAATAGACTTTTCTCAGGATTCAACTACCCGAGCGCAGTGAAACTTGGTACAGCAAAATGCATACACAATGTAGGCCTAATGCACTGGCATCTAATTTAGTTCAATTGTTCACATAATCTCAAGATAACGGCTGTGCAAAATTTTATAATTAATTTTTAGCCTACTTTTCACATTTTGTAAAAATGAGGAAAAAGTAGACTTATGAGATCGGTCAAATGTGTGTCTGTCTGTCTGTCTGTCTGTCCTTCTGTCTGTCTGTCTGTCTGTCTGTCTGTCTGGCTATGTGTGCCCACCCCCCTCCTATTAACTCCTAAACGGTTGCAGCAATCGAAACAAAATTTGGTAAGAGTAAATATCTATACCTGAATAGCTCACGGCCATATCTGAAAATGATGTCAGTGCTACCAACTGCTGAAAAATCGCAATTGAAATTTGAGCTACATGTTGGATAACTTGGAAGGTATGAATGGGAGCTATTTCAAAATGGGCACACGTATAGATACTAATATTGCAGTTTAATTTCCAGGAGGCCATACATCGCAGTGTTGCCAAAATGATTATAAGCCTGCTGATAGGTCCAAATTTTAAATGCATATAGGCTAACTTCTACACTATCAATTGGATTTCAACCAAATTTCGTATGTGCTATGTGTACATAAACAGATATGAATGAGCGTATTCTTAAGAGCCACCAGGGCTGCCAACTGCTAATAAATGCTCTTAATTTTTTCCAAATACCCATATATCAGAAAGTATGCAAGCCGACAGCTTTAAACTATGCACACGTATAGTACCTGACATTCTATATTAATTCGGAGTAACTACCAACATGGTGCTACCAACATGGTTCTAAGCCTGCTGAGAGGTCCAACTTTAAATACATGTAACTACTATACTATCATTTGGACTTCAACCAAATTTCGTGTGTGCTATGTGTCCCATAACAGATATGACTATCCCGATTCTTAAGAGTAACCAGGGCTGACAACTGTTAATTAACACTGTCTCTATTTTTGTTACCCTAATATCAATATATAAGAAAGTATGCAAGCCAATAGCTCTAAACTTTCAACACGTATAGTATTCTGGCATTCTAGATTAATTTGGAGTAACTAATATAGGCCTACGCCAGTGCTGCCAACATGATTCTAAGCCTGCTGATAAGTCCAATTTTAAAATGCATGTAACTTCTATACTAACTAATGGAAATCATTCAAAATTGACACAACAATAGATCATATTATTTCAGATTATTTCTGACCAATACATGTATGTCCTTGTTGCCAACATGACTCTACATGCGCTGTTAGCTCCAATGTTTAACTGCATGTAACGGCCATGCTATCCATTGCAGTTCAACCAAATTTTGTATTCTGTACCTTAAGAGATGGAACTAAGAATATATTCAGTCACCGGAGCAGCCAACTGTAGTTCTCTATTAGGCTACATTATGCCCGGTATACAGTATTTCGAACTAATTAGAAATGTCGATATTACCAACTTAATTTCGTCATTATTCTAGATAGATCCATATGGATTAATCATTGGCATGAATCTTAAATTTTAAGAAAAGTAGGCTCTTTAGTTCGTCACGGAACTTCCTGTTATTTCTTGCGTCCTAATCATGCAATAGAGGTAAAAGTTTGGATAATGAACCTACGCAATTATTTCCATCTAATGGTACATAACTCTGTGGCCTACATATATAAAAATCCAACATGGCGACAAGCAAATACATCGTAAGATGGTACTGAAATATAAACCAAACAAATGTAACTAGACTTGTATTCTGTGAATGCGCCATTTATCTCTGCAAATGAATTATGTTTACTTCATATGCATTTTAGGTTAAAATTCAATCAAATTTTCCTTATAATTTCATAATAAGTTGTACTATTATAATTTTGTTCTACATTCATTTTTAGCGTACTTTCATTTAGGCTTATGAGTACACCTTTTGTCCGTGCGTGTGTGTGTATGTCCCCCGTAATAAAATCTAAATGGATAAAGCAATTTCAATGAAACTCGGTAAGGACATAATACTATTTTGCCCGACGGTGCCATTCGAGTAATATTACGTCTTACCAATCCAACATGACGGCTGTGAGAAATTTATCACCAACATTCTATATCTCCGAAACTACTACCGATATCACCCTGAAATTTTGTACGGTGATGAAGGGCACTATTAAAAGTTCAGCTATGTACCTTTCAAAAGCCTATTAATTACAAAACGAACATGGTGGCCAAGCGAATCGGAAACAATCAAATAGACTTTTCATGCAATTTAACCATCCGACTGCAGTGAAGCTTGGTACAGAAAATATTTATTCACACTGTAATGCACTGAAATCTAATCCAGTTCAATTGTTTAGGGTACATAACCTAAAGATGGCGGCTGTGCGAAATTAAAATTAAGTTTTTATTTCTTGTGTCCTAATCATCCGACCGAAGTCAACGTTCGAATACCGTAGTTGTTTGAGTCTTCAGTCTTTTGACTGGTTTGATGCAGCGCTCCATGTCTCCCTGTCCTGAGCTAATCGTTACATCTCTACATAGCTACCGCACCATACATCCGAGGCAATCTGTTTAACTGTTTAACATATTCTAACCTTGGTCTACTCCTACAGTTCTTGTCCTCAACCCTTCCTTCCATAACTAAGCTTGCTATTCCTGGGTGTCTTAGTATGTGTCCCACTAACCTATCTCTTCTCTTCATTAGCAGTCGCCAGAAACATCTCTCCTCTCCCACTCGTCTTAATACCTCTTCGTTTGTCACCCTATCTACCCATCTGATGTTCATCATTCTCCTGTAACACCACATTTCAAATGCTTCAATTCTCCTCTTTTCTGCTGCACCAATAGTCCAAGTTTCACTTCCACAGAGCGCCACGCTCCAGACAAAGGTTTTCAAAAATTACTTCCTAATACCTAAATCTATATTCGATGTCAACAGATTCCTTTTTTGTAGAAGGGCTTTCCTTGCCTGAGCCAACCTACTTTTTATATTCTCTTTGCTTCGTCCATCACTGGTTATTTTGCTTCCTAAGTAACAGAAGTCTCCTACTTCCTACGCAAATATAGTCATTTAAGGGGGAGATACACCTTTACAGGTCAAAAATGTCATTTTTCAATTTATGTTTTTCCTTACAGAATAATCTTTTCTCTTTAACATGTTGAAGAAATTTCATAATTATCTCTTGCGGTACCCGAGATATGTCCCGTAACGTTTACGCGCGTCACGTAGCTTGTCCTTTTAAACTGTCTGTTACCACACCCACTTGTTCTATCAAACAGTTATTGCAAATAATTTGTTGCTGCTCCAATTTCTCGCTCTGTTTCTACTTCTTAGTTGGCATATAGAATCTCTCTGACATTATAGGAACAGGAAGTGATGATAAAGCTTTTGTTTTGTTTATATTTTGCTCATTATTCTTTGATTTTGCTGGGAAAATTCAAAGGTGAACCTCGCGTGTATATTCGTTGTGAAAATTTATGCCAGTAGTAATTCTTCTCCAAGTCATCAACTACAAATATAAAATGGGAAATCAGAAACCGACTTATAGAACAAAGAAGCGAAAATTTAGTGGGAATAGGTTTGTAACGAAGATTAAACCTGACTCTTCTAAGCCACACATCTCCCCTAACCTAGAAAATGCTTCTGCCAAGAAATTTGGAAGTGAATGTGACAGTGTAACAAACACCAATAACGATGTTAATATTATTTGTGCTGTTAATATTATGTTTCGTGAATTACAGAAGTGCCTACGTTGTGTTTGTGGGGCCAGTGTTCATTTTAGTGTAAATAGTGGTGTAGGCCAAGGTTGTATAATTGCAGTTGTCTGTGAAAAGTGCAAAGAAATTGGATCATTCAATAACAGTAACATTGGGAAGAATGCCAATATTTATTCTATAAACAGAAGGGTAGTGTATGCTATGAGGTGCATAGGTCAGGGTTTAGCTGCACTGAAAGTATTTTGTGGTCTTATGAACTTGGCACCACCAGTTAAGAAAAGTACGTTCAGTAAAATAAATGACAGAAATTTGACTGCTACTACAGAAGTAGCTAATGAATCCACAAGTGCAGCAGCTGAAGAATAAGCAAATCTTACTAACAGTAGAGACATATCAGTAAGTTGTGATGGCACTTGGCTTACCAGAGGACACAGTTCCCAACATGGAGTGAGAACTGTTATTGGTGTAAAATCAGGGAAGGTATTGGACGTAGAGGTGATGTCCTCATCCTGCAAGGGATGCGAACAGTGGAGAAAGAAGACAGACACCGTAGAATATGCAGAATGGGTAGAGAAGCATGAAAGTGTATGTAATATTAACCTAAAAGGTAGTTCAGGCAGTATGGAAATGGAAGGTATGAAAACTATTTTTGGTCGGAGTGTTGAGAAATATAAGCTACGCTACATCAACTATATTGGTGATGGAGACACTAAAAGTTACAAGGCTGTTGCTCATGACCAACCTTATGGTTCAGGAACTAAAATATTAAAGAAAGAATGTGTTGGTCATGTCCAAAAGCGAATGGGGAGTCAGTTGAGGAAGCTCAAAAGCACAACGAGAGGGAAGAAGTTGAGTGATGGGAAATCACTAGGAGGGAAGAACAGGCTGACTGATGCAGTAATTAATACCCTTACATTGTATTATGGTAATGCTATGAGGGCAAACATTTCATCTGTAGATGGAATGAGAACTGCAATTTGGGCAATTTGGTATCACAAATGTTCCACAGAAGAGAACCCAACTCACTACTTTTGTCCAAAGTGCCTTGACTCATGGTGCCCGTTCCAACGTGCAGTTGCTGAAGGCACTGAGAAGAGCTACCAACACAATAATAATCTACCTCCAGCCATCATGGAAGAAATAAAGCCTGTTTTCAAAAATCTCGTTGCAACAGATTTATTGAAAAGGTGTGTAGGTGGCTACTCGCAGAATAATAACGAGCCTTTGAACTCAAATATCTGGAAAATTTCCCCAAAAACTGGTTTTGTAGGTAGAAAAACTGTACAAATACCTGCTAATGATGCTTTAATAACATTTAATGGTGGTATGAAGGCAAGGTTAAAGGTAATGGAAAAATTGGAACCAGGGTTTGGTGATTACTGTACACAGATGGTACATGAAGAGGACAATATGTGAGTGCTTTCTGCAAATAAAAGGGCACTAGAATCAACAAAAGAGGCCAGAAAATGCAGGAAATGGCTTAGGTTAGAGGGGGAAGGACGACAATGTCAAACAGAGGGGATTGTTTATGCAGCAGGAGAATTATGATGCCTCTTCCTCCCTATGGTAAGTTTAACCTTCATTTCCCAAAACTTAAATTTTTACTTTTGTTTTCCTTTATAACTCGAACATTTTTTGAGATATTTTGATGAAATTTTGTATGCATATGTATCTTTTGTATCTTAACAATGTGAACTAGAATCAATGCTGTAACATTTGTTTTTTGTAATTTATGAGTGATCACACGCCACAAAAAATGCCCAAAAAATCTTCACCTATAAAAAAGAGAGAACAAAGTATTATTTCAAAAGATAAGCAAAAGATGTTAGTCCACATTGTTAACACAAGCATTATGAACATTCTAAAATCATAAACTTCTAGAAATTTGAAGTTTTGTAGAAATTATCAGGGAAAAGCGTCTCCCACAAATCCAACCCCTCGTCCTCGTCGTGGGAGATGGGCAACGTAATTAAGTAGGGGATTGCCTGTAGGGGTGAAGTACAGTGGGGACTTTGTGTGCCTCAAGACCGCTACGGTAGCTGTGAAGGCCCTACAGGAACCCTGAAGAAATTACGGCTAACGGGGCTCTGGTGAAACAACTGCTGCCATGTAGTTTGGAGTTGGTTCTTCAAAGGCTAAGGGAAGAAACCCTGACAGAAAATCAGCCTGGTGCCTCAGGCTTAAGGTGGCAGCCCCTCCAAGGCACTCGAAGGCAGTGGGTTAATCACTCGCTCCTCTTAAATAAACTGATTACGGAAACTGAAGCGAAATTGCAAAACCGGACGGATAACCTGATGACGACTTTTGGCATGAAGAGGACTACGAAAATCGGTTTCTGGAATGTGAGGACCTTGATGGAGAAAACCAGACTGAAACAAGTGACACGGGAGATGAAGAACTATGGGCTGGATATCCTAGGATTGAGTGAAGTGAGGTGGCCAGGATTTGGTGAAATACAGACAACAGTTGGAATAACATTTCTCTATTCTGGGGGCGATGATGAAGAACACAGGGATGGAGTGGGGTTGCTGCTCAACAGAAATGCAAAGAGAAGCCTTATGGAGTGGAAGCCAATTTCTAGTAGGCTCATGTTTGCTAGGTTCAAGACTAAGATCAGGAATGTGATCATCATCCAATGCTATGCGCCTACAGAACAATCGGAGCCAGAGAAGAAGGAAGAATTCTACCAAATGCTGCGAGATGTCACAAGACAAACAAGTAAGAAGGACATTCTCATTGTTATGGGAGACTTCAACGCGAAGGTGGGCTCAAACAATGAGGGGTTGGAGCAGATCATGGGTAAACATGGCCTTGGTGAGGTGAATGACATTGGGGAGAAATTTACGGAATATTGCGCCAGTCAGGATTTGGTGATGGGTGGCACGGTATTTCCTCATAGACGGTGCCACAAGGTCACCTGGGTGTCTCCTGATCAAGTCACAGAAAATCAAATTGATCACATCGCGGTGAGCAGGAGGTTCAGAAGAAGCTTGGAAGATGTTAGGAACAAGAGAGGAGCGGACGTTGGTAGTGACCATCATCTTGTGGTTGCCAACTTCCGCATGAAGATCGCCGCAGTCCGCCGAAAGTTTAACACTCGGCACAACAAGTTTGATGTGGGCAAGCTTAAGAACCAGCAGAGATTGGACCAATTTAAACTGGAGCTCAGAAATAAATTCCAGGTGATGGACTCCGAGACAGAGAAGGACGTGGAGACTGTGTGGAGCGAGGTAAAGAATATCTTCGTGGAAACCAGTGAGATGCAGCTCGGGTACAAGAACTACCTGCGGAAAGAATGGATATCCGATCAGACCTGGGACAAGATAAATTATAGGAAGGAGATTAAGGCCAAGCTCAACACCTGCAAGACTAGGCAGCAGAAGGCTCTCACACAAGCAAAGTATTCAACAGCAAACAGGGAGGTAAAGAGGAGTGTACGGAAGGATCATAGGAGGTGGATTGATGACCAGGCGGAGAAAGCAGAAGAAGCGGCAAGAAGGGGGGACGTTAAGAAGCTCTATGGCATCATAAAGATGCTTTCGAAGAAAGGTTTTAATAAAACTAGGCCTGTGAAGAGCAAGACGGGCGAGATCCTCACGACGTGTGAACATCAGCTGACAAGATGGAGAGAACACTTTGCGGAGGTTCTTAATAGAGATAGAGTACCAGAAAGTAAGCAGCGAGGAGAAGATGAAGAGGAAGCAGAAAGTGACCCAAGCATCAGCCTCGACTCCCCAACTCGGGGCGAAATACGGACAGCGTTGAAGCAGATGAAATGCGGGAAGGCACCAGGTCTGGATAATATCCCAGCGGAAGTACTGAAAGCAGACCTGGATATTACGATCGATCTGCTGCACCCGCTGTTGGAGAAGATCTGGAAGGAGGAGAAAATACCAACCGACTGGAAGAAGGGGTTGATAGTAAAGTTGCCGAAGATAGGGGACACCACAAACTGTAACAACTGGAGGGGTATCACCTTGCTGTCCATTCTAAGCAAAGTGTTGGCGAGAGTCATCCTGCATCGTATAAAAGACTGCGTAGAAAAAAGGCTTCGGAAGGAACAGGCTGGATTTCGACAACATCGCAGCTGTGTGGATCTCATCAACATCCTCCGAATCATCCTGGAGCAGAGTGTGGAGTGGCGGAATACCCTTTACCTCATATTTGTTGACTTCGAGAAAGCCTTCGACTCCTTAAATCAAAGAATCATGTGGAAGACCCTCGAGGAATATAAAATTCCAACAAAGATCAACAGAATCATGGAAGAGATGTACGAAGGGTATGAGTGCCAGGTTCTTCACGAAGGCAAATTAACAGAAAAGATAAGGTCAGTTCCGGAGTGAGACAGGGGTGTGTCCTTTCCCCCACTCTGTTCCTGTTGGTCCTGGATAGTGCGATGAAGAAGGTAATGGGAGGACGGAAGAGGGGTATTCAATGGGGTATAAATGACAGGCTTGAAGATCTGGATTTCGCAGACGACATTTGTCTTATGGCACAACGGTACTGAGACATAGAAGATAAGCTGGGGAGGTAGCAGAGAGAAGCAGAACGTGCAGGACTGATGATCAACACCAACAACACCAAAGAGATGAGGATAAATTCTGACATCACGACTAGTTTGACAGTCAACGGAAAGGACATTGAGCGAGTTGAATCCTTCCTCTACCTTGGAAGTATAGTCACAAATGATGGGGGAGCAGAGGAAGATGTTCGAAGCCGTATCAGGAAGGCAAATGGTGCCTTTGTCCAGCTCTACCCCATCTGGAGAAATAGAAACATTTCCAGGAAGACCAAGCTCCGCCTTTTCAATAGCTACGTAAAGTCGATTCTTCTCTACGGCTGTGAAACATGGAAAGTCACAAAACCGATCAACAACCAGCTACAGGTGTTCATTAACAGATGTCTGCGTCGCATCATGAATGTGAGGTGGCCGGACATAATTTCAAATGAAGATCTTTGGACCATCACCAATCAACAACCGATTAGCAACCAGATCAAGGAGAGGAAATGGCGCTGGATCGGTCACACACTAAGGAAGCCGGACGGAGCTATTGAGAGGGTGGCGCTAGACTGGAATCCTCAAGGCGCCAGGAAGCGAGGTCGACCTAAGAAGACCTGGAAGAGGACGATCGAAAATGAAATTGCAGAGGTGGACAAGAACTGGAGTCAAGTGAAGAGAATGGCCAGGAACCGTACTGCGTGGAGAAATTTCGCCAAAGCCCTATACTCCGGAAGGAGCGGCAGGAATTAAATGTAAAATGTAATCAGGGAAAAGTATGATGAATGTATACACTTTTCCAAAATTTTGAAAATTAACTTTTATTAACCAGGGACAGTTAATTGCAACTATTTAAATGAAATACTAAAGAGAAAGGACAGTACTATAAGTGTGCAAAATTTCATTTCAACAAAGTTAAGGGATATCGCCGGACAATATTTTAAATATCAGTGATTTTTACACTAGTGAAGGTGTACCTTCCTCCTTAATAGTACATAACCCTATGGTCTCCATATATAGGGTGTAACTAAATATGTGTGAAAGCTCCGGGGATTCGATACAGGACCTGACAACAAACAAAACATGTCCTGTAAACATTTGGTGTATTTGCTCTCGTTTCCGTATTAGAAGCATTGTTTGTGGTGTGCATAACACAGACCGCTTCACTATGCAGGTTGGTCATTTGTGTTGATAATGTGTATGCTACTACTTACAGTTCTCTACAGAAGGTGCACAATATGGCTACCACGAGCTGTAATGCAGGCGGCTATGCACCGGATCGTTGACTGTCTCACACGCTCCCATATTACTGCTGACATTCTTGCTCTCTTCGTTTGACGCAACATGTCCATGTTATGCATAGGTGTGACATACACAGTGGTCTTTATGTGACCCCATAAGCAGAAGTCTAATGGGTTGAGATCGGGAGAACGAGCAGGCCACGGTGTAACACGGCAACGAACGCACATATACCATATTTTTACTGGACATGTTTTGCTTATTGTCAGGTCCTGTATCGAATCCCTGGAGCTTTCCCACATATTTAGTTAACCCTGAATAAAAATCCAACAAGGCGACCATTCGAAATATTTAGACGGTTCTCAATAGCTATTAATCTATGGCACCAATCAAACTGAAATTTCGTATGGGACATTCAATAACTTGGCGAGCACAAATCCAACATGGCGGCGACACGAAATTTAAATATTTAAATGGACGTTTCTCGCAATTTAACCACCTGAGCGCAATGAAATTTGTTACGATAAATTCTTATAAAAAATTAATCTACTGACATATAATGTATTTAAATTGCTTTTATAACTACAAGTTGGCGGCTGTGTGAAATTTTCAAATCTCGTTTTTATTTCTTGTGTTCTAATCATGCGATTGAAATTTGAATAATACGCCTACGCAATAATCTTCATGTAATCGGTTAGTACATAACTCTATGGCCTACATATATCAAAATCCAACATGGTGACCTACCGAAATATTTAGATGGTTCTCAATATGCACGAATTTTTTGCAGCAAACAAACTGAAATTTTGTATGTTGATAGAGACAATGAACATAAGTAGGATATATGAAAATAGGCTATTTAGTTCTTCATGGAATTACTTGTAAAGCTTAACTTTTGTTGTATTTTTTATCAATATTTTTCGGTTCTGGCTGCCAAATATTTACTAATGGTCATAAATTAACGAAGTAAGTCTTTATTTGTATAAGCAACCATATTAGTAAAATGGTAACAAAAAAAAACAAGTTTCTACCTGTGAGTGGTCAAACAAAACCGTAATTTTACGTGGCGCTCATACGTAGCAACGTAGCCAGGTGTGCTACCACGAGTTAACTTACCTATTAGGCCTATCATATTGTAAGAAATTATCTGTCAAGTTTTATGGCATACAAGGTTTCATTACCTGTCCCTGGTGGCTTCATATAATGAAGGAAGACAGTTTACGACGGCAACGTCTAGGACATGTGCCCCTCACAGAAGAAAATAAAGACATGTCCTACGGCAGAAACATGCCAATTGTGAAGTAATTTACACTAACACGACTTTACTTGAAATATTAATTTATTTAAGGGGCTTGGTACATCCTGGTCATCAGCCCCATGAAGATGGCTGTGTTTTGAACTTGACTGATAACCTGCATTGGTTTTATGACTAAAGTAGTGTGTGTAACTGTAATCGAGACTTGAAGTAAGGTACTATCCCGGCATTTGCCTGGAAGGAGTGTGGAAAACCCCAGGGATAAACCAAACTCAGGATAGCCACTGTCAATGACGGGATTTGAACCTCCAGACTTGTTGAAACTGCCCTCGCGACCATAGTGCACGATTTAACGAAGGGACGAAGAATATTTAAGCACTTGCTGTTCCGAGCGTCGCTACAAAAAGTATTTGGCCCCGAATGATTCATTTTGGATGAATTAAACTGCCGGAACAAAATCGTCAAGGTAAGTGCTACCAACATAATTCATACTGATTAATGGATTTATTGCATAATTTTGCACCTGTATTTTGTGTCTTAGCTGACATTTAATAAACAAGATGTTCAGTAAAGAACATATAGCCTACTTTCTCTTAATGCATGGTTATTGTTATAACTCTGTGTCCTTTTCAAGGAGTATAATTGATTGTTGGTTGTAGTAGCTTGTTGAAATACAACGTGTTATACAGATATTAAACATGAATATGAGGTGCCCTTTGCTAGTGCTACCTCATTACAAAATTCCATTCCATTCGGTTTCACCGTGTTTGAATGGTGAATCGATTTGCACACATACATGGCCGCTATCTGCAAACGTTTGGACTGATGACCTTGTAGCTTGGTCAAAGAACGCCTCTCACATAAAGTTATGATGTTGCAAAAAATGGTAGAGATCAGATGATCAGGTTGGTCGTAATTTGATTTAATCTTTTAACATTTAGGTGGCCGCCATTACGTTTACGTCAAGATGGCGACGATATAAAACATGACACTGAGTTGCCTTTTACAAGTGCTACCTCTGTACCGAATTTCGTTCAATGCGGTTTCACCGTGTTTGAATTGATGGGGGAATCGATTTGGACACATACATGGCCGCTATCCGCAAACTATTGGGCTGATGACCTTGTCAATTGGTCAACAGATGCTTCCCAAAAATAGGTATGTTGTTGCAAAATTTAGTAGAGATCAGCTGATTAGGTTGGTCGTAATTTGATTTCAGCTTTTAACATTTGGGTGGCCGCCATTACGTTTCCGTCAAGATGGCGGCAATATAAAACATAACACTGAGGTGTCCTTTACCAGTGCTACCTCTGTACCAAATTTTGTTCAATTCGGTTTCACAGTGTTTGAATAGATAGGGGGAATCGATTTGCTCACATACATGGTCGCCATCCGCAAAGTAGTTAGCTGATGACCTTGTAGGTTGGTCAAAAGATTCTTCATACACAAATGTATAATGTTGCAAAAATTGGTAGAGATCGGATTTTAGGTTAGTCGTAATTTGATTTAAGCTTTGAACATTTCGGTGGCCGCCATTGCGTTTCCGACAAGATGGTGGCGATATTAAACAAGACACTGAGGTACCCTTTGCTAGTGCTACCTCTGTACCAAATTTCGTTAATTTCGGTTTCACCGTGTTTGATGAGATAGGGGGAATCGATTTGCACACATACATGGCCGCCATACGCAACACAGTTAGCTGATGACCTTGTAGTTAGGTCAAAAGATTCTTCATACATAAAGGTATAACGTTGCAAAAAATGGTAGAGATCGGATGATTAGGTTAGTCGTAATTTGATGTAAGCTTTGAACATTTCGGTGGCCGCCATTACGTTTCCGACAAGATGGCGGTGATATAAAACACGACGCTGAGGTACCCTTTGCTAGTGCTATCTCTGTACCAAATTTCGTTCAATTCGGTTTCACCGTGTTTGAAGAGATATGGGGGGGGGGGCAGACATTGAGAGTACACACACTCACACACAGACTAACACACACACATACACACGCACACACATACACACACACACACAGACAGACACACAATTTTTCGCCCTGTGTTGATCTCATAAGTCTACTTTCATTTTTTGCAAAAATCGAAAGTAGGCTAATAATAACCCCTGGAACTACAGCCCATGAGGAAGTCTCCGTGGCTTAGGCGGCAGCCCGCCGGCCTCTCACCGCTGGGTCCGTGGTTCAAATCCCGGTCACTCCATGTGAGATCTGTGCTGGGCAAAACGGAGGCAGACAGATTTTTCTCCGGGTACTCCGGTTTTCCCTGTCAAAATTTAATTCCTGCAACGCTCTCCACTATCATTTCATTTCATCTGTCATTCATTTAATCATTGCCCCAGAGGAATGCGTCAGGCCTCGGCAGCCGGCACAATTCATATCCTCGCCGCTAGATGGGGGAAGCAGGCTGTGGATTTTCACTACAGCCCATGAAGGGCTATCAAGCGACCACTGCCCAGCCATTTGGCCAGCAGATATTGGTGTGACGGGTGGTCAGTGCATCGTGTCCCCTCGGCCGTTAATCTTGGTTTTCGTAACCGGGTCGCTGCCTCACTGTCAGACAGCTACTTAGTTGTCCTCACGGGGCTGAGTGCAACCCATTCCAGCCCTCACGTCAGATTCTAAAATCCCTGATGGGGCCGGGAATCGAACTCGGGGCTTCCGTGTCAGAGGCAGGCGCGCTACCCCAACGCCACGGGGCTGGCCTTAGCAGACATAAGTATGCCTATTTACAGAGTCCACGAGAATACCAGCTGCCTAGTAACCTTCTGAGAATAACGAACCTTAGACTCAATATCGTAGAATATGTGTATTACATATAGTTTGAAACTCTCTTCACTATGATGCCTTAATATTGCAGATAGATCGTGAGCAACACGCATATACAGTATATCAGTGTTACCAAAATAATTCTACGTACAATTATAGGCTTCATATTAACAGAAGTAACGTCCATAACATTCAGTGGATATCTGCCAATCTTTTGATAATATATACAGTGTGTGCCATAAAATATATTTGCGTACGTTCTTAGATCTATAGCAGTCCTACCAACAACCAAACAACTCCCCCTGAGAGCTTGAGCCGTAGACTCTGAATATCTTAGAATCCATGTATCGAAACAATTTTAACATAATGTAATGCTCGATTATGCCACAATATATCAGTAATATTATGAACAAATGTCATAACGCCAGTCGTACCAGCATAATTCCGCAGATAAAGATAAAACTCTTAATCGGTCTACTTAGAGGAATAAGTAGCCTCCTTTGTTCGTTACGGAACTACATGTTTTATTTTCTTTAGCGATTGCTTGAGATTTTATGAAATACTAGCTGTACCCGGCATGCGTTGCAATGCCAATCAAGGAAAGTGTGGGCGTTGTAACTTTGTTTGTTGAAGTGCTTTTGGATTCCCAATATTTTTTTCTTTTTCCGTTAACCACCTCTAAACTATTGTAAAATTGATTTACTGTCTCAAAAAAAATCCTGGGAGCGTGCTCAACAACTCACCAAAGTTTCATCGCAATGAAATGAATGGCATATGAACACATACGGGACTTGGTTGAAACGATTCGAGCGCCGGCACCCATTTGTTGAATATACTCGTACGCTACCTATTGTAAAATCGATTTACTAATTCGAAAACCTTCCCTGGAGTGTCCACAATAACTCATCAAAGTTTCATCATAATCGAATTAATGGCATATGGACGCATACGGGATTTTGTATAAACGATTCACGCGCCGTTACTCATTTGTTGAATCTACTTGTGCGCCACCCATTGAAAAACGGATTTACTAATTCATACACCTTCGCAGACTTGTACTCAACTAACAGAAGTTTTATCACAATCGGATGAATGGTATATGAACGCATACGGGACTTGGTTGAAACGATTTACGCGCTGTCGCTCATTAGCTGAATCTACTCGTGCGCTACCATATTAAAAAAATGGATTTACAAAATCAGAAATCTTCACGGGAGTGGAAAAAACATTTCACCAAATTTCATTGCAATCGCATGAACGGAATATGAACGCATACGGAACTCTTTTTAAACGATACGCGCGCCGTTACTCATTTGTTGAATCTACTCGTGCGTTACCTATTGTGAAAAGGATTTACTAAGTCAGAAACCTTTCCTGGAGGGTGCATAACAATTCACAAAAGTTTCATAGCAATCAGATGAATGGTATATGAACGCATACGGGACTCTGTATAAACGATTCGCGTGCCGTCGCTCATTTGTTGAATCTACTTGTGCGATACCTATTGTAAAGTGGATTTACTAAGCCAGAAACCTTCCCTGAAGTGTACACAACAACTCACCTAAGTTTAGTCGCTATCGGACGAATGGTATATGAACGGATACGGGACTATGTTGAAACACTTCGCGCGTCGTCACTCATTTGTTTAATCTACTTGTGCGATACCTATTTTAAAGTGGATTTAGTAAGCCAGAAACCTTCCCTGAAGTGTACACAACATCTCACCCAAGTTTCATCGCTATTGGACGAATAGTATATGAACGCATACGGGACTTTGTCGAAACGCTTCGTGCGTCGTCACTCATTTGTTGAATCTACTCCTGCGCTATCTATTATAACATGGATTTACTAAGCCAGAAACCTTGCCTGTAGTGTGCACAACCTCTCACCCAAGTTTCATCGCTATAGGATGAATGCTATGTGAACGCATACAGGACTTTGTTGAAACGCTTCGCCCGTCGTCGCTCATTTTCTGAATCTACTCGTGCGCTACCTATTGTTAAGTGGATTTACGAAGTCAGAAACATTCCCTGAAGTGTACACAGCATTTCACCCAAGTTTTGTCTCTATCAGACGAATAGTATATGAACGCATACGGGACTTTGTTGAAACTTTGTATAAACGATTCGCGTGCCGTCGCTCATTTGTTGAATCTACTTGTGCGATACCTATTGTAAAGTGGATTTACTAAGCCAGAAACCTTCCCTGAAGTGTACACAATAACTCACCTTAGTTTAGTCGCTATCAGAAGAATAGTATATGAACGCATACGGACTTTGTTGAAACGCTTCGCGCGTCGTCGCTCATTTATTGAATCTACTCGTGCACTACCAATTGTTAAGTGGATTTACTCAGCCAGAAACCTTACCTGAAGTGTTCAGAACATCTCACCCAGTTTCATCGCAATGGGATGAATGGTATATGAACGCATGTGGGACTTTATTGAAACAAACGCACGCCATTTTGTTGAAGCTACTCGCGCCATCTATTGTAAATTGGATTTACTACCCCTATACAAATTACGTTGAGTAACTAACGGGATTTTATATTAAGAGCCTCATTTTCTATACCGTAGTGGAGAGTGCTACTCGCATCCAGTCGGCCGTGTCTCGTCAAGAGCTACTGTTGCCTGGAAACGACTTGCCTTAGCTGTCATTTGCGTTAAGTTTTATAGTGACTTGTATTCTCTTTGACGTTTAATGTCACTTCACGGGATAAAAGGTATCCTATGTCCGTCTCCTGGTTCTAAGCTACCTCCACACCAATTTTCAGCCAAATCGGTTCAGCCGTTCTTGAGTTATAAATAGTGTAACTAACACGACTTTCTTTTATATATATAGATTACTCAATACATTTTTACTGTTTTCGTAAGGTAGACTCAAATCAACAATATTACAGTAAGTAGTTTCGTGACGAACTATAAAGCCTATGTTTCTTAAAATGTAAGAAGTATACCAATGGTTGATCTATATACAGTAGACTCATCTAGAATCATAAGTTTAACCACAGAATTAGTTTCATAATCCTGTTATTTATGATTTTCTCGAAAAGTACCTGAAACATTGTAGCCCAACAGAGAGATCCCATGTCATAGATTTATGGCATGTTAAAGAACCTTCCACTAATTATACTAATATACAAAAATGAGATGGTGTGTGTCTGTCTTTCTGTCTGTCTGTCTGTCTGTGTTACTCAATAACACAAGAACCACTGGTCCGATTTAAATTAAATTTTGCATGGATGTAGCTGATTTACCATGTTTACATATAGCATACTTTTAATTTCGATATTTTGCATTATTAAAAAATGGCGACCATTTTAGTGACGTCACTACACCCTTTGGTTTCAAAATTTCATATTTCCATATCAAATAAAAAGAGAACGCTAAGAAATAGCAAACTTTTGATGGTACATATGAGCTTCAAAATTTAATTTCCTATCCGAAAGGTCCTTGAATAATAATTGATTGCCTTGTATGATGTTGGCCACTATTATATTACTCGCAGAAATATTGAAGGATTTTCGATGGATCAGGGTCATACGTGATCATTCTCAACTTCAAATGACGTGTTACACCTAGTAGAGCATTGCAGTGTTAACCCATCACGCATGACATGATATTTAACATCATTACGTTCTTGTTAACAATCAGTGCCTGGTATTGCAATTAGGGGCGCCATGGAAATATTAATTGCGTCAGTGGGCAGGAATGATTACAAACTTATTTAACATGACACTAACCAGGCAAATCCTCTCGCTGTGGTGATCATATGGCAGCCCACAACTAAATGCCTGGGTATCTCGCTAGATCGCCAACTAATCTTCGCTCACGAAGTTACGCAGCGCGCTAAACAAGAGAAAGCGGTCCTAGTCCAACTCCGTTCTATATTATAATAAAAGGCTGAGAGTAAGCTGAGTGCCAAGAACAAACTCCTAACATACCGTATAATTGTGCGGTCAGCAATGGAATATACCAGTTTCGTGTGGGGATATTAAGTCCCCTTAACCGTCAAGGAACTACAGGTTTACTCTAGCCTGGACCAACAGACAAATGCAAATGTACTGCATCCATCAAGAGATGGCAAACAGATCCAAAGCTCCAATAACTAACAACTAACTAACTGATTACCAAGCCTCTGGGGCATGCCACACGCGACCCCATATCCTTATAGTAGTACATTTTTCAACTTACAGTATTTTCAATTTTCCACTAAACAAATAGCCACCTCGGCCTCTTAAGAAAGTTTGTCTCCTAATTTATAAAATTTTGCCCAGTGTCTTGAGCACTAGACCACATTCTGGTCACTTAAGAACACAGGTTATCAATCACCCAACCCCTCAAACAAATGCTGTCAGGACCAAAACCGTCATACAGAGCGTTTTTAAATTCCCATTACAGACGTTGAGGGCTTATAGTGGAGACCAGGACGATTAAGTTTAGAATAGGAACTGGTGTCCGGAAACGTACCGTTCTCCCGCTAATCACGGAATACCACCACATAATAATGAATGAAAATCCACAGCCTGCTTCCAGTCTCCGACCGGGTCAGGAATGGAATGAATGAAGCCCCCATCTAGCGTCGAGGATATGAACTGTGCCGGCTGCCGAGGCCTGACGCACTCCTCTGGGGAAATGATTAAATGAATGACAGATGAAATGAAATAATAGTGGAGATTGTTGCTGGAATGAAATTTTGACAGGGAAAACCGGAGTACCCGGAGAAAAACCTGTCTGCCTCCGTTTTGTCCAGCACAGATCTCACATGGAGTGACCGGGATTTGAACCACGGACCCAACGGTGAGAGGCTGGCGTGCTGCCGCCTAAGCCACAGAGGCCCACCACCACATAATAATAATAATAATAATAATAATAATAATAATAATACTATCGTATGGCCTCGGTGCCGGGTGCAAGCTTTGTTAATTGACACCCAGAGGGTAGCTTGCGTGTCGAATTTTGTTGTTCCTTGGAGACTATGAAAGTCAAGGAGGTTATGAGGAACCTTATGTTGGCGGAAACTCCCGAGATTAATTCGGCCATTATGAACACGGCCTAATGAATTCAAATGGGTTCTTTGACATGCCAACATCGTATGGCATGTGTGTCGTAATTTTTGCCGCCTTTCGAAAATCACTTACCGTGGCCAGGAGCGAACCTGCAAGCTTGGGTTAGTAATCCGACACGTTAACAACTCGCCCACCGTGGCATGCAATACCACCACAGCTCACGTTCAAATCTCCCTGATTTTCGGCGCCACTGACAAGAGTACGTACGTCATTGAGCGATCACCTGATGTCCCATATCCCCTACTTTCTTCCACTAAATCTCACGGGTGCCACACGTACTTGATATTCTTTGAAAACGTACTGCATGAGTTCATAGACGTTGTGCCACTGCATGTGCGTCAAAACATGTGGTTTCAGCACGATGGTGCACCACCTTATTTTTCTTTTCACTTCCGGTCAGAGATCATCTGCACCACAGATTTGGGCAACAGTGGATAGGTGTTGGTGGCGCGATTGCTTGGTCTGCATGTTCACCCAACTTGATACCGCTAAACTACTCCCTGTGGGGGTCTTATGAAAACCTTGATTTACGGGACCCCTGTGGAATCCGAGGAACATCTACTAGCGCGGATTATGGTTGCGGTGGATGTTGGAGGACCAGGGATTGGTGATCGTGTGTACCAGAACATGATACGAAGGTACCGTGTCTGTGTTGACGTCGATGGTCGTCACATCGAGCCCCACCTGTAATTGGGCCCAGGCGACAAGCAGCAAGAGTCGAGACAGGGCACTGAAAATGCGGGAACTGTGATCGTGTGCTGTGGTGGTATTTTTTGTGGGTAGCGGGAAAACGGTACGGGAGGGGGACGTGGGGGTACGCGTACACCTTAAACTGTTTTGAAAACTGTTTAAGAAAAGACTGGACTTTATGTCATTTTAAATGCTAGCAGCCGAGTACCAAGAAGGCAGTGCGAGAACAGAGTTTCAAGATTCTATTTTGTTTCTTCACTGCCTACTTGATTGCTCTCACACTGCCTTCTTGAAACTCTGTTCTCGCACTGCCTTCTTGGTACTCGGCTGCTACATCGTACTATGACGTCACACACCTCAGGACATTCTCGGTACAATTCGTCCCGTCACCGTAACGTAACGCCAGACCCCAGATAAAGTCGACATAATCATTTAAAATGACAAAAAAAATATTCGTACATTTTTATCTAGTCCGGCAAATATAACTTCCAACTTGAAAGGGCATCAACGCTCTGTTGACAACAGCTGGAGGAAATTTCGAATAATGCTCGATTTAAATCGATCTAACTAATCATTTTCTTTTGGTCGGCAACTCGGCACTCCTTTTTTTCCATAAGCACGCAGGCTAGTGTTTGGAGGTGGGGTAGGTTGTTATTTTGTGCATGTGGATAGTTTTGAACGATCAAGAAAATAATGAACTATTTAACATCCACCCAGGCATCAAAAGAGCTAAAAGTTAATTATTCGAACATAAACAATGACGGTGAAACGCCAACAGTGTTAGGTGATGATGCAAAGGAAGATCACAACAAAGAGCTTTCAACCGTGTGTAACAGTGGGACGGAAGACATTCCCGAATACTGGGATTTGGAGAAAGAGCAGGAATTTTGCAGAAAGTACGAATGGTTGGTGGTAAAATGATTTGTAATACTGAGTGCAGTTGACATGTTGACCACAAATAAATTAAACCTCTCATTTAACATGACAGCCCGAAAAGTAATAACCGGACTCTACAAATTGCCGAAAAATGCAAGATCATGATGTTTTGTCGAACACAATTGAGAGTATCCCTTAATTGTTTTAAAAGCACTGCATATGTACCTAGTATACAAAGATTCAATAGCCTTTGTGTAAGGGATCTGATGATGATCTCATGACGGCTGAAAAGAGTCATCCAAGTGAATTTATTTACCTCGTGTAACTGTCTTTCATGTACCCCATTACAATGGGGTACAATTGTGTTGACCGACTGAAAATGATCCAATTTGTTATTTTACTCTCACGGTTCACTGGAAGGTTAGTAACAGTGTAGTCAAGGAGGCGTCGCGGCGGAGGGGGGACTTTGAAATTCATTAATCTGGCGGAGGTCACATGTCATACATTTATGGCATGAAAAAAAAAACTTCCACTAACTACACTTGTGGAAGCTAGAATTTGTAGGTTAGTTTGATGACGCTTTATTATTTCCAACGTTCACCACCAGGTGGTGACTGCGATTTAGTAGCCACGTCCGCAGCTAGGTGTCGTGAACGGTAGCATTTGATAGCGAAAGTAGGGACCACTTGAAATAATTAATCGTTTGGAGGCCTTCTACCTTGAATCACAGATAACACACACTAATACAGCCATCACAATTATTAACACCGGTTATCAGACAGATTCTACACACACCCAAAGTACACGGTGCTACATGACCGCGTTGTCGCAGCCCCTAAACTAAGGAACCAACCAACCAATCTGGCGGAGAATTTTCAAAAGCTGATCATGTTTCGCATAAGAAATTAGGTTAGTGCATATTGCAAATCTTAGAGACGCTATTTGTTTTTCTATTGACAATAAGGGAACCCAGCAGCTTTAACACTGCAGTAAGAGGCATAGTGTTAGTAGGACTGGTTAGGGACTTTAAGCTATTCTATTGAACATGGTCGTTCATGGTCTAATGCAGGGCATTTTTTTGTTTTGTAGGGAGAACGTGCACCCCTTATTTATTTGAAAACTGTTTAAGAAAAAATATTGTTACATTTGTATCTAGTCCGGCAAATATAACTTCCGACTTGAAAGTTCATCGATCAGCTGGCGTCAACGGGTTGTTCACAACAATTTTAAAATGCATGTAACTTCTATACTAACTAATGGATTTCATTCAAAATTGACACAACAATAGATCACATTATTTCAGATTATTTCTGACCAATACATGTATGTCATTGTTGCCAACATGATTTTACGCGCGCTGTTATATCCAATGTTTAACTGCATGTACGGTCCATGCTATCCATTGGACTTCAACCAAATTTTGTATTCTGTACCTTAACAGATGGAACTAAGAATATATTCGATCACCAGGGCTGCCAACTGAAGTTCTCTATTAGGCTACATTATGCCAGGTATACAGTATTTCGAACCAATTAGAAATGTCGATATTACCAACTTAATGTCGTCATTATTCTAGATGGATCCATATAGATTAATCATTGGCATGAATCTTAAATTTTAAGAAAAGTAGGCTCTTTAGTTCGTCACGGAACTTCATGTTCAACTCCCCTAAGTTTTTAGTTCAACATTCCGAAATATTATGTCTCCTTCCAGTGAACAACACCGCACAGCAAGGGTTAACCAGTTGAACTCCATTATCCAATAAAATGTATGTGATGAATAAAAGCCGAATTAGAACCTTCCGTAGCAGCGACTTTAAAACTGGAGTATTGTGTAGGGAGCGCTGTCTCCCTGAAGGGATATCACATGTTATTTACGAGAAATGAAAGCTATCTCATTAGCGAAAACGCGGGAGTTTCCGGATAATTAAGGCTTTACAACGCATGTAATGATGGTTATAATAACGTGCAATCCTAACTCAGTAAGGTTCCCTAGGGCGAGAGTTCACACTGGTAGATTTCACCTGGGTGTTCTATATTCTCGATCCTCCATTCGGTTCATCACATTTCCGATATTTGCTTGTATTCTGTATTGCAGCTTTGCATTGCTTCTTTTCCACTTTGCTTTGGTTTGGCCCCTCACTTTCACTACAAAGCATGATGTTCCGAAAACGACATAAAATCTAATATCAAAGAAATTCATTATTTTATTTTTTATCTTAGGATGTTATTGTGCTGTAAGATTGAGTGCAAATTACACCGTCGAATAGCAATAACACACTGACTAAGGCTTCGGTGGCGTAGTAGGTAGCATACTGAACTGCTGTTCCCAAGATCGCGGGTTCAAACCCGGCCAAAGTCGTCGGATTTTTTAAGAGCGTTAAAATCCTTCAGTATGCTTTCCTTCGGAGGGGACGTAAAGCCGGTGGTCCCATGTCATAAATATATGACATGTAAAAGATCCTTCCACTAACTAAATTTGTGTGAAACTAACTTTCTGGGTTAGATTTCGTTGTAACGCACTATCAAAGTTCCAGCGTTCACCACTAAGTGTCAGTAACATTTGGTGGTGAAAGTTGGAACTACTTGAAATTGAATGGAACTTGTAGCTCACACTATGGGTGTCCGCTTGAAGTAGCTACAGCCTCTGGCGAGCCGAACATTTCCTCGGACACTCCCGGCACTAAAAGCCATACGCCAAATAAATAAAAATAAAACACACTGACTTAGAGTTCATGTTGTGTCCGCCTTGTTGCGTAGTGGCTAGCATTATTGGCTATCACCGCGGGGGCACGAATTCGATTCCCAGCTCTGCCAAGAAATTACATTCTGGTCAAAGAGCTGGAACAGGGTACACTCAGCCTCATGAGGTTAAACGGAGAAGAGGTGGGTTCGAAGTGGATTTCCGTGGCTTCCCACTTCTACTCCAGGCAAATGCCAGAATGGTACATAACTTAAGACCACAGCCGATTCAAACACAAATCCTACCTTAATTACAAATACACACACTAGTACAGACATCACAGAGACACAGGTTATCACACAAATTCTACTTATACCCAAATACACGGAGCTACATGGCCACGATGTCACAAAGCCCATACAGGATCTACAACAACAACAAAAACAACAACAACAACAACAACTCTCAAAATCCATAGATTTCCCTTAAATTATTTGTATTAGCTTTGACGAGAAATAAACTGACGTCGCTAACGTGATGAATTGTTTAATGTTTGAAGCCCTCTATGAGTTTTCCGCTGGTTTTTGAAGGTAATTTCCATTTCTCTTCCACTCCCTCGAACTAGTATGTCGAAGACATTGATCCTCCAAGTAGAATGGAAACTTTCTTCAGGCTGACATGTAGGAACCACAACTTCAACAAGTAATTGCTGTCAGAAAGTTTTAATTAAGATCTTACTTGAGAAAATTAATTTTAATTTTCGAGAACTGTCTATCACTTGAGAAGCTTTTAATGCTTATTTCCATTCTTTCCCGATAACGTGTAGTCACGGAGGTTACTACCGAACTACGAGTTCCGGGACACTTCGATTTATGAAACATTTCGTTGTGTTTCCGACAAGTGAGTATTTGCAAATCAATCAACAAACTTTCTGCTATAAGACTAATTTAGAGCCGATGGGCCATTTCAGGTATTTGGGCTGTGTATTCTGCCAGAAAGACAGTATAGTGAAACAGATAGTCGGCCACCTCGTGGTGTAGTGGATAGCGTTAATACCTGTCGCCCCAAAGGTCTGGGTTTGATTCCCGGCTCTGCCAAGAAATTTTAATTCCGGTCTGAGAGCTGAACCGGATTAAACTCAGCCACATAAAGCAAAACTGAGTTGAGGAGGATTCGATTGAAACCTTAGCCATACTATAAGTGGTTTTCCGTGGTACTACAGGCAAATGCTGGGATGGTTCCTAACATAGGACCACGGCCGCCCTTAACCCAATCCTCTCCTGAATTACAAACACACACACTAATACAACCAGACAAATTCCACACACACCCAAATACACGGACCTACATAACCACCAAGTCGCAATGCCCTTAAACCAATCAATATATCTTTCTTGAGGTTGTCATGTGAGAGTTACAAATTCAAAAGCAATTTCTGTCTCCAGAATTCGGGGTCATTTCGAAGTTGTGGAAATTGTTCAAGCTACTTTTACTTACCTTCGTAATCTAGTAAATGAATTGCTATCCAGTCAGTCAATTCCTTAATGTTCCCGATTAAATAGGGCCGAGAATAACACTAATAATAATAATAATAATAATAATAATAATAATAATAATAATAATAATAATAATAATAATAATAATAATAATAATAATATCGTATGGCCTCGGGTGCCGGGTGCAAGCTTTGTTATTTGACACCCAGAGATTAGCTTGCGTGTCGAATTTCGTTGTTCCTTGAAGCACTATGAAAGTCAAGGAGTTTAGATATCTAAGCTCCTTGAACACTATAGCGCTTTCTAGTAGAGAAATGAGGAACTTTGTGTTGGCGGAAACACCCGAGATTAATTTAGCCATTGTGAACACGGCCTACTGAATTCAAATGGGTTATTTGACATGACAACATCGTATGACATGCGTGTCGTATTTTTGCTGCCTTTCAAAAATCACTTACCATGGCCAGGAGCGAACCTCCAAGCTTGGGGTTAGTAGACCGACACGTTAACCACTCACCCTCCGTGGCAAGCTGAGAATAACACTTATCTACTCACACGTACTTGCCTGGATAAAAATTGATATTTTTTCCAGGTTAGCAAGCGTGTGTAGATGAATGTTATGCTTCACCAAATGTTACTGGGCACATTAAGGTGTTGCCGATTGGAAAGTGATTCATTTACTAAATTCGAAAGTGCCAGCAGCCCAATGGACCTCCTCGGTCTCCGGATATGCACCTGGGTCCAATACAAATGATGCTCGCGGGGATATAGACGGCTGAGCTGCATGTTCAGTCCGAAGGCTTAAGAGCTTCATATACAGGGTGTCTCTAAACTACCTTTACAGACTTTAAGGGCTTGTACTGGGAACCAAGACAGTTAAGTTTCGCATAGGAACTTGTGTCCGGAAATGTAGACTACCGTCATCTCGCTACCAGCAAAAGAACCACCACGGCACACGTTGTACAGCTCCCGGATTTTCGACGTTCTGTCCGAATCCTGCTGTTTGCCATCTGGGTCCAATTACAGGTGGGGCTCGATGTGTCGACCACCAATGTCAACACAGACACGGTACCTCCGTAGCATGTTCCGGTACACACGATCACCAATTCCTGATCCTCCAACATCCACCACAACCATAACCCGCGCCAGTAGATGTTCCTTGGATTCCATAGGGGTCTCGTAAATTGAGGTTTTCAAGTGACAACCACAGTCGTGCGGTGTCAAGTCGGGTGAATGTGCAGGCCAAGCAAACGGGCCACCATTACCCATCCACTGTTGCCCAAATCTGTGGCGCTGATGAACCGGGCCCACAAGTTAAAAAAGGAGGTGGTCCACCATCGTGTTGAAACCACATCGTCTAGGAACTCACGCAGTACGTCTTCAAAGAATAACAAGTACGCAGCACCCGTGAGATTTCGGGGAGAAGCTTGGGGATACAACCTGTAGGGTGTGGTGTGGTGGTTTTTTGCGGGTAGCGGCAAGATAGTACGTTTCCGGACACAACTTCCTAAACTAAACTTAACAGCCTTGGTCACCACTACAAGCTCTCAAAGCCTGTGATGGGAATTTAGAATCACCTTGTACAGCACATCACTGTGCTACAGGTTTCCAAATAGAAAAGTAACAGAAAAGTTACCGCATCAAAGTATGCCTTCCTTCGGAGGAGAAGTAAAGCCGGCAGTCCCGTGTCACAGATTTATGGCATGTAAAAGATCCTTCCACAGACTAAACTTGTGTGAAGCTAAATTGTTAGATTAGGAAGGAAGCTTGTAGTTTAACGTGACCGTCAATCTGTAGATCATGAGCCACGGGACCTCCTTTTTACGTGGAATCCGAACCACAGGACATGGCATTTCACTTCGAAAATCTCACATGCATTGACCGGGAATCGAACCCGGTCCGCCTTGGTGAGAGGCATACAGCTTGACAGCTGAGTCACCACGCCCCCACATTGTTAGTTTAGATTTGGTTGGAACACTCTATCAAAGTTCCAACGTTCACTACTAGGTATCATTGGCCCCCTCGGTCAAAGTTGGAACTATTTGTAATTGAACGGAACTTGTAGGTCACCGCTGGAAGCAGTTACAGACTCAGGCGAGCCGAACATGTCCTCGGACACTCCCGGCATTAAAAGCCATACGATAAATAAATAAGTAGCACAAAGTTGTGCTATAAGTATGGGACGTAGTGCAAGGTGTACTACCCTGGCTGTGGTCAGGGCAAAGTGAACCAAGAACCCACTGATTAGTCTGACTTGCTGCACCGCAGTAAAATCCCAAATCAGACACGACAAGAAACCTAAACGTTTTGATGGAAAATAAATGCCATGTTCCTGGTATGAAATGGAGGAAGTAATCTAATTTACCATTACTATTTTGATTAGAATGAATTGATCAAAAATAAAAGGCGAAGCAAACATTTTTCCACCACTGCACAATACACAACTTATATTTTGAATGTATTTATAGTATAATTGTATTACGTGCTATGACCTAACTGAAAAAAAGTACATGAAATTAATACACTCACTTGGATGACTAGTTTTGAATAAATCTATGTGTAATAAGTCTGATGATAATCACTTGACGGTCGGAAATAGTCATCCAAATAAATTTATCAATCTGATGTAATATTTACAGGGTACAATTGGGTACAATATCACCAACTAAGAAGTATAAATTTCGTTTACTAAGGCAACACTAAAAAATGTCTTCCAACATGATAATGAGTATAAATGTGTAAATGAGAGCTTGATATTATTAAATCACTAATAATGTAAATAATATTAATTGAGATACGTCTTTGTTGTTGATCTTTTAAGTCTTCAGTCTCTTGACTGGGATGATGAAGATCTCCTTGTCTTCCTGTCCTGAGGTCTTCCCTTTCTACATATCTACCACACCTTACATCCGAGGCAATCTGTTTAACATATTCTAACCATTGTCTACCCCTACAGTTCTTGTCCTCGACCCTTCCATCTGTAACTAAATTATATATTACTGTACCTCTTCAATTGTTACTCTATCCATACATCTGATCGTCATAATTGTCCTGTAACACCACATTTCAAACTCTAAAGATTCGTGCAATTGCCCAGCGGTCGCCATTTTCTTTATCCTCGTTGTGACGGGCAGGCGGGGTGTGTGAGGAATGCAGAATAGCCAGTCCGGCTGGGGCTGATTAGGGTGGGCCCCTCCCCGCGCAACGATGAATGAGTCAACCACAATAGCCCACGCGTCAGGTATACTATTGGCGCCTTGGCTACTAGACTCTTCTGCTTCTCGTGGCCACTGGATGCAACAGGGAGTTCCAGAACAACCAACCAGAATAGGCTTGAACCCACTGGAAGGGGAAAAGGGAGCCAGAACATCGCCGGAGAGAGGCTAGGCAGTGCTGGAATACACCACTAGAAACTACTCGCTTTTACAAGAGGTGGTTTGATCGGGAATATTCGAGACCAGGGAGCTGATTGGATATATACCGGCAAACTGCGGCGGGCAAGTCAGTCCTGGACGATTCTCCGCTAAGGAGTGTGCCGAGTGACCTGAGGATATAAATGTGGACAGTGCAGTGGAAATAACTAACATAAATCGTGACTGCCAGAGATACTGATTTGCAGAGATCAGTGTACATAAATAGTGACTAATAGCTGTGTAAAGTGCAACTCTGTGTAAGTGTGAGTGTGTGTGGAAGTAAGTAGGCTTAATTTGATTTAGTGTAAATAACATTATTGTAAATAAAGTATTAGTGCATTATAAGCCTGACCTATTTTTACGAACCATAAAAACGTTACAAAACAATATGAATATAATAAATTAATTAAATTAAAACAAATAACAATAAAAATCTACAAAACAAATAATTGGATGGATCATGAAAACTTAAACATAATGATGATAATTGTTGTATTAAGGGGCCTAACACCTGGGTTATCGGCCCCTAATGGTTTGGGCGATGTGAGAATGTATATGAAATGAAACTATACCTAAAACTAGCTACATACTTACATACTAGAAGAGGAAATGGAAAACAAAAACAAGATGTTCAGTAAACAACATACAGCCTACTTTCTCCTAAATGCATGGGTATTGTTATAACTCTTTGTCCTTTTCAAGGAGTTGTAGTAGCTTGTTGAAACACAACGTGTTATACGGATATTAAACATGTATATGAGGTGCCCTTTGCTACTGCTACCTCTGTAAAAAAATTCATTCAATTCGGATTCACCATGTTTGAATTGATAGGTGGAATCGATTTGCACACATACATGGCCGCCATCCGCAAACTATTGGGCTGATGAGCTTGTAGTTAGTCAAAAGACGCTCGCCATATAAATATGTTATTGCAAAATTTGGTAGAGATTGGATCATTAGATTTATTCGTAATTTGATTCAAGCTTTGAACATTTGGGTGGCCCCCATTACGTTTCCGTCATGATGGTGGCGATATAAAACATGACACTGAGGTGCCCTTTGCTAGTGCTACCTCTGCACCAAATTTCGTTCAATTCGGTTTCACCGTGTTTGAATAGATAAGGGGAATCGATTTGCACACATACATGGCAGCCATCTTCAAACTGTTAGGCTGATGACCTTGTAGTTTGGTCAAAATTTGCTTCCCACAAAAAGGTATGTTGTTGCAAAATTTGGTAGAGATCAGATTATTAGGTTGGTCGTAAATGGATTTAAGCTTTTAACATTTGGGTGCCGCCATTACGTTTTCCTCAAGATGGCGGCTATATAAAACATGGCACTGAGGTGCCCTTTGCTAGTGCTACCTCTGTACCAAATTTTGTTTAAATCGGTTTAACCGTGTTTGAATAGATAGGGGGAATCTATTTGCACATATAGAAGGCCGCCATCTGCAAAGTATTGGGCTGATGACTATGTAGTTTAGTCAAAGGATTTTTCATACATAAAGGTTTAATATTGTAAAATTTGGTATAGATGAGATGATTAGGTTGGTCATAATTTGATTTAAGCTTTTAACAATTTGGTGGCCGCCATTACGTTTTCGTCAAGATGGCGGCGATATAAAACATGACTCTGAGGTGCCCTTTGCTAGTGCTACCTCTGTTCCAAATTTCGTTCAAATCGGTTTCACCGTGTTTGAAATGAAAGCGGGTGTCTATTTGCACACATGCATGGCCGCCATCTGCAAACTATTGGGTTGATGACCTTGTAGTTTAGTCAAAAGACGTCCGCCGTATAAGTATATGTTGTTGCAAAATTTGGTAGTGATCGGATGATTTAGTTAGTCGTAATTTGATTTAAGCTTTGAACATTTGGGTGGCCGCTGTTACGTTTCCGTCACGATGACACTGAGGTGCCCTTTGCTAGTTCCACCTCTGTACCAAATTTCGTTCAATTCGGTTTCATTGTGTTCGAATTGATAGGGGGGGGGGACAGAAATTCCCAGTACTCACACACATTCGCACACACACTCACCCACACACAGGCAGACACACAATTTTTGGCCCTGTGTAGATCTCATAAGTCTACTTTCATTTTTTGCAAAAATCGAAAGTAGGCTAATAAGAATAAGGGAAACAAAAACAGGAGGAAAGGAAATGCCCTCAACCCTCAAAAAATGAGAATTAAGGGACTTGGAAGAAAGGAGAGTCAGGAAAGGCAGATAGGAAAGGTAAAGAGGAGAGGGACCGCCCCAAAAGCAACGGAAGAACGGGAAAGACCGGACCTAGCTCAGGAAGCCCTCGGGGTCACCAATTCCCGACCTCATCAGATGTGAGCCCTTGAGGGTGTAGCACAATCCAGAGTGCACCAGAAGTGGTGGGGCTACACACACCCTGCCTCCTTCAAGGCCTTGTGCAGAAGGCAGGAGATAAAATGAAAAGAAAACAAGAGGTCTGACCCCTCGAAGAATTTGGGATCAGGAAAGATGAGACAAGGGCCAATTAAGGCAGGAAAGTGAAAGACTCCCTAGGCCTCGAATATCCTAATACCATCGGGGTCGGAACAGAACAAGAGTTGACTAAAGGAGGTCGACAGGAAAGAGAACTGAAAGGAACCTGGCACCAGTAAGTGGAAGCAATGTCGGATTCAGCTAGGGTCCCTTGGTCGCCAACTCATGTCCCACAAGTTGTGAGCCCCTGGGAGGGGAGGGGGGAAACGTAAACATGCGGCAAAATAATGAAATATGGTATGGCTAGTAAACAACGTAATTTCAAGTTAATTCAACAGCTCTCTGTGACTGCGAATACTTGAATATACGTACATTTCATGTTTTGTTCAGAATGACAGCCGTAATTTAAAGTAGTACGGTATTTATTTTTACACAGAAACTCCCGCACAGTTGCTTTTAAATGAATGCGTATCCTTTGTAGCTCTGATTTCCTCGGGGATCTGACTCCACTCTCACCAAGCAGATATATTAAAAGAGGTTACTGAACATCACTGCTCTGTGGATAGGTATGGCTAGAACGGTGGTATTATGAGCTCGAATATATACGTCATAGTATGAAGACCAAGAATTAAACAAAGGGCGGAGCACACAAGGCTGGCCATTGATCCAAAATACCTCTATACAGGGTGTCTCTTATTAACGTGTAAAACTCTCTATAGCGACGTAGATGGCATTGACACAAGCAATTTGATATAGGACACTTAGGGTCACAAGCGTCCAGAAATACCTTAAAAGTGAACCACAACTATTAAACATATGACGTCATCAGGTGACGGCTCAGCTCGAGTGGTCAGACCCGTGCACTCTTATGCACACCAAAGCAAACGTTGAATATCATATCACTCAGGTTCCGTGTCTTAATGTCAACACACAATCTGCTTCCACTTGAAAGGAGAAGAGAGAGAGAGAGAGAGAGAGAAAAGAATGCTGATGGATATGCCCCGGATTTGAACCTCGAACCCCACGTGCCTGAGTCGCACACGCAGACTCGGAGCCAGAGTGATATGACATTTAACTTATGCTTTGGATGCTTTGGTGTGCGTAAGAGAGCACGGGCCTGACCGTTCCAGTTGAGCAGTCATCTGATGACGTCATATGTTTAACACTTGTGGTTCACTTTAAGGTATTTCCGGACACTTGCGACCCTAAGTGTCCGATATCAAATTACTTGTCTCAATGCCATCTACGTCACTATAGAGAGTTTTAAGCGTTAATACGAGACACTCTGTATAGTCGGTTTATCGAGAAGTAGGTATGCTTAAGGAGCTCCGAAACGCTGTATATCCTTAACATCTATTTTCTTCATGGCTCATTTTTAGACTACTTACTTATACTTTAAAGATAGCTTAGAAGCCATTTTCAGTGTTGTCTTATGGACAATTGATATTGTAACTTTCAGTCGGTCAATACAAATTAATTCCAATTATTGGAATATGTGAACATAATGTGAAATTACATGTGATTAAGATATACTGTATATATTATCCTTCTTATATAATCAATAACAATATACACTGCTTAAGAAAAAAAACAGAGGGACAACATTTGAAACACCTGCATTATTTTGCCAGGAATGGGTGGAGTGAAAGAGCCATGTTATCTGAGCAATGAAACCTTTATTTAACGGAAATTTACGTATCTTGTGGATGTCGTAGCACACATGTTGGTGCTATGACCAGAAACGGAACACAATGTCGTCAACCAAAGTAGAGAGTCCTTCCATGAATGCACAGAGCGCACAAAAATAAACAGTTTAATATCTGGTAGACCCTCCATGTGCCCGTATAACTGCCTCACATCTTCGTGGCATGCTCCTGGCAAGTCTACGAACAGTTTCTTGTGGAATTTTGTCCCACTCCTTCATAAGGGCCTCTGCAAGTTGTTCCAGAGTCTGAGGCACTACAGGATGGGCCCGAAGTAGTCTGTCCAGCATATCCCATAAATGCTCAATGGGATTGAGGTCAGGACTCAACGCAGGCTAGTCGAATGTTTGAATCGCGAAGTCCTGCAGAGTTCCCATGATGACTTCTGCTGAATGAGCTCTCGAATTGTCGAGTTGCAGAATAGACTGAGGACCCATTGCAACTGTAATAGCCATAATATGACCTAGTACAATCTTGTTGATGTACCTTTGAGCATTAAGTCAGCCTCTGATTATCTGAAGGTCCGATCGACCATCAACTGTGATGCCACCGCACACCATGACTGAGGCACGGCCAAAGCTGTCCTTTTCCTGGACTGCTGCTTCATAATAACGTTCACCACGACGAAGGTAGACACTTATACGCCCGTCGCACCGTGTTAGACGAAAGCGGAACTCGTCCGTAAACAATACATTGCGCCAGTGATGCGGCTGCCAGTTCCTATGGTCCTCAACAAATCAAAGTCCCTCTCTCTTGTGCCGAGCAGTTAATCGTGGAAGCTGATGAGGTCGTCTTGGTCTTAAACCTGCCTCCCGGAGTCTGTTGCGCATTGTTTGGTCCCTGATACTGCTACCAGTAGCTGCTCTTAGATCATTTTGCAGGTCCCGGGGGGTCGCTGAACGCCAGCGGAGAGAAAAATTCACCACATATCGCTCGTCTCTGGCCGGTGTTTTTTGTTTTCTCTCGTGCCGTGACTTTCGTGTGTATGAAGAAGTTTCACAAAATCGTTTCCAAACCATCCCAACAACAGATGAAGCCACATTAAGCTCCGAAGACACTGCACGAATAGTCCAAACTTACTGCAGTATTGTCACTGCCCGAACACGTTCTGTCTCATTCATATGCCTCATTTCGACTAATGAAACGTACACCAAGAGGATAGTAACGTACTCTTCACTTACACGCACTCGAGGACAGAGTGCGACATTGCTCGTCCATTTCACTCTGCGGAATAGCACGATACATGTGTCTACTGCCACAAAGCCATGGCTTTCCAATGACATGTGGAGGTGTCCTCGCATTCTTAAAACATATCGGAAGAATACGGGCAACAGTATATATCGTAATCACGGACTACGTACATGGTACACGCGATCAAATTCTTGTCCCTCTAATTGTTTTGAGCAGTACCGGTATATATATATATATATATATATATATATGTAATTTACTTCAGGTTATTTTTTTTTCACATATTCCAGAGAATATAATTGTTTTGACCACTGTAAGTTACAATATTAATTTACTTACACAGTACTTTCCCCACAACATTGTGTTTGATAAGTAAACTCACAATGAAAATGAAAATCAACAGACTCTTCAAGTCGACCGACCGGGTCAGGGATGGAATGAATGAAGCTCTCCCATCTAACGGCGAGGATATGAACTGTGCCGGCTGCTGAAGCCTGTCGCACTGCTCACGGGCAGTGATTAAATGAATGACAGATGAAATGACGTTATAGTGGAGAGTGTTGCTGGAATGAAAGTCGTGACAGGGAAAATCGGAGTACCCGGAGAAAAACCTGTCTGCCCCCGCTTTGTCCAGGACAAATATCACATGGAGTGACCGGGATTTGAACCACGGACCCAGCGGTGCGAGACCGGTGTGCTGCTATCTAAGCCACTGAGGCTAGTAAACTCATAAAGTATTTTTTTTATTTTCTTCTCAATTTCACTAAATATCTCTCTAGATTCTTAGTTTCTCTCCGTTAGGCAATGGATATAAAAAAACATATTTAACGAAGCAAAACGGGTGTTGCCGTGTCGATGCATACCTCGTCCTAATACCAAAAATGTTCCCATTTCTTCAGCTAGCACAAAAAACTTTGATTCAAGTTTCTTGCTAAAATTCACTTCTTAATATAAAATGTCTCTTATTTCCGCAACTTTTCAACGTGTAAAGCTGAACGTTTTAGAAGTAATTCCTCCGTATGTGTGTTACATTTCAACACGGCCATTAAAAAAAATACATTTGTTGGGAGAGGATGGTAGGCATAGTTAAGGGATGTTTACGAAAGCTGTTGGGACAATCAAGACTCACAGAAGAACAGCATAACACCACTCTCGTCAACATCGAAGCTGTGGTAAATTCAAGGCCGATCTCCCATGGAGGCGATGCTGAATACCTGACGCCGGTACACTTTCTTGTTGGTGAAGTATTCTCGACCGTGCCCACGGGACCAGAATCGACTACCAGATCTGCTTTGACTAGAGCATTCAGACTACTACAGAAGCTATCAGACGATTTCTGGGAGAGATGGACCAACGAGTAGGCGTAGGCCTACCTCTTACAATTCAAGAGCTTTCACGAAGTTCGAGGTGCGTCTGGGAGATCCATTGAGTTCCGACCCGGAGATCTGGCGTTGATTCAAAAAGATGGACGTCCACGTCATCTATGGAGAAAAGCGAGAATAGAGAAACTACTAGGAGGATGGGACCATAAGATAAGGGCTGCGATCCTTCGCACTCCACAGGGACATCAAATAGCCCGACCAATTCAGCTGGTCATCCGCCTAGAGGTTGACCAGGCTGGGGAGAATGTTGGGAATTGATAAGCACTACGAGAGAATCATAAATCCTTGGACTGTGTAATGTGTTATATCTTTGTTTCATGTCATTCTGTCATGTAATATCTTAGTTGCATAGCTTCTTTGAAATACAGTTGAGATGGAGACGAGTACAAACTATATTGTCCATTATTGCTCTCCCAATATCACGACAACATTAGTTTCATTTTGCCTAATGAAAATGTTGGTTGGTTGGTTGGTTGGTTCCTTAGTTTAGGGGCTGCGACAACGCGGTCATGTAGCCCCGTGAACTTTTGGTGTGTGTAGAATCTGTCTGATAACCCGTGTTAATTGTGATGGCTGTATTAGTGTGTGTATCTGTTTTATTAATTCAAGTAAGGACTGCAACTTTGAATTTTTCAAATAGTTCCTACTTTTGCCGCCAAACGCCAGCGTCAACGACTACTAGGCCAAGTTCAGAACTTAGCTACTAGACGCCATCGCAGTCGGCTCTTGGCAACGAACGTAGCAACCTAAGAGCGTTGTTTACATTCTTAACCTATACAATTTAGTTTCACACAGGTGTAATTAGTGGAAAGTTCTTTAACATGCCATAAATCTATGACATGGGACCGCCGGCTTTACTTCCCCTCCGAAGGAAGGCATACTGAGGGATTTTTAACGCTCTTAAAATTTCCGATGGCTTCGGCCGGGTTTGAACCCGCTATCTTGGGGATAGAAGATCAGCATGCTACCGACTACGCCATTGAAGCCGCCAATGGAAATGTTCATGAAATGACTGTCAAAATTGTAAAAAAAAAAAAACACCAAGAATCATAAATTTCCTCATTTCCTAAAGCGAGAGCATCGAGGTACATCCCTGAAAAAATTGCACTTAGTTCTTGTTAATAGTTTGTTAGAAAATGATGCCGGCCCGTGGTGTTGGGGTAGCGCGCCGGCCCTCGCCCGGAGGCCCCGGGTTAGATTCCCGGCTCCGTCATGGATTTCAGAATCTGACGTGAGGGCAGGAACGGAGTGCACTCAGCCTTGTGAGGACAATTGAGTAGCTGTCTGACAGTGAGGCAGCGCCCCAGTCACGAAAACCGAGATTAACGGCCGAGGGGACCCAATACGCTGACCACGCGTTACCCCAATATTTGCAGGCCAAATGGCTGGGCAGCGGTCGCTTGAGGGCCTAGGCCCTTCATGGGCTGTAGTGCCACGGGGATTGGCTTGGTTTGGTTTTTAGAAAATTATACCGTATTTATTTATTTATTTATTTATTTATTTATTTATTTATTTATTTATTTATTTAGCGTATGGCTTTTAGTGCCGGGAGTGTCCGAGGACATGTTCGGCTCGCCTGAGTCTGTAGCTGCTTCCAACTCGCTATCAGATATCAATGATACCTAGTGGTGAACATTGGAACTTAGATAGAGCGTTCTGACGAAATCCAACCTAACAATTTAGCTTCACACAAGTTTAGCCTGTGCAAGGATCTTTTACATGCCATAAATCTATGGCATGGGGCCGCCGGCTTTACTTCCCCTCCGAAGGAAGGCATACTGAAAGATTTTTAACGCCTTAAAACACACCGGTTCCCCTTAAACTTGTAAAATGCTGTGATACTATTCATTTTACGACTACACTCCCATTACAGCTCCTCTACTCGTTCTACATTCAATAATGCCTTGTTGAAGTCAGTTAAGCTATGCTTCTTCCAGTCGATAAAACAGCCCACGCTTGCATTTGAGAGCTGCATGCAATAAAAGTAATCCTTGTAACAAAACACTTTGCGACAGCTCTTAAACTAGGAATGCATTCCTTAATCCTTTTCCAATTCATTCTAAGGGATCCATAAAGTACCACAGCAAATCTTTGAATTCAGTGGAAAATTATTTAGCTGAATGCAATCCAGTGCATTGCAAAATACTTGACTGCAATAAGATAGCATGGAAGCACAAAGACGTTTGGGTTTAATTTTCTAGACACTTCAAAGGACAGTGTTTATACTGCAAATCCTGAATCCGCAGCCAATAAACACGCTCCAATACGTTTCAATTATAAATCTGGACCGGAAACTCAACTCGGCTTCGAGCAGTTAAAGGACTTACGCTCCAGTGCGCTTTCAAGAGATTGAGACATTGCCTAGAGACGTATTGAATTTACCAACAAAGAGACTCTCGTATTGATTCACGCATATTTTATCATATTTTGTCTCTTCCACCAAAGACACATTTACAAGACAGAAGAGCAGAAGTAGAAGGAAGATTGCCATCGCTTCGCCTCGCGGTGAAGTCTCTTGCGAAGTTAAATAGCCTTGGGCAAGCTCTCCTACTTCTGCTCTCTGTTTTCTACTTTTCTTTATTTCAAATACCAGCAGCAGAGTGCGACGAAGCACAGTTTCATTTATTATTTAATTTATTACCAGATGCATATTGAAAGTACTGTACAATAAAATATGATGGAAACCGACTGAATAGGAAGAATGCATTTTTAGCCCACTTTTCACATTTTGCAAAAATGAGGAAAAAGTAGGCTTATGATATCGATCCCGGCAAATGTCTGTCTGTCTGTCCTTCTGTCTGTATGTCTGTCTGCCTGTCTGTCTGGCTGAGTGTGTGTCCCCCACCCCTATCAACTCCTAAACGACTGTAGCTATCGAAACAAAATTTGGTATGAGTAAAGATCTATACTTGAATATCTCAATGCCGTATTTGAAATTGATGTCAGTGCTACCAACTGTTAAAAAATTGCAGTTGAAATTTGAGCTCCATGTTGGATATCTTGGAAGGTATGCATGGGAGCTATTTCAAAATTGGCACACGTATAGATTATAATATTTCAGTTTAATTTCCAGGAGGTCATATACGACAGTGTTGCCAAAATGATTCCAAGTCTGCTGATAGGTCCAATTTTTAAATGCATATAACTTCTATACTATCAATTGGAAGTCAACCAAACTTCGTATGTACAATTTGTACATAAACAGATATGACTGAGTATATTCTTAAGAGCCACCAGGGCTGCCAACTGTTAATGAATGCTCTCAATGTCTTTTATCCAAATACCAATATATCAGAAAGTATGCAAGCCGACAGCTTTAAACTATGCACACGTATATTCTGACATTTTAGATTAATTTGGAGTAACTTATATACGTCAGTTCTACCAACATGATTATAAGCCTGTTGATAGGACCAATTTTTAAATACATGCAACTTCTATAGGCTACTATCAATTGGATTTCATCCAAATTTCATATGTGCTATGTGTACCATAACATATATGACTATGCTTTTTCCTAAGAGCAACCAGGGCTGCCAACTGTTAATCAATGCTGTCTATATGTTTACCCTAATATCAATACATCAGAAAGTATGCAAGCCAACAGCTTTATACTTTGCACACGTATAGTAACTGACATTATAAATTAATTTGGAGAAACTAATATGCGTCAGTGCTGCCAAAATGACTTTAAGCCTGCTGATAGGTCCAATTTTAAAATACATGTAAATTCTATACTAACAAATGGATTTCATTCAAAATTGGCACAACGAGAGATCATAATATTTCTGATTATTTCTGACAAACACATGCATGACATTGTTGCCAACATGATTTTACGCGCGCTGATAGATCCAAAGTAACGTCCATGCTATCCATTGGAATTAAACCAAATTTTGTATTCTGCACCTTAAGAGATTGAGCTAACAATATATTCAGTCACCATGGCTGCCAACAGTAGTGCTCTATTAGGCTACATTATACCAGGTATATTTCGAACTAATTAGAAATTTCGATATTACCAACTCAATTTCGTCATTATTCTAGATAGGTCTACATAGATTGGCATGAATGCTACATTTTAAGAAAAGTAAGCTCTTTAGTTCGTCTCGGAACTTCTTGTGTACATTCATATTGACATGTAGGTAAATTCACAGAAATGGCATGTAGGCCCTACAGTACTACATCAGGTTGCTTGTAGGACTGACAGGCTGCTTGGCGCAACGGTAACGTTCTTGCCTGCTGTCCCCAAGGTTGCAGGATCGAATCCTAGTGCAGTCAGCTGGCATTTGCAAATGCGAGGGAGCCGTATCAATAGATTTACTGGCACTAAAAATATTATTGACGCGACTATCGTAGGGTTGTGTATGTTTAACATATTGAGGCATGTTTTTACGTACTAAATATCTCCCCCTCAAGGGTTGGCTTTGTCCAGCATTGCTTCCACTTACTAGTGCAAGGTTCGTCTCTCATCTTTTCTTTTGACCTCCGTTGGTCCACTCTTTTTCTCTTCCGACCCCGTCAGTATTGGGGTATCCGAGGCCTAGGGTGTATTTAATTTTCCAGTCTCAATTGACCCTTTGTCTCATATTTCCTGATACTCTCGAGGGGTCAGACCTCTTCTTTTCTATTTATGTTATCTCCTGCCCTCTGAAAAAGGCCCTAAAGCAGGCAGACTTTGTTCAGCCCCGCGACACATGCAGCACCTTGGAGCTGGAACGGGGTGCACACCGCCTCATGATTCCCAACTCAGCTATCCTGGAAGTGGTTTTCCATAGTTTCCCACTTCTACTTCAGGCAAATGCCGGGATGGTTCTGAACTTATGGCCACGGACGCTTCCTTCAAACCCCTCAAATGAAACAAAAAAAATCATCTATTAGGCTACAATATTTCAAATGTATTTTGAGCAAATATTAAACGCTAGCGTTACCAATCTGATTTCGTAGATACCGGTACTATTATTTTTCTAAGTAAGGCTAAATTTATGACTCTTTGATTTGGATCAAATATATGAAAAGTAGGGTCTTTACTTCTTCACGGGACTATTATCCCACCTAACTTTGTCAGAGGCAGGGACCACCTCTCCTAAAATGCCATACAAAAGTTATGATTCAAAACATTTGATACTTCTTAAGCGATTATAGCCTACATATTGACACAAAACCGTATTTAGAAAAGCAAACAAACAAGCATATTAATCAAATAAATAAAATAAATAAATTGAAAAAAATATATTTAAAAAAATATAAATAAGAAATAATTATAAAAAATATAAAAATTATAAATATTAGAAAATAAAAAAAAATTAAACTTAAATAAAATTAAAAATTAAAATTAAAATAAAATAAAAATAAAACATAAAAATCTAAGTCAAATCAATAATTAAATAAAAATAAAAATATAAAAAACGAAATCAAAACAATGAAATGAAATTAAAAATGAGATAATAAAACAATTAAAATTAAATTAAACAAACAAATACTGAAAATCTACTATATTTATATCAATGAATTTTTGTTTGTTCTACCATTATGCGTACATACAGTATATCATTCTTCCTATTGCGATCAAATTTTGGTCAGTTGTTGTTCACACTCCCGGGATGGTTATGGGCATTGCAAATCCAACTTACGATTCATAGCGCACGAGTAGCTTCACCAAATGAGTGACAGCGCGCGATATCTTTCAACAAAGTCCCGTATGCGTTCATGAACCATTGCGATTAAACTTTGGTGAGTTGTTGTTTACACTCCTGCAAAGATTTCTGACTTAGTAAATCCATGTTACAATAGGGAGCGCACGAGTAGATTCAACAAACGGATGACGACGTTTAAAAAATGTCTCGTATGCGTTTATATACCATTCATACGATTGCGATGAAACTTAAGTGAGTTGCTGAGCACGCTCCCACGGATATTTCTGAGATGGTAAGTCCATCTTACAATAGTTTAGTGGCTGTTAACGGAAAAGGAAAAAATAATTGTTTATCCAAAAGCACTTCAACAAACAAAGTTACAACGCCAACACTTTCTTTGATTGGCATCGCAAAGCACGCCGGGTACAGCTAGTAGATAAATAAATACAGAAATAAGGCCAGGGCTTATGGTGATACCCGGTGGCCTGTTAATCTCCCAATCTGTTTATGATAGATTTGGTTACCTGGTGTTTTATGGTACATTTGTGATGCCTTACTTTTAATACGTATTGTGATCAAAGGGAACTGATAAATGATCTGCGTGTAGTTGAGCGTTACGTAGAAACCACTCAGCTCCTGATATCGTACGCAGTGCTCGATTCTGAATAACCTGCAATTTGTTTAGACAAATGCCTCAATCTGTACGATGACAATATTTATACAAAACATTTGGAAATATATTCATTTTGCTATTTACATGTATCTCTTTATTATGGGCTATGGGAGGTCGAAAAATAGTCGCTCTCGATGTTCTAAGGTCAGTAGCAAAGTGATTAAAATCTGTGAAATAATACTTGACATGTACACATTAGGACGCCACCCGAGTAACACCGAGTTCACAAGCTTATTACGAGGGCTGTTTTTTAAGTAAGGGCCGTTTGTTTTTTAAAGCCCGTAGTTAGTGCACATGCCGCAACAAGCGTGCGCGCTACCTCCCGGCATCCTTTGCGAACAAGCAGGCGTCAGTTGCAGCTGTGTAGCTAACCTGTACGCTGAACTGTGCATCTTTACAATGTTCAAGATTATTGATTCGCCCGCCGCTTGTGAGGAACGATCTGTGATATGTTTTTGAGTGCAAGAAACATGTCGGCTACAGACATTCATGGTCAGCTTTGTGAGGTGTATGGTGATAAAGCACTGACGGAAGGTAAAAAGCGAAAATGGGTACGCGAGTTCAAAAATGGCCGTGAAAATGTTCATGACGATGAACGCACAGGTCGAGCATCGGTGATCCTAGATTTCCACCTCTTTTCGCAGCTGAAACGTCACCTTGGTGGGAAGCGCTTCGCCGACGATGAAGAAGTGAAAACAGCCGTGAATTCTTGGTTGTCAGAGCAGGCGCAAACTTTTATACTGAGGGATTTCAGAACTTAGTTTTAAGGTATGACAAGTGCCTAAATAAACAAGGCAACTATGTAGAAAAAATAGAGGAAGGTATGTAAAACCTAAAAATAAATTTGGTTTCAAAATAAAATGTCCGGTTAATTTAAAAAAAAAATATGACAAGCATTACAGTTCTTTTTTTCGTGTAGCCTACTGAGAGGCCGAGTGCAGGTCTTTCTAGTCGACGCCCGTGGGCGACCTGCACGTCGGGATGAGAGATGGAAGGGATGAAGATGAATGAAACTGGGCAAGGATGTGGAAGGAAGCGGCCGTGGCCTGTCAGAAGGTACTGTCCCAGCATTTGCCTCGTGTTGAAAATGGGAAACCACGGAAAACCATTTCAAGGACTGCCGACGGTGGGGCTCGAACCCACGCGTCTGCCAAGTCAGCAGAGAGCTTGGCCCCTTGACCTAACGCAGCGCTTTATCCCGCGTAGCCACTACTGTCGGTGGCATTACAGTAGTCGCATATGACGTGTAACACCTGACATAGAAGAAACCTCACGTGAAATTGTTGATACACCGGTATTTTATACTATTATTGGCACAAATATTAATCTATTGTAAAAGGGAGTGTTTTACAGATATTGTAGTTTATAATACGGAACTCATTTTATTAGATGATTTGTAGCTTCCACCAGCACTAGCCTAAATAAAGAATACGATATGGATCAACTAGATTAATAGACGCGACACCGCTCATATCCTTAAATTCCTTATAAACAGATCCTCTTGATTCACAGACCAGCACGTAATTTCATATGGATTCTGTTAAAATGAGTCATATTGATATGATAAATATCGTTTAAAATGATAATCTGGTAGGAGAAATTTCCACCTCACCCAGGACTCGAACCCAAGATCTCTAGATTCACAGTCATACGCAATAACCCCACGGCTATTTCGACTACGCAACTATTGTGCACAAGATGGTGACTTATTTCCACGTTCCAATAATACTGCATTACGGAATTAAGTTTCATTTATATTTTGCTTGTTTCGATAATGTTCCTGAGTGACATTGAGTTTAAAATGCCTTATGCCAATGCAATGCCGACTGCTTACAATGTTTGATATTAAGGCATTTTACCATTTAAAAATACTGATACGAAGACTTCGAACATGTACCTTGTCATTTGTTTTAATCACTTGACACCAGAGTTCGCATGAGCGTTTTCCGTTCAGTATGCCATATACATTCCACATGGCCGAGAATGCGTCATGGAATCAATTTTCGACACCGCGCGCTGATTGTTTCTTATACCAGTGCCAGCTGGATCGATCGATCGACTTGGCAGTGCGTCTTATACTTCCGTTCGATCCACCACTGCCAGCTAGGGCACACTTCCATTCGATCGATCGAGCGGGCAGTGCATACTTCCGTTGTCCACCACTGCCAGCTAGTACACTTCCGTTTGATCGATCTAACGGGCAGTGCATACTTCCGTTGTCCTGCACTGCCAGCTACTACACTTCCGTTTAATTGATCGAGCGGGCAGTGCATACGTCCGTTCGATCCAACACTGCCAGCTCGATCGTTCCGATCCACTTCCGTCCCCAATTTTCAAAATCACTCCCACAAAACTATCCAGCAACCGAGCGGAAATATGTTACACATTAAAAAAAACGGCCCCTACTTAAAAAACAGCCCTCGTACATGTATGAATGAACACATGTGTGTGGACCACTTAATCTTATGCTGATACAATATTAGATGTCGGGCTTTCATACACGTCCTTTAGATAGCCCGCCATTAGGCTTGGCACAGTTTCAGAACAGTAACACCGGATGACCGATTGGAACACACCGGGACAAATAAAGTAGCTAATAAAATACCAGTGGATAACATAGTGGTAATGTACACGACGCGTAGCTTTGTTCTGTAACAATCAATAGCTATATGTCCATTCCCATTTCAGCTTGGCACTTCAATAAAAACATTCGTAAATCAAACTGTAGAGACAAACATGACCCCAGTTGATATTACCATGTTCACCTTGGTGCGGACACACCCAATGCCGTAACTCGTGGCGGAGTGGTTAGCGTTATTGGTTGCCATCTCTAAGAACTCCCGTTGGAATTCCTGCTCTGCCAACGAAAGATCCCAAAGTCTAAACGCCTGAGCTTACATGAAAAACTTCCGACAGGGGCAGTTAACGAGAAAACATATACCGGTAGCCTACTATTCTATACAAATAAATATCTATTATACAGTGAGATTCTTTTGCTGGGGTGGGGCCGGTGGCTGAATGCCGGGCGCGCGTGCCTTCCGCCTGCCAACCGAGCTCGGCCCGCAAGATTGCGCGAGGCCGAGGCGATCTAACCAGGGTCATTAAAGTCATTAAGTCAGTAAACTTTCATCAACAAGGGTGTGTAGTGTCAGCGCACAGATAAGAAGATAACATAAACAACATCTTCATGCAAGATTTAATTAAAGAAGCACAGATGTTTTTTTTTTCTTGGGAATCTAGATGACCTCAAGTCACCGGTTAAAGGTTAGAACTTATCTTTTCACAGAAGATACAAAAAATTTTCTCCTTCAGCTGACAGAAGTTACATCGTTACATTATGTAGCTATTCCTGCACCCCCTGCGTGTTTACTGTAATTAATCGAAGAATGGATCTAACCCCTTTTGATGTTCTATTGTGGGTTAAATTAAAATAGAAAGTGTACAGATCAATTACCCGTATTCTAGTGGAGCTCGAGAACAATATACGGCAGTAGATATCCCTCACGACCGAAGAGAATCACAGCGTGTAAACGCTAATTAATTTACACGGTACAACGCCTGTCTGTCAGCTGAAGGACACTCTCAGCATCTCCTGTGGATAGGTAAGTTCTTTAATCATGATTTGCTGGTGAATTTACCTTTAATTATTGTACTTTGATACAGTTTCCACCTGTGCGCAATACGCGGTGCGAGCTCGGTTGGCTCGCTGAAGGCGCGCGCTCCCGGCAGCCGGCCGCCGTCCCCACTCCAGCAAAAGAATCACCCTGTACTGCCAGTTATATTTGAAATTGACTGGCTGCGTGGCTCAGCGGTAACGTTCTCGCTTGATTGCCCAAAGTTACAGGATCGAATCCTGGCGCAGTCAGCTGGCATTTGAGGGTGCGCAAATGTAAGGGATTCGTGCCAGTAGATTTACTGGCGCGCTAAAGATCGCCTTCGGGGCAGAATTCCGGCACCCCGGCGTCTCTAAAAGCCACAGTAGTTAAAAGGGACGTAAAACCAATAGCTAGATCTATATTTAAAATTAGTTTCAACCAACCAATAATACGAATGCATCACGACTAATGATTGATCCGATTCTGGTTCAATGGCTTAAGTATCCGTTTAAAGATGAAATGGAGAATTAGGTAGATATTTATGTCACATATTCTCTAAGTGGTAGATTGTGAAAAGTTGCGTGAACAAGTAACGAAAGTGGTCTAAGTGACAGGAGCAGTGAACGAGAGTCTGGCAACACCGATTCATCATATCATCACATGACGACATACTCCAGGTCTCGTTGGACTGACGGACACATACACACATTTATAGAAAGCTTTCCAGTCGGTCAACACAAATTGTGCCTAATTAAATTAGGCGGAAAAACATGTATTTATACACTCAAACATGAAATAAATATTTATCACAAAATAACACGCTCCTATGTACAAAAAATGGGGAGGGTTACTTAATTGTGTCGATCGTCAAGTGATCATCATCACATCCTGCTCACTTGGGCGTAGATCATGTACGATGTTCATGTATTACACTCATGCACAAATTTAAACAGCTGGCCTATTGCAATGTGGCTATCTTATCAATAGACCACCAGTTTGAATAGGAACGGTTGAATTAGAATCTTAAATAACAAAATAGTCGTCTCCGTAGCGTAGTGGTCAGCATGGTTAGCTGCCGCCCCGGAGGTCCTGGGTTCGATTCCCGGCTCTGCCACGAAATTTGAAAAGTGGTATGAGGACTGGAACGGGGTCTACTCAGCCTTGGGTGGCCCAAATGAGTAGAGGGGGTTCGATTCCCCCTCAGCCATCCTCGAAATGGTTTTGCGTGGTTTCCCACTTCGTCTTCGGGCAAATGCCGGGATGGTAACTTCTTCAAGGCCACGGCCGTCTCCTTCCCTCTTCCTTGTCTATCCATCCTAACCATCCCTTACCTTCCCTCATGAGGCCCCTGTTCGCTTTGCAGGTGAGGCCGCCTGGGCGAGGTGCCAATCCCACCTCACCAGTTGTATCCCTTCCGATTCGATGTTCCCAGCTCTAGGACACTGCCCGTAGAGGCGGTAGTGGTGAGTTCCCTCGCTGAGTCCGTGGGTACCACCAACCTGGAGGGTAAACGACTAAAAAAAAAAAAAAATTAAAAAAAAAAAGTGTAGACAACATTATTCCTGAAGTTAGCCACTATAATAATACAATGGATCACAGGTTAACATACTTAAACTACATTAATAATAACGCAAAAACTAAAGAAGTACTTCAAACCCAATGAACAATAATATTTGTAAATAAGATTGCCACGTTACACAATTTTTTATTGTATATGTAATTATGCATAAGTGTAATAGATAAACATCGTACATTATCTAAGCTTAAGTGGGCAAGATCTGATGATGATCGTTTTACGATCGAAACATGTCATCCAATTTTGTTCATAAAAGCGTGTTATTTTGTGATATATATCTTATGTAATATTTCTTTCAGGTTAGAGCAGGCCACGCCAACACAGGTGCTTCGCGAGCACCGGCCGGCACCTGCAAAAGCACCGGTGCTCTGCTGCTCTCGTGCAGCGCTTAGCGAGACGAGAATAGTGTTGTTTGATGAATGGGGCTGGGCAAATCAGCACGCGTCAGGTGGCGTACCGGTTTGAAAACGAATAATAATAATGTCAATTTTGCGTTCAGACAGAAATAATAGTTTTATTGCGCTTCTGATTTGCACTAATTTTCAACATTTATTGTTTATATTGGCATCGCTTTGAAGCCACTATTACTCGATATTTGGAACAATGGTTTTGGCAGTTGAATTCCAGAGTATAGCTTGCAAGGAAGCTAAGGAAGACAAACTTGATTTTTAGCCTACTTTCGATTTTTGCAAAAAATGAAAGTAGACTTATGAGATCAACACAGGGCGAAAAAAGTGTGTCTGTGTGTGTGTGTGTATGTGTGTGTGTGAGTCTGTGTGTGTGTGTGTCTGTGTGTGTGTGTGTGTGTGTGAGAGTGTGTGTACTCTGAATGTCTGTCCCCCCCTATCAATTCGAACACGGTGAATGCGAATTGAACGAAATTTGGTACAAAGGTAGCACTAGCAAAGGACACCTCAGTGTCATGTTTTATATCGCCGCCATCTTGACGGAAACGTAATGGCGGCCACACAAATGTTCAAAGCTTAAATCATATTACGACTAACGTAATCATCCGATCTCTACCAAATTTTGCAACGACATACCTTTATGGGGGGAGCATCCTTTGACCAAACCAATAGGTCATCAGCATAATAGTTTGCGGATGGCGGCCATCTTTGTGTGAAAATCGATTCCCCCTATTAATTCGAACACGGTGCAACCAAATGGAACGAAATTTGGTACAGAGGTAGTACTAACAAAAGGCACCTCAGTGTCATGTTTTATATCGCCGCCATCTTGACGGAAACGTAATGGCGGCCACACAAATGTTCAAAGCTTAAATCAAATTACGATTAACCTAATCATCCGATCTCTACCAAATTTTGCAACAACATACCTTTATGGGGGGAGCATCCTTTGACCAAACCAATAGGTTATCAGCGTAATAGTTTGCGGATGGCGGCCATCTTTGTGTGAAAATCGATTCCCCCTATTAATTCGAACACGGTGCAACCGAATGGAACGAAATTTGGTACGGAGGTAGTACTAACAAAAGGCACCTCAGTGTCATGTTTTATATCGCCGCCATCTTGACGGAAACGTAATGGCGGCCACACAAATGTTCAAAGCTTAAATCAAATTACGATTAACCTAATCATCCGATCTCTACCAAATTTTGCAACTACATACCTTTATGGAGGGAGCATCCTTTGACCAATCTAATAGGTCATTCACCTGATAGTTTGCGGATGGCGGCCATCTTTATGTCAAAATTGATTCCCCCTATTAATTCGAACACGGTGGAACCGAATGGAACGAAATTTGGTACAGAGGTAGCACTAGCAAAGGGCACCTCAGTATCATGTTTTATATCGCCGCCATCCTGACTGAAACGTAATGGCGGCCACACGAATGTTCAAAGCTTAAATCAAATTACGATTAACCTTATCATCCGATCTCTACCAAATTTTGCAACTACATACCTTTATGGAGGGAGCATCATTTGACCAATCTAATAGGTCATTCACCTAATAGTTTGCGGTTGGAGGCCATCTTTATGTCAAAATTGATTCCCCCTATTAATTCGAACACGGTGGAACCGAATGGAACGAAATTTGGTACAGAGGTAGTACTAGCAAAGGGCACCTCAGTGTCATGTTTTATATCGCCGCCATCTTGACTGAAACGTAATGGCGGCCACACGAATGTTCAAAGCTTAAATCAAATTACGATTAACCTAATCATCCGATCTCTACCAAATTTTGCAACTACATACCTTTATGGAGGGAGCATCCTTTGACCAATCTAATAGGTAATTCGCCTAATAGTTTGCGGATGGCGGCCATCTTTGTGTCAGAATCGATTCCCCCTATTAATTCAAACACGCTGAAACCAAATGGAACGAAATTTGGTACAGAGGTAGCACTAGCAAAGGGCACCTCAGTGTCATGTTTTATATCACCGCTATCTTGATGGAAACGTAATCGCGGCCACCCAAATGTTAAAAGCTAAAATGTAATTACGACCAACCTAATAAGCTAGTCTCTACCTAATTTTGCAACACCATATCTTTATGTGGGAAACATATTCTGACCAAACTGCGAGAACATCAGCCCAATAGTTTGCAGATGGTGGCCAAGTATGTGTGCAAATCGATTCCCCCTATCAATTCAAACACGGTGAAACCGAATTGAACGAAATTTGGTACAGAGGTAGCACTAGCAAAGGGCACCTCATATTCATGTTTAATATCCCTATAGCACGTTGTATTTCAACAAGCTCCTACAACCAACATTCAATCATACTCCTTGAAAAGGACAAAGAGTTATAACAATACCCATGCTTTTAGGAGAAAGTAGGCTATATGTTCTTTACTGAACATCTTGTTTTTTTTTGTTTTGCTTTGTTAATATTCATAATTGAAAACATTTGTTCACAAACGAACGTTGTTCCGAACATAGCAATAAATTTCAGGGCGAGGGCATGAATCCTAGAGAATTCTTGTTCCTCAACGCCTTTATCAAATGAGAGCAAATCACCATTGTAATGGTAATAGCGGTCTGTCAAAATTGAAACGCACTGTAGTTTTATCAGCTCAACTTGGAGACTTGATGGGGCATCCTCTGGGCACATCGAAAAGGGCGTCATTAAAACTTAAAGTGTTAGTTTTACTTGTTTTATTTCTTCAAACCTATCTTCAAATTCTCTATGCAATGACTGACACGCTCTTGTGTACTCACTGATGTGCTCATATGTACTTAAATTCAAGGATTTTAGAGGAAAATTGTCCCAATTTCCTTCTTGTAGCCGACTTTTAAAAAGCACAAGCTGCAGTTTGATACTATTTATACGGTCACACATGGTACTGATTAATTTATTTTTGCCTTGCAACGAGATATTTAAATCATTTAAATACCCCGTGAATTCTTCCATGAAAGCGAGGTTAGAGATCCATTGCTCGTCATTCATGTCAGACTGTGCTACCGCCACTACACGGGGAGGAAAGAGGGGAGGGAGGGGAAAAGCACCGGTGCCACTCCATGCTACACAGGGGCAGGCAAGCACTGAGTGCTCGCGTTGGCGTGGCCTGTGTTAGAGTATATAAATATTCGTTTCCCCGCCTAAAGTAATTAAACACAATTTGTGTTGACCGACAGGAAAGCTTTCTTTAATAGAAACAGCCAACACTGAAAAAAGCTTCTATCACATTAAGAAATACGTACACACAGAGACACCTGTGAGCCAAAGCCGAAACCAGACATGAGATTTGTAAAATATATCCGTTATAATATTGCAATCAGGGTAATCTGTGATTGCAATGTCCAACGACTCCATAACTTTCACGACTGTGCAGCAAATATCACAGCAGTTAAAAGGAACCTTAAACGTAAATCATGTTACCATTACATGGAGGGAACGACTCTTCCACACATCAGCACTGAGTAAGACCTCGTGTTAAACTTGGAATCATTCCGGATGGTCACCTCAACGCGGAATGAAGTCAGCAGAGAATGTCTCCACTGATTCCACAATTAATCTGTTGTTGCAGTGAATTATCCGTCCCTGTCGGAAGTAAGTAAGCGGATATATGCGCGTGACTAAAGCCGATTTTCCTCTCATGAGGGACTTGCCGTCAATGTTCACTGCTACTTAATTGAGGATTTGCCTTTAGCTGATGGATCTGCCAGTGAATTTTTTGACCTGCCACATGCAGAGTATATTATTTAGTGAGTAATATGAGAAATTATTTTCTGCAGCTATCACTGATATATCTCCGACAATAATTACGGATAGTCTGGGTTCCGAAGGATATCCTAGGAATTAGTTCGAACCATGGAATTGGTCGTGTTTCCTGCACTATTTTAGGAACCCGTAGAAAGCAACGTTATTCCCTATCTTGAAGACCATAGTCTCATATTCGCATCCTATGTTTCTTATACACTAGTACAGACAAAGCAACATGATCGAATCCTGGCGTAGTCAGTTGGCGTTTGAGGGTGTGCAATTGCGATGGAGCCGTGTCAGTAGATATACGATAAAGAACCAATTTAGGGCAAATCTCCGGTAACCATGGCAAGAGAATCTCAGAGGTCCATTTCTGTAAGACGCAATGCAGTTCCATTTATTACATTACTGTGAAAGTTTGCAAATGGCTATAAGGTTATCACGGAACCAAATTAAGCTGTAAGATTCATCAATATACATAATGCGCTTGAGGAGGTCAAGGGCTACCCTAATATTTTTTCACGCAATTTACACGTGCGATATGTCGTACAGGTCTATTATATCTCCAAAGAGCAACATTATTTTCAACAATTCCTGAATTGAAATACTATTTTATGGCTTTTAGGAATTCGGGCTATTGGAGGCTAAAAACCCTGAATTTTCATGCACCACAAGCCTTTATAATTTATTAAAGAGTTCATCCTGTGGATTTGACATAACGGCGAGGGTCAGTTTTTATGTGACGTGTATTGCTTTTCGTCTACGAGGTTTTCAAATTAAATTTCACGCCTGGAAGTACACGTTAGGTAAATTTAGTTTGAGAGCACATTTTAACTAATCGTTTTTCTTTGTTGACAAACAGATCCCATGCCCCTAACCATTGCAACAGTAGCTCTGGTTATTAATACCGAAGACCGTTCGAAGAATGAGAACTCCTGCTAGCAATTAATATGTCTCACAGATAGTATGTACTGGTTTTGCCATCAGATTCGTGAGACATATCACATTAATGTAGGCCTACGGTAATATAAATAGTATTTAATAAATAACTTAAATTAAATTATTATTAATATTATTACTACATACAAAGCAACGCCGTTGAAATACAGCTATAAGTCTGGTAGATTCCCATCCAAACTGCCCGGGGTCGTTTGCCGCTTCTGCAACGGAAGATTTCAGTAAAGGGAGTGAAGACAACAGATAGGAATAATAGTTTCACGTACAAATCTCATCCATTCAGAAAGTTGGCGTCTTAGTGTGTTTAAAAAGATAGGCGTCAAGTATTATTATACATTCTGTAATCGCTTTGCAACTAATTAAGTTTAGAACATGTTTCTCCTTGTCTCTAATGTTGTTCAAGTGGAAGATCAAGTCTTGCTAAACTTGTTGGTTGGTTGGTTCCTTAGTTTAGGGGCTGCGACTACGCGGTCATGTAGCCTCGTGTACTTTGGGTGTGTGTAGAATTTGTCTGATAACCGGTGTTAATTGTGATGGCTGTATTAGTGTGTGTTATCTGTGATTCAGACGATTGAAGCCTCCGTGGCTTGGGCGGCAGCACGCCGGCCTCTCACCGCTGGGTCCGTGGTTCAAATCCCGGTCACTCCATGTGAGATCTGTGCTGGACAAAACGGAGGCAGACAGGTTTTTCTCCGGGTACTCCGGTTTTTCCTGTCAAAATTTCATTCCAGCAACACTCTCCACTATCATTTCATTTCATCTGTCATTCATTTAATCATTGCCCCAGAGGAGTGCGTCAGGCCTCGGCAGCCGGCACAGTTCATATCCTCACCGCTAGATGGGGGCTTCATTCATTCCATTCCTGACCCGGTCGGAGACTGGAAGCAGGCTGTGGATTTTCATTTTTCATCTGTGATTCAGACGATTAATTTTTTCAAGTGGCTACTAAATGCCGTCGCAGTCAGCAGCTGGTGGCGAACGCTGGAACTAATATAGCGTTTTAAAACTAACCTACAAATTTTAGCTTCCACAAGTGTAGTTAGTGGAAGGTTCTTTTTCATGCCATGAATCTATGACATGCGACCACTGGCTTTACTTCCCCTCCCAAGGAAGGCATTCTGAAGGATTTTTAACGCTCTTAAAAATCCGATGACTTCGGCCGGGTTTGAACTCGCGATCTTGGGCATAGAAGCTCAGCATGCTACCAACTACGCCACCGAAGTCGCTTTTCTAAACTTAGTCCAACAGTATAGAATACAGGGATGTACAAAATTCAAGGATTTTGGATATTAGGTTGTGTAATATACACATAATAGTCCGCCTCGTTGCGTAGTGGCTAGCACTCTTGGCTGTCACTGCGGAGGCCCGGGTTCGATTCCTGGTACTGTCAAGAAACGTAATTCTGGTCTTAGGGGTGGAACGGGGTTCACTCAGCCTCGTGAGACAAATATGAGAAGGGGCGAATTCGATTCCCACCTCAGCCAACCTGGAAATGGATTTCCGAGGTTTCCCACTTCTCTCCAGAATAATGCCGGGATGGCTCCTAACTTAAGGCCACGACCACTTCATTCTCCATACTCACCTGAATTACCAATACACACTAATACAGGCACCACAGTAATACAGGTTATCAGACTAATTCTATATATTCATACACACACCCAAGTACACAGGGCTAAAATGACCACGATGTCCAATCCCCTCAAATGAAACAACCTCTACAACGATTATAATTGAAGGTTTTCGGCTACAAGGTCGTACAACGCTTATCTTGTTGTTCTTATTTCATTTAAGGACTTGCGACATTTTGATCATCATCCCCGTGTACTTGGTTGTGTATTTAATTCGTCTGATGACCTGAATTTCTTTGATATCTGTAGTGTGTGCAGATTTATTAAGAACAGGGATGGGTTAAGTGTCATGGGACTTGAAGTAAGGTATTGTCCTGGCATTTGCCTGGAGGGAGTGCGGTAAAACCCGGAGAAAAACACACTCCGTATCTTTATTGACACATAACATTTAACACGTCAAACTGGCTTTTATCACATTCGCCATTAATAATTGGGAATTATAGAAACTCGCCGGTTAATTTGATAAATATTCAATAATTTGGCCCATTTAACAAATTTACTGGTGATTATTTATAATAACCGGTAATTATACATAATCACCCCATCAATCACTTTTACCATAACATATAATGTGCTTTGACTAATCACGAGACTTGAAACAACGTCGATAATTAGGTCATGGTTGGATGTGACGAGATGTCATTTCCTTTCATTTCAAGGGTTGTCAGAGTCCGGGTTAGACTAGTGCTGTGGAGTGCCCATCATTGTTCAAGTTCCGGAGTGCATTGCCGGGGAGTCACATTTCACTTGTCATCTCTTATCCATGTCTAATTCATACTCCATGGATATCTGACACTCTGTGCACAATGGGATGCAGAGAACTCGACTTCAAATCCTGGCCTGAGCGAGTGTTATCATTGACAAATACATTTTGAAACCCAACATTTCCAAGGACGGTCGCCTCCGCAGCGTAGCGGTCAGCATGATTAGCTGCCACCCCGGAGGTCCTGGGTTCGATTCCCGGCTCTGCCACGAAATTTGAAAAGTGGTACGAGGACTAGAACGGGGTCTACTCAGCTTCGGGTGGCCCAAATGAGTAGAGGGGGTTCCGTGGTTTCCCCACTTCGTCTTCGGGCAAATGCTGGGATGGTACTGTACCTTTATAATAGGATGATCCACCAATATCCTCCGGCTGGAAATAATCTGGGATTGTAGCATCTTGAAGTCCCGGCTAAAAACGACATGGTGCCACTTGGCGAAAACACTCAGAATAAGGGACAGGATTTTCTCAGACGGAATGTGCTGCAGTATCTAACTACAGAACAGTAGGGTCATCGAACTATTTAGGATAAAGAGAGTCTCAAAAAATCTCGGGCGTAAGGATGCGGATTAGGTCCCTTGGGAACTTCCACCCTACAGGATATTCCTCTACCATCTAACTACAAATATAATGCCAGTTTCCTATAAAACAATCAGGAAATCGTCAACACGAATCCGTCTATTTATTATCAAAAGCAATACACTTCTCGTGTCGTCGAGCTTCGATTAAACGCTCTAAAAAAACACAATGAAATAAATAAGAATGACCAGGTGTCATTAATCCACATAAAAATACAAATCGTTTCCTTAAGAAACCGTAAAAACTGTTACGTGTAAGCTTCAATAAGCTTCTATACAGCGAACAACTGCTGTGCCCTAGGTGACGGGAGTTTATAACAAGAAAAATGTTATAAGCTAAAAATTTAAATAATCCCAAAAATAAATGACGTTACCCCTGACGTAGAACTCCGTCATTACAAATACTATTCATTACTCTATACAATTTATCTCCCACACCCTAGCATTAAGATTTCTTCCTCTAAGAAGAATCTCTACACAACTCTAAAGTTTAAATTAAAAAATACCACTCGGCATGCCGGAAGGCGGAGGTAGATTTCACCGGGCAAACTAGGCGATAGGCTATAATAGGCAAAATAAGCAGGTTTTCGTAGGAGGATCAGACCTCATTTATTGCGAGAATGTATTTTACAATTGGCGGTTAATTAACTTTTTTTCGTCTTTCTATGCATATTTTTAACATTTTATTTTCTTATGGGGATGGTAACCTTCTTGTCATTTGGGGTTCATTTTTATTATACTTGTGATCACACTGTCCTTATGCAAGGTTTGGAACTAATGTGTAACTATCTAACAGTCTGTTACTTCTTCACGCAAAATTTTATCTCCCGCATAGATGTTGGTTGGTTCCTCAGTTTAGGGGCTGCGACAACGTGGTCATGTAACCCCGTGTACATTGGGTGTGTGTAGAATCTGTCTGATAAACGGTGTTAATTATGATGACTGTATTAGTCTGTAATTCAGGTAAGGTCTGCAGAGGTCAATTTTAAGTAGTAGTACCTAATTTTGTACCAAATACTACCGTCAACGACACCTAGCTGTGAACTTGGCTGCTAGATGCCACCGCAACCAGCAACTCGCAACGAACGTTGTAACTTCCCCTCCGAAGGAAAGCATGCTGAGGGATTTTTAGCGCTCTTAGAAAATCCGGCGACTTTGGCCGGCTTTGAACCAGCGACCTTGGGCATAGAAGTTCAGCATGCTACCAGTTAGCCGCTTCCGTCATAGTCAGATGGAACAAGAAGTTCCGTGACGAACTAAAGAGCCTACTTTTCTTAAAATTAAGATTCATACCAATGATTAATCTACAGTATATGAACCTATCTAGAATAATGACGAAATTAAGTTGGTAATATCGAAATGTATTATTAGTTCGAAATACTGTATACTAGGCATAATGTAGCCTAATAGAGCAATACAGTTGGCAGCCCTGGTGACTGAATATATTCTTAATTCCATCTCTTAAGGTACATAATACAAAATGTGGTCGAAGTCCAAAGGACGTTACATGGAGTTAGACATTGGATCTATTAGTACACGTAAAAGCATGTTGGCAACAATGTCATGCGAGTGTTGGTCAGAAATAATCTGAAATATTATGATATCTTTTTTTGCCAATTTTGGATGAAATCCATTTGTTGGTATAGAAGTTAAATGTATTTTAAAATTGGAGTTATCATCAGGCATAGAATCATGCTGGCAGCACTGACTTATATTACTTACTCCAAATTAATCTAGAATGTCAGCTGCTATACGTGTGCAAAGTATAGAGCTGTTGGCTTGCTTACTTTCTGATATATTGATATTAGGGTAAAAAATATAGACACCATTTATTAACAGTTGGCAGCCCTGATTGCTCTTAAGAATACTCGTAGTCATATCTGTTATGTTACACATAGCACATACGAAATTTGGTTGAAATCCAACTGACAGTATAGAAGTTAAATGTATTTAAAAATTGGTCCTATCAGCAGGCTTAGAATCATGTTGGTAGAACTGACGTATATAAGTTACTCCAAATTAATGTAAAATGTCAGGTAATATACGTGTGCATAGTTTAAAGCTGTCGGCTTGCATACTTTCTGATATATTGGTATTTGGATAAAAAATAGAGAGAGCAATTATTAACAGTTGGCAGCCCTGGTGGCTCTTAAGAATACACTCTGTCATATCTGTTTATGTATACATATTACATACAAAATTTGGTTGAAACCCAATTGATAGTGTAGAAGTTATATGCATTTAAAAATTGGACCTATCAGAAGGCTTAAAATTATTTTGGCAACACTGTCATGTATGGCCTCCTGGAAATTAAACTGAAATAGTATTATCTACATGTGTGCCAATTTTGGAATAGCTCCCATGTATACCTTCCAAGATATCCAACATGGAGCTCACATTTCTAGTGCGTTTTTTAGCAGTTGGTAGCACTGACATCTTTAACGAACTCGACCGAGATTTTAATGGGATACTTATTATGTAAAAAATTCAAACTTATTGGGGAAAAATTACGGCAGTTATCGTGTCCACAAGAAACTGATATACATATATACATATATATATACATACATAAATTATATATAAACTTTTGAACTGACGGTGGTTTTGGGGTCTGGGGGATGTGAGACGCGAAGATATGTAGAAATTTTTCGGAAGTCGAAACATGGGACGCATTGCAATAGTTAGCTTTCTAATGAAATCTACCTAAAAAATAAAACACTCCTAAATCTACTTACGAATCTATCTGAAATATATTTAATACAACATTCTATACAATGAAAATAACCACGTCGTAGTTCATCAACTACTTACTTAAATCAAAAATATATACAACGCGTTCCTTCCTTTCTTCCGACAATACAACATGTAATTGTCCTTCTACTTCACTCCTGCCTCTCAACGGGCTTCAGAAAAATATGACTTCACTCTACTATGTCTTGTTCGTGGTTTGCGTTATAATCTGGGATTCTATAATCCATACAATTAAGTAGAGACTATCTCAAAAAACCTCCTACAACTTATCTGTTCATGAAATAAATATACTTAATAAAAATACACATTTCCACTCGTCGAATAATTACCATAAATGAAAACATTAAGAAAAGAACCATTTAATAGACCTCAGTTTACTGTCAGCTTCAACAAAGATCCATTAAACCCTATAATTTCTATCAGATTTAACTTCATCCAGGATCCGCTGTCCTGTGAATTTCAAGGAGTTTCAACTATATTGAGATTATTTCAATAACATCCACAATTAATAAACTTCCATAACATTTCTCTCATAACTTCTTACTTCCATGAAATACACGCGTCTGTCACTACAGACATTTCTACAAAAATAGATCAATGGCTACACACTGGCTCATTGTCTCACAACAAATACCTCCGCCTACAACGGGAATAATAAATCTCATCCATCGAGATACTTCGCAATTCCTTCAATACAATTCTTTTCTCTATACTTTCCAATAATAAACTCTTCTTTCAGTTACTACAATCTTAATAACCATATAATAAAAATACTGGTTCTCTCCATGAATCAATTTAATAGGTAACGCGATAAAATGATAACCTTCAAATAAAAATCTTATTTCTTTGCCTGACTCACATTTCTTAAAAACCTTTCAACAAACTGTAACATTCCCTCAATTCCTTCATTACATTCTTTCTTACTTCAAAATGCGCCATCGTTCGTATTTGTTAATTCCACATTATAATTCTTTACAGATTCTTTCTTTACTGTCATTTCAACAAATTACAATACTTTAAAAAACATTGCTTACAAAATTTCTTCACTAAATCTGTTTCATTATTTCTCAGATCGTGACTTTATATAGATCTCTACAATAGATCTTCCTGAATCGCATTCTTTGACATATACTTCCTATCACATACTTGGAAAACATTTCCATCATTACATTCATTAATAAAACATAGATATCGTGCGATTTAAAACACGTTTGAATTTTACTATAACTATTCTGAACTAAACTATAAAATTTCCCTTCAAATTTCGAATATTGCAAAAATCGAAAAATCGAAATAAAAAATCCCTAAAATTCCGAAATCGTCGAAAAAATACGACCAAACATCCGCATGATGTTTTTACGAATATAAGAATGAAAACTGCAATAATCTAATAAACAATATAGAAAAATGGCATTCAACAATAGCTGTCAGATATTCAAGATATATACAATTCTACAAAGTGGGATGTTCAATGTTGGTCCGTGGCCTACCTTGTGCTGGGTTAAAGTTGACATGAAGCGGACTTCCATTGGTTACCCATTAGAAACGGAATGTTTCTAGCGGCTTAAGACTGCGTGATGTTCAGCATTCTTGTCCAATTCTCCCACCGAATAGCTCGTGCGGTCAGGTCTCGGGATACGAACTCGATCATCATCGTGCTGTCGCCCCCTTCCACCGATGACTCTTCTGGGTGAGATGGGATAGCCCTTTCTCTCTTCGGCGGCGGGTAATTCCCTGGCCGCCCTCGTCCATGAATTTCTTCTGGTCTTGTTTCCCCAAAGTTCCCAGTAGATCGTCATTTGAGATGGTAAAATGACTGATAATTGTAGAATTTCTATTATGGGAGTGATGAGATGTTAATCTCCCCCGAAATGTTGATGTTAAGTCATTTCGGATGTTCTTGATGCCATCATAGCGTCGTTCCCATAATTGTTTAGGCGTTCATCACGACGCTTGTAGAATCGTTAGGAAATTCCTCCCTCATCTTTTGGAATTTTACCATGCTTGAAGCTGTAGATTTGTTGTTTAATAATATAATTATTTCTTCGCTGAATGTCGACTTTTATGTTACTTGCACATTACTAAGTGCCTTCGATGAATATTTTCTATTTGCTTTGTTCAACTTGTAGAGTAGTTTGTTCGAACATCCTTCTGCTTCGAAGTCGTGGTTGATAAGAGTATCGCTGCCTCTTCTCTTTCCCCCGCGTCTAATTTCCAAAACCGCGTCTTTTCTCAATCCATGGCTCTGATTGGTTGCTTATAATAATTGATCAAACTCTTCATTAATTACTTAAATACTCGGCTGTAATTATAGTCAATCGTTCTTAATCATCATTCAACACTCTTCATGATGGTTTAATATAATAACTTTGCCCTAGTAATTATATATGTTAATTACTCTGCTGGTGTTAATTTTAATAAGGTGGCTTCTCAATGGTTCAAGTCGCGTGTCTAGCTCGCGCCACTTCCCCTTCTCCTCCTTCTAGCCACACGCCTCGCTTCTCTGACGGGGATCTTACTCGGGAGTCTTCGTTGCTGCTCGGGCTCTCTGTCGTCTCGGCTAAACAAGTTCCGAGTCCCCTAGCGGATACTAATCTGCTATTGGCTGGCCGAATTAAATCAGTTAATTCCTTCGCTCAACAAACCAGTTTTGTGTCAACTTGCAGCATCGATAAATTTAACATGGGCCAATTTACAAAACTTTCCACTAGATTTATGATTTTCTGTCTCGTCTCTCCAAACGAGTACAGTACCTACCGTAAGGCCACGGCCGCCTCCTTCCCACTTCCTTGCCAAACCCTCCCACTCTTCCTATCCTTTCATCAGGCCCCTGTTTGTCTGGGCGTCGTGCTGGTCACACACCTCAGTTGTATCCCTGTCCCATAGTCTCAAGCTCCAGGACACTGCCCTCAGTGGCGGTCGCTTAGTCCGTGGGAAAAACCGATCCTGGAGGGTAAAATGATAACGAAAAAAAAAAAAAAGATTTCCAAGACCACATTGATGCCAAATGGAGGATTTTAGCCATTACGTCGTGTATTGTACACAAAGGATAATTGACTACATGATGCATGCACCATAACGTGTTTGATAGTAAGTATAAACATCTCGCGGAGTAGTCGTGCGCGTTCAATCGCTCAAAATACCGACAGTGGAGTCTACGCTCGCTAAAGCGCATCGTTAAGCCATGGGGACAAGTTCTCTGCTGACTTGGTAGACGCGTGGGTTCGAGCCCCACCATTTACAGCCTATTTTCATTTTATGAAAAAAAAAAGCTTATGAGATCACCTTTTGTCCGTGTGTGTGTGTGTCAGTCCCCCTCTAATGATTTCTAAACGGCTGGAGCGATTACAATGAAACTCGGTAAGGTTATAGTAATATTACGGCCGACCCCGACCGTGTCCTTCAAATTTAATAACATCTCACGAATCCTACATGGCGGCTGTGTGAAATATTTCACAGGCATTCTCTATCTCCGAAACTATACTGATATCACCCTGAACTTTTTACGGTGATAAAGAGCACTACTAGCAGTTTACCTATGAGACTTTCAAAAACCTGTTAACTACAAACGAACATGGCGGCCAAACGAATTTGAAACTTTTAAATAGACTTTTCTCGCGATTTAACCAACCAAACGCAATGAAACTTGGGACAGCAAATGTTTGAATATATTGTAATGCACTGGCATCTAATTTAGTTCAATTGTTTATATATCCTGAAGATGGCGGTGTGCGAAATATTTCACCGGCATTCTATATCTCCGAAACTTTTGCTGATACCACCTTGATAGTTTGTACGATTATAAAAGGCACTACTGCAAGTTCATCTATGTAACTTTCAAAAACCTGAAAAGCACAAAACGAACATGGCGGCCAAGCGAAGTTGAATCATTTTAATAGACTTTTCTCGCGATTGAACCATCTGAGCGGAGTGAAATATGTTACAGTAAATGTATACACACATTTTAATGCACTGGCATCTAATTTAGTTCAATTGTTTTCTCAACCACAAGATGGCAGCTGTGCAAAATATTATTTTAAAACCTCTTTTTTATTTGTGTCCTAATCATGCGATTGAAGTTAGAATACTACACCTACACAATAATATTTAGACGGTTCTCAAAATCGACGAATGTATTACAGCAATCACACAGAAATGTTTGTTGATAGAGGCAATTAACATAAGTAGGATATATGAAAATAGGCTTTAGTTCTTCACGGATCTACTTGCTCAACACCCAGCAAATGCTGGGACGGTACCTTCTGAGAGACCACGGCCGCTTCCTTCCACATTCTTGCCCAGTTTCATTCATCTTCATCCATTCCATCTCTCATCCTGACGCGCAGGTCGCCCACGGGCGTCGACTAGAAAGACCTGCACTCGGCCTCTCAGGACGTCACACAAAAGAAAGAAGAAATCGCACACCATGACCGAGACGGGGAGGTGCAGTAAGTTTGGAGATCGGAGGTTTCCATGCCGCCACTAAGTGGCTATCCTAAGTAGTTAGTCCTCGTTTTCTTTCAACTCCCTCCAACCAAATGCCGGGATAGTACCTTATTTCCAGTCCCGGGGCAACAACTCATCTCAAACACTAACAATTTCAGTTAGGCACACTGTAAGAAATAAGTACGGTAGCGACGAACCTGCTGTATGGGAGTGAGAGCTGGGTAGACTCAGGATAAGCAAGAGGTAACTGATATGAAGGTAGCACGGAAGATTTGTGGGATAAATAGATGGGAGCAATGGCAGGAAGGTAGATGATGATGATGATGATGATGATGATGATAAATGTTGTTTTAAGGGCCCTAACATCTAGGTTATCGGCCCCTAATGGTTTGGGTGATAGTGAAAGATGAGGTGAGTATGAAAACTTTAACTATAATAGACTTACATACCAGAAGAAGAAATGGTAAACAAATAAAGGATAAGGCAGAAAAGAAAGGCCCCCAACCCTCAAAGAATGAGGATTCAAGGACTTGGAAGGAGAGCCATGAAAGGCAGATAGGAAAGGGAAAGAGGAGAGGGCCCGCCCCAAAGTCAGTGGAAAATGGGGAAAGAACGGACTCAGCTCAGGATCGTCAACTCCCTAAATCACCAGCCGTGAGGGTGTAGCAATATCCAGGGTGCACCAGAAGTGATGGGGCTACATACACCCTGTCTCCTTGAGGGCTTTGTGCAGAAGGCAGGAGATGACATGAAAAGAAAAAGGAGGCTGTCCGCTCGCAGAAGGAGCGTATCAGGAATGATGAGACAAGGGCCAATTTGGGGTGGGGGGAAGGAAGAGACTCCCTAGTCCTCGGATAGCCTAATACCGTCGGGGTCAGAAGAGAACAAGAGTTGACCAAGAGAGGTCGACAGGAAAGAAGATGGAGAGGAGCCCGTCACAGGTAAGTGGAAGCAATGCCGGACTCAGCTGGGGTCCCGTGGTTGCCAACCCTTGTCCCACTAGAGATGATCCCTTTAGGAGGGGGGGGGAGAAGGAGTGGGGGGGGGGGGATCAAGGTAGACCTACACGTAATGAAAAGATAAAGGCTAAGTTAGAAATGAACACGCTAGATAAAGTTGTTTGTATGAGCGAATTCAGATGGTGGGGTCATGTGAAAAGAGTGGGGGAGGAAAGATTACGTAAGAGGTTAATGAGTTTGGCTTTAGAGAGTAATAGAAGCAGATGTAGATCTAGGAGGCGATGGTTAGATTCAGTGTTGAATAAAATCTCTCAGTATGCCTTCCTTCGGAGGGCAAGAAAAGCCGGCGGTCCCATGGCATAGATTTATGGCATGATAAGGAACCTTCCACTAATTACACTTGTGTGAAGCTACATTATAGCTTATATTTGACTAACACTCTTAGGTTCCAATGTTCGTCGCCAGGAGCCGACTGCGTTGGCATCTAGTCGTTGACGGTGGCGTTTGGTAGCAAAAGTTGAAACTACTTGAATATCGAATGTTTTCAGTCCTTACTTGAATTAAGAAAAGAGATAACCGACACTAATTCAGCCATCACAATTAACACTGGTTATTAGACAGATTCTACACACACCCAAAGTACACGGGGCTACATGACCACGTTGTCGCAGCCCCTGAACTGAGGAACCAACCAACCATAATTTAGCGAGGTCATAAGGTAACGTCGCTGTATGGGATTACAAGATGAACGAGAAGAATTCGACAGTAGTAAGTCGAAGCAATGTTGCACTCAGTTGTGGTCACGTGCTAGTCAACCCTCGTCTTACAAATTGTGAGACCCTGAAGAGAAGGGGGTGCGGGGGGGGGGGGAGGGGGGGGAGGGGGAGGGGGAGAGGGATAACATTCTATAAAATAGCAAAAACATAAATATACAGTACGGGAAGCAGGTACATTAGAGCAGTCTGCAGACAACTCAACCTGAAATTGTATCATGCACGGTAAAAACCTCCCCCCCCCCCCTTTCACCCCACCCCTTACCAGTTGTAACCTTTAATCAGTGCTTTCCCTAAAACACAATTCAAGGTGATTAGTGAAACAATTTTTAGAACACATTATTATTACTAATAATCTGATGATGATCGCGTGACGATCGAAACAAGTCATCCAATTGAGTAGCAACCCACCCCCTCAATTCTTTATATATAAATGCATGGTATTTTGTGATAAATTTCTCATGTCATATTTATTTAGGTTAGGGCGTTTAAATGTTTGTATTCCCGCCTAATGCAATTGGCCACAATGTTTGTATTCCCGCCTAATGCAATTAGCCACAATGTTTGTATTCCCGCCTAATGCAATTGGCCACAATGTTTGTATTCCCGCCTAATGCAATTGGCCACAATGTTTGTTGACCGACTGAAAACCATTCTATAATACATCTAGGCAACACTGAAAAATGACTTCTAATACTTCAATATTAATTAGTTTGCAATGCCATATGTTTACAGCCTGCCGATCTGCACCAGCTTTCACTTAAACTGTCACCGAAGTCGATTGAAAGCAATGCGCTGTGTAGAAATTGGAGTTGGGGATATTACGGTACAGTGCTATTTCTTATCTCATATTCGCCAGTTTATTTACGCGAACATATGGACGGTGCACTTTCCATGTCGGTAATTTATATAGACATGTTGGATTTTGAGCGCATGCGCGAAGGTATCCTTACATAATTGGTCAATGAATGAGCTCTGATTGGCTGAAGAAACTGTCTCATAATGAAAAACAGTACTATAATGACCATCATTTTGATACAGTTTTCTGACGTATAATAGTTACATTTTGACATCGTCGAACATAAAATAATGTATAGCCTACATAATATAAAATGTGTCAATTACAATTTTTTGTTGAAATGTTTTTTTTTTTAATGATGTTGGATGTTATTTAACTCGATGATTTTCTCCTTGTCTTATATGCTTGAATTTCTTTGACAAGCTGAGAATCTCTTGCTCGGAGTTAACCTCAAATCACCGGTTGCACCTAGCCGATTTCTTTGTCTTTTGTTCTTTTCTTAATACCTATTATATATATTATAGTATATCAATGATAGTTTTTCTTTCCTGAACTTGTACGGAAATTTGCGTTATTAACGCGTTTCAGACTGTTTTATGACGGATGCTGGCATTTTTTTTTGTCTGTCTGCCTGTCTCTGTACAAGTTTGTAACCTTATAACTCGAGAACGTAAAATTTGGCACAGATATCCACCAGAGGCACGACCACAATCATTGATGTAACTCTTCTCCGTTCCTCTCATAAAAGGGGGCCTACCCCCCCTTAAAATACAAGTTTAAATAGGCGCAGAAGGACGAGACAAAGCTTATTTTCAGCCCCTCAATGTGAGAAACAAAACCATATTTTAAGGCCCTAAAACTAATAATTTCTTAGATATTCCCAGAAATCTAATTTCATTTAATAAACTAACGAAGGAATGCCAGCCCATAACCATTGCAACAGTAGTTCAATCAATAACGTCTGGCTATTACAGTATACTCTCAATTATCCGAGCACGGATTATCCGGTTAACGGATTAACCGTACACGTTTTCACCTAATTAAAACTAATTTAGAATACTGTATACATAACAAAAAATTGTATTGTAAATTGATTACGTTTGAATTTAATTTTCGTACATAATTTTGCAGTGAAGTCCTGGTGGGGGACGTTATTTTTAGTGCGCTACTTTTGACAGGTCGACGATTGCTTTGTCCGGTCTTGTTTTTTAATAGCGAAGTGTAGGCTAAGTTCCGTAAGGAGGTGGGGGTAGGCTTATTTGAAGGTTGCTGGAAGGCAAGTGCTGCCACATTCCATTGTGGGATCCGCTTAAATGGTGAACAGCTGTTAATTTGTCACACAGTAAGATGGCGATACAGTGTAAGATACCTTGTTGAATTATATGGGTCTAGGAGGGTTTAAATATGGTGCCATTATTGCCGCATGCAGAATACGTCTCGAGGTAAGGAAGCAAATGAACCATTACAGACAGCACAATAATTTGGGCGAGTTATCTTTATAATAATGTATTATAGCCTATATATAGTATATGGTACTGGATACTTTAACAAGTAGTTCCGTGAACTTTATCACCATCTAAATATTTCGGATGGTCGCCATTTCGGATTTTTATATGTATAGGCTATAGAGTCATGTACCATTAACTGAAAATTATTGCGTAGGTTCATTATTCAAACTTCTACTTCGATCGCATGATACGACACAAGAAATAGCAACTTAATTTTAATACGTATTTCGCACAGCCGCGATCTTGTGGTTATGTAAACAATTGAATTAAATTAGATGCCAGTGGATTACAATGTGCATAAACATTTGCGTTTGGATGGTTGAATCGCGAGAAAAATCTATTTAAAATGTTCAACTTTGCTTGATCGCCATGTTCGTTTTGTAGTTAACAGGTTTTTAAAATTATCATAGGTGAACTGATAGTAGTGCACTTTATCACCGTAAAAAATTCTAGGGTGATATCGGTAATAGTTTCGGAGACATAGAATGCCGGTCAAATAATTCGCACAGCCACCATGTTGGATTGTTGAGACGTAATAAAATTTGAAGGGCACGGCCGGGGTCGGACTAAATGGTGCTATGACCTTGCTGAAGTTCATTGGAATCGATCAAGCTGTTTAGGAGTTATTAGGGGGGGAGGGGGAACACACACACATAAGTACACACACACAAACACGCACTAAAGGTGATCTCATAAGCCTATTTTTTTTTCATAAATGAAAATAGGTAAAAAAATAATAGAAGGCATTTTTCCTACAATAAACACATGCTTTTGGGATTATCCGTTCCATTCACCCCGATCATTAGCCTGGATAATCGAGAGTATACTGTAATACCGAAGACTGTTCGAAGAACGGGTACTTCTGTTGGTCAACAATAAAGTCGTGAATCCTTGCTCTCTGTCCCGAAAGTTAATTTGTCACATTTAAACATTAGTTATGAAAATTATTTCGTATCGTATACCAATAATCATTATTTAAAATATATTTTAATTCAACAGCTGTGTGTCATCGGCTTTGATACATTCTTACAATTCTCGTTCAACACACATGGATTTCTAAAAATCCCCATTTATTGGCAACTTATTTCTAAATGTACTTCTGGACCCTCCTGTCATGCGTGTCACTCCTGACGCTTTCGTGGACCACTAGTTGGGAACCAGTTTACTAGAGTGTTTTGAAGATTTCGTTTGTTTGATAATACTGTGCTGGGAATTCATTGAAAACTGGTAGTGGAGGACGCTCTTCAGAGAACGGATAAGCTCTCAAAGCGAGGTAATTTACTTTCAACCATACTCGCTAATGCTAATTAGTTCTAGGAAACACTCTGATTTAATCCAGATCGTTTATTAATGAACGACGCTCATACATCGCCAAGCAATCTGAAGTGACACCGCCATCAAGGTTGCTCCAAAAGGGATCTCGCACATCCAGAAAAATATGAAAACAGTCACAATATTAAATGAACTATAGTGGTGGGAAATCTAAATTAAAAAGTGAAATAACTTCACGTCAGTTTCTAAAATTTGTGACGGAGCCGGGGCCTGCGGGTGAGAGGCAGACGCGCTACTCCAACACCACGGGGTTAGAAATAAAGGTAAGAAAATCAATTCCCCTCATTTTCATTAATTCCACTCGGTCCTCTAAGGGACCCAAAAATGAGTTCCTCAACTCCGCTCAGGCTTTGGCAAGGGGTCGGCAAAGGGGTTATCCCCAATGACGTAAACAAATGTCATAACCCTCCTGCTCGCATACCAATGGCCGGGTCAAACACCTTCTGCAGCGCATGAGCGAATTCTTGAATAGATCTAATGTCAAGTCCGGTCATTCGTTAAATCAGGTATAAAGCGTTTGGTACATTATAACTTATATGGCAGAAAATACAAGTGATTTAAAATTAATCATAATATTCTTTTAAATAAGTCTGCCAAGTTTTCTTGTTTACCGTAACAGCTGTTTGGATTTAAGAATTCGTCTTCACACCATATATGCAATCTTCTCGTCTGTTCTTATCAGTTTACACGTGATAAGAAATGGTTAAATGAGGAGTAAACTAAGTAACAACAAAAAGTTAAACAATTCTAATCTATGTTTTGAAATTAGTTGTTTCACTTATTTTAGTAAACTGAAAAAATGTAAATACTGAAGCAGTGGTTATTGTCTGCTGAAATATAAATGACCATGGTAGGTTATTTTGAGAAGTTACACTTAATTTCTTATCGTTATTAGAAATTATATTAGTTATAATAGAAGCATTGATTATAATCAATGGTAGAAGTGAACATGGAAGACTTGTGACGTTCTAAGAATGCATAAGGATAAACAGACCGCGATCGAGCGGAGTTGAGGGACTCCTCTGGCGACTACCTAGAGTGTCGAGTGGAATTGAGGTAACCCTGGCTACCTGACTCAGGTACCCGAGTGGAATTGATGCCCACCCGAAATAAACACACCAAATGAAGCAGTCCGTAGGAACCACCTCAGATAGTGGGATCATGTGAAGATAATGAAGTGCGAGAGATTACCTAAGAGGTAGGTTAATGAGTTCGGCTCTAGAGAAGCAGAGCTAGGCCTAGGAATCGATGGTTAGATCCAGTGTTGAACGATTATAAAGTGAGAGGAGGCCGCTGTGCTAACTGCTAATAGGGATAAATGGAGGCGACTTGTTCTTAAACAGAGGCTTGCAGACTAGACTAGGCGCTGGAAGGTAAAACAATATAATAATACTGTTATTGGTTTTACATCCGTTTTAACTACTGCGGCTTTTAGAGACACCGGGGTGCCGGAATATTTATTTATTTATTTATTTATCGTATGGCTTTTAGTGCCGGGAGTGTCTGAGGACATGTTCGGCTCGCCTGAGTCTGTAGCTGCTTCCAACGGACACCCTTAGGGTGAGCTACAAGTTCCGTTCATTTTCATGTAGTTCCAACTTTCACTACCAGATATCAATGATACCTAGTGGTGAACGTTGGAACTTGGATAGAGCGTTCCGACGAACTCTAACCTAACAATTTAGCTTCACACAAGTTTAGTCTGTGGAAGGATCTTTTATATGCCATAAATCTATGACATAGGACCGCCGGCTTTACTTCCCCTCCGAAGGAAGGCATACTGAAGAATTTTTAACGCTCTTAAAAATCTGATGACTTCGGTCGGGTTTGAACCCGCTATCTTGGGAACAGAAGTTCAGCATGCTACCAACTATGCTACCGAAGCCGCGCCGGAATATTGCCACAAACGGTATCTTTAACGTGCCAGTAAATCTACTAACACGGCTCCCTCACATTTGCGCACCCTCAAATGCCAGCTGACTGCGCCAGGATTCGATCCTGAAACCTTGGGGACAGCAAGCGAGAACGTTACCGCTGAGCCACACAGTTAGTTAGTTATTGTCATTTTTTAAAGGGGTGGAACTACGAGGTCATCTGCCCCCCTTACAGATTGAAGTAGCCTATTCACATTTGGAATGGAATTTAAAATTCAGAGATGGACACCTTAATTGGGAAAGACCGAAAATAATCAAACAAAAAATTAAATAAAACTAATAATTATAATAAAAATAAAATTCAGCATTCAAAAAAGAACAAGTCTTTGAGTCAATATACCCTGAATATCTGAGCTACGCCGCCAGTCCGAAAGGTAAAACAGTCTCAAATGGAAATGTATGTAATGTAAGGATAAATAATACACTGCAGAAAATGGAAAATGCAACTCCATGAAGGCATTGGTCGTTTGTGTTGATTTTCAAGATATGGAACGAAGTAGGAATGTAAACGATCAAAGTTTCAGACCCATTGAATTGTTGCTACAGGTCTCTCCGCGTGATTGGTCGCGGAGGAATCAACTCCAGTATACGGACTCTGGTGTAGCGTAGTTGACTTCAGTCTGTGCAGTGAAGTGTTCCCCGTCAAACATGCCTCGACGACAGAGAAGAGCACGCTATGAACAACTGTCGCCGTTTGAGAGGGCTCGGATAATTGGGCTGTATGAGGCTGGATTATCGCTAGGGACTGTCGCTGCACGTGTTGGCCGACAGGCATCTACGGTACAACGTGTATGACAGCAGTGGTCAAATGAAGGTACCCACACTCGTAGACCTGGCACAGGCCCAGCACGACAGACAACTGTGAGAGAGGATCGCCGCATCATTCGGATGGCTCGGATGGAACTCCATGCAACAGCAGCGCAAATTCGAGCAGCTGTGGCACCCCACGTTACACAACAAACAGTTGGTAATCGCCTGCGTGCAACTGGCTTACGATCCCGTGTCCCTGCAGAAGGTGTTCCATGGACCCCACAACAGCGACGTGTAAGGCTGGCCTGGTGTCAAGAACGATCGACGTGGGTCGACGAATGGCATAGGGTCATCTTTGGTGATGAATCGCGTTTCTGTCTTGCCCGCAGTGATCGCCGGAATCGTGTGCGCCGACGTACCGGGGAGAGGTGGTTTATTATTTGGAATACACGGTAAGACAGAGTAAGCTTTTGCTTCTCTTTGCTTTATTTCATTCCTCCCTTTTTCACAAACACCAACAGTGATCTCCTGGTTTCTCCTAGTTGGTGTACTTTGCTCATGCTATCTGTAAAGATATATATCTTCCATGACCCACCTAGCGTCATCTAGCAGCGAATCTCTGAAGTTCCTCAATTTTTCCCTGTACAAGAGGACTTCCTTACCAATCTGGCCACCAGATCTCGTCGCTATCGCCAGCTATCATCTCCGTGATCAAGAGGACTTCGTCTACTTTTTCACCCACCCGGCTTCGCTAGTGACGCCTGCTATCAACTCTTTGAAGACAATTTCATTAAGAGAATTTATTGCTGTAATGTTGGTTATTCTTATGTGTATTCCTTTTGTCTCCTACCCCCACTCTTTTCCCTTCCCTGGTCTCTCCGCGCTTCGTTGAGCTGGCCTCACTTGTGCTACAGTCGTCTAGACTCTCAGTTGGAGCTTAACTAGAACTCGTCTCCTCACCTCGAGAGACAAACTTTCAAATCTTCGCTATGTTGTGAATTCCTGACTAACGGTCACCAAGGAATCGCCGTTCATCAGAAATGAGTTAAGTACTACTTCAACGTTCTTCAACTAATTTTAATTGATTTTAAATAGCTACATGCTTTTTAACCATCATTTACAGACAGTGTGATATATCTAAATGCGGGCAATAGCAATCTTCGCGGGATTTTCGAGGTTGGGCTTTGTCTATCCAAGTTAATCTTAACATGAAGCAGCATTTCTTATGCTTATTAACTGAGATAATTTCTCACAACGTGGGACATCGTTAAATTACCCACTGTCTGTAGAAAGCTTAGCTCGTTCCACCGCTGGACTTTTTCTTTCAATTTCAACCGTCATGATTGTTCTGGAACTTTCCATGCTAAACAATTCATCTATAAGTCAAACCTTCTAGTATTTTCGACTCACATATGGGAATACTTTTTCAAATTAAGGAATCTTCCTTATGAACTGCTAATCAACACCTAATTTTTTCTTCCTCCGTTGGAACATTTCTGCTGCATTCAACTATAACCTACAAGTTTTTCAACTCAATAGACTCTCGCAAACCTAGTGCAACTAGTTATTTTTCACCATCGCAATAACTTTCCTTGCTATAAACATTCTGTGCTACAATAGTGAACTTTTCAGCCACGTCAAAAAACTATAGTGAAACAGTGCTCGTCCGATTTCTCATCCGCGTCGCGCTCGTCCAAATAAATAAAATAGGCCAAAAAACTTTCTCTACAAAGTTCCTATTTCCTCTTCCTCAACCCCTCTTTACTAACAAATTAGGTTAATCTTTAAATTTATGTATTTTGCAACGAGGCCTCGCCAAACCTTAGGCACCCTCCCTATTTTCTCCATGTATCATGTATTCAATCTGTATAAATATCAGCAGTTATAAACTGCTTGTTAATCTATTTCTTTTCTTGCTAGGACAAGAATTGGTTATTGTCTACCAAACCTTTCAATAATCTCTTTAATCCAGGTTTCACGAAAGGGTAACTTGCCCCATTTTTTCCTCGTGATCCTGTTTAAATATAGAAGTTCCTTTTAATTTTTCTCTCCAGGTTTCACAATAAGTGACCTGCTCTATTTTGTATAACCTCTAAACGTAATTCTGTATTAAAACAAGAAGTTATAGAAACTTCTATTTCATTCCTCTCTGTTTTTCTTTGTTGTTACTTTCGAAGCTGTTATTTGTTCATATTTCTAAAACACCGTTCTAGAAATCCTTAAAGTACTCTTCATGTACTTGCTGGGTAGATTATAGGCTAGGGAATAACCCACCCACCAAGGGAAGATGATTAAGAGAAGGAAGTAGATTTGGGATTGGAGAAAAAGGATAGAAAAATAGGAGGAGAGCCCCACAAAATTAATAAGTTGAGATTTAAATACCCTTAGAAACAGTTGCCAATGGAAATTAACTCTCGGATACCTAAAGTAGGTACGAGCTTGGTCGAGGCCAACGGGAACCGCAGCTAAGGCTTGGGCAGTTTGCCAGAGAGAGGCTTTAGTGTGTTTCCTTCCAAGCACGAATAAAAGTACTATAGGGAAGGGTGATGGTCTGACAAGACTGAGAGCAAAAGATTTATTGTATATGAACGAGGGCATAAACCTAGGAAGAGCTAGGAAAGCCAGGATCCTGCTTAACTGTAGTATCAGAGAAATGATGAATCCAAAAACAAATATTTAATTTATTTGACAATGCAAAGAAGTTTGAGGAGATTAACAATTGTGCAATATAATTTGGATAAACATAGTTCATTTGAACTTTTTAACAAATAGGGTCGCAGACCTCTCAACATTAAACGGTTGCTCCAGGCAATTAACAATTTATAAGGTTTCAAACCTTACATATTTCTAAAATCTTTATAAGATTTAAACCAATAAACAATGAAATAATTGAAGCTTGAAAGTGAATTGGAGTACAAAAAGTGTACTTTAAGAAATTCTTTAGAGAATGTTCTAGAGAGAATGACAACTTTGAAAATGACGATAATAACAACGTGAAAATAAGATAGAAGTTCCTACAACTTCTTATATTTATACAGAGTTAATATATGAGAATTATACAAAGAGGGCAGGTCACTTATTGTGAAACCTGAAGAAAGTGAAAAGGAAGTTTCTAGACTTCCTATGTTTAATTAGGAATCACGAGAAAAATGGGGCAGTTTCCATTTCGTGAAACCTGAACATGACTCGCTCAAGAGTTTAGAGAATTGTTTTCCCTGATTTTGAAGGGAGGAACAATGTAAGTTTGAAACGTGTGCTAGACACGTATCACAAAGATTATACAGAGATACCCAATGATAAACCAACAAAAATGGAAGGGCACTTCTTGGAATGACACCTTATTGGAACAGACCTAGATTAAAAGTTTATTGCAGATTGTTAGTGAAAGGTTTAGGAAAGAGAAATGGGAATTAAGGAAAATGTTCATGGCCTTATTTGAATATAAGCGGACGATCGCGACGCGGTAGAAAAGTTGAGCAAGCACTGGATTTCACTATAGTTCATTGAAACCTATGAAAAGTTCACTGTTGAGACGCAAAGTTTATGGAAAAGAAAGTTATTGCAATGATGAAAATAACTGGTTTCACTAGATAAGTGAGTCTATTTCTTGAGAAAGTCGTAAATTACAATTAAATGCGATATAGAATGTTCCAGAGGTTCCAGCGGTGGAAGAAAGTTAGCTATTGCAAAAATTTATAAGGAAGATTCCTCATTTTAACTAGCATTTTCACAAGTGCGTGAACAATACTTGACGGCAAGACTCGCCGATAGAGAACAAAGTCTCGAAGGTTCCAGAACGACCTTAGCAGAAAATGGGGTTGAGAAAAACCAACGGAGGAACTAGTTTTATAATTATAGGCAGTGGGTATTAGATAATATCCCACGTAGCGAGAGGATTTCTCGTTTGAATCGCTTAAGAAAAGCTCTTTTATAGTAAGGTTGGCTTATACAAGCAAAAGCTCAACATGGCAAAACCCACGAAGAATGATTATTGCCACAAAGTAAATAATTTCACACTGCCTATAATTAAAAGCACTTGGAAGTTAAAACCATGAAGATGAGGTTAAAACTTTTTAAAAATGGTACTTATCTCGATTTCATGTTGAAGTCGGAATTCCTCACTGATGCTTAGAGTTCCAACATGGCGTAAAAGAGGGTGAGCCTCTTGGTTTGAGGAGGCAAGCTCGAGCGGAGCTTTGACTGAACGAGTCAACTGCAGGCGGAGAAGTGAGAGCAGCTCAACGGAGCACGGAGAGACCACGGAAGGGGAGAGAGTGGGGGTAGGAAACAAAAGGTATACATATCAGCATAACCAACTTGAAAACAACAAAATAATCTTCTTTTGCTGAGCTGGTCTTCAAAGAGTTGACAACAGTATCTGGTAGCCAAATGGATATGGAATTCCTCTTGCGCGAGGAAGAGTTGAAGAGCTTCAGAGATTTGTTGTTATATGACGCTAGGTGGGTCACAGAATATATATCTGGAACAGACTCATACAAAATATAAGAGATTTGCACATAAAGGAGAAAACAAATGATCACTGTTGGTGTTTGACAAAAAGGAAGGAAAGAACGTGCAAAAGCATTCAAAATTATAATCTCAGGTACCGTGCATTCCAAGAATGCACCACTTGCCTTATTATTCAATTTTAATTACGTTAATTATCTTTAAATTTACAATTTGTTAATCTTAAGACCATTTCAAAATCTTACGAAGATTTTAGCACATATAAAAGGTTTAAAACCAAAAAATTGTCACATGCCTGGTGCAAACTTTAAATGATTTCGGAGGTCTGCGACCCCAATTGTTCATAAAATTAAATTGTATATTTGTTATATTAATTACTTCTTTTTGCATTGTTAAATAAATCAAGATTTATTCTTTTGATTTATCATTTCTCAAAAACAACGATTAGGCAGGATCCTGTCTTCCCCTACTCTTCCTATGGGCTTAACTTTAAAAACTTCACAAATAAAATCAATAACTGGTCCACTTTTTGTTGCATTTGAGCAAGAACTCTTAGTTATTAACTTATTAAAGCCTCTCTTAGCTTTGATAGCTAATTCTAACTGGCCAGTATGGCAAGCATAGCTCGCTACGTCAGCTTCCTGCTTGTTGAGATTCTCTCTACAACTTATGGTTGGTTTTCAAAATTTAAGATTTTTCTCATTTTCTAAACTTTTAGTCGGCTCTTTGCTGGGTAAAAGCTTAGTCATTCCTAAATGCAACTATTGATGCTCTTACCAAAATTATTCTCAAGGGTATAATTGCTTCATCCCTATCCTTCTTGGAAACATTCGGTCGCTTTTTAGAAATTCTACAATTTCATGAATTAAAACATCACGGCCAATTCAAACTATTTGTATTCATCAAAATATTTGATAAAAACAAACTCTTTTGAAAAGATACAAAGGAAACTCATTATTTCTTTCTTTGCCAGACTACCACCCTTCCCCATAGTAGCTGAATCTTGGCTTGGAAGGGAATGTACCTCCTCTTCTCGCCTGCAAATAGCCCAAGCTCTAGCTGCGTTTCCCGTTAGCTGTGTTCGGGTCCCCACTCACTTTAGTGATCTCACGGGCTTTACGGTGACACTCTTCTTTAAAATTGTTTGTATTTAGTGTTGGACTTTCTTCCTATCATCCACACTTGTTCCTCTGTCCGAAACCCACTTCCCTTTACTTCTTTATTCATCTTCCCTTGTGGGTAAGGTTAATTCTTAGCAAAAACCTACCCAAGATTTGGTGCCGAAACCCGCGAAAGTTCATTTGTCAATATTTTGCAAATCATTAATATTTACTTTGAATTTTTCATCTCTAATTTCGCAGTGCAAAGCTGGTGAGGTGGAAAGGGATTGCTTCTGTCTCCTTTGGTGCATTTCTCCCTTTCAACTCGTTTGCTGCTGCCAGTCTGACAGCATTTCCAAGGTTCCACAGTTTCGTAAGTTACACTTGAATTTACCTATTTCGCCATGGCTCCTCCAGATATTGTAAAGATAAGGATGGCAAGGATGAAATACTTACTTCCAAACGAGCTTCTTATAAAGGGCAACTGACCCGATTCCGAAAATACATCAAGGAATTAGATCCCTCAGAAGCTCAATTAGATTTGTTAAAACATCGTGTAAAGGACTATGAACGTTCTTATGAAAACTATTGTACTATCCAAACCGAAATCGAAACCTGCATGCTCAATCAAACTGATGATCGAGTAGAGGTAGAAAATCAATATTATGACGGTATAGCCTCCACCTTTAAAATAATTCGCCAAATTGAGGAAGGGCAGAAAAGGGATGTTTCTGTTCTTGGTTCCCTTCACGAACAACAAACCTCTTCTCGTGAAGGCACTCACAAGCCCAAACCAATTCTACCTATTACCCCACTTCTCAGGAGACGAATCTACTTGGGATTCGTTCTACGAACTATTTTGTTCTCTAGTTCATGAAAATGAAGATATTCAAATCATTTACAAGTTTCATTATTTGCGATCTATTCTACAAGGTCAAGCCCTGCTGTTAGTTGAAGCACTCCCATTGAGTGCCGAAAACTACCCCATTGCCTTTAACTTGTTGAAAGAAAGATACGGTAATTTACGGCTATGTATTCAATGCCACATGAAAGCTTTATTCAATTTGCCTGCGTCACAGCACAATGACGTCACTAGTCTGCGTACCCTCATTGATACAACACAACTTCACGTTAAAGCTCTATCCCAATTAGATCAACCCACTGATCACTGGGACACTTTCCTAATACATTTAGTTGTTTCTAAAGTCGATGTTGCTACCCTCAAAGCTTGGGAAATGGAACTTTCCAAAGATGACAATTACTCGTATGAGCATTTAGTCACTTTCATAAATGCTAGATGCCAACTCTTAACTGCTTTAGTTAATCAAAGTGAACCCTCTTCTCCTAGCTCTAAACTTGAATTACTGTCTCTTAAATCTAAAACCGAACACGTAGCGTCTAGTACCCAAAAACCTGGTTCCAGCTCGTCTAAACTAAAGTCAAACGCCACTGGTTACCCAACTAGGTCTAGTGAACGCCGTATTGCTAGTTCTCTCGCTTTAAACACTCAGAGCGAACCCCGTAAAAGTTTAAATGAGCCATTAAAGTGCATACTTTGAAAGGATTCCCACGCCTTGTATCTGTGTAAATCTTTTAAAGAACTGTCAGTTGACGACAGAAGAAAATTAGTTTCCCAGAATAAACAAGGCTTTAACTGCCTAGCACCCAAGCATTCTGCTTCTAATTGTAAGTCTTCAAGACTTTGTTACCACTGTGAAAAACCGCACCACACTTCACTGCATCGTCATGATCAATTGAAGTCATCAGCAGCATCTACTTCTCAGAAGAATGATAATACTGGCAATCCTAGTGCGTCTTCTTACATTCAAACCGCTAAGTCTTTGCGTAGTGCTCAAGTATTGTTGTCCACTGTCCAAGTCGAAGTCCAGTACAAATTCGGCAACTGGGTCAGTGCTCGCGGTCTTCTTGATTCAGCGGCAACTCATGATTTTGTGTCTAATTCTTTGATTAGAAAATTAAGCCTACCTGTAAACCCCACTTCTATCAATGTATCAGGCATTAACAGCTCAAAATCGCAAGCTTTACAGTTTTCAAAGCTAACCAAAAGAGACACTTGTCACAGAAATAACTTTCTCAAACTGAATTGTCTCATTCTCAATAGCATAGGAGAAGTCACTCCAAGTCACCCTGTCGATATTTCAGGTTTAAGCATTCCCTCGCATTTAAGGCTAGCTGATCCTCTGTTCAATGTACAAAGCCCCATTGACATACTCTTTAGTGCCAATGCTTTCTGGACTTGCCTTCGTAAACAGGTTCGTAAGTTATCCTCAAACGTGGTTGCCAGAGACACTAATTTTGGATGGATCGTTACTGGTCAACTTCTTCATTATTCTCCCCAACCCGTATCTCAATGTTATTTTGCTAATACTGATTTGGAACAGTTCTGGAGGCTCGAAAGCGTTGATTCTCCTAACGTAACCTCTTCAGAAAACGAATTCTGTAAGCAACTTTTCCTGAACACTACCACTCGTTCTCCTGAAGGCCGGTTCATTGTTCAGATGCCTAGATTACTCAATCCCCCCAAACTTATTAATTCTCAACCCAAAGCTCGAAAAGCTCTGTTTGCTATCGAGAGCAAATTCAAGAAAGAACCTCTTGTTGAACAACAGTACACTGATTTCATGGATAAGTATGAAAACTTAGATCATATGGAAGTTGTCAGCAAATCTGATGACGAATTGCACCCCCAAGCGAAACGGTTTCCTTAAATCATCATCCCGTGTGGAAAAGCCTTCTTGTAAAGGATAAAATCCAAGTCGTTTTCAATGGTTCATCCCCTGACGTTAATGGCAACAGTCTTAACGATACTCTTTACTCTGGTCCCGCTATTCAGTCAGATTTATCTGCTATACTCTTAAACTTTCGATTATTTCCCATAGCTGTTATAGCGGACATAAAACAGATGTACCGTCAAATTTTAATTCAGCCTGAACAACATGATCTCCAAATAATCTTGTGGCGCGATGAAATCAGCGAGCCCATTAAGATATTTCGCTTAAAGACGGTCACTTATGGCTTAAAACCATCCGCTTTCCTTGCTATTCGCTCCTTACACATGTTAGCCTCTCTAGATGGTCACTTATTTGATTCTAAAGCTTCCGAAGCACTAACTACATCATTCTATGTTAACGATTACTTGCAGTCCTTCCCCACTCTGGAGGAAGCTTCTTTCGTGTCACTAGAACTTCAGGCATTGTTAAAGAATGGAGGATTCCCACTTCATAAGTGGAATTCCAACTCCCATGAGTTTCTCGCCCAGTTTCCTATTGAAGATGTAGACCCCTCCTCCGTCGAAATTTGTGGAAATTCCGAATCCATAAAAACTCTTGGAGTTCATTGGTGCACTAGCACTGACAGTCTCATCTATAAAGTTTCGCTTGCCGAAGTGCTCCCTAACACAAAAAGGCAAATTCTCTCTGAAATTGCAAAAAAATTTGATCCACTTCAATTTCTTGCTCCGGTTATTGTTATAGCCAAACTTTTCGTGCAAGAGCTATGGTCTCTCAAATGTGAATGGGACGAAACTGTTCCCCTTTCTTTTCTTAACAGATGGCTCTCTTTTCGCCGCAATTTGCTTGATCTTTCGCTTATTGAAATTCCTAGGAATTTAATTAACGCTCATCCTAATGCATCTTTTTTCCTTCATGTGTTTGCAGACAGTTCCGAAAAAGCTTACGGTTGCTGTGCATGTTTGGTTTATCGCGGTTCATTAAATGGATTTTCAGTCTCCATTCTTGTTTGTGCCAAATCGAAGGTGGCTCCTCTTAAAACTATCACTTTGCCTAGGCTTGAATTGTGTGCTGCACTCATGGCCGCTGAACTTGTTAAGAAATTACGGGAAGTCTTAAAGGTCGAATTTTTGCAAACCTATCTGTGGAGCGATTCCATGATTACTCTTTCTTGGATCGCCAAAACCCCCGTTCATTGGCAAACTTTTGTTGCAAACAGGGTTTCCAAAATTCAAACTCTTTCTTCGGGATGTCTATGGAAACATGTGCCCAGCGCTGACAACCCCGCCGACATCATTTCTCGTGGATGTTTACCCTCTCAATTGGCAGCTTCTCAGTTGTACTGGCATGGGCCCTCGTGGTTAATCGAAGACTCGTCTCGCTGGCCTTCTAAACCTCCAGCTACAAACTCCAACTTACCTGACGCTAAAGTATCAAAATCTACTGCTTCGTGTCTTGTTTGCAACGTTTCTCATCCCTCGTTGTCCCGCTATTCTTCCTTTCACAAATTAATTCGAATTGTTGCCTATCTTCTCAGATGGAAATATCTTGTGGTTGACCAACCCCTTCTCCCTAAACCACACCTTACCAATCATGAATTGAATCTCGCTACCATTAAGGTTTTGCAACTAACACAGCAAGAAGCCTTTTCTTCTGAATTGTCTTTGCTTTCTGCTAAAAAGGATCTTCCGAAATCCAGTCGTCTTCGTGCCTTAGCCTCGTTCCTTGATGACAATAGGTTACTCAGGGTAGGTGGTAGGCTCTCGCAATCTTTGCTTTCTGAGGACAAAAAGCATTCTGTTATTTTGCCTTCTAAACATCACGTAACTTCTTTAATTATACGTGACTTTCACGTTGGTACACGCACACTTCTTTGCTTCTTAAGAGAAAAGTACTGGATCATAAATGGAATGCATGAAGTTTCCTCTGTAATTCACAAATGCATTCCTTGCTTCAAAGCGAAACTTAAGTCAATAATCAATTAATGAGCGATCTGCCCTCTTATCGCTCTTCTCCTACACGTCCTTTTGCTTTAACTGGTGTGGACTATATGGGTCCGTTCCAATATCAACGCAATTCCCCTGAAGCTAAACGCAAATTGTTTGGTAAGCTCTATGTTTCTCTCTTTGTTAGCATGGTTTCTTGCGCGATCCATTTGGAACTAGTAACGAATGCCTCCACTTCTTACCTTTTGTCAGCCGTCTCTCGCTTCGCTGCTAGGCGTGGTGTTCCTTCTGTGATGTTCTCTGATAACGCTTCCACTTTTCAAGGCGAAGCTTCCTTGTGGAAGAAAGCTCTCACATCTTCTCCTGCCATGGAACAGATTTTTAATTTTTCCTACTCAACGGGTTTCAAATGGCGTTTTATACCTCCCTACGCCCCTCATCACGGTGGTAGGTGGGAATCCTGCGTAAAGCTCACTAAACGTCATCTAAGAAAGGTTTTAAGTAATCGCATTCTGACTTATGAAGAATTTAATTCCCTGTCTATTCTGATTGAAGGTGTTGTTAAATCTCGCCCTTTAACTACGCTTTCCAATGACCCTGATGACCTGCTTACACTCACACCTGGTCACTTCCTTATAGGCACTTCTCTTTCTGTCCCTCCTCCCCTTCCCAACTCTTACAGGGATTCTAATTCACCTATTGTTTGGCGTAAACTTGAAGCCCTCCGTAACTCATTCTGGAAGAGGTGGAATTAGAAATACTTAATTTCCTTGCAACGGAGACAGAAGTGGTTTCTTTCAAATCCCGACATTAAAGTGGGGGACTTGGTCCTGGTTAGGGATGCTTCTCCTCCCTTGGTCTGGATCTCTGGTAGAGTGACCGAGTGTTACCCTGGAAGGGATGGGAGAGTTACGGTAGCCAAGAACTTGACCACTAACGGGCATATCATAAGACCATTGTCTTTAATTGCTCCTTTACCTTTAAGTTCTTAATTTCATGTCTTTTGTTCTCTGTTGGTGGTTTCCCCTCCCAGCTTGGTGTATTCTTTGGAATACACGGTAAGACAGAGTAAGCTTTTGCTTCTCTTTGCTTTATTTCATTCCTCCCTTTTTTACAAACACCAACAGTGATCTCCTGGTTTCTCCTAGTTGGTGTACTTTGCTCATGCTATCTGTAAAGATATATATCTTCCATGACCCACCTAGCGTCATCTAGCAGCGAATCTCTGAAGTTCCTCAATTTTTCCCTGTACAAGAGGACTTCCTTACCAATCTGGCCACCAGATCTCGTCGCTATCGCCAGCAAACATCTCCGTGATCAAGAGGACTTCGTCTACTTTTTCACCCTCCCGGCTTCGCTATTAACGCCTCCTATAAACTCTTTGAAGACCATTTCATCAAGAGAATTTATTGCTGTAATGTTGGTTATTTTTATGTGTATTCTTTGTGTCTCCTACCCCCACTCTTTTCCCTTCCCTGGTCTCTCCGCGCTTCGTTGAGCTGGCCTCACTTGTGCTACAGTCGTCTAGACTCTCAGTTGGAGCTTAACTAGAGCTCGTCTCCTCACCTCGAGAGACAAACTTTCAAATCTTCGCTAAGTTGTGAATTCCTGACTAACGGTCACCAAGGAATCGCCGTTCATCAGAAATGAGCTAAGTACTACTTCAACGTTCTTCAACTAATTTTAATTGATTTTAAATAGCTACATGCTTTTTATCCATCATTTACAGACAGTGTGATACATCTAAATGTAGGCAATAGCGATCTTCGCGGGATTTTCGAGGTTGGGCTTTGTCTATCCCAGTTAATCTTAATATGAAGTAGCATTTCTTATGCTTATTAACTGAGATAATTACTCACAAAGTGGGACATCGTTAAATTACCCACTGTCTGTAGAAAGCTTAGCTCGTTTCACAGCTGGATTTTTTCTTTCAATTTCAACCGTCATGATTGTTCTGGAACTTTCCATGCTTAACAATTCATCTATAAGTCATACCTGCTAGTATTTTCCACTCACATATGGGAATACTTTTTCAAATTAAGGAATCTTCCTTATGAACTGCTAATCAACACCTAATTTTTTCTTCCTTCGTTGGAACTTTTCTGCTGCATTCAACTATAACCTACAAGTTTTTCAACTCAATAGACTCTCGCAAACCTAGTGCAACTAGTTATCTTTCACCATCGCAATAACTTTCCTTGCTATAAACTTTCTGTGCTACAATAGTGAACGTTTCAGCCACGTTAATAAACTATAGTGAAACAGTGCTCGTCCGATTTCTCATCCGCGTCGCGCTCGTCCGAAAAATATAAAATAGGCCAAACACTTTCTCTACAAAATTCCTATTTCCTCTTCCTCAACCCCTCTTTACTAACAAATTAGGTTAATATTTAAATTTATGTATTTTGCAACTAGGCCTCGCCAAACCTTAGGCGCCCTCCCAATTTTCTCCGCGTATCATTTATTAAATCTGTATCAATATCGGCAGTTAGAAACTGCTTATTAATCTATTTCTTTTCTTGCTAGCACATGAATTGGTTATTGTCTACCAAACCTTTCAATAATCTCTTTAATCCAGGTTTCACGAAAGGGTAACTTGCCCCATTTTTTCCTCGTGATCCTGTTTAAATATAGAAGTTCTAGAAACTTCCTGTTTATTTTTCTCTTCAGGTTTCACAATAAGTGACCTGCCCTATTTTGTATAACCTCTAAACGTAATTCTGTATTAAAACAGAAGTTATAGAAACTTCTATTTCATTCCTCTCTGTTTTTCTTTGTTGTTACTTTCGAAGCTGTTATTTGTTCATATTTCTAAAACACCGTTCTAGAAATCCTTAAAGTACTCTTCATGTACTTGCTTTATTATTCAACTTTAATTACGTTAATTATCTTTAAATTTCCAATTTGTTAATCTTAAGACCATTTCAAAATCTTATGAAGATTTTAGCACATATAAAATGTTTAAAACCAAAAAATTGTCACATGCCTGGTGCAATCGTTAAATGATTTCGGAGGTCTGCGACCCCAATTGTTCATAAAATTAAATTGTATATTTGTTATATTAATTACTTCTTTTTGGATTGTTAAATAAATCAAGATTTGTTCTTTTGATTTATCATTTCTCAAAAACAACGATTAGGCAGGATCCTGTCTTCCCCTACTCTTCCTATGGGCTTAACTTTAAAAACTTCACAAATAAAATCAATAACGGGTCCACTTTTTGTTGCATTTGAGCAAGAACTCTTAGTTATTAACTTATTAAAGCCTCTCTTAGCTTTGATAGCTAATTCTAACTGGCCAGTATGGCAAGCATAGCTCGCTACGTCAGCTTCCTGCTTGTAGAGATTCTCTCTACAACTTATGGTTGGTTTTCAAAATTTAAGTTTTTTCTCATTGTCTAAACTTTTAGTCGGCTCTTTGCTGGGTAAAAGCTTAGTCATTCCTAAATGCAACTATTGGTGCTCTTACCAAAATTATTCTCAAGGGTATAATTGCTTCATCCCTATCCTTCTTGGAAACATTCGGTCGCTTTTTAGAAATTCTACAATTTCAAGAATTAAAACATCACGGCCAATTCAAACTATTTGTATTCATCAAAATATTTGTTTAAAACAAACTCCTTTGAAAAGATACAGAGGAAACTCATTATTTCTTTCTTTGCCAGACTACCACCCTTCCCCATAGTAGCTGAATCTTGGCTTGGAAGGGAAGGTACTGCCCCCGGAAATTGAATTATATTGAGACCACGGTAGCTGTATTGGAAAATATCAGTAAAGTTAAGGATGTCATAGTTATGACGTGGATATTCATGACGTAGGCACGGATGACGTAGAATTCATGCCAGTAGGCTGATTGAGCTGAGATTCTTGGTGACGTCATGATTTTATTCGAGAAAGATCAGAGATTTACGACGCAGTCGCAGGAAACAAGGTATTGTGCTAAGGAAGAAGCTACGCTATTGGAGGAGAGACGAGAACCAATGAACAATAGTTTAGAAGGAAGACGGAGATTGCTGAAACTACGATATTCGATTACTTTTGGCATGCAGATTTGTGGAAATCTATTTTCAGTTATGGCATTGATTTGGAATTTTGAAGAAATTAATTTTGAGTTTTTGAATTTTGAAAATCCGTCAAGTATAGCCAAAGTTAAAACTTCCAGCAATGACGCAGCAACAGGCTATGGAAGGGATGGTTACGCCCCTTAAGAAGTTGATAAAAGGTCGTGCACAGCAGAGAGGAGCTCTCATACTCATACGCATACTGATACTGATACGCTCAGATCTCATACTTGTGATCGCATATATATTTCTGGTGATATAGAGTTATTTTCAAGTGATTCAGTGAAGTAAGGTGTCTTTAGCGTGAGGTGAAAGCCTTGCCGCATCGAACGAACTCGGAGCAGTTCCATTCCACGCTGCTCAAAACTAGGTGAAGTTGAAACGCGCACATTAACGTTTCCACCAGTCAAGATATCAAGCGCTAACTTCAGCCTTTTTGATAATTCTATTAGGCAGTATAACATTAAGGTGTATACAAGATTTCAACGATTTCACAGTGATACTTCGAAAGATATTGGAACTTTTAGGCTGCCAACAAAAGTGATTTTCTCGCCACAGAAGAAACACTTTTATATTCCACATTATACACTACGGCTGACACGTGGAGTGCAACAGTTTGGTATTACAACGATACATTCGACTATGGAACACTATAATATTGCAGTGCTTTTGATCATTATAACTGCAGTTGAGATGAAAGGCTAAGGCGTTGATGCAATTGGGACATATGTCATTGGAATAAAGTAACAGCATGGAACTTCGTTAATCGTCTTTCTACAAAAGCGAGCATGTAGTGAACATCCAACTACACTCATGCATCGTTAATCCATCGCTGAATTATACCAGATAACTGTGGAAATATTTTCATACTCCACAACTTTGAATATTTCGGCGGAAATAGCTACATTAAACTTCATGACGAATTCCTGCAAGAACTTCAGAGAACTTTCAAGAGAGGCCAGGGTTATCCCGGCGCACAATGAAGAATTTTGCCGGAAGGATGTTTCTCGTATCCACGGAGCAGTGCAATTTCGGAGGAGGAAGCAGTTCGATTCTCCGAGGACGCTGATTCCAAATTCGAGGATGGAGCTCATCTTTAAGTTGGTGAAATGGATCCATCAGCAGTCTTCTTTGGGGAATTTTCCTCTGGAACTTCAATCGGCAGATAAGGTAGTCGTGAACGTTTCTTGTATTATTTGAGTATCGTAGCGATATCTGAGCAACCATTTTCCCCATATTTTCTGTCCTACCTTTTGCCCCATTTTATTGATTGATATTTTTGTACCCAGTACACTTCGATGATTTATGCCTTTTTCTTCGATTTTTGAGACATTGCTATGTCATTGGCATACTTAAATAATTTTGGATCAGTTGAGACTGATGATATTAGATTCTTTCAGTAATTTACATATTTTTGTAGTCACGATTTAACTGTAAAGTTAACGATTTGCTATGGCAGATTTGAATTCAGACAGCGTGTCATTTTATTAAAGTAATTCTATTCAGTTAATTACTTTGACCAATTTTCTGTCATCCTCAAGAAAGAAGAATGATAAAAAGATTTTAGAGCATTAAAATCTTTTACGATATCGATGATCTTTGAAATACTAGTCGTCTTATGAACGTGGTTGCAACATAGACATTTATCATTGCATTATAGACAATTTTATGAAATACGAACGTTAATTACAATTTATTGAATACACTATAGTAATGAATAATGAAGATAGGAGCTTTTCTCAATTCTAGATTGGAACAATAATGTTTGCATTCCACAATCTAATTGTATTCTATTCGACTATTTTGCAGTTTAGTTGAACTTTGTTTGAAGATAGTATTTTTATACTGCGTTACTTTGAAGATGTTAACCTCAATTTTGATAGACCAGGCAGGAGTGTCTAACCGTATTTGCTATTAAATTATTTGTGATTGGCAAAATTTTACTTCATATCGATTCATGAATGAAACCCACGAAGGTTAAATAATAACAGTCATTATTACAATTGATGAATATAAGAATTTTTAAAGAGGAACAATGGATGTATAATCGATAGTTCAGTGGACGTGTAAAAGTCGCTGTTGAATAATGCCCTTGAATAATGAAGGAGGTTCCCACAATAATTAATGAAGTTGTTGAATTAATAGTGGAGGTTTTTGTGTGTAGTTTGGAAGATTTTTATGCCATATATATGAAGATATATGATGAATTTTGGGCCAATTGTTGAGCCATTTTTGTGCGTCTTGAGCGAAGTAGTTTCCCACTGAATGTTGTTCTTGTTCTTTGAAAGATTATTCATATGAAGATACTATTAATATTAACAAGAGTGTTAAATAATTTGAGATAAAGATTTTGAATGAAGGTTACAGTCACAAATATTAATAATAATTATTAAACATTATTAAACCTGAATTTGACAGCTAAATATAACTAACCTTCATTGGTCGATTATATCAACACGATTTGAGTAATTATCAACCGGATAAACGTGTGGTTCAATGTATTCCTTGTATAAATAATATAAACAATTTAATATTGTAAAATAATTTTGTAAATATCTTTGTTAAATAATTTGAAATGATAGTGATTAATAGAAGCGTGTATTAAATTTTCAATCGTCATTTGACATTGTTATAAACAATTTGTTATTGTTATAAATAATTAATGAACTTTTGTTATTAACATTTAGAGTTTTTTTATACTCTAAACAATGCAAGTTAAGCAACTGGTTTAAACAAATAATCATGATGTGGGATTGTTGGAGGAATCCAATGGTGTTTGAAGGAAGCATGTAAGACATTTGCGTGATAATATTTCAGTTGAGATGTGAACATTTACGTGTTTAAAAGAGAGAGCCGAGCTCTGTGGTAGCACGCTTATGGTAGGGTTGAACGAACGGGTGTCCGCTTTGACGACACAGGTGCCTTGCAGCTGGTCCGGACAACTGTGTTACTGAGACCAAGGGCGTTTCATAATAGCCTTGTGGCTATAAATAAAATGTGCCGGATATAAACACGCAAAGCAATTAATATTTGTGTCTCATCCCAAATCCCGTTTCCATTCCCAGTGCATTGTTATATTTTCGTTGTTATAAGCTTGAGAAAGCTAAAACATTATATGTAGAGAATACAGGTCCTACAGGAGGACATGATTATGTGAGCAATGGCTTCTGATTGCCACGTATATTTTGTTGTTTCATTTTGTTAAAAATCATTCTTTATGTGAAATAAATTATTGTGCAGTTTAAAGTTTCTCGTCTTCGATCTGGTTCATTTTAAATATCATGGTGGAGGTTATTGTGAGGACATACTTTTAAGTGATCCAGTTGACAACCCAGTCCCCGAGATATATTTAAGAGGTAAGTAAAGGAAAGTATGAACCCCCGTATATTTTGGTGTGTTCCACAATAATTTTCTTGTTAACTATTGTGCTCTAATCTCGATAGTATCTGTCAGTGCCAGTTTCATTGATGTAGATTTGCCGGCGCGTTTGATTATTGGCAATCCGATTGAGGGGGCGGATATCTGACAGCCTACTATCCGGAGATCGGGTACAGTAGGATTGGCGCCGCAATTCGGTGGGGCTCGATTGTCTCGATTGGCACGATCAGCAAAACATTGGATTACCAAGTTATTGCAGTAGAAATGACACCGCAATTTTTGTGGAGTGTTCGAATAACATTGGATTACCAAGTTATCGATGTCAAAGGGATTGTGAAGACTCAAATAAAGAGGTTGATTCTTTGTTTGATGTCTTAGCCAATTGTAGAATTTGAGAGTGTGATTATATAGGAATAAATGTTGTATTGTATTAGGAAAATTACACTCAGAAAAGATCAGATCTTATACAACTTGAAAGAGGTTAAATAGGCTGGAAACTTAGAAAAATCGCCTATGATCTGGAATCTTATTTTATTTGACCGGCTTATGACATGTATAGTCATATTAAAGATAAAATTAAACTATTTGGATTATAAATGTAAATTATTTGTGTTAGGATATTTTAAAATGAACCAAAGAAACTTGAACATGTGCTTGAGTTTATTTCAACATGAAATGTCTACGAAGGTTAATTATAAGGTAATTATAAGTTAGATTTAAGACAGAAAATTGCTCAAATTTTATATATGGTGAAGAATGTTGCTCAGATGTTGTTATTTTACTCTGTTTGATGTATGTCCCTAAAGCAGTTTATTATTGAATATTGTTGAAATGGCAGATGAGAGTATGAGAATGATGTTAGAGGAGTTGAAAGCTAGCATGAATGAAAGTGCTAGGGAGATGAAAGCTAGCATGAATAGCAGTATGAAGCAGATGATGGAGGAGAATGCTAGTAATATGTCTGCTAATTTGTCTATTAGAATGGAGGAGATGGAAGCTAGGAATGCTAGTAGAATGGATGAAAGTTTGAAAGTTATTCAGACCAGTTCTGCAAACCTAGAGGATAATATGTCGCGTTTACAGATTAATACCCAGGGAATAGAGAATGCTGTGAGTGACATGCATAAAGATGTGTCTGTTGTTAAAATTGATGTTTCTAAGGTACAAAAAGATCTTACTATGTTGAATCTTGATGTTGCTAATGTCCGGAGTGATATTTCTTGTGCTAGGGCTGAAGTAGTTGTTGTTAAAAATGATGTTGCGACTGTCCAAGACAAGGTTGAGGAAGTCCAAAGAGAAGTCCAAAATGTTAGAACTGATGTGTCCAATGTTCAGGTTGATATTAATAACATTCATTCGGATGTAAATGAGATGCAAAGTGACATAAATAAGATTCAAGTAGAAGTCAACACAGTTTTCGTAGATATTGCTAAAGTCCAAACTGATGTAAATAAAGTCAGGGAAGAAATAGAAAATTCGAAAACACTTTGTACGCGTAATATGAGTGCATTAACGACTAGGCTAGTTGATGAGTCAGTTAGAACGACAGCGTCTTTAGCAGGTTTAAAGTATGATGTAGAGGTCATGAGAACCCAAGTATTAGACCATAATAGATTACTCAAAGAAGATATCGAAGGAGACATAGCAGAAATGTTAACGACAAATGTAGCAGTATGGAAAGACGAGTGGAATAGGTCAAGTGGGGAACATGTAACCCAAATTCAGGAACGTATTGAAAGAAAACTTGCCAGTACTCAAATTGATATTAACAATGAAGTAGTACAGATTAGGAAAGATTTAAGCGTAAGGATGGATTCGCTATCCGAGAGACAAGTAGAAGATAGAACACAAATAGGTCAGGATGTGCAAGCATTAAAATCTGCGTTAGAGGATCAGATTCATAAAGTTGTCTCTGATGTAAATGAAACGACGAGCAAATTGCAGAATTTGAAGCTAGGAGAAGCTAGTTTAATGGAGACCTACAAAGAAGAGTTAATCAGGAAAGTCTTAACGGAAATCACTGACAAGGATACAGAAGGCTTAGCTTGCGAAACCAATAGGAATTATGCCAGAAGATATAACCTAGATCCAGAAGAGAGAGACGTGACTCCTGAAGAACGTATAACCAGATTCAGGGAGGAAGATGACGAGAGGAATAGGGAACCTGAGTGGAACTATCGAGATAGTGGGAAAAACTACCCGGATTCATATCCGAGGAATGTAACGGTCATCAGGAATTTTGAAGACAAACCGCAAAAATTCAGCAACACTGATAATTTGACGCCTATAGAATATGTCAGGAACCTCAAAGATTATTTCATCGAAGCTCACATTCCCAGAGAGAGAGAGATGAAAATAGTGGAAAGATTTTTGATTGGAGGACCCCTTGAATGGTTTAGAGCTTTTAGATACACATTCAGTAACTTTGACGAGTTTCCAGAGGCATTAATCAAACGATTTTGGTCCATAGAAGCGCAGAATTCGTTAAGAGCGGAGGTTTATTCAAGAAAATACTCAGGTACGCTTCCAACACGGTACGCTGATTTCTTTACGAGTCAATTGTCCCGCTTGAGATTTTTGCAACCCCCATTGTCAACGGAGCAATTAATTGATGCGATTTCTCGTATGCTGCCTGTGGAGGTGAGGAGACTAATCATTTCGTCAAACATCAGGGATTTGACCAGCATGGACGAATTACTGAGGAGGTTAGACTACACAAGTCCAATGCCTAACGTGGTACAGAAAGGTCAAAGGCATGACTTCAAAGAAATAAATACTGTATACATGGACCAAGTTCAGCAAACTGACAAGCCAGATGAAGAGAAAACTGACAATGTAGGTCCTCGCAGGAATAATCAGTTTAGGAATAACAGATCGCAAGGTTACCGTCCGTATCAACAGAGAAGAGGCTGGAACTATAATCGAGGCAATTACAACAATGGAAGAGGCAGATATTACAACAATAATGGTTATAACAGAAATTATAATAGAAATAACCAGAACCAAAATAGAAATCAGGATTCTCAAGGTCAGGTTATGACACCCGATCAGTATCAGGAAAGAGAGAAGGAAAGCCAGCAATACCTGAAGGAGTTACGGGAAAAAGAAGCCGAAAATCAAAAGAAAAGGCAAGATGTTGTGATTGATCCTGGGCCTTCTACGAGCCAGCATAATTTTGAGGTCGGTAACACAAAAAAAAACGCCGATTTCTCAACGACAGTGAGAACCTGTAAATACATTGCCACACCACACCTAATTACAATTAATGAGATATATGAAGTTACTGATGAAGATTTACTAGAAGAGAGGGGTATCGTTAAAGAGGAAAGACCATGTGCATTACCTATCATTTCTGTACTGATAGATGGCCAACAGTATAAAGCCCTGATGGACACTGGTGCAATTATTTCCATCATTTCAGAAGATTGTTATCAAAGTCTGCTAAAAGGAGAGAACATGACAGTTTTACCAGTTTCTACCGTCAAAGTGAGAGGGATTTTCCAAGATAAGGCAGTGAAGTGCAAGATTCAAGTGTTATTGAACTTTGAGATCAATGGAAGGAATTATGAACAGATCTTCATTGTGGTGAGCAAGATCAATTTTGATATGGTGCTTGGAATCGATTTTATATCGAAGGTTGGAGCTATTATTGACATGAAGAACAGAAGTATTAGCTTTAATGATGGGTACATGATCACAGAAGAGATAGAATAACAGGACGTGAAAAACAGTCTGGAAATAGACCTTAGGGAAGAAATTTTGAATACCATAATTAATGAAGTGGAAAATATAACAGAAATGCCCAGTAGAAAAACTGAAGGATTTGAAGAAATTCAGGGGGAATTTGAGGATCTGATAAAGGAATTCCAAGATATTTTTGATGAAAAGCCTGGATTGATTAAGGATTATAAGTACAAGATAAGGCTGACAAATGAAACCCCTTACCAGAAGAGAATATACCCCATTCCTGAGAAATACTATCAAGAAGTACGAGGGTTAATCAGAAAAATGGAGGTAGACGGGATTATTAAAAAACAGGCGTCGTCTTATATAAACCCCATCACAGTAGTAAAGAAAAGTAATGGTCAGATACGTCTTTGTCTCGATGCCAGGACCATCAACTTGAAGATTCTTCCAGAAAATGACCGACCACCCAAGATTAGAGATCTGCTTCGAAAATTCAAAGGGAGAGCATGTTTCAGCGTTCTTGACTTGACGTCTTCATTTTATCAAGTTCAACTAGAAGAAGAGAGTATGCAGTACACTGGATCCCTATTTGACCAGACGTCATGGGTCTTTGTGAGAATGCCTTTTGGAATGGTTAACAGTGGACCAGCACTTATTCGAGCACTTAATAGTAAGCTCACTGACGAAGTAAAGGAGAATGTAATTTGCTACATTGACGATTTAATTGTATCTTCACCCAGCGCCGCAGAACATTTAGTGCACCTGAGAAAGTTGTTCGAGAATTTAAGGGAGGCCAATATCAAAGTCAATTTTGGAAAATGTCAATTCTTGAAGAAGGAGATAAATTACTTGGGGCATGCCATTGATAAAGATGGATATCATCCAAACATGCAGAAAGTAGATGCAATCACTAGATTCCCAAAGCCAACTAAGGTGAAACAAGTCAGAGAATTTGTAGGCGCATGCCAATTCATTAGCAGCCACTGTCCGAGATACTCTGAAATTATGGCTCCTCTGTATGATTTACTCAAGAAAAATAATAGATGGAAATGGAGTACCGCAGCAAACGATGCTTTTGAGAAAGCAAAGGAGATGCTCAGAAACAACGTCAAATTGGAATACCCAGACTTTGAGAAGCTATTCTATATAGAGTCTGATGCATCAAGAATAGGCATTAGTGCAGTCTTATACCAGAAAGACGAGGCAGGCAACAAGCACTACATTGCGTTCACTAGTCGGAAGTTGAAGAAACACGAGAGAAATTACTTTACGACAGAACTAGAAGCGTTAGCTTTTGTAACAGCTTTGCAAGCTTGGAAAAAAATGTTGCTGGGACATAAGGTTATCATTATTACTGATCATAAAGCACTACAGTTTATGCTGCAAACTGACATGTCTAGTGATAGATTGACACGTTGGGCTTTGTTCACCCAACAGTTTAATGTCACTATCGTCCACCAGCCTGGGAAAGATAACTTACTGGCTGATGCTTTATCACGTAACCCTATTAAAAATGTGCAGATACACCATGTACAATTGGAGCAAGAAGATCAAGAAACCGTTAGGAGGTTAGCCCGAATCGGTGTGTCACAGAAGAGACACGCTCCAATCAGGAAAATGTACAGGTTCCTTAAGGGTTACATGGACAATACTGATGTTGACTATGCAGCTACACAGAGAGATTCACGACACTTTGTCTTGAGTGGAGACATTGTATGTAAGTATGTTGACTCTGCGCATACAAAGCTTCGAATAGTCGTGCCACCTAAACTTGTTGTCAATTTAGTGTGGGTAGCTCATCACGCAACTGGACATGCGGGTTTAGATAAAACTCTTGATACTCTTAAAGAGAGGTTTATATGGACTAACATGCGTTCCAGCATTGCTAATGTCATTCGTTCATGTGATAAATGTCAAAGAGCAAAGTATGCTTCCGCTCTATTGAAAGGAAAACCTAAGGCTATGATTCCCTCTAAACCGAATGAATCATGGCGACAGACATATTTGGTCCTTGTCCGAAGGGATATCAGGGTAATCAGTATCTGTTGGTTACCGTGGATGTCTTCTCAAAATTTGTAACAATGAGTCCCATGCAAAAAGCTAACACGAGGAACGTTGTAAGCAGACTGGAACATGCTGTATTTCCAAAAGCTGGTAAACCAGAATATTTACTTTTGGATCATGGGGCTCAGTTTACGTCCTTGGAATTTGCTGCAGATATGGAAAGGCTTGGTATAAAGCACATATTTTCAAGCGTGCGATATCCGGAATCGAATTCTTCGGAAAGATATATGGCTGAATTTTCGAAATTCTGTCGAATTTTCTGTCCAAATGATCATTCTGGTTGGGTGAGATTTGTACCCCGTATTGAGGAATGTTTAAATTCTACAGTGCAGGAGAGCACAGGAGAGGTGCCAATGAGACTTCATCTAGGAAGAAACCCAGAAAGGCCATGGGATAATCTTTTTAACCACGTTCCTAGAGATCTTGACTTAGGAAGGCAGCAGAGAATAGACAGAGCGAAGGAACAACTCCAGAAAGCAGCACAAAAACGACTGAAAAGAGTAGCTGGAAAACGTTTTGGTGCTCCCTTAGAAATTGGAAATCTGGTATTACTACGCAGACCTGTCAAGGCTTATGTAAGTAAGAAAATATACCCCAAATTTGGATTAGTGTTCATGGGTCCGTTCAGAATTACGAATGCCTATGGAAACAACTGTTATGAACTATACGATGATGAGAATAATGTCGTTTATGGCAAGTTCAATGCTGGGAACTTGAAGAAATATTACCCAAGAGTAAGCCAATAATAATTCAATTTCGTGTTCAAGTGAATTGAGATATGTATAACACAGAGTTTAAAAACAATTTGCAACTGTTTTTAAAACGTGGTGAAGGGAGAATGCCCCCCGAAATTGAATTATATTGAGACCACGGTAGCTGTATTGGAAAATATCAGTAAAGTTAAGGATGTCATAGTTATGACGTGGATATTCATGACGTAGGCACGGATGACGTAGAATTCATGCCAGTAGGCTGATCGAGCTGAGATTCTTGGTGACGTCATGATTTTATTCGAGAAAGATCAGAGATTTACGACGCAGTCGCAGGAAACAAGGTATTGTGCTAAGGAAGAAGCTACGCTATTGGAGGAGAGACGAGAACCAATGAACAATAGTTTAGAAGGAAGACGGAGATTGCTGAAACTACGATATTCGATTACTTTTGGCATGCAGATTTGTGGAAATCTATTTTCAGTTATGGCATTGATTTGGAATTTTGAAGAAATTAATTTTGAGTTTTTGAATTTTGAAAATCCGTCAAGTATAGCCAAAGTTAAAACTTCCAGCAATGACGCAGCAACAGGCTATGGAAGGGATGGTTACGCCCCTTAAGAAGTTGATAAAAGGTCGTGCACAGCAGAGAGGAGCTCTCATACTCATACGCATACTGATACTGATACGCTCAGATCTCATACTTGTGATCGCATATATATTTCTGGTGCTATAGAGTTATTTTCAAGTGATTCAGTGAAGTAAGGTGTCTTTAGCGTGAGGTGAAAGCCTTGCCGCATCGAACGAACTCGGAGCAGTTCCATTCCACGCTGCTCAAAACTAGGTGAAGTTGAAACGCGCACATTAACGTTTCCACCAGTCAAGATATCAAGCGCTAACTTCAGCCTTTTTGATAATTCTATTAGGCAGTATAACATTAAGGTGTATACAAGATTTCAACGATTTCACAGTGATACTTCGAAAGATATTGGAACTTTTAGGCTGCCAACAAAAGTGATTTTCTCGCCACAGGAGAAACACTTTTATATTCCACATTATACACTACGGCTGACACGTGGAGTGCAACAGTTTGGTATTACAACGATACATTCGACTATGGAACACTATAATATTGCAGTGCTTTTGATCATTATAACTGCAGTTGAGATGAAAGGCTAAGGCGTTGATGCAATTGGGACATATGTCATTGGAGTAAAGTAACAGCATGGAACTTCGTTAATCGTCTTTCTACAAAAGCGAGCATGTAGTGAACATCCAACTACACTCATGCATCGTTAATCCATCGCTGAATTATACCAGATAACTGTGGAAATATTTTCATACTCCACAACTATGAATATTTCGGCGGAAATAGCTACATTAAACTTCATGACGAATTCCTGCAAGAACTTCAGAGAACTTTCAAGAGAGGCCAGGGTTATCCCGGCGCACAATGAAGAATTTTGCCGGAAGGATGTTTCTCGTATCCACGGAGCAGTGCAATTTCGGAGGAGGAAGCAGTTCGATTCTCCGAGGACGCTGATTCCAAATTCGAGGATGGAGCTCATCTTTAAGTTGGTGAAATGGATCCATCAGCAGTCTTCTTTGGGGAATTTTCCTCTGGAACTTCAATCGGCAGATAAGGTAGTCGTGAACGTTTCTTGCATTATTTGAGTATCGTAGCGATATCTGAGCAACCATTTTCCCCATATTTTCTGTCCTACCTTTTGCCCCATTTTATTGATTGATATTTTTGTACTCAGTACACATCGATGATTTATGCCTTTTTCTTCGATTTTTGAGACATTGCTATGTCATTGGCATACTTAAATAATTTTGGATCAGTTGAGACTGATGATATTAGATTCTTTCAGTAATTTACATATTTTTGTAGTCACGATTTAACTGTAAAGTTAACGATTTGCTATGGCAGATTTGAATTCAGACAGCGTGTCATTTTATTAAAGTAATTCTATTCAGTTAATTACTTTGACCAATTTTCTGTCATCCTCAAGAAAGAAGAATGATAAAAAGATTTTAGAGCATTAAAATCTTTTACGATATCGACGATCTTTGAAATACTAGTCGTCTTATGAACGTGGTTGCAACATAGACATTTATCATTGCATTATAGACAATTTTATGAAATACGAACGTTAATTACAATTTATTGAATACACTATAGTAATGAATAATGAAGATAGGAGCTTTTCTCAATTCTAGATTGGAACAATAATGTTTGCATTCCACAATCTAATTGTATTCTATTCGACTATTTTGCAGTTTAGTTGAACTTTGTTTGAAGATAGTATTTTTATACTGCGTTACTTTGAAGATGTTAACCTCAATTTTGATAGACCAGGCAGGAGTGTCTAACCGTATTTGCTATTAAATTATTTGTGATTGGCAAAATTTTACTTCATATCGATTCATGAATGAAACCCACGAAGGTTAAATAATAACAGTCATTATTACAATTGATGAATATAAGAATTTTTAAAGAGGATCAATGGATGTATAATCGATAGTTCAGTGGACGTGTAAAAGTCGCTGTTGAATAATGCCCTTGAATAATGAAGGAGGTTCCCACAATAATTAATGAAGTTGTTGAATTAATAGTGGAGGTTTTTGTGTGTAGTTTGGAAGATTTTTATGCCATATATATGAAGATATATGATGAATTTTGGGCCAATTGTTGAGCCATTTTTGTGCGTCTTGAGCGAAGTAGTTTCCCACTGAATGTTGTTCTTGTTCTTTGAAAGATTATTCATATGAAGATACTATTAATATTAACAAGAGTGTTAAATAATTTGAGATAAAGATTTTGAATGAAGGTTACAGTCACAAATATTAATAATTATTATTAAACATTATTAAACCTGAATTTGACAGCTAAATATAACTAACCTTCATTGGTCGATTATATCAACACGATTTGAGTAATTATCAACCGGATAAACGTGTGGTTCAATGTATTCCTTGTATAAATAATATAAACAATTTAATATTGTAAAATAATTTTGTAAATATCTTTGTTAAATAATTTGAAATGATAGTGATTAATAGAAGCGTGTATTAAATTTTCAATCGTCATTTGACATTGTTATAAACAATTTGTTATTGTTATAAATAATTAATGAACTTTTGTTATTAACATTTAGAGTTTTTTTATACTCTAAACAATGCAAGTTAAGCAACTGGTTTAAACAAATAATCATGATGTGGGATTGTTGGAGGAATCCAATGGTGTTTGAAGGAAGCATGTAAGACATTTGCGTGATAATATTTCAGTTGAGATGTGAACATTTACGTGCTTAAAAGAGAGAGCCGAGCTCTGTGGTAGCACGCTTATGGTAGGGTTGAACGAACGGGTGTCCGCTTTGACGACACAGGTGCCTTGCAGCTAGTCCGGACAACTGTGTTACTGAGACCAAGGGCGTTTCATAATAGCCTTGTGGCTATAAATAAAATGTGCAGGATATAAACACGCAAAGCAATTAATATTTGTGTCTCATCCCAAATCCCGTTTCCATTCCCAGTGCATTGTTATATTTTCGTTGTTATAAGCTTGAGAAAGCTAAAACATTATATGTAGAGAATACAGGTCCTACAGGAGGACATGATTATGTGAGCAATGGCTTCTGATTGCCACGTATATTTTGTTGTTTCATTTTGTTAAAAATCATTCTTTATGTGAAATAAATTATTGTGCAGTTTAAAGTTTCTCGTCTTCGATCTGGTTCATTTTAAATATCATGGTGGAGGTTATTGTGAGGACATACTTTTAAGTGATCCAGTTGACAACCCAGTCCCCGAGATATATTTAAGAGGTAAGTAAAGGTAAGTATGAACCCCCGTATATTTTGGTGTGTTCCACAATAATTTTCTTATTAACTATTGTGCTCTAATCTCGATAGTATCTGTCAGTGCCAGTTTCATTGATGTAGCTTTGCCGGCGCGTTTGATTATTGGCAATCCGATTGAGGGGGCGGATATCTGACAGCCTACTATCCGGATATCGGGTACAGTACCTCCTCTTCTCGCCTGCAAATAGCCCAAGCTCTAGCTGCGTTTCCCGTTAGTTGTGTTCGGGTCCCCACTCACTTTAGTGATCTCACGGGCTTTGCGGTGACACTCTTCTTTAAAATTGTTTGTATTTAGTGTTGGACTTTCTTCCTATCATCCACACTTGTTCCTCTGTCCGAAACCCACTTCCCTTTACTTCTTTATTCATCTTCCCTTGTGGGTAAGGTTAATTCTTAGTAAACACCTACCCAAGAGGGGCCGCCCAGACCTTGTTGTCGAGAGGCACACAGGGCCAACACCAAGCATTATGGTCTGAGGAGCTCTTGGCGTTAATGTGAAATCACAATTAGTGCTTGTTGAGGGCACTATGACTGCTCGACAGCAAGTTGATAGGGTACTCAATCCAGTGGTTGTCCCTATGATGTCGAACATTGCTAATGGGATGTTTCATAAGGACAATGCCCGGGTTCACACTACACGCATCTCCAGAGAAGCTCTCCACGACATCACAACCTTAGAATGGCCCGCCAGATCCCCCGACCTCAGTTCTATTGAGCATGTGTGGGACATGATGGGTCGAAAACTGATCAACCGTCCTCAGCCACCCACAACTCTGGAACAACTGACCCGTGCAGTGCAGCAAGCATGGGCCACAATTCCTCAGGAAGCGATCCAGGGCCTTATTGACTCCATGCCTCGCCGAATTCATCAATGTTTTTCAGCTCGTGGTGGGCATTTCCTGTATTCATGGTTGTCCAAACTTGCGGTCAGAGGGACCTAAAGGTGTAATCATCGAATCACAACCGAACACTCGTCCTGCATGTTCAATTGCAGCAATGTAGCACCACTCCTTCTGGGTGTTGTAATTTCCATTTTCTTCAATGTACATAGAATTGTTCAAACATACTCAGACTATATTGTAATAAAATCGATATTTCATAAACTTTTAGCCTGCCGTCTCCCCCAGTCACTGATCGTCTCGATCTTGTCTTGTCTCTCGACACAAGTTGATTCTCAATACACAGTACAAATTATCTTATTTCTCTACCAACAATATTTCTATTGCTTTATTAAGGGCCACCATCTACCTTTAAGTTTCATTAACTTTTGGAGCTGTCTTAGTTTCTTACATTAAAACAGAAGAACTGACGTAGAAGTTTTATATAAAGCTCAATTCCCTCTTGATAAAGAACAAAAAATAATTTCTTTTGACTGTGTCTACTTGGGGAAAAATAAAAAAATTGGAGAGAGAAATGGGATCCATTCTTCACTATTACACTGCTACCCTTCCTATATCCGGAAAGTTTGTCCGGGGTCGAGGGTGTAGTAAGTGCCTCGTATTCCACCGTATTGTTCTGAACAAGGACTATTCAGAGGGAAGGTTACACACAATAGGAGTGTCGTCTTGGAAATGGCAGGCGGTGACATTTCAGCGTCCTCTCGGAGTTGTTGATTGCTTTTGTGTGAGATACAACTCACTCCCTCACACACACACACACACACACACACACACACAGATGCTCGTTCTAAATCATTACCAGGAAGGACAGCCATTTCCCCCGAGTAAACAGTTGGACCAAGCTATGAACTATGCATTCTCAGCCGTGAGCAAACAGCGGAAAATGACTGCCAGAGTTCGTCCAAATAAACTTCTACCATACAGCATTAAACAAACATGATATGGGCAGTAAAATCCATTACGAGCACTTCAATGCAATAAAATATAACGTCAAAGGAAGAAGAGCTGGAGTGTTTTATTTCCACTTGAATAGGAATAAAAAGTGAGAACAGATGGCTTTAAAACCTTACCTTACAGGGAGAATCTGTAAGCAGTGTCATTATTAATATTATTATTACTACTTTGAGTCGTCAGTCTTTTGACAGGTTTAATGCATTCTCCATGACTCCCTGTCCTGAGCTATTCATTACATTTATTTTATTCATTCAACATTCACCATGTCATATGATATTGGCATTTTAAAGAACCCATTTGAATTCAGTAGGCTGTGTTCATAATGGCAAAATTAATCTCGGGATTTTCCGCCAACATAATAGTTCCTCCTTTCTTTACTAGAAAGCGCTACAGTGTCAAGGAGCTTAGATATCTAACCTCCTTGACTTTCATAGCGTTCCAAGGACCACCAAATATATCTACATGCAACCTGCCCTTTAGGGGTCAAATAACTAAGCTTTTACCCGGCCACCGAGGCCATACGATATTATTATTATATTACTATGTAAATATTGTAAAATTATTTTCATTTTAAAAATTCAACGACTATTAAAATTGTATATCAGTTATAATTAAAAATTAACATAATAAAATAATTATTGAAGGTTAAGACCGCATGAAGTTCCATAAAATGGCATTTCTAACTATTTAGAACTGTTTCTTAGTTGAGATATTTAAAATAAGGTGTAGTTATATGTCCGTCTGTTCATATTTTCTCTATATTCAAAATAGAAACGCTAAAGAGTACGGAGTGATCGTAATTGTCGTAATTATTTCATAGTGCATATGTTTTGAAACGTTGTGCATATGTGACCAATAATTAGTGCACATTTGCATGTATATTTACTCATTCATATCTTCATAGCCACCACGTGTTACTTCCGAGGCAGTATGTTTATCCCTTGAGTGCATAAGCCGGGCCTCCGAGACCTGGGATGTGAATTATTAATCATTTATGGTAAAAGTGTTCGGACCTCGAGTGTGAAATTCCCAATATTCCTCTCACTGTTAAGGAGAAAAGCAGTAATAGAACCAATCAACCATTATTGCTTATAGTTGAGTAAAAATGTAGCTTTAATCTAATTTACCTCACATTAACATGAACCGGGCCTTTCTGTCTCATGTTTTAAAATCATTCAGTCACTTGTTGACAGAAAACTTGGAGAAAAAAAAAACATAGTTTGTTAATTTAGAGATGACTTCATGGTCTTAACAGATGGAGGAGCTCACTGCCCACAGACATGTCACCGAAGGAAGAACTGGCTCCTGGCGCCGACCTACTTTATTCTGTGTGGAGGTCCATCAACCGATTAAGAGTGGGTGTCCCTCGATGCAAGACCAACCTGCAAAAATGGGGGACCCTTCCAGCGGACACAGACACCTCTTGTGTATGTGGAGCTGAACAAGACCCAAGCCACCTAGTTATCTGCCCCCTCCTGGATAACTCATGCACAATATAAGATGCTTCTAGAGGAAGCACCAAGGCCATCGCAGCTGCAGTATTTTTTTGTGGAAATGCTGACCAGACACGGAAATGAATGAATGACTTCATGTGAGGGCGTCATGGTTCCATGCTGTGTGATGGTGTTTTAAAATCACACTTTCGTATGTAGGCTATATTTTAACATTTGATTCAATTCCCTAATTTCATTGTTAAATTTCCATTAGAACCTAAATGAATGTAGTGAAATATTCACATTTCATTCGTAATATTAATATTGACCTCACACCAGTATTTCCTCTATAGTCCATACCCAAACCTCGCAGGCCCGGCTTACAAAAGAAAAGGCTGATGCAATCAAGGGTTAACATATTCTAACCTTGGTCTACCCCTACAGTTCTTATCCTTGACACTTCCTTCCAAAACTAAGTTTGCTATATCAGGGTGTCTTAGTACGTACCTTTCCAACCTATCGTTTCTCTTCATTAGCAGACTCCTGAAACATCTCTCCTCTCCCAATTGACTTAATACCTTTTCATTTGTTAATCTACCCATCTGATCTTCGCCATTCTCCTATAACACCACATTTCAAACGCTTCTATTGTCATATTTCCTGCTGCGCCAATAGTCCAAGTGTCACTTCCATAGAGCGCCACGCTCCAGACAAAGACTTTCAAAAATGACTATCTAATACCTAAATCTTTATTTGATGTCAACAGATTTCTTTTCTGTAGAAATACTTGCCTTGCCTATTGTTGTTGTTCTTGTTATTATTATTATTATTATTGATATTGTTATTCTTCTTCTTTCTTCGAATTTGGCCTACTGTAGACCGCGTGAAACAATTGATTTGCTGGTTAGTTCCTTTTTCTTCACCCAGAATTTCTTCAACCTTTCGCTGTGGTTCCTTCTCCTTTCCTCTGACCAGGTGTTCTTGGTCGTTCTACTGGTTCATTCCTTTAACCCCTTGAAGTTATCAATTTTATCTCGAACCACAACCCATGTCTCTTCTCGTTTCTTCTACCCATATTGTAGTCGCCTTTAGCTTGGTGATGTAATTAAAGATTCTTTTCATTATTCGATTCTCATCCATTCTCATGAGGTGCCCATAAAACATCAGTCTCCTCTTACGCATGATATCCGTGTTCTTCTCTGTCTGTTTATATAGATCCTCATGTCTCCTCTTTCTCCATGTACCATCATTCCTTTTTTCATGCCCTAGTATCTCTGGAAAGATTTTTTTCTCCTTCTTCCCTAATTCCTCAATTTCCCCCTTTTTTTAAATTCAATATCAGGCATTCGGAACTATAAAGGCCTTCCGACTGGACAACCGTGGTATAGGGTCGTATCTTTGCCAAGTATGATAAAGACCTCTTATTGTACTAATCTATAGGCTAGCTCCATCTTCCTGGCTCGACTGTTTTATTATTATTACACACATCAAAAAAAGTTTTGCATCACCTCGGTTCCCAGATCTCCGGCATATAGACGTTGACTGTGTATATTGTATCCAAGATACAGTCCCTTTGACTGTTCATAGATGTCACTAAAACTGCTCAAAGATGTAAACAACCATGCATGAGCAGGGCCTATTAGACGGAGGGGGTACGACAGCCGATCAGTTCCAGTCATTCCACCAGGACGAAGGTACGCTGCTCATGTTGTCTGTAGTTCTACCATGCCTAGAAGGTCAATACCGCAGTTCGATCGCGTCCGCATTGTTACTTTGTGTCAAGAAGGGCTCTCAACAAAGGAAGTCTCCAGGCGTCTCAGAGTGAACCAAAGCGATGTTGTTCGGACATGGAGGAGGTACAGAGATACAGGAACTGTCGATGACAGGCCTCGCTCAGGCCGCCCAAGGGCTACTACTGTAGTGGATGACCGCTACTTACGGATTGCCTCTCGGAGGAAACCTGACAGCAATGCCACCATGTTGAATAATGCGTTTCGTTCAGCCACAGGACGTCGTGTTTCAACTCAAACTGTGCGCAATAGGCTGCATGATGCGCAACTTCACTCCCGACGTCCATGGCGAGGTCCAGCTTTGCAACCCCGACACCATGCAGCGCGGTACAGATGGGCCCAACAACATGCTGAATGGACCCCACGGAATTGGCATCACGTTCTCTTCACCGATGAGTGTCGCATATGCCTTCAACCAGACAATCGTCGGAGACGTGTTTGGAGGCACCCTGGTCAGGCTGAACGTCTTAGACACACTGTCCAGCGAGTGCAGCAAGGTGGTGGTTCCCTGATGTTTTGGGGTGGCATTATGTGGGGCCGACGTACGCCACTGGTGGTCATGGAAGGCTCCGAAACGGCTTTACGATACCTGAATGACATCCTCCGACCCATAGTGCAACCATATCGGCAGAATATTGGAGAGGCATTTGTCTTCATGGACGACAATTCTCGACCTCATCGTGCACATCTTGTGAATGCGTTCCTTCAAGATAACGACATCGCTCGACTACAGTGGCCAGCATGTTCGCCAGACATGAACCCTATCGAACATGCCTGGGATATGTTGAAAAGGGCTGTTTATGGACGTCTTGACCCACCAACCACTCTGAGAGATTTACGCCGAATTGTCGTTGAGGAGTGGGACAATTTGGACCAACAGTGTCTTGATGAACTTGTGGATAGTATGCCACGACGAATACAGGCATGCATCAATGCAAGAGGACGTGCTACTGGGTATTAGAGGTAGTGGTGTGTACTGCAATCTGGACCACAAATGCTGAAAGTCTAGCTGTATGATGGTACAACATGCAATGTGTGGGTCTCATGAGCAATAAAACGAGCTGAAATGTTGTTTGTGTTGATCTCTATTCCCTTTGTATTTAACGGTTCCGGAACTCTTGGAACCGAGGTGATGCAAAACTTTTTTTGATGTGTGTATTATTGTTATTGTTATTGTTATTATTACATTGATTCATTTAGAGGCGGGCGGCATCGCGAGTGTGTATACGATATTTCTGTCAACCCATGCTATTTTGATGGCACTGTGTGTTTTGTACAGTATTTGAGATAAGAATTGGGAGGAGGTGGCCGTGGCCTGAAGATAGGAACCCTCCGAGCATTTGCCTGGAGTTAAAACGGAAAACCACTTCCAATGTGGCTGTGGTAGGATTCGAACCCATATCTTGTCATCTCTTGCTCACGAAGTTGAGTGTAACCCTTTCCAAGCACTCAGACAAGAATTCATTTTCTTGGCAGAAGCACCTCAGTGATGACAGCCAAGAACGATAGCCACTACATTACGTGCTGTTAAAGAAGTAGAAATTAGTGTTATATTTGATCAGCAGCTTCTTTTTAATGTGATAGCCTACATCAGTTAATTTCCTAAAATATTTATTGGCCTCGCAAACTGTGGCGTTGAGTAAGTATTGGATATGTTTCTGCGCTATAGTGTACAGAAATACATCCCGTCGTGTTCGCAAGAACTCCCGTTTTTCATCGTACTAGAGATATCTGTTATATCTCTCAACTTGTTCTTTCAATTCCCGTGCCAGGTCACAATAAATAACCGTCCCATTTAATTCTCTGACTCCTTTTTGGGATTGGGAAGTGAAATTTATGTGCCCCAATATCAGATACGGAGGGAACTCTTGGCATGCCTAACATGTGTTCAGCACTATAGCAACCAAAACTGTATATGGCCATCAATTGTGTTTGTTTAACTCATAATATGTTGCTGAAAGACAGATGAATCAATTACATAATTCCCTAAACTCTTTCTCAACTCCTAATCGAGCTAGCCGACTTGGCTGTCACCCCAGAAGTCCGGTTTCGATTCATGACTCTCCCAAGAAATTTAATTATGGTCTGAGGGCTGGGACGTGGTAACCTCAGAATCGTGAGGCAAAACTGAGAAGAAGCTGGTTCGATTCCCACCTCAACCATGCTGGAAGTGGTTTCGAGTGATTTCCCATTTCTACTCCTGGCAAAACCCGGAATCCTACCCAATCCTCTCTAATACAGCTACCACGATAACACAGGTTATTACATAAAAAATCCACACTCACACACACAAGCAGATGGGGATGCTTGACCATGATGTCTAAGGCCTTCAAATGAAATAACAACCAAGACCCAGTGTTTTTTGATGATGATAATTGTTGTTTTAAGGGGCTTAACATCTAGGTTATTGGCCCCTAATGGTCTGGGTAATAGCGAAAATTAAATGGAAACCATAACGAAAATTAAACTGGACTGAAAATATTTACAAAATGGAACTCAGATTGAAATGGCTCACAACATGTAGTTTAGGTTCAAAATACTTACAAAATGCAATGTAGATTCGAAATACTCACAAAATACAATTGAAATTGAAAATACACAATGCAAGTTAGATTGAAAAAGGTCTGTTCAGATTCAAAATACTCACAAAGTGCAATTGAAATTCAAAATGTATGATCGATTCAAAATTCTCACAATATGTGGAAGACGGCGATTCAAAATACTGTACTGACAAAACGCAATTTGTGTTGTTTGAGCCTTCAGTCTTTTGACTGGTTTGATGCCGACCTCTATGCTTCACTGTCCTGAGCTAATCATTTCATACATAGCTACCACATCCTACATCCGAGGCAATCTGTATAACATATTCTAACCTTGGTCTGCTTGTCCTCGACCCTTCCTTCCATAACTAAGCTTACTATTCAAATGGGTTCTTTAACATGCCAACATCGTATAACATCCGTATCGTGATTTTTGTCGCCTTTCAAAAATCACTTACCATGGCCAGGAGCGGACCTGCAAGCTTGGGGTTGGCAGTCTGACTCGATAACCACTCACCTACAGTGGCAAGCTAGGAAACAGACACAACGTTATTGATTTTACGCCCCTTTTAACTACAGTACTGCGGCTTTTAGAGACGCCAGGATGCCATAATTTTGCCCCGAAGGGGATCTCTAACGTGCCAATAAATCTACTGACACGGCTGCCTCGCGTTTGTGCACCTTGAAATGCCAGCGTACTGCGCCAGTATTCAATCCTGCAACCTTGCGCGCAGCAGGCGAGAACGTTGCCGCTGCTACGAGACAGAGAATACACTACTACAGTAACTTAGTGATAATATTGGCAGTATTCTACTGTAGACATAGCTTGCCCCGGTGGGTGAGTGGATAGCGTGTCGGTCTACTAACCCCCAAGATTGCAGGTTCGCTCCTGGCCGTGGTAAGTGATTTTTGAAAGGCGGCAAAAATACGACACGCATGTCACACAATGTTGGCATGTCAAAGAACCCATTTTAATTCAGTAGGCCGTGTTCATAATGGCAAAATTAATCTCGGGAGTTTCCGCCAACACAAAGTTCCTTAATTCTCTACTAGAAAGAGCTATAGAGTTCAAGGAGCTTGGATATCTAACCTCCTTGACTTTCATAGTGATTCAAGGAACAACGAAATTCGATATGAAAGCTACCCTCTGGGTGTCAAATTACAAAAACTTGCACCCGGCACCGAGGCCATACGATATTATTATTATTATTATTATTATTTATTTATTTATTTATTTATTTATTTAAGCGAAAATTCTCCTACAGGAGAGCGATTAAACTTGGATAACATGATGTCATTTGGAGGCGTGTCTCCTCCGCTCCTCCCAAAATATCTTCATTCTCGCGGAATGTTCCCTCTTCCTCTCATCCGTCCACTTTTTCCCAGGTTGTCGTAATGATCTTGGTTCGAACTTAACATTCTTGATTTTCGTCTGGCACTCAGTTCGGTCTTCGAAATTTTGTATACTGATAATTTGTAAGTCTCTTTGTACCTCTTTAAGCCATTCTGTGTCGCATTTGCTCTGTGTTATGATACTGAGTAGTTTCTTGGGCAATCTGGAGGTGGCCATCCTGTGGATGTGAGTGTAAAATTTGGCTCTGCGTTTTATAATTTCGTCTGTTATCGTAATGGTGTTTTGATAGAGTTCAGTACTAGGTCTCTTCATCCAAATGCCGTTTCTGTTGATTGCTCCGTAGATCTTCCGGAGAATTTTTCGTTCCTGCATTTCCAGGAATGACCATCGATTACTATTGTTTCAGCCGCATATGTTGCTTCTGGAAGAATAACTGTTTTATAATGTCGTAATTTGGCGTTTGTCGAAATGCATTTCTTGATGTAATGGGCCCACGTTAGCCTGTAGGCCTTCTGGAGCTTAGTGATTCTGTCTTCATTGGCGATTCGATTAAGTCCTGAGGGCTGTATAATTTCGCCAAGGTATTTAAAACTGCAGACTTGTGCGATTTTACCGTATTTGGTGTTTAAAGGGGATTTATTTTCTGGCCTTCTCTCCATATATTTGGTCTTGTCGTAAGATATATGTAATCCGGTCTTTTGTGCAATCTCATGGAGCTTTTCCACTGCGTAAGTCGCTTCCGATCTGTTGTCTGCGACAATTGCAATATCGTCCGCGAAAGCGAGACATTTGACTTTAGTTCTGTTTTCTTTTTTAATACCGATTTGAATGCCCTTTACAAGAGGTTCCCATTCCCTAATTATCCTCTCCAGAACCATATTGAAAAAGATTGGGGATACTCCATCCCCCTGTCGGACTCCCGTCTTGATTTCGAAGGGCTCTGATATTTCGCCCATGAATTTCACTTTGGATATTGTTCCTGTAAGTGTCTGTTCTATGATGTTGCGTGTCTTACGATCGATCCCAAATTCTTCCATGATTTTAAAGAGGGTGTCGTGGTCAAGAGAGTCGTATGTTTTTCTGAAGTCGATGAATGCAATCACGGTATTTCTACATTTCCTCATTTGTAAGATCGTCTTTAGGCACCAGATCTGTTCAGCACACGATCGCCCTTTTCTGAATCCAGCCTGGTAGTCACCAATGAGTGGATCCACTTGGGGCTCTAACCCGTTCAGAAGTGCTGTGGAAAGGATTTTATAAGCAACCGGGAGCAGGGAAATTCCTCTATAATTGTTGATGTCCGTCTTGTCGCCCTTTTTGTGCAACGGGTGAATCAAAGCGCATTTCCAGTCATGTGGTAATTGCTCCGTTGTCCAAATATCTGAAATTATGGAATGGAGTTTCCGCGTCAGTGTGGGATCATTCAGTTTCCAGAGTTCAGCAATGATCCCATCTTCCCCTGGTGCTTAGTTGTTTTTGAGTTGTCGGATTATCTCCGTAATTTCTTCAATGTCGGGGGCTTGCGAGTCCAAGTGTATGAATACCGGAGGAGAGAAATCAAGTTTTACTAGAGGTGGTTCACAGTTAAGAAGAGAGTTGAAATATTGGGCTAATAGTTTGCAATTATTTTTGGAGTTAGTTTCCAATGAGCCGTCGTGTCTCTTGAAGCACAGACAGGGTGCTTGGTATCCCCGTAGATTTTCTCTAAATGTCTTGTAGAAATTTCTAGTATTATTTTTGGTGAAATCCTGCTGGATTTCGTGGAGTCTGTTGTTGTCATACCTTCGTTTTTCTTTCCTAATTATTTTTGAGGCCTGTTTTTGAGTGGTAAGAAAGTTCTCCCAGTTTTCCTTTGTTTGGCTACTGTGAAATTTTTTCCAAGCCATTATGCGATTGTCAACTGCTTGATCGCAAATTGTGTTCCACCAGCGATGTTTTCTGGAGCGAGGTGGTTGTCCTAGCTTCATGGCTTCCTGAATTCTCCCCGTTAGTATTCTCCAGTCTGTTGATTATTATTATTATTATTATTATTATTATTATTATTATTTTACTGTAGACATTCCGCAACTTCAGATAAGTATCCACATTAGATCCTTGAACACATTAGTACGAGTAGTACACAAGCAATAATTTACGTTAAATCGGTCGTTTTATAAACATACTCCTGTCTTAATTTTTGCCATTATAGGCTCGTTGCATAATGTACTATTAGGATCGGAAATGGGTTCAGAACTTGAAATACGGTAGGCCTACTATCCTCGCAGTCATGGTAAGCGATTTAACGCTATGCCGCAGAGGGGAAGGAACTAAGCAAAGGTTTTCACACGGTAAGTAGCCATATGATAAGCCGCCACACAGACCATGTTGTAATGTTGTGGCTAGCATTCCTGGCCATTAAAAATTAAGGTCCGGGTTTGATTACCAACTCCGACAAGAAATTTTACTCTGGTTTTATAGCTAGAACGGGTGCACTCAGCCTTGTGACTCAGAACTTAGAAGGGGTAGGCTCTATTCTCATCTCGGTCATCCTACAAGTGGCTTTCCGTGGTTTCCCCACTTCTACTCCAAGCAAACGCAGGGGTGGTGCCTAAATTGAGGCCACGACCGCCTCCTACCTCAAATACACGGTCATTATCTATGTGCGCCCCGATAAACACGACAAGCTAAGCCTGCTGTGACTGGCGCAGATCGCGGGCACGCGTACCCAGTTCAGCCGGTGATTGGCGCGCACCTTCACACTTAAACCAAACATGTTCAATAATGTGTACTTACAGTGCCCCTAGGCGATGCTGAAAATGTCCTCCCTCTCTTGTAACATACACCTGACATCTTCTGATGAAATAATGTCAGTCAACTCTTTTATTATTTACGGAGCCTGTTTCCTTGAATCGTTTAGCGAGCCTCCTAATTGTACTGGCATTAGGCACAGGTCTTACTGGATACTTGATTCGAAATCTTCGTCTCGTTTCAGAACAAGATATTTTGCTTTTCATTTACGAATTATGGATATACACACGTTCACGCAATGTGAATTGGTGTCTAGGCATGACCAACAATCACAGTAATCACAATACTCACTAAACGTGCAACACTAACGTCTAAGCTTTGCAGATACACGTCCATATGAATGACAAAATACGTGTGAACTAACGATATGAGTCAGCGGAGCACGCCAACTATCGGCTGAACCGCGTACGCGCGCCCGCGATCTGTGCCAGTCACAGCCGGGTTATCTTGCCGTGTTTATCGTGGCGCTCATAGATAATGACCCTGTACATACACTAGTGCAGCCATCACAATGACACAGGTTATCAGACAGATTGAAAATTCACACCGATGTAGATGGGGGCTACATGAGCAAGATGCCACAAAACCTCTACATGACACAACAAAAACATATTTTTCAATAAGTGCAGTCTGAAAATTTGAAACACGTGGGATATTTCATAAGGTTATCAGCTATAATCTAATGCCTCTTAGGGCCATTGTTGACAGATTAATTGGAGCACCAGGGAGAATTTTAAATATGATGTCCAAGACTCATGCTACTAGGATGCAGATCTGTAAAAAAGAGAACCAAAGAAGTGAAGCCACGCCCCGCCCTTATTGTAACAACTTGGAGGGCTCGGGACGAACGTGACCTGCATAAACAAGACGAGTCAATCTCAGCTGTGGTCTCTCCATTGCATCCTAATGCTCCCGCTGCTTACAGTGCCTGTATCCTCCTCCACATCACTATCAGTCGTCTTCCAATTCCCCAATTGTCTACGCCAGGGGTTATCAAACATATTTGCCAAAGAAACAAATGTCGAAGAAAGGATAGAAAAATCCCTCCGGGACTAGTGACAATTCTGCGTACAGCTGGAAGATCAGAGTATGACGTTAGGATTGGATGGTTGGTTGGTTCCTCAGTTTAGGGGCTGTGACAACGCAGCCATGTAGTCCCGTGTACTTAGGGTGTGTGTAGAATCTGTCCGATTTTACCGGTGTTAATTTTGATGACTGTATTAGTGTGTGTTATCTGTTATTAATTCAAGTAAGGACTGCAAACATTCAATTTTAAAGTAATACCAAACACCTCCGTCAACTACCAACTAGTTCTGAACTTGGTTACTAGATGCCACTTCAGTCGGCTCCTGGCGAATAACGTTGGAACCTAAGAGCGATTGTCAAATCTAACCTATAATTTAGCTTCACACAAGTGTAATTAGTGGAAGGTTCTTGATCATGCCATAAATCTATGAAATGGGACCGCCAGCTATACTTCCCCTCCGACGGAAGGCATACTGAGGGATTTTAAGCGCTCTTTAAAAATGCGACGACTTCGGCCGGGTTTGAACCCGTGACCTTGGGAATAGAAGCTCAGCATGCTACCAACTACGCCACTGAAGCTGTCTGTTAGGATCGGAGGTTTTTTAATTTTACCGTATCATACATTCCTCAAGCACGGTGGAGGGGGGGGGGGGGAGGGGAGAGGGGGGCGGAAAGCTCGGTGGTTAAGCTGCTTGCCTCTCATGGTTTTGATACGCGATCATTTTGTGTGAGATTTTCGAGATTATGTGTCACTTCCGGTGGTTTGGATGCCACTTAAAACGGAGGTTCCATGGCTTAGTGGCTTATGGTCATGAATAGGGCTCGGATTTTTAGGTAAATAAATATATTTTTTATGTAAATACATATTTTATGCATTTTTTCTTTAAATGCATAAATTTCTACTCTTCACTTATTAGCACATACAAATACATAATATTTACATTTCTAAAAATCAGTATATTAGATCTTTCAGTTTATTGCATTTTTGTTTCGTGTTACTTCAGCGGAGACGAACCTGTGAGCCAATCTTCATGCAGAGCGAATGTCAGCTTGCAATTATGTTATTCTTAACTTGTCGCCCGTGCCACTCACTTTGGAAGCTGGGGATTTCCTTGTCCATAGCCATATTGCACCACGTGCTAGCCCTCCCCCTCCCCCCAGCTACCAGTGTCATTCACATGTAGTTAATTTCTGGCACTGTGAAGTGTAAGGCAGTTCTACGATGCCTAAAGTAAAAACAACTACAAGTTATCGTCTGTTGCAAATTTAAAGATGGAGGCGTTCTGTTCAACCAACCATGTGGGAAAGCAATCAAGGCTGAACAGCGATGTCAAGTTACACAACACCTCGAGGGCCAGAAATATTGCCGCAGTTTCGCGCCTTCAGAATAAGTGTTTCGCGATAATCGTCGGTCATTTGTGATGGACAACCTGAAGATGTATCTCGTTGTGTATTGTAATGCTTCAGCAGTCAGTGGGACATAGCATAAATTGCATTCGTGAGTGCTGCATATTGTTTAATTAATTAATTGGTATTCTGCCCGAAGGCAGGTCCGAGCCTCCGAAGAGGCTACCCCCAGCCAGAGTTTACTTGCGGTAGGGTGGCCAGGGCCTTTCCGCTCCTTATGTTGGCCAACAGCGCGCTGTGCCTAGAACCGGCATACCATCCAAGTTCTGACTGCGCCCAATGTTGCTTAACTGCGGAGTTCTCATGGGATCCGGTGTTTCAACACGGCTAGGCCGTTGGCCGCATATTGTTTATATTTACATTAATAATCTAAATTATAATAACATAATTTTACTTTTTTGTCACATGTTTCAAGTATTTTTAATACATAAAAAATAAATATTTTCCCGATTTTTAGCACCTAAAAATCCGAGCCCTAGTCATGAGATTAACAGTCACATAAGACTACAGGCTTCCTTCCTTCCTTCCTTCCTTCCTCTAGCTGTTATCGCACGTGTTATGAGACAGATCTTATCTCTCCACGGCCGCATCGGGGGCGTGGTTGGTAGCATGCTGGACTTCTATGCCCAAGGTCGCGGATTCAAACCCAGCCTAAGTCGTCAATTTTTTAGAGCGTTAAAAATCCTTCAGAGGGTAAGTAAAGCCGGCGGTCTCATGTCATAGATTTATGGCATGAAAAAGAACCTTCCACTAACTACACTTGTGTGAAGCCAAAATGTGTATGTTAGAATTGATAACGCTATATTAGTTCCAACGTTCACCGCCATGTGCTGACTGCGATGCCATCTAGTACCCAAGTCCGCAAGCTCAGTGTTGTGGACGGTAGCATTTGGTAGCAAAAGTAGGAACTACTTGAAATTGAAGTCTGCAGTCCTTACTTGAATTAAGACAGATAACACACACTAATACAGCCATCACAATTAATACCTGTTATCAGACAGATTCTACACTCACCCAAAGTACACGGGACCACATGACCGTGTTGTCGCAACCCCTAAACTGAGGAACCAACCAACCAATCTCTCCAGCTGTACTTGAATGACCACAAATTTGTTTCTCTCATCAAGGAGAGTAAAATGAGCTAGCCTATGTCCGGCGTATATACGACAACTTCAATATTTTGCAAGTTTGGTTGAGATCGGTGAAATGGTACAGAATTGTACATGCATAGGAATACGAGGATCATTTCATAAGTGATGGCAACTATGTTATATCTTTAGAACATATGGCATCACGGTAATTCCAGTGTTGTCATTCGAAACGCCACGGCAAACAGCAGAGAATTTAACCGACAGAAGGCGACTGTAAGTGCAGGTGCCAGCGCTATACACATCCATTCTGAGCTTGGCCGTGCTACAAGATGGATGTAAGCAGATTGGAACAGTGTTCATTCATGAAAATTGCTTTCTAGGCGGAAGAAATGCTACGCAATGTCATGCGAAAAGTTGCACGTTGGGTGGAGGCTTTCCTTCGAGAACAGCAATTCCCGAACTCGCCACAACCTGCTTCCTTTATGACCTTGAGCAAAAGCACGAAATACCATGAAACGAAACGAGGAGGTCTGACCCCCTGAAGAATGAGGGATAAGAAAAGGTGAGACAAGGGCCAATTAAGGCGGGAAAATGAAAGACTCCCTAGGCCTCGGATATCCTAATACCATCAGGGTCGGCAGATAACAAAAGTTGACCAAAGGAGGTCCACAGTAAAGATAACGGAGAGGAGTGTGGCTGTGGCATAAGTGGTTACCAACTCACCTCCAACAAGTTGTGTGGCCCTAGAGATAGCTTTAGTTAGACAAGTGTTCATGAAAGTGAGGGAAGAAATGTCATTTTTGATGAATAAGACTATGTTCTTTGCTTTAGTTTTTGTTGTAACTTAGACGCAGTATCTTCTTTCTTTTGTGAAACTATAGTTGGTAAAGAAAAGTTATGTTTCCTATATATAAGGTGCGTTCAAAAAGTAACGAGCCGGAGGCTATAATGCGCAAACCGGTGACGACATCGGCTAATCGTGGCTTGTGTAACGAGGAGTGGTTCCGACCAGAGCGTGGATGGTCAAAGCCCGTCGCTAGAGGGCAAGCGTGCACGTCACGTGACGATACAAAGCGAGAAGCATCATGCATCAATCGTCCAACGCTGCCAGTCGCTTTGCAAACAGTGACATGGAGGCGTCAACCGAAGAGCAAGAGGTGTTGTTCGGTTTCTGACAACGGAAGGATTAGGGGGAAGGGACATTCATCGCCGAATGTCACAAGTGTACGGCGAACACTGCATGTCCCTTGCAAGGGTCAAGGCGTGGCACAAGCGCTTCAGGGAAGGACGGGTGTCGTTAGCCGATGATGCCCGGGCTGGGGCAACCCCTGCATTACCGATGACAACGTCCAGCTGGTTGATGAACTCATTGCCCAGGACCGCCGAGTGACAGTGAACGCCATAGCCGCCGTGGTCGCTCCACGACAATGCACGACCTCATACGGCCAACACAGTCGCTGCACTCCTGCAGAAATTCAAATGGGAGGTTCTCGGCCACCCTCCATACAGTTCAGACCTCTCTCCCTGTGATTACGCCATGTTTTGTCCCTTGAAAAGGGCTCTGCGGGGCCAAAGATTCACCTCGGACGCAGCTGTACGTGCGGAACAGGTTGACATCGCAGCCCAGGGAGTTTTATGAGACAGCCATTCACCGCCTCGTGTCACAGTGGGACAAGTGCCTCAACAGCCAGGGCCAATACTTCTAACATACAGGTACTGGTTTCTGTAATTATGCCTCCGGCTCGTTACTTTTTGAACGCACCTTACACTATTCTTTCCTTTATTTTCCGTCATTACTATTACGTTGTTGGAATTTACCTTTTGTTGTTCGAATCCTTAAATGTTTCTGCGTTTTTCACTTACTCATGCTAACCTAATGTTATTTAATTACTTTATTTTGCTTCGTATCTTGTAGCCTGTTGATATTCAAGCTTAAGTTTACAAATATTTGTTTGTTGCTGTGACGTTATTAGTTTAAATATTTTTATTTGTGGTTCTTAGCCAATATATTTAGGGTCTATCTCTAAAATCGTTACTTCGTCTGTTGATGTTTTGATATTTTTTTTATATGACTGTTGTTTGGAACATGCAATTAAATAAGATTAATTAATTTTTATATTGTATTGATGAGGCTAAATTGATCTTGACTTACTTATGAAAGTAATAATTATAACAATATTTATTTGGGTATTCATTTTCAAATCACCCTGTGTTGTGCATGTATTTACATCCGTGAAGGATGGGTCGAAATAATATTTCGTAAAATTCTACGCTAAGTATTACTGGAAGAGGCCTCTTAGCGAGAGTAACCAATCATCGATTTCCGAACGCTTCGAGTTTTGGAGCAATCGACTGGAAAAACAATGAATGGTCGGCTGACTGACAGGCATTCTCTATCATCACAGAAAGAGCAGTTTTATTTTAGTAAAAGGAACGAAATGACGGTACAATATAAAAACGAGAGACTAACCGAGCAATCTTGAAATATCAATACATTGCTTAATTATTTCTCGTTTTACTTAACTAAAGAGGAACGTTTCAATCTCTCATCGGGATAATACACAACCTCAGCTTATATTTACCTAGTGGGGCGTGGTGGCACAGCGGTCATGCTGTTGGCCTCTCACCACGGCGGACCCGGGCAATGCATGTGATATTATTTTCAAAGTGAAAAGCTATGTCCTGTAATATTCCACGTAAAAAGGGGGTCCTGTGGCTTATAATCTCGAGATTAACGGTCACGTAAAACTACAATCTTCCTTCCTCCGTATGTTTAATCTTCAACCAGTGTTTTTGGAGACTTTTAATATACTAATGAAACTGTACACCACTAGCGCTCCCTCTAAATTCATTACAGTACGGCTCTGAGTTCGTGATCCCTGCACGGAATTTGGCCGTACCACCTGCGTCACATCAGCGGACAGCCTGACAGGGACTACTACTACTACTAATACTACAGGAGACATTTACTTTCCAGATGAAGGTGTTCACAGTGGAGTTGCTAGTTCAGACTTACATCCAGATTCAGCTTCACTGGAAACCGTGTTGTCCGATGAACTAGAAACATCACTATCACTCGAATAACTGCCGGTGTATATTGGTACAATGCCACCTGCGCGCCCAATGCTTTTATAACAGCATTCGGAAACGTTTCCTTGTCTCACACTCAGCAGCGCTCTCCCTCGCACACTCACTCCACTCTACTTCCCCTCCCTAAACCTTCCCCACCTGCCAGGGATCATGATCTGGGAGCCGTACTGTATCTAGCGTTCAACCTCCTGTGTAGCTTCCATTCAGTTCAAAGCCAACTGGCAGGTAGAGTGGTTGTGATTCGTGGGCAGCAGTTTCCTCAGAACAGTAACTATAAACCAGACCCTAAACAACTGTGAATATGGGCTCGCCCAGTAGCGTGCGTCCAGCTGAGCGCTGTTGCCACAGTGAGACTGGCGGAGATGGCACAGCTCTACACTCGCAGTATACGCACGACAGTAGTGGAGTAGTGCCGATTCCAACTCACTTCAGAACATACATGTCATTACTACTAAGCCTAAGCCATGTTAAATATCTCTCGAACCCATGGTCGGATGTTGACATATGAGGTGTCGTTGAACTCGAGCTGACGTCCTCTTTTCTATTGACCATGTATTATATTTTTCAAAAATTCTTTGAATTTTTTTGTTTTCGAAAGTTGGTGATAGTTTGAAAACCAAAGATGATAGAACGTTATGCCATGGCCCAAACGAATGGTCTTTATGACCTTTATTTTCTATAATGAAACTTTTTTACTTTTTATGTTTTTTTGAAAACACTCGAATTTTGAAAATCCTATATTTTGGAAACTAGGAACTCTACAAAAAAAAAAATTTGACATAAATGAAAGGTCCCTATGCCCTCTACCCCCCAAATAAATGTCAAGTCTCTAGGATGAAAACCTGTAGTAGTGGGGTAACACGGGAGCTGCGCCACTTTTTATTGAGCCACTCTCGTATTTGCCCCGAACCTGATATCTCGCTAACCAATGGTCGGATTTGAACATACAGGGTGTCCTAGCACTCGTAGTGATGCCCCCTACTTTCCTATAGGCTCTTTATTTGATTAAAAGACCAAAACTAAAAGGTCATGTGCTTTTAATATTTCGCGAACCAATCATGCTAGAGGCATGTTCGACAGGTCCAAGGACTCGGGGTGACGTCCTCTCTGCTATGGACCACTCGTTATAATTTTTAATAAAATTGGAAACTCGATTTTGGGGTAAACACGTGTTTTTGTGATTTTGCCGATATCTCGCGAACCAATCATGCTAGAGGCATGAACGAGGGGTCCAAGGACTCGGGCTGACGTCCTCTTTGCTATGGACCACACGTTATATTTAAAAAAAATTTGGAAGCTCGATTTTGGGGTAAACACGTGTTTTTTGTGATTTTTGCCGATATCTCATGAACCAATAACGCTAGAGACGTGTACGAGGTGTCCTAGGACTCGGGCTTTCGCCCCCTTTCAAATGTGGTAGATATTTTTTTTTTCAAAAAATAATTCACAAAGGGCCTAACGCCATACATGTTGAAATAACGTTTTCTTTTTCTTTACTTGTTTATAATGTTTATGAAGCGTGGTGGTTGAGAGAGACGATACGGCTGGGTGTGTGTGTGTGTGTTTTTCAACGAACCTGTCGCTAACCACAAGGACCATGCTTAATAGAACAATCGCTATTTCGGCTGGTCGGTGTATGACAGAGCGAGCGTGCGTTTTCTGATATTTTACCTTTAACGTGTAAACGGTGATGAGAACTTGGTTCTATGTTGATCGAAGCGAGTACAGAAAACAAACGAGCAGGAGGTGAATGTCATTTGAGCTTATTGAAAGGCGTTGATCTGACTTGACAACAGGTGACGCTTGAAGGTGAAATAATCTGACCATCGTGGTGGCAGGGGAGTGTGAAATGCATGCACACACATGTGTGAAACCACAGGCACGCTAAACCAGTGACATCCTGTCTTGCTTCGTACGTGACAAAATGCAAGTTCATGTGAAATTTGATCTACCGCAGGTGTTCACCTTGGACGTTATCTGTCCACGTGCATGATAACTGTTAACAAGTCACATCCTGTTTTGCTTCGTACGTGACAAAATGCAAGTTGACGTGAAATTTGATCCGGCACAGGTGTTCGCCTGGGACGTTAGCTGTCCACGTGCCTGATAACAGAATGTTCAAAGCGTGGGAATCGCTGAATCAGTAAAAAGTATGATGCAACTTGAGGGAATGATGTCACAACCAATAGATAGGCAAGAGCTGCGAACAGCAGTGGTGGGAGGTGGAGGGGGGAGAGGGGGAGGGGTAATGTAAGAGAGAACGCAGGTGGAAAGAGAAAGAAATATGTGGAGCTGAGGACTGTACACATAGAGCTATAGGTGGTGTACAACATGTGTGAATAAATAAATTAAAAATTGCACAGGTTCACACAACATGTAATTTATTGATCCAAGAATTAAACGTAGAGTTAAACCCTAACCATTTGACGTATAGTTTATTTCCTTTTTGTTTCAACACTTTTTCCACAAGATAATGCTGAGGAAATGCTGTTTTCTGAAGTTCATGGAGATAAAATCTACCTTTTATGGGTTGATGGTTGAGGTCCTCGAGTAAATAGGTGACTGGAGTGTCCAAGTTGACTCGACGAATTCGAAATAGTTCAGTCCCCCACTGAGGCGTGTAGCCCTTATTGAAGGCAGACTTAAATTTGCTCACACGAACAAAATCCCCAATGTTCAGTCGGTGACGTTTAGGATCGGCTGTTTTTATGGGGTTAAACAGTTTATCCAATCGCTGAATATTTTTAGTTACGAGGCGTGGCTTGGTCCCAATCGTTCTATGTTTGGTGTCATTGTAACGTGACACTAGCCCAGGTAACATGTCCAACCAGCGATACGTGCCCTGAGCGGTAAACGCTTTCCACATATGGGTTTTCAATGTTCGGTTGAACCGCTCGAACACACTGGCTTTGAGATTGCTGTACGTGGTGTAATGGTGAATATCCTTAGATTTGAGAAAACTGGAGAAATCCTTGTTGAAAAATTCTTTCCCCTGGTCGGTTTGTAGCAGCTGAGGTTGACGTTGGGAGTGTTGAATAATATGTTGAAAGGCCTTGGTAACTAGTGGACCAGACTTGCGACGCACAGGTTCAACAAAGGCCATTTTGGAATAGACATCAATGACGGTCAACATATAGCGTACACCGTCGTTAACGCCAGCATAGGGTATCATTTCAACCAAGTCAGCCTGCCAAAGTTCATCCACACCTCGTGAAATCACCTTGAGTCGTGGATAATGACGCCTAGCTGGGCGATGCAACTCGTGAGCAATACCCATTTTAATGGGTGAGGGCTTAAACAATAATTTTGGCATTTCGAAGTTCTTGTTCAATTTCTTGAATTTCCCAATCGTGACCGGTATGGCCAGCTTGACGTGAGGCATGCAACAACTGTAGCCGCTGGACGAGCTTATTGGGATTGTGCCAGTAGGTAACATCCACAAGGGGTTTTAATGGTTTAAATGTCACTCCCGAAGCGGACACTTTACGACGAGTACTTTGACTAGTGGGAAACATTTTTGCAATGATGGTTTTATATTTTTGAGATATATTGGCATTCACTTGTTGCGTGGGATCATACTGTCTTTTGTGAGCATGGGTATCCAATAAAATGGATTTATATTTGTCAAGGTCCTCTGACGTATAATCATGGGAAGAGGGGGTCCGAGAAAAGAGCAGCTTTAACAGTCCTGGCGTTAATTTATAGTTGATGTTTTTAATGACAGCTTTAGTACGAGCAAATTTAATGGATGAATCGCCAATTTTAAAACTATCATCCTCATAGCGAACACCATATGTGGTATCTGTGTTTCCAATAAATAGATCGGTGAAATAGGGTTCCAATGTTGATCCATAATATTTAATTAAAATGGTTTTCAGTTGAGCTTTATGTTGAGGGGTGGCCAAGAGTTGTGAAAACGGAGACGCTCTGGAAGGGCAAGGTGTTTCGACCATGGCCAAGGATTTCTTTTTTCTCAAAAACTCTGCAAGGGGTGCGGCCTTTTTTTGAGGCGTAAACACATGTTCCTCCTCATCCTCAACTTCGCTAACACTAGTCAAATCTTCCTGTTCCTCTTCCTCAGGGTCCTCGTGCAGCGTCTGCGTGGCTTGTGAAACGGTGGGTAGCGTTTCAGATGGCTTGAAAGAGGGTTTCAACATGGCTTTTAGTGGAGGTGCTAAATGTTGCTGAATAAACAAAGCATGATTGGCACGTGATTGTTTCAATTGACGAAACTTTTGGCGAATAGTATTTTTTGCTCTAATAATATGCTTTTTCAATTGACTCTCTGCTAACGCCATGGTGTCTTGGCAAATGACTTGCCGGGGAATGAGACAAGGCCTTAAATAGCAATAAAATGATCAAACCCTAAGCGATACCGTCCTTGGTTGAGTTCACTTTGTTTGTCAATCACTAAACAGGCATGACGTTGAGTGTTCCAGCACTTGGCACACAATTCTGTAAACATTTGAAAGGTCATATCCGGATTCACATGTTCATTATAAATGTGACGACTGTTCCTCTCGTCCTGACGAAATAAAACAATGACATTGGCATTGTCACGAATCAACTGTTTGGACATTTTAGAATACGTTTGCCCAAGATAGAAGCAATCGATATGTTTGTGTCGACCCATGCTGAAATAGCTTTGAATGATGCCTTGACGTTCAGTGGATACATCATCGAAAATCATGAGTGAATCAGGCTTTACTTCATCCGGTGAAATCACATTTTCTTGCATGGAAAATGTAAAATAACCCATATTCTCTTTTTGTAATCCAGACATGACTTGATCCAGAAACACGTAGAGGGGTTGGTAGAGAGATTTTGCAAAAATATAAATATTTTGAAAACGCAGACCATTGGGCGCTGTGATGAGCGTTAGCAAAAGATTAGTCTTTCCACAGCCGGAAGGCCCCACAATGATGCAGCGAATGGAAGATGGAAACAGTGAACCATGGCGTTGTTCACGTGATGTGGGACAGAGATGGGAAACCATGTCCCCCACGGGGAATGACTCTTGCTGCTTAATAATCTTCATGTCAACTAAGGCTTAGACAGGCTAGCCGGCTGTCTATATACAGGACACCGAACCTTGTCATAGAAACAGTAGACTGCTACTACAGGTTGACGATGGATGTCTTTGGACGTGCGTTGATGGCCAAAGCTAGGCCTGTCCTCATACATGATCCTAAACAGGAAACAGATCCTGCTAATAAACACTATGTGGATAGGTCAGTAGTGCCACGCACAAAACAGGGAGATTATGACTTTAAGGAAAAGCGGTTAACCCATGTAAATCATCCTCAAGTGTCTACAGACGTTACTACGAAAAAGTATGTGGATAACAAAGTGTATGAGTTTTATGACAAAGTGCCACAGCTTATGGTGAATGGCTATAGCGCTAATCACCATCGGATTATTCACGTGGAAGACCCACAAGACGAAGACGATGTTTGTACCAAGCGTTACGTGACCCATGAAATGAAAAGGCTTTATAAATTTATCCCATCTGTGTTTTTAGTGTATTTGACAAATGATAAACCTGTGAATGACAGAAACCATTTACCGCTAGTCCATGATCAGCACTCGACCTATGTGCTTGCTTCGGGTTTAAGCCACTATCGATTACACTATGATGGAACCATTCACATCAAATATGCCATACCTGATGAGAACCATTTACAAATAAAGATAAATGGTCATAGGATGTTGGTCCATAACCATGAAATGGTCAATGCTGGTGACGAATTATCCTTTCACCTCATGTTGACACGGGATGAAAAGCAAGCGGGAAAAACCATAAACGACTTCCCACTTTATGTGGAATTGGAATATACAGCCATGAAATAACCATCTGACGTTAGTTGTGATTTAAACTTTCTTGTGAAAGGTTGTGGGTCATTATCATCATGGTGAAACAAAGGTATGTGGTGAGAAAGACTAAAAAAAGGACATTGTCCTTGGCAAAGCCTGGGCTTACAACATTCGAGGACAAGCCCTTGCGAAAGAAAAAAAGAAAAAATAATGTATTGACCATAAGGAAAGCCCTTCGAGCAGCACAGAGACAGGTTATTCCAAAACGTCGGTGACAGGTTTCAAACCAAGGGCGAGTGATTCCCGTCCCCAAACGAGCGGGATTTTTACCTGCATTATTTGCCGGTTTGGCTGCTCTGGGTTCACTTTTGGGCGGTGCCAGTGCAGTGGCGAAAACCATTAAAGCCGCGCAGCAGGGCAAGCAACAACTCAAAGAAAGTCAGCGACACAATGAAACGATGGAAGCGATTGCCATGGGGGCTAGAAATGCCAATTTAAAGCCAGCCTTTTATCAACAAGGATTTGGGATTTCACCATTTCGAAATATTAAAAAAAAAAAATAACCTCAGCCATAGCGAGACATGCCCTGACGCATCAACAAGTGGAGAGCTATGCTAAACAACTAAAGCTTTCTCATTTTCGAGGTGTGTTTATGCGAAACCAATTACCCCCACGACCCTGGAAACAGGAATGTGCTGTTGTCAATTTGGATGATCACCGAGGACCAGGAACGCATTATGTAGCTTATGTCAAAGAGGGATCCACGGTATGGTACTTTGACAGTTTTGGGAATTTGCCTCCGCCCATGGAACTAGTGACCTATTTTGGAAACAGGATCAAGATATATTATAATGTGAAACGAGAGCAAACGTTTAACAGCCAACAGTGTGGACGTTTGTGTTTAATTTTTTTATATAAGACGCAGCATAAGCTAAAACGCCACCAGTATGTCGGCAGAAAGTAAAACGTTTACAGTGCATGGACGTGGACCTGAAGTCAGCCTAGACTTTTACCCGCCTATCGAATTGAGTGAAAAACCCTATGGTTTAGGACTTGTTTCTCTTGAAACGTACAATCGAATATACAACATACGTGAAAATGTGAACAACAAGTTTTACTATGATGATTCTGTGCTCACCTTGAACTCTGGTGGATACACGATCGATGACATTTATGAACACATTTATGTGGTGTTGATCAATCAATATGGTTTAAAGTCATTTCTCGACGGAACGCACAAGTTTGAACTTGTAGGCAATACCAACACTCATCGCTGCAGTATTTTCTCTACCTTCAACATTGACTTTAAAACACACCCCGATTCCATTGGCCCATTACTAGGATTTAAACCACGTGTGTTAGAGCCCAACAAAAAACATGAATCAGACCATGAAGTGAAATTCATTGAGGACCATCATGTGTCGGTGACGTGTAATATTATTAGCCAAGTGTACACCAATCAGGAACCATCGCATTCACTTTATGACTTTATTGTGACATCGCCCAATGGCTATATTATTCGTGAAAACCCTCCAGTGGTGCTTTTTCATGCTGTGGCTGTCGATAGTATTAGTAATATAACATTAAGACTGATCAATAGAGATCAACAACTCATTGATCTAGATTCTACCACACCAGTGACTTACAAGTTGGTGCTAAAGCCACTATGAAATTTGTGTATAAAGCAACAACACCGTCTAGGAATGGTGTTAGTTGTTTACCACGTGAATACACGTTAACATCTCAGAACAAGCAGATTTTACAGCATTTGGGTTACCACGTCAACCCTCATGATGAATTCTATCCTAGAGATAGCGAACCGCATCGAGGAGCAACCAGGAGTGGTAAGAATTGATCTCCATTCCTATCAAGCTCAAACACCTGGACTCAATAACAATGATGAAATTCAATTTGTTATCAACAACCAAGATATTTACACCCTACCGCATGAAAGTGTCATTCAGATTGAAGGTCGGCTCACCAAAGCCGATGGCTCTACACCTACCACATCCAAGTTGGCCAACCATGGTTTAGCCTTTCTGTTTTCTGAAGTGCGGTATGTCATTAACGATATCGTGGTGGATAGCACTCGAAATGTGGGCATTTCCAGTGTCATGAAACTATACCCCTCTTATAGTGAGGAAGAAGGTAAAACACTTTGCATGGCAGGTTGGTGCCCTGACTCGACCAATGACTGGATGGTACACACCGATGGGACCTTTACTGGATATTTACCTCTTAAACTGATTCTAGGCTTTGCCGAAGATCACCAACGCATTGTGGTCAACGCAAGGCAAGTGCTTTATCTAGTGAGAGACAGGAGTGATAATAATGCACTCAAGGGAGCCGACAATGCTCCCATCGATTCAAAAGTTCAACTACAACGCTTGCTATGGAAAGTGCCTCATGTGACCCTTAACGATAGCAAAAAACTGGACATACTCAAAATGGTAAAGAGAGATATGCCTCTACCCATGGAATTTAGAAGCTGGGCACTCCATGAGTATCCGCTATTGCCCACTACCAACACACACAGTTGGTCTGTAAAAACAGCTCGCTATACAGAGAGACCTCTCTACCTGATCGTGGGTTTTCAAACGAATCGCAAGTATCAACAAACCAAAGATGCCACGCAATTTGATCACCTGCAATTGAGAAATGCACGTCTTTTCCTCAACGGAGCTGTGTTTCCCTATGAAGGACTGGATTTGGATTTTTCAAAAAATAAGTTTGGGCCCCTGTACGACTTGTTTTCTAAATTTCGATGGTCGTATTATCAAAAAGAGAACGGCCCCATGCTGCTACCCCAAGCGTTTAAGGCAAGAGCGCCACTGATTGTCTTTGACTGTTCTTACCTGGAAGAGTCTGTCAAGCCATCCAATATCGACATTCGACTAGATTTTGAAACGCATGACAATGTACCAGCCAATACGACGGCCTACTGTTTGATTATTCACCACAAACAAGTCAACTATTATCCACTATCCAACCAAGTGACGAGTGTATAAATAACAGGTCAACCCACGTCAAGCCGCTCAGTCATGTCTTGCTTTAAAGCCTCAAGAGACGTTACATCCATGAATTTAAACTCTGAGGAACAACGTTTCAAGACTTTTGCCACATGGCCAGTGCCTTTCATAAACCCTCAAGCCTTGGCCGCCGCTGGATTCTACTATTTAAAAACAAGAGATGAAGTGAAATGTGCCTTTTGTCCCATCATTATAGACCAATGGCAGGAGGGCGATGAACCCATGCAGGAACATCAGCGCTGGTCACCCACCTGCCCCTACCTGTGTAGAATGAAAGTGGGAAATATACCCTGTCATTCAAGCTATCCCTCACTTGTGTCTCTGGGTGATGAAAAAAAAACAAGTTACGATACATGTGGGCCGTATGGTATCCATGGTGCTTCGGTGAGCAGCTCACCATCAAAAACGTCTGGTTTAGAGACATTGGGACATCATCGGTGTTATGGACGTTACAAACACAAGAGACTATATTGTTGTATCAGTTGCTATCGTCCTTATCCTAAAATGAGAAAAGCCTGTAAGACGTGTTATGATAATAAAATGATGTAATTCTTAAATTCTTATTTTTGCATGTCCCCCTGTCCTACCCTAACCTTAATTTGAAACTAGCATGGCAGGTAAGTCCATGTCATGATCACACCTGATCGTCCGTCAGTCGTCAGTTGAACTTGGTCCAGGCAAGCGTCAACATGTTGCGCACACTCATTGTGGATTGCCAAGGGTTTAAAATTGGTGACAACAAATTTATATTTAAACAAGTGGCCATGATCGATTGTACCACGGTTTGGATATCAAAAGCTACGCATTTGCTATTTAAACCACCCCATGCTTTTGATTTGTTGTGTGAAAAAGACCGTAAACAAACCCAGTGGATTGAAAATCATAGGCAACTAGACTGGAATCAGGGAACCATTTCCTATAAATATTTGGACGTGGTCATGAAAGCACACTTGTCCTCGGCCAATGTGGTATTTGTGAAAGGTAATGAAAAACGTCAATGGTTGCAACCATTTTTGGCGTCTTACTGCCAATGTATCGACCTCATGGAGTTGGGCTGCCCCTCCCTGCAAACGCTCATGGATACTTGTTCCTGTGGCAACATTACCCATACAGCCCTATCACATGCGTGGCATCTCTTTCATTGGTTAACCACCCATGCCTGCTGGGAGTTGTTGAACAAAATTAGAACTCAAGATTTACCTGTGAATGACGCCAGTGAGATTTCTACAAGCGACGTGTAAACATCTACAGCACGTGATACCATGGAGAAAGGCAATGCTACGGACAAAGCCATCGGCAAGTTCTTTGTGTGCAAAAAGAAACTAGACAGTTTTACCAAAGAGGAACTCTTGGCGCTGCCCAAGTCGTTCATTTATTATGTGGCCGCCAACGCGGTCAAAGAAATCTGGCAACATGTACCAAAATCATGGACTCAAGACCCTGTTTTGAGTGAATTGCAACCCTGTACGGATTACGATCACCATAAGCAAGTGGCCATGGCAAAAATACCGTCTATGCGTCAGTGTGCGACTTGCCAGCTAGTGAAACTGTATCACGGTCATAAAAGTCCGTGTAAAGACTTTGTTGAATCATTCCACGGGTGTCATGGCGAGAAAAAGCAACAACAACAACAAACACAAACATCGTCCACAGAGGAAGAGGAAGACCAAACCTTTTTACCATCGATGGAAAAGGATATGCCAGACTTGTACTGGCAATGGCGTCATTGACAAAGTGATTCAATACTTACCTTTCGAAATCCATCTTCCAGGTTATCGTTTTTGCGGCCCTGGAACTCGTCTCGAAAAACGTTTACAACGTGGTGATGTACCCATTAATCTTTTGGATCAAGCATGCAAGGAACATGACCTTTCTTATCGCCATAGTCATTCTGGTTTAAGAGATGTGGCAGATAAATTGTTATTAAAGAAAGCTAAACAACGTTTCACATCCAGTGATGCCTCAGTGGGTGAAAGAATGGCAGCCCTAATTGTCATGAGTGCTATGAAAGGAAAGTTGATGATGCATGGACATAAACATTGAGGAGTGAGGAATTGGGATTTGTTTGTATTCTATTTTTCTTTTGTCAATTCACTATGACTATGAAATAAAAACAAAGGTTTACCAGAGCACAATGATTTGTTATTTTTAATTTTAAGAAATCGTGATGTTGATGGCTGATTTTTTCATTTTACACATTTCACACATGATGAATTCCACACACTGTCATTTATCATTTTGCAATTTACAGTTTTTGAAAACGTTCGTTTCAAGTCTAACGTTTTTGATGATATGGATTTTTCTATTTTGCTGATGACACTTTTTAAACAATGACCGTTTGAAGTTTTTGAATTTTCATATTTCACATATGGCCATTTCCAGTTTTTAAAAATGTCCGTTTTAAGTTTTGCTGTTTTGGTGATATGGAAACATGGAATTTCCATTTTTCTGTTTTCATATTTTTTCCATTTGGTGTATGTCGAAAGTTGAGATTTGACAATGATGTTGATGCGAGTGCTTGACCTTGATAATACTGCAATGTGTTGATGTGTGTTTGGAGAAACGTCGAGGTCTACGACTACTGCAGGTAAGACTGTTTTTACAAAAATAATGTCTTTTGACTGCCACATTTCAATGAAAAAACGAAACTATTTAAAACAAAATGAGTATATAAGTGACCATTTACCCCCTCCCCACCCACCCACCCTACCTCACCGTGTTTGCTCTGGTCAACCATATACATCAGCTTTCTCTCTCCACTCATACATTCACACCTGTCTTTGGGAACAAACACAACCACTTTATTTATTCCCAAAAGCACATTCTCGACATGCTCACTCATCCCAAAAGAACTTTTTAGTTAATCATTTACATTACGAAAAATAATTAAATACTAGTTATTAAAGTTACTAAAAATCTTACTTATTTCATATTTACAAAAAAACTCAACTTTGTACAGCGTTAAAAGAATCAGACTATTTACCAATCAAAAAATTTTAAAAAAATAAGGTTGCATAGAACTTTTTAAAGAGCAAAAGGTCCAAGTGGGTTGTCACTCTTTACAAAATCTACTATTTACAATGACAGAAACCAATATTTACAAAATTCTAAATCTACAAGTTACAAAAAGCCATGTCCCATAAACGATTAAACAATGAAATCACACCTCCTCCTCGTTGCGATCATAACCCCAGGGCAGGCTAGTGAGCAGGTCATCAGCCCACACACGCTTGTTATCCATGGAGGCGAGGGTGCGTTTTCTCTGTTCCACAAGATACAAATGATGGTTGCTGGATTGTATCCTGCACTGTGTATGAGACATAGCTTTGCCAGTGCGTAAAACCGCTAGGTAATCGTCTATACGTAGCGATTTTACCACTGCTCTACCTACACCTTTTGCTCTTTTGGCTTCCTTACAGTCGAGTGTGCGGTAAGCATACATTTTTGAAGCCAAACCTACGAATTCCGTCATAATGGAATCACCGCATTCATCTTTTAAAACGCCCATTTCCTTCTTGTTTTTTATGGGCAGCTGAAACACGTTGTCAGCGCTATAGCAAGAGGTGTCGAACCAGTCACTATGTTGCCTCATGACGTCATAGGGGTTGCAGTGTCGAATGTGGTAAATGAATGAGTCCGTGTCCATATACAAAAGAGAGACGTCCTCAAAATGGCGTTTGGCAAACTCATAGTGGAATCGATACATGACCGATTTAGAAAAGTCTAAAATGACTTGACCCAAGTAAATGGGCTTATCCATGGTCACGCTGATCTTACTCATTTCAATAGTAGCCAAATCCTCATCGATAATTTTGATCGATTTGAAATTTGGCTTGGCAATGTACCGCCGGGCACCCCACCGCCCCTCCCAGACATTCACCAATTTAATGTCACGGTATTTGCGGACATTCTCCATGGACTTGCCATAGATGCAGTTGTTCATTAATTTAAAAAAATTAATTTCAAACTGCTGTGTTGCCATTTGTCGGTGCTCTGTGTTGAGTCGCATGTATGGCTCAAGCCATGCTTTTTGAGCAAAAGAAATACCCCTGTGGATTGTCTTCAACACCAAGCCTTGGGCGAGGCATTGCACCAACATTTGGATATGTAGCACATACCGATTTTTGTTGTAAAGTGTGCCCATGAGTTTTTCAATCTTCACTTTACTGTCAGGGGGAACCATTTGCTCAAGACAGAATGGGAAATCGGCATGTTCATCATACAAGGATGAGGGATATTCAATATCCACTTCTAGCACATATCCACGGCCTGTTTCTTGGCTAGCCTTGATCACATCAAATTCTGACACTTGTTTGTCTGTCAGCCAAGCAAACTTCCCATAGGGCAAAGGCTGACTCATGGCATAACCGTACAAATTATTCACGTCATAGTACATTAAGTATGATTCTGGTTTGTCTGGTGAATAATCAGGCATGTAGACATTGTTCGCTTCAGCATGGCGTTGGTTAAGCGACACAAAGCCGCCACGAATGCCCTTTTCAAAAAATAGAACCATGTCTACATCAGTAAGTAAATCCAATTCCACTTGAGTGTATTTCAAAGCGGCATCAAACGAGAGTCCAGGACTCGTACAATAGTGAGCCGGGTCAAGACCGTAAATGTGTTGACACAAGTTACGGAATTTTTCAAACACATCAGTGAGCAGCAATACATCCAGTTTTAGGTAATGCAAGGCATATTCACTTAGCGTGTTCATGCCAAACACTCTCCAAACTTGACATGCATGTGCATAGTCTTCATCGGAAACGGTACTGCGTGTTAGTTTGGAGTAAAATTTCTCTTGTGGTGGGAGTTTTCTTTGCTTTAACACGTCCCAGCTGTTGCAAAAATCATACGGGAATATACCTTTCCGAATGCACAATTGAAATTGCTCAGGATCATTAAAATGCATTCTAGTATTTTTTAATTCCTCCTCATTCAAGCCATTCACAAGGCTGTCTAGCGAGGACGCCATAAACTTAAAGGAATCCAAAAATCGAATGCTAAAGTTGCTCAACCTCCATGTCAGGGCTGTAAAACGCTCATGGTTTTGGGGGATAATGGTAAACGAGCCCTTGTTGACATGGCCCAATTCACGAATCAAAAACTGAATGTCATAATTCGCCAGATTGTGGAAAAAGACACTGATGAAACGAGGAGCTGGAAAGTTCAAGTTGCATTTACTATGCGCAGCTCCACGAAACTCCCCTGTAAAATGCGAGTGGTCTCTGACTTTTTCCTCTCCACTTAAAATAGGCTTTTCGCAGATATGGCATGTCATGGCATGCTCATACTGCTGCTGTTGTTCTAGAGATAGGCTCATGGGTACTGGGTGGTCCAGTAATTCCCTTACATGGTCGGCCAACTTGACAAGTTCATCCAAGAACCATTTGGCACAATCTGGCCCCTCGCGGTATTTGTAAACGGATTGTGTGGGGTCATGGGCACACACCACATTAAATCCTATGGCAAAGGGTTCATGTTTTTGAATGGGTGTGGTTGAGCTAATGGTGGGATCTGGTTCACATCCCGCCATGGGTGTAGTGAGAGCTTCGAAATCTGCATACACCACATAGGGGACAGTGTCACGTTTGTGAATGTCTTTAAACTTTAACACAGCCTTGTCCCCTTGTGGCAATATCAGTCTCACCGCTTCCTGAGAAACACAATCTACCCTATGACGTTCTAAGAGCATGCTGGTTGTAAAATATTGCAAGCAACGATCACAAATATGTGTTTTATGTCCATGCTTAGACGTTTGACTGCTTAGCAATCTACTTAAGCTTTTAATCAGGCAATAGTGATTCACCTCCCCTACAGATAAATATAAAAGATGAATGTGGTGTCGTTTCGGTTCTTTTGTGGCATAAAGAGGACCCACAATCACATTACCATCAAGGCCATACACCATGAACGAAAAGTCCTGGTTATCTTGTTCAAACCTATGGATCTCGGTTAAGTCCATAGGGAACGATACTCGAGTTAGATTTAAAGTTTGTTTTAATTCAACAAACTTGGCCTTGTACATTCCTGGTCGACAACTGTTACGTTGTGCTGGTTGCAAAAACGCAGCCACAGACCACAGAAAGCAATCATTGTCACGATTCTTTATATTGACCACAGCATTTTTCGAAGCTATTGCTGGTGGTGTTTTAATATAGCTAGACCCAGCATTCAACGGGTTGAATTGACAAATGTTGATTTGCAAATGATGAATTTTGTCTAAGGCTAGACCACTCGGTCCTTGTTGCAGTTTATCAAATTTTGATAGCAAGGCATTCACCACATGGGTTTCATACCACTGTTCCAAATTATGGGCTATGAATAGCTCTTGCATTTTACTGCAAATATAAAATGTCTCTTTATGCTCTACGTCCTTCTTTTTATATATAAAATCGCACACCAGTTCTGTATTCACCTTTAAAGCCATATGCAACCTTTGCGCTGTACAAATTTCAATTTTAAAAATTTCAAAACAAGATTCTAAAAATTCTTTGGGAATCAAACTTTTTCTAATATTGACTACGCGGCCAGAGCACACACGTGATTTGAAACAAGACTCAAGGGGCTCCCAAGTTAACGTATCCGTAGCAGTAAAAGACATTATTTTGAAAGAACACTCTCACCTGAGTTTTCAGCTGTAGACTGCTTGACACTTGGTTTTCAACTGTATTTGCTATAGCAGTGAACCCTTTTTTTTTCTTCCAAATATCTAAAAAGAAATAAAATAAACCACCATAAGTATATCCATTCCATATAGTTTATGCATTTCATAAAGAAAACAAAATCAAACAGGTTATATATTAAAAAAAAACAAATCTCACCTTCACGTGTAATGCTTTGCTATATTCCCGTCTCGTGGGCTAGTGTGGAAATGGTTTCCTTTCTAGTTGTCCGTTTTTCTCTCTTTCTTTAATATCGTTCTCACAGACACACGACAGGTAGGCTATACCGATTATCTGCAAACAAATAAATAAATAAAATCATTAATTACCTAATCCATAAATAATTGCATGTATTTATATAAAATCAATAAATATATAAATGAATAAATATATACCTACCCCACAACAAGGTTAAGTATTTTCCACCAACACCAAAACTGATAAACAAGACCAAGGGTTTCATGCAATGCAATGTGTTCAAAGGTAGTCATCTAAGTGAGCGTGGAAATGATAACGCCATGTCTTTATATATGCTACGTTGCATGTATAATCTTTTTTTCCCACGCTTTGAACATTCTGTTATCAGGCACGTGGACAGCTAACGTCCCAGGCGAACACCTGCGGTAGATCAAATTTCACATGAACTTGCATTTTGTCACGTACGAAGCAAGACAGGATGTCACTGGTTTAGCGTGCCTGTGGTTTCACACATGTGTGTGCATGCATTTCACACTCCCCTGCCACCACGATGGTCAGATTATTTCACCTTCAAGCGTCACCTGTTGTCAAGTCAGATCAACGCCTTTCAATAAGCTCAAATGACATTCACCTCCTGCTCGTTTGTTTTCTGTACTCGCTTCGACCAACATAGAACCAAGTTCTCATCACCGTTTACACGTTAAAGGTAAAATATCAGAAAACGCACGCTCGCTCTGTCATACACCGACCAGCCGAAATAGCGATTGTTCTATTAAGCATGGTCCTTATGGTTAGCGACAGGTTCGTTGAAAAACACACACACACACACCCAGCCGTATCGTCTCTCTCAACCACCACGCTTCATAAACATTATAAACAAGTAAAGAAAAAGAAAACGTTATTTCAACATGTATGGCGTTAGGCCCTTTGTGAATTATTTTTTGAAAAAAAAATATCTACCACATTTGAAAGGGGGCGAAAGCCCGAGTCCTAGGACACCTCGTACACGTCTCTAGCGTTATTGGTTCATGAGATATCGGCAAAAATCACAAAAAACACGTGTTTACCCCAAAATCGAGCTTCCAATTTTTTTTTTAAATATAACGTGTGGTCCATAGCAAAGAGGACGTCAGCCCGAGTCCTTGGACCCCTCGTTCATGCCTCTAGCATGATTGGTTCGCGAGATATCGGCAAAATCACAAAAACACGTGTTTACCCCAAAATCGAGTTTCCAATTTTATTAAAAATTATAACGAGTGGTCCATAGCAGAGAGGACGTCACCCCGAGTCCTTGGACCTGTCGAACATGCCTCTAGCATGATTGGTTCGCGAAATATTAAAAGCACATGACCTTTTAGTTTTGGTCTTTTAATCAAATAAAGAGCCTATAGGAAAGTAGGGGGCATCACTACGAGTGCTAGGACACCCTGTATGTTCAAATCCGACCATTGGTTAGCGAGATATCAGGTTCGGGGCAAATACGAGAGTGGCTCAATAAAAAGTGGCGCAGCTCCCGTGTTACCCCACTACTACAGGTTTTCATCCTAGAGACTTGACATTTATTTGGGGGGTAGAGGGCATAGGGACCTTTCATTTATGTCAAACATTTTTTTTTTGTAGAGTTCCTAGTTTCCAAAATATAGGATTTTCAAAATTCGAGTGTTTTCAAAAAAGCATAAAAAGTAAAAAAGTTTCATTATAGAAAATAAAGATCATAAAGACCATTCGTTTGGGCCATGGCATAACGTTCTATCATCTTTGGTTTTCAAACTATCACCAACTTTCGAAAACAAAAAAATTCAAAGAATTTTTGAAAAATATAATACATGGTCAATAGAAAAGAGGACGTCAGCTCGAGTTCAACGACACCTCATATGTCAACATCCGACCATGGGTTCGAGAGATATTTAACATGGCTTAGGCTTAGTAGTAATGACATGTATGTTCTGAAGTGAGTTGGAATCGGCACTACTCCACTACTCACGACCTTCTCCGTGAACACAAGGCGCTCCGAATGTAAGAACATGTACGAGCTGGGGGGCCTAATCCTACGAATATCTATGCTCACAACGGAGTGCGCACATTTTTATATTGTGATGTGAGGCAGATATAAGTTATCACACAAACGTTATTCGTGCACTCCTGGTGTAGCGACCAGCATTCTTGACTGTGGCCCAGGTGGCCCGGGTTCGATTCCCGGCTCTGCCAAGCAATTTAATTCTAGTCTGAGGGCTAGAACGGGGTACACACAGCCTCGTGAGGAAAAACTGGGAAGATGTGGGTTATATTCCTACCTCAGCCATCCTGGAAGTGGTTTTTCTGTGGATTCGCACCTCTACTCCAGGCAAATGCCGGAATAGTACCTAACGTGCCACGGCCGCTTCCTGCCCAAATCCTACCTGAATTACAAATACACAAACTAGTACAGACATCAAAGTGACACATTTTATCAGACAAATTCCACACACACACCCAAATACACGGGGCTACATGACCACGATGTCGCAAAGCCCCTAAAACGATCATCATCATCAACAACAACAACAACCCGTGAGGTCCGGATTCGATTCACGGCTCAATCAAGAAATTTACTGTAGTTCTGGTCTCAGGGTTAGAACTGCGTACGCTATGCCTCGTGAGGTAAAACAGTGAAGAGGTGAGTTTTATTCGACTCAATTACGACAACAAAAAACATAAATTCTGACACCACAATAACATAGGTTAACAGATTTTGTGTTTTCACGTACTTCTGTATTCGAAAACTTCTTTTAAAGGCCATACACCCTGAAAATTATATTTCTTACCTGGCTGTGTAAAACTGTTCGGCTGCCACTCGGCTTGCTAAGTGACATTGTTATGAGTTCAAAACTTCAGTTCACCGCACTTGTAAAGCTCCACTACTGAATTGATACAGCAATGCCGTCACTCTTCGTTACCTTCCCTAGCGAACCTAAATATGCCAACACCTAAATCATTCTCTCTCTAATTATCCCTTCAGTTCAAGGGCAGATGTTATCTCCGGAACGGCTGGTCGTAATGTAACGGGGGTTGGACAGTCAGCTTCAAAATTTTTAGCTCTGTAACATAGGGTCATTAAAATAATTGGAGAATTAAATATTTTCGTGCGCGGAGAGAAATAACGATTTCGTACGGAGCAGCGAGCCCTGCAGGCTGAGTTATCTAGGCAACGCCGCGCTATGCTATTGGCTGGCGCGAGTGAGCGAGGTAATCTGGCTCCTCCCTCATGTTCACAGTTGTTTTGGGCCTGGTATAGCTTCAATTTGTACGGTATAGTTATTTGTGACCAGATGAAACCATTTGGATTACGATGTTCGTTTTAATTTAATTAATTTATTTTAATTTGAAAATTTTTATACGTTTTCTTATTCCATTCGGAGTGTGTATAATGTACTTTTTATTCATTAGTCTCATTACTAGGGACCAGATAATGAGGTTTTTACCTATTGTTTTCCTTGCTTCTAAATGCAAAACAAGTAGTTCCGTGATGAACTAAAGAACCTACTTTTCTTAAAATTATATCAACAGTTGGCAGACCTGGTGACTCTAATATATTTGTAGTTACCTCTCTTAAGATACACAATGCACATGCAAAATTAGTTGAGGTCCAAAAGATAGTTTGCATGTTACGTGTATTTAAATATTGAATTTATCAGCATTCGTAAAATTAGGTTGGTAACACTGCCATAAATGGGATGCTCAACTAAAATTGAAATTGTATGATCTATAGATGTGCCAATGTTGAAAGAACTTCATATATTAGTATGGAAGTTACATGTTATTCAACATGGAACTTATCAGCACGCGTAGAATCATTTTGGCAGCACTGTCGTATACCGATCACTGAAAATTAACCTTCGTTTGCAGGTACTATATGTATACAAATTTTAGAACTGTTCGCCTGCATACTTTCCGACATATTGAGATTAGGATAAAAATGTATAGAGTGCATTTTTCAACAGTTGGCAGCCTTATTGACACTAAAAGAATGCATGTTCATATCTGCTCCTGTGCGCAAATCACTTACCAAATTTGGTTGAAATCCAATTGATAGTGTGGAGGTTATATGCATTGAAAGATTGGACCTATCAACAAGCATAGAATCATGTTGGCAACACTCTCATGCATTGGCTCCTGTAAATTCGTCTGATGTAATATTATCTATATGTGTTTCAATTTTGGAAGAATTCCCTTACATATCTTCCGAGATATCCAACATAGACCTCAATTTTCAATTGTAATTTTCAGCAGTTGGTAGTGTAACGCGTTTTTCGAGGGTATTTTACGCCACTGACATAAGGAAGTAGGAAGCCATTCAATATTTATTTACGCGGCAAATTTTTCAGCCAAGAGAAGTTTTCATGTAACTTATTATTATTATTATTAAGATATTTTTGGAGCGTTCTATTTTTATAAAATTATAAGTATACAGATAGGTTTTCGATGTTATAGAAAACACTATCAAGCGAATTATTACGAACAGCATTATCGCGGAAAATTATATGATTACGGAATTTTTCGGATTTTGTCAGTTAGAGTTTGTTGAGAGAGATGAGTCACTGGGAATTCGGCTACAGGCTTATTCTTGTCGAGAAGCATGACGCAAGAGGGTTGCTGCTTCAAGAAAAGGCCAAATGGCCTGGACCGGTAATCGACATCTTCGTCGCGCCGAGTGTAATGACCCTGAGGTGGGGAAGATCGCGTGGTGGCTCAGCCAATCAGAGGAGAGCGGGCGACTTGAAGACGGCTCCAGAGTGGGGAGGCGACGAGTGCATATATGGTTTGCGCGCCGAGGAGGCAGGGCGATTATCTTTGTAAAACTTGACCGTTGTGGTTGCTCGTGTGGCTGGTTCCGGTGTGACCGGACTATAAGTTAACATTTCTACAAATATTTCTACAACTGACGAAGAAGATGACGACGTCCAGAAGGCTATGGGAAGCTCTTCAGCATCCAGTACGAGGGAAATGCTACGGCAATTTCCAATGGTAAGCGCGAATGACTCAGAACTACATAATCTATCGTTTCTTTGTTTCATATTCAGTATTTCAGTAACTTCATAGCTTGGGAATAATAGTAAAATCATTAATTCATCCGACTCCGTTTTCACGTAATTCTCTAACGGTAATATTCAAATCGCAACGCTCCAATTTAAATTTAGAATATATTATTATTATTATTAATTTTGCCATACTTGTTTTATATAATAAATTCATTTCTTTTAACCATGCAATCTTTGCTTTCAGTAGGTAGCATTAGATATAGACCAAATTCCTTCTCCTGATACAATTGTTAGTTGGGTTAATGATCAAATCATACCACGATCTGAGTGTAAAGATTCTTGAAGGTGTTCTACCAGAGCTAGGTGTTGTTAAATATAAATTTAGATTTCAACATAGCGTTGAGGTCTTGGCGCCCATTAATACAACATATCTTAGTCAGAGTAAGTTACACTTGTACGCTCAACGTAGAGCAAAGTAAACACATTTCAGTAGCACTGGCGTCATTTTAAAATATGGCCGTGAGATATTCAGCCATAGGTCTTTATTCATACCAAATTTGATTTCGATAGCTGCAGACGTTTAGGAGTTGATAGGGGGTGGGGAGTGCACACACACACACACACACACACACACACAGAGAGAGAGAGAGAAGGACAGACAGACACACATTTGCCCGGATCGATCTCATAAGTCTACTTTTTCCTCATTTTTACAAAATGTGAAAAGTAGGCTAAATACAGTAATTTAGTACTCTTTAGAATCATACTCAAGAGAGCCATATTCTTTGATTCTGTAGTAGGCTACTTAAAAATAACCTAAATGATATATGAGTACCTAAAAATACCTAATTGCAGTTTTGTTCCATTAATTGTATATTTGAATTTTTAGTCCACAAAAGTTTGAAGCTTTTCAGACGGACAACACGATTGTACGCAAATGAGACGGCTTATTCCCTACCCGAAAGAAATTACATGAGCCTAATAAATACACTTGGAAGACGACCAGTTTCGATCGTCAAGCGATCGTCAGGCTATTAAATCTATGTCTGAAAGTATGGGTGAAAATATTTACAATATATACACTTATTTAGTTGCAGTATTGGTGATGCAACTCGTCAATATTTGTTAGTTGTGGTCTATTGTGATGATTTGTTAAAATACTGGAAGTGGTGATTGACCTCCGAAATTTGCTTGTTTGTAGTGAATATGTTGTTGTAGTAAATGGTCAATTCAGATTGTATCGTACAGGCAACTTATCCGGTTGAGTCTTGCGCGGTCCTGTTGAGAGCAGTTAACTTGGTCACTGTTTGCACTCGACTGGAGGGAAATTCCTGTGAGTGAGGGTCCCTTATCTCGTTGGGTTATTCCCCCTCTCGCATTCCTAAGTGCTATGTAAATTCGTACAAATGTACCTGTAAGTTGCCAAATCTAGTCTCTCTAATGTGGTGTATGTTACTGTATTCAGGATATTCAACTATTAAACACCTGGTTTCAATCTCTCCTCTTTAAGCGCAAACGGACTAATGAGAATGTTGTGACCGACTGAAAACCATCAAACTTTGGTTTACTAAGGCAACACTACAAAATGGCTTCAAACGCCATAATTTTTAAAAGTAAATCTTAAGATAGTGTTTATTCCTAGCTCTAGTTGATTCCTGCCATAGAATTTAAATATTTTCAGCTTATATCTGATTGTTTGGTTATTTACTGTCAGGAAAGTGGGGATACATCTCTTATTGTTTCCATGTTCCCTAAATTCTAAATAAACACAGAGTTAATTAAACAGGCTACAGTGTGAATATCACCTCTGGCATCCTTGGGTTTATTGAATTTGAATAATAATCATATTTAAGGAGAGCAAATATTGCCTAAAATGGTGAAATTTTCTACAATCACTTGATCCATGCTCCTTACCCATGTTTCTTATCGTAGAGGGTCTTATCTAGCGAAAAATAAACCCTGAATTATGTGACATGAGTTTACACAGAAGAAGCCCCCTTAAAGAGAGAATGTTCAAATGTCCGTTCTAAGTGTGTGTTTCCGTCATGTAATTAATGAACATACCAAATTTCATACTGGGTCATTATGAAATGGTATCTTTATATATATATATATATACAGTAGATTAGGCTCATCATTTGTTATTTTTATAAATATCCCTTAGGGGGTGACAAGTATAACACGTTAGGGACGGTTGAAGACTATGGTTTATGTCGTTCCTATCGCATATTTGGTAATAAATGGAGTGAAACGCTTCGTACAGCGAGAAATGTAAGGTTGAGCTGCTGTTGCCATGGTTAACTTTGGACTGAGAGAGCTTTTTTATGCCTACTTTTCTCATTTTGCAACAAGTAGTTCCGTGAAGAACTATACAGCCTATTTTCATATATCCTACTTATGTTAATTGCCACTATCAACATACAAAATTTCAGTTTGATTTCTGTAATAGATTCGAACATATTGAGAACCGACTAAATATTTCGGATGGTTGCCATGTTGGATTTTATATATGTAGGTCCTAGCGTTATGTACTGTTACATGAAGATTATTGTGTACGTGTAGCATTCAAATTTCAATCGCATGATTAGGATACAAGAAGTAACAAGGAGATTTTAAAACTTCGCACAGCTGCCATCTTGTGGTTATGGAAACAATTGAAATAAATTAGATGCCAGTGGATTAACATTCGTATAAGGATTTATTGTACCAAGTTTCACGGCACTCGGATGGTTAAATTGCGAGAAACGTCCATGTGAATATTTATATTTCGCGTCGCCGCCATGTTGGATTTGTGATCACCAGGTTATTTAAAGTCCTATAGGTGAACTTAAGTTCATATCCCCTATGAACATAAAGAAATTCAGTTTGATTGCTATAATAGATTCGTAGATATTCAGAGCCGTCTAAATATTTCGGATGGTCGTCATGTTGAATTGTTCAATGTATAGACCACAGAGTCATGTACCATTAAAAGAAAATTATTGCGTAGGTTCATTATTCGAACTTTCACTTCGATCGCATGATTACGACACAAGAAATAAAAACTTAATTTTAAAATTCGAACAGCCGCCATCTTGAGGTTATGTAAACAATTGAACTAAGTTAGATACCAGTGCATTACAATGTGTATAAACCTTTCCTGTACCAGAATTCATTGCGTTTGGAACATTAAATCGTGAGTAAAGTCTATTTAAAATTTTTCAAATTCGCTTGGTCGCCATGTTCGTTTTGTAGTTAACCGGTTTTTGAAAGACTTATAGATGAACTTCCAGTAGTGCCCTTTATCTCCGTACAAAATTTCAGGGTGATACCGCTAATAGTTTCAGAGATATAGAATGCCAGTGAAATACTTCGCACATCCGCCATCTTGTGGTTATGTAAACAATTGAACGAAGTCAGATGTCGGTGCATTACAATGTGCATAAACATACACTGTACCAAGTTTTATAGCGTGTGATTGGTTAAATCGCGAGAAACGTCTATTTAAAAGTCGCAAAGTCGCGTGGCCGCCATGTTGGTTTTGTAGTTACCAGTTTTTCAAAAGTCACATAGGTGAACTTCGAAATCACCGTAATAAATTCCAGCGTGATATCGGGAATAGTTTCGGAGATATTGAATGCTGATGAAATATTTCGCACAGCCGCCATGTTGGATTGGTGAGACGTAACAAAATTTGAAGGGGACGGTCGGGGTTGCCCGGAATAGTGCGATGAACTTACCGATTTTCATTGAAATCGCTCCAGCCGTTTAGAATTTATTAGGGGGACACACACACACACCTCACACACACACACACACACACGCACACACACACGGACAAAAGGTGATCTCATAAGCCTATTTTTTCAAAATTGTAAATAGGCTAAAAATGAGGAAAAAGGAAGACTTATGAGATCGATCAGAGAAAATGTGTGCATGTCTGTCTGTGTCTAACCCCCCCCCCCCTCCCCCTTGCCCCTCCCCCCCTCGCCACCCCTCCCCCCTCAGCCCCCTCACCCCAAATCAACTCTTAAATGGCTACAGCTATCGAAACCAAATTTTGTAAGAGTGAAGATCTAGCCTATACCTGAAAAACTCACGGTCCCACAGAAATAAAACCTGGGTACTGTACCATTATACTCATATTGTTACGATGTATAGTGCAGTTTGAAGTATTTGTTGAAGATCGGCGCGATCCACAAGTTGCAAACCGAAGCAGGAGTCGGCCGCTCGATTACGGTACTTTCCGAGGATCGACGTGCACGCACGAAGCCAGGCGGATATGATTACAACATGGCGACCATTGACCCAGTTTATTGATCGGTCACTAGGATTACATTTTTATCAGCAATAAGAAGAAAAGAGAATAACATGCAAGATTTGCAACATTATACGAGACCCTGGAACAGAGCATAATGTGTATTTTGTTATCTATACATGTTTAGTATCTGTCGGAGACATTATAAATTATGATTTACATCCACCAATGAGAGATCAGTTCGATTACTGTCACGTCTGAGTGGGGGTAGCGTGAAGCTAGGTGGATGGACACACAGTCAGCTGTGAGCAGATAACATTACGGAGCGCTTGAGAACATATCTCTTTGTGAAGCTTGAGAACGCGTTTCGTTATTGCAATGTGACGCGAGGTTTATATCAAACACTTTAAAGTGTATACAGAGCCAGTGTCGAAGGACTCTGTTCGTTTTTCACGAGATGCAATCTATACCGCTACAAGGGTAAAGCAGTATCAGAAACTGTAATTTCAATTCAGCAAGCTGCCTGTCATCACAGCGAACTTTGGTTTTGAAAAACAGTCCCTGTTTTCATTGCATTGATGTCGAGTGCGCAGCAATGTTATTGAACTCTAAACACTATTCCTCATCGCGAACAGCCATATTCTTAATCAAGATGTCAAGAGGAATAATTTTAGTGCTGTTCATTTATTTTATAATGGCAGGCTAAATAACGCAGCAGCATGAACGCTACTAGACCGGCATTGTATCGAACATTTCAATGAACTATCGCCATGGCCCCAGTGACGACTGATTCTGATTGTGTGACCACTTGTGTCTACCTCATTAGTAATCATGAATGCTATTCGCATGGGCAGTCATTCGTCTTTCGTGCATTAATATTTCGGCCCGATATGAAGAATGCGACCCTACTGAGGAACGAACTGTGTACTGGAAGATGTTGGAGATGTGAAGTAGCGATTCCTGACTATTTACCCAGGATGGGTAATAGCCTTCTGAACCGGGAAGAACATGCGGATTGGAGAAGGTGTACCCTGGTTCGATTCCCGACGACCTGGGGAGTGCTAGTTACAGCTACATATGGAAAAGGTGTGATATGCAGGTCGTATCAATGCTCGCTCTTGGAAATTCATCTATCAACATGGTACAGCTTACACAACTTCGTATCTCGTAGCTAAGTGTAGATATTTCAATGTTAATTTACGCCATTTTTTTAACATGCTTATATTTTTTAGTAGTATGTCGGACTGTGGAATTTAGGCTTGACGTTTTAATCATGACTGATTTCACAATCGACAGGTTTTAGACTTCCATAAGAAGTGCAACCCATTATCAGCTTGTATTTAAGGATGTTTAAATAGATTTCATCTTAAATTCAGTAATATTTCATGAAGATTTCTAAGGGTAGTGAAGAGGACGTCCACAGGCATTTTGTGATTCAGTGTAGTTTATCAACGTGGTGAGCTCTTTATTATATCAATTTGTGACATTCTTCGCATCGTTAGATTGTGTTTCTGTTGAGCTACATTTTCCTACTGCATTTTCGAACTTTATTCATCCGAGTGATTGGAATTATGAATAGAAGACTGATTTTGATAGCAAGTTATGAGTTTTGTGAAGGTTTATTTTATACTTATATAGAGGAGTTCCATTTCTCGCTTTTGTTAGAAACCATTTTTTGTGTTGTTGAAGGACAGAGGCTGGTAATGTTTTCTAACCAGACAATTGTGCTAATTGATATGATTACCATGTCCGGTGGTGTAGAGACATTACTTTGTTTCTCGAATTCATCCGTGCAGGGGTGTACCGAACATTGGCTTGATAAACTTTCTCTTTATTTGTATTAACTTGTTTTTTTTTTTTGTGGATTCACGTTAGCCTCTCGCGTGAAGGCACAGTTTAGATCCTTGGTCGAAGGAATTTATTATTGTTTTTGATTGTCGTCATTTGACTATAAAATATATCTCTGAAATATCATTCACTTTTTTAACCAGCGTATATCCCAAATTTAATAAATGTATAAATACATTCTGATTAAGGAGAGTCGATGCTATTGCAGTCTCTCATAGCATAGGTATTAATTCTAAAAGGATATTTTGTTATTGAGAAAATCCAACCAACATCGTTGAAAACTAATGTAAACTATGTATAAATTTAAACAACGATGTAGTAACAACAATTATCGGCTGAGAATGAAATTCGTCATTAAGCAATGAGGGTGATCCAGTTACGTTAAGGTATGTATGATTATAATAAATTAATTTTGAATAGAGTACTCAGGGGAGTACATATGTATAAAAGTAGAGTCGCGTGAAGGCAGTGAAAGAATGAAATAAACATTAAGATATTTCATGGAAACTAACCCATGATAATTGTGATTGAGTAGTCAAATATAAGTTGACTTATTTTCAAGTATTTTGTTGTTGCTTAGAAGCATGCAAACTACAAAGTAAAACATTAAAACATGTATTGAATGATGTCAACCTTAATATTCTGGATTTAATCACCATGCTGACGAGGGCGTTACAGTTATCCTGATCAGTTATTTTGGTGAGTGTAATAATTATTAAAGTGATAGATTACCTCTATTAAGCTTTGTCACCTGGTTGAAAAGGACCAATTTAAACATTTTCGACTCAGTTAAAGGAAACTAATGATCTTATTCTAATGGAAGAATGATAAACTGAGGCTTGCGAAATAAAAGGAAAAACACACACTATATATATCTTTATATATATAATTCTTCGACACGTGTGTATGTGACTGAACTCCTCCTAAACGACTGAACCGATTTTGATGGAATTTGGTATGTGTATTAGGGTGGGTCCATGTATGGTTTAGATTCACAATCTGACCCGGTAGGTTGAATGAACACAATTTTAGGAACACAATTTTCACACAATTTTAGAACCACAATATACAGTCAAAAACAGTCGTCATGGAAACCACTAGCCTTGGCCTTCGTGAAAGCTGATGTCTTTGGATGGTTTGTCTCTGCACGTTAGAGCCACCTGGTCGCAACCTGTGCAACTACCGCCATTACATACACTCCGCCCGTGGCGAAAAGTTGTGTTTTATACCAAAGGTGGCAGTGATGTCGAATTCTACTGTTTGTCTCTGCACGTTAGAGCGTTTTTAAGTCCCGTATGCGTTCATATAACATTCATCCGATTGCCATGAAACTTGGGTGATAGGTTGAGTGAGCTCCAGGGAAGGTGTTTGGCTTAGCAAATCCATTTTACAATAGATAGCGCACGAATAGATTCAACAAATGAGCGACGACGCACGAAGCGTTTCAAAAAGGTCCCGTATGCGTTCAAATAACATTCGTCCGATAGCGATGAAACTTGGGTGAGATGTTGTGTACACTCCAGGGAAGGCTTCTGGCTTAGTAAATCAATTTCACATTAGATAGCGCACGACTAGATTCAACAAATGAGTGACGACGCGCGAAGCGTTTCAACAAAATCCCGTATAAGTTTATATTCCATTCATAGATTGAGATGAAACTTTGATGAGTTGTTGTGTACACTTAAGTGAAGGCTTCTAACTTAGTAATCCATTTCACAGGAGGTTGCGCACGAGTAGATTCAACAAATGAGCGGCGACGTGCGAAGCGTTTCAACTAAGTCCCGTATGCGTTCATATAACATTCATCCGATTGCAATTAAACTTGGGTGAGATGTTGTGTACACTTACGTGAGGGTTTCTAACTTAATAAATACATTTCACAGGAGGTATCGCACGAGTAGATTCAACAAATGAGCGACGACGCACGAAGCGTTTCAATAAGGTCCTGTATGCGTTCAAATACCATTCGTCCGATTACGATGAAACTTGGGTGAGATGTTGTGTACACCCTACGGAAGGTTTCTGGCTTAATAAATCCATTTTACAATAGGTAGCGCACGAGTAGATTCAACAAATGTGTGACGGCACGCGAATCGTTTCAACAAAGTACCGTATGCGGCCATATAGGCTACCATTTATCAGATTGCGATGAAACTTTGGTGAATTATTGTGTACACTCCAGGAAATGTTTCTGTCTTAGTAAATCCAGTTTTTAATAAGTAGCGCACGAGTAGATTCAACAAATGAGCGACGGCGCGCGAGTCGTTTCCACAATGTTCCGTATGCGGTCATATATCATTCATCCGATTGCGAACAAACCTTGGTGAATCATTGAGTACACGCCAGAGAAGGTTTCAGGCTTAGTAAATCTATTTTTCAATAGGTAGCGCATGAGTAGATTCAACAAATGAGTGACGGCACGCGAATCGTTTAAAGAAAATCACGTATGCGTTCATATGTCATTCATCCGATTCCGATGAAACTTTGATGAGTTGTTGTGTACACGCCAGGGAAGGTGTTCAACTTGGTAAATCCATTTTACAATATTGGTAGCGCACGAGTAGATGTAACAAATGAGCGACGACGCGCGAAGCGTTCCAACACAATCCTGTATAAGTTTATATACCACTCATCGATTGAGATGGAACTTAGATGAGTTGTTGTGTACACTTACGTGAAGGTTTCTAACTTAGTAAATCCATTTCACAGGAGGTTGCGCAGGAGTAGATTCAACAAATGAGCGACGACGTTCGAAGCGTTTCAAAAATGTCCCTTATGCGTTCAAATGCCATTCGTCCGATTACGATGAAACTTGGGTGAGATGTTGTGTACACCCTACGGAAGGTTTCTGGCTTAATAAATCCATTTTACAATAGGTAGCGCACGAGAAGATTCAACAAATGTGCGATAGCACGCGAATCGTTTCAACAAAGTCCTGTATGCGTTCACATACCATTTATCCGATTGCGATGAAACTTTGGTGAATTGTTGTGTACACTCCAGGGAAGGTTTATGGCTTAGTAAATCCAGTTTTTAATAAGTAGTGCACGAGTAGATCAACAAATGAGCGACGGCGCGCGAATCGTTTCCACAATGTCCCGTATGTGGTCATATATCGTTCATCCGATTGCGATGAATCCTTGGTGAATCATTGAGTACACTCCAGAGAAGGTTTCAGGCTTAGTAACACTATTTTACAATAGGTAGTGTTCGCTTTCGCGAATGTTTTTTATTTGTGGCTATGTTTCCCGCACGGTTTGAAACACTCGTTTAATTTTGCCCCATTATTTTTTTTTCGTTATAATTGCAGTATGAACACGGTGTTCTGATTATTTACTTAACTTACGTTTCATTTGAATCGTTGTTCTTTATTATTCTTGTCAACTCACCTTTTTCTGAAGTGTCTTTCTAGACGCACCATACTGTCACACTTTTTCATGAGGTACTGTGCTCATCTCAGCGGCAACCGTCGCAATGTGCTTGGGCTGTGCGCTGATTGGCTGTTTGACGCCCCGCCTTCATTCTGGATTGTTCGACGCGCTGTCGTCATTTCCACTATAAATTCTCCGCTTCGCCGTTCTGCGGCCTTGTCTACATCTACCTGCTTGAACCAGTCTGACCTCGGCTGCCTGCCGTTCCACAGCAAGGCCCTTCTTGGGAAGGCCCTGTTTGTAAACATTGAGTGGCTGGAACCTTGCCAGGCGGCATGCTTCATCACTCGGACTCTGTCATGCTGGGCGAGGCATGAGTCAACGACCTTCACCTCAGCAACTAAGTCAGCCCGCTAACTCACTACAACTCGGCGATGAGAAACTACAATTGATTGTAAACCGCTAGACAGATCATTACCAAGAGGTCTGTTCCGGCGGGGTGCAATTCGCCAATGGAGCCACCATCCCTCTTTCTCGCAAGGCATGCCGAGGCAGCTTAGAGGAACCCTTCGTTTGGATCACAACCCGCTTCCTGCGGGCCAAATACTAAGTACAATAGTATCGAATTATTGGTAACATGAACTATCTTCACTTGGTTTATACATTTTTTCAAGGCTAAGCCTTTTTTCTTGCTTCTTGCTTGTTTTTAGATATTTTTCTTAAACATACTTTTTTAATCGCCTTTATATGGTCTTTTTATGCATTTTATTATAATTCTTCTTTATTCTAAGTTTCCTGGAGAAACCTTGCATTTTTTATTAGCTTCTTTCAATTATTCTTCTAAATGAAAATGTTTGTTATTACTTCACAAATCAAATAAATGTATCAAACCTTGGTTATCAATATTTGGTCTCTTCCTCATCGCTCTATTTAAATTTCACTGTGTGCCCGAATCCCAATCCCTCTTTTCCCAGTTGGGGTGCTAACTACTCACACCCTTTTCCATGGTACCTCAAACCCGAGATCGAACCCAGAACCTTTATTCTGAGACCACAAATTCTATTCCAAAAAAAACAGAACTTGTGTAATCTAATATTTGCCTTATACATTTCAGTATATCGTGGCTAGCGCAGGAGATCTGCGGGAAAGCGGAGACAATCCCAGCTTACTCCATAACTGGTTTCTTTCTGGAAAGCAGGTCCGTCTGGTGCCGCAAGCAGCTTTGGTAGGTGAGTTATTCCAACTTCCCAGCCATGCCAGTAATAATAGACGATAAACTGTTAAACTCTCGGGCGGCCTACAAAGGTCAACTTACCCGTTTTCAAAAATATCTAGCCACTCTACCGAAAGAGGAACAAAATCTTGATATTATATCTCAGCGTTTAAAAGCTTTTGAACAGGCGTACGAGAAATATGATCTCGTGCAACTTGAAATTGAAATCAAAAGTCCAGAACATCAATCAGATAGGGAAGAAGTAGAGAGTAATTACTTTGATACACACGCTCAGGCTGTGGCATTAGTAAGAACTTTGACCCTGGCGTTGAAGGTAGAGGAAACTCAAGGAAGAATTAGCGACCATGGGAATGGTATCAAACCATTGCTACCTAAAATTGAAATTCCGCATTTTTCAGGAAAGGAAGAGATGTGGCAATCATTCTTTGAATTGTTCAGTTCATTAGTACATAATAATGCCACACTTCCGGAAATTCAGAAATTTCACTACTTAAAATCCATTTTGCAGGGGCCACCCCTTCAACTTATAAGAGAACTTCCCTTAACAGGAGAAAACTATAACATTGCTATCGAGCTTCTTAAAGGCCGTTATGGCAATGAAAAATTATGTTTACAGAGGCACATTCAAGCCTTATTTAACCTGCCCGCATTGCGAGCTGACAGCTTGTCAACGCTGCGAGCCTTAAGTGACAAGGTCCAACTACACGTCAGAGCATTGGCACGGTTGAATCAACCAGTTGAGCATTGGGATCTATTCTTGATTCACTTGGTTACTTCTAAATTTGATTCATCAACCTTAAAGGCATGGGGAGAGGGAACTAACAAATGACACTTCATATACTTATGGCTCATTGCTTACGTTTATGAATAATAGATGTCAGGTTTTGTCAGCTGTAGCCTGTCATATGTCAGGAAGTGCAGATAACAAATCTAATGTTGTGAAATCAGTCGGTGCCAAAATAAACAAATCTGCTGTCTTTACTGTTCAGCATAACTCAACGGATTGTATTCTCTGTAAAGCACCTCACAGGTTATATTCCTGCGTTGCCTTTAAAGCCCTTTCTACCGAAGAAAGACGCAAATTAATAGCTCAAAAAAGATATTGCTATAACTGTTTGTCAACTAGGCATATGGTGCCTGATTGCTTATCTAAAAATACTTGCTCCCATTGCAAGGCTCAACATCATACCTTGCTTCATAGGTTTGAAAAGCCACGTCAGGCTCCTTCCCCTGGATGTTCTAAAGATGCATCCCCAGGAGCTAATGCGCAATCTTATACTCAGAGCTCTAGCTCAATTCGTAGTTCCCAGGTGCTACTATCAACCGTGTTAATAAAAGTTCAAGACTCTTCTGGTAGATGGCTTGAAGCACGTGCCCTATTGGATAATGCCGCCACCCATGACTTCATAAGTGAGCGTCTCATTAAGAAACTTGGTCTTCCCAAGCAACCTACATTAATTCAGGTTACCGGTATTAACAATAGCAATGTTAAATCTTTGCATTTTGTTCGTGTTCACATCAAAGATGCTGTTAATTCTAACACAACATTTCAGTTGAATTGCCTTGCCATTGATACTATTGGCAGTAATACCCCTAGTACTTCTTTTGAAATTAGAAAATGGCAATTTCCTCATAACATTCAGTTGGCGGACCCAACATTTAATACGAGCGCCCCGGTAGACATACTTCTCAGTGCCCAAGTATTTTGGCAATGTCTCCTTAGCTCTAAGGTTAAAATATCACCTGGAGTGTTTGTTCATCATACCAAGCTAGGTTGGTTAGTAACGGGTCAGGTCCCTCGTAAGTCGTTTCAAAATTTCTCTCAATGTCATTTTGTCAATACAAGTCTCGATTACAACTTAGAAAGATTTTGGAAAATCGAAACTATAGATTCAGTTTCACCTTCCTCGGTTGAAAATGAAAAGTGTGAAAAACTGTTTCGTGAAACAACCAAACGCAATTCAGAGGGTAGATTTGTTGTAACAATGCCCCGAGTGGATAATCCACCTCTTTTATTTGAAACACACCCTAGGGCTCTTAGAGCACTCTATGCTGTGGAAAACAAATTTAAACGTGACCCTGTTGTTAAAGCTCAATACTCCACGTTTATGGAGGAATATGAGGCACTTGATCACATGGAGGTTGTTACCAAGAAAGATGAGGCTTCTTATACCCCATCTGAAGTCATTTACCTCAATCATCATCCAGTTTGGAAGAATGAGATTTTAAAGGAAAACATAAGGGTGGTCTTTAATGGCTCTGCTTTGGATGCCAATGGAACTTCTCTGAATGACACATTATTATCAGGCCCTCCTATTCAATCTGACATTTCTTCTGTCTTGATGAATTTTCGCTTGTTCCCTATCGCAGTGATATCTGATATCAAGCAAATGTATAGGCAGATTTTGGTCGATCAACAACAGTGCGACCTTCAGAGAATTCTTTGGCGCGACGAGCCTACTAAACCTGTCAAGATTTTTCGGCTAAAAACCTTAACCTATGGTCTAAAGCCCTCTGCTTTTCTAGCCATACGTACGTTGAAATTACTTGCTGAACAGGATGGCCCGTTGTATTCTCCTAAGGCTTCTGAAGTGTTAAAATCATCATTCTACGTTGACGATTTTCTTCATTCATTTGAGTCAGTATCTGAAGCACTACAGGTCTCTAAAGATTTGACAGCTTTGCTTTTGGGAGGCGGATTTTCCTTGTGCAAGTGGAACTCTAATTCGGAAGAATTTCTTTCTAAATTTCCATTAACTTCAGTCTACAACGACTCAGTAGAGCTTCTTCAAGAAAATAATTCAATCAAAACTCTAGGCATCTATTGGAGTCCTCAAAAGGATTTTTTCTTTTTCAAAATTAATCTCAGTGACATCAAACCGCAAACTAAGCGGCAAATTTTGTCTGAGATTGCAAAAATATTTGATCCTCTCCAATTTTTGGCGCCAATTATCGTCACCGCAAAACTTTTCATGCAAGACCTTTGGTCCTTGAAAACTGGTTGGGATGAACCAGTTCCTTCCGAGTTGCAAAAAAATTGGATTTCTTATAGAAATAGCTTGGAAGATCTCTCCAATGTCATTATCCCGCGAGTGAGTATTCCCTTTCCCTCCTGTGGAGGATATGAACTTCACATCTTTGCCGATAGCTCATTGAAAGCTTATGGGTGTTGTGCGTATATTGTTTGCCGCAATTTTGACCAGTCATATTTCTTTTCCAATTTAATTTGCGCTAAGTCAAAGGTGGCTCCTCTTAAATCCTTATCCTTGCCACGACTGGAACTTTGTGCTGCTCTTCTGGCGGTTGAATTATCGGTCAAAATCCGCCAATCTTTGAAAATCCGATTTAGCAAAACTTACTTTTGGAGTGACTCAGCCATCACGTTGGCATGGATTGCCAAACCCTCCTCGCATTGGCAGGTGTTTGTAGCTAATAGAGTGTCCAAAATACAACAATTGTCTAACTTTGAACAATGGCATCATGTATCTGGCAAGGAGAATCCTGCAGATGTCATCTCTCGGGGATGTTCCCCTCTTATGTTGGCTAACCTGACATTATACTGGCACGGTCCTTCTTGGCTTCTACAAGAACCTTCCGCTTGGCCAAATTTTCCTCTTCCGGAATTATCAGACTTGCCAGATGTTGGTAAGATTACTGGATCTTCTCTTTTCGCTTCTGACTCTCCCCTTCTTTTGCAGCGATATTCCTCTTTTCATAAATTGGTGAGGGTTATGGCTTATCTCCTTCGATGGAAATATTTTGTGGTAGAACAACCTCTTTTTCCTAAGCCATATTTAACCCTTTCTGAATTAGGTTTAGCCACTACAAAAATCTTATGGCTTACTCAACAAGAAATATTCTCTGAAGAATGTCAGGTGTTGTCTCAAGGTCAATCCCTCAAGAAATCGAGTAGGCTTTCCTCACTCGCCCCCTTTTTGGATGCTGATGGTTTATTAAGAGTGGGAGGACGTTTATCTTTGGCTGATCTTTCTGAGGATAAAAAACACCCAATTATTCTTCCTTCAAAGCATCATGTCACTTCTTTAATCATTCGTCAGTATCATTACCAGCATCTTCATGCTGGAACCCGCACATTACTTTCCATCATTCGGGAAAGGTATTGGCCCATAAACGGAGTCCATGAAGTTACCTCTGTTATCCGGAAGTGCATTCCATGTTTTAAATCCAACCCTAAAATTACCACTCAGCTCATGGGTGATCTTCCCAACTTTAGATCTGCGCCTGCTAGACCTTTTGCCTTTACGGGGGTGGATTATTCCGGGCCTTTTGTTTACAGAAAAAATTCTCCTGAGGCCAAAAGATGTATTTGTGGAAAACTCTATATTTCGCTGTTTGTATGTATGGTCACCGGAGCAGTACACTTAGAACTAGTTACCAACGCCTCTACTGCTTATTTTTTGGCAGCTTTTGCCAGATTTTCTGCTCGCCGAGGGCTTCCTTCATAAGTATTCTCCGACAATGCTAAAAATTTTATCGGAGCTTCTGAGCAAATTAAGAGAGCTCTTACTCAAAATGCAGCGCTGGAAAGGATTACTGATTATGCTCACCAGAGAAATTTCAAGTGGCACTTCATCCCCCCTTATGCGCCCCATCAAGGTGGACGGTGGGAGTCTTGTGTGAAACTCACCAAGAAACACCTTAGACGTGTTTGTGGCCACACCCCCCTATCTCATGAAGAGTTTAACTCCTTAATTATTTTTATTGAGGGCATAATTAATTCTCGTCCTTTATCACCCTTATCTAATGACCCTTCAGATCTTCTACCATTAACGCCGGGCCATTTTCTTATCGGTGGTCCATTGACTGCCTCCCCATCTTTATTATATTCTAATTCTCCATCTTCTTTAGCCATTTCTTGGCGCAAAATTGAAAGTTTGCGCAACAATTTTTGGCGCCGCTGGAGGTTGGAATACCTCGGTTTGCTTCAGCAGCGTGGCAAATGGCGTGTTTCCTGCTCTAACCTTCAGATTGGGGACTTGGTCCTTTTGAAAGACCCTAGTCCCCCTCTTGTCTGGAATTTGGGTAGGATTATTGAGTGCTTTCCTGGCAGAGATGGTAGGATTCGCGTGGTAAAACTGCAGACTTCTGCTGGCCAGTTTCTCAGGCCAATCACTATGATTGCTCCTTTGCCACGCGAGACCTAACTTCTGCGCCTTCTTACTGCAATTTTTTCTCGCCCCTCCCAGCATGTTCGCTTTCGCGAATGTTTTTTTTTTTGTGGCTATGTTTCCCGCACGGTTTGAAACACTCGTTTAATTTTGCCCCATTATTTTTTTCCGTTATAATTGCAGTATGAACACGGTGTTCTGATTATTTACTTAACTTACGTTTCATTTGAATCGTTGTTCTTTATTATTCTTGTCAACTCACCTTTTTCTGAAGTGTCTTTCTAGACGCACCATACTGTCACACTTTTTCATGAGGTACTGTGCTCATCTCAGCGGCAACCGTCGCAATGTGCTTGGGCTGTGCGCTGATTGGCTGTTTGACGCCCCGCCTTCATTCTGGATTGTTCGACGCGCTGTCGTCATTTCCACTATAAATTCTCCGCTTCGCCGTTCTGCGGCCTTGTCTACATCTACCTGCTTGAACCAGTCTGACCTCGGCTGCCTGCCGTTCCACAGCAAGGCCCTTCTTGGGAAGGCCCTGTTTGTAAACATTGAGTGGCTGGAACCTTGCCAGGCGGCATGCTTCATCACTCGGACTCTGTCATGCTGGGCGAGGCATGAGTCAACGACCTTCACCTCAGCAACTAAGTCAGCCCGCTAACTCACTACAACTCGGCGATGAGAAACTACAATTGATTGTAAACCGCTAGACAGATCATTACCAAGAGGTCTGTTCCGGCGGGGTGCAATTCGCCAATGGAGCCACCATCCCTCTTTCTCGCAAGGCATGCCGAGGCAGCTTAGAGGAACCCTTCGTTTGGATCACAACCCGCTTCCTGCGGGCCAAATACTAAGTACAATAGTATCGAATTATTGGTAACATGAACTATCTTCACTTGGTTTATACATTTTTTCAAGGCTAAGCCTTTTTTCTTGCTTCTTGCTTGTTTTTAGATATTTTTCTTAAACATACTTTTTTAATCGCCTTTATATGGCCTTTTTATGCATTTTTATTAAAATTCTTCTTTATTCTAAGTTTCCTGGAGAAACCTTGCATTTTTTATTAGCTTCTTTCAATTATTCTTCTAAATGAAAATGTTTGTTATTACTTCACAAATCAAATAAATGTATCAAACCTTGGTTATCAATATTTGGTCTCTTCCTCATCGCTCTATTTAAATTTCACTGTGTGCCCGAATCCCAATCCCTCTTTTCCCAGTTGGGGTGCTAACTACTCACACCCTTTTCCAGGTAGCGCATGAGTAGATTCAACAAATGTGTGACGGCACGCGAATCCTTTTTTAGGAAAATCCTGTGGGCGTTCATATGTCATTCATCCGATTCCGATAAAACTTTGATGAGTTGTTGTGTACACACAAGGGAAGGTGTTCAACTTGGTAAATCTATTTTACAATATTGGTAGCGCACGAGTAGATGTAACAAAAGAGTGACGACGCGCGAAGCGTTCCAGCAAAATCCCGTATGCGTTCATATACTATTTATCGATTGCGATGAAACCATGATGAGTTGTTGTGTACACTTACGTGAAGCTTTCTAACTTAGTAAATCCATTTCACAGTTGGTAGAGCACGAGTGGATTCAACAAATGAGTGACAGCGCACGAATCATTTAAACAAAATCCCGTATGTGTTATATGCCATTTATCCGACTGCGATGAAACTTTGGAGAGTTGTTGTGCACGCTGCCACGAATGTTTCTAGATTAGTTAATACATTTCGCGATAGTTTAGAGTCAGCTAACAGAAATTGAAAAACATATTGTGTATCCAAAAGCACTTCAATAAGCAAAGTTACAACACTTTCTTTGATTGGCAGGACAACGTCTGCCGGGTCAGCTAGTATATATATATATATATATATATATATATATATATATATATATATATATATATATTCCAATGTAGATTTTGTACATAAATGATATTGCTAGTTGTAGGATTAGTAATGACCTACCCAAATGCGGAATTAATTTTCAATAAGACTTTTTGAGGCATTGCTTGTTCCATAGTAGGGTATTATCTTAAAGAGTGTTTAACATTTTTAAAATGGAAAATACAGTGTGTCTAGTAATGACTAGAAGTTGTATTCAGGTCACTGTGATTTGAGCTTCCGGTTGAAGCTGCAATTGCTTTTCATTTCTTGTAATATTATTATAGCTATTTCTGCTATAATGACTTTGTGAATAAATTTTTAAGAATTTTATTTTAATTCTTTTAGAGTGGTACTTTATAGCTGCGATAGGAGGTCACGTTAAGGAAACCATCGCAGGCATTTCAGTATAATTCCACGCTTTGGAGATTATGTTTTTCTCGTTCTTGTGTTCTACCGAGCTAGATTTTTCTTTTGTTGCTATGGTTTTTCTTGACGTTCCCTCAGTTAGGTGATCCTTGTGCCCCATTATCCCCGTCTCTTGTTGAGTGGAATCTGTTTTTTAGTCTGGGTTTACAGGTTCTGCAATCCAGCTACCAACGAGGGATATCAACAAGCTGACGGTAGGTATTTCGGGTACATAGAGATTTGGCGCCCAACGTGAGGATCGAATTAACTGAAATACCCAGTAGTAATTCAGTAATTCAGGTCCGCGATGGATGGGAATTCGAGAAAACTGGAATACCAGGTTCGTGGCCAGCCATAAGACGCCATTTCATGCACATTTCGAATCTTGTGTTCGAACACGTGGGAGGTGTCTTGTGTTAGCCAACTCTGACGTCATTACAGCGATCATTGCGAATTAGTTGAATGAATGTCAGAAAGTAATGGTATACCGACATTTTTAGCACGAAATGTTGGAATTCACTTGTGAACAAAGCGTTTATGAGATTACTCAATCTGCATGACAGGCATGTAGAAACGCAACCATTATTAGACTTTGAGTATTTTTTTTATTGGTGCTACACTAATTTGTAATAGATTGACGATTCGAGCATGAGCAGTGAAAGACATGTTTCGGAATCTTTACTGATGTGTTCAATCGAATGGAGGCATTTGATGCAATTCAAGTTTGAACTGCATTCAATAGCTTGACTTAGTTGAATCCGACCGATGGGCATTTCTCACCTCATCGTAATAATAGGATGTTTCATTCATTTAAATACTTTTCAGATTAGGATATTTGAGGTAACATCGCAGGTAGGTGTAGGTTTTAACATTAATTAAATTTAGTATAGCTGTAAGGATTAATGCTATACACTAAGAAAGCTTCAATTATGACAGTAAATTTTCATTGAGATGTTCATGCTTTGCTTAGGTTTAAGTAGTGTTCATGTGTTTGTGATTACTTGTGTGAATTATATTAATACATATGATGTCTGATAAAGGTAAAGAGGAGGTCACGGACCTTAAGTCATTGTATAAGATGCTTCAAAATAAGCTAGACTCAATACACGAAGCATCGGAAGCCCGGAGTAGAGGGGTAATTCAGGACGTAGTCACTGAAAGCCTACGTAATAAAATCTCTGGTATACAGGGTACTTTAAAGAACTTACAAGACAGTTCCAAACAAGTACTGGTTAAAGTTAAAAATGTAGAAATTACAATAGAAGATGTACAATCAGATGTTAAGCAAACACATTCCGATGTTCATTTAATTAGAGCGGATTTAGACACTGCCCAAACAGGGCAAGTTAAACAAGAGTCTACTAGTAGTAAAATACAATCCACCATTGACAATATTCAAATAGAGACCACTAAAATGCAGTCCACCATTGATAAAATCCAATCAAGCCAGGATAGTCTTGAATCTAATGTCACTAAAATCCAATCAAGCCAGAATAGTCTTGAATCTAATGTTACTAAAATCCAATCAAGCCAGGATAGTCTTGAATATAATGTCACTAAAATTCAATCCACTATTGAAGGAATGCAGTCCACTGTAGATAAATTAGACTCTAAAATGTTTAGGATTGAGTCAACCCAAAGTAATATGCAGGCGACTCAAGGTCAAATGCAGACAACCCAGATTAACATACAAGCTAAAGTAGACATTGTTGAATCTAATCAGAAACTGCTACAAGTCCAATTAAATGAAGCAGAACAAAATCATAGGGATTTCCAAATGGAAATTAGATTAGAATTGTCCAACCATAAAAGGGACGCTAAAGCAAGCTTAGATGCCCTCCAATTACAAGTGTCTAATGGAACCATCCATACCCAATCTACTTTAGAGCAGTTAAGGAATGAATTGTGTCTTTTACAAACGCAAGTTAAAGATCATAACCAACTTATAAAGGATGATTTTGACATTGACATAAAAGGTATAATATCAGATAATGTAGATATTCTTAGACAAGAAATGGTTAAAATTAACGATGACTACTTCAAAGATTTTAAGTTGGAAGTTAATCGAAAAATTGTAGCGGGAGAAGTTAGAGCAAGTAAGGAGATATCTGATGTACAGGAAGACGTAATTAAAAGATTGAATGTGTTTCAGAATTCTCAAACTAATAGTCAGACTAGTATTGAAGAATGGTTTAAGTCGGTAGAAGTTAAGGTCGATCAAGCCAAATTAAAAGTAAATGAAGTCAGAGAGAAAAGGACATCTGAAATAAATGAGATTCGTAATCAACTCGAACGTATTACTTTGGAAGGCAGTATAAATGTAGATAGTTTACGGGAACAGTTGAGGGCGCATTGGAATGCGGATTTTCTAGCTACAATTGAACGGACGAACGTTAGAACGCAGGACAGGGAAGTCAATTTTCCGCAACCAGCTCCTATAGCAGAGAGTAGTCCCCAGTCTAATGCAGCACATAATCCCACTGTAACGCAATCGTATATTTCGCCGATAGCAAGTGCAAGTACAGGGGCGTACACACATAAGACACCATATGGGACATCGCATGTCACCATTATAAGGAATTATGAAGACAAGCCGAGACGCTTTAATAAACTTGACGGGAATACTCCCATTGAATTTGTCAGGAGTGTGAGGGATTATTTTATAGAGACACACGTTCCGAAAGAGAGAGAACTGAGAGTGGTAGAGCGTTTCCTATCAGACTCCCCACTTCAGTGGTATCATGCATTCCGCTATACATTCGACAATTTTGACGAGTTCGCGGAAGCATTCATAAATCGATTCTGGAGCATAGAAATACAAAGCAACGTGCGTTCAGAAATGTACACTCGCAAGTACTCAAGTACTGGTCCAACGAGCTATTCTGGGTACTTCGCTACGCAGCTCTCTAAACTCAGATTTTTACAACCACCAATAACCCAAGCTCAGTTAATAGAAGCCATATCTCGACAACTTCCGGTAGAAGTCCGAAATAATGTAATATCATCTGGCGTATCCGATTTGACAACCATGGATGAGTTGTTAAGGAGGCTTGACCATGTAAGTGCTCTTACGACACCTACGGTGTCCAGGAATAACAGAAATGAACCTAGAACTGTTAACACAATAGTCATGGATAGGACACAACAGACTGACAAAATCAGGCAAGAGGAGAGGAATTATAATCGAACAGGTAATAGTCGTAACAACAATTACTACCAGAGAAACAATCGGCAAGACAACAGGTACGCTGAATACAGGGAACAGCCTTGGCATCGTAGATATGAAGAACGCAATTTCTATCGTAGAAATAATGGAAACTATGAAAGGAATAGAGATAGAGGAAGCCCATACAATTCCAATGACAGACGATATCGAGGATATGGGAGGTATAAAAATTATAGGAATGAGGAATACGAACGTAATCGTGATAAAAGGCTCAGAGGGGAGCAAGAACAGTTTAAAGAAAACAGACGAAGAGATTCGAGAGAGAGAAATAAAAATCAGGAAATCGAGAACAGGCCTGGTACAAGTCGTCAGGGGAGTAGAGAAAGAAACCCTGACGAAGAAAAAAAACTCCGATTTCCAAACGCAAGTAAAGACTCAGATTTTAACACCTCCATTAGAAATCACGATTCACGAAACATTTAACGTCTCAGACGAAGATCTTCTGTCTGAAGAAGAGACTGGAACAAAGGGAAAACCCATTGAGTTACCCGTGATTCAGGTTCAAATAGGGGAACAGTCATGTAGAGCCCTAGTTGACACTAGAGCGATGATCTCCATGATAAGTGAGGATTGTTTTGAGAGGCTCAAGAAGGAGGATTCATTTGTAATTTTACCTGCTTCTCCTATGAAAGTCAAAGGGATATTTAAGGATAAATCTATGAAGTGTAAAATACAAATCTTGATGAAATTTGAAATTAATGGGAAGATATATGAGAATATATTCATCGTGAAGAATATTAACTTCGATCTAATTATAGGGATGGACTTCATCACTAAAGCAAGGGCAATAATAGACATGGACAATAGATTGATCAAGTTTCAGGAAGACGCTACAGAAAAGGTAGCAATTGAAGAAAAGGAACTCCCTAGACAGGAAATCCTATAACACCTCATCAATGAAATCGAGCAAGAGAGGGAGCATTACGCACTCAAAGCCGAGGGATTTGAGGAAGTTAGTTAGTTAGTTATTGTTGTTTTAAGGGGCGGAACTACGAGGTCATCTGCCCCTGATTTGAGGAAGTGGAACAGGAATTTCTTAACCTAATATAGAAATATCAGGACATTTTCGATGATAAGCCCGGCATGATTAAAGATTTTAAATATCAAATTCGCCTTACCGATCAATCTCCATATCAGGCGAAACTATATCCCATCCCGCAGAAATATTATGAAGAAGTGAAAGTCATTATAAAGAAAATGGAAAAAGACGGTATAATAAGAAAACAGGCATCCTCATTCTTGAATCCGATCACAGTCGTTAAGAAGGCCAATGGGCAGCTTCGTCTTTGTTTGGATGCAAGAAAAATTAATACAAGAATTCTTTTAGAAACTGATCGACCACCGAAAATCAGGGAACTACTGAAGAAATTTAAAGGAAAGTCTTGTTTCAGTGTTCTGGATTTAACGGCCTCTTTTTACCAGGTAGAACTTGAGGAAGACAGTCAACAATTTACCGCATTTATTTTTGATCAAACCACATATGTGTTCTGTAGAGTACCATTTGGTATGATTAACAGTGGTCCAGCTCTCAAACGTGCTTTGGATAGCAAATTAACAGAGAATGTTAAAGAACATGTTATTTTCTATATAGACGACATCATTGTGTCATCGGCGGATGTCAAGGACAATCTGAACCATTTAAGAATGTTATTTGATAATCTGCATCAAGTAAATATCAATTAAACTTTGATAGTGTGCCCTTTTATCAAGAAATATGCCAATCACAGTATACCAGCGTAGCTCAATTCGGAATTTTCGGGGCAGCGGTAAGTTCCCCCACTCTGTGACTCACATATTTTGGATTAATTAGAGGATACACTTGCAAAAATAACAACAAAATCAACTCCTATTTTAACACATTTAATTAATAAAATTAATGGCGCTACAAACACTTTAACAATTTAATCACTGACCCATAATCATCTACTTGTTCCAAATGAACAAGGAATCACCAATATAATAAAACAAATATTGTATTTAAACATATGGTTTCCACATAAACCAACAATTCCTACTTAGTCTTACTTCCATAAAGCATCAACTGTAAGTTTTATATAACTCCGAGCTCTTTTGGCTCCATGCTTTACATAATAATGGTGTCACTCTTGTACACCTCAAATACTATCTTTTATATTTTCTTAATCCTCAAAACAAATGTATAATTACATTTAAAATCTTATGTTAATTATCTAACTCAATATTTTTGGGCATGTTCACACATTCAGCTGTTATCATCTCTCTTTATTTTCACAAATATATTAAGGTAATCAGGAAATCACTTGTGTACTCCAGAGCGCGAGATACTTGACACAGTCAAAAAACTATAGTTACTCCCGAAACTTAGTTGCCTTCAATTAACTCGTGGAATCCTACTTCCGTACATCATTACAATAGGGATTGTTATTTATCTCCTATGTCTTATAAGACCATTATCACATAAGAAACTACGATCTGAACAGGCAAACGAAAATATCAATCTACAAGGACCTCGGTTCAACGCCCGGGTCGTTAACAACTTTAAACACTCACGGTGTCTTTACTACATCTTACGAGACGGTTCCGGCCCACCCTTACTCTAAGAGAGCCAGGCCATTAACTCGGGCGCGATTTATGACACAGAGGGTGACGGGCGACTCTCTGTCTAACCCACGTTAGCAGCTCCTTTCCAAGGCTTTCAAAACGAACCTTCACATTATACTCAGTCCTGGGGAGAGACCGGGCTTTTACTGTACTGTATCCATTCAAACAAATATTCTTTGGTTCATAGACCACTTTCGTAACCTTGGCATTTATTAATTATGAGAGGGTCCTCATTGATTGGGGAAGATTAATACACATTCGACGACGGAGAATTAAGGGGCTTTTATCATAAGAGGATTCTGAGTTCGAATCTCTTCACATGCCTCGGGAACCATTCCCTTATAAAGGACTTATACAAGACGCGATTTAAAGTCGGCCGTGGCCTACATGACATACGCTCAATAATACCATACATTAGCTCCCTTTTAATACATACACAATGCCTCGTGATACTACGTCACAAATAGAGGACTTATACAATTATCAATTCACTACAATCAACTACCCTCCATAAGTAATTTACCAAGTATTTTAACTTCTACGCTTTCCTAGCGTGACATTTTAATATTATTTGCGCTCCTTTGCGCTATGCATTATTTTAAGCCGAAATGTCTTCCCAAGAACTGATAAATCTCATTAGTAACAATTCATATTATTTTTAATTCTTATATTAATCTTTTCCGTTGCCGATAAATCGCTCCCATTTAAAACATTCCCTTGAACATCATATCTTACACATATATTAAGGCTTTAACGCTCTTATGTTCACACCAATTTATTTGATCTTTATTTAATATTTCCATACTTAGTTATTAGTATTATCTTTATTCTTTACACAAGCTCAAAAGCTATTTCTTTCATATCTCAACTTTACTTTATTTAAATATCATTCATGATAATTACTGATATTTCGCTTGCTCTTATGACATTTGTTAAATACATTAACATTTTTATTCACATATTTCCTCTACGGGATTTATTCTTTACATAATTATTTATAATTTCTCAAATTTCTATTATTGTTCAGACCGCGTTCTTGTTTATTCAGTATTTATTTCTTAAAACACATCCCTTTTACTCAAAACTCCGGTGGATTTGTACACAACCAATTCCTGACACCAAAATGGAATGAAATTCAGTACTCACATGTTTTTAAGATCGTCCCATGATCTTTATTCTTGTGCGGTGTTTCATTTTGGGCCCACTTTGAACCTTTACTCCATATTAAAGGAATTCATCTTATGTACAAACACTTCTTGACATATATTTAAGACACTTAACATTGACGACATTTTTATACACTGATGTGTCCCTTTAGAACACATAATAAACACTCAAAAAATATTAATTTAACACACAATCTTGATAAATTTACACTTCACAATTCTTGATCACTAGGCCGTATTTCTGAGCCTATCACACGTGACCTCTTAAATTCCCGTTTCCAAGGGTGAAAGTTATTCAATGTCGGCTTCCTATCCTGCAGAATACGAAAGTCTCGAAACATCTACTGTTCCCTGGAATCCAAATTCTTCTACTCCTATCCTGGATGACCGGCTATTTATCTAGCTTGAACGGCTTCTTTGTAGATCTGGCTTTTCGATCCTAGCGAAAGTCTATTCGGATCGAGGTCTCCTCAATAACCTCTCGATGACCTATGGATTTAGTTTATAGCAGCTAGTACTTCTCGAGTCTAGTACTTTTAGAATAGTTCACCTGCTTTCTGGAGATAATGTTTATAGTCTCAGTGATTCTTTATTTGATCGGTTCTAGCACTCCTACGTTTCTGATATACGTTCCGAACCTTATTCTGTTCTTCCCTTTTTGGGTTCTTTAATTTAGATAACAGTTTATCTTTCTGGTACGGTACTTCCGTACGTTATGATATATTCGTTCGTCTATTTAACGACCTATCGCCTTAAGTCCGACGTTCGCAGCCTGCTCTGACTATATCTTACGAACTTTAACTATAACTTGTATACAGTCGGGCCTAAATCCTGTAACTAGGATTTTCCTACCTTTTCAATACGGCGATACTTTAAATTTCTTCTTTACCACTCCTTATGTACTGCGTGATGCGTGATTACGCCCCTCACGGGCTGTCGGAACTGCATGATTGGCTTGGTGAGGCCAGTAGTTTTATACCTTTTCGCTACAAAAAGATAAGACTCTAGTCCTTTCTGTGGCCAATTTCTAAAATAATGGTGGCACAAATATAAAAATTATACCTTCCGAAAGCTCGTCTTCTCAATGTCAAATAATCTCATTGCCCCTAAGAATCGATCGTGCAATTCGGAGATATTAATTAGTTTCTCGTCCTCAATTGTGTGGGTGTTGCATTTCTTTTGCTTTCTCCCCTCCACACAGGCCTTGATAATTCCCCGATGACGTCGTCTTGCGTTTGCAGTTTTCTCCTGCGCAATTATTAAATGGTTTCTCCTTACTAAAAAATCTCTCATTCGAAATGATTCACTGTACTGTACTTGTTTACTAATTTTTATACTTGTAAACGGGTTAAATTTAATTATTCCTCTTCTGGCACATAAGCGGTGTTGTCAATTTCCAGCAACGTAAGGTCGATTTCCGAGTCAGGCTTCCTTGTTTAATCCTGGGAAATTTCCACTCGGTTATTAATACTCATGACTCGCTCCCTTCTGAATGTCAAGAGGGATGATCTCATCTCACGAACACCTGGTCCTCGCCTCTTGCACCATATTAGGCTAGCATCTTAGCTGGATCTTTCTTTAAGTTACATTAGAAACTATACGTTTCTTTTATTTCTTCCCCAAATGCATGGATTCGCCCTCATTGGACCCCATGGCACATGGGTTCAATAGATGCGGATTTATGAAAGAGTGTATTAACTTCTTGGGGCACACTATAGACCAGGACGGTTACCACCCCAATACCAAGAAAATTGAAGCTATTGCACAATTTCCAAGGCCTAATAAAATTAAACATCTCAGAGAGCTCCTAGGTATGTGCCAGTTCCTTAGCAGTCATTATCCAGGTTACTCGGTAACCATGGCACCACTGTACGAGGTTTTAAAGAAAAACAAGATGTTCAGTAAAGAACATATAGTCTACTTTCTCCTAAATGCATGGGTATTGTTATAACTCTTTGTCCTTTTCAAGGAGTATAATTGAATGTTGGTTGTAGTAGCTTGTTGAAATACAACGTGCTATAGGGATATTAAACATGAATATGAGGTGCCCTTTGCTAGTGCTACCTCTGTAAAAAAATTCATTCAATTCGGATTCACCGTGTTTGAATTGATCTGGGGAATGCATTTGCACACATACATGGCCGCTATTTGCAAACTATTGGGCTGATGACCTTGTAGTCAATCATAAGATGCTTTCCACAAAAAGGCATGTTGTTGCAAAATCCGGTATAGATCAAATTATTAGGATGGTCGAAATTTGATTTAAGCTTTTAACATTTGGGTGGCTGTCATTCCGTTTCCGTCAAGATGGCGGCGATATAAAACATGACACTGAGGTGCCTTTTGCTAGTGCTACCTCTGTACCAAATTTCGTTCAATTCGGTTTCACCGTGTTTGAATTGATAGGGGGAAACGATTTGCACACATACTTGGCCACCATCTGCAAACTATTGGGCTGATGATCTAGCAGTTTGGTCAGAATATGCTTCCCACATAAAGATTTGTTGTTGCCAAATTTGGTAGAGACTAGATTATTAGATTGGTCGTAATTACATTTTAGCCTTTAACATTTGGGTGGCCGCGATTACGTTTCCGTCAAGATGGCGGTGATATAAAACATGACACTGAGGTGGCTTTTTCTAGTGCTACCTCTGTACCAAATTTCGTTCCATTCGGTTTCACCGTGTTCGAATTAATAGGGGGAATCAATTTTCACACAAATATGGCCGTCATCCGCAAAATATTAGGCTAATGACCTATTAGTTTGGTCAAAGGATGCTCCCTCCATAATGGTATGTTGATGCAAAATTTGGTAGAGATCGGATGATTAGGTTAATCGTAATTTTATTTAAGCTTTGAATATTTGTGTGGCCGCCATTACGTTTCCGTCAAGATGGCGGTGATATAAAACATGACACTGAGGTGCCCTTTGCTAGTGCTACCTCTGTACCAAATTTCATTCCATTCGGTTTCACCGTGTTCGAATTAATAGGGGGAATCGATTTTGACACAAAGATGGCCGCCATCCGCAAACTATTAGGCTAATGACTTATTAGATTTGTCAAAGGATGCTCCCTTCATAAAGGTATGTTGTTGCAGAATTTGGTGGAGATCGGATGATTAGGTTAGTCGTAATTTGATTTAAGCTTTGAACATTTGGGTGGCCGCCATTACGTTTCCGTCAAGATGGCGGCAATATAAAACATGACACTGGGGTGTCCTTTGCTAGTGCTACCTCTGTACCAAATTTCATTCCATTCGGTTTCACCGTGTTCGAATTAATAGGGGGAATCGATTTTCACACAAAGATGGCCGCCATCCACAAACTATTACGCTAATGACCTATTAGATTTGTCAAAGGATGCTCCGTCCATAAAGGTATGTTGTTGCAAAATTTGGTAGAGATCGGATGATTAGGTTAGTCGTAATTTGATTTAAGCTTTGAACATTTGTGTGGCCGCCATTACGTTTCCGTCAAGATGGCGGCGATATAAAACATGACACTGGGGTGCCCTTTGCTAGTACTACCTCTGTACCAAATTTCGTTCCATTCGGTTTTACCGTGTTCGAATTATTAGGGGCAATCGATTTTCACACTAAGATGGCCGCCATCCGCAAAATATTAGGCTGATTACCTATTAATTTGGTCAAGGGATGCTGCTCCCATAAAGGTATGTTGTTGCAAAATTTGGTACAGATCGGATGATTAGGTTAGTCGTAATTTGATTTAAGCGTTGAATATTTGTGTGGCCGCCATTACGTTTCCGTCAAGATGGCGGCGATATAAAACATGACACTGAGGTGTCCTTTGCTAGTGCTACCTTTTTACCAAATTTCGTTCAATTTGCGCTCAACGTGTTCGAATTGATAGGGGGGGGGGGGCAGACATTCAGTGTACACACACTCACACACACACACACACACACACACACACAGACTCACACACACACATATACACACACACACAGACAGACACACTTTTTTTCGCCCTGTAGTGATATCATAAGTCTACTTTCATTTTTTGCAAAAATCGAAAGTAGGCTAATAACAGGTGGAAATGGACAGACGAAGCCAACCGAGCGTTTGAAGCAGCTAAGAACATGCTAAAGAATTGTGTAAAGTTAGAATACCCAGAGTTTGATAGGGTATTCTTCATCGAATCAGATGCATCCAGGGTAGGTGTAAGTGCAGTACTTTATCAGAAAGATAACAATGGAAAGAAGCACTACCTGGATTTTCATAGTAGGAAGTTGAAAGAGCATGAAATGAATTACTTCACTACGGAATTGGAGGCTCTAGCTTTCATTTCTGCTCTGCAAAAATGGAAGAAGATCCTGATGGGATATCAAGTGGTTATCGTGACAGACCACAGAGCGCTTCAGTTTATGCTAAAGTCCGATCTTTCCAGTGGCAGGTTAACGAGGTGGACATTGTTCCTTCAGCAGTTCAATGCCACTATCGTGCACCAGCCTGGAAAAGATAACTTGTTAGCTGATGCCCTCTCAAGAAATCCTTCAAATGATATCGAGATTCACGCTGTACAGTTGGAGAGGGAACATGCGGCAACCCTAGAAGAGCTAAAGAAGATAGCCGTGTCACAGAAGAGACACGCCCCAACAAGGATAATGTACAGGTTTTTGAGAGGGTACATGGATAACTCCGATCCTGAGTTTGAACAAGTTAGAAAGCGTTCCGTGAGATATCTCATCTGTGGAGATACTCTTTGTAAATACATCGACAAGGAGAGGACGAAAGTCAGAATTATAGTTCCTCCTAAGTTAACTACGAGTCTAACGTGGCTTGCTCATAGCATTACGGGCCACGGTGGCGTGGACAAAACGTTCCGAACGTTATTGGAAACGTTTACGTGGACCAGAAAGCGGGCTACCATCGCTGACGTCATAAAACATGCCTTGAGTGCCAACGCGGGAAATACCCCTCAGCTTTGTCAAAGGAAGAGCCTCGAGCCATAATTCCTTCAAGGCCGAGAGAGCTGATGGCGTGCGACCTGTTCGGCCCGTGCCCGAAGGGGGCTAGGGGAAACCAATTTCTCTTGGTCACAGTCGATGTATTTTCAAAATATGTTACCCTTGATCCTATTCAGAAGGCCACCTCTAAACAAATTCTTAGTCGGTTGGACAAGAGGGTGTTTCCCAAGGTTAGAATACCTGAAACACTCTTGTCTGATCATGGAACCCAGTTCACATCTCAAGATTTTGAGACAGCCATGAACAGACTGGGCATTAAGCACATATTTTCCAGTATACGTTACCCGGAGTCGAAAGTATCGGAAAGAATTATGGGAAATATTTCAAAATATGCTCGTTTGTACTGCCCAGAAGATCACGCCAGCTGGGTGAAGTTTGTGCCACTAATGGAAGAGTTCATGAACTCGACCTTCCATGAGAGCATCGCTGACGTGCCCATGACTGCTCATTTCAACACAAAACCTGTCAGACCTTGGCTAGGGGCCGATAACCTAGATGTTAGGCCCCTTAAAACAACAATTATCATCATCATCATGTCAGACCTTGGAACACTGTAACAGATTACATTCCCAAAGATGTAGAACGCACGACAGAGGAGAGGATACAATCTGTGCGTGAGAGTTTGATGGACGCAGCCAAAAAGAGGCAAAAGCGAATTAGAAATAAACGCTATCGTCCACCGTTCTAAAAGAACGAATTGGTCTTAATAAGAAAACCAACGAAGGCAGATGTAGCTAAGAAGCTATACACGAAGTTCGCCTACGTGTTTTCCGGTCCGTTCCGTGTAAACCGAGTGTTTGGGAACAATTGTTACGAGATATCTAATCTGAATGGAACTGAGATTATTGGCCGCTACAACTCTAAGAATTTGAGGAAATTCTATAAGAAATTAACATGAGAATAATGATCCATAATAAGTGTATAATGGTTATATGATGTACATAAAAGCAAGTTGTCTTCTTTTATGTAAAGATATCAAGAGGAACATGTACCATTATACCCATATTGTTATGATGTATAGTGCAGTTTGAAGTATTTGTTGAAGATCGCCGCGATCCACAAGTTGCAAACCGAAGCAGGAGTCAGCCGCTCGATTACGGTATTTTCCGAGTACCGACGTGCACGCACGAAGCCAGGCGGATATGATTACAACATGGCGACCATTGACCCAGTTTATTGATCGGTCACTAGGATTACATTTTTATCAGCAATAAGAAGAAAAGAGAATAACACGCAAGATTTGCAACATTATACGAGACCCTGGAACAGAGCATAATGTGTATTTTGTTATCTATACATGTTTAGTATCTGTCGGAGACATTATAAATTATGATTTACATCCACCAATGAGAGATCAGTTCGATTACTGTCACGTCTGAGTGGGGTAGCGTGGAGCTAGGTGGATGGACACACAGTCAGCTGTGAGCAGATAACATTACGGAGCGCTTGAGAACATATCTCTTTGTGAAGCTTGAGAACGCGTTTCGTAATTACAATGTGACGCGAGGTTTATATCAAACACTTTAAAGTGTATACAGAGCCAGTGTCGTAGGACTCTGTTCGTTTTTCACGAGATGCAATCTATACCGCTACAAGGGTAAAGCAGTATTAGAAACTGTAATTTCAATACAGCAAGCTGCCTGTCATCACAGCGAACTTTGGTTTTGAAAAACAGTCCCTGTTTTCATTGCATTGATGTCGAGTGCGCAGCAATGTTATTGAACTCTAAACACTATTCCTCATCGCGAACAGACATATTCTTAATCAAGATGTCAAGAGGAATAATTTTAGTGCTGTTCATTTCTTTTATAATGGCAGGCTAAATAACGCAGCAGCATGAACGCTACTAGACCGGCATTGTATCGAACATTTCAATGAACTATCGCCATGGCCCCAGTGATGACTGATTCTGATTGTGTGACCACCTGTGTCTACCTCATTAGTAATCATGAATGCTATTCGCATGGGCAGTCATTCGTCTTTCGTTCATTAATATTTCGGCCCGATATGAAGAATGCGACCCTACTGAGGAACAAACTGTGTACTGGAAGATGTTGGAGACGTGAAGTAGCGATTCCTGACTATTTACCCAGGATGGGTAGTAGCCTTCTGAACCGGGAAGAACATGCGGATTGGAGAAGGTGTACCCTGGTTCGATCCCCGACGACCTGGGGAGTGCTAGTTACAGCTACATATGGAAAAGGTGTGATATGCAGGACGTATCAATGCTCGCTCTTGGAAATTCATCTATCAACAAGGTACAGCTTACACAACTTCGTATCTCGTAGCTAAGTGTAGATATTTCAATGTTAATTTACGCCATTTTTTTAACATGTTTATTTTTTTGAGTAGTATGTCGGACTGTGGAATTTAGGCTTGACGTTTTAGTCATGACTGATTTCACAATCGACAGGTTTTAGACTTCCATAAGAAGTGCAACCCATTTTCAGCTTATATTTAAGTATGTTTAAGTAGATTTCATCTTAAATTCAGTAATATATCACGAAGCTTTCTTAGGGTAGTAAAGAGGACATCCATAGGCATTTTGTGATTCAGTGTAGTTTATCAACGTGGTGAGCTCTTTATTATGTCAATTTGTGACATTCTTCGCATCGTTAGATTGTGTTTCTGTTGAGCTACATTTTCCTACTGCATTTCGAACTTTATACATCCGAGTGATTGGAATTATGAATAGAAGACTGATTTTGATAGCAAGTTATGAGTTTTGTGAAGGCTTATTTTATACTTATATAGAGGAGTTCGATTTCTCGCTTTTGTTAGGAACCATTCTTTGTGTTGTTGAAGGACAGAGGCTGGTAATGTTTTCTAACCAGACAATTGTGCTAATTGATATGATTACCATGTCCGGTGGTGTAGAGACATTACTTTGTTTCTCGAATTCATCCGTGCAGGGGTGTACCGAACATTGGCTTGATAAACTTTCTCTTTATTTGTATTTAACTTGTTTTTTTTTTTTGTGGATTCACGTTAGCCTCTCGCGTGAAGGCACAGTTTAGATCCTTGGTCGAAGGAATTTATTATTGTTTTTGACTGTCGTCATTTGACTATAAAATATATCTCTGAAACATCATTCACTTTTTTAACCAGCGTATATCCCAAATTTAATAAATGTATAAATATATTCTGATTAAGGAGAGTCGATGCTATAGCAATCTCTCATAGCATAGGTATTAATTCTAAAAGGATATTTTGTTATTGAGAAAATCCAACCAACATCATTGAAAACTAATGTAAACTATGTATAAATTTATACAACGATGTAGTAACAACAATTATCGGCTGAGAATGAAATTCGTCATTAAACAATGAGGGTGATCCAGTTACGTTAAGGTATGTATGATTATAATAAATTAATTTTGAATAGAGTACTCAGGGGAGTACATATGTATAATAGTAGAGTCGCGTGAAGGCAGTGAAAGAATGAAATAAACATTAAGATATTTCATGGAAACTAACCCATGATAATTGTGATTGAGTAGTCAAATATAAGTTGACTTATTTTCAAGTCTAATTCAGCGTTTTGCTACAAGCATTTTGTTGTTGCTTAGAAGCATGCAAACTACAAAGTAAAACATTAAAACATGTATTAAATGATGTCAACCTTAATATTCTGGATTTAATCACCATGCTGACGAGGGTGTTACAGTTATCCTGATCAGTTATTTTGGTGAGTGTAATAATTATTAAAGTGATAGATTACCTCTATTAAGCTTTGTCACCAGGTTGGAAAGGACCAATTTAAACATTTTCGAATCAGTTAAAGGAAACTAATGATCTTATTCTAATGGAAGAATGTTAAACTGAGGCTTGCGAAATAAAAGGAAAAACACACACACTATATATACACTAGCAGAAGTACCCGTTCTTCGAACGGTGTTCGGTGTTAACACCAGACATTATAATAATAATAATAATAATAATAATAATAATAATAATAATAATAATAATAATAATAATAATAATAATAATGTTATTGGTGTTACGTCCCTTTTAAGTACTGTTGCTTTTAGAGACGCACCAGACATTATCAATTGAGCTACTGTTGCAATGGTTAGCGGCTTGTCATTCCTTCATAAGTTTATCAAAACGAAGTTAATTTTCTGGGAATATCACACACACTGTTAACTTAAGGGCCTTATAATGTGGTTTTCGGAGATCCTTTGTAGACTCGCGAATTTTGTGTCTCACATTGAGAAGTGTAACATATGCTTTGGTCGTCCTTCTAGGATAATTTTTATATTTCGCCTATTTTAGCATGTATTTTGAGAAGTTTTTCCCTATATCCACCCTTCTACTGTATGAAATGAACGGTGAAGAGTTTTATAAATGATTGGTGTATTGACTCATGTTTACCAAACCTAATTTTACGATGCACCAATCATCCGAACATGAGTTATAGGCGTACATAAGGATACACAGAAAGACAGACAGACAGACAATACTATTGTCTACAACATATCACCCAGAAATCCAAATATGGGTATATCTACCACACAGTATCAAAGAAATTCATCCTTACGATGAACCCGTATGTCGACAAAAAAAAAACAGAAAAAAAAAGATTAGTTGAAATGTGCTCGCAAACTAAATTCACCCGACGTGTACTTCATGACATGAAATAGAATTGAAAGCCTTGTAGATGAAACGCAATACACGTCACATAAAAACTGACCCTCTACGTTGTATTGGGTCCCCATACACAGGAAGACCTCTTTCATCAATTATAAAAGCTTGTGGTGCATGAAAATTCAGGTTCTGTAGTCTCAAATGGCCCAAATTCCTAAAAGCCGCAAAAAATGCTGATTCAATTCAGGAATTTTGAAAATAATGTTGTTGTTTGGAGATATAATAGACCTTCTGCACTATATGTCGCACGTGAAAATTGCATGAAAAAATCGTAGGTTACCCCTTGACCCCCTTAATTGCATTGATGAATTATACAGTCTTCGTTGGTTCCGTGATAACCTTATATTTGCAAACTTTCACAGAAATGTAATAAATGTAATAAATTGCTTCTTACTGAAATAGATGGAAAGTTGGATGCCACCCCTGAGATAATGTTGTCATGGTTACCGATTTGCATTCCTTCATTAGTTTGTTAAATTAAACTTAATTAGTTTTCTGGGAATGTTTCAGAAACTGTTGGTTTTAGAGCCTTATAATGTAGTTTTCGAGGACCCTCGAGTTTTATTTCTGGCACCGAGGGGCTTTGTCTTGTCGTTGTACGCCATAATATAATACTAATAATAATATAACATAGGGATAGGAATATAATAGACCTGCCATACCACACCCGCAGATGTAAATCGCGTGAAAAAAAACTAGACTACCCCTTGACCCCCTTAAGCGCATTTTACGTATTGATGAAATTTACAGCTTAATTTGGTTCCATAATAACCATCAAACCGTTTGCAAACTTTCACACTAATGTAATTAATGGAATTGTATTGCGTCTTACAGCAATAGATTGATCTCTGAGAATCTGTTGCCATGATTATCTGCTTGCATTCGTTCATAGTTTATTAAATTAAATTAGTTTTCTGGGAATATCTCAAAAACGGTTGGACGTAGGACCTTAAAATGTGCTTTTAGGGCCCCCGAGTTTTGTCTCTCACATTGAGGGGCTGAAAATGAGCTTTGTCTCGTCCTTCTACTCCTATTTCAGGATGTATTTTAAGGGGGTATGCCCCCTTTTATGAGAGGTATAGAGAAGAGTTACATCAATGATTAGTGTCGTGCCTCTGATGGATATCTGTACCAAATTTTACGTTGATACACCCAGCCGTTCTCGAGTTATAAAGGAACAAAGTTGTCCACAGGCAATCAAGCAAACAGACAGACAGACCAAAACATTATTTTCGTGCGCATCTATCATAAAACAGTCTGAAACGTGTAAATAACTCAAATTTCCGTATAAATTCAGAAAAAAACAGACAAATTTTCTTTTTTATATATGTAGAGATATACTGCACCGCTCGATGTGACCGTGTTTTATTGCACAAATTTAGGTTTTATTCGCTAAACGTTGGAGATACACGAGAAGTGATAAGGACCTTTTGGATAGAAAATTAAGTGTTAAATCTCGTGTATGCATCAAAAGTTTGCTATTTCTTAGCGTTCTCTTTTTATTTGAAATGGAACTATGAAATTTTGAAACCAAAGGGTGTAGTGACGTCACATATGTGGGTTTTACTCGCTAACCGTTGGAGATACACGAAAAGTGATAAGGACCTTTCGGATAGGAAATTAAATTTTGAAGCTCGTTTGTGCCATCAAATGTTTTCTATTTCTTAGCGTTCTCTTTTTATTTGATATGGAATTATGAAATTTTGAAACCAAAGGGTGTAGTGACGTCACTAAAATGGTCGCCATATTTTAATAGTGCAAGATATCGAAATTAAAAGTATCCTAGATGTAAACATGGTAAATCAGCTACATCCATGCAAAATTTCATTTAAATCGGACCAGTGGTTCTTGCGTTATTGAGTAACAGACAGACAGACAGATATACAGACAGACACACACCATCTCATTTTTAGCCTACTTTCGATTTTTGCAAAAAATGAAAGTAGACATATGAGATCAATACAGGGCTAAAAAGTGTGTCTGTCTCTGTGTGTGTATGTGTGTGTGTGAGTCTCTGTGTGTGTGTGTATGTGTGTGTGAGTCTGTGTGTGTCTGTGTGTGTGTGAGTGTGTGTACTCTGAATGTCTGTCCCCCCCCTATCAATTCGAACACGGTGAATGCGAATTGAACGAAATTTGGTACAAAGGTAGCACTAGCAAAGGACACCTCAGTGTCATGTTTTATATCGCCGCCATCTTTACTAAAACTGAATGGCGGCCACTCAAACGTTCAAAACGTAAAATCAAATAACGACTAAACAAATCATCCGATCTCTATCAAATTTGGTAACAACATACCTTAGTATAGGATGCGTCTTGTGACCTAACTACAAGGACGTCCGCCATACCATTTCAGGATGGCGGCCGTGCGAATTATGCAAACTTTATAATCCATATCATGGGACCCACCAGTTCCGATTATCGGGCCGAGAATCGTTTTAGCTGTTCTAAAAGAAGAGGCACGTTCGAAATTAAAAGTTTATTTTGTAATACTATAGTGCAGACGTGATTTTAAAAAGCTGAGCCGATTCAGTAATAAGACAAGATGGCAGCGAATATCTTGTGCCTGACTTATATTTCACTAATTTGAGTATTGCATGCAAAATAGCGTACTGATACAAAATAAATAAACGTTGTATGAAATGCTTTATATATAAATAATATACTACAGTGATGAAATCGTTTAGTATAAATCATTATTTGCTAACAAGTTCTATGTAAGTCATTTTATATAGAACGATATTCGTTGACACAATTAGCTCAGTGGTAGAGCGTTAGCCTATCGCTCAAATGCCTATGGTTCAAACCCGATCAGAGCTAGATTTTTTGCTTGAAATGTCATATGTTTATTGTTTTGTAATGACTCAGATGTTTTAAAATTAAGCGTTATATTGTGCATATTATGGTGTAAAATATATATTTAATTAAAACATAATTCGCCAGCAGAATTACTCGAGACATCTAGCTGCCAAAAAGGTAACTACACGCTGACCTACTTATTAACTTCCAGATTTTATTGAAAAGTTTCTTCTTCTGGCCGCTAGAATGCACTCGCTCTGTTAGGATTATATTGTTCGATATTTCACCACTAGATGTCACGACTAGTCTACGTGGGGCTCCATTGATTACTATACCATTGGCATTCTATGCGCATCGAATTTGAAGAATGACAAGATGTTACTACGATACATTTTTACTTTTTATTTTAAAGGGTTTGTAACAGCCTATTGTGCGTTATTTGAAACTGTCAATTGAAGTAAAGAACAAAACGATTTCACATAGTATCTGAACTCTACCGTTGGTGCTAGTTCAGAATATTAATTAATACTTTTATTTCAGCCAAATAGCAATCGAAAATATCCACATAGTTGGTATACACACGTCTCTGTAGGGTCATGGAAAGATTTGTTAATTCAATTAGGGTTGTGAAAGTCATACGCAGCCAGACGTGTAAAGACATGCCTCAACTCAAAGTTGGATGTTGCCCGCGTCAGGCCGATTATGTAATAATAATAATAATAATAATAATAACAATAATAATAATGTTATTGGTTTTACGTCCCTTTTAACTACTGTTGCTTTTAGAGACGCCGGGGTGCCAGAATTTTGTCCCGAAGGGGATCTTTAACGTGCCAGTAAATCTACTAACACGGCTCCCTCGCATTTGTGCACCCTCAAATGCCAGCTGACTGCGCCAGGATACGAACCTGAAACATACAGTCCAGCAAGCGAGAACGTTACCGCTGAGCCACGCCGCCAGTCCGGTCGATTATGTCTCCAGATCTATAACATTCTTTAGATACTTCTTATCTTTCTTTCTTCAATGATGGTAGCAGTTTTTATCTAGGTTGTGGCGTTTGGTAGAGGTAAATCGTTTCTAAGGTCTTCAACAAAGAATAGTTCTATTATACTCTTTGATAATAACAACGAGTTATAACTATACTCATACATTTAGGAGAAAGTAGGCTATATGTTCTTTACTGAACATCTTGTTATATATTAGTATGATATATATATATATTCCAATGTAGATTTTGTACATAAATGATATTGCTAGTTGTAGGATTAGTAATGACCTACCCAAATGCGGAATTAATTTTCTATAAGACTTTTTGAGGCATTGCTTGTGCCATAGAAGGGTATTATCTTAAAGAGTGTTAAACATTTTTTTAATGGAGAATACAGTGTGTCTAGTAATGACTAGAAGTTGTATTCAGGTCACTGTGATTTGAGCTTCCGGTTGAAGCTGCAATTGCTTTTCATTTCTTGTAATATTATTATAGCAATTTCTGCTATAATGACTTTGCGAATAAATTTTGGAGAATTTTATTTTAATTCTTTTAGAGTGGTACTTTATAGCTGCGATAGGAGGTCACGTTAAGGAAACCATCGCAGGCATTTCAGTATAATTCCACGCTTTGGAGATTATGTTTTTCTCGTTCTTGTGTTCTACTGAGCTAGATTTTTCTTTTGTTGCTATGGTTTTTCTTGACGTACCCTCAGTTAGGTGATCCTTGTGCCCCATTATCCCCGTCTCTTGTTGAGTGTAATCTGGGTTTTTTAGTCTGGGTTTACAGGTTCTGCAATCCAGCTACCAACGAGGGATATCCACAATCTGACGGTAGGTATTTCGGGTACAGTACGTCACTGGTTATGCACTACGTATGCTACTTTGTTTGAACGCGGATCAACAAATTTAGCAATCAAAAATGGCAATCATATTCTGCAACACACAATTAGAAGAGATGCAACATTCATATAGCACTGTCATAAATTAGATTATGTTGAATATTGTGCCAATACACAACAGAATTTAGCTCATATGCAAAAGTAAAAGTAGTTTACAGATTTAAAAATAGCTTCTTATCAAATAAAATATCTGTATGTCTGACGATGAGTGGCATTTAAAGTAACTCACAATTCAATATCTAACTTCCAGCAGATCACAAATCACGAAGCGGCTCTTTTCTTCATGTTTGTGTATTTGGAATTGAATTGTAGTGGATCTTTCAATCTCAGCCTATTCCTACAGCGAGTTTAAAATTTCCATACGTAACAAGAATATCTTGGTTAGCCGCTTGCCTGCTTGAGAAGAGAGCGATGCTTCTTGGATCTCTTATTGAGCGGGCTCACTACAGTCGGTACACAAAACGGCTTGTCTTACATTAAAGACGAGGAATATCTAGAGTATTCAAGCAATTTTCAACTTTCCTTCATGTTTCCATTTCCGTAATAATTGACACATAAAGTAGAACTCCCTGTTTAACTTTTAGTGAATGGGGCACGCAATAGAGATTAAAAGAAAACAAGAGGTCTGACCCCTCGAATAATGAGGGATCATAAAAGATGAGACAAGGGCCAATTAAGGCAAGAGTGAAACACTCCCCAGGCTTCGGATACCCTAATACCGTCGGGCCGGAAAAGAACAAGAGTTGCCCAAGGGAGGTCGACAGGAAAGAAGACGGAGAGAAGCCCGGCACAAGAAAGTGGAAAGGTCCCACTAGATATGAGCCCCTGGGGGGGGGGGGGGGGGGGGGGGGGCTAAATGAATCAACAACAAATAACAAGTGTAAAAGTCAATAATTTCGTACGCAACATTTCATCCGTAAGTGATGATGATAATTCTTGTTTTAAGGGGCCTAGCATCTAGGTTATCGGCCCCTAATGAAATACAATGGTATGAAATGAAAGGATGAAGATAAGAACAGCCCACAATTATGCCTTATTTGGATAAGAATATTAACAAGATGTTCAGTAAAGGACATATAGCCTACTTTCTCCTAAATGCATGGGTATTGTTATAACTCTTTGTCCTTTTCAAGGAGTATGATTGAATGTTGGTTGTAGTAGCTTGTTGAAATACAACGTGCTATAGGGATATTAAACATGAATATGAGGTGCCCTTTGCTAGTGCTACCTCTGTACCAAATTTCGTTCAATTCGGTTTCACCGTGTTTGAATTGATAGGGGGAATCGATTTTCACACAAAGATGGCCGCCATCCGCAAAATATTAGGCTGATGACCTAATAGTTTGGTCAAAGGATGCTCCCTCCATAAAGGTATGGTGTTGCAAAATTTGGTAGAGACTAGATTGTTAGGTTGGTCGTAATTACATTTCAGCTTTTAATATTTGGGTGGCCGCGATTACGTTTCCGTCAAGATAGCGGTGATATAAAACATGACACTGAGGTGCCCTTTGCTAGTGCTACCTCTGTACCAAATTTCGTTCCATTCGGTTTCACCGTGTTCGAATTGATGAGGGGAATCGATTTTCACACAAAGATGGCCGCCATCCGCAAAATATTAGGCTGATGACCTATTAGTTTGGTCAAAGGATGCTCCCTCCATAAAGGTATGTTGTTGCTAAATTTGCCAGATCGGATGATTAGGCTAATCGTAATTTGATTTAAGCTTTGAACATTTGTGTGGCCGCCATTACGTTTCCATCAAGATGGCGGCGATATAAAACATGACACTGAGGTGCCCTTTGCTAGTGCTACCTCTGTACCAAATTTCGTTCATTCGGTTCCACCGTGTTCGAATAATAGGGGCAATCAATTTTCACATAAAGATGGCCGCCATCCGCAAACTGTTAGGCTAATGGCCTATTAGATTGGTCAAAGGATGCTCCCTCCATAAAGGTATGTTGTTGCAAAGTTTGGTAGAGATCGGATGGTTATGTTAGTCGTAATTTGATTTAAGCTTTAAACATTTGTGTGGCCGCCATTACGTTTCTGTCAATATGGCGGCGATATAACTCATGACACTGAGATGCCCGTTGCTAGTGCTATCTCTGTACCAAATTTCGTTCCATTCGGTTTCACCGTGTTTGAATTAATAGGGGGAATCGATTTTGACACAAAGATTGCCGCCATCCGCAAACTATTAGGCGAATGACCTATTAGAGTGGTCAAAGGATGCTCCCTCCATAAAGGTATGTAGTTGCAAAATTTGGTAGAGATCGGATGATTAGGTTAATCGTAATTTCATTTAAGCTTTGAACATTCGTGTGGCCGCCATTACGTTTCAGTCAAGATGGCGGCGATATAAAATATGACACTGAGGTGCCCTTTGCTAGTGCTACCTCTGTACCAAATTTCGTTCCATTCGGTTCCACCGTGTTCAAATTAATAGGGGGAATCAATTTTGACATACATAAAGATGGCCGCCATCCGCAAACTATTAGGCTAATAACCTATTAGATTAGTCAAAGGATGCTCCCTCCATAAAGGAATGTTGTTGCAAAGTTTGGTAGAGATCGGATGGTTATGTTAGTCGTAATTTAACTTAAGCTTTGAACATTTGTGTGGCCGCCATTACGTTTCTGTCAATATGGCGGCAATATAAAACTTGACACTGAGATGCCCTTTGCTAGTGCTACCTCTGTACCAAATTTCGTTCCATTCGGTTTCACCGTGTTTGAATTAAGATGATGATGATAATTGTTGTTTTAAGGGGCCTAACATCGAGGTTATCGGCCCCATGTTTGAATTAAGAGGGGGAATTGATTTTCACACAAAGATGGCCGCCATCCGCAAACTATTAGGCTAATGACCTAAACATTTGGTCAGAGGATGCTTCCTCTATAAAGGTATGTTGTTGCAAATCTTGGTAGAGATCGGATGATTAGGTTAATCGTAATTTGATTTAAGCTTTGAACATTTGTGTGGCCGCCATTACGTTTCCGTCAAGATGGCGGCGATATAAAAATTGACACTGAGGTGCCTCTTGTTAGTACTACCTCTGTACCAAATTTCGTTCCATTCGGTTGCACCCTGTTCGAATTAATAGGGGGAATCGATTTTCACACAAAGATGGCCGCCATCCGCAAACTATTACGCTGATGACCTATTAGTTTGGTCAAAGGATGCTCCCCCCATAAAGGTATGTTGTTGCAAAATTTGGTAGAGATCGGATGATTAGGTTAGTCGTAATTTGATTTAAGCTTTGAACATTTGTGTGGCCGCCATTACGTTTCCGTCAAGATGGCGGCAATATAAAACATGACACTGAGGTGCCTTTTGTTAGTACTACCTCTGTACCAAATTTCGTTCCATTCGGTTGCACCGTGTTCAAATTAATAGGGGGAATCGATTTTCAATCAAAGATGGCCGCCATCCGCAAACTATTACGCTGATGACCTATTAGTTTGGTCAAAGGGTGCTCCCTCCATAAAGGTATGTTGTTGCAAAATTTGGTAGAGATCGGATGATTAGGTTAGTCGTAATTTGATTTAAGCTTTGAACATTTGTGTGGCCGCCATTACGTTTCTGTCAAGATGGCGGCAATATAAAACATGACACTGAGGTGCCATTTGTTAGTACTACCTCTGTACCAAATTTCGTTCCATTCGGTTCCACCGTGTTCGAATTAATAGGGGGAATCAATTTTGACATACATAAAAATGGCCGCCATCCGCAAACTATTAGGCTAATAACCTATTAGATTGGTCAAAGGATGCTCCCTCCATAAAGGAATGTTGTTGCAAAGTTTGGTAGAGATCGGATGGTTATGTTAGTCGTAATTTAACTTAACCTTTGAACATTTGTGTGGCCGCCATTACGTTTCTGTCAATATGGCGGCGATATAAAACATGACACTGAGATGCTCTTTGCTAGTGCTACCTCTGTACCAAATTTCGTTCCATTCGGTTTCATCGTGTTTGAATTAATAGGGGGAATTGATTTTCACACAAAGATGGCCGCCATCCGCAAACTATTAGGCTAATGACCTAGTCATTTGGTCAAAGGATGCTTCCTCTATAAAGGTATGTTGTTGCAAATTTTGGTAGAGATCGGATGATTAGGTTAATCGTAATTTGATTTAAGCTTTGAACATTTGTGTGGCCGCCATTACGTTTCCATCAAGATGGCGGCGATATAAAAATTGACACTGAGGTGCCTTTTGTTAGTAAGTAGGATATAAAGGGCGGTTCTGGCACAGGGGCTAATGGGCAAGATGGCCGCCAGTGCAACCAGCCCTATGTTATTCTTATGGAGGGGACAGTCAGAGCTGGCACAGGGGCTATTGGGCAAAATGGCCGCCACGCTCTGAGACCGTCAATGACGTCACAGAGAGAGGTCGGCCATGTAGTTGCCAAATGGAATATTTATTATTATTATTATTATTAGGTAATTATTAATTGATCATGTATAATCAAGACCAGCCTTATATTGTCCACCTCTTGGTGTAGTGGCTAGAATTCTTGGAGGTCATTCCTGAGGTTCGAATCCCGGCTCTGCCAAGAAATTTAATTTCTGGTCTCATGAGTGGAACGGGGTACACTCAGCCTTGTGAGGCAAAACTGACAGGATCTGGCTTTTGATTCATACCTCAACCATTCTGCCTAACCCAACTTCACCTAACCTAACTTCAAAGTCAGAGCAAATATGAGAGCAAATGTGAGAGCACACATAATAACCTAAGTTATAACCTAACCTAACTTCACCTAACCTAACCTCACCTAACCTAACCTAACCTAACCTAACCTAACCTACCTAATTTAAAATTGCAAGCGAAAAAAAATTAGCAAAAAGTGAGAGCAAATGTAAGAGCACAAATAATAAACTTAGTTATAACCTAACCACACCTAACCTAACCTAACCTAACCTAACCTAAACTAACTTAACCTAACCTAACCTAACCCAACTTAACCTAACCTAACCTAACCTAACTTCAAAGTGCAAGCAAAAAAAGTGAGAGCAAAAATTGTAATGAAAAAATTAAGAGCAAATGTAAGAACACAAATAATAAACTTAGTTATAACCTACCCTAACCTAACCTAACCTAACCTAACCAAGCATTTCCTCACCTAATTTCACCTAACCTAACTTCAAAGTAAGTGCAAATATAAGAGCAAAAAGTGACAGCAAAAAATGAGATCAAATAGTGTGTGCAAGAAAGTAAGAGCAAATGAGAGAGCACAAATAATAAACTTAGTTATAACCTAACCTAACCTAACCTAACCCCAGAAACCTCATTTTAAGATTTTAGATTTTACATTTTAACATTTTACATTTTAACATTATAGATTTTTAATTTTTTCATTTTCCTTTTTTAGATTTTACTTTTTTGATTTTTTGTATTTCAGTTTTAGTTTTTTTAGATTTTACATCTTAAATTTAATATTTTTTGATTTTAGATTTTACAATTTCCATTTTCCGAAAAGAGTCACTTACCTAACCTCACTAAACCTAACTTTACCAAACCTAACTTAAGCTAATCCAAAGGGCTAATGCACATACACAAAGTATATAAGGACACATGCAACTCTCCTTATGCTAGTCTTATTGGCTACTGTACAACATGATCACTACCCAACCGTTTTTTTTTTTTCATTTTGTTGTTTACTCATTTGTCAATTTTCCAATTTCCCATTTTCAGTTTTTTTAAATGTCAGTTTTAAGTTTTTTTAATTTCATAATATGGAAACATGGATTTTGCATTTTGTTGTTTTCACATTTGTCAATTTTCCAATTTCCCATTTTCAGTTTTTTTTAATGTCAATTTTAAGTTTTAAATTTCATGATATGGAAACATGGATTTTGCATTTTGTTGTTTACTCATTTGTCAATTTACCAAATTCCCATTTACAGTTTTTAAAATTTTAGTTCAATGTTTTTTCTATTTTGTCAATATGGAAACATAGATTTTCCAATTTGTGTGTTTTACATGTTCATTTTGCATTAGGAGTGGAGAGAGGTGGGTAGTAATTAAAAATGTACAAGCAGTGTCCATACAATATTTTTTTATTTTAAATACATGTACACTATTTACACTTAAATACATTTTTATATATAGTCTATTTTTTGTTATAAATTGTACAGTTGGTTTTTATTTTTGTTTTCTATTTTATTTATTTTTGATTATGAATACTATTTTTTTATTTTTATAGTGCCATGGTTTTATTTACTAAATAGTTTTGTTTTATGTATTTGCTAGTTGCAGGCAGAAGATTTTGATATTCATAACTTAACTCTTTAAGCATGGTCAATGATTGAGTAATGACCATAGGCATGTGTACCTATACCATTAGCATCAATCACTCTTTTATCATCACCAGGACACAAAGCAATTTTGTTTAGCCTTATAGATGATATGTCATGTTGTTTAGAAGCGATAATGTTCATTGGTATTCTTTTTACATTGTTTTTCATGACACAATCCTTATAATCTTGAAAGCTTATACAATTTTTGACAACACCTCTGTTAATACCTTTAATCTTTTTGATTTTTTTACCATTTATGTCTAAAGCGTACATTTTAGCTCTAAGTCCAACAAATGCTTTTATAATTTGTCCACAAGCCTCGTCTTTAAATTTCCCCAACGTTTTCTTGTTTGATGTAGAGTAACATATGTGATTAGTAGGATAATCTGATGTGTCCAGGTGTTCTAGGAAATCCAACTTGTCTTGATATACATCTGGGGTGTTAACCAAATAAATGAACGAGTCGGTATCCATATACATGAGTTTAAGATTGTTCATTCCATAATAGGGTAGCAGGACATCATAGTGGTGGGAATACATGAGAGTTTTTGAAATATCCAGTATACACATTCCAATATATATAGGCTTATAGAATACAATGTTACGCTTAGCCAAGTGGAAAGCACCTAGGTTAGGACCATAAATTGTTCTGTCGATGAATGTTGGTTTAGCTATTAACTTTTCTGCCTTTTTGCTGTCAGTCACAAGACGTATGTCTATTCTTTTACGGATATTTTCCATTGTTTTCCCAAAAATGGCATTGTTGAATAATTTGTACAGATTTTTCTCAAAATTATTTTTGGCTTGTTTTCGAAGGTTGTTATTAAAATCAACGTATGCCTTTAACCAAGGTCTTTGTTTAAACTTTAACACACGATGAATTTTTATCAATTTTATTCCATGATCTAAAGCCTGTTTTAATGCCATGTAGTGAACAACATATCGCCTTCGATTTCCAAGATGAGGAATTAGTTTTTTCAGAGACGAATCCTTAGGTTGTGTACACTCTGGTAGGAAAGGTAAATCGTTGTGTAGATCATGAAGGTCAGATGGGTAATCAACATCAACGTCTAGAATGTATCCCACAGGATCGTCTTTCTTTAGTTTTTCTAGATCAACAGTATCTGGAGAAACCCACTGAAATCCACCATAAGGAAGGGAGTGGCACATAGCCCACCCGTATTGGTTGTTGGCATCATCATAGGTAATAAACTGCGATGGTTTCTCAGAATCATAGGTTTCCATGTATTTATTGTTAGCTTCAGCATACCGATGAGACACCTGGCATATGCCTCCACGTATTCCAGACTCGATTAAAAGAATCTGATCGTAATCCTGTAGCAATTCCAGTTCAATGCCTGTGTAAAGGAGCATTGCCTCGAAACTTAAACCAGGCGAAGTAAAGAAGTGTGCAGCATCCACTCGGTGTGTTTCTAGTGTTTTGTTTCTAAACGTTTCAAAGCTGTCTGCAAGAAGGAGTACATCTGATGTTAGGTAGAGGTCACTATATTCCCCTAGAGTTTTAATGTTGAACTGATTCCAGGCATTTTTGGCATGTTCATAGTCTTCTTGACTAACATCTTCTTGACTTAATTTGTTAAAGAATGCCTCTTTTGGAGGTAAACACGTTTCACTTAACTTTTCCCATGAGTCAATGTAGTCATAACAAAATACCCCTTTACGAGTCATGAGCATTGCATTTTCTTTTCCAAAGTACTTGTCTGTTTCAGGGTATAATGTTAAGTTGGAAACTAAGTTTTCCAAACTACTCGGCATTAACCGAAACGTATCCACAAATCTAAGCTTAACATTTCCTACATATTTGGTAAAGGAAATGTACTTTTCTTTGGAGTTAGCGATAACATCCACTCTCTCAGTAGTACACCCCAATTGCTTTACAATGAAATTTGCGTCGTAGCCACTCATATTATGTAGAAACACAGGAACGGGGTTTCGTGTTTTACACCTCAAATTACAGTTATTGTGAGCACTTCCACGGTATTCCCCTGTAATATGGCAGTGGTCTCGAACTTTCCAGTCCTGTTGGGTAAATGGTTTTTGACACAAATAACAGGTTTCAGAACATTGGAACTCTGCTTCTTGAGCCTGAGTTAAGGCCTTTGGAACATTTAAGCTGTAAAGGCGATCAATTTCATTAGCTATTGAGATCAAACAGTCCATAAACTTTTCTGCAGCGTCAGGCCCACGATAAATAACAGGTTGGCTTGAAAGATTTGTCTTTATGTGTTCCACAGCAGGTGAGGGTTTAACGTATATACCAAAGCTCATAGGAACATGACTCTGGTATGGCACTGTATAACTTGCCTCAGGATTAGGTAGACATGTTTGATAGGGTAAGAGTATACTTTCAAAATCTGCATAGATAACGTAAGGTATTCTCAGCATTTTTTCAACATTTAAGAATTTGACAATGGGGTTTTTAATAGGCATTTCAACCCTAGCAATGTCATGCTGGACACACAAAGCTCTATGTTCTTTCATTTTTTCCATTCCTTGTTGTCCATATCGATTATCAAAGTGTGTAAAACACCGTTTACACGTATATATTTTATGTTCATGGCGGGTAATCTGATGTCTTACTAGTTTATCAAAATCTTTGATAAAGACGTAGTGGTTCTGGCCGGATGATGAACTTAGCAAAAGGAGGTCGCGATGGTCTTGCAGCTCTTGATCCACAACCTTCAGAGGGAACAATTTCTTGTCTTGTTCCAATCCAAATACATTAATGGATATATCGTTGGCTTTTTCAAATTTGGGAATGTCAGCTAGCGATGTAGGAAACGATATTACAGAAAAATCATACTTGTTTTCCAGGTCCTTGTATTTACTAATGCGATGAGCATTCTTTTTAACCAGTTTTGCTAAAATGGCATACATAAAACACTTTTCATTTTTCAAGTTTTCAGGATTAATGCAGGCTTTTCTTGCTTTTATAGCTACTGGTAATGGAATATATGTGCTACCACGCAAAGGATTGTACTTATTTATTTTCAATCGTACTCCTTCCACTGCTAACAAAGCCCAATTACTGCCTTTTAGCTCAGATTCCTCCATTTCCGTTGTTAACTTTGTAAATTGTGTTTCCAAGAAACTACTTAAGTCCGTTTCCAAAAATAGGGGCTGATTTCGTGTTTTAAAAGCACGATCTGTAATTTCATTGGTAGATGTATGAATGCATCTACATTCAGCCACAAGATTAACTTTTATCGACTTGTGCATTGCTAGTTCTTTCTGCATAGCTTGTATTATTTGCTGTTTGGACTCTTTAAGGTATGAATTTAAATCCTTGCACGTATCGCAACGAATGAAATAGGATTTAAGTCGACCTTCAAAAGATGTCTCATATTCAATAAGTCCATTTTTGTCAGGGACCAATGACAGTAGGTAATGTTTTGTAGGCTCTGCCTTTTGTCTTTTAGCTGCCGACACAACATTACAACATTCTTCATGACGACGTCCATTGTAGGCATTGTTGAATGTACTACCACAGGTCTTGCACTCATGAAATTCACCACACGATACTTCATGTCGCTTCCTATGATAGTCTCGAAGAAAAGTCTTTCCACACTCTTTACACATATAGCTAGGAATGGCTTCTTCCATTATGAATGTTGATTTCTGCAAACAGCTGCTTACTGCGTATCACAGGGCTAGAGGTTGGTCAGTGAGACGGTCTTTCACGATGTGAACACCGTGAGAGGTAGTAGTCAACTGGTGATATTCTTGTGAAGGGTCCACTAATATACCCCTAGTCTAGACCAACAGCTCTTTACAGCGTATGACAAGGCTGTATACTGGACAGTGAGACGGTCTTTCACGATGTGAACACTGTAACAAGTAGTAGTCAACTGATTATATACTTGCTAAGGGTTCTCTAATATACAATAGTCAAGACCAACAGCTACTTACTGAGTAGTACAAGGCTGTACAATAGTTGTTTTGACAGTCTTTCACGATGTGGTCACTGCGAATGGTGGTAGTCAACTGATGATATTCTTGATAAGGGTCCTCTAATGTACCCCTGGTTAAGGGTAACAGCTGTTCACTGCTTATGACAAGGCTAAAGACTGGTTGCTTCAACGGTCTTTCACAATGTAAACACTGTGACAGGTAGTAGTCAACTGAAAATATTCTTATGGCCTACTCAAGGTTATCAGGTACTTACTGCATATCAAAAGGCTGTACACTCATGTGTGTTAGGCACTCTTTCTTGCTAAGGACCCCAATATTCCCTACACAAGGCTATACATGTTAGTTCTAAACACTTAGTGGTTAATTGTATATTCAATTTTTGTACAAAGCATATACGAGCACGTTTTTATAAGGTAAAACTTTACCAAATAGTCAAATGCGACACGCAAAGTATGTTGCCGCTATCTAGCAGTGACTATGGGAACTACTTGACCGACCAGCATGCTACCTAGCGCTCCATTTCAATACTCGCTCACTGAACGAACAGCATGCTATCTAGCGGTCGATATCAATACTCACTCAATTACCAACCTGCTACCTATCGGTCAATATAACAACTCACTCAACTACCAGCATGCTACATGGCTTTTTTGGTCAGTTTTTTGTTGGCTTTTTGTTGGCTTTTGTTGGCTTTTTGTTGGCTTTTGTTGGCTTTTGTTGGCTTTTGTTGGCTTTTGTAGGCTTTTTTGTTGGCTTTTGTTGGCTTTTGTATTAGCTCTTTTATATTTGCTCTTGCTTGTGGGGGCTTATTATTTGGTCTTGGAAAGTATGTCAGTCCTTTTTTTTATGGCTGTAAAATGCTTACAGCCATGTTTGTAAGCAGCAACAACAACAACAACACACAAAATTCCAAAAAAAAATCGAAAGTACTCTAAGTTTTATCAATGACTCTCAACTCTTACACTTACCTCTATCCCATGCATAGTCAAAAATTAGTGTATTTTTCTAAATTTTCAAAAAATATTTGGAAAGTAGGCTATATCATTAAACTAAAAATCCTGAAAGACATATGTTAACTCCAACACCTACTTCTATACCACTCTCAGTCCAAAAATAGTGTATTTTTCAAATTTTCCAAAACATATTTCCAAAATGGGTTATATTTCCGAAATTAAAAAGTTAACAAAAAATGTTTGTTTGACATAAATGACTGGCCTTTGTCTCCTCTACCACTGTACCAACTCCCAGGTCTCCAGGACAAAAAAATAAAATTTTTAAAAAGGGTTTTATTTCCTAAATTAGGAATTTTACAAACACATTTTTCTGACGTAAATCAATGGTCATTACCCCCTCTACCCCCCCCCCCACACTAAGTCACATGTCTCTAGGACAACAAAAATAAAATTTTGAAAATGGGCTTATATTTCCAAAATTAAAAAGTTTACAAAAAAGTTTGTTTGACATAAATAAATGGCCTTTACCCCCTCTACCCCCACACTAAGTCTCATGTCTCTAGGACAACAAAAATAAAATTTTCAAAATGGGCTTATATTTCCAAAATTAGGAATTCTACAAAAAAGTTTGTTTGACGTAAATCAATGGTCTTTACCCCCTCTATTCCAACACCAAGTCTCAGGTCTCTAGGTCAACAAAAATAAAATTTGGAAAAAATGGTCACTATTTTGGAAACTGGGAATTCTACAAAAAAGTTCTAACCGGTGTCATGGCCGTCGCGTGGACTCACGCGGCGGCCATGACACTCGTTAGAACTGTCACCACTCCACTACTGTTATTTTTCAATCTAGAGACTTGAAATTTATTTTGGTGGTAGATGGGGTCAGGGTCATTCATTTATGTCAAACAAATTTTTTTTGTAGACTTTCTAGTTTCCAAAATATAAAAATTTTAAAATTGAACTTTTTTCAAAAAAGTGTAAAAAATAAAAAAGTTTTATTATAAAAATTAAAGGACATAGAGGCCATTCTTTTAAGCCCATAGAACACTTTTTAGAATGTTTGGTTATATGAAAAATCGCCTACTTTCCCAGTTGAACTTTTTCATTTTTGTCATACAGACCTGGAACTTGGTTTACAGGTAGAAGGGATATAGACCTTTCATTTATGTTAAACAAACTTTTTGTAGAATTCCTAGTTTCCAAAATAGTGACCATTTTTTCCAAACTTTATTTTTGTTGACCTAGAGACCTGAGACTTGGTGTTGGAATAGAGGGGGTAAAGACCATTGATTTACGTCAAACAAACTTTTTTGTAGAATTCCTAATTTTGGAAATATAAGCCCAATTTGAAAATTTTATTTTTGTTGTCCTAGAGACATGAGACTTAGTGTGGGGGTAGAGGGGGTAAAGGCCATTTATTTATGTCAAACAAACTTTTTTGTAAACTTTTTAATTTTGGAAATATAAGCCCATTTTCAAAATTTTATTTTTGTTGTCCTAGAGACATGTGACTTAGTGTGGGGGGGGGGGGGTAGAGGGGGTAATGACCATTGATTTACGTCAGAAAAATGTGTTTGTAAAATTCCTAATTTAGGAAATAAAACCCTTTTTAAAAATTTTATTTTTTTGTCCTGGAGACCTGGGAGTTGGTACAGTGGTAGAGGAGACAAAGGCCAGTCATTTATGTCAAACAAACATTTTTTGTTAACTTTTTAATTTCGGAAATATAACCCATTTTGGAAATATGTTTTGGAAAATTTGAAAAATACACTATTTTTGGACTGAGAGTGGTATAGAAGTAGGTGTTGGAGTTAACATATGTCTTTCAGGATTTTTAGTTTAATGATATAGCCTACTTTCCAAATATTTTTTGAAAATTTAGAAAAATACACTAATTTTTGACTATGCATGGGATAGAGGTAAGTGTAAGAGTTGAGAGTCATTGATAAAACTTAGAGTACTTTCGATTTTTTTTGGAATTTTGTGTGTTGTTGTTGTTGTTGCTGCTTACAAACATGGCTGTAAGCATTTTACAGCCATAAAAAAAAGGACTGACATACTTTCCAAGACCAAATAATAAGCCCCCACAAGCAAGAGCAAATATAAAAGAGCTAATACAAAAGCCAACAAAAGCCAACAAAAAAGCCTACAAAAGCCAACAAAAGCCAACAAAAGCCAACAAAAGCCAACAAAAAGCCAACAAAAGCCAACAAAAAGCCAACAAAAAACTGACCAAAAAAGCCATGTAGCATGCTGGTAGTTGAGTGAGTTGTTATATTGACCGATAGGTAGCAGGCTGGTAATTGAGTGAGTATTGATATCGACCGCTAGATAGCATGCTGTTCGTTCAGTGAGCGAGTATTGAAATGGAGCGCTAGGTAGCATGCTGGTCGGTCAAGTAGTTCTCATAGTCACTGCTAGATAGCGGCAACATACTTTGCGTGTCGCATTTGACTATTTGGTAAAGTTTTACCTTATAAAAACGTGCTCGTATATGCTTTGTACAAAAATTGAATATACAATTAACCACTAAGTGTTTAGAACTAACATGTATAGCCTTGTGTAGGGAATATTGGGGTCCTTAGCAAGAAAGAGTGCCTAACACACATGAGTGTACAGCCTTTTGATATGCAGTAAGTACCTGATAACCTTGAGTAGGCCATAAGAATATTTTCAGTTGACTACTACCTGTCACAGTGTTTACATTGTGAAAGACCGTTGAAGCAACCAGTCTTTAGCCTTGTCATAAGCAGTGAACAGCTGTTACCCTTAACCAGGGGTACATTAGAGGACCCTTATCAAGAATATCATCAGTTGACTACCACCATTCACAGTGACCACATCGTGAAAGACTGTCAAAACAACTATTGTACAGCCTTGTACTACTCAGTAAGTAGCTGTTGGTCTTGACTATTGTATATTAGAGAACCCTTAGCAAGTATATAATCAGTTGACTACTACTTGTTACAGTGTTCACATCGTGAAAGACCGTCTCACTGTCCAGTATACAGCCTTGTCATACGCTGTAAAGAGCTGTTGGTCTAGACTAGGGGTATATTAGTGGACCCTTCACAAGAATATCACCAGTTGACTACTACCTCTCACGGTGTTCACATCGTGAAAGACCGTCTCACTGACCAACCTCTAGCCCTGTGATACGCAGTAAGCAGCTGTTTGCAGAAATCAACATTCATAATGGAAGAAGCCATTCCTAGCTATATGTGTAAAGAGTGGGGAAAGACTTTTCTTCGAGACTATCATAGGAAGCGACATGAAGTATCGTGTGGTGAATTTCATGAGTGCAAGACCTGTGGTAGTACATTCAACAATGCCTACAATGGACGTCGTCATGAAGAATGTTGTAATGTTGTGTCGGCAGCTAAAAGACAAAAGGCAGAGCCTACAAAACATTACCTACTGTCATTGGTCCCTGACAAAAATGGACTTATTGAATATGAGACATCTTTTGAAGGTCGACTTAAATCCTATTTCATTCGTTGCGATACGTGCAAGGATTTAAATTCATACCTTAAAGAGTCCAAACAGCAAATAATACAAGCTATGCAGAAAGAACTAGCAATGCACAAGTCGATAAAAGTTAATCTTGTGGCTGAATGTAGATTCATTCATACATCTACCAATGAAATTACAGATCGTGCTTTTAAAACACGAAATCAGCCCCTATTTTTGGAAACGGACTTAAGTAGTTTCTTGGAAACACAATTTACAAAGTTAACAACGGAAATGGAGGAATCTGAGCTAAAAGGCAGTAATTGGGCTTTGTTAGCAGTGGAAGGAGTACGATTGAAAATAAATAAGTACAATCCTTTGCGTGGTAGCACATATATTCCATTACCAGTAGCTATAAAAGCAAGAAAAGCCTGCATTAATCCTGAAAACTTGAAAAATGAAAAGTGTTTTATGTATGCCATTTTAGCAAAACTGGTTAAAAAGAATGCTCATCGCATTAGTAAATACAAGGACCTGGAAAACAAGTATGATTTTTCTGTAATATCGTTTCCTACATCGCTAGCTGACATTCCCAAATTTGAAAAAGCCAACGATATATCCATTAATGTATTTGGATTGGAACAAGACAAGAAATTGTTCCCTCTGAAGGTTGTGGATCAAGAGCTGCAAGACCATCGCGACCTCCTTTTGCTAAGTTCATCATCCGGCCAGAACCACTACGTCTTTATCAAAGATTTTGATAAACTAGTAAGACATCAGATTACCCGCCATGAACATAAAATATATACGTGTAAACGGTGTTTTACACACTTTGATAATCGATATGGACAACAAGGAATGGAAAAAATGAAAGAACATAGAGCTTTGTGTGTCCAGCATGACATTGCTAGGGTTGAAATGCCTATTAAAAACCCCATTGTCAAATTCTTAAATGTTGAAAAAATGCTGAGAATACCTTACGTTATCTATGCAGATTTTGAAAGTATACTCTTACCCTATCAAACATGTCTACCTAATCCTGAGGCAAGTTATACAGTGCCATACCAGAGTCATGTTCCTATGAGCTTTGGTATATACGTTAAACCCTCACCTGCTGTGGAACACATAAAGACAAATCTTTCAAGCCAACCTGTTATTTATCGTGGGCCTGACGCTGCAGAAAAGTTTATGGACTGTTTGATCTCAATAGCTAATGAAATTGATCGCCTTTACAGCTTAAATGTTCCAAAGGCCTTAACTCAGGCTCAAGAAGCAGAGTTCCAATGTTCTGAAACCTGTTATTTGTGTCAAAAACCATTTACCCAACAGGACTGGAAAGTTCGAGACCACTGCCATATTACAGGGGAATACCGTGGAAGTGCTCACAATAACTGTAATTTGAGGTGTAAAACACGAAACCCCGTTCCTGTGTTTCTACATAATATGAGTGGCTACGACGCAAATTTCATTGTAAAGCAATTGGGGTGTACTACTGAGAGAGTGGATGTCATCGCTAACTCCAAAGAAAAGTACATTTCCTTTACCAAATATGTAGGAAATGTTAAGCTTAGATTTGTGGATACGTTTCGGTTAATGCCGAGTAGTTTGGAAAACTTAGTTTCCAACTTAACATTATACCCTGAAACAGACAAGTACTTTGGAAAAGAAAATGCAATGCTCATGACTCGTAAAGGGGTATTTTGTTATGACTACATTGACTCATGGGAAAAGTTAAGTGAAACGTGTTTACCTCCAAAAGAGGCATTCTTTAACAAATTAAGTCAAGAAGATGTTAGTCAAGAAGACTATGAACATGCCAAAAATGCCTGGAATCAGTTCAACATTAAAACTCTAGGGGAATATAGTGACCTCTACCTAACATCAGATGTACTCCTTCTTGCAGACAGCTTTGAAACGTTTAGAAACAAAACACTAGAAACACACCGAGTGGATGCTGCACACTTCTTTACTTCGCCTGGTTTAAGTTTCGAGGCAATGCTCCTTTACACAGGCATTGAACTGGAATTGCTACAGGATTACGATCAGATTCTTTTAATCGAGTCTGGAATACGTGGAGGCATATGCCAGGTGTCTCATCGGTATGTTGAAGCTAACAATAAATACATGGAAATCTATGATTCTGAGAAACCATCGCAGTTTATTACCTATGATGATGCCAACAACCAATACGGGTGGGCTATGTGCCACTCCCTTCCTTATGGTGGATTTCAGTGGGTTTCTCCAGATACTGTTGATCTAGAAAAACTAAAGAAAGACGATCCTGTGGGATACATTCTAGACGTTGATGTTGATTACCCATCTGACCTTCATGATCTACACAACGATTTACCTTTCCTACCAGAGTGTACACAACCTAAGGATTCGTCTCTGAAAAAACTAATTCCTCATCTTGGAAATCGAAGGCGATATGTTGTTCACTACATGGCATTAAAACAGGCTTTAGATCATGGAATAAAATTGATAAAAATTCATCGTGTGTTAAAGTTTAAACAAAGACCTTGGTTAAAGGCATACGATGATTTTAATAACAACCTTCGAAAACAAGCCAAAAATGATTTTGAGAAAAATCTGTACAAATTATTCAAAAATGCCATTTTTGGGAAAACAATGGAAAATATCCGTAAAAGAATAGACATACGTCTTGTGACTGACAGCAAAAAGGCAGAAAAGTTAATAGCTAAACCAACATTCATCGACAGAACAATTTATGGTCCTAACCTAGCTGCTTTCCACATGGCTAAGCGTAACATTGTATTCAATAAGCCTATATATATTGGAATGTGTATACTGGATATTTCAAAAACTCTCATGTATTCCCACCACTATGATGTCCTGCTACCCTATTATGGAATGAACAATCTTAAACTCATGTATATGGATACCGACTCGTTCATTTATTTGGTTAACACCCCAGATGTATATCAAGACAAGTTGGATTTCCTAGAACACCTGGACACATCAGATTATCCTACTAATCACATATGTTACTCTACATCAAACAAGAAAACGTTGGGGAAATTTAAAGACGAGGCTTGTGGACAAATTATAAAAGCATTTGTTGGACTTAGAGCTAAAATGTACGCTTTAGACATAAATGGTAAAAAAATCAAAAAGATTAAAGGTATTAACAGAGGTGTTGTCAAAAATTGTATAAGCTTTCAAGATTATAAGGATTGTGTCATGAAAAACAATGTAAAAAGAATACCAATGAACATTATCGCTTCTAAACAACATGACATATCATCTATAAGACTAAACAAAATTGCTTTGTGTCCTGGTGATGATAAAAGAGTGATTGATGCTGATGGTATAGGTACACATGCCTATGGTCATTGCTCAATCATTAACCATGCTTAAAGAGTTAAGTTATGAATATCAAAATCTTCTGCCTGCAACTAGCAAATACATAAAACAAAACAATTTAGGAAATAAAACAATAGCACTACAAAAATAAAAAACCAAAATAAAAAATGGCATTCATAATCAAAAATAAATAAAATAGAAAACAAAATAAAAACAAGTGTACAATTTATAACAATAAGGAATATATATAAAAATGTATTATGTGTAAATAGTGTACATGTATTTAAAATAAAAAATATTGTACCGTATGGAAACTGCTTGTACATTTTTTATTACTACCCACCTCTCTCCACTCCTAATGCAAAATGAACATGTAAAACACAAATTGGAAAATCTATGTTTCCATATTGAAAAAATAAAAAAAAAACATTAAACTGAAATTTTAAAAACTGTAAATGGGAATTTGGTAAATTGACAAATGTGTAAGCAACAAATTGGAAAATCCATGTTTCTATATCATGAAATTGAAAAACTTTAAACTGACATTTTAAGAATGTAAATGGCAAATTGTGAAATTGATAAATGTGTAAACAACATAATGCAAAATCCATGTTTCCATGTTATGAAATTGAAAATCTTAAAACTAACATTTAAAAAAAACTGAAAATGAGAAATTGGAAAATTGTTATATGTGTAAACAACAAAATGAAAAAAAAAACGGTTGGGGTAGTTATCATGTTGTACAGTAACCTATAAAACTAGCATAAGGATAGTTGCTTGTACCCTTATATACTTTGTGTATGTGCATTAGCCTTTGGATTAGCTTAAGTTAGGTTTGGTAAAGTTAGGTTTGGTTAGGTTAGGTATGTAGCCTTGTAGTTTACTCTTTTAGGAAAATGTAAAAAGTAAAATCTAAAATCAAAAAATCTTAAATTTAAAATGTAAAATCTAAAAAAAAAAAACTAACATCTAAAATACAAAAAATCAAAAATGTAAAATGTAAAATCTAAAAAATGTAAAATGAAAAAATCAAAAATCTAAAATGTTAAAATATAAAATATAAAATCTTTAAATGAGGTTCCTGTGGGTTAGGTTAGGTTAGGTTATAACTAAGTTTATTATTTGTGCTCTCTCATTTGTTCTTACATTTTTGCTCTCACTTTGAAGTTAGGTTATGTTAGGTTAGGTTATGTTAGGTTAGGTTAGGTTCGGTTAGGTTAGGTGTGGTGTGGTTAGGTTATAACTAAGTTTATTATTTGTGCTCTCACATTTGCTCTTACTTTTTTCTCACACTTTTTGCTAATTTCTTTCGCTTGCAATTTTAAATTAGGTAGGTTACGTTAGGTTAGGTTAGGATAGGTTAGGTGAGGTTAGGTTAGGTGAAGTTAGGTTAGGTTATAACTTAGTTTATTATGTGTGCTCTCACATTTGCTCTCATATTTGCTCTGACTTTGAAGTTAGGTTAGGTCAGGTTAGGTTAGGTTAGGTTAGGTTAGGTTAGGTGAAGTTGGGTTAGGCAGAATGGTTGAGGTATGAATCAAAAGCCAGCTCCTGTCAGTTTTGCCTCACAAGGCTGAGTGTACCCCGTTCCACTCCTGAGACCAGAAATTAAATTTCTTGGCAGAGCCGGGATTCGAACCTCAGGAATGACCTCCAAGAATGCTAGCCACTACACCAAGAGGTCGACAATATACGGCAGGTCTTGATTATACATGATCAATTAATAATTACCTAATAATAATAATAATAATAATAATAAATAATCCATTTGGCAACTACATGGCCGACCTCTCTCTGTGACGTCATTGACGGTCTCAGAGCGTGGCGGCCATTTTGCCCAATAGCCCCTGTGCCAGAACCGCCCTTTATATCCTACTTTAGTACTACCTCTGCACCAAATTTCGTTCCATTCGGTTGAACCGGTTCGAATTAATAGGGGGAATCGATTTTCACACAAAGATGGCCGCCATCCGCAAACTATTACGCTGATGACCTCTGACTGTCCCCTCCATAAGAATAACATAGAGTAATTGCGCGCGGCGGCCATCTTGCCCATTAGCCCCTGTGCCAGAACCGCCCTTTATATCCTACTTTAGTACTACCTCTGCACCAAATTTCGTTCCATTCGGTTGCACCGGGTTCGAATTAATAGGGGGAATCGATTTTCACACAAAGATGGCCGCCATCCGCAAACTATTACGCTGATGACCTATTAGTTTGGTCAAAGGATGCTCCCCCCATAAAGGTATGTTGTTGCAAAATTTGGTAGAGATCGGATGATTAGGTTAGTCGTAATTTGATTTAAGCTTTGAACATTTGTGTGGCCGCCATTACGTTTCCATCAAGATGGCTGCAATATAAAACATGACACTGAGGTGCCATTTGTTAGTACTACCTCTGTACCAAATTTCGTTCCATTCGGTTGCACCGTGTTCGAATTAATAGGGGGAATCGATTTTCACACAAAGATGGCCGCCATCCGCAAACTATTACGCTGATGGCCTATTGGTTTGGTCAAAGGATGCTCCCCCATAAAGGTATGTTGTTGCAAAATTTGGTAGAGATCGGATGATTAAGTTAGTCGTAATTTGATTTAAGCTTTGAACATTTGTGTGGCCGCCATTACGTATCCGTCAAGATGGCGGCAATATAAAACATGACACTGAGGTGTCCTTTGCTATTGCTACCTTTGTACCAAATTTCGTTCAATTCGCATTCACCGTGTTCGAATTGATAGGGGGGGACAGACATTCAGAGTACACACACTCACACACACACACAGACACACACCCACACTGACTCACACACACACACACACACACATACACACACAGAGAGACTCACACACACACATACACACACACAGACAGACACACTTTTTTCGCCCTGTGTTGATCTCATAACTCTACTTTCATTTTTTGCAAAAATCGAAAGTAGGCTAAAAAGGGGGATGGTAAGAAACAGTAAAAGAAATAAGGCATAGTGAACAATAAAATACATGAACGCAATAAAAACTTAAATCAGACTAAAAATGAATTAAAAGTCTTAAACTAAATATTAAAACTTGAAAAAAAAATGCACTGTCGCTCATGAACCAGATGACGAGGTCTGCTGACGGCCCGTCATCACTCGTAAGTATTCCGTAAATACCTTATTTCGCTGTAATCGTAACATGGTAACTTCCTCAACATATTATCACTTACACCACACTGATTATCTCGAGGTTACATCAATTGCACCAATATAACCCTGAAAGAAAGGCATTTCGTTTTAAATAGACTCTTTTTCCAGCTACCACTAACACAACACATAGGCCTAAATGTGAGTATTATATCAAAAGGCTCAGACAGATGACGCTCATAGTGCAAGTAACAACATGTGTTCTACTAATGTTTACACTTTGCTGAACAAATCATTAACTGTTTGCGTCACACAGCTATCCATTATACATTTCAGCGCTGTGAGGCAACTAGCCACGTATTCAGATAAAATTTGACTTCTCTGGCAGTAATAATGAGTCGATAAAATGCACCTGAAAGTTGAGATCACAGTAGAGAATCATCATATCTATACATAATATAAAGTAGAGTTGGTCTTTTTTCTCTGTCTTAAATCGCTAATCACAGGAAGTACGAATGTATTTTATTCACGTTTTCACCGAAAGATAGAGTGTCCGAACGGTTTTTGTTAAGTAAGTCATCTAGATCTAGCGGTATAGTTCAGAATGTGACCATTGGCACTGCCAAGGGGTTTCTTTGTCTGTTTGAAAACACTAATCCCAAAAGTAAGAACTGAATGGACTTGATTCAAGTTTTCACCAATGGGTAGATTGTCTATCGAGGAACATTTATGCGTATGAAGTAGTTCTGAACGGATTTAATTCAAGTTTTAACCAATGCAATAGGTTTGGAAGAAGATGATTCCACATGGGAAAACCCGCTATCTGAAGCTGGTGTTTCTAATTCACCACAATCATTCTGATCGTACTTGAGCACAATCATAGTGTGAATATGGCTGAAGACATACTGTTCCGTATGGGACAGGAGTGTTCTTCAGATGAGATTAATAAAACCAAACCCCGTGGCACTACAGTCCATGAAGAACCTAGTCCTACCAAGCGACCGCTGCCCAGCCATTTGGCCTGCAGATTGTGGCGTGACGCGTGGTCAGGGTGTCGGGTCCCCTCGGCCAATAATCTTGGTCTCCGTGGCCAGAGCGCTTTCTCACTGTCAGACAGTACTCAATTGTCCTCACAATCGGGAGTGCACGCCGTTCCAGCCCTCACGTCAGTTTCTAAAATCCCTGATGGAGCCAGGAATCAAAACTGGGGCCTCCGGGAACGACGCAGGTACGCGACCCAAACACCATGTCGATGATGATGATGATGATGATAATTGCAGTTTTAATGGGCCTAACATCTAGGCTATCGGCCCCTAATGGTGTGGGTGATAGTGAAAGACTAGAAGAAGAAATAGAGAACAAAAGGAGAATAAGACAAATAAAGGACAGGAGGAAAAGAAATGCTCTCAACCCTCGAAGAATGAGGATTGGGGGACTTGGAAGGAAGGAGAGCCATGAAAGGCAGATAGAAAAGGGAAAGCGGAGAGGGTTCACTCCAGAGGCAATGGAAAAAGGGGGAAACCGGACCCAGCTCAGGAATCCTTCGCGGTCGCCAACTCCCGAACTCACCAGCCGTGAGCTCTTGAGGGTCTAGCAATATCGAGGGTGCACCAGAAGTGCTCGAGCAGAAGGCAGGAAATATGAAGAGAACAAAGAGGTTTGACCGCTCGAAGAATTAGGGTATCAGGGAAGATGAGACAAGGGCCAATTATGGAGGGGTAGTGCAAGATTCCCTAGGCCTCGGATACCCAAATACCGTCGGAGTCGGAAAAGAACAAGAGTTGACCAAGGGACGTCGATAGGAAACATAATATACAGGAGCCCGGCACAAGGAAGTGGAAGTAATGCCGAACACAACTTGGGCCCCTTGGTCGCCAACCCACGTCCCACTAGTCATGAGCCCCTGTGGTAATGTTCCAAAAACCACTTGGTGCAATACAAATCTGAATACCCATCAGCATGGGCAAAAATGTGTAATTTAAGGCCATCCAGAAGACAGGCGTATATAACTGGAAGATTAAATCCTAGTAACAAATGAACCATTACAAAACTTAAATTCATTAAAATGTCTGGAAGTGACAATACATACAGAACAAGAAGTTCCGTGACTTACTAAAGAGCCTACTTTTCTTAAAATTTAAGATTCATCCCAATGCTTAATCTATATGGATCTAGCCTATCTAGAATAATGACGAAATGAAGCTGGTAATATCGAAATTTCTAATTAGTTCGAAACACCTACCTGGTATAATGTAGCCTAATAGAGAACTACAGTTGGCAGCCCTGGTGACTGAATATATTCTTAGTTCCATCTCTTAAGCTACAGAATACAAAATTTGGTTGAAGTCCAATGGATAGCATGGACGTTACATGCAGTTAAACACTGAATCTAACAGCGCGCGTAAAATCATGTTGTCAACAATGACATACATGTATTGGTCAGAAATAATCTGAAATAATATATGATCTACTGTTGTGTAAATTTTGAATGAAATCCATTAGTTAGTATAGAAGTTACATGCATTTTAAAATTGGACCTATCAGCAGGCTTAGAATCATGTTGGCAGCACTGGCGTAGGCCTATATTAGTTACTGCAAATTAATCTAGAATGCCAGGTACTATACGTGTGCAAAGTTTAGAGCTATTGGCTTGCATACTTTCTGATATATTGATATTAGGGTAACACAAATAGAGACAGTATTTATTAACAGTTGGCAGCCCTGGTTGCTCTTAAGAATCGGCATAGTCATATCTGTTATGGTACACATAGCACACACGAAATTTGGTTGAAATCCAAATGATAGTATAGAAGTTGCATGTATTTAAAGTTGGATCTCTCAGCAGGCTTAGAATCATGTTGGTAGCACTGACGTATATAAGTTACTCCAAATTAATATATAATGTCAGGTACTATACGTGTGCATAGTTTAAAGCTGTCGGCTTGCATACTTTCTGATATATTGGTATTTGGATAAAAGAAATCGAGAGTATTTATTAACAGTTGGCAGCCCTGGTGGCTCTTAAGAATACGCTCAGTCATATCTGTTTATGCACACATAGCACACACGAAATTTGGTTGAAATCCAATTGATAGTGTAGAAGTTATATGCATTTAAAATTTGGACCTATCAGCTGGCTTATAATCATTTTGGCAACACTGCTATGTAAGGCCTCCTGGAAACTAAACTGCAATATTATTATCTATACGTGTGCCAATTTTGAAATAGCTCCCATTCATACCATCCAAGATATCCAACATGGAGCTCAAATTTCAATTGAGTTTTTTCAGCAATTGGTAGCACTGACATCATTTTCAAATATGGCCGTGAGATATTCAGGTATAGATCTTTACTCCTACCAAATTTTGTTTCGATTGCTGCAGCCGTTTAGGAGTTGATGGCGGGGGTGGGGGGTCACACACACAGCCAGACAGACAGAAGGACAGACAGACACACACACATTTTCCCGATCTCATAAATCTACTTTTTCCTAATTTTTGCAAAATGTGAAAAGTAGGCTATAAATTATACAGTTCATGTCCGGAGACAAAACAGGCCATTCCATTCGTGCAATGGCGGACTCCTGGATGAAGTTTTGTACCACCGCCCCTCGAACTCCTTCTCATGTGTATATTTCAACACAGCCGTTTTTTTTAGTTTAGTATTACGATATTTTGCCTAATGGAAATGTTCTTGATAATTCTGTTCAAATAACGGAATTTTAAAAAATCAACGAAAAATCAAAACATTACTTCTTTTCAAAAATCCTTTGTTAAAATAAATCGAGACCATCGAGGAATTTCCCTGAATAAATGCAATTAGTTCCTGTTAATTGATTCTGAGAAAATGGCAAATAGAACATTGAAAATTAACATGTTCAGCATAGGACATTCCACCCGCCCCCCCCCCTTTGGTGGCTTCGGTGGCGTAGTTGGTAGCATGCTGAGCTTCTATGCCCAAGGTCGCGGGTTCGAACACGGCTGAAATCGTCGGATTTTTTAAAAGTGTTAAAAATCCCTCAGTATGCCTTCCTTCGGAGGGGGAAGTAATGCTGGCGGTCCCATGTCACAGATTTATAGCATGTAAATGAACCTTCTACTAATTACACTAGTGTGAAGCCAAATTATAGGTTAGATTTGACTAACACTCTTAGGTTCCAACGTTCGTCGCCAGGAGCCAACTGCGGTGGCATCTAGTAACCAAGTTCAGAACTAGTAGTCGTTGACGGTGGCGTTTGGTAACAAAAGTAGGAACTACTTGAATATTGAATATCTGCAGTCCTTACTTGAATTACAAACAGAATACACACTCTAATACAGTCATCACAATTAATACCGGTTATCAGACAGATTCTACACACACTCAAAGTACACGGGGTACCTGACCGCATTGCCGCAGTCCCTAAACTGAGGAACCAACCATCCGCCTCCCCTTAAGGAAGGTATAGATCACTAAAAACAGTTGGAAATAAATACATTGATGTGTTTTGGAGTTAGTTGGTTTCTAGGAAATAATAGGATCGAACTGTGGGGACGAAGACAGCATTCAGTACTCTCGTCCTTGTTCGAGAACGCCTTGAGTGCTAAGTACAGATCCTTGTAACTTCTCTAGTTTAAATGAGATTTCGAGACACCACTACCGCCAGGATTGAGAGGAAGCAATACACTAGGGTATTCTCTGCTTGGACGAGTAGGTTCCCACATGTAGGCATCTGGAGTTTCACAGGAATGTCCATTCAAGCAGGAAGAGATAATATGGTTCGAAATAGTACAATGGTAATTAAGACACTCGTATGGAAATTATAAAACGTTTTATAAACATACTCGTGTCTTAATTATTGCCATTATAGGCTCGTTGCATACGACTGTTTATGTTCGACGACAATTATAACTTTATTATATGTTTTAACATAAATATTCATAAATATCTGTGGGATTCAGTTACTTCACTTAGAGAACAGGGCGCGCTGGCTTTGCTGACTGAACAGAGCGCATGCGTGGGTAAAAGAATTTCGAAAGCAGAGACCATTTACTTTGCTTGGCAATACTATTGTTTACAGCTTGCATGATGTCTAGTGCCGACCAGTAGCATTCACTGATATTGTCACCGAAGTCGTTTGAAAGCAATGCGCTGTGCAGAAATTGGTGTTGGGGATATTAAGGTACAGTGCTAATTCTCGTCTCATATTTGCCAGTTTATTTACGCGAACATATGGACGGTGCACTTCCCATGTCGGTAATTTATAATATATATAGAAGGATGCTGTGTTGCTAACTTTTGGACGTAGATTCATAAATTTCTTGTATATGTCATAGTATTTTCTTGTTACCGTAAAGGTTTGTGCTGATTTTGTCTTCGTGTTTGGGATTGTAACTACAATGGTTCATCGGATATCTAATTTGAACTTCCAAATCATGTAATTCATGTCCGACATGTTGGATTTTGAGCGCATGCGCGAAGCTATCATTAACTAATTGGTCACACTACTGTTTCTTAGGCTCTGATTGGTGGGAGAAACTGTATCATAATGAAAATTTGTACTATAATGAGCCTCATTATAGTACAATTTTCTGACATATAATATTTACATTTCGCCATGGTCGAACATAAATAATATAACGTTAATGAATAGGTCGGATTTAATCAAATCCATACTTAAGAATGTCTCCTTTAATTTTATTTATTTATTTGATAGCTTTTTACCGGCGGTTCCAGCGTACCTTTATATGTTGTAGAAAAATATGTGTCAAATAGCGTTGCACAGTGTGAATATACTTTGTGATTAATGGAGTTAAGAACAGAGGTTTCGTTGTCTCCAATGCTGCTCAAGTGGGAATCAACTCCTACTAAATCTAGTACAACAGTACAGTAAAATTACATAAAACGTAATGGTTTAGTACAAAGATGTACGAAGCATACACAAGTAAGTTAGCATTAAGTGGAGGAGTTCAGCTGTTATTGGTCGTGTAAGGTCCAAATAGTGCAAGCCATGTAGATGGAAGGTAGAGATTTAAAATGTATGATAAACTTTCATATGAAATATGAACCTGCGACCTCGGATTTTGTATTCTGTTTCTTTTGATCACTTAGATCATGGGGGTCATTTATTATTATTATTTTAATTTCTTTAGAATAACAATTCATATCACGATATGATTTTAGAAAATAAAGAATTATACCTATACTTCATAATATTACCAGTATTATTTACAATATGACTTACTAACTAAACGACATATTTCAAGATAATATGTAACTTAGTAGAGAAGAATAATTGAAAAGGGAAGGAAACTAATTTATTACGAGCAGTATCAAGGCAGAATATCTTACGGAAGTAAGGCGACTGAGTTTGTGATAGCCTGGGGAACGTAGTAACGAATAACTAATGACCGGAGAGACCGGTTTGAATTATTTCATCCATACACGATACTTGTGAATATCTTATCACATTGCCACGCTACGTAAAGCACAGAGGAGTGCAACACGCCACAGTAATGAACAGGGGTAGTTCAGTTTTCTAGAGCAGGTGAAATATGTTAGCCGACATATTGTTTCTCATATGGTGAAAAATATTGCGCATAGTAATATACAGGATGGGCGGGAAGTAACTAGGTATTGAAATTAACGTATAACTTTTATGTTTCAAGAGTTATATATTTGAAATTAATACAGCATGTACACTGATACATGGGTTTTTTTTTTTTAGCTTTGGCACCTTAGTTATAACTGGATTAATAACCCACTTAGATGGTTCCAAGTTTCACAGGCCCTTGATGTAGTCCCAACCGTTGCGTACAACGTGTTCACAGCGATGCGAAAGTCGTTGGATCCCGTTGGCACTGCCCAATCTATTGATGGTACGAAGAGAGCGCTCGGCAGCCTGCTTAACGTCTTCAGTGGTACGGAAGCGCTGCCAAACTGTTCCCCGAGGGCAAACCGTTAGCTATTGTTCGTTTCTGCAAGACCATCTCCGAGGAGCTCTGAGAAGGAAACGGCGCCACCACATGGTTACACCGCCCATCGTTCTGCATGACAATGCAGGCATTGTGTCGGCATTGTTGGATCGCTGGGGCTGGGAGGTCCTCTATAACCCCCCATATTCTCCCGACATCAGTCCCTGCGACTATGATCTCATCCCGAAGATGAAGATGACAATGCGCGGGGAGCAGGCTGCCGTGCGCTCTCTTCGTACCATCAATAGATTGGGCAGTGCCAACGGGATCCAACGACTTCCGCATCGCTGGGAACACGTTGTACGCAACGGTGGGGACTACATCGAGGGCCTGTGAAACTTGGAACCATCTAAATGAGTTATTAATCCAGTTATAACTAAGGTGCCGAAACTAAGAGACCAACCTATGTATATGGGAATGTGATTGCACGCCACACAATTCCATTACATGTTGATGTAGGCACCTGTGGCGTCGACCAATGTCGTCCAATGACCTGGTATGGAATCCACAGCTTTCTGGAGGGAGTTGTGTGGGACGTTGGTAAGAACACCCGAATCCGTGCTTCCAATTCGTCCAATGTTCGAGGTCTCGTCCGGTACACCTCATCTTTGTCCAGCCCCATAAAGAAAATCACAGGGTGTCAGGTGTGCACTTCTTGCAGCCCATTCATGAGGTCCACGTCTCCCCAGCCAACGTCCTGGATACTTCTCATCCTACCAGTTCCGCACGACATTTGCAAAGTGAGGCGCACGCGCATGAAGATAATGCCGGTGATATTTTCCCATCCAGCCTAACGTAATCCTGAAGAATTTGAATGCAGCGTTCCCCATTAATTGTTAATTGTGTCACGCAGGAGATATGGGCCGATGATATTTGTAGCCGTTATTCCATACCACACGGTCACTTCTGGACGACATTGCATCTTCTCCACCGTAACTCCAGGATCCTGTACCACCCAGTAATGGCAATTGTGCCGATTGACAAAGAACGATCGAATTCCACACAGTGCGAAGCAATCTATGCTCGTTCTCTTACTGCCAGGCGATCGGCCATCTTTGTTATTGTTGAGTGTAGCGCCGCTCGCGGCCACCGTCGGTACTACGCGGCATGAAAAATCACTATCCTATTTAATGTTCTGTATGTCTCCGTTATTTCCAATATTATTCCATCAATATTAAACATTTAACAGCCATTTAATAATACCTAGTTACTTCCCGCCCTAGCTCTCATTTCCCGTCGTTGACTTTCAAGGCTTCAATACTTCCGTAATATTGGTGTTAATTGGTGAGCCGTGGTCAGGCTGTCAGATTCGGTGAACCCTTGTTAGGCTATCACCCAGAAGTCGTAGTTCCCACCCTGCAACTAGTTAATGTGGTTCAAACACCGCTCATAGTGATTTACAAATGGTTATGATTCAGATCTTTCTACCCAGGTTGTTTTTCAATGTAGGCTAACTGAATGACATATTGTAAACCAAGAAAGAAGATCTTCTAATTGCATCTAATGGCCAAACATTTTATTATTTTGGTAGTATGATGAAAATAATTCCAAACATTTCTATTATACATTTTAGCCTAATTTTATTTATGAAATAATAGGCTTATAAGATCACCTTCTTTCCGTGTGTATGGGAGCGTGCGTATGTGTGTGTGAGTGTCCCCCACCTAATACAATCTAAACTGCTGGAGTGATTTCAATGAAACTAGCGAAGGACATAGTACAATTTTGTTCCACCCTGACCGTGCCCTTCAAACTTTATTACGTCTGACCAATCAAACATGGCGGCTGTGCGAAATATCTTATCGGCATTCTATATTTCCGAAACTATTACTGATATACCCCTGAAACTTTGCGCGGTGATAGAGAATACTCAGTTACGCTCAGCTATGTAATGCTTAAAATATAGTAAGTACAAATCCAACATGGCGGCCAAGAAAATTAAAAATATTTGAATGGCATTTTCTCGAGATTTAATCAACCGAAGTCAGTGAAACTTGGTACGATAAATACTTCTTAAAGATTTATTCTACTGGCATCTGATGTAATTCAACTTCTCTTAAAACAACAAGATGGCGACTGTGCGAAATTTTAAATATGATTTGTATTTCTTGTTTCCTAAGCATGCGATTGATGTGAGAGTTTGAATAATAAACCTATGCAACTTTCATCTAATGGTGCATAACTCTATGGCTTACATATAGAACAATCCAACATGGCGATCATCCGAAATATTTTGACGGTTCTCAATATCTCCGAATCTATTACAGCAATCAAACTGACATTTTGTATGTTGATAGAGGCTACTAACATAAGTTCATCCATGGGCTTTACAATAACCTGATGAATATAAATCCAACATGGTGGCAATGCAAAATTTGAATATTTATATAGATATTTCTCGAAAAATCCTTGTAATAGGCAAGAGAATATTAATGGAAGAGACCAGTGGGACATCTGAAAATAGTCTATTTAGTTCTTCACGGAACTACTTGTTTTATGATAGTACCCGACAAAACCCTTGATAACTCTCATATATAGGCCTACTGCTCAAATTGTATGAAAATTTGCAAATGCATTATTTTCTACAGGTTCTAGAAGATGTAATAAAATAATTACAAACAATTAGAAAATCAGTGAAGTATTTGTATACCTACCCTTTGGAACCCTGCGGGTAACACTGTCCACTTGAAATTTCCGACAGACCACTCCATTCCCTGCATTTACATTCTTTGGCACAATCTACAGTTCACCGTTTCACCGATTTGAACCAAATTTTGTTTACTTATCCTTTGTAACCCTGCGAGTAACAATGTCTACTTGAAATTTTGGACAGACCACTCCATTCCCTGCATTTAAGCCATTCGTCTCGAATCTACACCGTTTCACAGATCTAAACCAAACTATAATTATGTATTTACCCTTTGGAATCCGACGAGTAACACTGTCTGGACAGACCACTCCATTTCCTGCATTTATGCCCTTTATCACAAATCTACACCGTTTCACCTAATTGCAACGAATTGGCATAACGTTTGAAACCCTGCTAGTAACACGGTCCACTTGATATTTTGGACAACACACTCCATTCCCTACATTTAGAATAACATACAAAAGGAACTTGAAAACCACGTTTAAGGCCCTAGAACCTTTCATGCCCGTAGTAGTGTAACTGTAAGAATATTTTAATAAGTCTATTGTTGGTTGGCAATGCAGGTTGCATCACGCCGCCCCTACCCGTGTTCTGGAGCAGAATTGCGAAAATAGTTACATCTTGCGCTGCTTATAAATTGCAGTCATGGGGAGTAATTAGTGCAAAAAGATTTCTTAGGCCCCTGAAAACAGTTATCATCATGAAAATATTATGCCTCTGTATAAGCGCGATGGTTTTGGTGCAGTACATAGACTAGAGGTTATCAGCTGTAATGAGCGTCGGTGCTTTCAAATTTACATTCATTTATTTCGATCCTTATCCTACAACGCTATATGGCGATAATTAACACTATTTCTACCTCAGGAGCTCGGGTCAGATGAAGTTTTCCAAAGTGCTCTGATTATTTTCCTACGGTGTTATGCGACAACAGACGACACTCTTGGTCTCTACTTTTCTAACAGCCAATGAGATATAGGCCCTAGGCAGTGTCTTTTATTTCACTCACTCCTCTTTCTAATCATATTTTTCATTGCGTTTGTAAATTACATGTATCAGTACTGTAGTTAGTAAATAGCCGTCTCCCTGTTCATTATTATCATTATCATAACGGGAAAATGACCTGAATGTTACGTCCATTATACTGTACTACTTATCACCCCCTCTACCACCAAAAAAGTTGTATATATTTCTTTTCTGTTAGTATAAGTATCATGTGCCAGTTCTGTAGTAGTATTCATTATCATCATAAATCCACCGGGCGAAGCTGGGCACTACTGCTAGTACTGTAAATATGAAGGAAAAATAGGTAATTTACCATACTGAAATTATAAAATACAGTTGTAGAAATGTTAGTAATTGTCTGATTGAATTTGTGCTTGTTCATCCTCGGCTACATGTAGTTTGCTTCACAAAATATTAAAATGAATATTAAGGGTAGTTTTGCCAAAGTCATCTTGTTTCTTTTTGTGGGATACTACCATAAACATTGAATAATAGTCTTTTGAAAATATTTCTCAGTACCAAAATCATTGTTTTTTGATATTAGATACAATTATTCGTTGTTGTTGATTTTTAGGGGCTTTGCGACATCGTGGTCTTGTACCCCGTGTACTTAGGTGTGTGTAGAAGTTGTCTGATAACCTGTGTCACTATGATGTCTGTACTAGGGTGTGTATTTGTAATCGAGGTAAGATTTTTGTAGGAAGTGGCCGTGGTCATAAGTTAAGAACCATCCCGGTATTTGTCTTGAGTAGAAGTGCGAAACCACGCAAAACCACTTCCAGGATGGCTGAGGTAGGAATCTGACCCACCTCTTCTCAGTTTTGCCTCACGAGGTTGAGTGTACACCATTCCAGCCCTCTGACCAAATTGGTTTTGGCAGAGCCAGGACTCAAACCCGGACCTCCGGAGCGACAGCCAAGAATGGTCAACCTCCTTTAGAAGACCATTTCAGAGGTATGAGAAAGTTATCTAAGGATGACATGATTTGAAGAAATAAAAAATTCACTAGTCGACAATTCCGGTGATAATGCATGTTAGGCAATTTAAAATGACAAAAGTGTTCTAATTTCCATGAAAATCCCTGCAATATTATTGTTTTCTATTTTTTTTTCAACTAATTCGTTCTAAGAATTGCTTTGCGTACCAAAGGTTGGTTAATCCCGATCCAAAATACTTCCCTTGATGTTCAACAATAAATGACATCCAGTTACAAATCGTACCGGAAGCAATAGAAATTGGAAAATATTTACCGTACTCACTACATTTGACACAGGTATACGCCACCAGATGATATGCATACCTGAAAAGAGAAAAAACATTTCAGTTAGTTGTTGTCTAGAAGAAAGAAGGGAGTAGTCTAATACATTTAACCAAAAAGTATGAATATGAAACAATTCAGCATTCGGATAACAACATTAGTGACAGTACACGTAGTATTACCAATATCCATGTAATGTATGTAGTTTTCAATTCATTTTAAGGGGTTCGGGACATCATGGTGATCATCCCCATGTAGTTGGATGTGTGTTGGAACTTTCCTGATAACCTGTACTTGATGACTGTAGTAGTGTGTGTAACTCTATTAGGGACATGGATGTGGTAGGTGCCCCGGGACTTGAAGAAGTAAGGTACTATCCATGGGCGTATATAAGAGGGGGGGGGGAGGGGGCTGTGGGGTATACAGCACCGCCTCCCCCCCCCCCCCGAAAAAAGCCAATAAAAATTAAGAATGTATTGCTTTGGTAAAAGCATAAAATGATCGTAAATTTGGTTGTACCCTAATCTTAACTTATTGGCTAAGTTATAAACAATATTGAGATTGAAATTATTCTACCTCGTGGTGTAGCGGCTAGCATTCTTGGCTGCCACCCCGGAGGGCTGAATTCGATTCCCAGCTCTGCCAAGACATTTTAATTCTGGTCTGAGTGTTGGAACGGGGTACACTCAGCCTTGTGAGGCAAAACTCAGAATTTCACATTACGGTACTTTTGAGAAATAAATTATCAATTTGCCAAAAAAAAAAACCACACAAATCCTGTTTACCTTTCTGCTTAATTGACACATATTTAGATATTTGCCATTCATACTCCATAAGGCCATAATAGAAAAATTTTAAGTATAACATTTTTTGTGTGTGTTGTGTTCCATTTTACAGATCTTTTGTATTGCTACTAATTGTTGGCTGTATGAACTTAGAATTTTATCAAAAAATATCAAACAATTTACACAAAGTTATATGCTCTTAGATATTGGTTGATATTTCTGGGTATTTTGCACTGACAATCCCCTGAGAAAACTCACAATTTTCCAGGATAGTTAGTCCGGCCTCAACTACAACTCCCCCCCGTATATACGCCCCTGGTACTATCCCGACATTTGCCTGGAAAGAGTGTGTAAAACTCCGGGGAAAAACCTCACTCAGGATTGCCGCAGTCAGCGCCGAGATACGAACCTGCGATCTCCGGACTTGCTGCTGCTGCTGCTGCTGCTGCTGCCCTTGCGGCTGCGGGACGAATCATGTACGCCTAATATTTACTTATCAATGCATATATCCCACTTTTTGATGTGTAACATCTTTCCACTCGGTATCTGAATATTTTTGTGGCACTCGGTAGCTGTACATTTTTGTGGGAGTGAATTTGGAAAAGAGACGGAAGTGGATGGGACGGAAGTGCATGGGACGGAAACAATGAGCGCGCGCGGTGGCGGAGATCGGTACAACGACGTACTGTAGGCCATGTGACTATGTGGAATGTAAATCGCATACGGTTTACCTCAAGGTTTGGAGGCCCCATTAAAGAAATTCCTACAATAAATCATCTTCAAGTTGTCGACCTTTGGTGTGAAAATATTCATTATATCATATTTGCTGAAAACAATTACGATTTATTAAATCTTCATACTTTTTCTGTATTCTTATTTAATGTAAGCACTCGATACCTAGAGTGCTATATCGCATCAACCAACACTCCAAACAACGTAGGAATTCAGTATATTAACACCGACTACTAACAATAATTGAAACTTCGTTGGTCTAAACGTATTACTGGGAGAACGCATTTAATATACCTACAGGTACTGCACATCTAATTTTTAATCGCGCCTATACTTTGCAGTGAGCTATATCAGCAATAAGAGGCCATTTTCAATAACACCGCTGGCATGGGTTCACTAACTGGCCGGTATAAAGCGCTGCTCGCATCAAGTAGGCAGTGGATTGCTCCCGCATACAGCTGCAGGTATATGTCACTACTGCAGATGCATTGGAGAATCCTTTCATGTTTGCTGGCACAAGATAGTACTATGAGTTCATTCTTTAAAAAATGCGAGTAAGTAATATGGAATTATTCGAATAACATGTCAGATGTTACACATCATATGCGACTACTGTAATGTTCGTATCTTTTAATTATTATTCGTTAAATCTTACAAATTTGCAGTGGTATTTGCACTGTAATTATTAAAATCGTGAATGAAGTAGGTGTCCCGGGACTTGAAATACAGTAAAATACTATCCCAGCATTGGCCTGAAGGGAGTGTGGAGAATCCCAGGGAGAAATAAAGTTGAAGTTCCTCCGCTACACCAAGGAACATCGAATTAAGGATATGTTGGGATAGCGCGCTTGCCTCTCACCTGGAGTCCCCGGGTTCGATTCCCGGTTCCGTCAGGGATTTTAGAAACTGACGTGCTGGAACGGGGAGCACTCAGCCTCGTGAGGACAATTGAGTAGCTGTCTGACAGTTAGGCAGCGCCCTGGTCACGAAAACCAAGATTAAAGGCCGAGGGGATCCGATGTGCTGACCACGCGTCACCCCAATATCTGCAGGTCAAATGGCTGGGCAGCAGTCGCTTGATAGGCCTAGGCCCTTCAGGGCTGTAGTGCCAGGGGTTATTTATTTATTTAATTTAGATGATGAATACCTCTTAACCTTTCTAACAAGGTTATATTACAGGCGAGCATGTGTTAACACCACTCGTAGTTTGCATGAGGATAGGTCTGTACACCAGTTTCTTTGTAACCTTGTTGGCACACAAAGTTAGCTATTTTTGCATTGATGTTGTGGGGACAAGTGGAAATCAAGAGGAAGAAACGTCTCATACGTTCAGTGGACAACATGCTCACACTAAGCAAGTTACTCTACAACTGCGCAATACAGTATCGAAGTGTTATACGAGGGCTGTTCTTTTCAACTTCCGATGGACTGTAAAATAGTAACAGATTGACATAACAAACTGATTTCATAACTAAATGTTTGCTTGTTTTATTCTTATGCATCAACATAAACGCCAAAACGATTGAAACATGTGTCGTATCGTTACACAAGCTTTCCAATGCCCTCGGCAAAAAATTCTGCCACCACTGGAGTGGGTACGTCTGGAGTCTCCCGAAGATTTTCCTATTTGGCGAGGCGTTGCCGCCCAACCATACCTTCAATTCTCAAAAAAGGTGAAAATCATTCAATCCTGGTTTGGACTAAACGGCACATGGTCCAAACACTCCACACTTGAATTCTTTGAAAAGGTCTATCGTAACGTTGACACAGTGCGGTCGTGAATGATTTTCACCTTTTTTGAGAATTGAAGGTATGGTTGGGCGGCAACGATTATGTTGAGACATAAGAATGAAACAAGCAAACATTTAGTAGCAAAATCAGTTTGGTGTGTCAATCTGTTATTTTTGTACAGTCCATCGGAACTTAGAAGAAAAAAAAAAAGCAGCCCTCGTAGACATTATAAGGCGTGATCAACACGTTTCCGTTTATGGGCGTTGATGCAGCGTATATGCAAGGTAGTGCGACTCCCATGAGGGTATTGTAACGATTCGTGCAGTTGCCGTCGGCCCCTTTCTCCTCATGTCAAGTGGGCGGGGTGTATGGAGAACGCTGGGCAGCCAATTAGGCCAAGGCTAATTAGGGTAGCCCCTCCCCAAGGCCACCACCAATACAATAGCGCTACGAATCAGGTAGACTATTGACACAAGGCTTCCAGACTGTTCTGCTTCTGTAAACTACTGGATGCGACAGGAAGGTCCCGAACAAAGTACTGGGAGGAGCTAAAAAGTTCGGGAAACCAACCACGAGGACATACTCGACGCTACTGGAAGGGGCAACACCAAAAACATTCGAGACCAGGAGCTGGATTGGTTATATACCAGTAATGTGCGACGAGCCGTTAGTCCTGGATGAGTCTCCGCTGAAGGAGTGTGCCGAGCGACCTGTGGATATAAATGTGGACAGTGCAGTGAAAATAAATAACATAAATAGTGACTGCCAGAGATACTGACTTGCAGAGATCAGTGTACATAAATAGTGACTAATAGCTGTGTAAAGTGAAACTCTCTGTATGTGTGAGAGAGAGTGACAGTAAGTAGGCCTTATTGGATTTAGTGTTAATTAGTGTAAATAACATTATTGTAAATAAAGATTTAGTGCATTATAGCCTGACCTATTATTAACGAACCCCGAAACCGTTACAGTATATAAGCACATGCAAGTAGTCAAAGGATTAATGTGGCAGTGCCGAGGTGCGTGCGTTAAATGCAGCAAAGGACACTATGGCGACGTTATTACCAAATGCGTCCTAACAGGACCAAAGAGCTGTTATTATTTTCTTGGCTGCCAAGGACAAACACCGTTTGACATCCATCGGAGAATGACGAATGTGTATGGGGCAGCATGTGTGTCGAAAACCACCGTTGTTCTTTTGATTACCGGGACTCATTGCTTATTGATTTCAAGGAACCAGGTGTCTCCATCACTGGCAGACGGTACTACGCAACACTGGAGAAATTATGGCGAAACGTCCGGGAAAACTGTGACAAGGGGTGCTGCTTCATGATATCGCTTGTCCCTACACCGCAAAGGTCGTAACTCTGAAGAGTAGTGGTTTTGAGTTGGTTCTACAGCCTCCACCTCCACATTCCTCCACACAAGATGGCGGCCATCTCTTAACTTAACCTAGCTTAACCTAAGAAGATGGTGGCCAAAGCTTAATTTTACCTAGCCTAACATAACAAGATGGTGGCCATAGCTTAACTTAACCTAACACTAACCTTACCAATCCTACGAGGTGTGATCAAAAAGTTTTAAAACGGTTATCAATAGTTTAACTTAACCTAAGATAGCCTAAGCTAACCTAACCAAAGGTTAGGGGCTAGGTTAAGTTGAGCGACGGCCTCCATCTTGTTACGTTAGGCTAGGTTAAGTTAAGCTATAGCGGCTTTGGTGGCGTAGTTGGTAGCATGCTGAACTGCTGTGCTCAAGATAGTGGGTTCAAACCCAGCCGAAGTCGTCGGATTTTTAAGAGCGTTAAAAATCCTTCAGTATTCCTTCCTTCGGAGGGAAGTAAAGCCAGCGGTGCCATGTCATAGATTTATGGCATGTAAAAGATCCTTCCACAGACTTAACATGTGTTAAGCTAAATTGTTAGGTTAGATTTCGTTGAAACGCTCTATCAAAGTTCCAACGTTCACCACCAGGTATCATTGATATCTGGTGGCGAAAGTTGGAACTACTTGAAATTGAACGGAACTTGTAGCTCACCCTCAAGGGTGTCCGCTGGAAGCAGCTACAGCCTCTGGCGAGCCAAACATGTCCTCGGACACTCTCGGCACTAAAATTCATAAGAAAAATTAATAAATAAATAGTTAAGCTATGGCTGCCATCTTGTGTCGAGGAATGTGGAGGTGGAGGCTGTAGAACCGTCTCAAAACTACTACTTAGAAGGTTCGCCAACTCAAGTGGGAGAAATTCAAGCATCCGCCCTATAGTCCTGAGCTCTCCCCTTGCGATTATTACGCCTTCGGTTTCTTAACAAAGGTCTTCAAGAGTCGACGATTCCTGTCGGACGAGGATGTGTAACAGGCAGGTTTGGACTTCTTTACACAGCAGAACACGGTGTTTTATCACACTGGCAAATTGAACCTGGTGCGTCGGTGGGATGAGTAACTTAATGATCACGGTGATTTTGCCTGATTGGCTTACAGATTCTGGTCTGTATGACCTTCAAACGGAAACTTTTAGATTGCGCTCCTGATAGAGTCAGGAATAATAATAATAATAATAATAATAATAATAATAATAATAATAATAATAATAATAATAATAATAATAATAATAATAATATCGTATGGCCTCAGGTGCTGGGTGAAAGCTTTGTTATTTGACACACAGAGGACAGCTTGCATGTCAAATGTTGTTGTTCCTTGGAGCGCTATGAAAGTCAAGGAGGTTAGATAGACTATCTAAGCTCCGTGACACTATACCGCTTTCTAGTAGAGTAATGAGGAACTTTTGTGTTGGCGGAAAATTCCGACATTAATTTTGCCATTATGAACACGACCCACTGAATTCAAATGGGTTCATTAACATGCCAACAGTGTATGACATGCGTGTCGTGATTTTTGTCGCCATTCAAAAATCAATTATCATGGCCAGGAGCGAACATACAAGCTTGGGGATGGTACATCGACACGATAATCACTCACCCACCGTTGTAAGCAGAGTCAGCAATAAAATGCGGGTAGTAGCCTATGTGTGCGCGCCCGCTCAGTGGAAAGGTGCGCAGTAGACCGACTCACATTTTGTTTTGGTTGCTTCGGTGGCGTAGTTGGTAGCATGCTGAGCTTCTATGCCCAAGATCGCGGGTTCAATTCCGGCCGAAGTTGTCGGATTTGTAAGAGCATTCAAATCCCTCAGTATGCCTTCCTTCGGAGGGGAAGTAAATAGATGTCATAGATTTATGGCATGTTAAAGAACCTTCCACTAATTACACCTGTGTGAAGCTAAATTATGAGTTAAACATTCGACAAATGCTCTTAGGTTCCGACGTTCGTCACCAGGAGCCGACTGCGATGGCATCTGGTAACCAAGTTCTGAACTAGTAGTCGTTCACGCCGGCGTTTGGCGGCAGAAGTAGGAACTACTTGAAAAAAATTCAATGTCTGCAGTCCTTACTTGAATTAAAAACAGGTAGCACACACTAATACAGTCATCACAATTAACACTGGTTTTTAGACAGATTCTACACACACCCAAAGTACACGGAGCTACATGACCGCGTTGTCACAGCCCCTAAACTGAGGAACCAACCAGCCAACATTTTGTTTCACCCAAAAAGTTATTAATCAAAGAACTACGGTAGTATAGCTATAAGCTGTTCGCTGTTTTAGTTGTTATTCTCGACTGATTGTACTGCGATTACTTCATGTTAGGGACTGATGGCGCTATGCTATGCAGGACTCCACTCGCCTTGGTCGGCTAATACCTACATTAACTTATACGCACACCAGTTACGAGATAGAAGGAGAGAATGCATCACAATAATTAGGAATTCTTTAATTAGCTCTCAAGTAAATAAGAGACTCTTAGTCCAGATATATTACATTCATAAAAGCGTAAGCTGTGTTACTGTACTCTCACGTAATTAAGGCTCTCGCTAACACACGAAATTTCTCCCTGAAACACATTTCCAGTTGGCCACGAATGACATCACCTGAGGTCACATTCTCTCGCTAGAACTTGTACGGCTATAATTTCACTGGTGGACGGAGAGAAGAACAACTTGCTGAGTTACGGATGCAATTAAAAGTTGGAGCGGCCAGTTGTCTGTACCTTACTTGAGTTTTATGGTCTTGAGCACATTCCTCTCTGTTCCGCTGTAAACACTTCACACCCGTACGATTCCACTCCAACTCACAGCTTTTTATCGGGTGGCTAAGAAAGTTCCGAGTGCTTTAGACAGCAGTATGATCCAGCAATCTGTAATCGTACTGCATTAAAACATATTTAACGCCACGTAAAAACACACTTGAAGGTGATATTGATGCTTTAGGATGATGATGATGCTGATGATAATTGTTGCATTGAGGGGCATAACATTAAGGTTATCGGCCCCCAATAGTTTGGGTTAAATTGAACATGAACAAATGAACACTAATACTGAAACCTACTACAACCTACAGCCAACTTACAGAATGGAAGTTGTTGTTGTTGTTGTTAATTCATTTAGTGGCTCTGTGACATCGTGGCCATTTTGACCCGTGTACCTGAGTGTGTGCAGAATGTGTATGATAACCTGTGTTATTGTGGTCCCTGCAGTAATTTGTGTATTTGTAATGCAGGTGAGGATTGGGAAGGAGACGGTCGTGGCCTTAAGTTAGAAACCATCCCGGCATTTGCCTGGAGTGGAAGTGGAAAACTAAGGAAAACCACTTCCAGGATCGCTGGGATTGGAATCGAACCCACCTTCTCTCAGCTTTCTTTCATGAGGCTGAGTGGACGCCGTTCCAGCCCTCAGACCAGAATTAAATGTATTGGCAGAGCCGGGAATCGAATCCGAGCGTTCGCGGTGACAGCCAAGAATGCTCAGCCACTACGCAACGAGGTGGACAACGTGATGGGAGAAGAAACGAACAAAAATAAATGAATACGTGAAATAAAAGATAGGGGAAGAAATGCCCTTAACCCTCGAAGAATATGAATTAAGGGACTTGAAAGGAAGTAGGGCCTGGAAATTCAGATAGGAAAGGGAAAGAGGAGAAGGTCCGCCCCTGAGCCAGTGGAAGAAGGGGAAACCCTGGACCCAGCTCAGGAACCCCTCGGAGTTGACAACTCCCGAACTCAACAGCCGTGTGCCTTTTAGGGTATAGCACTATCCAGGGTGCATTATAAGTGGTGGGGCCACAAACACCTTGCCTCCTTTAGAGACTAGAGCAGAAGACAGGAGATATCATGAAAAGGAAAACGAGGAGGTCTGACTCTGACGCCTCGAAGTATGAGGGTATCAGGAATGATGAGACGAGGGCCAATTAAGGCGGGAAAGTGAAAAACACCCTAGGCATCGGATACCCTCATACCGATGGGATCGAAACAGTTGACTGAGAGAGGTCGACAGGAATATGACAGAGATACGTCCGGTGCAAGTAAGTGGTGATCGCCAACCCACGTACCACTTGGTGTGATCCCCTAGGGGGTATTGTTTAGGGGTTCTAACATACAGGTAAAATAATAATAATAATAACTGTCTAGCCTTTGCAGATGATCTAGTGATCTTTTCAGATTCCATTGATACGGCAGAAGAACAACTTTACCATCTGAAAACTCAAGCACTGAAGTTTGGGCTTCAAATCTCCTTCGAGAAGGCACAATTCATGACAAACATAAAATCAGCGCCCAGGGAACTGAAGGTCGGACTAGGAAAAGTTCAGAGGGCAAAAAAGTTTAAATACCTCGGTGAATGGATAGAGCCTAACCTATCAGAGAAAGAAGCCTTTGCGTCACGCATTAATCAAATGGAAATGGCATACAACCTGACTAAAGACATCTTCAATAAGAGATCGATCTCCTTAAACGCCAAAATTAGACATTACTGCACTGTTATTCGACCAGAGGCTCTGTATGCAGCAGACACTAATAATGAACAAGAAAGGTCTAATGGAGAAACTAGAGGCTAAAGAAAGGAAGATTTTGAGGAAAATCCTGGGTCCCATCAAGGAAAACAGCGAGTACAGAAGGGGTCACAATCACGAATTATACAAGCACGTGGAGAAGATCAGTGACACGATTCGAAAAAGAAGGATTGCCTTTTATAGCCACGTGACACGAATGAGCCTATCCAGGATATCAAAACGGATATTGACGTACTTTCAAGATAAGAAAACCAAAGGGGCATGGTTCACGGAAGTTGAAAAAGATCTACGTGAAATGGAAATTTCCCCTAAAGATATCCAGGAGCGTGTTCCACTTCAGGAAAAACTACGTACGCACAAAGGTTTCCAGGAAAAGCCGAAGCTGAAGACAGGGAAGGCGTGGTCCCAAGAGAGAAAAGAACAACGCCGGATACGAATGCGGGAACACTGGGCGGTAGTTAGAGCTCGGAAAAAGAAAAAGTTGAACTGACGTGGTCCCTAGTTGGCCGAATCGAAGAAAGAAGAAAGAAGAGGAAGAAGAAGAATAACCGCATGGATTAAGGAAACAACTAATGTAGGAACGCAGTGAATCATCAAACTTTGTAGCATCAAACTTTTGAGTACCGGAAGAGCCTGGACGGAAGAACATCGGAAGCATGCCAGCGAACACATAAAGGAAAACTGGACAAGGAGAAAACTCCACACGAGGAAAATATGATGATGATGATGATTGTTGTGTTAAGGGGCCTAACACCTAGGTTATCGGCCCCTAATGATCTGGGTGATAGCGAAAATGACAATGGAATGGAAACCACAACGAAAATTAAGTGAGACGGAAAATACTTACAAAAAGGAACTCAGATTGAAACAACGCACAAAATGTTCTTACAAAAGGGAATTGAGAACGAAAAGATTCACAAAAGGAATAGATTGAAAAATACGCACAAAATGTAGACTAGGTTCAAAATACGTTCAAAATGCAAGTGAGGTTTAAAATACTTGCAAAATGTAATTGAAACAGAAAATACACAATGCAATTCAGATTGAAAGATCCCATTTCCCATCCAAAATATTCACAAAGTGCAATTGAAATTCAAAATACTTACAAAATGCAATTGAAGTTGAAAATGCTGACAAAATGAACGGTAGATTCAAACTATTAATTTGGATTGACAATACTTACAAAATGCAATTTAGATTGAAAATACTTGACAAAATGTAATTTAGATTCAAAATACCCACAACATGCAATTGAGAATCAAAATACTTGCAAAATGCCCACCACACAAAATTCAATTTATATTTAAAATTCTTGCGAAATGCGGTTTTGGTTGAAACAACTTACAAAATGCAATTGAAATTCAAAATACATACTTAAATGGCCTGCTCCTACATTGAAAGACGTACTAAAAAGCAATTTAGATTGTCAATCTTTACAAAATGCAATTGAGTTTGAAAACAATTGCGAAAAGCAATTTAGATTTAAAAAAACTTACAAAATGCAACGTAGATTAAAAATACCCACAAAATGTAGTGTAGATGCAAAACAAAATCGCGAAGGAATGTAGATACACGGGGAGCCAAGTAACAAAAACAGTGCGGGAATCTTAAAGAGGAAAGGAAATATAATGAAAAGAAAACAAGAGGTCAGACCCCTCGAAGAAAGAGGGATCAGGATAGATGAGACAAGGGCCAATTAAGGCGGGAAAGTAAAAGACTCCCTATGCCTCGGATACCCTAATACCGTCGGGGTCGGAAAAAAACAAGAGTTGGCCAAGGGAGGGCGACAGGAAAGAAGACGGAGAGGAGCCAGGCACAAGTAAGTGGAAGTAATACGGGACTCAGCTGGAGTCCCATGGTCGCCAACCCACGTCCCGCAAGATGTGAGCCCCTGGGGGAAGCAGGAAAAGAAATCAAAGTCGCAGAAGGAACTAAGAGTACCGGAAGATTATGGTGTTTGAAGCCAATTTCAGTGTTGCCCTCTGGTATTTAAAAGTGTGATGCTCTTCTGAAGGTCAACAGGATGTTACCAATTCTGGTCTGTATGCCTATCGATCAGAAACTTGTGACCGACTGAAAAGCATCGAACTATCGAATACCGGAAGAGCCTGGACGGAAGAACAACGGAAGCACACCAGCGAACGCATAAAGGAGAACTGGGCAAGGAGAAAACTCCACACGGGGAAAAGAAATCAAATTGTAGCATGACCCTAATTGGTTAATTCGCTTGTAAATAATAATAATAACAACAACAATAATACTCATGAGACATTTACTTTTTGTAGACAAGGACAAGTGGATAAAAGGTGAAAGAAGGACATTACGGAAGACTTTAGGGACTTCAAATTGGGCCAGGAAATTCAGATAGGAAATGGAAAGAGGAGAAAGAACCAATAATGTCGTCCATCAAAAATAAAAGATTACTGTTCTACGGACACATCTTCCATTTGACTGATTGTCTGGAGTAGAAGTGGGAAACCACGGAAAACCACTTCCAGGATGGCTGAGGTGGGAATAGAACCCGCCTCTTCACAGTTTATTTCATGAGGCTGAGTTCATCCTGTTCTAGGCCTTACATCAGAATTGTATTTCTTGGCAGAGCGGGAACGAACCCGGACCTCTGGGGTGACAGCCAAGAGTGCTACACACTACAACAGGAAATGGTCTAATGAAAGAAAGAACACGGTGAAAGAATGAAGAAATATTGGGGGAAAATCGAGATGGGAGACAAAATCATGAGGAAATTATTATAATGGCTGAAATCGAAGAAACGAGAAGATGAAAACAAAAAGAAGAAGAAGAAGAAGGAGAAGGGTGTGTGTCCATCGTGGAGGCATGGTGCGGGTCGTTAAAGCTGAGGCGGGTAGGTAACCTGCGCACCGTGATGAGGAAGAAATGTCGTCATGAACACCCAGTGCCCGTACCATCCGGAGGTTAATATTCAAAGGCTCGACCAGTGATGAGGATACGACACAAATGCTACCAACTTACTGTATGTCCTTCCCTTATTATTCCCTTTTTTCAACGGGGTCGGGACCGGGTGAGTTAGCCGTGGTCGTTACGGTATGGCTGCTGGCAGTCGCTCACATCCGGGAGGCGAGGAGGTTCGAATCCCCCCGCCGGTAAACGTGAAGGTGGTCTTCTGTGGTTTCCCATCTTCCTTCCAGGCAAATGCCGGGGTTGGTCCCTAACTATAGGCCACAGCCGCTTCCTTCCAACTCCTCGTCCTTACATTCAAACTTTCCTCCTGAAAGTCTATGTTGTGGATGGATTTGACGGCCGGATGCCCTTCCTGATGCCAAACTCATGAGAGGACGTATGAGAGATGAAATGAATGGTGAATGAAACTGGGCAAGAAAGAGGAAGGAAGTGGTCGTGACCTGTCAGAAGGTAACATCCCAGCATTTGCATGGAGATGAAAATGGGGAAACCACGGAAAACCATTTCAAGGACGGCCGATGGTGGGGCTTAAAACCACTCCTAAAAATGATAATAAATGCTGAGGAACTTGGATATTTATTGTATGGCTTTTAGTGCCGGGAGAGTCCGAGGACATGTTAGACTCGCCAGAGGCTGTAGCTGCTTCAAGCGGTCACCCACAGGGTGAGCTACAAGTTCCATTCAATTTCAAGTAGTCTCAAATTTTGCTACCAGATGTCACTGATACCTAGTGGAGAGCGTTGGAACTTTGATAGAGCGTTACAACGAAATCTAACCTAGAAATTTAGCTTTACACAAATTTAGTCTATGGAAGGATCTTTTATATGCCATAAATCTATGATATGAGACCGCTGGCTTGGAAAGATGTTTGGTCCTGGAACGCATGTAGCCTACTTGTTGACTCATAGTTGAACTCGTTTTCCAAAGCGTGGACCTATCGTTCGTATGGACGTACCCCGCCAGATATACAGCCGTTCGCGTTAAGTCATTCACCACAACCGTAATGGGGAACTGTAGCAAGACCGGAAATTAGAGGTTCAAATCCCGGCACTGACAGCGTGTTTTTCCACGAGATTTTCCACACTCCCTCCAGAAAAATGCCGGAATAGTACATTATTTCGCGTCTCGTGGAATATTTCTATATCACCGACAAGTCATGTGTATTATAGTTGTTCATGTTATCAATAACCACGTAACTCTGAAAAAGATCAGACATGGGCACTGTGCGCCCCGATAAAAACGGCAAGCTAAGCCGGCTGTGACTGGCGCGTATTGAGGGCACGCGCACCCGGTTCAGCCAGTGGTTGGCACGCACTTTCACACTTTTACCAAACATGTTCAATAATGTGTACTTACAGTGCTCATAGGCGATGCTGAAAATGTCCTCCCTCTCTTGTAACACACCTGCCATCTTCTGATGAAAGAATGTCTGTCAACTCTTTTATTATTTGCAGAGCCTGTTTCCTTGAATCGTTTAACGAGCCTCCTTATTGTACTGGCATTAGACACAGGTCTTTCTGGAAACTTGTTTCGAAATTTTCGTCACGTTTCAGAACAAGATTTTCTGCTTTTCATACACGAATTTATTATTGATTTATCGTATGGCTTTTAAGTGCCGGGAGTGTCCGAGAACATGTTCGGCTCGCCTGAGTTTGTAGCTACTTCCAGCGGACACCCTTATTAGGGCGAGCTACAAGTTCCGTTCAATTTCATGTAGTTCCAAATTTCACTACCAGATATCAATGATACCTAGTGGTGAACGTTGGAACTTTGATAGAGCGTTCCGACGAAATCAAACCTAACAATTTAGCTTTACACAAGTTTAGTCTGTGAGAGGATCTTTTACATGCCATAAATCTATGACACGGGACCACCGGCTTTACTTCCCCTCCGAAGGAAGACATACTGAAAGATTTTTAACGCTCTTAAAAAATCCGACGACTTTGGTCGGGTTTGAACCCGTTATCTTGGGAACAGCAGTTCAGTATGCTAACGACTACGCCACGAATTATGGATATACATACGTTCGCGCAAAGTGAATTGGTGTCTAGGCATGACCAACAATCACAGTAATCACAATACTCACTAAAAGTACAAAACTAACGTCTAAGCTTTGCAGATACACGTCCATATGAATGACAAAACACGTGTGAAGTAACGATATGAGACAGCGGTGCCTGCCTATCACCGACTGAACCGCGTACGCGCGCTCGCGATCTGCGCCAGTCACAGCCAGCTTAGCTTGTCGTGTTTATCGGGGCGCACATAGATACTGACCCTGTATTATCGTTCTGAAAATAATTCAAGAACACATGTCAAGATGAATGGTTCTCGATTCGAGGTCACAATCGAAAACTAATCGACCGAAGACACTTTGCACGCTATATCTGGGTGTATATCAAATATCGAACATACCCTGAGGCTGTGTCAGGACAGCCTGGCGTCCTGAGCAAAGACAAGAAGAACTGTATTGGAAAACGATCGAGTGCCTTGATGCGCTGTACAGGTGTCACAGGGAACAGGTGCCGATACAGCTTCAATAACGCTTGAGCGACAGAGACAAGGTTCAATACCTCATTGGAGATAATGACAGGTTTTCAATAACGGTCGTGCCACTGTTCTTCAACTAAGTATATTGTTTATTTCCATTAATCATAATTGGCTTGACGCTATGACTTTCCATCCCCCAGTACCTTCACCTTGCTCTTTACAAATAATAAAAAATAATGAAAATATAGTTGTAGGCCTACATAGGTACGCCTCAATATAGCGCTGCCTTGGGATTTTGTGGGTATCTACCCACATAACCTAACGGTGGTGCTTTTTGAGGATCCAACCAGCCTTCGGTCTGACTACCTAACAGACAGGTGTTATATACATAAAGGTAGCGGCTTCGGTGGCGTAGTTGGTAGCATGGTGAACTGCTGTGCCCAGGATCGCGGGTTCAAACCCGGCCGAAGTCATCGGATGTATTAAGAGCGTTTAAATCCATCAGTATGTCTTCCTTCGGAGGGGAAGTAAAGCCGGCGGTCCCTCTCATAGATTTATGACATGTAAAAGCTCCTTCCACTAACTAAACTTGTGTGGAGCTAAATTTCTAGGTTAGATTTCGTTGTAACGCTCTATCAAAGTTGTCAGTGTCATTGGTAACTGGTAGTGAAAGTTGGGACTACTTGAAATTGAACGGAACTTGTAGCTCACCCTATGGGTGTCCGCTTAAAGCAGCTACAGCCTCTGGCGAGCCGAACATGTCCTCGGACACTCCCGGCACTAAAAGCCATACGTTAAATGGCCTAAATAAAAAAATAAATAAATGAAAAATAAATTTACATAAAGGATTAAAAAGCTTTAAATAGGCCTAAACAAGATCCGATGATGTTCGCATGACGAACGAAAATTGTCATCCAATTAAACCTCTGAATTAGGAAAGTGTATCGAAATGTGGAAGTGAATATTTGATTCATGTTATTTTTTCCAAGTTTTTCTGATACTTACGAAGCAAAATAACCAGTAATGCACGAAGCAAAGAGGATATAAAAAGTACGTTGGCTCAGACAAGGAGAGTATTTCAACAGAAGAGGAATCTAATGACCTCAAATATAGATGTAGGTATAAGGAAATCATTTTTGAAAGCCTTTGGAGCGTGTCACACTATAAAAGTGTAACTCGGACTGTTGCGCAGCAAAAATAAAAGGAGAATGGAAGCATTTGAAATGCTGTGTTTCAGGAGAATGATGAAGATCAGATGGGTAGATAGAATGGCAAATGAAGAGGTATTAAGACTTGTAAGGTGAGGAGAGATGCTTCTGGCTACTTCTAATGAAGAGAAGAGATAGGCTGGTAGAACACATACTAAGACACCCTGGAATAGCAAACTTAGTTATGCAAGGACAAGAACTTTAGGGTTAGACCAAGGTTAGAATTCGTTAAACAGATTGCCTCGGATGTAAGGTGTGATATCTAAGTAGAGAGGAAACGATTAACTCAGGACAGGGAGACATGGAGCGCTGCATCAAACCTTTCAAAATACTGATGGCAAAAACACACAAATAATTGTTATTCCCTGCCTAATGTTACTGGGCATATTACTGTGTTGACCGACAGGAAAGCAATGAATTCATAGATATCAGAGGCAACAGAGTAAATATAGTTTCTATGACAAATACACTTTACCTTACAATTCCCCACATCGGTTATCATTTTCGATTCAGGAGCTCTGTTACCACAAAAGAAGGTTCGTCACTAAGTCGAATGATCCGTTCAGGATCAATATATTTTTTATAAAATATAATAATAATACCATATTGAGAAAACTCAGTACATGGAAGGAGCCTCACGATACTAAAATGGACAACCTTTGATAATTGAATTCGGCAAAATCTTTCAAGTGAACCAATTTAAATATTTAGTAGAAATTATCCAGCCCTCTGGTTTAAACCGTGAAGCAAATAAAGAATTTCCAAATTACAGAAAGCGTTTGGTAGCAAAAGCACAGCCGCCATCTTTACGTTATGTAAACAATTGAACCATATTAGATACCAGGGCATTACAATGTGTATAAACATTTTCTGTACCTAGTTTCATTGCGTTTGGATCATTAAATCGTGAGCAAAGTATATTTAAAACTTTCAAATTCGCTTGGCCACCATGTTCTTTTTGTAGTTAACCGGTTTTTGAAAGTCTCATAGATGAACTTCCAGTAGTGCCCTTTATCTCCGTACATAATTTCAGGGTGATACCGGTAATAGTTTCAGAGATATAAAATGCCGGGGAAATATTTCGCACAGCTTCCATCTTGTGGTTATGTAAACAATTGAACGAAGTTGTATGACGGTGCATTAAAATGTGTATAAAATATACTGGACCAAGTTTCATTGCGTTTGGTTGGTTAAAGCACGAGAAACGTCTGTTTAAAAGTCGCAAATTCGCTTGGCCGCCATGTTGGTTTTTTAGTTACAAGATTTTCAAAAGTCACATAGGTATACTTGTAGTAGTTTCCTTTATCACCGTACAAAATTCAAGGGTGATATCGGTAATAGTTTCGGAGATATTGAATGCTGGTGAAATATTTCGCACAGCCGCCATGTTGGATTTGTGAGACGTAACAAAATTTGAAGGTCACGGTCGGGGTCATCCAAAATAGTTCTATGAACTTACCGAGTTTCATTGAAATCGCTTCAGCCGTTTAGATTTTATTAGGAGGGGACACACACACACATTCACACGAATCACACACACACAGAGACACACGGACAAAAAGTGATCTCACAAGCCTATTTTTTAGCCTATTTTCAATTTTGAAAAAAAAAAGGCTTATGAGATCACCTTTTGTCCGTCTGTGTGTGCGTGTGTGTGTGTGTGTGTGTGTGTGTGCGTGTGTGTGAGGTGTGTGTGTGTGTCCCCTAATAAATTCTAAACGGCTGGAGCGACTTCAATGAAACTCGGTAAGTTCATAGAACTTTTCCGGGCGACCCCGACCGTGCCCTTCAAATTTTGTTACGTCTCACTAATCCAACATGGCGGCTGTGCGAAATATTTCACCAGCATTCAATATCTCCGAAACTATTACCGGTATCACCCTGGAATTTATTACGGTGATAAAGGTAACTACTAGAAGTTCACCTATGTGACATTTGAAAAACTGGTAAATTCAAAACCAACCGCGAATTTGCGACTTTAAATAGACGTTTCTCGCGATTTAACCAACCAAACGCAATAAAACGTGGTACAGTATATGTTTATACACATTGTAATGCACCGACATCTAACTTCGTTCAATTGTTTACATATCAACAAGATGGCGGATGTGCGAAATATTTCACCGGCATTCTATATCTCTGAAACTATTAGCGGTATCACCCTGAAATTTTGTACGGAGATAAAGGGCACTACTAGATGTTCATCTATAAGACTTTCAAAAACCGGTTAACTACAAAACGAACATGGCGGCCAAGCAAATTTGAACATTTTAAATAGACCTTTCTCGCGATTTAATGTTCTAAACGCAATGAAATCTGGCACAAGAAATGTTTATACACATTGTAATGCACTGGTATCTAATTTAGTTCAATTGTTTACATAACTTCAAGATGGCGGCTGTGCGAATTTCAAAATTAAGTTTTTATTTCTTGTGTCGTAATCATGCGATCGAAGTGAAAGTTTGAATAATGAACCTACGCAATAATTTCCCTCTATGGAGCATGACTCTATGGCCTATACATTTAAGAATCCAACATGGCGACCATCCGAAATATTTAGACGGCTCTGAATATCTACGAATATATTATAGCAATCAAACTGATTTTTTTTATGTTCATAGGGGCTATGAACTTAAGTTCACCTATAGGACTTTAAATAACCTGGTGATCACAAATCCAACATGGCGACGACGCGAACTATAAATATTCGCATGGACGTTTCTCGCAATTTAACCATCCGAGTGCAGTGAAACTTGGTACAGTAAATCCTTATACGAATGCTAATACACTAGCATTTAATTTATTTCAATTGTTTCCATAACCACAAGATGGCAGCTGTGCGAAATTTTAAAATCTCCTTGCTTTTCTTGTGTCCTAATCATGCGATTGACGTTTGAATGCTACACGTACACAATAATCTTCATGTAACAGTACATATCGCTAGGACCAACATATAGAAAATCCAACATGGCGGCCATCCGAAATATTTAGTCGGTTCTCAATATCTACGAATCTATTACAGCAATCAAACTGAAATTTTGTATGTTGATAGTAGCAATTAACATAATTAGGATATATGAAAATAGGCTGTATAGATCTTCACGGAACTACTTGTTCATAAATGAAAATAGACTAAAAATCAATATCTAGGAATGCAAAACGTAGACACTATAATACTGTAATCAAACCTGAAGCGTTATGTGCATCGGAAACCTTAATCATTGGTGGCGAATCTTTAACCTAAGGCAGAAACAAGAAAGGAAAATGTTACGAAACATTTTTGACCCAGTTTGTATAGAGTGAATATGGAGAGTAAAATCATCCCAGGAAATATAATGTCAATCTGAAAGAATCTCTCACACTTTTCGGAAAAGACGATTAAAATATTATGGACACTTTATTAGAATGAACAAAAACAGACTAACTAAAAGAATTCTCAACCTGGCCCTTTCTTTAAAAACCAAAAAATTGAAATTCCTTGAAATTGAAACAGATCTCCAGGAAATCAACATCTCAGAAGACATTGCACGGGACAGATGTAAATTCAGAACCCAAATCGACAATCACTAATTTGGATACAAACCCAACATCAGAGCCACTATAACTTGGACAGAAGAACGAAGTAAGAAGCTTAGCAAGAGGATGAAGAGATTTTGGGAGGAAAAGAAGGCCAACACATCAGCTAAGCGTGTTCTATCTTGCTCCTGAGTAGGACATAACGATTTAAAAAAATGTAATAATTTAATATTGATAATCATAACAAACTATATTATAACTCGTCATAATTTCATAGTTATTCGATGGAAGCTTAAATATAAACACATGAAAATAGGTGTCCTACTGTAATTCTCAAGGCACATGTTCTTTTTTAAAATACATATCTTTCATATCTCTGGTACATTGTCTCGTTTGGTGTTATGTAATGAACTGTGAATTAAGAAAAATAAGTTTCAGTAACTTTACTCTGCTCTTAATGTTATCCAGTCCATAACACCGTATGGGTGAAAAAATGTATCTTTTTTCGCACGAGATAATACTGAAAACCAGTACTTACTGTATAATTGGAGAGTTTGGCCATAGTCTGTCAATGACGAACTCAATAGTTTGTGGTGCAGTAATTGACACATTTCTTCCGTCAACATTCACAGAATGAGAGTACTCCAACTATAATTGTTGTATTGCCGTATAATTTATATAATACCACAGAAAGATAGCGAGTATCGTTCAAATAATATTTGGCGTCCTTTCATGTTTTGTATCTCTAACATTTACGAGAAAACAAAACAAATGAAATGTTAATAACAATACAGTACCGTACTTAATTAATAAAAAATAATAAGAAATAATTAACATTTAAAAAGCTACCGGTACCATTTTTGTCGTAGTTGCTAAGTCAGATTAGGAAGTTGGGATGAAAGTCGTGTTCCTAGAGTGTGTTAAATTTGTCTGGTAGCTTGTGTGTCTGCAGTGGCTGTAGAAATATACAGTATGATTTTGTAATAATTGGGGTATGTTTATTACTGGGGTAGATGCTATGATACATTAAATAAGCTACCTCCAGTCACATTACTTGAGATGGGTGTTGAAACACACAGTCAAGATGACCTCTGTCATTGTCGAGATTATAATCTAAGTTATATCCGGACTTTGAACTCCCCCCTAGCAGTCGGTATGCGCAACTCATCAGGCATAGCTACGCATTTTTTTTTTTTTTTAGCCTATGGTTTTTAGTGACAGGAGTGTCCGAGGACATTTTTGGCTCACCATAGTTTGTACCTGCTTCTATGCGGACACCCATGGGGTGAGCTACAAGAACCGTCGCGTGTGGAGTGTTGTCTGGGGAGGACGAAGAATTGGAAGGTAGCGGCTGTGGCCTATAGTTAGGGACCAACCCCGGCATTTGCCTGGAAGGAAGATGGGAAACCACAAAAGACCATCTTCAAGATTGCCGGCGCGGGGCGGGGCGATTCAAACCTCCTCACCTCCCGGATGTTTGCGACTGCTTGCAGCCACGCCGAACGACCACGGCTAATTCACCCGGTAGCGCTATGCTGCGGGGTTCCTACTGAGGGACACACACAGCTGATAGAGAGAGAAACTTCGTGTCATTTGTAGTTCAAGGAGAATGGTTGATGGTCCTGTGTTCCAAAGAAGATGATAATAATAATGTTATTGGTTTCACGTCCCTTTTAACTACTGCGGCTTTTAGAGACGCCGGGGTGCCAGAATTTTGCCCTGAAGGGGATTTTTAACGTGCCAGTAAATCTACTGACAAGGCTCCCTCGCATTTGCACACCCGCAAATGCCAGCTGACTGCGCCACGATTCGATCCTGCAACCTTGGGATCAGCAGGCGAGAACGTTACCGCTGAGCCACGCAGCAGCTCTTTAAAGAAGAAGACAGCGTTTATTCTTTGGAATATTTCAAGCTTCAGTATCCAGAGAGTTTCAACTATATTCACCCCACGGTGGGTGAGTGGTTATAGTGTCGGACTACCAACCCCAAGATTGCTGGTTCGCCCCTGGCCATGGTAAGTGATTTTTGAAGGCGACAAAAATCACTATACTCATGTCATACCTTTTTGGCATGTTAAAGAACCCATTTGAATTCAGTAGGCCGTGTTCAATGGCAAAATTTATTAATCTCGGGATTTTCCGCCAACACAAAGTTCCTCCATTCTCTACTTGAAAGCGCTGTAGTGTCAAGGAGTTTAGATATCTAACCTCCTTGACTTTCATAGCGTTCAAAGGAACGACGAAATTCGACATGCAAGCTTCCCTCTGGGTGTCAATTAACAAAGCTTGCACCAGGCACCCGAGGCCATACGATATTATTATTACCCCATCGGAGTGCCAGTGTATTTCGCATGTGTTGCTGTTATATGACTCCCCTCCCCTGCACCCATAATTTAAAAATTAGGCCGAGAGATTAGAGATTAAAAATTACAAAATAAAAAAAAATACAAATTAAAAATTCAAAACAAAAATCAGAGAACTAAAATCTAAAAACAACAACCAGTTCCGCGAAGAACTATACAGCCTATTTTCATATATCCTACTTATATTAACTGGCACTATCAACATACAACATTTCAGTTTTATTGCTGTAATAGATTCGTAGATATTGAGTACCGACTAATATTTCGGATGGTCGCCATGTTGGATTTTATGTATGTAGGATCTAGAGTTATGTAATGTTCCGGTCGGAGACTGGAAGCAGGCTGTGGATTTTCACATGAAGATTATTGTGTACGTGTAGCATTCAAACTTCAATCGCATGATTTGGACACAAGAAGTAATAAGGAGAATTTAAAAATTTGCACAGCTGCCATCTTGTGGTTATGAAAACAATTGAAATAAATTAGATGTCAGTGGATTAACATAGTAAAAGGATTTACTGTACCAAGTTTCACTGCACTCGGATGGTTAAATTGCGAGAAACGTCCATGTGAATATTCATACTTCGCGTCGCCGCCATGTTGGATTTGTGATCACCAGGTTATTTAAAGTCCTATAGGTGAACTTAAGTTCATAGCCCCTATGAACATAAAAAAAAACAGTTTGATTGCTATAATAGATTCGTAGATATTCAGAGTCGTCTGAATATTTCGGATGGTCGCCATGTTCGATTGTTAAATGTATAGGCCATAGAGTCATGTACCAATGAAGGAAAATTATTACGTAGGTTCATTATTCAAACATTCACTTCGATCGCTTGATTACGACACAAGAAATAAAAACTTAATTTTAATATTTGCACAGCCGCCATCTTGAGGTTATGTAAACAATTGAACTAAATTTGATACCAGTGTATTACAATGTGTATAAACATTTCCTGTACCAGATTTCATTGCGTTTGGAAGATTAAATCGCGAGAAAGGTCTATTTAAAATTTTCAAATTCGCTTGGCCGCCATGTTCGTTTTGTAATTAATTGGTTTCTGAAAGTCTTAGAGGTGAACTTCCAGTAGTGCCCTTTATCTCCGTATAAAATTTCAGGGTGATACAGATAATAGTTTCAGAGATATAGAATGCCGGTGAAATATTTCGCTCATCCGCCATCTTATAGTTATATAAACAATTGAACCAAGTTAGATGTCGGTGCATTACAATGAGTATAAACATATACTGTACCAAGTTTTATTGCGTTTGGTTGGTTAAATCGCGAGAAACGTCTATTTAAAAGTCGCGAATTCGCGTGGCCGCCATGTTGGTTTTGTAGTTACCAGTTTTTCAAAAGTCACATAGGTGAACTTCTAGTTGTTCCCTTTATCACCGTAATAAATTCCAGGGTGATATCGGTAATAGTTTCGGAGATATTGAATGCTGGTGAAATATTTCGAACAGCCGCCATATTGGATTGGTGGGACGTAACAAAATTTGAAGGGCACGGTCGAGGTCGCCTGGAATAGTACTATGAACTTACCGAGTTTCATTGAAATCGCTCCAGCACACACACACGGACAAAAGGAGATCTCATAAGCCTATTTTTTTCAAAATTGAAAATAGGCTAAAAATCAGAACCCAAAACTTAATACCAAAAATCAAAAATTATAAATTATAAAGTAAAGAACTAATAAACAACAAGTAGTTCCGTGAAGAACTATACAGCCTATTTTCATATATCCTGCTCATGTTAATTGTCTCTATCAACATACAAAATTTCAGTTTAATTGCTGTAACAGATTCGTAGATATTGAGAACCGTCTAAATATTTCATATGGTCGCCAGGATGGATTTGTATTTTTCTACTATTACATTAAGATTATTGTGTACGTGTGGTATTCAAACTTCAATCGCATGATTAGAACACAAGAAGTAAAAACGAGATTTTAAAAGTACGCACACCAGCCATCTTGTGATTATGCAAACAATTGAAATAAATTACATGCCAGTGGTTCAACATTTGTATAAGCATTTAACGTGCAACGTTTCACGGCACTCGGATAGTTAATTCGCGAGAAACGTCCATTTAAATATTTATACTTCGCGTCGCCGCCATGTTGGATTTGTGCTCACCAGTTTACTGAAAGTCCTATAGGTGAACATATGTTCATAGTCTCTATGAACATTAAAAAAAATCAGTTTGGTTGCTGTAAAAGATTCATGGATTTTGAGAACCGTCTAAATATTTCGGAAGCTCGCCATTTAGGATTGTTATATGTATATGCCATAGAGTTATGTACCATTCAAGGACAATTATTGCCTAGCTTCATTATTCAAACTTTCACTTCGATCGCATGTTTACGACACAAGAATAAAACTTAATTTTAAAATTTCGCACAGCCACCATCTTGAGGTTATGTAAACAATTGAATTAAATTAGATGGCAGTGCATTACAATCTGCAAAATCATTTACTGTACCACATTTCACTGCGCTCAGAGAGTTAAATCACGAGAAAAGTCTATTAAAATATTTCAAATTCGCTTGGTCGCCATGTTCGTTTTGTACTTTACAGGTTTATGAAATATACATAGGTAAACTTGCATCAGTACCCTTTATCACCGTACAAAATTGCATGATGATATCGGTAATAGTTTCGGAGATATTGAATGCTAGTGAAATATTTCGCACAGCCGCCTTGTTGGATTGGTGAGACGTAACAAAATTTGAAGGGCACGGTCGAGGTCGCCGGGAATAGTGCTATGAACTTACCGAGTTTCATTGAAATCGCTCCAGCCGTTTAGATTTTATTAGGGGGGGACACACACACTCCTCACACACACACACACACACACACACACGCACACACACACACGGACAAAAGGTGATCTCATAAGCCTATTTTTTCAAAATTGAAAATAGGCTAAAAATAAAAAATAAAAACAAAAAATTAAAAATTAAAACAAATATTAAAAATCATAAATCAAAAATTAAAACTAAATAGGCCTAAATAATCCCTAGAATTGTGAAGAAAATTACATTAATACACGTTCCGTATTCCCCTATTCATCAGGATTTTCTTTTATTCTATTACCCTTTCATTCATTGCTTTCGAATTTTCCTTATCTTTATGTTAATCGTGATTGGTGAGTTTTTCAACAGTCAATTTCATTGTAACTTGTTCTTCCGGCGAGTGATTAAGAAAGAAAAAGTGTGATGGTTTTACACATAACAATGGAGTAAAAAAATCCTTCGTGTCAACATAATTGCTTAAAAGATCATATTACTCCAAATATGGAAATATTACTCCCATCATTGACTAAAATAGAATTTATGAAAACAGCAGTTACTAACTTAATTCAGGATGGAAATTGTTTTGGAACGAGAAAAATGCATTTTAATTCTAATAATTAAGTCGCGTCTGTAAGTACACGGGGCATTTTGAAACTTATGCAGTTCCGATTCCATAATAACGGCCATATTGGCAATTTCAAGATTCTATAAAAATTAAATAGCTTACAGTAAAAAGGGCTCTCCTGTGACTATGGGCCCTTCATCATGACCGTAGACTTCCCTGGGGCTACATCCGAACTTCACCCTCCCCTTCGTAGGGCCTGTCCGCAGCAAGCAAAGAAGCAAGCAAGCAAACTCCGCGTGTCTGATCGATCTGTTTCTTCTCATCTAGAGTTAGCACAAGAAAAGAAATGAGGCACACATGGCTTGCTAAAATGATTAACGACCGGCCTTTCGAGAACACAACAATTAAAACATCACATAAGCAATCCTTCCACTAATTTGAAGCATTATGAAATATCTCTCTTTTCACAAACAGGCCAACAAGAATACTAATTAGTAATTTTGCATAAAATTCTATCCATTTAATACGGTGTTTTGAAAACAGACCTTGCAATTTAATTAAACTGGGCAGTATATCTTGTGTAAATAGAGTCGAGTACAGCAGCGTCCATATATTATGCCAATTTGCGACTGCTCTCTCGTTTTTTTGAAGCATTTATTAATATTAAACATGGAGTTACATAGCAAACATGTCCATTTTTGCTGATGATATTGTATTTATTGCCCATGATCTATGATGGCATAAAATTGATTACAATAATCCATCTCTAAGATTAATTCGTTTTTGCTACTGCGTTCAGTTACGGACTTAATTTGAATAGTGATTGAATTTGGCAACGTTAAAAATATTGGAAATACTTGATAAAGTAGCTATCAATAACTCAGGACATTTATTATTATAACGAGAAGTGATGTTTACGATCCCTTAATTCTGTGGGAGGGAATTTATCGGCCTGACTAATGCGTACTTAATGTACCGTGGGTTTGACAGGATATCTAATGGGATATGAGTCTCCACATCTGATACACGGCATGCCAACTTCTGACACATTAAAAAACCGATTTGACGGTATTTTCACAGATCACCTTTTTGTTGCTATTAATTATAAGATGCATTCAAAAAGTAACGAGCCGGAGGCTGTAATGCGCAAACCGGTGACGACATCGGCTAATCGTGTCGTGTGAAACGAGGTGTGGTGCCGACCAGAGCGTGGAAGGTCACAGCTCGTCGCTAGAGGGCACGCGTGCACGTCACGTGACGACACAAAGCGAGCAGCAGCATGCATCAATCGTCCAACCAAGACCAACACAGTAGGTCATTCGACATGCTTCCTGGTGTAGTTGAAGACTGTGGGGCACCCATTGGGCACACACATTCCGCAAGAGCAGTCGTTCCTTCATGATGGTGTGCACTCTTCCGACGCTTAATACGACTACGGCGGCTATGGCGTTCACTGTCAAATGGCGGCCCTGGGTAATGAGTGCATCAACCAGCTGGACGTTGTCGTCGGAAATGCAGGGGGGTGCCCCAGACCGGGCATCATCGGCTAACGACACCCGTCCTTCCCTGAAGCACTTGTGCCACGCCTTGACCCTTGCAAGGGACATGCAGTGTTCGCCGTAAACTTGTGACATTCGGCGATGAATGTCCGTTCCCCTACTCCTTTCGCTGTCAGACCACCGAACAAAACCTCTTTGCTCTTCGTTTGACGCCTCCATGTCACTGTTTCCAATGCGACTGGCAGCGTTTGACGATTGATGCATGCTGCTGCTCGCTTTGTATCGTCACGTGACGTGCACGCGTGCCCTCTAGCGACGGACTGTGACCTTCCACGCTCTGGTCGGAGCCACACCTCGTTACACACGCCAAGATTAGCCGATGTCGTCACCGGTTTGCGCATTACAACCTCCGGCTCATTACTTTTTGAACGCACCTTATACATTCAGCAACATCGTGGTCTTCAATCTGATATTCTGGTTGGTTGATTCCTCAGTTTAGTGGCTGCGACAACGTGGTCATGTAGCCCCGTGTACTTTGGGTGTGTGTAGAATCTGTCTGATAACCGGTGTTAATTTTGATGGCTGTATTAGTGTGTGTATATGTTTTTAGCCTACTTTTCACATTTTGCAAAAATGAGGAAAAAGTAGACTTATGAGATCGATCCGGGAAAATGTGTGTCTGTCTGTCTGTCTGTCTGTATGTGTGTGTGTGTCCCCCTATCAACTCCTAAACGGCTGCAGCAATCAAAACCAAATTTAGTATGAGTAAAGATGTGCACCGGAATTTCTCACGTCCATAGTTGAAAATGATGTCAGTGCTACCAACTGCAGAAAAAACGCACTAGAAATTTGAGCTCCATGTTGGATATCCTGCAAGGTATGCATGGGAGCTATTCCAAAATTAGCACACATGTAGATAATACTATTTCAGTTTAATTTTCAGGAGGCCAACTATGACAGTGTTGCCAAAATAATTTTCAGCCTTCTGATAGGTCCAATGTTTAAATGCATATAACATCTACACTATAAATTGGATTTCAACCAAATTTTGTATGTAATATCTGTACATAAACAGATATGACTGAGCGTATTCTTAAGATCCACCAGGGCTGCCAACTGTTAATAATTTCTCTCTCTTTTTTAATCCAAATACCTATATATCAGAAAGTATGCAAGCCAACAGCTTTAAACTATGCACACGTATATTCTGACATTATAGATTAATTTGGAGTAACTTATATACGTCAGTTCTACCAACATGATTATAAGCCTGCTGATAGTACCAATATTTAAATACATGTAACTTCTATACTATCAGTTGGAGTTCAACCAAATTTCGTATGTGCTATGTGTACCATAACAGATATGACTATAAGTATTGTTAAGAGCAATCAGGGCTGCCAACTCTTAATAAAAGCTGTCTATATTTTTTAACCCTAATATCAATATATCAGAAAATATGCAAGCCAACAGCTCTATACGAGTATATTGCACACGTATAGCACCTGACATTCTAGATTAATTTGGAGTAATTAATATAAGTCAGTGCTGCCAACATGATTCTATGCCTGCTGATATGTTCAATTTTAAAATACATGTAACTTCCATACTAACAAACGGATTTCATCCAAAATTGGCACAACAAGATATCGTAATATTTCTGATTATTTCTGACCAGCACACGCATGACATTGTTGGCAACGTGCTTTTACGCGTGCTGATAGATCCAGTGACTAACTGCAAGTAACGTCCATTGTACTTCAACCAAATTTCGTATTCTGCTCCTTAAGAGATGGAACTAAGAATATATTCAGTCACCAGGGCTGCCAACTGTAGTGCTCTATTAGGCTACATTTTACCAGGTATATTTTGAACTAATTAGATATTTCGATATTACCAACTTAATTTCGTCATTATTCTAGATAGGTTCATATACTGTAGAATAATCATTGGCATGAAAAGTAGGCTGTATAGTTCTTCACGGAACTTCTTGATTAATTCAAGTTAGGACTGCAACTTTGAATTTTTCAAATATTTCCTACTTTTGCCGCCAAACGCCACCGTCAACGACTACTAGGCCTAGTTCAGAACTTAGCTACTAGACGCCACCGCAGTCGGCTCTTGGCAACGAACGTAGAAACCTAAGAGCGTTGTTTACATTCCTAACCTATACAATTTAGCTTCGCACAGGTGTAATTAGTGGAAAGTTCTTTAACATGCCATAAATCTATGACATGGGACCGCCGAAGGAAGGCATACTGAAGGATTTTTAACGCTCTTAAAAAATCCGACGGCTTCGGCCGGGTTTGAACCCACTATCTTGGGCATATAAGCTCAGCATGCTACCGACTACGACACCGAAGCCGCCGTACTTGAATTTGTTGGAGCATTTGCCCGATATTCTATAGGGCGCCGGAAATGTGTAGCTACGTTAGGAACCATTCAGGAATGTTATTGCATTGACGTGGAAAACAGAAAATCACTTCTAGGATAACTGAAGTAGGAATCAAACCTACCTCTTCCCAGTTTTATGTGCCACCTTGTTGCGTAGTGGCTAGCATTCTTGTCTGTCACCGCGGAGAAACGGGTTCTATTCCCGGCAGTGCCAAGAAATATAATTCTGGCCTGAGGGATGGAACGGGGTATATTCAATCTCGTGTGACGAAACTGAAATGATGCGGGTCTGATTCCTAGTTCAGCCATTCTGGAAGGTATTCCGTAGTTTACCACTTCTACTCCAGGGAAATTCCGGAATGGTATCTAACTTAAGTCAGAGGCGTGATGGTCAAGTGGGCAAGCTGCTTGCCTTTCACCAAGGTGGACCGGGATCAATTCCCGGTCAATGCATTTGCGGTTTTCAAAGTGAAATATCACGTCCTGTGATTCGGAATCCATGTGGCTCATGATCGCGAGATTAACGGTCACGTAAAACTACAACCTTTCTTTCTTAACTTAAGCCACGGCCGCTTCCTACCAAACTCCTACATCAATTGAATCGGCACATGCCAAAATGACACGAAATGGCAAACTGAGTTAGGCATGGAAATCACATGATATAGGATAGCCTCAACCATCTCAATTGAAAGGGATTGAGACACACGTTTGGGTTACCTAATATTTGGTAGGAAAATTCTTATCGTACGCTTAAAGTTCTCTGTCAGTTGTTTAGACACAGTTTTCTTTATTGTTCTCAAAAGTACGTTGCTTGGACTGAGGCCATTTTTGAATATGCCGATTCAATTATAAATATACACACACAGACCTCACAGTGACACAGATTATCAGACAAATTCTACTCACACCCAAGTACACGGAACTACATGACCATGATGTCGCAAAGCCTCTAAAAGGATTAACAACAACTTGTGTCGCGTTGAACAGATTAGCTTACCAAGGCTGCAGCGACTAAGTTTGTTCCTTACAAGAAGAAGGAGGTAATGATGTGATGATGATGATGATGATGATGATGAGGAGGAGGAGGAATATAAACGAACCGGATGGGTAGCTTACGCTTAAGGCCTTGATGCCAGCGAACGTCCAGACTTGAGAAACGAGAAATGGTTTGCAACTTCACCGCTAGCCATACTTGAAAATGGTTTTCCATAGCTTCACAATTTTAACTCGAGACAAATGCCGGGACGTTACCCTCTAATAGACCACAGTCACTTCCTTCCGACTCTTTGCCTATTTCATGCTCCATTCATTTCTTCTCTCTGGAAAGCATAAAAATATATGTGGGGCCTTCTTTCACTAGGCCTTTCATACTTCTTGTATAATCTATGGTAAAAGAATTATTAAACTCCTTGCATGAGTTTGGTGCTTTAAGCATTTAGAGTGGTTTGCCTTTTTTGTAGGCAAGTTATGAGTGTATCACACTGATCATGGAATGCAATGAAACCAAAATAAGAGAAAAGTTTGTAGATAAGGGCGATATAAACAGGAATATAAAATGAAAATGAATATCACACTTTAATAGAATTAATAATAATAATAATAATATCGTATGGCCTCGGGTGCCGGGTGCAAGCTTTGTAATTTGACACCCAAAGGGTAGCTTGCATGTCGAATTTCGTTGTTCCTTGAAGCATGATGAAAGTCAAGGAGGTTAGATATCTAAGCCCCTTGAACACTATAGCGCTTTCTAGTAGAGAAATGAGGAACTTTGTGTTGGCGGAAACTCCCGAGATTAATTTTGCCATTATGAACACGGCCTACTGAATTCATATGGGTGCTTTGACATGCCAACATCGTATGACATGGTGTCGTAATTTTTGCCGTCTTTCAAAAATCACTTACCACGGTCAGGAGCGAACCTGCAAGCTTGGGGTTAGTAGACCGACACGTTGACCACTCACCCACCGTGGCAAGCTTTAATAGAATTACTAAAAATAGGGAATGTAGAAAGTCAGGTAAAGTAGTGAAACTCTTCAATGTTATCAGGAGAATATGGGATAGGAAAGCGACAGATGAGAAGCACACAACAAGGATGCATGTGAAACAAGTACGGAGGACACACACACACACACACACACACACACACACACACACAGACAAGAAGGAAGGACACACACATTTGCCTGGTTTGATCTCATCAGTCAGCCGGGGGGCCCATGTCACTGACTTATGGCATGTAAAAGGACCTTCCACTAACTACAATTGTGTGAAGCTAACTTGTAAGTTAGATTTGATTAACGCTCTATTAAAGTTCCAACGTTCGCCACCACGTCCCGGTTGCGGTGGCATCTAGTAGCCAAGTTTGCCGATAGGTGTCGTTGACGATAGCATTTGGTAGCAAAAGTAGAAACTACTTGAAATTGATAGTCTGCCGTCCTTACCTGAATTACAGATAACACACACTAATAGAGCCATCACAATTAACACCGGTTACCAGACAGATTCTACACACACCCAAAGTACACGGGACTACATGACGACGTTGTCGCAGCCCCTAAACTGAGGAACCAACCAACCAACCAACCGATCTCGTAAGTCTACTTTATTTTTATCATTTTGGCAAATTGTAAAAAGTGAAACTATTAAATGTTCTTCATTGCCGGCATTTATTTGTTGTTTCATTTGAGGGGCTTGAATGAGGTAGTCATTCAGCCCCATGTACTTGATGTGTGTATAATTTGACTGAAAACCTGTGTTATTGTGATGTATGTTGTAGTGTACGTATTACTAATTCTGGTGAGGATTGGGAATGATGAGGCCGAGATGGTAAGCTAGTAACAATTCCGAAATTTGCCTGGAGTAGGAGTGGGAATCGAACCCTCCTTTACTCAGTTATGCCTCAGAGGAGACAGCGAAGGACGCTAGCTACTGCGCCACGAGGTAGACACGTTGGGATTTGAACCTACAATCTCCGGACATGCAGCAAGTTCCCGTTGCATTCGAGGTGCGAGAATGAACTCAGGATTACGAAGCAGGCTAGTAGAAATGTAGAGTAACACAGTAGAAATCCCGGCGGGAAGAGTTATCGCTAGTTAGATAGGTTTAAAAACTGTACTATTAAAAGGTATGGAATAGAAGGGAAATGATAAAAACAAAGAGGAAAGTGCAACTGAGATAATGCGCTTATAAGCAGCGATAGGCTGCGTTTTATAACGCACACTGCCTCTGATCCTGCTGAAACCATGGAGCTTACGAGCACTCGTATCTCTGTGAACAGCCTCGGGGTTCAAATAGAAATCTCTCCCACAAAAAGCTCTGGGATAAAGGGGATGTTTTCTCGTATAGGGCGCCCAACAGCTGTATCAACTGTGAAACTGGAAAGAATCACGCTATTTGTTTTGTGAAGGAAATATGGATGTATCATTAATTTTGTTTTATGACGCAAAAGCCTACGTTTTTAACAAACATCTGTACTCGTTAGGGAATTCCACTGTTGCAATATTGATTCCTTTTGACAATTATTATTCTATTCTATTCTATCCATTTATTGTGTTGTGTAAATATTTGATTACTTTCCACAAAGAAGGTAAATCCCGTACAGATGCCGCTGTGGTACAAACGCCACATTCACTGTAGCCATAAGTTGCAGCTTGATGGCAGTGTGTAAGCTATTTCGGTATGATGCAAGTTGCACGCATATTACGCGAATTATATTCTACAGTGAGATTCTTTTGCTGAAGCGGTACCGGTGGCCGACTGCCGGGAGCGCGCGCCTTCCTCCAGCCAACCGAGCTCGGGCCGCGGGGTTGCGCGAGGCGGAGGCGAGCTAACCAGGGTCATTTAAGTCCATTAAGTCACTAAACTTTCATCAACGAGGGTGTGTAGTGTCAGCGCAATCATAAGAGGGTAGCATAAACAACAGCTGCAAGATTTAATTAAAGAAGCACAGATGTTGTTTTATTTCTTGGGAATCTGGATGACCTCACGTCACGAGTTAAAGGTTAGAACTTATCTTTTCACAGAAGATACTAAAAATGTTCTCCGTCAGCTGACAGACAGACATCATTAAATTATGTCACTACTCCTGCACCCCTGCCCCACAGGCGTGTTTACTGTAATTGAGGTGCATAGAATCAAAACCCGCCAAATCCATATTTTATGAAAATTGAGATAAGCATTGTTTCTTATAGCTTTGGATGCGCTGAATTCATTAAAACTATTATTTTGTCACAAAACCCGCTACATCCTACTGTAAAACGAAGTCAAAGTTGAGGCTTAGTTGCAATATGCGCCAAGTCCAAAGACAGATTCACCATTTTTGGTTACAAAACTCGCCACATCCACATCAGCCAATAGGAGCACTCAATTCGGCCATCTAACCTTCCATGATGCTTTGCGAAGTGTTTACTCTTTACCTACCAGCATTAGTCAGAGAACGTAAGCCTGCCTGACGTGATCAGAATGGTTTATGTTGTTACACTTTCCGATAATAATAATTTGTTTTGACAAAGTACAAGAAGAACAATAACATTTTGGTCCGGGGTGAAGTTTTCCACAGAACTGACATTTGCGAACATCACGAGACCTGATTTTGATATGACTCACGTACATCCAGAATACATTAACAGAGGGGTTGTCCTTCAGGAACAAGAAGTGAAAGATGTTTCGAGACTGCTTTCGAAGCATTTTGGAGAAAGATGGAGGGAAAATGAAGTGCTGCAGTTTTATTACAATCTGGAAAGTCGTGGCAAACATGAAGGGAATGATGAAGATTGTGAAACTACTATTGAGGTCGAGGTAGAAAGAGACATTTTATAGCTAGAACTTTCAATAAAGAATGTGATTTAATAGTTGAATGACGATTGTTTTGTCTCTAATAACCTGAACCATTTGAATTGAACATGGATTTAAATTGACTTGTTCCCTTATAATTATTATTCAGTATCCTTTCACGAATTGATTGCCGGCAGTGGAGATGGGAACTATTCTTTGCGTAGCCTACTGTTACGCAAGTAGCATATGACTCAGCTCCAGTACCTTCAATAATAATGTTATTTGTTTTGCGTCCCTTTTAACTACACTGGCTTTTAGAGACGTCGGGGTGCCGGAATTTTGCCCCGAAGGGGATCTTTAACGTAAATCTACTGACACGGCTCCATCGCAATTGCGCACCCTCAAATGCCAGCTGACTGCGCCAGGTTTCGAACCTGCAACCTTGGGCTCAGCAAGCGAGAACGTTACCCCTGAGCCACGCAGCCAGACACCCAGTACCTTCAGTCATCGTTTAACTGTTCATCGTAGTTCCGCCCCTTTAAACAACAATAACTAACTAATTGTCCATGGTGCCATGAGCTCCTATGACGCTTATCTGACGCAATGCAGCCTGCACTCTGTCATCGCTTTGTCCTCCGCATCGCCCCGCGGGGCTCATGCTACAATAAACCTAAACGCTGGCACAGCCACGCTCAGCGGCAATCAAATCTTGAATGGGTAATATTAGTTTTAGACTTTTTCTGTTTATTCTTACTAGCCAATAATCTTTGTGCAAATAAACACAAAAATGATACTCACGATTTTTTATTTTATAACCTAAATTTAGCTAACTTTCATTCAAAATATTAATTTCTTAGTAATGCTTACGCAGTTTCTACAATCACTTCGCAACTTCAAATTTATTAGGGCTCTCTGGTATCAAAACCTGCCAAATCCAAATCTTAGTAACAAACCCCGCCAAATCCGAATTATTGCTTTATATTTTTCGAAATAAATTTATAACTATCTCGGGGATCAGTGCCATACTTCGTCACTGTTTTTAAAAAGAATAATAAATTTTTTAGTGAAAGAAGTATTTCCTTTTGGGTATTGGTTCGTTTGTGGCAGTTTTTGCCACTTTGCCAAAAAATTGAAGGAATGGATTTGGAGGGTTTTGATTCTAGGCACCTCAGTTAATCAAAGCACGGACATAAGCCCGTTTGTTGTTTAATTGTGGGTTACATTCAAAGTGTACAGATCAATTACCCGTACTCTAGTGGAGCTGGAGAACAATATACGGCAGCAGATATCCCTCACAACAGAAAGGAATTACAACGTGTAAACGCTAATTTATTTACACTGTCAGCTGAAGGAGAACATTTTCAGCATCTTCTGTGAAAAGGTAAGTTCTTTAGTCATCACTTGCTGGTGAATTTACCATTAATTAATGTACTTTGTCACGGTTTCCACCTGCGCACAATCCGCGGTGAGAGCTCGGTTGGCTGGCGGAAGGCGCGCGCGCCCGGCAGTCGGTTGCCCGTCCCGCTTCAGCAAAAGAATCACCCTGTATAACGGAAGGCGAGTGCATGTTTCCTACTGACAAAGTTTGTCCTTGCGTTCATGTATTGTATTGTTACGAGTGCTGCTTTCGTACGCTCAATGGGAGTACTAACTTACGTTTGAAGTTACATATCTGACTGAGTTTCCTCTGGCTTTGTTGGTGTTGAGTATTCCAAGGAGTGGCAATGTTTTGTATTATGAGTGATTGGAGCGATGTGCTGTAGGAATTGCGATACCGAGTAAAATACTGTTTTCTAGTTTGCGAGACTCTTCAGACAGCGAGGCAGCGTTAATTATTCAGGAACTGTGAGGAAGGCAAGCATTTAGTGGTGAGTGACGGATTATTGCAAATATCTGCGTCTTGTGTACCAGCAGAAGAGGTGCATGTATTTCTAGCCAGGACACGGGATTAATTAGTGGAGGATTGACAAGGGAAAGAGAAAAAGGGCGAGTGCGCTCTATAAGGAAGAAGCTTGAGTAAAGGATGTTAATGGTTTCTGGGTATTTATTGTACGGTGTATGTTTCTAGACCTGCACTAAAACTAATATTGTGTTGTGCTTTAGGCTACCTACTGTAATCCAATTAACAAACGTGCTACTAGGGGTAGCACGTAACAGTATATTACGTTGGTTTCAAACGCTTAAATCAGCCGTTTTTAGTACAGAATAAGTCTTAACCGTCACTGTAGTAGATGGTAAGTTTATTTTCGGTCAAGTTAGCATTGAGGTACAAAACAAGGAGGGCGCGGCGTCTCTACCCGACATTTGGGAGAGTTCCCGCACAGCAACCCTCTAGAGATGCTTCATTGACATCATATTTTAAAAACGTTCTGGAAACATTTATAATATTCAGAAGATACCAGTACCGGTATTCTATTCGAGTATTTTATTACCTCATGATTCTTGTAATACCTAATAAATTAATTATTGTTAGCATCACTGTTACTAAATACAATGATATTATTTTCAGAAATAGAAGTGTATGGTATGCCGACTCAGTACAAAAGTAAGGGCACAGTCAAAAGGGCTCAGTGGGAGAGGACATTTTAATAGAAGTTGTAAAACGGCTTAAAAAAAGAGATCCTATTCAGAAATGCAAAACGGTGCAAAAGAATTCATGCACGAACATTAAAACGAGGAATGGATTCCAGAAATCTGGAAAAAGGCACAATGGATTCACATGTGTCAATATTAATTGGTAGTTATAGTCTAAGTGATGTGATCACATGTGACGAGTTTAACCATCTCAACTAATACCGCAACTAAAGAAGTGTAAATATTGTAAATATTTTCACCCATACTTTCAGACATAACAATTTTGTAGCCTAAGTATAATGGATCTGACGATGATCGCTTGACGATCGAAGAGTATTTATCAATCTCATGTAAATATTTTTCAGGATTAGGGAATAACCCATCTCATTTGAGTACAATCGTGTTGACCGACCGAAAAGCATCAAACTTTCATTCAATTGTTGTTGTTGTTGTTTCATTTAGGGACTTGGACATCGTGGTCATTTTAAATCACCTATAATTGGGAGAGTACGTACAATAAACAAATAAATAAATACATAAATAAAAGAGAAACCAATTATAAAGAGACCCATGCGGATCATTTCCGAGGATGAGAGAAAGATAAGGAGCGAAATAATGAAGAGGTTCTGGGAAGAAAAGAGAAGGAAGGCCAAGAAGCCTTAAGTTCTATTCGGTCCATAGTTGGCCAAATTCGAAAGAAGAAGAAGAAGAAGAAGAAGAAGAAATAAATAAATAAATAAATAAATAAATAAATAAATAAGTTAATTAAATAGTTAATCAATAAATTCATTTAAGTAAATAAATTAATAAATACATGAATACATAAAGCATCATCACTCAGGGTATTATCACACCAGGTATCTAAATGAGCCTTTGTGTACTTATGATCATTTGATCGTACTGCTAGACCAAGAAATGCAAAATCAATAAATAGAACGAATGAAAAGCCTTCTGAATAGTGGGAGACCGAAACGTAATTTTTTAGTTAATTGTCGACTCTAAATTCTACACAATATTATTTTTTGGCCGGGAGTAGAGAGGGGGGTATAAAATAGTTACGAATACGTGATACCCTGAGACTATGGTGGGATGAACAATGATAGAGGGTCCCTGCGGCAATAGTGGTAGGGCCCGTGGGCGTTCTCTACTGCCTGCTTGGCCACCCGATCTTGCACCTTAGCGATCAAAAAACCACAGTAATAAGTATCCAGAATAATACGATTGACCACCTCGTGGTGCAGTGATTAGCGTTCTTGGCTCTCTCCCCTGAGGTTTGAGTTCAATTCCCTGCTCTGGCAAGAAATGTTAATTCTAGTGCGAGGGCTGGAACGGGGTACACTCAGCCTCATGAGGCAAAACTGAGAAGAGGAGGGTTCGATCCCCACGATAGTTCTACTGGAAGTAAATTTTCGTGGTTTCCCTCACTTCTACTCCAGATAAATGCTGGGATGGTTCCTTACTTAATGCCACGGCCGACTCCTTCCCAATCCTATGGCCAATTTACAAATACACACACTAGTACAGGCCAGGGGCGTATATAAGGGAGCCTGGGCCCCTCCCAATACTTTTGTCACATATAATATTTTTTTATGAATTAAAGCAATAAAACCAATATATAGTTATCATGTAGGCCTACTACTGTTACAAAGCGACGTATGGCAACGTTGCAAAGCAAGGCGATGTAAACCGTGTGAAAATCAGTTTGCTCAGATCTTATGTGTAACAACATAACCTCTTATTACTCTCCAGTGCCTTCGCTCTTATGAACCAACCAAAACAGCAACAAGTGCCCTTGAAGCGTGTGACAAAAGTTTTTCCCTAACTTTTATACCCTTATAATCAACTTGTTTGCAAATTTGCCGGTTTCTGTAGCTACATGTACGGAGTTTGAGTTGGTTGAAAACATAAGATGACTCTATTAATAAATAATGAGTAACATAAAATGGTCTTAGTTGTGTTTGGTATTAACCAAACATAAAACACCCCAACAAATTGGTTGAAAAAGTGATGCCAGATCGCCTTAAAACTCATCATTTTGTACCAAATTATATAAAAGTTTCCCGGGGAGAACCCCGTTTTCTTCAGGGCCTATTCCATGCCCCCTAACCCCCGGTTGGGCACCCCCAAAATAAAACTCTATATACACCCCTGAGTACAGCCATCACAATAACACAGGGTTTCACACAAATGCGCAGGGTTATATGACCAAAATGTCGCAGTTACTAAAATAAGAAACAATAACAAATATAAATAAAATGTTTTGCTGAAATATGCAAGTTTGTAGAAACACGTCACTGGTGTTAATGAATTGTGACGGTTTAATTGGTTCTGAAAACATTCTAATTGGCCAGGATCAACTCAATCAGTGGACGATGGAAATGTACTGTTTTGTTGATTTAGTGAGTGAAACCCGGCGAATGCGGTTATTTACCACAAACCAATGTTGTTGGTATGACTGATGTTCAGTTATGAAGTCCAATCATTGTGCGGTGGTGTTATTTTATGTCCGGACCTGTGGTAGCAAACTGATGATTCCACTCTCTAAATATTGTCATTTTTTGAATGTCCATTTATCATTGTGAATATGTGGTATTTGGGTGCGTAAATTATAACTAGAGATCACTAAATTATTACAATGGGTTAGATAAATTGCCATTACCGACAGTGGTAGTTACGCTCGCTAACGCACAGCGCTTGGCCATGGAGCCGAGCTATCTACGGACTTGGTAGATGTGGGTTCGAGCCCCAATGTTGTTCGTCCTTGAAATGGATTTCCGTCAAGAATAAATTAACATATTCCAAATAGGCTAGCATTAATGTTAAAATCCAGCAAATCGTTCTGGGCTATTTTCGTGTGTGTTGCGGAATTTCGTTCAGGTTCACCAAGTCACGCTCATCAGCAGGCTCTTGGTTAGCCTGCCCGGAACACCACGCGGTAGTGGACCATGCTAGATTTTTATAATTTGGCCGTGAATGCCAATATGCCACCATTAATGTTGTCTGATGAATGTGTACAATAAAATATCAAATCTTTTGGAAGATAAATTTCAGTTAAATTGCGTAGTGTGGATTTAATAATAATAATAATAATAATAATAATAATAATAATAATAATAATAATAATAATAATACCGGAGACTGTTCAGCATTTCATTTCAGGCTGGAACGAAAAAAGTCCGCAGAGGCCCATGCTCACCCTCTCTTTGGTCACCAGCCTCCAAGAAGGCGGCTAAAATCAAGGAAAAGTTTTCTGCAAACAACATCCATGCCTACTACAAAACCCGAGGTAGCCAAGATACAGCTATGGCAATCCACCATACCACCAGATTGGATGAAGGCCAAGGAAAGGCTTCCAGCAGGCCACAACAACAACTGGGAAACTTGGCGTCACTCAACAGACTTCGGACTGGTGTTGGGAGATGCAAAGTTAGTTCCTCAAATGGGGATACCTACAGGAATCAGAACTCTGTGAGTGTGGGGAGAGACAGACCATGGTACACCTATGTTCCTGTGAACTGTGCCCGTGCTCTTGCACATCGCAGGAGTTAATGGAAGGTCATGAAAGGGGTGTGACAGTGACCCGTTTCTGGGAGAAGAAAATCAAATTCGAGACATTGATGAATTGTATTATTCCTCTGGAAAATTTTGTATCATCCCTCTTGTGTATGTTGTAGTGCTTCTGACTCGAATAATAAATTTCAGGCTCTCGTTATATCGGAGGGACAGAATATAGGAAGAGACATGTTTTTTTTTTGCCAAGATAGTACATCAAGAACAGACTATACACCTTCAACTGCTGAGCTAAGAGAAAGTGCCATAGTATAAATATGCCCCAGAAATTATACTGGAAAATGACAACTTTACCTTGTACTGGGATCGTAATGTATTGACAGACCAATCAGCAGTGTACAACTGTCCTGACATGGTTCTTGTTGACTCATAGATGTGGCAATCTCAAACAGTGGCAACATGCTAACAAGACATGTAGAAAAGCTGTCAAAATACAGAGCTTTCAGAATTGATAAGGAAGCAATGACACATGGCACAAGTCAGGACAGTTCCTATAATCATCTCCAGCACTGGCGTGATTACGATCAACTTAAAGGATTCTCTCGCAGAGCTGAAGTTCGACCCAGGCCTTTTTAAACTTATGCAGAAAACAGTCATACTTTTGACGTGTCGCATAGTGAGGTTGTTGTTGGGCAATCAAGCCTGAAGGAGTGAGGGAAACGAGTAATGCTACTACAGAATGTAGTCACCGATAGATTCAAGAATTTGCCCCTTATGAGGTACAGTATATCTTTGTTGCTGCTGTTGTTGTTTAAGTCTTCAGTCAATTGACTGGTTTGATGCAGCCCTCCATACCTCCCTGTCCTGAGCTAATCGTTTCATCTCTACATAGCTACCACACCCTACATCCGAGGCAATCTGTTTAACATATTCTAACCTTGGTCTACCCCTACAGTTCTTGTCCTCGACCCTTCCTTCCATAACTAAGCTTGCTATTCCTGGGTGTCTACGTGTCCTACCAACCTATCTCTTCTCTTCATTACCAGTCGCCAGAAACATCTCTCCTCTCCAACTCGTCTTAATACCTCTTCATTTGTAACTATTTCTACCCATCTGATCTTCATCATTCTCCTGTAACACAACATTTCAAACGCTTCAATTCTCCTCTTTTCTGCTGCACCAATAGTCCAAGTTTCACTTCCATAGAGTACCACGCTCCAGACAAAGACTTCCTTATACCTAAATGTCAACAGATTCCTTTTCTGTAGAAATTGTTTCCTTGCCAGAGCCAATCTACTTTTAATATCTTCTTTGCTTCGTCCATCAATGGTTATTTTGCTTCCTAAGTGACAGAAGTCTCCTACTTCCTTTAAATGTAAATGTTTTCTTTCCAGCAAATGGGCTGAGAATTTGTAAGCGCTTGCGCAAAATACACAACAATAATAATAATATTCAGTAAGGTAAGAAATACCTGCAGGAAGTGAGGATAGAGTAACACTGGAGGATATCCAGAAACGTGTCCCGCTCTAGGTGAAATTCCAAAACACCATGGTTTCAAAGGAATGCCAAAAATAAAAATTGGCAAAACATGGACACGGGGCTAATGACCAAGATGTCCCAAGCCCCTAAAAATTATCAACAAACGATCCTAGGAGAATGCATACATACATACTCATTTTCATTTGAGACTGATTTGCCATATAGTGTCCTATCCGCTAGCCTCTATACTAGGCGACAGCGTTGATGGCCCCTGGCCGCGCAGAGAGAGACCGATGATACGAAATACAGCATTGCCTCATACGGGCAGGAGTTGCCGCCGCAACATCAAATATCACGTGCGCTCGGGCAAAGTTTTCGTAGTAGGAGGATTTTCGAGCAGTTAGGATGAAGAAATAAAAATTCTGAATATTTAGAAACAAAAAATAGATTTCTACGCTAACTGGTTCGCGTTTTATGGCCAGTTAACGAACATGATGTTACGAGTAGAAGATGGAATAATCTCCTTGTTCAGCCCCCTTGGCCGGGGTGAGATGCGTATTTATATACCCTGCGGCGTAGCCGTGGTTTTAAATCGCACCACTGCTGCGATGGGGCACTGAAGCGAGTCCGCAGATCGGAGGTTCGAATCCCGTGGCTATCCTGAATTTGGTTTCCCCGCGTTTCCCCACACTCCTTCCAAGCAAATGCTGGAATAGTATCTTAGTTCAAGGCCAGGGGCACCCTGTCCTTAATACAGCTACACTACTACAACTATCACAGAAACTCAAGTTATATCAGACAAGTACACAGGGCTGATGACCAAGATGTCTCAGGCACATAATATGAATATTAACAAGAGAAATCATAACAGTTTATTTATTTCGCTGTGGCACACTGTAGCAAGGATGCCCCCCCCCCTGTGTAGAGGTCATTGAAGTATGAAATGACAAGCATGATAAAGGTGCAATTATGGAATAATATGCCATAGGTGAGCCGGAGTACTGTCCACCGTCCGCTTTGTCCAGAACATATCCCTCATTGAGCTGTCAGGAATCAATTCTGTAGCTGAGGAGTGAGAAGCCGGTGGTGCTTTAAAATGGCAAAACACTGGAAAACATAACATGCTATTTCATTTTATACAATATACATTTACACTAGCGGGTGTCTGACGATAAACCGTCCTCGCTTCCCCCCAACCTACACACAACAAAGGTCAATAAATTAAGTGTTTTTGCAACATCTCTCAGTACAAGGAAGTGAATTGAGAGACAGCGCTGTAAACCAAAAGAAATACAAATAAAATAAACTTGCCATACGTGTCTGGTTGCTCAGAACTGTCAGAATTATCTTTAAATGAAGTCTGTTGAGAAAAGCTCTTACTATTATATACCTTTATGTCGTCTACAGTTAACTGTTGCAGCCCCTAAATAACCAACAACAACTATTAACATTCTAATAGTTATCACGACTATAAAAATTTCCTGCCGTCATTACACTTTACATACTTGAAACCCTCACGTTTTAACATTCTCTGCACAGACCAAGTGCTCCCGTTAAAACCAGTGGCGTCATGCATTAAATGAATGAAATTCTTTGCTGTATGGAACTCGCGTCTATCATAAAACGGCGTAAAACATCCTGGGACTGTTTTCAGTACCATATGATTTTTACCTGGCGCTCTAAAGTACACAATTCCACTAGCCTGTACTGATATCTTCGCTTCACGAACAATTCTCTTCACACTCCGTAGACCTATATCACTACAGGTAAGCCCTGTGGCAACATCGTACAGCGGAGTCCCTGCGTATGATACTCGCTTGAAGGTTCTTACAGCTGTGAACGACTGAGTGCGACTGCCGCTGATTGGCTGAGACGTGACCGCGCTATTGCGCATCCGGGACCCACGGGCCATCAACGCTGTCGCCGAGCTTAATTGGGAACATGCCACTTCGATGATGCCCTATTAGCAGTTAGCACTGTGCCTCCTCTGGTTTCACACCTCTCACTTTGAGATCGTTCATCACTGAATCTGACAATCGACTCCTAGGTCTACATCTGCTTCTCTTACCATATACAGCCGAACTTATTAACCACTTAGGTAATCTCTCCTTCCAGGGGCGTTGTTGCGCAGCAGTCAAGCTATTTGCCTCTCACCAAGATGGAACGGGTTTGATTCCCAGTCAATGCATGTGAGATTTTCGAAGTGAAATGCATGTCCTGTGGTTCGGATTCCAAGTAATAAGGAGATTCCATGGCTCATGAACGCACGATTAAAGGTCACGTAAAACTACAAGTCTCTTTCCTGTCTTTTTTTAATCTCTCCTCCCCCATTCTCATCACATGACCTCACTATCAGAGGTGGCTCATACGAACAGCTTCATCTAGCGTTTTAATTCCTAACGTAGTCTTTATTTCTTCATTAAGATTACCCTCCTGTCATTGCACCCATATATTTGTCCCAGAAATCATTCGTACTACCCTCGTATCAGTTACCTCTAGCATATGTATCAGATATCCAGAATCTACCCAGCTCTCACTTCCATACAGCAAGGTCGGTCTAAATACTGAGCGATGTAGAGCAAGTTTCGTGGCTACACTAACTTCTAAGAAATTACACAGCCAATATACTTGATATAGTCCACCTGCTCCAGTTTAATAATCTACCTCCTACTTTGCATCCTATTTTCTTGTGCTTCTTCTTTTTAAAAATTAATGTCATACTTTTATTTATGTGATGTACATGAACAAGTGCAGTGTTTATTTTGGCCTGGAGTTAAGAGGGCTCTGTTAACCCATCTTCCCTCTGCCATTAACGGCCGAACAATGTATTGTTAATGAGCGTGAAGTGCTGCTCATAAAATTGCAGAGTAGATGATGACGAATTAATGAATGGAGGCACGCAGTGTTCTTGACTTGATGGAAACTACAGCAGTAAAGACGAATGTAGTCTATAAAGTGGAATTGAATAAATTAAGGGAAATAAAGAAGGAAACAGTACTTGGTGTCCCATTGACTCAGCAGAGTTAATAGAATGAGAGGGAACTTGGACAATTTCACTGTAGGACAATGTTTGATGTGCAATACAGTCTACTAACATGCTTTTATATTATGGAGATGCTTTTGAAGTTACGTCTTACGTGCACTGAGGAAGGAAGTGAATGCAGCAGTTTCTCCAACTTGAATCCTTTATGGGATAGTCAACCCCTGGTGTTCGCTTTTGCGAATAGTTTTGTAAGTTTTTGTTTCCCATTCGGTTTGAAACATTTGTTTATTATATCTGCCCCATTTTTTTTTACTTCGCCCGTAATTGCAGTGAGAAAGCGGTCTTATGTATTTATTTTCTTTACATACAACTTTTGTATGAGTTGTATTTATGTGTTCATTTACTCTTGTTGCAATTACTTACCTTTTTGGATGTATGTTGTAGCGCACCTCTCTCTTCCAATATCACGATTGTACTAAACTGAGCTGTTACGTTACCCTGGCTTCGTGCGCTTTGCTATGCGCCGATTGGCTCCTGGCTTCTCCCTCCAGCTTTGGTAACGCCGCCTTCCTATGACGTCATACCAGCTATAAAACAGCTGGCCTTTCGGCCTCCTGTGTCGACTTTTCTGCGCTGGTCACCACTGCTCGCTACGTACCTGATGGGGTTATTGCCCACTCGGGGTACCTCTTGCAGCCGGAGGCTCTTCTCCGCCGTGACCATCTCTCTTCTGGACCTGGCTGCCTGCCTGGACAGTCTAAACTCATCGGCCTTCACTTGGGCCAAATCTTCTACACGGATCTACTCTGCAAGCCTTGATTATAATATAAGGACATAACTTCACCAGCCGAGGGAGTTACTACCAAGAGACTCCTCTTTGCTGGTCTCTTTTTTATAAGGAGAATCTACCATCATCAACTCTGGTTCCGACCCCGGAACCCTGGAGTATGCCTGACTGACCTCGCACCAGCCCCGAGCGGGCGCTCTAAGCTACCGCCAGCTACTGATGTCCTCAAGTAGCCGGCCTACCTTTGGAAGATGTTTAAGGGGATCTGATACATCCCGTATCACACATCAGAAAAGGTGGTAACCCTTTCGCTCCAAACACTCTACCCGGATTCTTTCGGTAATAAGAGTACTTAGTTTTAATTCTACTCTGGGATGAATTTAAATTATTATTTTAGGTTATTTTATTATGCTCTTTTTATCCAGTAATTTGAATTTAATCCTATATAGGGAGTTACAGCTTGCAAGCAATTTACGTTTCCTGGAGAAACGAGTAACTTTTAATTGTTATTGTTTCTTATTGTCAATTTTAAGGCAATTTCTTTGAAAGTATTCATTCCTTGCAATATATTTGCTTTATAATAAATAAATATAATTAAAATCTAAGTTTTAACATTTTAGTCTCTTCCCGCACTTTCCTTTGTTATTACGTCTTGTGCCTGAAACCTCATTCTATCGAAATCCCCTTGATGTACCACATCCAATATGGTACACCTTTCCATGGTGCCGAAACCCGGGAACGAACCGGGGACCTTTACCCTAAGACCACATATTTATATTCAAAAAACTGTGTAATCTAATATATGTTGTGTATTTCAGTTTACCGTGGTAACCGCAGGAGATCTGCCGGGGGATGTAAACAATCCCATCCTACCAGTACAAACAGACTTATTTCCGGAAAGCAGGTCAGCCTGGCGCTCCAAGCAGAAGTGGTGAGTCATTCCAACTTCCAGCCATGCCGATAACGATCGATGATAAATTGTTGAACTCCCGAGCTGCCTACAAGGGCCAGCTTACCCGCTTCCAAAAATATTTAGCTACCCTACCTAAAGATGAACAAAACCTTGTTATTATATCTCAGCGTTTAAAAGCTTATGAACAGGCGTACGAGAAATATGATCTCGTGCAACTTGAAATTGAAATCAAAAGTCCGGAACATCAATTAGATAGGGAGGAAGTTGAGATTAGTTACTTTGAAACACACGCTCAGGCCGTGGCATTAGTTAGAACTTTGACCCTGGCGTTGAAGGTAGAAGAAACTCAAGGAAGAATTAGCGACAATGGGAATAGTGTCAAACCATTGTTACCTAAAATCGAAATTCCGCATTTTTCAGGAAAGGAGGAGATGTGGCAATCATTCTTTGAATTATTTAGTTAATTTGTACATGATAATGCCACACTTCCAGAAATTCTGAAATTCCATTACTTAATATCCACTTTGCAGGGCCCACCCCTTCAACTTATAAGGGAGCTCCCCTTAACAGGAGAAAACTATAACGTTGCAATAGAGCTTCTTAAAGGCCGCTATGGCAACGAAAGATTATGTATACAAAGGCATATTCAGGCCTTATTCACCCTGCCGGCCTTGCGCACTGACAATTTGTCAACACTGCGAGCTTTAAGTGACACGGCCCAGCTACATGTCAGAGCATTGGCACGGTTGAATCAACCGGTCGAGCATTGGGATCTATTCATAGTTCACTTGGTTACTTCTAAGTTTGATCCAGCAAGCTTAAAGGCATGGGAGAGGGAAATTACAAATAACACCTCATATACCTATGATTCACTGCTTACGTTTATAAATAATGGATGTCAGGTTTTGCCAGCCGTAGCCTGTCATACGTCAGGAAGTGCAGATAACAAATCTAATGTTGTCAAGCCAGTTGGTACTAAAATAAACAAATCTGCTGCCTTTACTGTTTTACGTAATTCAACAGATTGTATTCTCTGTAAAGCACCTCACAGGTTATATTCCTGTGTTGCCTTTAAAGCTCTTTCTACCGACGAAAGACGCAAATTAATAGCTCAAAAAGATATTGTTACAACTGTCTGTCAGCTAGGCATATGTTGCCTGATTGTTTATCTAAAAATACTTGTTCCCATTGCAAGGCTCAACATCATACCATGCTTCACAGGTTTGAAAAGCCACGTCAGGCTTTTTCCCTTGGAAGTTCTAAAGATACATCCCCAGGAGCCAATGCGCACTCTTATACACAGAGTTCTAGCTCAATTCGTAATTCCCAGGTGCTACTATCAACCGTGTTATTAAAAGTTCAAGATTCCTCTGGTAGATGGCTTGAAGCACGTGCTTTATTAGATAATGCCGCCACGACTTTATAAGTGAGCATCTTATTAAGAAACCTGGTCTTCCAAATCAACCTACATTAATTCAGGTTACCGGTATTAACAATAGCAATGTTAAATCTTTGCATTTTTTTCGTATTCATATCAAAGATGCTGTTAATTGTAACACAACATTACAGTTGAATTGTCTTGCCATTTGATACTATTGACAGTAATACCCCTAGTACTTCTTTTGAAATTAGAAATTGGCAATTCCCTCATATCATTCAGCTGGCAGATCCAACATTTAATACAAGCGCTCCAGTAGACATACTTCTCAGTGCCCATGTATTTTGGCAATGTCTCCTTAGCTCTAAGGTCAAAATATCACCAGGAGTGTTCGTTCATCATACCAAACTAGGTTGGTTAGTAACGGGTCATGTCCCTCGCAAATCATTTCAAAATTTCTCACAATGTTATTTTGTCAATACAAGTCTTGATTACAACTTAGAAAGATTTTGGAAAATTGAAACTATAGATTCAGTTTCGCCTTCCTCAGTTGAAAATGAAATGTGTGAAAAACTGTTTCGCGAAACAACCAAACGCACTTCAGAGGGTAGATTTGTCGTAACAATGTCCCACGTGGATAATCCACCTATTCTACTTGAAACACACCCTAGGGCTCTTAGAGCACTCTATGCTGTGGAAAGCAAATTTAAATGTGACCCTGTTGTTAAAACTCAATATTCCACATTTATGGAGGAATATGAGGCGCTCGATCACATGGAGGTTGTTACCAAGAAAGATGATGCTTCCTATACCCCATCTGAAGTCATTTACCTCAATCACCATCCTGTTTGGAAGAATGGAATTTTAAAGGAAAACATAAGAGTGGTCTTTAATGGCTCTGCATTGGATGCCAACGGAACTTCTCTGAATGACACTTTATTATCTGGCCCTCCAATTCAATCTGACATCTCTTCTGTTTTGATGAATTTTCGCTTGTTTCCCATCGCAGTGGTATCCGATACCAAACAGATGTATAGACAGATTTTGATTGATCAACAACAGCGCGACCTTCAGAGAATTCTTTGGCGCGACGAGCCTACTAAACCTGTCAAGATTTTTCGACTAAAAACATTAACATATGGACTAAAGCCTTCTGCTTTTTTAGCCATACGTACGTTGAAATTACTTGCTGAACAGGATGTCCCGTTGTATTCTCCTAAGGCTTCTAACAATAATTGAAACTTGGTTGGTCTAAACGTATCACTGGGAGAAACACATGTAATATATCTTCTGCACGTCTAATTTTTAATAGCGCCTATACTTGGCAGTGCGCTCTGTCGGCAAAAAGAGGCCATTTTCAATAACATCGCTGGCATGGGTTCACTAACTGGCCGGTATAGAGCGCAGCTCACATCAAGTAGGTAGTGGATTGCTTCCGCATACCGTAGTTCAACTAGTTGAAGTTAGATATCACTTCTGCAGATCCATTGGAGAACTTTGTTTTAATTAAATATATATTTACCATTGCAGAATGCATAATATAACGCTCAATTGTATAAAGCCTCAGTACTCAAAAACAATAAATATAAAAAAATCAAGGATAACAAAACCATTCTGTTAGGATTAGAACCCCAGTCGGCCGGTTGAGAGACCAACGCTCTAACCACAGACCTAATTATGTCCTCCCAAAACGAATGTTTTCAATCAATTAAGATACAACGTCTTAGCCAATAATGACTTTGACTAAAGGATTTCTTCACTGGAGTATACTTCAAACAAAGTTCATTTCATACAAAGCTCCTATTATTTTTTTATATCTGCAGGCTATATTGCATGCAACATACTCAAATTAGTGAAATATAGTTCAGAACGAGAGATCAGATGCCATCTTGTCTGCAACCGAGACGGCTCAGCTTTTTAAAGCAACTTCTGCACTTTAATATTACAATATACACTTTTAATTTTCCATAGAAAACTGCACGATATGTTATCAATCGATTAAGATAGCCTACAACGACTTAGCAAATAACAATTATGATTTATTACGCTCAGGATTTGGCACTGGAGTTTTACATGTAGTTATTTCAATGAACAACAGAGTTCACTGTTAACAAGGGATTTGCGCTCCCGGGACACACATAGTAGGATAACATGACACATATTACACATCATATGCGACTACTGTAATGCCCGTTGCTCACGGTCAAATTCAAGTTTTATAAAACCTTTGTTAAAATTTCCATAAAATAGGACATGTTCTATTCCGTAAAATTAATTTTGCGAAACGAACCAATCAGGGAAGCTGACATGACGATGATGCTGGCACCACGTGGTGTGAAGATTGTGAAGCTCGCTTGTAAACAAACACTTCGAAAATGACAGGCTCCGGCTATAGACTAACGAAGCTGTTAGTGTTTTACTGGACGAGTACCAGAAATATCCGTGTTTGTATGAGGTTAAAACGCCCATATACCACAATAGAAATACAAGATGGAAGGCAGAAATCTCCTCCATTCTTAGAAAATTCCTATATGAATTCTGATCTTCTAACCTCAACTTATTTTCGACCAAGGACAGCATTACTCTCCCTTCTTCTCTTTTTTTTATCCATTCCCGAGTCCAGCACTTCCTAGCATTTCTTTTCTTCCTTTTTACCACCGTACAGCATATAATTGTAGCTAAAGCAGCAATTTTTGCAATTTTCGCTTTGTTTGTTGGAGCCATACTCTCAAACCAATGTGTGTTGAACAGCTGATTCTTGGTTCAGAAGTTTATCGGTAGATGGCGATCCAGATACATCCACGGATTTTATAAAATAATTTTACCGTGAACAACACAGCTTGCTTTCGTCAAATTTTTATAAAATTAGTTGTACAATAAATTTTAAGAAACATTTTACCGTGAGCAACGGGCATAAGGCTCGTATATATTTTTTTTTAAATCTTTGCAGGGTTCTGCTTGTAATCTAGCCCATGAATGCATACAAAGTTATGAATAGAAATAATAGTACAAGACAACGTCAGTGAGTGGAAGACCTTATGAAACTGGCTACTGAAAGATTACCCACCACATATACTGTATACGTAATTTGCTTTATGGCAAAGTTTGAGCTCAGATATGAAAGAAGATAATTCCTTAGTATAAAAGATAGTAATTATTGTAGAACTCCTCGTGGGAGTAGAATGGAGCAGAAGGAAGAGAGCAGAGGGCGCCTTCCTTGCCTTTTCGCTCAGACTAAATTAAATGATGCTCTGCCCCGCAGCGTCACACCTTGTAAATGGCTTCGTTACGCGTTCCACCGTTCAAAGGTCTCGTTCCTTGTCACCTCGTCCTGTTTCGCCCTTTCAGCAACCACACCATTGTTATTGCCAACTCAGCGAGAAGCAAAGGGATGCATGTGATGCGGCCAAACTTGCGAGAACTCCTCACGTGCGCACCTTGTATAATTACACCCAATAGAAGTTTACAGATATTCACAAACTAATTTACTGTCATCTTAAAACAGGGACGTTCAAGAACATTGCTTGTGTAGTTTGAGATTTAGGTTCGGTTCTTTGACAGTCATTGCTTAGCAGGGTAGGGGGTGACGCGTTACAAGTAGTGATGTGGGCCGGTTAAATACCCAGTGAGAAGGTAAATATAAAATGGGTATTTACCCCGGTATATACCCAGTGGTCATTTAAATACCCACAATGAGGGTATTTTCAGTTTTTTGAGCTTTGTAAAACAGTTTTTGATGTGTTGATGAAGTGTTGGACAAACAAGGACTGAAACACAGGTATTTCATGCCTTAAATTGAAATCAGGAACAATATTGATCCTTCAAAACTATAAGAAAGGGAAAATGGACGTCCAGGTATTTTTGGGTATTTATATGTTTTGGCACTGTAACCTTGTCTTTAAGTGTGTTTTTCCTTAAACTAAAGTAAAATATTTGATAAAACCTTTTGGTTGTTTTGTGTTTTAAATTTTTAATAAATACCAAGATATTGAGAAGGTGGAGTTTTATTACGGTAAAGGAAATGAGCAACAAAGATGTAGGAGGGAAAAAGCTACTTTTGTAGTAATAAGAGTCAGCTATTTGCATATTAATTGAAATGAGTAAGCCAAAACTCAAAAGGTAATAACATTCATTCAATAGAAAGGACATTTGAAAAAGAAAAAAAATGCTTAGTAAAAGTGCTTAAATTTATTTTTCATTCAATTTTAAATATAAAAAATATTATTTTTATAATCATACTCTATCTTTATATATATAATTCTTCGACACGTGTGTATGTGACTGAACTCCTCCTAAACGACTGAACCGATTTTGATGGAATTTGGTATGTACATTAGGGTGGGTCCATGTATGGTTTAGATTCACAATCTGACACGGTAGGTGGAATGAACACAATTTTAGAACCATCATTTACGCACAATTTTAGAACCACAATATACTGTCAAAAACAGTCGTCATGGAAACCACTAGCCTTGGCCTTCGTGAAAGCTGATGTCTTTGGACGGTTTGCCTCTGCACGTTAGAGCCACCTGGTCGCAACCTGTGCAACTACCGCCATTACATACACTCCGCCCGTGGCGAAAAGTTGTGTTTTATACCAAAGGTGGCAGTGATGTCGAATTCTACTGGTTGTCTCTGCACGTTAGAGCGATTCAAAGTCCCGTATGCGTTCATATACCATTCATCCGATTGCCATGAAACTTGGGTGATACGTTGAGTGAGCTCCAGGGAAGGTGTTTGGCTTAGTAAATCCATTTTACAATAGATAGCGCACGAATAGATTCAACAAATGAGCGACGACGCGCGAAGCGTTTCAAAAAGGTCCCGTATGCGTTCAAATACCATTCGTCCGATAGCGATGAAACTTGGGTGAGATGTTGTGTACACTTACGTGAGGGTTTCTAACTTAGTAAATCCATTTTACAATAGGTAGCTCACGAGTAGATTCAACAAATGAGCAACCACGCGCGAACTTTTAATCAAAGTCCCGTATGCGTTCATATACCATTCATCCGATTGCAATGAAACTTGGGTGAGATGTTGTGTACACTTACGTGAGGGTTTCTAACTTAGTAAATCCATTTCACAGGAGGTTTTGCACGAGTAGATTCAACAAATGAGCGACGACGCACGAAGCGTTTCAATAAGGTCCCGTATGCATTCAAATACCATTCGTCCGATTACGATGAAACTTGGGTGAGATGTTGTGTACACCCTACGGAAGGTTTCTGGCTTAATAAATCCATTTTACAATAGGTAGCGCACGAGTAGATTCAACAAATGTGTGACGGCACGCGAATCATTTCCACAAAGTACCATATGCGTCCATATACCATTTATCCGATTGCGATGGAACTTTGGTGAATTGTTGTGTACACTCCAGGAAATGTTTCTGTCTTAGTAAATCCAGTTTTTAATAAGTAGCGCACGAGTAGATTCAACAAATGAGCAACGGCGCGCGAATCGTTTCCAGAATGTCCCGTATGCGGTCATATATCATTCATCCGATTGCGATCAAACCTTGGTGAATCATTGAGTACACGCCAGAGAAGGTTTCAGGCTTAGTAAATCTATTTTACAATAGGTAGCGCATGAGTAGATTGAACAAATGGGTGACGGCACGCGAATCGTTTAAAGAAAATCACTTATGCGTTCATATGTCATTCATCCGATTCCAATGAAACTTTGATGAGTTGTTGTGTACACGCCAGGGAAGGTGTTCAACTTGGTAAATCCATTTTACAATATTCGTAGCGCACGAGTATATGTAACAAATGAGTGACGACACGCGAAGCGTTCCAACAAAATCCTGTATGCGTTCATATACTATTCATCGATTGCGATGAAACTTTGATGAGTTGTTGTGTACACTTACGTGAAGCTTTCTAACTTTGTAAATCAATTTCACAGTTGGTAGAGCACGAGTAGATTCAACAAATGAGTGACTGCGCACGAATCATTTAAACAAAATCCCGTATACGATATATGCCATTTATCCGATTGCGATGAAACTTTGGAGAGTTGTTGTGCACTCTCTCACGAATGTTTCTAGACTAGTTAATTCAATTCTCGATAGGTTAGAGGCAGTTAACTGAAATTGAAAAAATATTGTGTATCCAAAAGCACTTCAAGAAACAAAGTGACAACACTTTATTTGTTTGGCAGGACAACGTCTGCCGGGTCAGCTAGTATATATATAAATATATGTCAGGAAGTTTTTGTAGTATGTGGGCTCTATAAAGGGTGAAGATGTATGCCAGCAAGCATATGGGTTGGCAAATGTGCTCCGCTCATCCAACCCAGAATTCAAACTGACACTGTACTTCCCTCCCATATTCTATTCTTTGTTTGATGCCTACTGTACTTAACCTAACTTTTTCAGTGTAGTGGAGTTGTTATCTCCGGATCTAATTCCCAAATCTAATTCTGTTTTAATTCCCAATTCTAATTAAATTAAATTTGATTAACTATCTAATGTTGTAAAATTTCTAAAAAGTTAATGTAGAATAGTTTGCATACCGGTACCCTTTTTTAAGGTTCAACTTACCATGACACAGGATTTTTGATGAAAAATCTAAAACACCCGGGTATTTACCCAAATTGGGTATTTACCCGAGTATATACCCTGGGTATTTACCCCGATTTATAAATACCAGGAAATTTTACATCACTAGTTACAAATAACAGTTACTTTTTACGGTAACGACGTGACTTTTTAAAATTAGAAACTGTAACGTCAAGTTACTAATTAAAACAATCAATATTTTGTTTTTCAGTCCATCGTCACAATTGTATCCAATTGTACTGAGTATTTTCCTAATCCTGGAAATTATTTTCATGAGATTAATAAATACACTTGGATGACAAGTTTCGATCGTCAACCGATCACCCAGAGGCCCCGGGTCTGTAGTCATATCGGGTGGGGGAATAATAGGGTTCAGTATCGTTTGCGGGAATAACTTACAGTCCATTAGTACCATAGGGAATGCAAGCACAGAAATATCGACCTTCATGACATAACACGTTAGTTGGGCTGCATAAAAGCAATATTTTAAGGGGCGGCTGAATCACCTGGTATATAGATACACGTCTCATGTACTGTAACTCGTTGCTTATTATTATTATTATTATTATTATTATTATTATTATTATTATTAATAATATTATTATATTTGTTCATACCCCTAGGGAGCACGAGGAACAATTAAATAGCACTGGTTGCCGGAGGCATAATTACAGAAACCAGTACCTGTATGTTAGAATTATTGGCCCTGGCTGTTGAGGCACTTGTTCCACTGTGACACGAGGCGGTGAATGGCTGTCTCATAAAATTCCCTGGGCTACGATGTGAACCAGTTCCGCACGTACAGCTGGAGGTCGGCGTCCGAGGTGAATCGTTGGCCCCCCCAGAGCCCTTTTCAGGGGACCAAACATGACGTAATCTCAGGGAGAGAGGTCTGGGATGTATGGAGGGTGGCCGAGAACCTCCCATTTGAATTTCTGCAGGAGTACCGCGACTGTGTTGCAGGCCGAATGGCTGGGCAGCGGTCGCTTGGTCGGCCTTAGCCCGTCATGGGCTGGATAGTGCCAGGGGTTGACTTTTTTGTTGACCGCGACTGTGTTGGCCGTATGAACTCGTGCATTGTCGTGGAGCGACCACGGCGGCTAAGGCGTTCACTGTCACTCGGCGGTCCTGGGTAATGAGTGCATCAACCGTCTGGACGTTGCCATCGGTAATGCAGGGGGGTGCACCAGACCGGGCATCATCGGCTAACGACACCCGTCCTTCCCTGAAGCGCTTGTGCCACGCCTTGACCCTTGCAAGGGACATGCAGTGTTCACCGTACACTTGTGACATTCGGCGATGAATGTCCGTTCTCCCTACTCTTTCCGCTGTCAGAAACCGAACAACACCTCTTTGCTCTTCGGTTGACGCCTCCATGTCACTGTTGGCAATGCAACTGGCAGCTTTGGACGATTGATGCATGCTGCTGCTCGCTTTGTATCGTCACGTGACTTGCACGCGTGTCCTCTAGCGACGGGCTGTGACCTTCCACGCTCTGGTCGGAACCACACCTCGTTACACACGCCACGATTAGCCAATGTAGTCACCGGTTTACGCATTCCAGCCTCATGCTCGTTACTTTTTTGAACGCACCTTATAATACATGATCTTAATTTTAACGGAATGTTTATAAGGCCTAAACTTCATGCATGTAGGGAGCAGTTGTAAAGGAGCTCTTCTCTCTAAGAGTAGCCGTGGAAATAAAATCAATCAATCAATTACTAAGAAAAATTACACGGAAATTGTTGTCCGCCAGTGACAACTGTCACTCATAGTTGGTCGGTCGGTATTTCAGGCCGTTTCCTTTCAAACAAAGTTGTCACTGTTCTTCTGTACTTTATACTCTTTCTAGTTTTGCATCCTTCTTCATCATGATTTGCAGCCGATCATGTATTCTTCTGAGCTTTTATATTTTACTGAACTTTCGAAAAGCGTTTGAATTTTGAAACTGTTCGCTACCATTTCCCGTGCTTACAGGCTCAATCTGAGCACTCGAGAGGAAGACAAACAACCTCCAGGCGTACTCAACCGGGGTGGAAAAAGTTTCAACGACTTGGTCTCTAATATCACTCGTTGATTGGTAACGATCGTGCTTCCGGGAGAAGGTAGTTGAGAAATATGCCGGCAATGAGGAAGCCTTCTCTTCTTCGATTCCGTAACTCGTCCATCCAATTCAAGGGTTTCTAAAGTAGGTGCGATCCAATGTTGTCGGGTTCTTTTGCAGAGATTAGGCAAAGGCCAATCAATATTGCTGTGAAATTTCAGTTTCTTAAGTTATATCACTAGTTCATCAGTGCACGATTATCGGTGGTAAATACTCCACATCTTGATCATTAGATCAAAGATTTGATTCCTGCTTGAGGAAGTAGGATTTTGAAATAACGTTCGTATCACATGTGGTGATAAGATAAAATTTATATGAATTTAACTTCTTGGTTTAGTGCCGAGTTATGAATGATTAATTTCTTGCTATGAAGGTATTCTTAATAGGCCATAAAGTAAACCACGTTGGTTTTCTATGTTGACGGAACCGCATTTACTTACAAATATATAAAATTAAAGTAAATACCAAATTGTATTAAATGTATTTAATCCACCTTAATCAATAATATTATAATTAATATGAGAATTAATTAATTCAATATTACCAGTTTCGGCCACAATTCTTCTGCTGTGTGTAGATCTTATCACATTAAACTAAATGCGAGCAATGTAATACAATTTGATCGGAATATTTTAGAACAAATTAGAAACTAATCTTAACAGCCAAATTTGTTATTTAAATAAGAAGCAATATTTTCTACTGAAGAGGAACTTACTAATGAAAAGACTACCAAAGCTTAAACATTAAATTCTGTTGTTAATGATGTTAAAATTATTGTAATAGGGAAATATCTTAGAAATAAATAAGACATAAAAACAAATTTAATCAGATATTTCACAAATTGTGAAGTTAATTTTAGATTTGTATTGGAAATTGCAGAAAAGCAATGTTTCAAGTGACTATGAGTAAATTTAAAAAATATCAAATTAATGCAAAATGAATCAACAATAACAACAGCAACTGTTTATGCTCAAGAGACCAAATCTAACGTTTTGGGTACACGGCGCAGCAGTAACGTTCTAACCTGCTGTTCTCAAGATTGCAGGATCGAATCCTGGTGTAGTCAGTTGGCATTTGAGGATGCGCAAATGTGAGGAAGCCGCGTTAGTAGATTTAGTCACGTTGAAGATCCCCTTTGGGACAAATTCTGGCAACCAGGCGTCTCTAAAATCTGCAATAGTTAAAAGGGCGTAAAACCAATACCATTATTATTCTTTTCTTTCTTCGTTTAGGCCAGCTATGGACCACGTCATTTCAACTGCTTACGTCTTTGAGCCTTGATCTTAGCCCAGTGTTCACGCATTCGCTGCCTGTGAGACTCCTTTCTTTCTTCAGACCACTTCTTGCCGATTTTTAATTTCGCTTTTTCTTAGAATTGGCGGGTGCTCCAAGCTTTTCCTTCAAAAGTTCACGTTCCATAATGTCTGCGTGGGTGATCCCTACTTCGTGTAAATCCTTGTCTACCTCACAAAACCAGGGGCCCTTGGTCTCTTTGTTAAGAAAATAGGTAAATAACCGATTGGTGATTCTCTCGGGTTTCATACGAGTTAAGTGGCCATAGAAAGATATTCTTCTCTTCCGAATTACTTGAGATAGCCTATCCTTTCTACGTGATGGTACAGCTCATTGTTATGCTGTCTCCTGTACTCATCATCGTCTTTCAACGGCCCTTAGATTTTCGTGAGGATCTTCCTTTCCTTGGCTTCCAATTTCTCAATCAGACCCTTCCTATTCATGGCCAGGCATTCTGCTGCGAACAGCGCCTCAGGTCGGATAACTGTACGATAGTGTCTTAGTTTGGCATTGCGGGACACTGTTCGCTTGTTGTACACTCCTTTCGTTAGCTGGTAGGTCACTTCCTTCTTGTTCATTCTTGATGTGAAGGCTTCGTTCTCTGATATGTTGGGCTCGATCCACTGCCCTAGGTACTTAAACTGTTTTGCCTGATGGATCTTTTCATGTTCAACATTTAATTCTTTGACTGCAGGGCTAATATTAGTTATAAAATCGGTCTTCTCAAAAGAAATTTGTAAGCCTGCCTTTGCCGCTTGTATTCTGAGTTGGTTGACTTGTTTTGCGGCTATGTCTAGGGAATCAGAAAAGATTATTATTATTATTATTATTATTATTATTATTATTATTATTATTATTATCATTATTATTATGGATATTAACCGACAGCGATAGCTGCACTTGGTAACGCGCAGTGCTAGGCCATGAGGTCATGCTACCTGTGGACTCGATAGACGTGGTTTCAAATCGCACCGTCGGCTGTCCCCGAAAAGTTTTTATGTGGTTTCCCCCTTTTTCAACTCCAGGAAAATGCTTGGACGGTACCTTCTAATTGGCCACGGCCGCTTCTATCTATCTCCAAAACCAGTTTCATTCATTTTTTATTAATTTCATCACTCATTAACTCCTGTCAAGAGGGTAGTGTCAGGAAGGGCATACGGCCGCAGAATTAATCGCATTGCATCCCCGAACCCGTTAAGAAAGGGTTGTACATACATTATTATAGATATTCTGAAAGTGCTGCCTACTTACAAATTCAATATAAAGTATCGTTATCGGAAATGGTAATGTGTTGCCTATAATAATGAAACGCCGCTTTATCTGGTGGAACTAATATTGGATACGGTTACTATAAAACATTCATGTATGTTAATGTCTATAGATAGTTCAGTTACATGATACAGATACATGGTGTAGTAATGTCGTTATAGCGGTCCTGGCGTTAAATCTGATAAAATGACCCCTCTTGGCAACACAGCAAGCACCCATTACGGAGGGTCAGAAGTCATGCAGGAGAATCTTAGCCGCCCTCATGGCGCCAGTTTACCGACAATGAATAGCTCCTGGCTTATCTCAACAAGACACAGGCTGTCCGCTAAAAGTACAGTAGTTATCCTACAGAGACTAACAAGTGAGGTAGTAATCCAACGGCTTCGATTAGAGCAGTGGTTCCTAACCAGTAGAAGTCTGCGGGCCCCTCAACCTGAAAAAGACGTTGGAAATTAATGTATCTCAATATTTATCTCAGTTTGACTTTTGTGCACGAATTTATATGGCAATCAGAGGAATTCCTGCAGTTAGGTTGGTTGGTTGGTTAGTTCCTCAGCTTAGGGGCTGCGACAACGTGGTCATGTATCCCCGTGACATTGGGTGTCTGAAGAATCTGCCTGAAAACCGGTGTTAATTGTGATGACTGTATTTGTGTTTGTTATCTGTTTTTAATTCAAGTAAGGACTGCAGACATTGAATTTTTAAGTAGTTCCTACTTTTGCCACCAAACGCCACGGTCAACGACTACTAGTTCAGAACTTGGTTACTAGATGCCACCGCAGTCGGCTCCTGGCGACGAACGTTGGAACCTAAGAACCTTAGTCAAATTTAACCTAAAACTTAGCTTCACACAAGTGTAATTAGTTGAAGGTTCTTTAACATGCCATAAATCTATGACATGGGACCGCCGGCTTTACTGTACTTCCCCTCCGAAGGAAGGCATACTGAGGGATATTTTACGCTCTTAATAGTCCGACGACTTCGGCCGGGTTTGAACCCGCGATCTTGGCCATAGAAGCTCAACATGCTATCAACGACGCCTCCGAAGCTGCCATTCCAGGAGTTACGTTCTTGCTCAGAGATAGATTACCAACTGAAAATATCCAAATACAGGGCAAAAAGCAGAACATTTAAGAGAAATGCCTGACCAGTTCAATCGATAACAAAATGATACATAATATATATTATAGGCTACTAGGCCTATACATAACTTTAAAAAAAGAAATATCTTACTTAATGATCAGTCCTTGCTCTAGTTCCTTTCCTTGAGCAGTATTTTTCAACAGAACCTACTTTTGAAAGAAGACGCGAATTGATTTATTTCCTTAAAGCACTTTTAGAGGCAGATGACCTCGTAGTTCCTGTCCTTAAAACAACAACAACAACAACAACAACAACAACAACTAACTAAATAACCAACTTGAAGCACTTATTTATTAAATTCTTCACACGACATTGGCTATCTTTGAAATTGAACTTCACAAGTAACATTCCTTTCACTGATTCTACCAACAAACGGTTCCTTTCTTTTGTCCATTGAGCTTTTACGAATGAAAACACAAGTTAAGTGGAGGTATTGCCGCCTGGTATGGCAATGAAAAACTGGCAAATGTTAAAAAGTTCAGAAAATGCCTCAATGTTCTGGCACTTATTAAAGAAAACAAACCATTGTTGGTCTAGTGTTGTGCCTTAATCCAAAGTTGAACTCTTACAGTAAGCCTCTACGCTACAGAACTGGTCGAATAATTTTGAATCACCTATTTCTACACCCATTGACTGTAAATATGGAATACATGGTACAATATCCTCAAAGCTGAGGTCCTTAATGTTTTGAAGTCTTAACCATTTGAAACACTTGAATTCCTCCACAGGATGCATTCATTTATCCAAGTATCCAGTGCAGGTTCAACAGAAACAAGATACATTTCCCATAAACACCTTACATTCTTTATCCAAACCATCTTCTGAAAATGTACTTAACATCTATCTGACTATAAGGGGAAAACCTAAATTAGCAATCTTGTGACAAATAATGTCGGACATTTTCGATATATAAGAAATGTCGACCGGATATAACCGGCAAAAGCCGGACGATTGGTAACCCTACCCAAAGCTAACCTAGTCGATTTCTTGGTTTGTTTTTAAACACCAATAAAGTCGAGAATCCCTGCTCCGTGTCCAGAAAGTTTATGTGCCACATTTAAACATAAGTAATGAAAACTATTTCGTATCATATTCTAATAATACTGTAATTATTTTTAAGTTATTTTAATCGATACTGATAAATTCGCACCATTCTCGTTCAACGCACATCCCTTTAGAAATCCCCATTTACTGGCAACTTTTAATATGTGCTGTCGGAACCTCTTGTCCCTCGGACCATGCCTCAGGCTCTCGTGACCGCCTGTGGTCCTTGGATCATTGGTTCGGAACCAGTAGTTAAGAGAAATCAACTACTTTAGTTTCCAAAATTAAACCAACGCCCTTCGTCTTATTTTGCCATGAACTATTTGTGGACTAGGTAAAGGTGAGTTCGAACCTCACCGTTTGACGTCGTTGAAATGATTTTAGACGATTTCTCATTTTCAACTCCAGATAAATGCTGGGATGGTACTTTCTAATAGACCACGACCACTTCCTTCCATCTTCGTGCCCAGTTTCATTCATCTTCATTCATTTCTTATCTAACTAACTCCTCTCGAGATTGGTGTCAGGAAGGGCATCCCGCCATAAGAAAACCACCCGCTACATAGATTTTTATCGCATGTCATCCCCAACCCAGTTGACAACGGGAATTATAAGAGGTAGTCAAATAATAATAATAATAATAATAATAATAATAATAATAATAATAACAAACCATAACTGCAGTGTCTGATCCGTAGCGGGCGGCTGCAAACAGCGTCTGTTCTCCATGTTAGGAGCGGCTGAAGATGAACACGTGGCTGTAGGTTAAAAAGGAACCCACCCATAATATGGAGAAAATACATTTAAAAATTAATGAAAGGCCGCTGCCTGAGGTTCGTCAGGGCATGTCTAGAGCCGGCGATGGACATGACAGCAAGCGAAACGTCGGTCGCAGGGTGCTGATGAGGCGGGCTCCTGTCGCACAAGAAGATACAGCCCAACTACTACAACAAAGCCAACCAACGTCAAGTGCTTTGCCTGCTGAAAGTGCTGTGCCAGTACCACTTCCGGCACTCACCCAAGCAGGCCTGCCAAGAAAGCGCTTAAAATGGTCAATCGTAATGAACGTGACCATAATGCACATTTATTATAAGGTGACTCGCACTGGAACAGAACTAACTGGATATAGGCAGAAATTATTTAAGGAGTTCCATGAACGTGTGACTGAACAGAGAGTGGCGGACCAATACAGGGCGATAGTCCGTAATAATTTAGTGCCAGAAGCAAGACTGAATACAATCAAGCAGGAGGTCAGGAGAGTGTTTGATTGTGATCAAGTAACTAATCTGGAGGGTGAATTAGCACAAGAGCTCCATGAGCAGGAACAACATCAAGAAGAACACAATGAGCCAGTCAGTGGCATACAGCCGGATACACATCATGAAGATGAGTCACATACCAAGATCTTAGCAGATGAAATGATGACGGCAATTGCTCAGTTCAATTGAACAGACGCAATGCATAGACCTGCCTTGCCTCGAGTGAATTCGTCTAGGAAGGTATCAATAATTTTAAATATCATGAATCAAGCTATCCTACCCAAACACTTGATAGATGTGAATGACTTAGAATCTCTTCACACTGTTTTGTACTGTGGAGCCGTCACAGTTATCAGAACTATGGGCATCCAACTGAGAGAAAGGAATAATTCCTGCAGTAAGAAATGTGCTCCTGTTACTCCTAAGTGGGAAAGACGTCTGATAGGCAATATTGACAAATTGCGAACAGATATTGGCCGTTTGACTGAGTTTATCAGAGGAACGCACACAAAACGACTGGTGAGACTCTGTAAGGCAATAATGAGGCGGTCCAAAATCCACACCGGCCGAGATGATCCAAACACAAAAGCCGAACAGTGTTTAGATACACTCAAACAGAAACTTACGTTGGTAGCGAACATACTTTCCAGATACAGAGCCAGTAGGGACCGGAGACAGGACAGCAACTTATTTGTCAAAGGCGAGAAGAAATTCTACAGAGCATTGAGCGAAAACCATGTATCCTCAAATGCTCCTTATCCAACAAGAGAAGAAATTGAAGAGTTTTGGAGCAATCAACTATCCAAAGCCACCAATTTTAACCCAGACTCCCATTGGGTTCAGGAAGTAACAGACATCTCTAAAGAATATAATTCGATGCAATATGATCCAATAACATCAACTGAAATTTCTTCCATCATTAAAGGTCTTCCTAACTGGAAAGCACCCGGTTTAAATCAGATACAGAATTACTGGTATAAGACATTCTGGTGCGTTTACGATATTCTGTCTACTCTGGTGAATGAAGTTGTTGCTCATCCTCAGAAGATGCCAAATTTCCTTACACAAGGTGTAACGCATCTACTTCCGAAAGACCCACAAAATATGCAAGATCTGGAAAATACCGTCCAATTACATGCCTTCCCACGATGTATAAGATAATCACGTCCTGTCTTAGTAGGAGGATATATGCCCACTGTGAACAAAATAACATCCTAGCAACACAAAAAAAGGATGCACGAAAGGGTCCAAAGGGTGTAAAGAAATACTTATCATTGACTCAGTGGTTTCTAACCAGGCCTTTGCCAATAACAGAAATTTATTCACGGCATATATTGACTACAAGAAGGCCTATGTTTCCGTGCCCCTTGATTGGTTGATCCATATTTTATCAGTGTATAAAATTGATCCTCAGATTATATATTTCTTGGAACACGCCATGGCAACGTGGCGTACAGTAATGTGCCTTAGTACTACAAATGGCAGTATTGCAACAAGTATGATCCCAATCCACAAGGGAATATTCCAAGGAGACTCCTTGAGCCCATTATGGTTCTGTCTTGCGATGAATCCACTATCAAACCAACTTAATTCAACAAAATATGGCTTCAGTATCAAGAAGAACTCCATGGAGCTTGCTAAGCTCAACCATCTCTTGTATATGGATGACCTAAAGCTATATGCTGCCACCAGAGAACAGCTAGAGTTTCTGTTGAAGATAGTGGAAACCTTCTCGCAGGATGTGAAAATGGAATTCTGGCTGGAGAAATGTAAAACGCTGAACGTTATGAAAGGCAAGCTGCAGGAAGGAATATATGAAACAGCTCAGGGCCAGCAGATTACAACAATGCTCACTAACGAGACCTACAAGTATCTGGGAATGAAGCAAGCCCGACACATAGAACACTCAGTAGTGAAACAAGATCTGACGAAGGAATTTGTCAGAAGAATAAAGCTTGTTTGTAACACCAGCCTCAACAGTAAAAACTTGGTTAAGGCGATCAACGCTTATGCTGTCCCTATCCTTAGTTACTCGTTTGGGGTCATCAAGTGGAGTAAAACTGACATTGCAAGTCTAGAACAGAAAATTAGAACATCACTGACCAAATCACAAAAACACCATCCCAGGACATCTGTGGAAAGAGTCATGTTACCGAGACATATGGGTGGGAGAGGAATTGTTGATATAAACAACCGAGTAGCTCGACAGATCTATGAGCTAAGAAAATACTTCTGTTCTGTATCGAACCATTCGATACTGCACAAGGCTGTCACAGAAGCAGATGATACAACTCCACTACTCTTAAGTCAGGAAGAGACTCAAAATTAGGTGCGCAGTGATTTGGATAGATTCAATGACTGGTTGTCCAAGCCACTGCACGGAAGACATCCCAATGAAGTCATCCAAACTCACGTCGACAAGCTAGCGTCGAACTTTTGGTTGATTTCTGGGCAGATGTTTCCTGAAACAGAAGGCTTTATGATGGCTATTCAGGACCAGGTTGTCCCCACGAGGAACTACCTAAGGTACATTATCAAGGATGCATCTGTGCAAGATGACCATTGCAGATACGGTTGCCCAACATCGGAGACTGTTCAGCATATTATATCAGGTTGTCGCCATTTTGCAGGGACAGAATATAGGAAGAGACATGATTTTGTTGCCAAGATAGTTCATCAAGAACTGGCTCTACACCTTCAACTGCTGAGCCAAGAGAAAGTGCCGTACTACAAATATGCTCCTGAAAGTGTACTAGAAAATGACAGCTTTACGTTGTACTGGGATCGTACTGTGTTGACAGACCAGTCAGCTGTGCACAACAGACCTGATTTGGTTCTTGTTGACAAATGCATGAAGCACACTGCTTCCATAGACGTGGCAATCCAAAACAGTGGCAACATGCTAAGAAAGCATGTTGAAAAGCTGTCAAAATACACAAGAGCTTTCAGAACTGATAAGGAAGCAATGGCACATGGCACAAGTCAGGACAGTTCCTATTATCATCTCCAGCACTGGCGTGATTCCCAACAACTTAAAGGAATCGCTCACTGAGTTGAAATTAGACCCTGGCCTTTTCAAACTGATGCAGAAAACTGTCATACTATCTACGTGTCGCGTAGCAAGGCTGTTCTTGGGCAATCAGGCCTGAAGGAGTGGGGCAAAAGCGTAAAGCAACTAGCTTACTGAATGCAGTCACCAAGAATTTGCTCCTTATGATATGTACGGTATCTGGGATTGTAAATGTTTTCTTTCCAGCAAATATGCTGAGAATGTGTAAGCGCATGCGCAAAATAAATAATAATAATAATAATTTAATTTAATTTATTTATTAAATACTATTTATGTTACATTATTGTGAAATGTCTCACGAATCTGATGGCAGTACAGATTATCTGTGAGACATATTAATTATTATTTACAACATATATACAGATTATATTTCAATACAAGAGTGCATGCAATTTTTTTAAATGATAATGATAATGATATTGGCGATACAGATAAAATATTAATGTAAAAATTTAAAGACACAAAACGCTACACTATGGTAGTTATATTAATACATTTATGTTATGAGTTAATGTTTAATTAAGTAATATTTTAATGCGACTTATAGCTAGTTGTTTGCTGTTAATATTCGTCAATCCAGGTGGTAGTTCATTAAGTAGTGATGGCATAATATAATTTAGTCTCTGGAAACCATAGCTATTTATACATAAAGGTTTTACATATTTAGTACTTGTTATGGCTCTTGTTTGTATGTTGTGAGAGACCTTATGCCTGAATCTTGGATCATGGTAGTAGAGATTCAGTACAGTAATTTGGAACAACTCTTTAATATTAAAATAAGGGATATCAGTGAGATATTTAAAGAACCTGTTTTGGCTATTTTGAAGATTATTAATTAAAGTTGTGTTTTAATTTCCCCAAGCTGCTATAGCATATCTTATAATAATACTAATACTAATAATAATAATAATAATAATAATAATAATAATAATAATAATAATAATAATAATAATAATAAAAGAAGATGCTCTATATGCATCTGAAACTATTATAATTGATGGCAAATCTCGAATAAAAATGAACGAAAAACAAGAAAGGAAAATCTTAGGACCAAAGTGTGAAAATGAAATTTGGATGAAAACATTGCTTAACATGAAAATTTTCCAGTTAAGGAAAAAATCACAGATACCATAAGAAAACAACGGTTACAGTTTTACGGACACCTACAGTATATAGAATGGATAATAACAGGCTCACAAAGAATATTTTCAACTAAGCCTTATCAATGAAAAATCTAAATAACTGGCTACAAGAAATCAGTAAAGACAAAAATGAAATTGGCTTTCATTAAGAATGCAGTAAAGACAGACCCAAAATTCAGAACTTTAATTCACAAACACAAATTTTCTGAAAAGCCCACCCTACAAAATACAGGGCGGACAGAACAGCATAAAAGGGAACACAGCGAGAGGACGAAGAGACATTGGGAAGGGAAGAAGAAAAAAGTGCTGATAAGTTCAAACGCGCTCCTTAGTAGGGCACAACAAATCAAAATACTACTACTGATAATAATATTAATAATAATTAAGAATTATCTTGAGGAACATCTTAGGCCCAAGGATCATAAATGGAGAAAGGTATCACAGGCCCAAAGATGATTTCTACCTAAAGCAAGAACCTCTAATGGACACAATCATCAAGAGACGCCTCCAGTTCTACGGACACCTTGAGAGAATGAACGAGTCAAGTGTAATCCACAGAACCAGCTCCCGCAAGAAAACAACAACACAGTGGTATCAACAAGTTAAACAAGAACTGCAAACCTTTAACATCTCTGAATCCGTTATACGAGACAGGCAAGCTTTCCGGAAAATGGTAAAAGCAGACCCACAGTTTAAAGTTAAGAAAGGGCAGAGACCAAAGAGGTCAGAAGCAGCTAAACAACTACAAAGACAGGAAATGAAAACTGAACGTGAAACCAATCCCAACTCATCAAGCTGAAAACCATTTTGGTTAACCTAAGTAGTCCATAGTTGGCTCATTCGAAGAAAGAAGAAGAATATTAATAATCTCAAGTGACATGGTATTGGACAGATCTAAATTCAGAGAACTAGTTGACAATCATCAATTTTCAGACCACCCAAACATTGGATCCAACAGAACCTGGATGGAGGAGCGCAGAAAGAACCGTAGAGAGAAGATGAACTGATTTTGCAAGGACAAGAACGCAAGATCGGCTAGTTTCAATCGCACTCCTTAGAGGGTCATAACGATGTTAAAAGAAATAACTATACTTCGTTTTTATTAGTTGACATCTCTCATAACTTTGCTGTTCCGCCCTTTAAAACAACAATAACTAACTCACCAACCACTATATCTCTCGCCCGTAACCTGTAATTTATAGAGGGACACTATAATACAGGAAATGAAGTTAAAAAGAGGCAGGAATTTTATGTCACGGATGTGATGACATCGAGGGATTGGACGAGGGGTTTCTATGAGATGAGGCACTTGTTAACCAGATTCTCAGTGCATGGATTCCACTTCAAAGTGTGTGCAAAGAAAATCTACCATCAACCAGATTGCAGTGTGTGCCCTCTGCGGCAAACCGTGTGACAGATATCACGTAATGAGGTGTGATCAGAGGGAGTTATCTCTGTCACAGTTTTGTACTAGTGATAAGGAATTAATGTACAAGATTATTTCACAGTCATTCTGTGCAAAACCTAGTTAAAGGAATTGTCCTTCCTGCACAACTCAGAGCGTGATGACGGTCACATTGCTTCCCGCATAGGTCGCACACGCATTCCTCACTCGACGAGTGGTACGTGGAGCATAGCTTGGGGTGAAATCCGTACACTTGTCGTTATATGTCTTAATTCGTAGTTGGCTTCTTTCCACTTGTCGGTGGTCGTAGCGTCTGTGCTGTAGAAGTCCAGCCAAATTTCTGTTTCCTTTCAATGATGTTCGAGAAAAAGATAAGTAATGCTTAATTAAATTGCATATTTTGTGCTGTAATAAATTTATTATAGAGGGGGCACTCTGCATTTTACACAAAACACTGAGAGAGAAGATGCTAAATACAGCCTTGGATTAGCTTCAACAGCAATTCTGTCGACGAGAAATATCTACCTTTCAGTCTGAAGCAGTCTCCATGCTGGAGTAAGTTTGGCTGCAGTGCCATCGAAAAGTCGGCCGCTCTGCATCCAGGAAAGTGGCGCCATAGAAGACATTACAGCCACCCGCCGAGACACTTGTTTACGTTAGGGAATCCCACTGATATGAAATACGTGAACAAATGTACCGTAAAGTAAAGAACTTCGTAGCACAAAGATGAAGGATGTCATCCTTATTTAGAACCAGAGCCCTTAAAGTGCAGCAACTTGGAGTTAAGCATTTACGTTCATGAAAATTGATAGACTAACAATTGCTTCAACAGGCTTAACTGCATGGTTATCAGCCTTGAATTTTTGATAGGCCTATATCTTCCTTTGTGGGTTAATGATAAGAGTGTCCACCTTACGTTTCCAAGATCGCGGGTTCGATTCACAGCCTATGAAGTCGGATTTTTCGTAGAGTGGTAAAATTCCGAGGCGAGGTTGCACGATGGAGCAGATGACCACGTAGTTCCGCCCCTTAAAACAACAATAACTAAACCTAAATGGGTTGTACGATGAGACCCACCTCCTCTTTCGAATCATGGTGTATTATCTACGGTCCGCCTCGTTGGGTAGTGGCTGGCGTTCTTGGCCGTTCCCACGGAGGTCCGGGTTCGATTCTCGACTCTGCCAAGAAATTTAATTCTGGTCTGAGGTCTGGAATGGTGTACACTTAACCTCGTGAGGCGAACCTGAGAAGAGGTGGGTTTGATTCCTACCTCAGCCATCTTGGAAGTGGTGTTCCGTAGTTTCCCTCTTCTATTCCAGGCAAATGCCGGGATGGTTCCTAACTAAAGACCACGGCCGGTATACGTATTTCTAAATAGATATCAATATATATAATTATTTCCATATTGAAATTCAAAATCGTGTGATATATCGGTTTTTCGAAAATGTATCTGTTATTTTAATGTGCCTTAACATGTATCGAAGCCGATGACCACCCCCTGCGCACTGCGCCATAGATATCTCACTCCTGAAACCAAAATTTGAGCGTAATTAAAAACTGCATAATGTTTATATTATGATGAGCTAGCTAAATCTAAGCCCTTGAGAGTTAGAGGCGGAACAGCGAGTTCAAACCCGGCCAAAATCATCGGATTTTAAGAACATTAAAATCCTTCATACTGAAATCATAGATTTATGGCATGAAAAAGAACCTACCACTACAATCGGTAGTGTGTAGCTAAATTTGTAGGTTATTTGGTGAGAAACACAATTTCATGTTCCAACCTTCTCCGCTGGGTGACAGTGGCAACTGGTAGCCAGACTTGGAACTACTTAAAATTGTACTTTCATTCGCCTACATTCATTTTATCTCTCATTAACTCCTCTCGTGAGTTTCGCGTCAGGAAGGGCATCTGATCGTATAAACCATCAGCCACGTGGAATTTCATCACATATCATCCCCGACTCTATTGGAAACGGGATTAATAAGGGCTAGACATAGATAGATTTAAAAATCCGTATATTATTATTATTATTATTAATCTTGATTGGTCACATTGGACCACTTGAGTCGTTCCACAATCACTTCTTCTTTGAAGGTAGTACTGCTTGGTTCTTGCACTCTTTCCAGAACTTTTTCATTTTTACAGATCGGGATTTTCTCAACTCATCTGAAATCTCCATAGGCTTTCTATGTGTAATTTCTGCAGAAAATGTGTGAGTTTTAAGAATGGTTGAAAATCCGTATATTGTTACCATCTTTTGTCATTTTGCTGCATGTGTGATGCTACTGTGGTGTCACCTTCAGTTCTGCTCTGTATCACAATTCCGCCACATTCATCCACGTGGCATCAATTATTCCCTTTCATGTCTGCACAGAATATTTAAAATGAAAATGAGAGATCTCAGACCAAGTATTTGGAAATGAGAGAGGAGTTTAGGCGTGTCTGTTTCATCATCGCCTGTTATCTGTCTATTACCTCCAAATTACACCTGTTCTCTTCGGTAATTATTTGTAATTTATTGCAGACAAGATCTCAGAATTACCCAATAGTGACATGGCATGGCATACCTTTTCACGATAACGTTCCGTACAGCCACAAAACAGTGTCACTTTTTCCAATCATCAATCTCATTGAAGTACATTAACGTCATTTATTACTTAGTTTAACGGCTACCGACACGATACGCGCTATTTTATTGCCACCAAGCACGGAACACGTCCTAAATGAATGTGTTGTTACATTTTACTGAAACCTAAGATAGACGTGAAACACGGAAGTATTTGTAGGTGACAGTAAGTTCTTACACAAAAACAAATAGCCTAACCGGATTTGGTTAGGCTGGGCCTTGTTGAATCGTAAGTTACGCTAAGGCTATAATACTTGCATGATTCATACATTCGTCATCTTGAAACTAATTGGATGATGACCTTGTGGTATGGGCGAAAGTCACTTCCCACATTAAGGTATACTGTTGAAACATTTGGTAGAGATCGGATGATTAGTTTCGTCGTAATTTGATTTAAGCTCAGAACATTTGGGTGGGCGCCATTTCGTTTCCGTGATGACAACATGATACTGAGTTTTCCTTTGCAAGTGCTACCTCTGTACCAAAGTTGGTTCGATTTGGTTTCATTGTGTTTGAATTGATAAGGGGTATCTATTCGCACACATATACGGCCGCTTTCTTCAAACTTGTAATTTCGGCAGAAGATGCTTCCCACATGAAGGCATATTGTTGCGAAATTTGGTTAGTTGTAATTTATACATTTTTCTGGCCACCATTTAGTTCCGTTCAAGATTGCGGTGATATAAAACATGGCACTTACTGTCGACCAAAAAATTATGTGTACCCGAGTTTGAAGGTTGTTTGTGAAGTAACCAATAGATCTACATAAAATCCAATACCATCATCATTTCCGTCGTTCTATTTTGCGTTAGTTCATGTAGATTTGAAATTTTTAATTTATATTTTAATATTTTTTTTATCGCAGTTGGAACACAAAAAGTGCCCGTTTTTTAAGCGTGTTTCAACCATGCGTCACATTTAAGAATTATTATCTCACAAACCCGTCATCATATCGAATCAAAATTTTAACACAATATACATTGGAATATTGTATAACTGGTTTATTAATTTCAAAATTTTGTGTGTCCAAGAAACAAAGTTGTTATCATTTTTGTAAGGTAACTTTTTCTCGGCTCAGGGTGGTTGGAAAATGTAGTTCTTGGTTGCGTTGTAATCCTTATACATCAAAAAGGTATGCTGTATGATTTTGAAATACGTAAATTAATTCACTTATTTTATATCGGTTTGTATTTGTACTGGGAATTAAGACATGGTTCGCCAGTTAGCCGCTCCGATGAAAGCTGTACAACGTTGCCAGGATGGGCTCCATCACGCATCATGGCGCGCCTCGCCTCTATCAACATCCAATATTTCAGTTTGATTTCTGTCATTGATTAATAGCCAACATATGGACCACTTTCTATGTCGGTAATTTATATAAACCTGTTGGATTTTGAGCGCATGCGCGAAGGTATCCTTAACCTAATTGGTCACACAACTGTTTCTTGAGCTAAAACTGTGGATCTCGCATATTTTCACATTATTAATTAATTAATTAATTAAGCGTCATTATTTCCATTTTATTCTGAGCAAACTCCAAAAAAATAATTAAAGTTTCATAGAAAGACTAATTAAAGTCACAATGGTTTTGAGTGAGATTCCTTTTGTAGCAGAAGGCTTAAAACCCACATTAAAAAAAGAAAACTCCAAAAATCCCTATAAACACGGGAGTTATCAGGGAAACGGTGAAGGTCAGCACATAACAAGAACCAATTTTGAAAAAACTGATAAAAATAATTATCATTTGAATTTTGAAAATTTTTAACTTTGCTTCTAATAGCAAGGTTTGTGTGTGTTTCCTAGGTTATGTATATCATTGTTGTACAAGATTTGTGGCAGGCACAGTTATAATACTAAAATCGTTATTGTTGTGGCTCCTTGACTACTCTGGCTTTTAGAGACACCAAGGTGCTGGAATTTTGCCCCGAAGGAGATCTTTAACGTGCCAGTAAATCCACTGACTCGGCTCTCGCATTCGCGTACCCTCAAATGCCAGCTGACTGAGCCAGGATATAAATCTTCAACCTTGGGCTCAGCAAGTGAAAACGTTACCGCTGAGCCACGCAGCCAGCACTCGGATGATTAAATCGCCAGTAGTAGAAGCGAGGAAACCACTGAAACCCTTCCAGGATGGCTGAGGTGGGAATCGAACCTCTTCTCAGTTTTGCCTCACGAGGCTGATTGTACTCCTTTCCACCACTTACATAAGAATTAAATTTCTTGGCAGAGTGGGGAATAAAACCCAGATCTACGGGCTACAGCCGCTACACAACGAGGTAGTCTTTGCTACTCACTTTAGGACTCCTTTGCAAACTGTTTGATGTAGTTTCAAAAGTTCGCTGTCCCAGTTTATTAAGTGCATCCAAGTTGTTATCCCTGACTCTGCCAACATGTGTCGCGATATTCGCACACTACTGTGTAGCAGCTTGTCTGCTATATGGCTTAATATCCGGTCCATGACTTCAGAACGACACCTTGTTTCAGAACAATACTCATAGTCATGTAAAACCACCACCATTCACTATCGATATTCGATACAGGCGCTTAACGCCCCTTACCCCGTCACAGACCTCACGTTATGATAAGCCTAATAGTACTTTCATTTCATGAAAATGAAAATCCACAGCCTGCTTCCAGTCTCCGACCGGGTCAGGAATGGAATGAATGAAGCCCCTATCTAGCGGCGAGGATATGAACTGTGCCGGCTGCCGAGGCCTGACGCACTCCTCTGGGGCAATGATTAAATGAATGATAGATGAAATGAAATGGTAGTGGAGAGTGTTGCTGGAATGAAATTTTGACAGGGAAAACCGGAGTACCCGGAGAAAAACCTGTCTGCCTCCGTTCTGTCCAGCACAGATCTCACATGGAGTGACCGGGATTTGAACCACGGACTCAGCGGTGAGAGGCCGGCGTGCTGCCGCCTAAGCCACGGAGGCTCGCACTTTCATTTCATCTCATTCATAAATCACTGTTCCAACTGATAAATGTTTTAAAAGCTTGCCACGGTGGGTGAGTGGTTAACGTGTCGGTCTACTAAACCCAAGCTTGCAGGTTCGCTCCTGGCCGTGGTAAGTGATTTTTGAATGGCGGAAAAAATTACGACACCATGTCATACGATCTTGGCATGTCAAAGAACCCATTTGAATTCAGTAGGCATGTACATAGTGGTAAAATTAATCTCGGGAGTTTCCGCCAACACAAAGTTCTTCATTTCTCCACTAGAAAGCACTATAGTGTTCAAGGAGTTCAGATATCTAACCTCCTTGACTTTCATAGTGCTTCAGGGAACAACGAAATTCGACTTGCAAGCTACCCTCTGGGTGTCAAATAACAAAGCTTGCACCCGGCACCGAGACCATACGATATTATTATTATTATTGCCACGGTGGGTGAGTGGTTATAGTGTCGGACTACCAACCCCAAGATTGCAGGTTCGCCCCTGGCCATGGTAAGTGATCTTTGAAGGCGACAAAAATCACGATACTCATGTCATTCGTTGTTGGCATGTTAAAGAACCCATTTGAATTCAGTAGGCCGTGTTCAATGGCAAAATTAATCTCGGGATTTTCCGCCAACACAAAGTTCCTCCATTCTCTACTTGAAAGCGCTGTAGTGTCAAGGAGTTTAGATATCTAACCTCCTTGAATTTCATAGCGTTCAAAGGAACGACGAAATTTGACATGCAAGCTACCCTCTGGGTGTCAATTAACAAAGCTTGCACCAGGCACCCGAGGCCATACGATATTATTATTATTATTATTATTAATGTTTTTAAATAATCCCCCCTACTGGAGAGACTTTATCGCCTCCATAGCGTAGTGGTCAGCATGGTTTGCTAACGCCCCGGAGGTCCTGGGTTCGATTCCCGTCTCTGCCACGAAATCTGAAAAGTGGTACGAGGACTGGAACGGGGTCTACTCAGCCTCGGGTGGCTCAACTGAGTAGAGGGGGTTCAATTCCCACCTCAGCCATCCTCGAAGGCCACGGCCGCCTCTTTCCCTCTTCCTTGCCTACCCATCCTAATCTTGCCCTCCCTTCCCTTCCCTCATGAGGCCCCTGTTTGCTTTGCAGGTGAGGCCGCCTGGACGAGGTGCTGATCACACCTCCCCCGTTTTATCCACTCTACCAGATGTTCCCAGCTCTAGGACACTGCCCGTAGAGGCGCTAGTGCTGAGTTCCCTCGCTGAGTCCGGGGGAGCTACCAACCTGGAGTGTAAAATCGATTTAAAAAACAAAAAAAGAGAGACTTTTCCCATTCTGTCTGAAATGACTTCCATGGCATTCCTATCCATGCTTTCTCTTATCGACTTGCAGGAATACAATGCCAAATTTCTAACTTAGGACCTGAGGACTACCGTCAATTGTTACTTACCACCATATCACTACCGACAGCAGTGGCTACGCTCGCTAAAGCGCAACGTTAGGTCATGGGGTCAAGCTCTCTGCTGACTCGGTAGACGCGTGGGTTCGAGCCACCCCCCCCCCCCCAATCGGCCGTTTTCCGTGGTTTCCCCGTTTTCCACACCAGGCAAATGCTGGGACGGTACCTTGTGACAGGCCACGGCCGCTCTTCCATATCCTTGCCCAGTTTCATTCACCCACGGGCGTCGACCAGAAACACCTGCACATGGTCCCTTAGGAGGCTGCATGAAAAAACAAGTAGTTCCGTGAAGAACTAAAGCCTATTTTCATATATCCTACTTATGTTAATTGCCACTATCAACATACAAAATTTCAGTTTTATTGCTGTAATAGATTCGTAGATATTGAGAACCGACTAAATATTTCGGATGGTCGCCATGTTGGATTTTATATATGTAGGTCTTAGAGTTATGTACTATTACATGAAGATTGTTGTGTACGTGTAGTATTCAAACTTCAATCGCATGATCAGGACACAAGAAGTAAAAACGAGATTTTAAAATTTCGCACAGCTGCCATCATGTGGTTATGAAAACAATTGAAATAAATTAGATGCCAGTGGATTAACATTTGTATTAGGATTTACTGTACTAATTTTCACTGCATTCGGATGGTTAAATTGCGAGAAACGTCCATTTAATATTTATAATTCGCGTCGCCGCCAAGTTGGATTTGTGATCAACAGGTTATTGAAAGTCCTATATGTGAACTTATGTTCATAGCCCCTATGAACATTAAAAAATTCAGTTTGATTACCGTAATAGATTCGTAGATATTGAGAACCATCTATTTCGGATGGTCGCCATGTTGGATTGTTATATGTATGGGGCATAGAGGCATGCACCGTTGAAGGAAAATTATTGCGTAGGTTCATTATTCAAACTTTCACTTCGATCGCATGATTACGACAGAATATATAAAAACTTAATTTTAAAATTTCGAACAGCCGCCATATTGAGGTTATGTAAACAATTGAACTAAATTAGATACCAGTGCATTACAATTTGTATAAACATTTGCTGTACCTGTACCAAGTTTCATTGCGTTTGGATCATTAAATCGCGAGAAAAGTCTATTTAAAACTTTCAACTTCGCTTGGCCGCAATATTCGTTTTGTAGTTAACCGGTATTTGAAAGTCTCGTAGATGAACTTCCAATAGTGCCTTTTATCTCCATACAAAATTTCAAGGTGATACCGGTAATAGTTTCGGAGATATAGAATGCCGGTGAAATATTTCGCACAGCCGCCATCATTAGGTTATGTAAACAATTCATCGAAGTTAGATGTCGGTGCATTACAATATGTATAAACATATAGGCTACTGTACCAAGTTTCATTGCGTTTGGTTGGTTAAATCGCGAGAAACGTCTATTTAAATGTCGTAACTTCGCTTGGCCGCCATGTTGGTTTTGTAGTTACCAGGTTTTCAAAAGTTACGTAGGTGAACTTCTATTAGTTCCCTTTATCACCGTACAATATTACCGGGTGATATCAGTAATAGTTTCATTTATATTGAACGCTGGTGAAATATTTTGCACAGCAGCCATGTTGGATTGGTGAGACGACACAAAATTTGAAGGGCACGGTCGGGGTCGTCCGGAATATTGCTGTGAACTTACCGAGTGTTCGCATCTACGAATGATTAACTGGTTATTTTTTGTAGATTTTTGTTATGGCAAAAGTCAGACTAGTATTTGATTTCATAACCTCATTTTTCGTCACCACGTGTTAGTGACAAATATACTTAATTTCACTTTCTTGTTTAATTCAATTATATTTAAAATTATTTTCATACCCACCTGTTGTGTTACAATATATTTCTCGCCTTTAAGACATTTTTCCAAGTGTTAATTAGGTCACCTTTCTGATACCGCGTGGTATGATGGACTGTCCAGCAGACTTCAGTTGGTTCACGCTCATTGGCGGTCTCCTTGACATGGCGGCTCTCAGCCAATCAGCACGCTTCTTCCCGGCCACATGCTTGGGACACGCCAATGGCCGGACATCGAATATTCTGGTCTCTTGTGCTGCCTGCTATTTAAGCTGCAGTCCGACACATCTTCTGTGTGATTTCTCCGTTGGTATTGCACCAACCACCCGTCTTGAACACCGGACGCTAAACTTCATGATTGTAAAATTTCGCATCGTAATTCTGCATCAAGAAGTGTTAACTTTAACCTTCGCCATGTCAACCAGACATGTTTAACATCATCCAACTTGGATTGAACTTTAACGTGTTCCTGCAACACAAACTCAATTATACATCTTCGTGTACTTCGGAAATCTACTCCGACTCAAGTGAATATTGTCACTTCATCTTTCTAATAGCTAAGGTCTACCTTATTATTCTGCGAGTGCTTCAGCTCCGTCAAATACTTTGTGAAATAAACACAACTGGAAATGAACTTTCTCAAGTGTTCTACGCACGTGTGGAATGTTAACCACACCCTTTCAAGTTAAGTGCGTTTGTGCACGCAATCTCGAACTAGACATAACCTATGTCTTCTTTGTGCTACGCCAATATGGATTGTCGCCATCATTTTACAAAGTTAAGTAAGAAGATGTATCATGTATTTAATATTTTGTTATGCTTATTCTAAAGCAGACCTGTATCTGCCATTGCGCTGTTCTTATACACTACGCATTACGCTGTTCTTTGTGTTTTCATGTTAGTCTCATACAAGCATGGTTTAGAAGATTCCTCAATTTTGATATCTGTGTGATCTGCTCTCCATTCCCCACTGGGCGGAATAACATACCAGCTTACTTTAGAAATTTTTATGTTTTTTGTGAGAACAATCTCAGTATTGCTTATGCAAAACTGTAATTTTCCCTGCACTTTGCCTGTGCACCTTCTCTCTCGTGGTTCACTTTCAGGTTATAGGCTAATTGCCCACCTGTTTCTGCCATTTCACCTTCGCAGTAAATCTTGTATTCAGTTCACATATTCTGTTTCTGCCATTACATTATTTCATTTGTAAGTTATTCTGTTGCATCTTGGCAACTGCTCCAATATTACAATTCTTATAGGGTACTGCAGGACTGATCCCCTGACAGCTACTGGCCCCCTTAATAGGTCATGTCTTTTTGGATAACTTCTCTAGTTTCCCCTTTTTTCTTTCCCGGTATGACAGGATTTGCTCCCCGTCAGCCAAACCAAAGCCGCGTCATTAATTCTCTTTTTTGCAAAGGCAACTTAATTCTTGTTGTAAGGCATTCTCAAAATTTGTAACTTTAATTTAGTTATGTTTAAGGCATTAACCTTGTGTATTGCTAGACGCAACCCTGTAAGGAAAATTATAAACTTGTTTGTGATTTTGAATTATATATTTATGTTAAAGCTACTTGCTCTCTCTCTCTCTTTCTTTGTTTTTGTCTTTACTCTTATCATGTTCCATCCCACATACTTTAAAGCTCAAAATTTACCAATTCTGAACTCACACAGAATTCTCTCTGAAAATGGAGACCTTTAATTGGTTGATCCAAGGGTGTTACCATTACACCATATCTTGTGGTGCTAGAGACCCTTGGAACTAGTTTCACGTTATTTAAAATTAAATCATCTTGGAGAGCACGTTGCTTCATAGTACTACCTTGTCTAATACTGTGTCTGACTTTTCGCAGCTATTACGGAGTCCATCAAGGTGGAAAAGATGCAGGACCCTGGCGAGGCGCCGCAGCCTTCTCCTGTCAAGCCTGACATGTCCTTCCCGCCAGCAAGTTCTCGAGAGGTTGGGGTAAGTGCTTCAGTCTCTATCATGTCCACTACCGACAAGCTATTGGGCACTCGTGCCATACTCAAAAAGCAACTGTCTAGGTTTCGCTCTATCTTAACCGACAAAAGTTTAGATGGTCATTCATTGAGCATTTTGGTCGAACGATTCAAATTGTACCAAAATGACTTCAAATCATATTCCTCTTTACAAACAGATCTTGAGCTCCTCAACTCACGAGTAGGATCGAGCTGAGGTGGAGGAAAGTTATTTTTAAGGCTTTGCTGAAGCCGAGGATTTAATCAAAACATTAACTATAAAGCATAGGGAACAAATTGTCACTCCCTCTAAACCAATCTTACCCAGGATTTCCTTGCCAAACTTTTCTGGCAATGAGAAGGAATGGGATTACTTCGAGTAACTATACGTTTCATTAGTGCATAATGATTCTGCCATACCTGAGATTCAGAAGTTTCATTATTTGAAATCTACATTGCAAGGCCCCCCGCTTAAGCTGGTAGAGGCACTTCCTCTCACATCAGATAATTATTCTGTTGCTTTCAATTTGCTGCAACAACGTTTTGGTAACCCCAAGCTTCGCATCCGCAGGCATATTACTGCTCTATTTAACCTCCTTTCCTGTCGCCCAGACAATCTTTTTTCTATACGTCAGTTAGGTGATACTGCCGAGCTTCATGTTCGAGCTCTCGAGCACTTAAAGCAACCAGTCCAGCATTGGGACTTGTTTCGGATATATCTCACTACTTCCAAGTTCGATTCTCAAACTTTAAAGGCATGGGAATCAGAGTTAATAGATCAGCCTGATCCCACATTTCAAACTTTAGTCACGTTTATCAAAAACCGTTGTCAAATCCTTTCAGCCGTTGCTCAACAAGCCGAGCTACCTAGCTCGAGCAAAGGTACGATCACTAAGACTTCTTCTAATAAGAAATCTGTCCTCTCTCAGGTACTTACAGTTCAGAGTACTGCACAAACCTGCTTTCTCTGCAACAATTTGCATCCGCTATACACTTGTTCTGTGTTCAAAGCCATGACTGTCGATGAACGTAGGACAGCTGTTGCCGAGCACAAATTCTGTTATAATTGTTTGTCGACCAAACATGCAGTTTCAAACTGTTCGTCTATAGGTGTCTGCACCCATTGAAAACTGCGCCACCATTCTTCGTTACACCGGTTTGAAAAACCCAAACTTAAGCATCCCCAAAATAAGCCTTTGGAAAGCGTTGTTTCTATGACTTCTCAATCCAACGTGGCATCCAGTAGTAAGTCGTACCATACTTCTGGCACTCATGCTGACTATAGCGCTCTGTCGTATAGTCAGGCTGCTAATTCTTGGCGAAGTACTCAGGTTTTGTTATCCACGGTGAGACTTCAGGTCCAAAACTCTAAGGGCAAATGGCATTCTGTCCGAGCTCTTCTCGACAATGCTGCCATGCACGATTTCATAACCTCTTCTTTGGTTAAGAAACTAAACTTAACGCCTAATACTACTTCGATAGAAATATCTGGTATCAATAACAGTAAGTCTACTTCCTTACAGTTCGTAAAGCTCAATATTAAGGATCCGGTGCAATCTGGCACTAACCTTAGTTTAAATTGTTTGTCAATCCCTGTTATTGGAGCCCCGACCCCTAGTCATTCATTTTCTATTGATACTTGGCATTTCCCCTCTGATCTGAAAATAACTGATCTCTACTTTCATCAAAGTGCTCCAGTTGACATTTTGCTAGGTGCTAATGTCTTTTGGCAAAATTTGCCTCCCTCTAGAATTAATATAACTTCTAGCATCTACGCCCACCATACCAGGTTCGGTTGGTTGGTCACGGGTCATATCCCTCTTGCCACTGTGCAGTCTTCATCTTTATGTCACTTAACTCACGTTGAGTTGGACAAAAATTTGGAAAAGTTTTGGAAAATTGAGTCTATCGATCCCCCCTCCCTCCTTCTTCTTCCACTGAAGATGACTTTTGCGAACAGCTTTATCTCTCCACTACCACTCGCAACCCAGATGGTAGATTTGTGGTTACTATGCCTCGTATTTCTTCTCCCCCAGTTTTAAAGGATTCACATCCTCGCCCTCTTAAGGCTTTGTTTGCTGTGGAAAATCAGTTGAAACAAGATTCTTCAGCCAAAGCTCAATACATTGACTTTATGGAAGACTACGAAGCCTCTTGTCACATGGAAGTCCTTTATAAACAAAACATCTCTGAAGATAGTGTTTATTTGAATCATCACCCTGTTTGGATGAACCCTTCCACAAGGGAAAACATTCGAGTCGTTGTCAATGGTTCCGCTCCAGATTCTAATGGTATTTCATTGAACGATACCTTACTTACCGGTCCCGCCTTTCAGTCTGATCTTTCTTCCGTTCTGTTAAACTTTCGCTTGCTCCCTGTTGTCGTGATCGCCGATATTAAACAAATGTATAGGCAAATTTTGATCAACTCTGAACAGCAAAATCGGCAACAAATTCTTTGGCGTGATAGCCCCGCCAAACCCATTAAGATCTTCAAATTAAAAACTGTCACATATGGTTTAAAACCATCTGCCTTCTTGGCCATCCGCACTTTAAAACATCTCGCCGACCAAGACTCTAACCTCTTTTCCATTAATACCTCAAATCTCCTCAAAAAATCTTTTTATGTGGATGATTTTCTTCATTCCTTTAGCTCCCCTTCTGAAGCACTTGAGCACTCACTTGATCTCCAAGCGTTGCTTCATGGAGGAGGTTTCTTACTTCACAAATAGAATTCTAATTCTCAAGAAGTACTATCTAAGCTCTTATCCAAAGGAAACACTGATACACCAGTCGAGCTCTTACATACCGCTGATTCCACTAAAGTTTTAGGACTTCACTGGTATTCCGTATCAGATTCTTTCTTCTATCAAGTCAGCTTGTCTCCTATTCTTCCTCAAACTAAGCGACAAGTTGTTTCAGAGATCGCCAAAATCTACGACCCCCTTCAATTTCTAACTCCGATTAAAGTCAACGCTAAGATGTTTATGCAGGAATTATGGTCTCTCAAAACGGATTGGGATGATCCTATCCCTCCTTCTCTTTTGGAAAGATGGATTTCCTTCCGCACTCATCTTCTTGATCTGTCTGTCATAGACAACCCTAGGGTTCTTATCCCTACTTCATTTTCTGCCAATCTAGAGCTGCATCTGTTTGCCGATAGCTCTGTGAAAGCTTATGGATGTTGCGCTTATGTGGTCAGTCGTAACACTCCTTCTTCATTCTATAATTTAATTTGTACCAAGTCAAAGGTAGCTCCTTTGAAAACAGTATCATTGCCTCGCTTAGAGTTATGCGTTGCCCTGCTCGCAGCCGAATTATCTCAAAAGCTTGTCTCCAATCTCAACTGTCATTTCAGTCATATCTACTACTGGACTGACCCCGCCATCGCTTTAGGTTGGATCTCTAAACCCCCCACGCATTGGCAATCTTTTGTCGCCAATAGGGTGGAAAAAATCCAACTCTAACCGCATCTTCTCAATGGAAACATGTCTCGGGTATGGAAAACCAAGCAGACATAATTTCTCGTGGATGCCTTCCACACCAGCTAGTCAAATCTAGTCTTTTCTGGCATGGTCCAACTTGGTTGTTGCAAGAACCCTCCTTTTGGACAGCCCTATTTTCTTCTGCTTTAACGAATGTTCCTGAAACTCGTAAAGTCGCCTCTTCTCTTGTAACCACGGTTACCACTTCATTGCTTGAAATATATTCCTCTTTTCAAAAGCTAGTTCGTGTTGTTGCCTACTTGCTTCATTGGAAATATGTTGTGTTCAAAAAACCATTGTTTCCTCAAGCATTTCTTTCAGCTGTTGAATTACAGTCTGCTACTACCACAATCTTACTGCTCACGCAGCAAGAAATTTTTTCTGATGATATTAATTCTCTATCTAAGGGTCTACCCCTTAAAAAGCGGAATAGATTATTCGCTCTATGCACCTTTCTTGATGATAACGGATTGTTAAGAGTAGGTGGTAGGTTATCTTTTTCTGATTATCCTGAAGATAAGAAACACCCCATCATTCTTCCTTCAAAGCATCACGTTACTAAGTTGATCTTACGACAATTTCACTATCAGCACTTACATTTTGGTACATGCACTCTCTTGTGTTTACTTCGTGAGCATTACTGGTCCATCAATGGTTTGCAAGAAGCCATCTCCGTTGTTAGAAAGTGTATTCTTTGCTTTAAGGCCAAACCTAAGTTTACTCAGCAACTTATGGCTGACCTTCATTCGTTCCGTTCCGCTCCCAGCAGACCATTTCTTCTAACGGGTATTGATTACGCTGGTCCGTTCCTATATCAAACCAATAGTCTAATAGCTAAACGCAAAATTCTTGCCAAGCTTTACATAGCACTATTTGTCTGCATGGTTACTGGTGCTATTCATCTCGAATTGGTCACCAATGCATCCACTTCATACTTTCTTTCTGCTTTTTCTCGCTTTGTTGCTAGAAGAGGAATTCCTGTGAGGTTTTCTCTGATAACGCCAGAAACTTTCTTGGTGCTTCTCAACAATGGAAAAAGGCACTCTGCTCTCGTTCTGCCAACGAGCAACTTTCTAACTACGCTCATGTAAAAGGCTATAAATGGCATTTCATCCCCCCATACGCTCCTCATCATGGAGGGAGATGGGAAGCTTGTGTCAAATTAACTAAAGCCCATCTCAAAGGAACTATAAGAAATTCTATCCTGTCGTTTGAAGAATTTAATTCTTTCATCATTCTTATCTAAGGCACTGTCAACTCCCGTCTCTTTTCTCCTGTGTCTAACGACTCCTCCGATCTGCTTCCTTTAACCCTGGGTCATTTCTTAATAGGTAGCTCCTTAAATGCTCCGCCACCTCTCATCGACCGCAAGCTCGATATTTCTTTGCCCATTCTCTGGAAAAGAGTCGAAGCTCTTAGGGATAGATTTTGGAAACGGTGGAGGCAGGAGTATTTGAACTTACTTCAGAAGAGAGGGAAGTGGCAGCTCGCTCAACCAAGCCTCAAAGAGGGAGATTTGATTCTCCTTAGAGAATCCAGTCCTCCACTTGTTTGGCACACCGGAAGAGTAGTTAGGTGCTACACCGGTCGTGACAACAGAGTTAGGGTGGTGAAATTAATCACTCCATTTTGGACAGTGTGTTCGTCCAATTTTTCTGTTGCTCCTTTACCACTCTAGTCCTGTTTGTTGTGCTTTCTTTCTTGTTTTTCCTTGTTGCCCCTCTGGCAGTATGTTCGCATTTGCAAATGATTAACTGGTTAATTTTTGTAGATTTTTGTTATTGCAAAAGTCAGACTAGTATTTGGTTTCATAACCTCATTTTTCGTCACCACGTGTTAGTGACAAATATACTTAATTTCACTTTCTTGTTTGATTCAATTATATTTAAAATTATTTTCATACCCACCTGTTGTGCTACAATATATTTCTCGCCTTTAAGACATTTTTCCAAGTGTTAATTAGGTCACCTTTCTGATACCGCGTGGTATGATGGATTGTCCAGCAGACTTCAGTTGGTTCACGCTCATTGGCGGTCTCCTTGACATGGCGGCTCTCAGCCAATCAGCACGCTTCTAACCGGCCACATGTTTGGGACACGCCAATGGCCGGACATCGAATATTCTGGTCTCTTGTGCTGACTGCTATTTAAGCTGCAGTCCAACACATCTTCTGTGTAATTTCTCCGTTGGTATTGCACCAACCACCCGTCTTGAGCACCGGACGCTAAACTTCATGATTGTAAAATTTCGCATCGTAATTCTGCATCAAGAAGTGTTAACTTTAACCTTCGCCATGTCAACCATACATGTTTAACATCATCCAACTTGGATTGAACTTTAACGTGTTCCTGCAACACAAACTCAATTATACATCTTCGTGTACTTCGGAAATCTACTCCGACTCAAGTGAATATTGTCACTTCATCTTTCTAATAGCTAAGGTCTACCTTATTATTCTGCGAGTGCTTCAGCTCCGTCAAATACTTTGTGAAAGAAACACAACTGGAAATGAACTTTCTCAAGTGTTCTACGCACGTGTGGAATGTTAACCACACCCTTTCAAGTTAAGTGCGTTTGTGCACGCAATCTCGAACTAGACATAACCTATGTCTTCTTTGTGCTACGCCAGTATGGATTGTCGCCATCATTTTACAAAGTTAAGTAAGAAGATGTATCATGTATTTAATATTTTGTTATGCTAATTCTAAAGCAGACCTGTATCTGCCATTGCGCTGTTCTTATACACTACGCATTACGCTGTTCTTTCTGTTTTAATGTTAGTCTCATACAAGCATGGTTTAGAAGATTCCTCAATTATGATATCTGTGTGATCTTCTCTCCATTCCTCACCGGGCGGAATAGCATACCAGCTTACTTTAGACATTTTATGTTTTTGTGAGAACAATCTCAGTATTGCTTATGCATAACTGTAATTTTCACTGCACTTTGCCTGTGCACCTTCTCTCTCATGGTTCACTTTCAGGTTATAGGCTAATTGCCCACCTGTTTCTGCCATTTCACCTTCGCAGTAAATCTTGTATTCAGTTCACATATTCAGTTTCTGCCATTACATTATTTCATTTGTAAGTTATTCTGTTGCATCTTGGCAACTGCTCCAATATTACAATTCTTATAGGGTACTGCAGGACTGATCCCCTGACAGCTAGTGGCCCCCTTAATAGGTCATGTCTTTTTGGATAACTTCTCTAGTTTCCCCTTTTTTTCTTCCCCGGTATGACAGGATTTGCTCCCTGTCAGCCAAACCAAAGCCGCGTCATTAATTCTCTTTTTTTTTTGCTAAGGCAACTTAATTCTTGTTGTAAGGCATTCTCAAAATTTGTAACTTTAATTTAGTTATGTTTAAGGCATTAACCTTGTGTATTGCTAGACGCAACCTTGTAAGGAAAATTATAAACTTGTTTGTGATTTTGAATATATATTTATGTTAAAGCTACTTGCTCTCTCTCTCTCTTTCTTTGTTTTTGTCTTTACTCTTATCATGTTCCATCCCACATACTTTAAAGCTCAAAATTTACCAATTCTGAACTCACTCAGAATTCTCTCTGAAAATGGAGACCTTTAATTGGTTGATCCAATGGTGTTACCATTACACCAACGAATTTCATTGAAATCGCTCCAGCCGTTTATATTTTATTAGGGACACACACACACACACACACGAATTACACACATACGCACACACACACACAGACAGACACACGGACAAAAGGTGATCTCATAAGCCCATATTTTCATAAACGGAAATGGGCTAAAAAGAGGTATTAAGACGAGTAGGAGAGGAGAGATGTTTCTGGCGACTGCTGTAAGAGATGAGACATACTACAGTAAGACACTCAGGAATACCAAACTTAGTTATGGAAGGAAAGATTGAGGACAATAACTTTAGGGGTTGACTAAGGTTATAATATGTTAAACAGATTACAGAGATGTGAACGCCAGTTTTCCAACATTTCATTTTTACTATTCTTATGAATTAATGCAATAAAAATGTTTGCAAGGTGGTGAAATTATTTCAAACGTTTAATTAATAGTCTTCATTACATTTTCTTTTATGAAACTGTCTAAAATGATGTTTTTATAATTTTCATTAGAATAGTAGCCTTGCTAATGCTGAATGTCACACGACTCATTTTGCTTACTTTATTCTACTGTAGTATTTGTATGAAATTAGAGCAAAGGAATTTGAAGTCCTTTATTAGTGATGGTCCAAACTTTAACTATTCAAATATTCGTGGGCAATGGGTTAAAGTTACCTGATTTAGATGGCACATTCCAAAGGAAATGAAAAAAGAAGGGAAAAAGATGGAGCTAGCTCAGGTATCCCTCAGAATCTACAATTTTGAAAATTGCCAAACGCAAAATCTATAGGGAAATGTTTTAAGTCCATAGGAGAGAAAGCATCAATAAGTAGGGTAATAAAAGTGAACTAAAAAGATTTTGAATACATTTATGTGACTGATTCTTTATTTAAGTCTAATAATTTGCACACTTCTGGAGCCTCCGTCGCTTAGGCGGCAGCACGCCAGCCTCTCACCGCTGGGTCCGTGGTTCAAATCCCGGTCACTCCATGTGGGATCTGTGCTGGACAAAATGGAGGCAGACAGGGTTTCCTCCGGGTACTCCGGTTTTCCCTTTGAACATTTCATTCCAGCAAAACTCTCCGCTATCATTTCATTTCATCTGTCATTCATTTAATCGTTGCCTCAGAGGTATGCGACTGGCTTCGGCAGCCGACACAGTTAATATCCTCGCCGCCAGGTTTCATTCATTCCATTCCCTGACCCGGTTGGTCGACTGTAAACAGGCTGTGGATTTTCATTTTCAATTTGCACACCCCTGTACCTCGGATGTAAGTTGTGGTAGCTATGCAGAGATGAAACGATTAGTTCGGGACAGGGAGACTTGGAGCCAACACACATGTTTTCCTTAATGCCTTACCAACCTGTTTCGGCCAGAGCAGAATGCGTATTTTTGCTGTGTTACCTTGCTAGTGTCTTGACACCGAAGGATATTTTGAAGTCGTTAAATCTAGTGAGAGAAGGAGAGAGTAATGTATCTTTGTCTCGTTAAGTAATTGATGCCCGCCTATGTTTCCATTGCTAATACTGGAAGGTAATTTAGTCACAGGACACCTCCCATTAGTTTACCGACCATTAAGAAGTAATACGGAGGCCTACTGTTCGCTCAGCTTCATGCGGCTCAAATGACGATATTAAGGAGTCTATTACAGCTACTCTGTCGATGTCTCAGTTACTGCTAATACAACCTCCTATTTGGACGTCCGTGCGTCATAACGCTAATGATACTTGATGGTGTATATACGCGAAGAGCTACTCTCAAGGCAGGCAAATAGGCAATGGCAATCATAATAATGCTTCATCATGTAAACGGCGTGAAATGGCTTGCCTTTTAAGACATTTAAGACCAAGGAAGACATCAACTAAATTTGCATACTAATGTGGTGACATTACTGGCTCTTTGACCCCCGCTATGCTGGGCACGTCTTGCATTAGCTTGCGGTATCAACGACGATCATCTATTGAAGTAAGTAGCACCTCCTTGAGACAGAAATGAAAATCCACAGCCTGCTTCCAGTCTCCGACCGGGTCAGGAATGGAATGAATGAAGCCCCCATCTAGCGGCGAGGATATGAACTGTGCCGGCTGCCGAGGCCTGACGCACTCCTCTGGGGCAATGATTAAATGAATGACAGATGAAATGAAATGATAGTGGAGAGTGTTGCTGGAATGAAATTTTGACAGGAAAAACCGGAGTACCCGGAGAAAAACCTGTCTTTCTCCGTTTTGTCCAGCACAGATCTCACATGGAGTGACCGGGATTTGAACCACGGACTCAGCGGTGAGAGGCCGGCGTGCTGCCGCCTAAGCCACGGAGGCTCTCCTTGAGACAGACGAGAGACAATTTATATTCAGACATTTAATGTATGAAGTATTCTACTTATATGCAATAATACACCCTCTGTCTGGAAAGTTCGGTGAATGGGTCTATATTACGAACGGATTGTTGGCTTACCAGAAACAGCCGTTACTATCCTTCGATGTAATCCCCGTAGATGGTTATGCACTTCTTAGAACGGCTGTACAAAAATGTGAAAACGAATACCCACTGAAAAATCTAACCTTTCTATTTTCACCTCAAATGATGTTAATTGTTCTTTTAAGGGGCGAAATAGAGAAGTAATCTGATCCAAAAGTAATGTTATGATATAAATATTTATTCGGCGTATAGATATATTGCAAAAACCAATAAAAATTAAAATGTATGAGATTTTTCAGAACTAATTGTAAATTATTATGTACTAAATCACTTTCAAGGAATATTCGTTCCATAAATGCTGATACAGTATTATGTGGAACTACACGGCAAAATATATTTAAAAATATTTTAAAAAATCTAAATTTTCTGGTGTTAACACTAGGCAGCAGCTCACTACAGAGCAGTACATACACAATATTTCACTTAAGGTATTCATCGACCCTTCCTTTAGTCATTTTCAAGAAAATTTTCGATTTTTTATTGTCTCATTCGATAGTATGTCCTCTCTAGTTACCAGAAATATATAGTTTATAATAGTTTTATTGTTATTAAGCTCATTTATATTCACTTTAATAATCGGTATGCACGCATTTCAGCAGCTGTCACTTTGACGCATTGGTGCAGCAGATAAAGCACACATTAATCTGGCTTTGAAACAGTTTACTCCAGAACTAAAACAATCTAGGAGATACTCACGGGTCGGGGAATGCAGAAGATTGACCTAAAATCCAAAAAAATACAGTTTTTATGAGTTAGTTGAAAACTAAGACTCTTCACTCTAAATGTGTACCTCAACTTTAAGTTACGATTTCTCTCACTTCATTTTTTTCAATATTTTTCTTGACTTGGGCAGTTAAAAACTAAAACATAGACAAATAATGCAGCTATGTTGTAAAGCAGAATGAAGCTGTTAAATGGAAATTAGGAGTCACGTCCCCCACAATTTATTTATTTTTTCAATCAAAATAACGTAAATTGTAAAACAAAGCTAATATATTTGCCTCAATCAATTATACAAAAACGATTCTGCTATACAACATTATGAACACACAGCAGATCAATTTGCAACAACAATGAGTCGATTAAGTTGAAAAATAGCGAAAATATCGAGTCCTAAAAATGCACGTAATTTTTGTGATTAATCTTTGAAAAAGACCCCCCAAATTTATATATTTTTTCTTTTTTGGGAAAAATCCACTAGTTTATATTCTAGGAATCAGTGATATGAATTTCGAGAAAATAAGATAACGTGTAATGAAAATGTCTTCAGTATTGTCGATGAGTACCTTAATTCGAACGTGGCATCAAGCGGTTATAAACAAATGAGGCCGTGGAATATAGGCCTAGTTGAATGCGGCAGCGGTCGTAGTAGAATTATTATTCGACTTAAGTTGAACATGGCAGCATAAGGGTTAAATGCCTATCATAAACATTTCCACATTGAAAGAAGAATGAACGAAGAATCCAAAAGTATGCTCCTATGATAGCAGCAGAACGAATTCAGATGATAAGGCTAGCGCCACTCCCGATGGCAGTTCGCAGGAAATGTATATCGACTGTGAGATATCAGCGGTGGATGCGATGACATAAGCAGATGAAATGTTTGACAGTCAAAATTTAGCCTGTATAAGTTTATAACCCACTAGAAGTTACATTGCGGACTCTCCCAGGTGCTCACTGCTAGTGGGACGTGGGTTGGCGACCACGGGACCCCAGCTGAGTCCGGCATAGCTTCCACTTACTTGTGCCGGGTCGTCTTTGTCATCCTTCCTGTCGACTTTCCTTGAACAACGCTGGTTCTCTTCCGACCCCGACGGTATTAGGCATCTGAGGCCGATGGAGTCTCTTACCTTCCTGCCTTAATTGGCCCTTTTCTCATCTTTCCTGATAACTTAATTCTTCGACGGAATAAATCTCTTCTTTTCTTTTCATGGTATCTCCTACATTCTGCTCAAGGCCCTAAAGGAGGCAGGATGTGTGTAACCCCACCACGTGTCATGTACCTTGGGTAGTTAATGACCCTCAAGGGCTCACGGCTGGTGAGTTGGCAACCGTGAGTGATTCCTGAGCTGGGTCTGGTTTTGCCCTGTTTCAACTGAATTTGGGGAGGACCTTCTCCTCTTTCCCTATCTGCCTTTCATGGCTCTTCTTCCTTCCAAGTTCCTCCATCCTCATTCTTCAAGGATTGGGGGCATATCTTCTCTTCCTTTCTTTTATTTAACTTTCTCCGATTTTCTTTTTCCATTTCTATTTCTGTTGTGTAAGTTAATTTCAAATAAATCGACGGCCGATGGTTGGTTGGTTCCTTAGTTTAGGGGCTGCGACAACGCGGTTATGTAGCCCCGTGTACTTTGGGTGTGTGTAGAATCTGTCTGATAACCAGTGTTAATTGTGGTGGCTGTATAAGTGTCTGTTTCTGTTTTCAATTCAAGTAAGGACTGCAGACATTGATTTTTTCCAGTAGTTCCTACTTTTGCCGCAAAACGCCACCATCAACGACTATTAGTTCAGAACTTGGTTACCAGACGCCACCGCAGTCGGCTCCTGGCGACGAACATAGGAACCTAAGAGCGTTTGTCAAATGTTTAACTATAATTTAGCTTCACACAGGTGTAATTATGGAAGGTTCTTTAACATGCCATAAATCTATGACATGGGAGCGCCGGCTTTACTTCCCTTCCGAAGGATGGCATACTGAGGGATTTTTAACGCTCTTAAAAATCCGACAACTTCGGCCGGGTTTGAACCCGCGATCTTGGGCATAGAAGGTCAGTATACTCGACGGCCGAGTTAAACAGATTTTACAGTAGCCTATATGCTAAGTCCACGAAATTTTGGATCCTATCTAGCTAGTGCGCCATGTTAAAGAGAATCCTGACACGGCTAAACATACACATCACAAAAGTTTTGCGTTACACTTGTTTGCCACGATGGAGAGCGTATATGTATTGTATGCGAGTTTATTTCAAAAGAGACGGCATTCTGATAAATCCTGCACACTTTATTCAAGTGTGAAAAGAAAATTACAAACAGGAAGACATTTGGCTTGTTAAACAGGGACTGATATGTGTTGTAATCTTGCCATCCTGTGACGTTCCAATAAGGAAAATGGCCACCACGAGCGTCCAGCAGGGCTCTTACTTGCCGTGTCATACCACAGATCAAGTTGTCCAGGTCCTCTTTAGGCAGGCGATCCCACTCTTTGACGATGGCCTTCATGATCTCTTGGTGGGTTTTAGGAGGGCGTGGACGCTGAGCAATAGCACGCTTCAGCATATCCCAGACATGTTCGATACAGTTCATGTCCGGTGACAACGCAGACCATTCCATTTGTGCAATAGCGGACTCCTGGAGGAAGTTTTGAACCACTGTCTTTCGATGTGATAAATACATGCAAACCTTTTTTGATGTGAATTTATAACCTGATAACTGACAGACATAGTTTATTTATACTAAGTAAAGCTTGTGAGGCGTGACAGGTCGTGACCACGCGTCGTGACTTGCCACCTGTCACGACGTCATGTCCATGTTTATATGTGTTAACAGGTGCATGCGGAACAAAGATGAGTATGAATTTTTTAGATAAAGTATGTCCTCTCCAAGTGATGTACATCTACCTCGCAGCTCTGATAGCCATCAGCCTGAACTGTTTAAGTTTCTATGTCCTAGTTTATCACTGGCAAGCAGCATTAACCCTGCATTCCCTCGATTCTTGGATATAACGAGTAATCTAGAGAACCACTGGATGGATTTTGATGCGGTTTTCACCATTGTGTAAAGGATTTCTCGGGGAATATTTCTGTTCAAAAACATTAATTTATGGCCAAAGGAAGCCGAGTGGTAACAATTTCAGTGAATCGAATTGAAGAAAAACCTGGCGTGCGTGCGCCCTTTAAGTTTACGCTGGGTAAACCGTTAAAGATGCCGGGAGAAGCCAGGGCGTGTTGTTAGTTACAAATACACACACTACTATAATAACGCATGTTATCAGACAAATTCTATACACACCCTAGTACACGGGGCTAGATGACCACGATGTCGCAAAGGCCCTAAATGAATTAACAACAACTGAGATGGTTGGTTGGTTCCTTAGTTTTTGGCCTGCGACAACGCGATCATGTAGCCCCGTTACTTTGGGTGTGTGTAGAATCTGTCTGAAGACCGGTGTTAATTGTGATAGCTGTAGTAGTGTTTGTGATCTGTAATTCAGGAAAGGACTGCAGACGATCAATTTCAAGTAGTTCCTACTTTTGCTATCAAATGCTACCTTCAACGACACCTAGCCGCGAATTTAGCTACTAGATGCCACCGCAACTGGCACCTGGCAATGAACGTTGGAACTTAATATACTGTATCATTAATCAAATCTAACCTAAAAATTTAGTTTCACGCAATTGTAGTTAGTGGAAGGTTCTGTTACATGGCATAAATCTATGACATGGGCCCGCCGGCTTTACTTCCCCTCGGAAGAAACGCATACTGAGAGATATAGAAAATACCTCTATATGTGGATTAGTTCTTAACGAAACTACCTGTTGTTTGATTTAAAAATCTCATAAATGAATTCAGTAGACTATGTGTATTTCATTGGAACGGTTATGATAGGGAGAGCACAATGAACCGAATGAGAGGGTAATACCGAGATAGCGGCTCGCACACATACAGTATATATTCCAATGGTAACAAGATTACCCAGTAATCGGATTTCACAAACTGCAACAATTACTGCTGTTAAGTCAACAAAATATAAGACCATGTTAAATAGCATTGGCTGAATGAGAGTATGCAAAGTGGATTAGGAACAGAGTGGGCGAGCCAGCCCAGCCGACTCACTTAGCAATGCGGGCATTTGATAAGGAAAGGATTATTTCAAACAATTAGACAAAAAATACTTCCACCATTCACCGTTCTCATCAATAAAATAATTCTGTCACTTTAAATGTTTTCCACGCTGTCAAATCCTTAAAGGGGAGAGTGAAAATATTTCCAAAATTCTCTGTATAATATCTCTCTACCTGGCAAATGCACATCAACCATCATTTATAACGTAACTTATTCAGCATATAGACTATATTTTCACATACACATCTATTCAATTCAACGCTGTTTTATCAAGACATTTTTATGCTTTATTGACAAAATTTTTGTAACAGATTTGGGTTTTGAAATTTTTCTCTGTGAGCTATTGGAAAAAAATATTTATGTTCGACGATGTCGAAATGTAAATATTATATGTCAGAAAACTGTATCATAATGACGGTCATTATAACACTATTTTTCATTATGAAACAGTTTCTCCCACCAATCAGAGCTCAAGAAATAGCTGTGTGAACGATTAGGTAGGGTTAGCATCGCACCTGCGCTGACTTCCACGGCCTTCTTCTGTATTTTAAATTTCACTGCGTGGGTAGTGTCATAGTGGGGTAGTCGAGGAGGCCATGGTCAAATACAAGGTATTCTCTGCGTCCCATGCGCTCTGTTCAGTACATAAAACTGGCGAAATCTCGACAGATATTGATGAATATTTGTGTTCGAACTTAAGATAGTTATAATTATCGTCGAGCATAAACAGTCGTATGCAACTCACCTATAATGGTAATTAAGACACTCGTATGGAAATTATAAATTGTGCTTTGTTCGTTTTATAAACATAGTCGTGTCTTAATTATTGCCATTAAATGCTCGTTGCATAATGTACAATCATAGTATCCTCTATTATGACAAAACATTCATTAAATTGTATGTTACTGTACAGTTGCTTATCCTGAAGTAACCTGAAGAAGGTCACAATGTGACCGAAATCTGTACGGTTCCATTGTACTTAATGTTGACTTAATGTAATAAATAGTTTATTATGATTTATTCGTAGTAATGGTTTATTTTAAGAGCTTTGTCGCCATTGTATGCATATAGGCGTAGATCATTCGCGCACTTTCTATGAAATTTGAATTTATCAACCCTCTAGGGATTTCTTTATTTAACTCCGCCATTGCAGGTCCCAAGCCCGGATGAGAAAGGAGGGGGGTTGGACATCGGGTTAGCAACCCGTCCCGGTAAAACTGTTTTACCGCTACAGAAACAAAAAAAATTCAGCGATCTGAACCTAACAGTTCTGAACCTGTACGTGAATTTAAATCTCGGCAAGGTCAAGACAGTGCCTTGAATAATCCAAGAATGACGCGACTGGGTATCCAGCCGCCGATGAAACGGAATTCTATATTTGCTGCCAAAAATATCATCCGGATTGGAACTTGGAATGTGAGATCCTTAAACCAAACAGGCCGGCTTGCACAATTACTCCATGAATTCGATCTGTATAAACTAGAAATATTGGGCCTTTGTGAAGTTCGTTGTACAGGTAGCGGTCCAAATAGTTAGTGACGGTAAACCAATCCTCTACTCAGGACATAATGATCAACATGTGCGTGGTGTCGGACTAGTGCTTAATCAAAATGCGGCTAAGGGTCTCATTGGATGGAATCCAGTGAATGATCGAATCATCACTGCATACTTTCATTCTTCTCATACTAAGACAGGTCTATGCACCAACAGAAGATTCAGATGATGAAGACAAAGATGCTTTTACGAGGAGTTGCATGATGTACTTGATAAAATATCCAATCATGATCTTACACTTCTTATGGGTGATATGAATGCGCTACTCAGCAATGACCGTAATGGATTTCAACGTGTTGTTGGACCCTTTGCGACAGCAAAACGCACGAATGATAATGGTGAACGTTTCAGAATATTCTGTAGTCTCCACGGACTATGTATAGGTAACAGTTTCTTTAAGCATAAAACGGTACATAAGAAGACCTGGCGTTTGCCTGATGGGAATACTTTAAATGAAATTGATTACGTTTGTATAAATAGTCATATTTGCGAGATACAAGAAGCTGTCGTGCTGCGGATGTTGGGTCGGATCATTTCTTGGTCCGAGTGGACTTGAATGTTAAGTTTAAATCGCAGGAACGCCAGCAACCTAAGCAAACCGTTCGATGTGGCAAAGCTAAAGGACAAGGAAGTAGATAATGCATTCGTAATCAGCCTTAAAAATAGATTTCAGGCACTTCAAATTCCACCCGATGATGTTGATACACAATGGTCTACATTCAGGGATTCTGTGAGTACATGTGCTGAAGAGACTGTTGGACGACGAAGAGGAACACAGAAAGAGCGATGGATTCAGGATCGAACTTGGCATCTGATAGATGAAAGAAAGATGGTAAACAAGCTAAAGTTCAAGAAGAGCTTAATATAGCTAGACGAAAATATGCTGATTTTTATCACCGAGTAAAAATCAGTTGTAGAGCCGACAAAAAGGGTTGTTTGAAAGGAAATGTAAAGAGGCTCGAAATGCTGCTTCTCGAAATGACACCAGATCATTGTACCGTATTGTCCGAGAACTTACTGGAGCCCATAGTTGTGCAAACAGCCCCATAAAGGATAAACATTGCAAACTTCTTCGCACAAGAGATGAACAATCTGTCCGATGGGTTGAGTACTTCTAAGAAACCTTAAACCAGCCCAACCCACTTACTGCTTGCAACTTCGAAAATGAGAAAAAATTGCAAGAGCGTATGGTAAAAACAGGTGATATTACAGAAGCAGAGGTGTGCGCAGCAATCGAAGTATTTAAAAACAACAAAGCAGCTGGTTTGGATGAAATCTCAGCAGATATTCTAAAATATGGAGGTCCAGCATTAATTCATCACCTTACTAAACTCTGCAATATCTGTTGGCAAACAAGACAATTTCCAGAAGACTGGAGACGTAGCATAATCGTGAAACTACCAAAGAAAGGAAATCTAACTGAATGGTGAGGTATCACGCTTTTCTCGGTGCCAGGCAAAGTCTTCTGCCTCATTCTTCTAAAACGGATACAAGAAGCAGCAGATTGTCAACTGCGAGAAGAATAGGTTGGCTTTGGAAGAGGAAGATCCTGCTCTGAACAAATATTTATTCTACAAAATGAAATAGAACAATGCATAGGATTTAACTATCCGTTGCACCTTAACTTCGTTGATTTCAGGAAAGCTTTTGACAGTATACACCGAGAATCATTGTGGAATATTGTGAGCCTATATGGAATTCCCTACCATCTCGTCGGTGTTTTCAAAAACCTCTATCTAGACTCGAGCTGTTGTATAAGAGCAGAAGAAGGGAAGACCCCTTTCAGTAGCATTCTTAAAGGCGTCACACAAGGATACATTTTGTCACCTTCCTATTCATATTGGTCATAGATTTTGTCATGAGAAAAGCTATGGACAATCCCAATAAGGGGATACGTTGGAATGAGCAATCTAGGCTAACGGATCTGGATTTTGCAGATGACATCGTCCTTCTGGCAGAAACAGCACAAAGATTACAATTAATGACAACCAAGATGGATGGAATGGCCAGTTCTGCTGGACTACAGATAAATGGTGACAAGACAAATACACTGTGCATAAAGTGTGGGAATGTATCTACACAAATTATAGTACAACAGAAGATTCTACAAGATGTTGACCGATTTTTATAACTCGGCAGTCTTATCTGTAGTAATGGGGACGTAGATGCAGACATCAGCAGCAGAATTGGGAAAGCTTCCGCAGTCTTTCAACGAATGCGATCCATATGGCAATTAGACTCTATAAGTATGTCCACAAAGTTTCGGCTATATCCCTCTATCATCTTACCGATCACCATACATGCATGTGAGACCTGGAAAATATCAGTGAAATCAGCACACAAGCTCAACGTTTTTCACCAACGATGCTTGAGACAAATTTTGATAATCAGTTATCGTGACCACATAACAAATGATAAAGTACAGAGAAGAACTGGTCTACGCAGCCTGCACAAAATCGTTGCTCAAATAAGAATGTAGTTCGCAGGACATGTTCTACGTATGAATGATAGAAGGATACCCAAATCAGCACTGTTGTGGAAACCAACGGAAGGATACCGAAGTAGAGGAAGCCTCGTAACACCTGGAAAAGAACTTTTGCAAAGGATCTTGAATGCATGACTGGGAGGAAGCTGAAAACCTGGCTGCTGATAAGAGTTCGCTGCAGGAAACTTGTTGCCCGATATGCTACCCAGCATTGGAGGAACTAAGTCTAAGTCTAGGGATTTTATTGACATTAAAATTTTATGTTGGTAGCACTGACTTTTAAAATATTATAAAACACCTGGAGACACTCGAAAGAAAAATCGAAATTTTGAATGACTTTTAGTCCAAACACTACGAGTTCGCACTATCTCGAGACCGACAGGCGTACTAACTTTCAATAATAGTGGGCTAATGTCATCGCGTCAGGAGATGGCAGTTAAACACATTGCGACGGGGTGTGGGGTCTTGCAGTACGCATGCGCGGCCCACCTATTCCAAACCTAAATACTGTATATCGGCTTCCTGCATGCCGATCGTTGTTATCGCAGCACACGACACGCACCCAGTGAAAGCAGGAATGTGCTGAGTGAGTGAATGTTAATATTTTTGGATTGCAATATACTCAGTGAGCGGGAAGATATCTGCAGTTCAAACCCAACTGCCAACTCCTGGCGCGATATCAGTAAGTAAGATGTACACTATCTACTGAACTAGAATGCATAGGCCAAGACTACGAGCATTCGTTGCCATGGTAACCACCGGATATCCTTGTCAGATTTTGACCGAGCTAATCACAGATAGAGCACCAGGTCCAAACTATATCCTTGTTAAAGCTACTGTACAAAATATTTCACGAAAAATACCTAGTATAACTATTTCTCACACAAAAAGCAACGATGTTCAGTAGTTAAATTATTTAGGGATTTTGCGACATGTACATGGGTGTGTGTGGGATCTGTCTGATAAGCGGTGTCATTATAATGAATGTAGTAATGTGTGCATTTGTAACATAGTCTAGGATGTGGAAGGAGGCAGCCGTTCCTTGGATTATACAAAAGGTGAGTGCGAGAAAAACTGCGAAAATAATTCATTGAAGTTGGCCGTTATCAGTGACAGGAATTTAAACTCTAATGAGCACCTTTCTATTCGAATTGTAAAGCGTGGCTTGCTCTTGACTTTACTGATTATCAATAAGACAATGGAAGGAAGGGAGGGAGGGAGGAAGGGAGGAAGGGAGGAAGGGAGGAAGGGAGGGAGGAAGGGAGGGAGGGAGGGAGGAAGGGAGGAAGGGAGGGAGTGAGGAAGAAAGGGAGGAAGGAAGGGAGGGAGGAAGGAAGGGAGGGAGGGAGGAAGGAAGGGAGGGAGGAAGGAAGGGAGGAAGGGAGGAGGGGAGGGAGTGAGGAAGAAAGGGAGGAAGGAAAGGAGGGAGGGAGAAAGGAAGGAACGGAGGGAGGGAGGAAGGAAGGGAGGGAGTGAGGAAGAAAGGAAGGAAGGAAGGGAGGAAGGAAGGGAGGGAGGGAGGAAGGGAGGGAGGAAGGGAGGGAGTGAGGAAGAAAAGGAGGAAGGAAGGGAGGAAGGAAGGGAGGGAGGGAGGAAGGAAGATAGGGAGGAAGGGAGGGAGGAAGTAAGGGAGGGAGGAAGGAAGGGAGGGAGGGAGGGAGGAAGGGAGGGAGGAACGAAGGGAGGAAGGAAGGGAGTGCGGAAGAAAGAGAGGAAGGAAGGGAGGGAGAAAGGAAGGCAGGGAGGGAGGGAGGAAGGGAGGGAGGGAGGAAGGGAGGGAGGAACGAAGGGAGGAAGGGAGGGAGTGAGGATGAAAGGGAGGAAGGAAGGGACGAAGGAAGGGAGGGAAGGAGTGAGGAAGGACGGGAGGAATGAAAAGAAGGAAGGAATGAAGGGAGGAAGGCAGGAAGGGAGGCGAAAGGGAGGGAGGAAGAAAGGGAGGGAGGGAAGGAGGAAGGGAGGGATGGAGGAAGGAAGGGAAGGAGGAACGAAGGGAGGAAGGGAGGGAGTGAGGAAGAAAGGGAGGAAGGAAGGAAGGAGGGAGGGAGGGAGGAAGGAAGGGAAGGAGGAACGAAGGGAGTAAGGGAGGGAGGGAGGAAGGAAGGGAGGAACGAGGGGTGGAAGGGAGGGAGTGAGGAAGAAAGGGAGGAAGGAAGAAAGGTCGGGAGGGAGGGAGCGAGGAAGGAAGGGAAGGAGGAACGATGGGAGGAAGGGAGGGAGTGAGGAAGAAAGGGAGGAAGGAAGGGAGGAAGGAAGGGAGGGAGGAAGGAAGGGAGGGAGAAAGGAAGGGCGGGAGGGAGGAAGGGAGGGAGGAAGGGAGGGAGGAAGGAAGGTAGAGAGGGAGGAAGGGAGGGAGGGCGGATGGGAGGGGGGAGGGAGGAAGGATGGAAGGAGGGAAGGGAATTCAAGAATGAATGAATACATTAATTAGGCAGATAGAAGGAAAGGAGGGAAGGAAGGAAAGAAGGACGAAATTAAAAGATAGGAGGAAGGAACTTGCTACGGTGTGAAACCCTGTCGAAACACACAGGATCTGAATATAGCGGCACAAGCGACCCGGAAGAAGGTGGTCGCCGGACAATAAAGTGAAGCGATGAACACACACAAGAACACAGACAAAGGCGCCAGACTTAGGCTTGCATTGTCTTGGCGCCTGGGCTTGATAAATATTGCACGAGCACTTTCCAAGCAAAAAAAGGAAACTTTCAATCGACTCCAACTCCAAATAGATTCATGGGAAATAAAATTTCAATGAGAACAGTAACAAGAAATGAGAGTTTCCTTCTATTGTGGATGATGAATAACAGATGCACGGTGATATTAATGCACCAGAGAGCTCGTATTGTAGGGAGAGTGAGTGAATGTGACGTCATTCTATATTGTACAGTAGCAGCTGAATTGTTTGAAGTTAAATATTAAAGGTGTGAGAGCGTAATGCCTACTGAGTGAATATAAAATAACACTCCAACAAAAATGATGAGCGATATTATGTTACACTCGACACCGGGAGATATTTATCAGGAGAGGAGACAAGATGATGGAGTAGTTGAAATCTCAATGTTGTTTTCAACTGTGATTGACTCATTTATTTCATTTTCTCGTACTAAACTCAAAACCAAGACGATTTAATGACTTCAGCAGGATTGTAAAATTTATGTTATGGTCCACCTCGTGGTTAAGTGGTTTGGCTGCCACGACGAAGGTCTGCCAAGAAATTTATTTCTGATCTGAGGGATGTAATTGGGTCCATTCAGCCTCGTGAGATAGAACGGATAAAAAGCAGGTTCGATTTCCAACACGTCCACCTCGTTGCCTAGTGGCTAGCTTTATTGGCTGTCACCGCGGAGGTCCAGGTTCGATACCCGGCTTTGTCAAGAAATGTCATTCTGGTCTGAGGGCTCCAACGGGGCACAATCAGCCTCGTGAGGGAAAACTGAGAAGAGGCGGGTTTAATTTCTATCTCAACCATCTCGAAAGTAGTTTTTTGTGGTGTTACACTTTACTCCAGGCAAATGCTGGGATGGTTCTTAACTTCTAGCTACGGCCGTCTCGTTCCCAATTCTCATCTGAATTATAAATATACACACTAATACAGCCATCACAATAACGCAGGCTATCGGACAACTTCTACACACACCCAAGTACACGGGGCTATATGACCATGATGTATCTAAGCCCCTAAGGAAACAAAAACAACAACAAAGACTTGCATTATAGCCATCCCAGAAGGACATGAGAGAGAAGCTGGTACTCAGAAAGGTGTAAGGCAAGGCTGCAACTTATCACCCATACTTTTCAATCTAAACATTGAACAAGTTGGTTGGTTGGTTCCTCAGCTTAGGGGCTGCGACAACGCGGTCATGTAGCCCCGTGTACTTTGGATGTGTGTAGAATCTGTCTGATAACCGGTATTAATTGTGATGGCTGGCAATGGTTTCTTTTGCTCCACGTTGAGCGTACAAGTGTAACGGTTTTACCAGCATCCCCACTGTTGGGTGACAAGTGTAACGGTTTCACTGGGGAGAGTGTGGAAAAACCACAACAAGTCCCACGTTTGAGGTCATAAATGTAATGTTTACTCTGACTAAGATACGTTGGATTAATGGGCGCCAAGACCTCAACACTATGTTGAAATCTAAATTTATATTTAACAACACCTAGCTCTGGCAGAACACCTTTAAGAATCTTCACACTCAGATCGTGGTATGATTTGATCATTAACCCAACTAACAATTGTATCAGGAGAAGGAATTTGGTCTGTATTTAATGCTACCTACTGAAAGCAAGGATTGCATAGTATAAGAAATGAATTTATTATATAAAAACAAGTAGTGGCAATTTTAAAAATAATAATAATAATAAATTTAAATTGGAGCGTAACGATTTGAATTTACCACTAGAGAATTACGGATGAATTACTGATTTTACTATTATTCCCAAGCTAAGAAGTTACTGAAATACTGAATATGAAACAATGAAGCGAGAGATTATGTAATTCTGAGTCATTCGCGCTTACTTGATGTTCTTTAAGAGAGCTTCCAACAGCCTTCTGGACGTCGCCATCTTCTTCGTCCGTTGTGGAGATTGTTGTAGGAATGTAAAGTTATGGTCCGATCACACCGGAACCAACCAAACGAGCAACCACATCGGTCAAGTTTTACAAGGATAATCGTCCTCCCTTCTCGGCGCGCAAACAATATATGCACTCCTCGCATCCCCTCTCCGGACCCGTCTCCTAGTCGCCCGGTCTCCTATGATTGGCTGAGACACTACGCGATACTCCCGACATAAGGGTCCATATACTCAGCGCAACGATGTCGATTTCCGGTTCAGGCCATTTCGCCTTTTCTTGATACAGCCAGCTGGAAGTGCCCCACGGCTTTCGTCACGCTTCCCGACAAGAATATACCTTTAGCTGAATTCCCAATGTCTCATCTCTCTCACAATAAACTCTAAGTGACAAAATCCGTTAAATTCCGTAATCATAAATTTTCCGCGATAATGTTGTTCGTAATAATTCGCTTGATAGTGTTTTCTATAACATCGAAAACCTATCTGTATACTTATAATCTTATAAAAAAAAGCTCCAAAAATACCTTAATAATAATAATAATAAGTTACATGAAACATATCTCGGCTGAACAATTTGCCGCGTAAATAAACATTGAATGGCTTCCTACTGACTTATATCAGTGGCGTAAAATACCCTCGAAAAACACGTTACAGGCTGTATTAGTGTGTGTATCTGAGTACCTACTTTTGCCGCCAAACGCCACCGTCAACGACTACTAGGCCTAGTTCAGAACTTAGCTACTAGACATCACGGCAGTCGACTCTTGGGAACGAACCTAGAAACCTGAGAGCGTTGTTTACATTCTTAACCTATACAATTTATCTTCACACAGGTCTTATTAGTGGAAGGTTCTTTACCATGCCATAAATCTTTGACATGGGACCGCCGGCTTTATTTCCCCTCCGAAGGAAGGCATCCTGAGGGATTTTTAACGCTCTTAAACAATCCGACGGCTTCGGCCGGGTTTGAACCCGCGATCTTGGGCATAGAAGCTCAGCATGCTACCAACTACGCCACCGAAGCCGCACATTGAACAAGCAATGAAGGGAATTCAAAGTAGGGGAAAAGATTAAGGGAGAAATAACTTTAACTCTGAGATGTGCTGATGACATCGTCATCTTAGCCGACACACAAGAGGATTTAAATGAGTTTTTAAATTGTACGGATTCTGTCTTGAGGAAAGAACTCAAGATGAAAATTAATAAATGTAAAACAAAAATATTGGATGCAGCCGAAATAAATCAGAAACCTCTATGGACATCAAATTGGCAGGTAAAAAGCTCAAGGAAGTCGGAGACTTCTGTTACTTAGGAAGCAAAATAACCAGTGATGGACGAAGCAATGAGGATATAAAAGGTAGGTTAGCACAGGCAAGGAAAGCATTTCTACTGAAATGGAATCTGTTGGCATCAAATTGATTTAAGTATTAGGAAGTCATTTTTGAAAGCCTTTGTCTGGAGCGTTGCACACTATGCAAGTGAATCTTGGACTATTGGTGCAGCAGAAAAGAGAATTGAAGCGTTTGACATGTGGTGTTACAGGAGAATGATGAAGATCAGATGGGTAGATGGGGTAACAAAAGAAGCGGTATTAAGACGAGTGGGAGAGGAGAGATGTTTATGGCGACTGCTATTGAAGAGAAGAGATCGGTTGTTAGGACACATACTAAGACACCCAGGAATAGCAAGCTTAGTTATGGAAGGAAGAGTCAAGGACAAGAACTGTAGGGGTAGAACAAGGTTAGAGTATGTTAAACAGATTGCCTCGGATGTAGGGCGTGGTAGCTATGTAGAGATGAAATGATTAGCTCAGGACAGGGAGGCATGGAGCGCTGCATCAAACCAGTCGAAAGACTGAAGACTCAAACAACAACAACAACAATTAGAAAAGAATTTGCTTTAGGTATAAGTTGAAGAAGGCTCCTTCGAAGGGTGGAAACATGTACTTAAATTCAATATATGAATCATGAATTGTATAATAATAATAAATAATTATAATATCGTATGGCCTCGGATGCCGGGCGCAAGCTTTGTTATTTGACACCCAAAGGGTAGCTTGCATGTCAAATTTCGTTGTTCCTTGAAGCACTATGAAAGTCAAGGAGCTTAGATATATATTGAAAGCTCCTTGAACACTATAGCGCTTTCTAGTAGAGAAATGAGGAGCTTTGTGTTGGCGAAAACTCCCGAGATTAATTTTGCCATTATGAACACGGCATACTGAATTCAAATGTCATCGTATGACATGGTGTGGTAATTTTTGCCGCCTTTCAAAAATCACTTACCCTGGCCAGGAGCGAACCTGCAAGCTTGGGGTTAGTAGACCGACACGTTCACCACTCACCCACCGTATCAATTGTATTGATAGGCGTATTATTTTTAAGGGGCACTCTAATGGAGCCTCGACTAAAATGCAAGTTCCACACACACCCAAGTACACGGGGATACATGACTAAGTTGCTGCAAAATCCCTAAATTAACCTAAAACATCAACTCATATTCTTTTTATTCTATCCCACAACCTTGTGCAAAGTAGGGAGGAAGCTTGTAGTATAAAGTGACCGTTAATCTAGTGATCAGCGGCTTCAGTGGCGTGGTTGGCAGTATGCTGAGCTTCTATTCCCAAGGTCACGGGTTCAAACCCAGCCGAAGTCGTTGTATTTTTTAAGAGCGTTAAAACCCTCTCAGTAGGCCTATGCCTTCCTTCGGAGGGGAAGTAAAGCCGGCGGTCCCATGTCATAGATTTATGGCATGATAAGAACCCTTCCACTAATTACCCTTGTGTGAATCTAAATTATAGGTTAGATTAGACTAACGCTCTTAGGTTCCAACGTTCGTCGCCAGGAGCCCACTGCGGTGGCGTCTAGTAACCAAGTTCAGAACTAGTTGGTAATGACGGTGGGGTTTGGTAGCAAAAGTTGGAACTACTTGATAATCGAATGTCTGCAGTCCTTACTTGAATAAAAACAGATAACACACACTTATACAGCCATCACATTTAACACCGGTTATCAGGCATATCCTACACACACCCAAAGTACACGGGGCTACATGACCTTGTTGTTGCAGCCCCTAACCTGGGAAACCAACCAACACATCTAGCGATCATGAGCCACGGGACCTCCTTTTTATGTGGAGTCCGAACCACAGGGCATGATATTTCACTTTGAAAATCTCACATGCATTGTCCGGGAATCGAACCCGGTCCACTTTGGTTAGAGGCCAAGGGCTTGACCGCTGCGCCACCACGTCTCCAAGTAGTGTGCAAAGTAGGCATGATCCAATCAAGTGATATACAGCCAAAGTGACTTGAAGAACATAACTAGTATAATAATAATACTATCGTATGGCCTCGGGCGTAGGTTGCAAGCTTTGTTATTTGGCACCCATAGGGCAGCTTGCATTTCGAATTTCGTTGTTCCTTGAATCACCATGAAAGTCAAGGAGGTTAGATATCTAAGCTCCTTTACTTCATAGCGCTTTCTAATAGAGAAATGTGGAACTTTGTGTGGGCGGAAAATCCCGAGATTAATTTTGCCATTATGAACATGGCCTACTGAATTCAAATAGGTTCTTTAACATGCCAACATCGTATGATATGCGTGCCGTCATTTTTCCACCTTTCAAAAATTACTTACCACGGCCAGGAGCGAACCTGCAAGCTTGGGGTTAGTAGTCCGACACGATAACCACTCACCCACCTTGGCAAGTAACATAACTAGTAGAATGACACCAAACAGTTAGATGGGTTGGTAGGGAGTGGATAGTCGATAGTCATAGTACTTCATAGGCTAACAATAGTTCAGTGCAGCCATGCAAGCCTTGTCGCTAAGACTGAGAAGAGAGGGTCGCATCACAAAGCGGTAAGTAACGAGCACAAGGGATTTACATAATTGTTTGCCCGTCCCACCCCCGCATGGAGTGGCAGTTACAGCTGGTGTGAAGGAGAGATTACCATATCTCCAAGTACGACATGAGAATATTCTCCCTATCTTCATGTGCATACGCACAAGAATCTGTGAATTGCATGTTAAGTTTTATTTAAGAGTAAAATAAATGAAAATAGTTGATTATTATTAACAGATATCAGTTATGAAAAGAAAAAGTAAAGCTTATACCATGTGACCATATTATACTCAAGCCGAAAGTGGTACGGAAATTGGAATTTGCTTACCAAAGGACCGTCCAGCACTAAGGCTCAATGAATTCTTTCTTGAACAAGTATGAAATAAACCTTCTTTCTAGCCATGGCTCATTCGTGATCCTAGTGTCGTAATTGAATACTTTCTCATCCTTCTTAGTCGTCTTCGTCTTGGTTGTAGTAAAATATTTACTATCTAAATAATAATAATGATAATAATAAGAAATTCAAATTGAAGAAATACGGAAACAGTGAGGACTAAAATTCGAGAGAATTTTGCCAGTGGTGATCTCTAGAGCTGGGATTTCTATGTAATTACATATTTTACATATTTTTTCATATTTGTGGGTATTCTACATATTCTTAGTGATATTACATGAAATTACATATTTCAGAGTTTTCCTGTTTTTATATGAATTGCTGAATTGAAGATTCACACTTAATGTGGGGCTGTTGTTTGTCCTGTCAACATGGGGATTAAGGTAATTATGAGGATGATAGGATGATAAGTGCTGTGCATGGAGAAACTGGTGCAAGTGTATTGAGTAAATTGCAAAAAGTGTTGAAGAGAAATTCTGGTTATTCAACATTTCACAGTGTGTGCCGAATTCTAAATGGAGATTACGTTGATCCTCCCGAGGTCATTTCTCCTGCGAAAATTCATCTTCTAAAATTTGCCCCAGTTACATCATGGGATGTTGAAAGATCTTTCTCTGCATATAAGAACATCCTAAGTGACAAACGCCTTTCTATGACCCCTGAGAACATCGAAAAATAATTAATAGTTCAATGTGCTAAAAAATTTAATGAATAAACGTACTTTGAGTTATGAAAATAATAAGTTTCTATTGAATTTGTGTGTGATATATTCATATAATATGACTCCAAAGAACATTGAAAAATACTTAATTGTTCACTGTGCTACAAAATGTAATATAAAGCGTGTTTAGTGTGTTGTAACTGACAAAACGGTAAGTTTATATTAATTTTATGATATTGCATAATTTGCCCAACCTACATATTTTGCTACATAATTTGGTGCTTTTTGTTACATATTAATGTACATATTATGCCACTTGATATTACATAAAAATCCCAGCTCTAGTGATCTCATTCACGGGAGTTGTTGCAAAGAGGTTTGTCGTGGTTTCGGAAGAACTGCACATAAAACACCTGATTGTCAGAATACAGAAGCCAGTGCTGCTGGATACGTGTCATATTGTTAGGTTATTTTTAACACAGTAAGATTTACAGTACATGATACTTGATCGCGAAATTCGTATCTTGTGGACTGAATTGTTGGCGTCGACCAAAATGTGGCTATAACCTTACCGAGTTTCATTGAAATCGCTCCAGCCGTTTAGAAGATATTAGAGGGAAACACACACACACATACGCACACGCACACACGGACAAAAGGTGATCTCATAAGCTGATAAAAAAGAAAATAGGCTAAAAAATACTGCATAATAACTAATAATACTTAATAATTTGCCCTCATCTGTATGTTTCAAGAAATCATAACAGTATTTCACCTTTATTTACATGTCTGCATACATTTAAGCACAGATTCAGTTCGCATAAATCTAAGTGATGATCATCGTGTATTCTGTCAGGTGTATAGCGTGCTACAAGCATAATTAAGATGCATTCCAGATTGTATGAATCTAAATTGAATATGATGGATGTCTCTTATGTTGGGGTTTATGCTTGTCGGTGTGAACCTCACGCACCGGGACATGTAGCCTATCTGGGAAGTGTTTACTGGCATACAGCCGGGCGGTAATTGCCACTACAGATTGCCGAGTTAGATAAGCGACTCGACAACCTAACTGATGACTTACTCTGACCCCTGTGGTGAAGCCTGGAACTAATCGATATACGAGGCTAATGAAGTCTATTTGCTGCTCAGCTGAATATATTACATTTCCTCATATACGTGCATATTCTTAATTACTGTATATTCAATTTAGTTTAATGCAAGCAATACAGAAATATGAAATGAATGTGGAATAAGGACGCACAAAACCTCCCATTAATACTACTCTTCATAAATTCGTCATCACACTGTACGCTTAAAGTGGTCGTAATTTCCGATAATCACGAATGAGAGCTTTTTGATATGTAACATCTTTCGGCTCCGTTGCTGGATAGTTTTGTGGGAGTGATTTTGAAAATTGGGGATTGAAGTGGATTGGAACGATCGAGTTGACGGAAGTGTACTAGCTGGCAGTGGTGGACAAGGGAAGTGTGCACTGCCCGCTCGATCAATCAAACGGAAACGGAAGTGTACTAGCTGGCAGTGGTGGACAACGGAAGTATGCACTGCCCACTCGATCGATCGAATGGAAGTGTGCCCTAGCTGGCAGTGGTGGATCGAACGGAAGTATAAGACGCACTGCCAACTCGATCGATCGATCCAGCTGGCACTGGTAAGAGAAACAATCAGCGCACGGTGTCGAAAATTGATACCACGACGCACTCTCGGCCATGTGGAATGAATATGACATACTGAACGGAAAACGCTCATGCAAACTCTGGTGTCAAGTGATTTAAACAAATGACATGGTACATGTTCGAAGTCTTCGTATCAGTATTTAAATGGTAAAATGCCTTAATATTAAACATTGTAAGTAGTCGGCATTGCATTGGCATAAGGCATTTTAAACTCAATGTCACTCAGGAGCATTATCGAAACAAGCAAAATATAAATGAAACTTAATTCCGTAATGCAGTATTATTGGAACTTGGAAATAAGTCACCATCTTGTGCACAATATTTGCGTAGTCGAAATAGCCGTGGGGTTATTGCGTATGACTGTGAATCTAGAGATCGGGTTCGAATCCTGGACGGGGTAGATATTTTTGCTACCAGATTATCATTTTAAACGATATTTATCATATCAATATGACTCATTTTAACAGAATCCATATGAAATTACGTGTTGGTCTGTGAATGAAGAGGACCAGTTTATAAGGAATTTAAGGTTATGGCGGTGTCACGTCTATTAATCTAGTTGATCCATATCGTATTCTTTATTTAGGCTAGTGCTGGTGGAAGCTACAAATCATCTAATAAAATGAGTTCCGTATTATAAACTGCAATATCTGTAAAACACTCCCTTTTACAGTAGATTAATATTTGTGCCAATAATACTAAAAAATACCGGTGTATCAATAATTTCACGTGAGGTTTCTTCTATGTCAGGTGTTACACATCATATGCGACTACTGTAAGGCTCGTAATTTTTTTTAAATTTATTTAATATAGTTACTACTCGTGTTTCACCTACATGTATACCACGGGATATTTACAGTTTTAAATGCAAAATTAACATGAATAATATTATTGAAGTGTGTGGAAGATTTTTTTTATAAATTCAGTTATTTGGACAGTATTCCAGTGGTGTTTCATAATGGTATGCAGTGGTAATGATCGTAGTACATTTGGTCGTTCTCCCGAGTACGTGGTGTCTGTTGAGATTTTTCCTGACAGCTGCAAATGGGTGGATCAATAATGTTCATTTTATGAAGATAGGATTTGAAGCGACCATGATTTGTGATAAACCGGGTGGTTATGAAGTTGGACCAGAGATATGATGAAAGTCTGTGTGGTATATTAGGAAGGAATAATTTTGTATGTAAGGAGTCTTCTGAATGAGAGCTTCAAAAGTTGCCTCCCGTACGTTTATCCTGGGCTGAGAAAACGTTACGTCAGAAAACGTAAAAGAACGTTTTATTGGGTAGTTGAAAAACATTAAAAACTTGAGATTTGCACTACCAATAGTTGTGCCAATAACATATCAAAATTGCATTACACTCAGCCAGGTAGTTTTCCATGTGTACGGTATAGTTTTAAGTGAGCGGTTCCTAAAAAACACGTCAAAACCCCAGAAAATCATTCGTACAACCACAAATAAAAAAATAATTATTAAACTTGAGAATAATTGGCTTCTGGTTGGTTGGTTGGTTCTAATCTTCTCACCGCGTGGGATATTATCTAATACCGCTGTCTATAAAATACCAAGCTAGTTCCTCCGCAGGATTAACTTTGGCTCCATTCTTCTATTAGGATCGTTCTGGAACCTTCCAGATCCTGTACTTTATCTACAAGTCTTGCCGTCATGTACTTTTCACTCACTTGTGAGAATACTATTGAAAATTGAAGAATCTTCCTTCTGAATTAAAGCTCAGTAGCTAATTTTCTTCCACCGTTGGAATGTTCTATGGCGCATTTAATTGTAATACACAACTTTCTCAAGCAATAGACTTTCGTCTATCTAGTGCTACCAGTCCTTTTTCATCATTGCAATAACTTTCTTTGCCATAAACTTTCGTGTTACTACAGTGAACTTTTCATCCATTTAACAGACTATAGTGATAACTAGTGCTTGTTCAACTTTTCTACCGCGTCGCGATCGTCCGTTTACTTTAAATAAGGCCTTGAACATTGATCCTAAATCCCAATTGATCTTTCCTAAACCTACTACTAACAAACCATATTAATAAAATTGTTACTCTAGATCATTTTCAATGAGGTGTCACTCTAACGAAGTGCCCTTCCATCTTGCTTGTTTATCATTAATTAATTTCTGCATAACCACGTGTCTTATACACGGTTCAAGCTTACATTGTTTCTCCCTTATAATCAGGGAAAACAATTCTTTCAACTCATTAGTGAGTTATTTCTAGGTCTAACGAAAGGAAAACTGCCCCATTTGTCTCGTGATTGCTACTTGAACATAGGAAGTCTAGAACCTTCCTTTTGACTTTCTCTTCAGGTTTCACAGTAAGTGACCTGCTCTATTTTGCATAGCTATCATAAAAGTAATTCTGCATAAATATAAGAAGTTATAGGAACTTCTCTTTCATTCTACCTGTTCCCTTTTTTTTGTTATTTTTGAAGTTGTAACTTTTTCAAAGATAGGTACGCAGAGATTTCTTATAGTACACACCTTGTACTCTATTTATTGTTTAACTTTAATCACCTTAATTGTCTTTAAATTTTGAATTTTTATCTTCGCTATTTTAAATCCTTGCTAGGATTTTATAAAGGTTTGAAACCTAATAAATTGTTAATTGCCTGGCGCAAACGTTTAATGTTTTCTGAGGTCTGTGACCCCAAAATTGTTAACCAAATTGAAAATATATATTTGTTAAAGTTATCAACTTCCTTTGAATTGTTAAATAAATTTAAACTTTCTTTTTTTGATTCATCATTTCTCTGGTACAACGGTTAGGCAAGATCCTGTCTTCCCTGACTCTTCCTAGGTTCATGCCCTCGTTAACACAAATAAATCTATTGATAGGGCTTTCACCACTCGTTGCATTTGAGCAAGAACTCTTAGTAGTTATCTCGGTAAAGTCTCTCTTAGCTTTAATAGCTAATTCTAACTGGCCAGTAAGGCAAGTACAGCTCGCTACGCCAGCTTCCTGCTTGTGGAGATCCTCTCCAAAAAACTTATGGTTGGTTTTCAAAAAGATAAGTGTTTCTCTTTGCCTAAACTTTTAGTCGGCTACTGGCTGGGTAAAAGCTTAGCCATTTCTAAATGCAACTATTGGTTCATTTACCAAATTTATTCCCAAAGGCATAATTCCTTTATCATTATCCTGCTTGGAAGCACTTGGTCGCTTGGTAATAACTCTGCAACTTCGAAAACTGGAAATATCAAAATCGATGCAAATTATTGGTACTCTTCGAATTACTTGGTCAAAAAAGAATTCTTTTGAACAGATCTACAATACGTCTGTTACTCTTGCCAGACCATCACTCTTCCCCATAGTACGCATATGCATGCTTGAGAGGGAATACGCTAAAGCCATTCTCTTGCAAACCGCCCAAGTCCTAGCTGCGGTTCCCGTTAGCTTCGACCAGGTCCTTACCCACTTTAGGTATCAGAGAACGGATTTGCAGTGGCAACCGCCTCTAAGTGCATTTAAAGTTAAATTCATAACTTTTGTGGGACTCTCCTCCTATTTTTCTATCCTTTTTCTCCAGTCCGAAACCCACCTCCTTTTCTTTATCATCTTCCCTTGGTGGTTAGGTTATTCCTCAGCCAATAATCTACCCAGGTGTGTGTAGAATCTGTCTGATAACCGGTGTTAATTGTGATGATTGTATTAGTATGTGTTATCTGTTTTTTAATTTAAGTACTACAACATAGAATTGTTCAAATAGTTCCTACTTTTGTCGCCAAGCGCCACCGTCAACGACTACTAGGCCAAGTTCAGAACTTAGCTACTAGACGCCAGCGCAGTCGGCTCTTGGCAATGAACGTAGAAACCTATGAGCGTTGTTTACATTTTTAACCTATCCAATTAACTTCACACAAGTGCAATTAGTGGAAGGTTCTTTAACATGCCGTAAATCTATGACATGGGACCGCCGGCATACTGAGGGATTTTTAACGCTCTTAAAAATCGGACGGCTTCGGCCGTGTTTGAACCCGCTATCTTGGGCATGGGAGCTCAGCATGCTACCGACTAGGCTACGCCACCGAAGCCGCCCTTATATAGTCAAGCGCAGAATTAAACAAGGAATGTATTGTATAACTCGTTTTTCAATAGGTCTGTTGGTTTGCTTGTAATTAAGGCCTAAACTCGAGTATCCATATAAAAATCAGATAGAAGTTATGAAAATTTCCCTGAGTGTCATACATCTGCTATTAACCTTCTAAGTGCTGCGTTTCCCAGTTAGCTGTTTGCTGCCTCAGTGCAGTTGTATATTTGATTTTTTTTCTAATGTAGGCCTAGAAGTCGTAATTTTTGATGTGTAACGTCTTTCCACTCGGTATCTGTATATTTCTTGTGTGGATGATTTTGAAAAACGAAACGGAAGTGGATGGGACGGAAACAGTGAAACGGAAATGGATGGGACGGAAGAATGAGCGCGCGCAGTGGCGGAGATTGGTACCACGACGTACTATCGGCCATGTGGCTATGTGAAATGTATATCGCATACGGTTTATTTTAATGTTTGGGGGCCCCATTACAGATATTCCTACAATAAATCATCATCAAGTTGTCGTTCCTTGGTGTGAAAATCTTCATTATATCATATTTGCTGAAAACAATTATGATTTATTAAATCTTCATACTTTTGCTGTATTCTTATTTAATGTAAGCACTCGAGGTACTGTCAAGGTTTGGAGGCCCGTTTCCTGAAATCCTGTAGGCTGTGATATGTCTGTCTATGATATGTTTAGTGTTCTTAGGAGGTGGCGTGAGATTGAACTACAGTTGTTGTGTTAGGAGGACATGCAAGATGGTCAGCGCGGCGTTGGAGCGCTTGAGTGAGGGTTGCTGGAACTTGTCGAGCGGAAGAGTCTGTTCTGTGGATTCCAGAGGTGTGAGATTCAATGACAGGAAGGCTTTGTAAAGGAATAGATAAAGGTTATGAATTGTGCTATTAATAATTGTTTGATTAATATGTGAAGAAATATATAAAAGGAAATATTCTATTGTCTTTACTATGTCACATTGCTTGTATCTTACTACAACATATTTTATAGCTCCTCCAAAGAAATAAAATGATGGAATGAGTACTAACGGCCATGCGGCTATGTGGAATATATATCGCATACGGTTTACTTCAAGGATTGGGTGCCCCATTACAGATATTCCTACAATAATTCATCTTCAAGTTGTCGTTCTTTGGTGTGAAAATATTCATTATATCATATTTGCTGAAAACAATTATGATTTATTAAATCTTCATACTTTTGCTGTATTCGTATTTAATGTAAGCATTCGAGGTGAAAGAGTGAAAGACCCTGTACTAATCAATGAGGTGCATCCAAGTGCAACACACAAGGTTGCACCTTTTAGTGGCAATATGTGATTGCACTTCCTGCTCTTATGAGTTTGATATCCTACTTCGACATTTCTTTATCATATTGTAATAATATAATTTAACACATTTACAGATTAGGTGGCTTCGGTGGCGTAGTCGGCAGCAGGCTGAGATTCTATGCCCAATGTCGCGGGTTCAAACCCGGCCGAAGCCGTCGGATTTTTTTAAGAGCGTTACAAATCCCTCAGTATGCCTTCCTTCGGAGGGGAAGTAAAGCCGGCGGTCCCATGTCATAGAATTATGGCATGTTAAAGGACCTTCAACTAATTACATCCGTGTGAAGCTAAAATGTATAGGTTAAGAATGTAAACAACGCTATTAGGTTCCTACGCTGATTGCCAAGAGCCGACTGCGGTGGCGTCTGGTAGCTATGTTCTGAACTAGGCCTAGTAGTCGTTGACGGTGGCGTTTGGCAACAAAAGTAGGAACTATTTAAAAAAATCAAAGTTGCAGTGTTTACTTGAATTAAAAAACAGATAGAGACACGAATACTGCCATCACAATTAACACCGGTTATTAGACAGATTCTACGCACACCCAAAGTACACGGGGCTACATGACCACGTTGTCGCAGCCCCTAAACTGAGGAACCAACCAACCAACCAAATTTACAGGTTAAACAATCAGTAGGAATTGTAAGAAAATTCATAAAATGTGTCCATTCTTTCTGAATATTCTAATAATAATAAGTCTAATAATAATAATAATAACAATAATAACAATAATAATAATAATAATAATAATAATAATAATAATAATAATAATAATAATAATAATAAAAGGTCCTTAGAAGACCTAGTTTTCGTGATAGAATCTGAAACTACCTAGTTCAGATATTTAAGGAAATATATATATTTGTATAAACATATTTTCAAAGAGAAAGCAGACTGTTCGAATAAAAAACTAAAAAACTAATTAAGACCTTGTGAAATCATGTGTAATATTGTGGCATAGTACATACAATAATAAACTACAACTAGCGGACCCGTGCGAGAACTCTCGCATAATGTTTGTGTGCGCCCCTTGTGTACAGACTACCCGCCTGGATCTTTTGCTATGCGGGCTGAACGCGCAACAGTTCTGCCAGGGGCTATCGTCTTGTTTATTTGTTTAAAAGCACTTTATAAACAAAAAATAATATTTTCGTTGACTTTTCAAGAAATGCAAGATTTTTCCTGTACTATTGAGACGATTTGTATGATTTTGGTACAAGCCACACCTTCTAACTCCCTCTTGTTTAGGAGCTATTACGAACGGATTGTTGGCTTACCTGAAACAGCCGTTACTATCCTTCGAATAATCCCCGTAGATGGTTATGCACTTCTTAGAACGGCTGTACAAGTCCTGGCATAGTCTTCCTGAGGGATAGCCTTCAGTTGGGTTGTCACATTACGTTGGAGGTCTGAAATGTCCGAAAACCTCTGGCCCTTCAGGGCTTTACGGCGACTCTGGACCCCGATACTCCATACTTTGACGCATGCCTTCGAGGTCGTACCTAAGGCACCAGGTCTCGTCACCCGTGACGATGGTTTTCAGGACCATTCCATTCCACGGATCATTCACCGTTCTCACTGCCACCCGTCGTACAGGTGTGCGAGTTATGTTGCATAAATTCACCCTTCTCACTGCCGCCCGTCTATCAGGTGTGCAAGGCAGGTTGCATAAATTCACGCTTCTCTCTTGCTTTCAATTTCGAGTTATGACGACCCAAACTGAAGGCTATTCCTAAAGAAGACTATGCCAGGAGTTTCCAGGACTTGTTCAGTCGTTCTCGAGAGTGCATATTCATCCACGGGAATTACTTCGAAGGACAGTAACGGCTGTTTCAGGTAAGCCAACAATCCGTTCGTAATATAGCCCATTCACCGAACTTTCCAGACAGAGGGTGCATATAATAAGGTTAATAGGTCCGTCTTCAGGTTATATCATATAACTAACTTAGGCTATTGTTGAACGTGGTTGTCAGAGGCACAACAAATTTCTGAAACGTGTGATGTCCACATGGCGCAACAATACTAGGTGAATCAGCTGCCCCTAACAATATTGTTTTATGCAGCCCAACTAACGTGTGTTGTCAGGAATGTCGATATTTCTCTGCTTGCGTCCCGTATGGTACTGATGCACTTGAAGCATATCCCGCAAACGATACTGAACACTATTATTATCCCTCAATGTGACTTCACACTAATACGAGGGGAAAATATTAGTGTTTAATATCGTTTGCAGGATATGCTTGCAGTGCATTAGTAGCATACGGGATGCTAGCAGAGAAATATCGACCTTCCTGACAACTCGCGTTAGTTGGGCTGCATAAAACAATATTACTAGGGGCAGCTAATTAACCCGTTAGGTTGAGTCAAAATTTTAATAGCGTTATTATGTTTATGTTCGACGCTGTAGAAATGTAAATATTATATTTAAACACAAATAGTGCTAAATGTTCCGGCATAACTCAACAAGATGACAGTGTTTCGCCCCGGTGTGTTATTGGGCTCTTCAGTTGGTTAAAGCACACCTCACCAAGACACTGTCTAGTGCACACTGGGAAGGCCATTGCAAGACGCATTTGATACATGTGTATCCGCGTCACGAGCAATGAAAATTGTACATTCAATGCCAAGGTAAGGTATAATTGCTTTGGAATGGAGTTTCGACTCCCATAGTGCACTGGCTTGCTCGTGACGCGGGTACACATGTATCAAATGCGTCTTGCAATGGCCTTCCCAGTGTGCACTAGACAGTGTCTTGGTGAGGTGTGCTTTAACCAACTGAAGAGCCCAGTAGCACACCGGGGCGAAATGCTGTCATCTTGTTGAGTTATGCCGGAACATTTAGCACTATTTGTGTTTAAATATATTATGGCTCAACGGACAATGCATATTTCCTTATGAAAATTGTATATTCAATGCCAAGGTAAGGTATAATTGCTTTGGAATGGAGTTTCGACTCCCATAGTGCACTGGCTTGCTCGTGACGCGGATACACATGTATCAAATGCGTCTTGCAATGGTCTTCCCAGTGTGCACTAGACAGTGTCTTGGTGAGGTGTGCTTTAACCAACTGAAGAGCCCAATAGCACACCGGGGCGAAACACTGTCATCTTGTTGAGTTATGCCGGAACATTTAGCACTATTTGTGTTTAAATATATTATGGCTCAACGGACAATGCATATTTTCTTATAAAAATTGTATATTCAATGCCAAGGTAAGGTATAATTGCTTTGGAATGGAGTTTCGACTCCCATAGTGCACTGGCTTGCTCGTGACGCGGATACACATGTATCAAATGCGTCTTGCAATGGCCTTCCCAGTGTGCACTAGACAGTGTCTTGGTGAGGTGTGCTTTAACCAACTGAAGAGCCCAATAGCACACCGGGGCGAAACACTGTCATCTTGTTGAGTTATGCCGGAACATTTAGCACTATTTGTGTTTAAATATATTATGGCTCAACGGACAATGCATATTTTCTTATGAAAATTGTATATGTAAATATTATATGTCAGAAAACTGTATCATAATGAGGGTCACCATAACACTATTTTTCATTATAAAACAGTTTCTCCCACCAATCAGAGCTCAGGAAACAGTTGTGTGACCAATTAACTAAGGATAGCATCGCACCTGCGCTGACTTCCACGGTCTTCTATTTTAAATTTCACTGCGTGGGTAGTGTCATAGTGGGGGTAGTCGAGGAGTCCTTGGTCAAATACAAGGTATTCCCTACGTCCCATGCGCACTCTTCAGTAAATAAAACTGGTGAAATCTCGACAGATATTTATGAATATGTATGTTCGAACATAAAATAGTTATAATTATCATTAGCTCAAACAATTAACACGGCATGCCCAGTGATTTATAGAAATAAATATTCCAAAAATGCTATTAATTCCTAAATTGAACATATAGGATCTTATAAAATCCTAATACAGGGTCATCGAAAAATAATGCCAACATTAAAAAAATGATAGCACCGAAACCCTTTATTTTAAACGTGTAATTCTTTCACTGAACGCCAGCTGGTTAAAGTAAGTTTTGTTTTGGAGATGACGTGACCTTGCTATGCGCACACTAGATGCGCAGTAGCCAAGGTCGGCCGGGGGCGCCAATTACTGCACTGCCCGACAAACTGCACCTGATTACAAAGCTGTAATTCGATGGTTTAATCAGTTTAAGGAAACAGGGACTGTAGAGAAAAAATCCAGGCCAGGCCGACCACCAACATCAGCAGTGAACGCACGCTTTCCCAATGGCTGGATTGGTACGTGCAATCATTTCAGGAGTAACTGTCAAGATTGCGGCAGAAATTCGCTCCCGCAGGTTCTCCGAATCCCGATTTTTTTCTGCATACTCAATGTTTTTAATGTACCCCCAGAAAAAAAAAATCCAAAGGGGTGAGGTCATGACTTCATTGGCGCGCGCGCCCCTGGACGACCTTGGCTACTGCGCATCTAGTGTGCATATAGCAAGGTCACGTCCTCTCTAAAACAAAACTTACATTAACCAGCTGGCGTTCAGTGAATGAATTACACGTTTAACATGAAGGGTTTCAGTGCTATCATTTTTTTAAATGTTGGCATTATTTTTCGATGACCCTGTATACTGATAGAACCTAAATTTCCGAGACTTGGATGAGACCAATCTACCTTGCAATAGATGTAAAATGACTACCTTAAACCTATATTCTGAATGTCCCTCGTATTTTTCCCTCAGCCAGACCCAATCACATACGGCAGGTTTTGTGAATTCGAAAGGTGCTCTCAGCAAGTAGGAAACAAATGTGGAAGAGTGCTCGAGAGTTTCATTTCAGTAATGGGTGCAGAGTAATGAGGGACCATTAGTTTGCGAGCACGGCTGAGTTACTCATTTCAAACGATGGCATCGAGTGCTTTGGTGTTGCTCGGTAAGACATTAAATTGTCCATTGCCATTCTGTTCCAATCGTGCTATTTTAGCAACTGAACAGGATCAACGTCACTTAGATGAGTGTTAAATTAACTGTTGTTGTTGTTGTTTAAGTCTCTTGACTGGTTTGATGCAGCCCTTCCATGCCTCCCTGTCCTGAGCTAATTGTTTCATATCTACATACCTACCACACCTAACATCCGAGACAATCTGTTTAACATATAACCTTTGTCTACCCCTATAGTTCTTGTCCCCGACCCTTCCCTCCATAATTCAATTTGCTATTCCTGGGCGTCTTAGTTTGCGTCCTACCAACCTATCTCTTCTATTCATTAGCAGTCACCAGAAACATCTCTCCTATCTCCAGTCGTTTAATACATCCTCATTTGTTACTCTATCTACCAATCTGATCTTCATCATTCTCCAGTAACACTACATTTCGAATGCTTATTCATCAATTTAATTTAATTTAAATTACTGTATGGTAGTGTAATGTAATTTAATGTTATTTAATTTAATTTTTTATTTATTGTACTTCTAACAGGCATATACCTAAACTTCAAGTCCCAAATCACCTACGTCTTCCCTGTCCCTAATAAAATTACAAACACTACTACATATCAATACAGGTTATCAAACAACTTTATCATACACCGAACTTCACGGGCCTAATGACCAAGATGCCCCAAGCCTCATCATTTAAAATATTATAAGTCATACAGTGTGTCCACAAAGTCTCTCCTCAGCGCGTGTCTCGCCTTGCGGGACGTGTTAATTTGGCAGTACATTCATATTATCTCTACTTAGTATAAAACTAAGTCCCCGATTCTTGGATGTTACGGGTAAACTCGAGAACCACTGGATGGATTTTGATGCGGTTTTTACCATTCTGTAAAGGATATCTTGAGGATGATTTTTGTAGAAATTTATTTATTATCAAAGGACGTAGAGCAGTAACGATTTCAGTGGAAAAGTCGAAAAAAACCTGGCGTCCGAGCTCTTTGTAAGCTTACGCTACAAACAAAGCCCGGGAGAGCATATCTCTTTCTTCAATACATCGCCTACTATAAGTGTTTTTACGTTTTCATTTCTTCCAACAATCTCCATCAGTTACTGAGGAGACAGTTTACGAGATAGCTAGGGGCGAATCTATCACCCCAGTTACAGCTTAGCTAGCGGACGAGCTTATTGCCCCAGATACAGCCAGCAGCGAACTGTCGAGTCGTGTTGAGTTAAAAACTTTACAGAAGAGTGGTTGTGTTTGCAGTTTCCCTGGAAGTACAACTCGGCTTTTCTTCATTTCGCCAGTGAACTATTCGTTCCGCAAAATTCACGGTCAAGTTAAGATTGGACGAAAGGGGGATTTGTGTTGCATGCACCTTGCCATTCTTAAATTACGTCTGACAAGAATTCGTTGCACATGCATCTCCATGATAATATAATGTGCCCTTTCAGCAAGAAATATGCAAATCACAGTATGCCAGCAAAGCTCAAATCGGGATTTTCGGGGTTTTGGTATGTTCTCCCACTCTGTGACTTACACATTTTGGATTAAATAGAGGATACACTTTCAAAATAAAAAAACAAATTCAACTCCTATTTTAACACATTTAATTAACCAAAATTTTGGCGCTACAAACAAATAAAATAAATAAACTATTGACCACTCCTTCTACTTGTCCAAAGTGAACAAGGAATATATCAAAAACAAACTATTATTATATTAAAATAATGGTTGCATTCCAACCAACAACTCAAAATTATTTTCACTTCCATAAGGTATCTATCTTAAAGTCCAATATAATCATGAGCTCTAATGGCTCGATACTATTCCATAATGACGGTGTCCTTCTTTTACACACCTTTTTAACTATTTTATGAGTTTCTTTTCATCAAACAAATATATTATCATATTTAAAATACATATTACTTCTCTGCTCTAATGTTTGGGTATTCCACAATATTCTCAACATTTCCATCTCTCTCAAGTTTCACAAATTCAATACAGTGATCGGGAAAATACTTGTGTACTCCAGAGTTATAAAAGATTACTTGACAAAGTCAAAAACTATGATTACTCCCGGAACCTAGTTATCTTCATTAAACTCATGGCGTCCTACTTTCATACAACATTACCTTAGGGATTTTTATTTGTTTATTTGTCTTATAAGACCATTATCACATAAGAAAGCTAACGATCTGAACAGGCAAGCGGTACTTTCATCTACAAGGACCTCGGTTCAAATCCCGGGTTATTTACAACTTTTAAAACACTCACGGTGCATATTTACTTTTCTCTGACGGTCTTTTTCCCGACCTAGGACACTTACAATAACAAGGGTAGACCGTAATCACTTGGGCGAGATTTATGACTAAGAGGGGACCCTCTTGCCGTGCAAGCGTGGCAGCTCTATTCAATGCTTTCAAAACAGATCTTTCATTCTTCAGTTCTCTGGAGAGACCTAGCGTTTCTTTCATACACTTTCAACAAACATTAGGTTCATAAACCACTTTCATAACCTTGGCATTGATTAATTATGAAGGGTCCTCATTGATTGGTAAGAGTAATACACATACACGACGAATACTTAGGGGCTTCAACAACTAGACGAGTCTAGGTTCTACTCTCTTAACATGCCTCGGGAACCATTCCCACATTGGAGGACTTATACAAAATGCGACTTAGGGTCGGCCGTGGCCTACATTACCTGCGCTCATAATACCATACATTGCTCCCTATTTTACAATATAACACACATAGCCTCGTGATCTACGTCACTATTAGAGGACTTACAACAATAGCTCAATTACCACAATCAACTACCCCTCGTAATTTACCAAGTACATTTCGATTCTACGCATTCCTAGCGTGACAATTTACTTTAATGCGCTACATTGCGCTCTACATTATTTTTAAGCCTAGCGTCTTCCAAAGAACTGATAAATTCCACATTAACAATTGATCCATATCTCAAATTTTACATTAATCCTTCCCCTTGACAATACTCGCTATATTTTAAGAACATGCATTAACACCATGTCTTTATACTTTTATTAAGGCTCAAACGCTCTTATTTTCATATCATTCAATTTAATCTTTATTTATATTTCTTTTCAATGTTATTATTATTATTATTTATATATTCATATCATGTCTTCATCCCTTACCAAAGCTCAAAAGCTATTTCTTTCATATAATTCAAATTTATCTTTATTTATATATCTTTCATGATTATTATTATTAGTACGCTTGCTTTTACAGTATTGGTCAAATACACTGACATTTTATTTCATACATTTCCTCTACAGGATTTCACACAATTATTTATAATTTCTCAAATTTTTATTAGTTCAGACCGCGCTCTTACTCTGTTATTTGTTAATTAGAAATATCCCTCTATCTCAAACTCCGGTGGATTGTACACAAACACTTTCCCAAAACAAACATAATGAAAATCTTTACTCACATGTTATAGGTCTTCCTGACCTTCTTTTTCCTGCGATGCTTCATTTTTGCCCACTATTATGAAATTACTCCATTTTGTACAAATTCATTTCATGTACTGACATATCTTGACACACACTTAATTCGTATATATTTAACACTGATAAAATTTTTAATACACTGGTGTATTCCTTCAGAATACACGACAAAAACACTGAAATTATTACTTTTAACACAATTTTATATATATTTACACTTCACAGATTCTAATCACTAGGGCTGCTATTAAGCCTTCACACGTGATTTCTTGACCTCCCGTCTCCAAGGGTGAAATTTTAGTAAATGTTGGCTTCCTATCCTGTCAGAATGTGAAAGTCTCGAACCACCTACTTCTTCCCTGGAATAATTCTCCTTCAAATCCCGTTCCTGACGATCTGCTATTTCTCTGACTCGAACGGCTCCCTTTTAGACTCTATTGGTTGGTCTAGCGAAAGTCTATTCCGTCCGCGGTCCCCCAGAAAATCTATTGGTGACCTATTGATTTCTAGCAACTAATACTCCTCGTATCTTAGTGCTTTTTGAATAGTTCGTCTGCTTTCTTGAAGCAATGTCTAGAGTTTCCTTCTCCTTTCCGCTTATTCGGTTCATGAATTCCTATCTCTCAGAAATACCTTGCGAACCTCGTTCTGTCCGTCCCTACACGGGTTCTTTACAGTTGATAGGATGTTTATCTCGCTGTTACGTTACTTCAATACGTTATGATACATTTGGTCGTCTGATTTAAGACCTATTGCCCTGAGTTCTAAGTTCGCAGCCTGCTTTGACTGTAATTTATGAACTTTTCACTGTAAACTTTATACTGTCGTAACTAAATCCTGTAACTAGGATTTTCCTAATTCTCCACACGGCGATACTGTATTAATACTTCTTGGCTACTCCTTATGGATGCTCGTTGTTTATATATACCACGACGCTCTTGGCTATCGGATAATGTCTATGCGGTGATACAGCGTTTCCCCTCGAGGAATACTTGTAAAGTCTTCGGCGTGATGTAGCACTATAACGCCCCCTGGGCTATCGGAAACTGCATTTACTGATACAGCGTGACGCCCCCTCACGAGCTGTCGGAATAACTGCATGATTAGTCTGGCTTGGCCTGGACTTTTATACTATTTAGTCAAAAATAAATAAAATCCTAGTCCTTTTCGTGACCAACTTTTAAAATAATTGTCGCACAATTATAAAACTTATATCTCCAGAAAGCTCGTCTTCCAAACGTAAAATGACCTCACTGCGCATGGAAATCGATCGTTCCTTTCCGAGATATTAAATAATTTTTAGTCTTCAGCTGTGTGGGTGTTGCTGTTGATATTTATTTCCCACTCCTTGGGCTTCGGTAATTCCCTTATGACGTATGGCCACGTTTGCATTTCTTTCCTGGACGATTATTAAAAGCTTTTTCTCCACCCAAAAATCTCTAATCCGAAATGATTCACAATGCTGTATTTATTTACTTACTTTTATTCCTGCAAATGGGTTAAATTTAATTATTCTTCTTCTAGCACAGTTGCGGTGTTGCCGTTTTAATGCAAGGTAAGGTTGATTTCCGAGTCGTGCTTCTCTGTCATACAGTCGAAACTTTCCACTCAGTCTATTTATACTCATGACTGGCTCCTTTTTAATGAGTCAGGCGTGATCTCATTTTTCGGCCACCTGGGTCTACTTCTTGCACAACGTTAGGCTAGCATCCTTGCTTGAAATCTTTCTATATGTTCCATTGGCCTGTATATCTCTTTCCTTCCTTTTACAAAAATTACATGGATTCGACCTCCTTTGAGCCAATGGTACATGGGTTCAATAATTAATAGTCTAGTCAGTGATTTTAACCCATCATGCCGAGACGTAAAACGGATAGTTGTCGTTGTTCATTGACATTGACAAAAAGAAGTGCTTATCACGTAATGCATTTAAAGATGGCGTCGGTGAGTGAAGTGTGTGTGTTTCGGTCTCCTGTTTTGTGCTGTTTTCTCATGTTATTCTTTCACGTAACTAGTTCTTTTTTGTGAGTGGTAGTGATGTGAGGGTGTCCATGATTCGTGAAAAGAATTATGAAGCTTCAGTAAACTGGAAGTGCTCCAATCGGAGTTTTAATTTTTGTTGTTTCTCTGCTGCTGGATTGTCGCCTGCCATGCTGCTAAAAGGAGCCAGCCCTTTCACTAGGAGAGGTACGGTCACATCAACATCAACGGTGACCACAGTCTTCATGCTTCTTCTACTGTCAGGTGATGTAGAAATTAATCCTGGTCCGGGTTCGAACAGTTCTATGTCCATATACTTTCAGAACACTCAGAGCGTGGCCAACAAGCTGGACAAAGTAGATTTGAGCAGCAGTGATTTTAATAATATGTCAATAATAGCCTTGAATGAGTCTTAGCTTTTTGACAGTTTTCTTGACTCAGAACTCGCCTTTTCTAGGACTCATGACATATTTAGAAGAGACAGGCCTGGGCGTGGGGGTGGTGTTGTCATTGCTACGCAGTCTCAGTTGCGTGCTAGGAGAAGAGCGGACTTAGAAAGTGAATGCGAAATTATTTGGTTGGAAATCCAAGGAAGGTCTAGTGTGTTCGTGGGCTGTGTGTACCTACCCCCGCCTGCCTCTTTAAACCACTTGGAGGAGCTACATGCCTCTCTCAGCAGGGTGCACGCCCAGTTGAAGGACAAGGATACAGTTATATTGTGTGGGGATTTCAACATGCCGGACATCTCATGGGGACAGCAGGAAGGGCCTTCTCTCATACCTTTAAAACTAACTGAAAGTGCAGTGAACTCGATCTTCTGCGAGATAATTGAGGAATTCTCTCTGCATCAATTGAATCCACATCTCACGCGCGGACAAAACTACCTCGATCTTCTGTTTACTAATATTCCTAAAATATCTCAATCTGTAGAGTTAGAAAAACCGGGGTGGATTCCATCTGACCATAGTGCTCTAATATGGAACATTGATTTTCACGACGCTAGTTTATTTCAAAAACTACCTCGCAGGGAAATTTTTAACTGGAAGAAAGCAGACATGAACCACCTGAAACTTCTACTGGATTATTGCCCATGGTCCCTCCTTGACATCAGGAACGACATTAATGAGAATTGTGAGATATTTTATGATCTCTTGATGTCCGCAGTTCGAGAAGCAGTTCCTCGTGTGAAGGTTAATCCCTACCGTTATCCACCTTGGTTTGATGCAGATGTAATCAGCGCGCTACATTCGAAAAATAGGGCTCATCGTCAATGGAAACGCTCTTCTTTGGAATGCCATAGAATTGAATTTGTGGTCAGGAGACTCGAATTCAAAGAAATTCAACGCCGAAAGTATGACGCCTACCTGGAAGACATAGACTCCAGTGTTAAAACTAATCCGAACAGACTTTGGTCCTTCATTAAGCAGAGATCTAGGAACACCAGATTACCAGTCTCGCTCGAGTATGACGGACGTACCAGTACTGATGCAAACTCTGCCTGTGAGCTGTTTTCTGATTATTTCGAAACCTTATTCCTTCCTGTAAATTCTATACCGCCACCATTACCTGATCTGCCACCCTCCAGTAACGACAGCATTTCGTACTTCCATATTTCCGAAGACTGCATCAAGAATAAATTACATAATCTATCCTCTGGCAAGTCTCCCGGTCCTGATGCCATTCCTATAGAAATAATTAAATCTTTATGCCACCAGCTATCTCGTCCACTTTACATCCTATTCAACCAAGCCATCAGTGAAGGAGTGTTTCCGGATTACTGGAAATCAGTTCATATCACCCCAGTGTTAAAGAAAGGCTCCAGGCAGAAGGTAGTAAATTACTGGCCAGTAACACTAATGTCTATTTTCGCGCGAGTCTTTGAATCAATTGTTCGAGACGAAGTGTACGCTCACGTGTCACCATTCATCACTGAACTTCAGCACGGCTTTCTTCCTAGGCGATCCACTGCTACCAACCTAGCAGTCTTCACTCATGATGTATCCACCTTTATGAATAACCGTGGTAGTGCTGATGTTATCTATACTGACTTCTCTAGGGCTTTCGACAGCGTTCATCACAACCTACTGCTTCATAAACTTTCAAACTTTGGTATAACTGGTAATCTTTTACGTTTCCTCAAAAGCTACCTCTCAAATAGAACCCAATCAGTTGTAATTAATAATAATAAGTCTAAATCTGTTAACGTTACTTCCGGTGTCCCTCAGGGTTCTGTATTGGGCCTTCTGCTTTTTATACTTTTTGTAAATGATATCCCTCGTATAATTCATAATTCTAGGTGCCTGATGTACGCTGATGATCTTAAACTGTATATGCCCATCAGTACTATAAATGACTGTGAGTTGTTGCAACAAGACCTACACCAATTCAGTGAATGGTGTGAAACATGGAAACTGAAACTGAATACTGAAAAGTGTAAAGTGTTGTCAGTTTCATTGAAACGTAACCTCCTACCCAGGTTTAATTACTGTATTAAAAATGAAACGCTACGTAGAGTGTCAACCATTAAGGATCTAGGGGTGACAATCACTAATAATTTCTCGTTCGATGAATATATTTCAAAAATATGTCGTGAGAGTTTCCGGATCCTGGGATTTTTAAAAAGAAATTGTTTAAATTATTTTTCGGACATAACTCTATCCAAATTATTTAAGTCACTCATTCGGCCTAAATTAGAATACTGTAGTGTGATCTGGAATCCCTTTCACAGTAATAAAATTGACGCCATCGAACGTGTGCAAAAGAGATTTATTAAATGGCTCTGTTACAGGGGTGGACGACCGTGCCATAGAGCTGAGTATGAGAGTTATTGCAATGTGTACAGTCTTCCTCCACTTAGCAGTCGGCGCACAGTGGGTGACGTGAGATTCCTTTGGAAGCTGGTAAATGGCGGAATTGACTCTAATCAGTTGCTAGCTGACGTGGGTTTTCACGTCCCTCAGAGAACCACCAGACGGAAGCACACGTTCGATGGGGTCAGATCGAGAATTAATGTGCACAGAAATTCATGTCTGATCCGGTTGCAGTCAACATACAGCTTGATGGAGAGTAGAAGTGCTACTGATATTCACTTCGACTCTCTATTAACTGTTATGAGAGATATCTCAAGTGGGCTGTAAAATAGTGTATTGCATATTGTGTTAATTTCTATTTGCGTTGATTGATTGAACATGTGGTCGAATGAATGGTTGATTGATTTTTTGATTGAATGTACGAGTGAATGAAGTAATGTATTTTTTGTTTGCTGTTATCTAGATCCTTGAATGTCGCTCTTGTATTACTTTCCCTAGTTTCTGAACTTTGTCTTCTTATCTTTTATTTTATGTTTTTGCCTGTTTCTGTTTACTGTTGATAGTTTTTTTTCTGTAATAATTATTGTAATGTTTCTTGTACAAATGAATGAATGCTTGAGATAGGATGTTTGAGTGCGTGTCTGTATGGTTGTGGTTGCTGATTTATAATAGATTAGTGTATTGCTATTTTTGTACGTGTTTGCTGTTTTTGTTTTGTTTATAATTGTAAATTTTATTGTTAATTATTATATTGTCACTAGTGGAAATCTATCTGTCTGACAATAAAGAATACATACATAACTGTTCCCGGGCGAAACCGGGTCGGGTTGCTAGTGTTGTTATAAGAAAAACAATTACATTTAATTAAGTAATGCAACTATATATACAGTACTCACCACTATCACACCTTGCTCCAGTAAGTTTCCACCAGCACGGAAAGCCTCTTCCACTAAATACACACGCTCTTCAGAAGTAGAGCGATAACGTAGATGTTAGGCCCCTTAAAACAACAACTATCATCATCATCATCCTCAGTAGTAAGCATTCCCACTAGACCCAGCTTACACAAGATCTTGACAAGAACACAACTTACAGCGTCAACACTACCACACACAGGCACTCACTGTTGGCAATAATGAACCGGTATTTCCCACCCAATCACTCCAGTTGAAGGTCAACAAGTGCATGCTTATGCGAACCACTGCGGTGAGACTTTGCGTAAGCAGCGACATTAATATGCTGCCAATCTAACATGTCACGCAAGGCGAGACCTGCTTAGCTCGCCACTGCGGAGTGACTTTGCGTACGCTCTGTATATCTGTATACCATGTATTATTGGTGCCTTACTTTGTGGAATTAAGTGCAGGTCTTCAAAAGATATAGCTGCCTTCTATCGTCTTGGGGTACGTATTAAGACTCCGATACCAGAGGTCCTTGGTTCAATTCCTGGCTCTGCCAAGAAATGTTATTCTGATCCAGAGGACTAGCAGTAGGGGGGGAGGGGGTATTCAATCTCGTGATGCAAAACTGAGATGAGGTGCATTCAATTCCCACCTCAGTCATCCCAGAAGTGGGGTTTTCCGTGATTTCGCAGTTCCACTGCAGGCAAACTTCCTGATGGTACCTAACTTAAGGCAACAGTCACATCCTACCCATTCCTAGTTCCAATTAGAAACATGCACACTAATACAGCTATTACAATAACACAGGCTGTCAGAAAAATTCAACACACACCAAAATACTGCTACATGACCACGACGCTTAATTCTTGGATAATATTGCCTTTGAATATTTCATTCCCTACATTTACAGCCATTGTGCGCCACTGACATCAACAGTGGACCGTTCGTGGTGTAATCAGTTTGGGTACCTAGCCAGAATGTAGTGGAACGGGAAATCCTGACGTTGGGCTAATTTTAGACTTTTGCGCTGCTAAGTATGTATTGCAGTTAATATAACAGGGTCTTGGAATACCTTGGTTATTAGGTTTGTGTACTTGGCCGAGTGCTGAATTTCTTCTGATAACCTATGTTTCTGTTGTGACTATACAAATAAGTTTAATATTTTTGGTCTAGGAGTTTTAGTCTATTTATATAGTTACTGTATAAATAATATTTATAATTTCATTCTTTCTTTTTGTCATGCCCAACTAAGGAGCGCGATTTAACTTATTTAGATGATGGCATTTCCTTTCTCTTCTCCCAAAATCTCTTCATCTTCTCGCTGTGGCGGCTCTTGCGGTCTTCTTACCAGGTTTTTTTGGTGATAGTGCATGGATGGTCTGCAAAGCGGTGATTATCGACTAAATCTCTGAACTTAGCTCTGTCTAGTACAATGCCATCTGTGATGCCTATTTCCTGAATATCTTTTCGAACTTCAAGCAGCCAGGTGTTTTTAACTTTCATTGACAGGGCAAGGTTATGAATCTTTTTGGTCAGTCTCTGATTGCCCATCCTGAGGATATGCCCTTAAAATTTCAATCGTATTTTCCTAAATGTGTCTGAGATTCTCTCCGAGTGCTGGTATAAGTCTTGGGAATTTCTTTTCATCCAGATTCCCCCAGTATAGACTGGTCTAAAAGATTTTCTTATGCTTTTCCTTTCTTGCTTTTCCACATCTTTAATTAATGATCTGCCCCCAATAATATGTTATTACTTATATGAGTTTGAACAAAGTACAATTCTGGCATTTACCTGGAGAGAGTGTGTAAAAAATCGGGGTAAATCAAGACTCAGATTAGCCTATGTGAGTGCCTTGATTCGACACCTTGATGTATGGACTTCCACGGCCTTGCAAGTACTGTGACATTAAACGCACGGCTACACTGTCATGTATTCCAGTTCACCCGTCTTGCTAAAAGTTATGCATTGACTAATAATTTGTTATTGCTTAATTTGGAGGCTCGGACATCACAATCATCAGCCCTTGCACCAGGGTGCGTGTGAAGAATTCTTCTGGTGACCAGTGTTAATGTCGTGTCTGTAGTAGAGTGTGAATTTATTATGGAGTCCGGTATTGCGAAAGAGCTGTGGTCTTAGATTAGGAACCATTTCAGCACTTTTTTGTGACCATGGGAAGCAACCACTAGGTTAGCAGACAGGGTGATCGAACAAACCCCACCTCTTCTCAGTTTTGCTTCACGAAGCTGACAGTACTCCGTGCTAACACCCAAAACATCATTTAACTACTCAGCAGTGCCGGGAATTGAACAGGACATTTGTCACTTGAGTCTCAATATCATTGCTGTTGTTTCATTTGAGGGGCTTGCACATCGTGGTCATTTCGCCTTGAGTGCTTGGTTGGGTGTGGAATTGGTCTGATAGCCTATGGTGGTATCTGTAGTAGTGTCTGTATTTGTAATTCAGGGGACGATTGGGAAAGTTTTAGTTATTGTTTTAAGGGGCAGAACTAAGAGGTCATCTGCCCCATTCAACACAAATTAAATTATAGAAATTTGGAATATATAATTAAACTAGCAGAAGTACCCGTTCTTCAAAGGGTTTCGGCCTTAGTCAGACGTTATCAACTGAGCTACTGTAGCAATGGTTATGGGCTTGTCATTCTTTCATCATTGTATCAGAGCGACGTTAGTTTTCTGGGAATATCACATACACTGGTAATTTAAGGTTCTCAGAATGAGGTTTTCGGAGACCAGTTATAGGCTCCGGAGCTTTGTGTCTTACAGTGAGGGGCTCAAAATAAGCTTTGGTCGTTCTTCGAGGTTAAACTTTATGTTTCGCATATTTTAGCATGTATTTTGAAAAGTGTATCCCTATAACTACCCCTTTTTATGAGAGGTACGGTGAAGAGTTATATAAACGCGCAATTAACGCAAATTTGCGTGGAAATTCAGAAAGAAAAAAAACAAACTTTTATTTTTTATATACAGGGTGTAATTGATATAAATGAAGTCTGTTACACTGGTGATAGAAGAGTCTAGGCAAAACAAAATATGTCACCTATCTTTAAATTGAAAATTATACATTAAAAAGTCAATGTTTGTAGGTTTTTCAAAAACTCTTCAAGCAAAAGGTGGAAAAGTAGTCTGGGGAAAACAAGGTGGGGCGACATGGGACGACGCGTGGAGGGGAAGTTGTTGCGTAATAAAAGCATTGACCTTACTGGTTGAGGGGTGGTGTCAGCTGTTATGAGGATAGCGGTACTCGTCTCGTAAGAAAATTTGTATTGATGTTGTTGTTATTCTTCTTCCTGAAATCGCACACAATGGCTTGGGACGTTAGGACCGGTAGTATTGTGTAGCATACTTTGTAAGTGTGGAAGTCATTGATTGTTGTTCATATAAAGGATAAAATAATCTCGACAATCAGCCCTGGTGTGTCGATGGCTTCCAACACGTTGAAGAAATACAGTGGGACAACATTCCGACATCCTGTCGTCTGTTCAGAACTAGCATTTATGACGGAAGTAAAATATTTGATGTTTTGTGTGAGAGGCTTGGCGATCTTGGTCACTTTTTAGGTTGCTGGCCCTAACCATCTCTCACTTATAAAGCGGATGACAAGATCAGCAGCCACCACCTCATCGGCTAATATAAGTTTGAGTGTCATCTGCAAACCAAGGATTTTTCATAAGTCAGCAGGATCCACACGCTCGGTTAAACTGTGGGCCACGGTGAATACGGTGAATATGGCTCCCTTCGCATTAGATACGAGTGGGCGGATCTTGCCTGACCTATCCTTAGCCTACACAAAATGACGGACTCCTTCCATGACCGGAAAGAGCTCTGCCACACGATGGTAGTTCCCTTGATCGCTCTCAGTTTATAGGGCATTGGGTCAGCTAGCCACTGACTCTCCCAGAATGCCAGTACTTGTCAGCGTAACTGAGAGCAAATATAACGAGCGGATACCTCGGGGATTGCGAATGAGGCGGCCGTGGCTCTACGATGGGAACCATTCTCGGAAAACCCACCCCTCCTAATTTTTACCTCACGAGGTTGAGTGTACATATTCCACAGTGGGTCAAAATCGAAATCTAGGAGGAAAAAAATATTTATTTTCATAAATCAAAATTTATCACTTCATTCTCATACAATTACCGCTCACTATTCTGGGATATAAACGCATCTTAGTGTAAATCTGTCACCACTGTTCGAGCAGTCGGAATTGGAGGGTGAATGTAAGTGGCTGTGGTTTGGTTGTATTTGTGGTTAGTGTGATGCTTTAAGATGAAACATGCAGCTGAAGGTATGATCCTTGTAACGTGTTTCAGTTATTAATGGGCGTAATTGTTACGTAAGTTTAGCTATAATTGCATTGTATAATATTTAACTATTATTTTTAGCCTACTTTTCACATTTTGCAAAAATGAGGAAAAAGTAGTCTTATGAGATCGGGCAAATGTGTGTCTGTCTGTCTGTCTGTCTGTCCTTCTGTCTGTCTGTCTGGCTGTGTGTGTGTCCCCCCTATCAACTCCTAAACGGCTGCAGCAATCAAAACCAAATTTAGTATGAGTAAAGATGTGCACCGGAATAGCTCACGTCCATATTTGAAAATGATGTCAGTGCTACCAACTGCTGAAAAAACGCACTAGAAATTTGAGCTCCATGTTGGATATCTTGCAAGGTATGCATAGGAGCTATTCCAAAATTGGCAAACATGTAGATAATACTATTTCAGTTTAATTTCCAGGAGGCCAACCACGACAGTGTTGCCAAAATAATTTTAAGCCATCTGATAGGTCCAATGTTTAAATGCATATAACTTCTACACTATCAACTGGATTTCAACCAAATTTTGTATGTAATATCTGTACATAAACAGATATGACTGAGCGTATTCTTAAGAGCCACCAGGGCTGCCAACTGTTAATAATTGCTCTCTCTATTTTTTTAAATCCAAATACCAATATATCAGAATGTGTGCAAGCCGACAACTTTAAACTATGCACACGTATAGTACCTGACATGTTTGATTAATTTTGGAGTAACTTATATACGTCAGTTCTACCAACATGATTCTAAGCCTGCTGATAGGGCCAATTTTTAAATACATGTAACTTCTATACTATCAGTAGGATTTCATCCAAATTTCGCATGTGCTATGTGTAACATATCAGATATGACTATAAGTATTCTTCAGTGCAATCGGGGCTGCCAACTGTTAATAAATGCTGTCTATATTTTTTACCCTAATATCAATATATCAGAAAGTATGCAAGCCAACAGCTCTATACTTTGCACTCGTATAGCACCTGACATTCTAGATTAATTTGGAGTAATTAATACAAGGCAGTGCTGACAACATGATTCTATGCCTGCTGATATGTCCAATTTTAAAATACATGTAACTTCTATACTAACAAATGGATTTCATCCAAAATTGGCACAACAAGATATCATAATATTTCAGATTATTTCTGACCAGCACACGCATGGTATTGTTGGCAACATGCTTTTACGCGTGCGGATAGATCCAGAGTCTAACTGCAAGTAACGTCCATTGGACTTCAACCAAATTTTGTATTCTGTACCTTAAGAGATGGAACTAAGAATATATTCAGTCACCAGGGCTGCCAACTATAGTGCTCTATTAGGCTACATTATACCAGGTATATTTTGAACTAATTAGATATTTCGATATTACCAACTTAATTTCGTCATTATTCTAGATAGGTTCATATTCTGTAGAATAATCATTGGCATGAAAAGTAGGCTGTATAGTTCTTAACGGAACTTCTTGTTAAAATTATATTTGCACTTAGATTTTTAGTATGTCGCGTCACTCTGCGTCACTTTCTACTAAATGTTAAAATGTAGATAAAGTCTTGTAGTTTACGCTTGTTATAAGAATTTTGGCATCTTTTTGCAACTTACTTAGTTATTTTACGTTTAAGAAGATGCCGCGCAACCAGTTCTCACACGTTTACAACTGAGTCGCCTAGATGCAAAAGTGTCCATGTCCACCATAACTGGTTTTGAGAAAAAGTGGAAAATGTGTTTTTACTGGGTGAATTGGTATAAGCCTACACTGTTTGTCATATAAATAAGTATGAATTAGTACAAATCTGCTTGAGCTATTGACAAAAAACCAGGAACGCAATGCTTGCAAGATATAAGCAAAATAAAAATGGACATGGACACTTTTGCATCTCATTTTGCCGATGGACACTTTTGCATGCAACTGTAATGGACATGGACAGTTTTGAAACAGACTAGAGACTATGTGAGGAGAAGACATGTGATGATCATAAATCTAAATTTTTGTATTCAATTTTTTATTTATGGAATGAAGATAAATCTAAATTTGTGCATTTTTTTAAAACGTACATGGTGTAATATCTGACAATCTGCAACGCACTTAGTACATCATACCTGGAACAATGTCTTGATCCTCTCCTGCTAGCCTAATAAGTTCTTGTACTATAACAGAGAGTTAATCTCCCTCCAGGACTCACCAGAGTGTTTCTCGAGGAGATTTGAAACATTTTCCAGTTATTTTTCATAAATGGTCACGGCAGAGTATGTTAAGCAGTCCGGGTTTACCTGTTTATAGTGTATTCCCCGTTTGCATACACCCATTGGATCATTGATGTCAGACCTATAATTAGGCTCCCCTTGGATGTGAATTACATTCTGTGAATTACGGATGATGATGATGATGACTCTTTTTACTTTTGTTATCTGGAAGGGGAACGATGCTGCGGATTGGTTGACGTTTTGAATGGCCCTTTCCAGTCATCTATCACCCAGTCTCTCCCTAGTTTGTGGAGGGCCCCATACTCTTCCAAGATGCTATGGTTGAAACTATCGTTTCTCGTTTCTGCAGTTGCCTTTTGATGAGCCCAATCATTCTATCGGAAGGCATGAATAAATATCCAGTAATGGGATAATTCACTTCTATTTTGTTGACGCTTGTTGAGTGTTTGTACATCCAGTGACACAACATCTAGACAACTATTGTGTTTTTATTTTGCCCAGGGCACTCATCGGCAATTAAGCCCAAAGTTTGTATGTTGTTCATGTCTGTATGGCATAAACAGTGGTAGAGAGCTGAGCATATTTAATTTGACCCTTTCTTACCTTCGCTCTCAAGCCATGTGTACATGAAGACATTATTAGTGGTAAACCTTGATTTGAAGAGGAACATACTATAATGGCAAGATTGTATAGGTATAATTGCCTACTGTAATAGACACTCTGATCAGATATTTTAATTCCTTTGGCAGTCGAAAGACATGGGCAGAAATTGTCTCGCATTTGCTTCAGCGATGAATAGAAACAACTTGCTTCACTGATCTTCACGGCGTACTCGCTTCCTAGAACGGCCAGGTGTTGTTTCCGCAATGCCTCGATCAACATTACTGATATGTTTCATATTTATTGTGACGAAAACAGTGCGTATAACTTTCAGCATAAACTTTAAACATACACAAGGGCTCAATGTTTACATACATAAGACGGCCATCTTGTATTAGTCATCTGATTTCAATCTTCATTGCGATTGGTGGAAAGGGACAAGGCAAGTTTTGAGCCTCACTTACGTTTGGACATGGACAGTTTTGAATCCAACCACACTTTTCGAGAGCTGGTATTCATAGGACATGGACAGTTTTGAGCATAAATAGCATTTCAGGCATGTGTAATAAGTCTAGCTCTACACTCCAGTGTTGCCAACTCATTTTTTTTTTGAAAAGTGGACATGGACAGTTTTGCATCTAGGCAACTCAGCTGTTTGAAGCACTGGGTTCGACGATTATGTCAAAAGTGGAACTTTGTGACTTTGTTAAAAGTAAATTAGGGGTAGAAAATTGTTCTGAAGAGATAACGGAATGCTCTATCCTACTCCTAGTCATAGACAATTTCTTGCATGTGTAGACGTAGCTTAAAAATGGTCTTAACTGAAGTTCATTATGAAGTAAACAAACTATATACGTTGCTTTCACTCTAAATTCATGATTAAAACGTAAAACTAATTTTGTCCCCCTAGATTTCTAATTTGACCCACTGTGCATTCCAGCCCGCAGACCAGAATTAGATTTATTCGCAGAGCCGGAAAATGAACCCGGAACTCCAGGCTGAAAGCCAAGAACGCTTGCCGCTACTATAGGAGGTGGGCGTCTCAATATGGACTGTGCCCTGAGACCTCAGAGGACGAAAGAATAGTTTATATTAACCTCATTCTGATAATCGAGATCTGTTCTCATTGGATCAGTGTATGAGTCCTCCGCAGTCATCAGCATGCCAATGGCAAAGTCAGGCTTCATGGCGTAATTAATGAAAGCATTTGATGTTCACGGCACCTCTCGGGCTCGATTAGCGTCAATTACCGTGAATTAGCGAGGAGCAAAAGTTCGGCTCTCACCATGAAATTCAATTTGCTTAATTGCTATCAAGCACGGCAACTATAAAACCAACACGTCTTCTCTCGTTTTATATCATTGTGCAACTTTCCGACCGACAGTGAAACTGACAGCTGGGGATCTAGTAAATCCAAGGATTACCTTGATCTCCATATATTCACAACAATGATCCTGGTGTCAAATAAATGAATTTCTGGCACAAGTCTGTTATTCAATATTTGACACATGACATATTTATAATGTACTAGCAACCCGCCCTGGCTTCGCCCGGGAACAGTTATGAATGCATTACGTGATAAGCGCTTTTCTTTATGTCAATGAACTACGACCTATATCAGTTTTACGGCCCGGCATGATGAGTTAAAGTCACTGACAGGACTATTAATTAATTATATTATCATGGAGATGCAAGTGCAACGAATTCTTGTCAGACGTACTGTATAAGAATGGCGACGTGCATGAAACACAAATCCCCCTTCCGTCCAATCTAAAAACACTTATCAGAGGGCGATGTTTTGAAGATATAGATATGCTCTCCAGGGCTGTTTTGTAGAACTTTTCATGCTGAACAATACTTACACTATTCATAATGTTGAATTTTGGGCTTATGCCGTGTTTTATTATATTAAAATTCGACGCGTTTCGAAAGAAACCATGTCTTTCTTCGTCAGGAATAATCTGGAATACGACAAATTATTGCTAAGAGAAAGCAACAAAGAACATATAGAAGGTGCCCAAAGATGGACGCCATTATAGCCCCATGTTATGGACAACGGAAATCATCAGTGAATTACTTTCTCATGGTTCTGATAATAGGTAGCCAGGATTCACTGAGATTGTAGCCGGTGTCGCGGTTGAAATTATCTGGGTGTTTACGTATTTCAACCGCCTCCCTGGTGATTTTGGGACGATATTGCTTTATACGGGCAAGAACAACCACTCCTTGGAACATGACATCATGGCCAGGTGTTAATGCATGATCGGCAACAGCTGAATTATCAGGTTGAATGAGCCTGATACATCTATTATGTTCCTTAATGAGAGTGCATATTGTTCTCGAAGTCTGCCCGTTGTTGTACAACATACGGACATTATCTTTAAATTCTTCAACAGACGATATCTTGTAGTTGTTTTTACTTTAGGCATCGTAGAACTGCCTTACATTTCACAGTACCAGAAATGAACTGCATGTGAGTAACACTGGTTCCTGGTAGCTGGGGGGAGGGGGAGGTCTAGCACGTCGTGCAATATGGCTATGGAAAAGGAAATCACCGGGTTCCACAGTGAGTGGCACGGGGTGACAAGTTAAGAATAACCCAGTTGCAAGCTGACATACGCTCTGCATCAAGATTAGATAGCTTACAGGTTCTTCCCCGTTGAAGTGAATAGAACAAAAAATGCAATAAACTGAAAGATCTAGCATACTGATTTAAAAAAATGTAAATATTTTGTCTTTTTATGTGCTAATAAGTGAAAAGCAGGAATTTATGGATTTATAGAACAAATGCTTAAAAATATGTATTTAAATTTAAAAATATTTTTTTACCTAAAAATCCGAGCCCTACTCATCATATACCAGCTGAAGAACGTCGCAATGTGACTGTCGAATACATAGAATAAGATGTGGTGGACTGTATCAAGAAATATATTTTACATTGTATGTACATGATTAAACACTGAACAAGTAAAGTAGATATTACATCCGGTAGCCAGTGCTACCTGCTTGTTAGTGAGTCCTGCTTGACGCAGGTAAGAAAACGACCCTTTCTCTTAATGGGTCAACAACCCTCCAGCAGGGGGACCAACTGTCATCAGAGTATGTACAGTGCCAGAGTTGCCAACAGTGACCGAAACAGGTACTGTTTTCAATGAAACAAATATTGACTTTAGGTGAAAATAAATAGTTTATAATTAGCAATTATTCATACTAAATGTCGACAAGTTAGCCTAAGAATAAAGGTCGGGAGGGGAAGACGCTAATGAAGAGCATTAGCATAGTCAAGATGTTGGAATAACTCCAGAGTCACGTAACTGCGTGGGGCGATTAGGGGGATTAATCGCCCCCCCCCCCCCAGTGCCAAATTTTTTTTTAAACATGATTAAATAAAAATTTTATTTTCGAAAAAAAAGGCCATTTTTCGGCTTGCTAAGAAACAAATGCATGATTTACGTTTATACTCTTTATTTCTCTGTATTTGTGAAAAAAGTTGAGTATTAGGCCTACCAAACCTGATCGTTTCCAAGCATTTGCACATTCAGAATTGCAAATAAAACGTATCAAATGCTATCGAGATCAAGCAGAATGCAAAAAGCAAAATTCAAAAGCAAGAGCAGTAAACAAACACAAAACCGAAAACACGAAGCAGAAAGCAAAATTCAAAAACAAACACAAAGCAAATAGCAAAATTCAAATAAAAAGCCATATCAGAAAACAAACACAAAACCAAAAACACAAAGCAAGAAGCAAAGTTCAAAAACAAAAACTAAAAGCAAAGAGGTAAATTCTAATAGGAAGCAAATTCAGAAAACAATCACAATACCAAAAGAAAAAAAATGCAAAAGCAGAAAACAAACACAAAACCAAAAACACAAATCAGAAACTAAGCAGAACACAAACACAAATCCAAAATTACATTGCAAAAAGCAAAATTCTAAAACAAAAACTCAAAGCAAAAAGCGAAATCAGAAAACAAACACAATACAAAAAAAGCAAAATGCAAAATTCTAATAGAAAGCAAAATCAGAAAACAAACAGAATACAAAAAAAAGCAGATAACGATCAAAAACCAAAAACATAAAACACAAAGCAAAAAGTAGATAACAACAAATACAAAACCAAAAACGCAATTACTTCAGGTTCCCCCTCATACCCCTCCAGAAGCAAATCCTAGTTATGCCACTGCACCCCTGAGTGACTTACATCATTCGCATGAATTCGCCACTAAGCTTTCAATCCAGCTTCCCATAGGATACTTCGCAAGACATCAACACAGGCCAGTTGACTCTATTTGAGCATAACTTTGTCTTAAATGTCGATAAAATTCCAACATAGTGAGGTACTGTTAAAAGAATGCGATATAGTGTGTAGCTTCGCATGCAATAGAGTTAATTACATCCCAAATAAATTCACTCCAGAAATGAAATATTAACCTCAAACACGAAAGGCACGCGAGTAATTTAATAAAAGGTTTATCTCAAATGTAGGAAGGACGCAATCGTGTAAGAAATCTTGCACTAATGATAATATCATAAATGAACTTGACCGTGAAACTTGGCTTGTTTCTAAATATATCTAGTTGAAAGGGTAAACCTGCCCTCTAGCATTATTTTATACTTGCTTTGCTCATTGGGAGTTCCACCCCGAAATCTCATGAAAATTTTGGTTTTATCATATTAAGTCCTCCTCGTAGCGTTGTAGATAGTTTTGATATAATTAATGATTCATTTAGAGCAGGGGTTCCCATTAGGTGGTCCGTGGACCCCCAGGGGTCCGCGCGGTTGGCCAGGGGGTCCGGGAAGAAACGTCACGAAATAACGCAATAATGCATATGGAAAACGGAGAAAGTACAAAGTGTTCCTTAAAAATAATAATTATGCGTTGCCATCCACAGCATAAATGGCGCACTCATATGTGCCGCAGCGTAATTTGATCTTTTCAAGTTTCCCGCTAGAGAGATTTCTGCATCTTTATCTCTGTGTCCTGCTCCTCAGAAATTTTTTGTTTTTACATATTTACATGGGTTTTGAATGTTGAAACCTTTGATTGCTTTAATGGTTAAAACTCCATTGAATATGGATCGTTGGCTGAAGAGTGGATCTTTAAAGTGAAGTAGGCTCATTGCTTCAGTTAATGACGAAGAAGAATCTGTGGTAATAAATATAGAAGTGAACGGGCCGCCTGCTGCCTCTCTTGAGCCTAGCCATTCAAAGAGTAAGCCAACTGTGAAATGTAGGATATACGATATAAAATATTTGGAAATTGGCTTTACGTATTGTGGACCTGAAGTTTGTCCTAAGCCTCAATGCGTGATATGCTTTGAAACCCTTGCAACGAGAGTATGAAACTTGCAAACCAAAAATCCATCAGTATGCCTTCCTTCAGAGGGGAGAAGGATGTACGTGCTTATATAACGATCCCTTTAGGGGGTCCGAGAATAATTCCTAATGGGAACCTGTGATTTAGAGGATTTGTGATCATGTACTGTGCGATAAATTCAACGGAAGCCCCGGAAAATATGCGAACTACTAGGCTTTTCCTTGCCCCTCTAGTAATCATGTTGCTGGATCTACTGCTATTTGCTGCTGCGAAAGGAGTGACTTGCACAGAAAGCAACTGGCGCTGGGTAGCGCGCATGTGACGATGATTTACCAATGGTGTCACTCTCTCCCCCACCCACCACGCAATTACCCTCCCCCGATCCTTCGAGCCTGCAGCGCCCACACTCAGAGCTTCACTTGGACTTGCCGAGCTGTAGCTCCAGGTGCTTGTTTGCGTGTAGAAATTGTCTGATAACCTGTGCAACTCTGATGCCTGTACTAGTGTGTAGCTTATATTTTAATTGAGGTGGGATTAGGGTAGAAAGTGGCCGTGACCTTAAGTTAGCTACCATCTCGGTATTTGCCTGGAGTAGAAGTGGGACACCACGGAAAACCATTTCCAGGATGGCTGACTTAGGAATCGAACCCGTCTATTCTTAATTTTATCTCACGAGGCTAAGCGTGTTTCCAGCCCTCTGACCAGAATTAAATTCATTGCCAGAGCCGGGAATCGAACCCGGGCCTCCGCGGTAACAGCCAATAATGCTAGCCACTTCGCAACGACACGGATGTTGTGGCCAAGTTTTAATTTAAGTCTGGTCTGAGCGCTGGATCGGGGTACACTTAGCTTCGTGAGGCAGAAATGGACAGAGGTGGTTTCGATTTCTACCTCAGCCATCCTGCAAGTGGTTTACCGTGATTTCCCACTTCTAATCCAGGCAAATGCTGGGATGGTATCTACCTGTAACTTAAAGCTATGGCCGCTTCCCATCCAAAATACTGCCACAAGTTCAAATACACACACACTCACTAGTACATCCATCACGATGACATAAAGCCTCTACATGAAAGAACAACAACAACAACAACGACTTATTTAAGAGCTGTGCGATATCGTAGTCATTTACTTCGGTGTATTTGGAGTCTGTCTGATGACCTATGTCATTGTATTGCCTGTACTATTGTGTATTGGAATTGGAGTAAGAATTAGTACACTAGACTATAGATGGTGATCGTAGCCTTGATTTAGGTATCATTTTAGCAAACAAACGTTTGGTGCTTTTCAGTCGTTCAACAAGAATGTACCTAAAAAAATGGGTTATACCCAAATCCTGAAAAAATACATGATATTTTTCAGGATTAGGGTATAACCCAACTCTTTTGGGTACATTCGTGTTGACAGACTGAAAAGCACCAAACTTTTGTTTACTAAGGCAACACTGAAAAATGGCTTCTAACTCCATAATTAATATCATTTTTGCATTCGCCTTGAGTAGAAGTGACCCGTGGTGTTGGGGTAGCGAGCCTGCCTCTCACCCGGAGGCCCCGGGTACGATTCCCGGCTTCGTCAGGGATTTTAAAACTAACGTGAGGGTTGGAACGGGGTGCACTCAGCCTCGTGAGGACAATTGAGTAGCTGTCTGACAGTGAGGCAGCGCCCCGATCACGAAAACCAAGATTACCTGCCGAGGGGATCCGATGCGCAGATCACGCGTCACCACAATATCTGCAGGTCAAATGGCTGGGCAGCGGTCGCTTGGTCGGCCTAGGCCCTTAATGGTTTGTATGGTGCCAGGGATTGTTGTTGAGTAGAAGTGATACTGTTATTCGTATTACGTCCCTTTTAACTACTGCGGCTTTTAGTGACACCGGAGTGCCGGAATTTTGCCCCGAAAGGGACCATTAACGTGCCAGTAAATCTACTGACACGGCTCCCTCGCATTTGCGCACCCTCAAATGCCAGCTAACTGCGCAAGGATTCGATCCCGCAACCATGGGCCCAGCAAGCGAGAACGTTGTCCGCTAAGCCAAGCAGCCAGCTGAGTGGAAGTGAGAAGCTATGTACATGACGTGACATGAAATAAGGAAACATCTAGGCATTTGCCTGGAGTTTGGAAAACAACGGGCCACTCCATCGGGATTTGAACCACCGATCTCTGGGCTGAGTGCAGCTCCTTATAACAGACGATTCTTGGTCGTTGTCTTGGAGGTCATGGTATGATTCTCGGCTCAGTCAAGAAATTTAATTCTGGTCTGAGGGCTGGAATAGGGTACACTCAGCTCGTGGGGCAGAACTGAGATGTGATGGGTTCGATTCCCACCTCAGTCATTTTGGAAGTGAATTTCCATGGTGTCCTCTCACTCCTACTCCAGGTAAATGATTAGATGGTTCCTAAATTAAGGTTATGGTCACCTCCTTCCCCGGGGCAGATGATCTCGTAGTTCCGCCCCTTAAAACAACAATAACTAACTAACACCTCCTTCCCAATCGTGGCTTCGGTGGCGTAGTTGGTTGCATGCTGAGCTTCTATGCCCAAGATCGCGGGTTCAAACCGGGTCTAAGTCGTCGGATTTTTAAAGATCGATAAAATCCCACAGTATGCCTTCCTTCGGAGGGGAAGTAAAGCCGGCGCTCCCATGTCATAGATTTATGGCAAGTTAAAGAACCTTCAACTAATTACACCAGTGTGAAGCTAAATTATAGGTAAAAATTGAATAACGCTCTTAGGTTCCAACGTTTGTCGCCAGGAGCCGACTGCGGTGGCGTGTAGTAACCAAGTTCTGAACTAGTAGTCGTTGACGGTGGCCTTTGGTGGCAAAAGTAGGAACTACTTGAATTTCAATGTCTGCAGTCCTTACTTGAATTAAAAACAGATAACACACTCTAATACAGTCATCACATTTAACACCGGTTTTCAGGCAAATTCTACACACACCAAAGCAACAATAATGTTATATTGGCTTTAACGGCCAAATAATTAAACTAAAGAAGTATTGCGCAGTTCGCTACTCCTGTGGGGGTCCAAGCACGGACACCATGAGTCCGCAGATGAGCATATCTTGATGCTCATAGGCAGAACCCCGCACAAGTCACGGCAATATACTTAGAAAAATTGCTGAGTTTAATAATAATGTTAATTGCTTCACGTCCCTTATAACTACCGTGGATTTTAAACACGTCAGGGTGCCGGAAATTTGACCCCAAGGGAATCGTTAACGTGCCAGTAAATCTACTGACACGTCTCCCTTGCATTTGCACACCCTCAAATGGCAACTCACTACGCTAGGATTCGATCCTGCACCCTTTGCCACAGTAGGTGAGAACATTACCGCAGTGCCACACAGGCAGTCGCACACCCAAGTACGCGGGTATCAAATGACCACGATGTCCAAGCCCCTCGATACAACAATAACTACTACAACTTATAACTAAAAGGTGAGCGAAACAACTAGCGTTGCCAATTTAGCCACTTTCTCGTCAGAAAAAAATCGCAACAAAAAAAATTTAAAATTGATTACTGTTCGATAGAGTCATAGCGATTATTTAAACTCCTGTTAGAGCGGCTTCGGTGGCGTAGTCGGTAGCATGCTGAACTTCTACACCCAAGGTAGCGGGTTCAAACCCGGCTGAAGCCGTCGGATTTTTTAAGAGCATTAAAAATCCCTCAGTATGTCTTCCTTCGGAGGGGAAGTAAAGCCGGCGGTCCCATGTCATAGATTTATGGCATGTTAAAGAACCTTCCACTAATTGCACCTGTGTGAAGCTAAACTGGACAGGTTAAAAATGTAAACAACGCTCTTAGGTTTCTACGTTCGTTGCCAAGAGCCTACTGCGGTGGCGTCTAGTAGCTAAGTTCTGATCTTGGCCTAGGAGTCGTTGACGGTGGCGCTTGGCGGCAAAAGTAGGAATTATTTGAAAAATTCTAAGTTGTAGTACTTAAATTAAAAAACAGATAACACACACTAATACAGTCATCACAATTAACACCGGTTATCAGACAGATTCTACACACACTCAAAGTACACGGGGCTACGTGACCGCGTTGTTGCAGCCCCTAAACTGAGGAACCAACCAAACTCCTGTTAGCAATAACAAAATTCTCTATTGATAACATAGACAATATAGCGAATTTTGACAATTGCTTGACGATATTTCGAAAGTTTGCGTTGGTAATCCTGAATTTAAAACAGCTACACAGCGGGCTGAATGCTTCTAAAAAACGTTGTTTTGTGAAACAAATCTGATTGGTCGCTGTATTCGTACTGAATGAGAAGCTGGTCTTGGAATTCGAAACGAATATCAAGCAGAGATACAATGCAAATTTTGTTTCAGGACTTAGTGTACAACACCGCGGTATTTGTAAAGAAAGGGACGGAACAGAGAGGATAGCAGGTGGTGGAAATATTCCAATACGCCGGAACAAGCGCTGTTTGCTTCATCCATCATCCTTATTGTAATAGAGTGAGGGAGAGAGAGAGACCGAGTCCCGGTTGCTAATGCATCGCGTGCTTGATTATATACCCAGAAGAGAGAAGATCGCTTTGTTTGCTAGCTACTTAAGACAGTTCAAAGTGTAGATTTCAATAAATTAATGCTGTTCTTTGACGAATCCATAGGTGAGTGGCTTAGCTGCTTGTCTCTGGCAGCTCATTTGATCCCATTCAAACTGAATTCGAATTAGTAATAATAATAATAATGGTAATAGTAATAATGATAATAATAATAATTTTAATCGTTATGGTGTTTGAGGCCATTTTTTGCCTATTTTCATTTTATGAAAAATTGGTTTATGAGATCACCATTTGTCCATGTGTGTATCCCCCTCTAATAACTTCTAAATGGCTGGAACGTCTTCAATGAAACTCGGTAAGGTCATAGCATCATTTTAGCTGAGCGCGACCGTACCCTTCGAAATTTTATTACGTCTCACCAATCCAACATGGCGGCTGCGAGAAATATTGCACCTGCATTCAATATATCCGAAACTAAATTACTGGTATCACCCTGAAATTATGTACGGTACTAAAGGGAACTACTAGAAGTTCACCTATGAGACTTTCAAAAGCTTGGTAACTACAAAACCAACATGGCGGTCAAGCGAAGTTGAGACTTTTAAATAGACTTCTCTCGCTATTTAACCATCCAAACGCAATGAAACTCGGTACAGCAAATGTTTATAAACCTTGTAATGCACTGACATCTAATTCAGTTCAATTGTTTACATAAGCTCAAGATTCGAATCCCCTCATTAGAAAAGAAATTCACATTTTAGGAGGTGATATTAAACTTAATAAGCGTGCTAATAGTCGACCATTAGAGAGGCCTTCCATATTTCCTTTCAGTGGCTTATACTGAGAGCTATGATTTTATAATGTCAGGAACGTGGATGCAATAAACACCTGACCTTTTCTTCAGGGAAGGAGTGCAATAGAAGGGTGGATGGGGGTGGGGAAAAGGTCATTTGGGAGACAAGTGGGTGGGCGTAATTGCCAGTGTTGGTACGTCTGAGGATCAATTACGAGCACAGGGAAGTGTCTTGCCATGTCTCCACCCTCACTTCTTGATAGGGAACAAGCTGGAAGCTAGACGGCTGCCAAGACTGTGTACCGAATATCTCGACGACCTAAGGAAGTTAAGTGGGGTGGCAGGCGAACAATGATCGGGAGAAATATTCATCGATACATATATAATTGTTTCAATCCATTCATAAGAGTAGAAATCTGCCTCATTTGCAAAGTATATTATTTGTGTTATTGATAGAGGAAACCTTATTTTATAAAATACAAGCTGTACCCGGCATGCGTTGCAATGCCAATAAAAAAAAAGTGTTGGCATTGTAATTTTGTTTCTTGAAGTGCTTTTGGATACACCATATTTTCTTCAATTTCCGTTAACTGCCCCTAAGCTATCGTAAAATGGATTTACTAATTTATAAGCATTTGTGAGAGCGTGCACAACAACTCACCAATGATTCATCGCAATCGGATGAATGGTATATGAACGCAGATGGAACTTGGTTCAAACGCTTCGCACGCCGTCACTCATTTGTTGAATCAACTCGTGCGCTACCTATTATACAATGGATTTACTAAGTCAAAAACCTTCCCTGTAGTGTGCACAACAATTCACCCTAGTTTCATTACAATCGGATGAATAGTATACGAACTCAGATGGAACTTTGTTGAAACGAATCGCGCCCCGTCACTCATTTGTTCAAACTACTCGTGCGCTACCTATTATACAATGGAATTACTGAATTAACAACGTTTCCTGCAGTGTACACAATAACTCACTCAAGTTTCATGGAAATCGGATGAATGGTATATGAACGCATACGGGATTTTATTTATACGATTCGCGCGCCGTCATTCATTTGTTGAATCTACCCTGCGCTACTTATTGTACAATGGATTTACTCAGTCAAAAACCTTCCCTACAATGTGCACAAAAACTCACCCAAGTTTCATCGATACCGGACGAATGGTATATGAACGCGTGCTTTGTTGAAACGATCCGCGTGCCGTCGCCCACTAGTTGAATCTACTCGTGCGCTGCCTATTGTAAAATAGATTTACTAAGCCAGATACCTTCTTTGGAGTGTACTCAACATCGCACTTAAATTTCATCGCTATCGGACGAATGGTATATGAACGCATATGGGAATTTGTTGAAACGATAAGCGCGTCGTCGCTCATTTATTGAATCTACTCATGCGCTACCTATTGAAAAGTGGATTTAATAAGCCAGAATCCTTCCTTAGATTGTACTCAATATCTCACCCAAGTGTCGTCGCTATCGGACGAATGGTACATGAACCTATACGGGACTTCGTTGAAACGCTTCGCGCGTCGTCGGTCATTTATTGTATCTACTCGTGCACTACCTATAGTAAAATGGATTTACTAAGCCAGAAACCTTCTTTAGAGTGTACTCAATATCTCACCCAAGTTTCATCGCTTTTGGACGAACGGCAGGCTATATGAACGCATACGGTACTTCGTTGAAACGCTTCGCGCGTCGTCGCTCATTTGTTGAATCCACTCGTGCGCTACGTATTGTAAAATGGATTTACTAAGCCGGAAACCTTCCCTGGTGTATACTCAACATCTCACCCAAGTTTCATCGCTATCGGACTAATGGTAACGGATATGAACGCGTACGGGACTTTTTTGAAACGCTTCGCGCGTCGTAGCTCATTCGTTGAATCTACTCGTGTGTTGCCTATTGTAAAATGATTTAGTAAGCCAGAAACCTTCCCCGGAGTGTACACAACATCTCACCCAAGTTTCATCGAAATCGGATGAATGGTATAATGAACGCATAACGGACTTTGTTAAAGCGATTCGCTCATCATCGCTCATTTGTTGAATCTACTCGTGCGCTACCTAAGTAAAATTGATTTACTAAGCCAGAAAGCTTCCCTGGAGTGTACTCAATATCTCAACCAAGTTTCATCGCAATTGGATGAATGGTGTATGAACGCATACGGCACCATTTTGAAGCGATTCGCGCATCGTCGCTCATTTGTGGAATCTACTCGTGCGCTACCTATTGAAAAATGGTTTTACTAAGACAGAAACCTTTCCTGGAGTGTACTCAACATCTCACCCAAGTTTAATCGCAATCGGATGAATGGTATATGAACGCATAACGGACTTTGTTGAAACGCTTCGAGCGTCGTCGCTCATTTGTTGAATCTACTCGTGCGCTACCTATTGTAAAATGGATTTACTAAATCAGAAACCTTCCTTGAAGTGGTCTGAACATCTCACCCAAGTTTCATCGCAATCGGATGAGTGGTATATGAATGCATAGGAGACATACCCACCCACACACCCACATACTATCTCGTAACATTGATTTTTATGTATATAGACGTTCTACTACTAGTACATATTATTATTATTATTATTTATTACACATGATAGCGGCTTTGGTGGCGTAGTTGGTAGCATGCTGAACTGCTGTGCCCAAGATCACGGGTTCAAACCCGGTCGGAGTCGTCGGATTTTTTAAGAGCGTTAAAATCATTCAGTATGCCTTCCTTCGGAGTGGAAGTAAAAAGGCGGTCCCATGCCATAGATTCATGGCATGTAAAACATCCTTCCACTAACTAAACATGTGTGAAGCTAAATTTCTAGGTCAGATTTCGTTGAAACGCTCTATAAAAGTTCCAACGTTCACCACTAGGTGTTAGTGATATCTGCTAGTGAAAGTTGGAACTACTTGAAATTGAACGGCACTTGTAGCTCGCCCAATCGGTGTCCGCTTGAAGCAGCTATAGCCTCTGGCGAGCCAAACATGTCCTCGGTCATTCCCGGCAAGCCAAACGCTAAATAAATATATAAATTACACACTGAGACAGGAAAGTGTAGTGGCGCTGCCTATATTCATCTATTCTACCGGCAACATCCTTAAATAATTAGCTAGCAATTTCAAGACATTGGGAAATAGTCAACCAATGGGAGACTTAATTTTTAGGGTCAATTATTTTATTTTGTTGTGTAAATTAGAGTATTTTGTTGCTAAGTTTCAGAATATAGAATTTATTTAAATAGAGTTGTACAGTTCGTTTTACTTAGATACTTGTTGTTAGCCTTCCTACCTCTTATACGTATATAGGAGGTAAGGACTATTCACGAGCCAGTTCCTTTCAGGATCTCGGCAATCCCCCAGGGATTAAGAAGAGTCTTGGCCAAGTTCTTTGATTTTATCATTTATTTTATTAATCATTCCTGGAATGTGCTTAAAATTGCAAAGAAGGCTATTTATAATATTATCTCATTAAGACCGCCCAGTCAAACACTAGAGAAACGATTAATTACATTATTAATCGTACATGTTTCGGTATTTCATTGATGCCTTCCTCAGCGTGTTTGATATTAAATTTTTAAACTAGTTAACAAAGCCAATAAAAATGGATATCCTTACAAAAATTGTTTTAAATCAAAAATGGAAAAGCTTGCAAATATATTAAATGCCATTTAATGAAAAGTAATAGTAAAATGATGTTATTAAAATAAGAGGTCTTACTTATAAACTGCCTACGTCAATACTCCATTAATTTTGTTCGATGCTGTAGTGACAGAAGATGTCGCTGTCAGAAGAATAATATAATAATATAATATCGTATATTATCGTATGGCCTCGGGTGCCGGGTGCAAGCTTTGTTATTTGACACCCAGAGGGTAACTTGCATGCCGAATTTCGTTGTTCCTTGAATCACTATGAAAGTCAAGGAGGTTAGATATCTAAGCTCCTTGAACACTATAGCGCTTTCTAGTAGAGAAATGAGGAACTTTGTGTTGGCGGAAACTCCCGAGATTAATTTTGCCATTATGAACACGGCGTACGGAATTCAAATGGGTTCTTTGACATGTCAACATCGTATGACATGCGGGTCGTATTTTGCCGCCTTTCAAAAATCACTTCCCACGGCCAGGAGCGAACCTGCGATGTTGGGGTTAGAAGACCGACACGCTATCCACTCAACCACTATGGCAAGCTTGTCAGAAGAATGAAGAAGCGTAAAATATGTAGGGTAAATTGACGCTTCAATTGGAACAAAATTTGTGAAAAAAACCTAACAAATATTATATAATACAGTCTTCTAACCTTAAAAATTCTGTTGATTCCCAACTTGATGGCCCACTCTGTTGTTTTAGATTTTTAATGGGTAACGCAATGTGCAGGTTATTTACTAAACACAGAATAAAGCATATTATACAATCATTTAACCTCTAAAAATTCAGTCGATATACTTGTTGGTCTACTCCGCTGTTCTATCATTATTACCATTGTCATGATGGTCAATTTTTACGCATTTTAGGCCATTTATAAGACAAATATTTATATTTTTTATATTTTTTGAAATTTTAAAGGTACAAATGGCTTTACATCTTGAGGCCATATTGTGATTTGGGTCAATATTACAGGATTAGGAGCTTGAGTGTTGTGAAACATAGACATTAGCGTTCTGTGTAAGAAGGAGGAAAAGAAGAAGAACCCTCGGAAATCAGTGCGACTCCCAGGACAAACCCCGCTTGCCTCTACCACATCTCTATCTGTCTGAAGTTGAAAGGACGTTGCACATCAGTCAGCGAAAGGGAGAATACCTCACTATAGCAGAGAGTTAGAGCCGAAGACTTTAGATAAGACATTATCTGCTCTTTACCGTGAAATGAAGGGGAAGAATTTACTTTGATTGCGGGGCCTATTGACTGTGTATACCCCGTGGCCGTTGAGATTGGATTGGATAGGAGCTGGAAGGATCCGCAAAGTCCTTAACATATAAAGTGTGCTATTATTCCAGGCTCGTGAGCTTAGATGGCTGGAAAACTCAGTCACCAGAGTCGTGATCGAATTTTATGATACTCCGGGCTTGCAACACTCGACCGTTTAGCATACAGAGTGACAGATTGTAACCGCGTTTCCTCAACACATCATGAGCACTGTGATGAACTATTTTCAACTTCATAAAATGAGGCAAATTTCAAAAAAAATAAAAAACACTTTAATGAAAAATTGGGATCCTAGAACAATACTGTTGTAGTTGCTTAAATTCGGGGTTGGTATTTCTTTGGTCATCAGCCCCATTGACATCTAATATTGCAAGTTTTCAGTCGGTCAACGCAATATACAGTAATCGCAATAACTGCTGGGGCATGCGAAAAAATAACCTTAAATAATTCACGTCATTTAAAACAAGTAGTTTCGTGACAAACTATATACCTACCCTATTTTGATAAATCTTAATTATGTTATTTGCCTCTATCAACATACAAAATTTCACTTTGATTGCTGTAATAGATTCAGAGATATTGAGAACAGTCTAAATATTTCGGATGGTCGCCATGTTGGATTCTGATAAATGTAGGTCTTCGAGTTATGTACTGTTACATGATGATTATTGTGTAGGTGTAGTCTTCAAATTTCAATCGCATGAATACGACACAAGAAACGAAAACGAGATTTCAAAATTTCGCACAGCTGCCATCTTGTGGTTATGAAAACAATTGAAATAATTTAGTTGCCAGTGAATTACGATTTGTATAAGTATGTATCGTACCAAGTTTCATTGCACTCGGATGGTTAAATTGCAAGAAACATCTATTTAAATATTTATATTTCGCGTCGCCGCCATGTTGTATTTGTGCTCACCAGATTATTGAAAGTCCCATAGGTGAACTTCTGTTGATAGCCTGTATGAACATAAAACCAGTCAGTTTGATTGCTGGAACAGATTCGTAGATAATGTCATATGTAAAGTTTTCGGCTCTAACTCTCTGCCATAAAAGAAAAGAAACTATTGTAATTAAGAGCAAAGCTTTGTTAATAATATTTTACTTGGGTTTTCTATGAAAATTTTTAATACAAATAATTAAAAACAGATCTGTAAGAAATGTGGGGTTTAATTTGATGTATATAAAATAATTTTGAAAAAAAAAATACATAATTATACCTAAATAGTTGGTATTTGTATATTCCTATAAATCAGTATAAATTTTCTTTAAAAAATATCTTCAGACAATGCATGAGGGTGTACAATTGGAAACAGTAAACCAGTATCAGTACCTTGGATGCTTAATATCAAGTGACAACAGAATGCAGCTTGAATTAAATAACCGTATTCAGAAATCAAGTCAATTCTATCAGCAAGTTCGATATGTACTCTGGAATAAGCAAGTGCCACTAAGATCAAAACAAACTCTGTTTCGAACATACTTTGTCCCTATATTGACATAAGGGTTAGAAACATGCACAACTACCAAAAAAAAAAGATGATAGCAGACTCCAGGCTTCAGAAATGAAGTTTCTGAGAAGCGTGCTTCAGAAGACTAGGAAAGACACAGTAAGAAATGACAAGCTGGAATAAATCAGTCCCTGAAGGAGACCATAACTAGGGTACGTTTACGATTATTTGGTCACGTCAAACGTATGACAGAAGGAAGAATTGCAAAACAATGGTTACATACTGAGATTACTGGAAAGAGACCTGTTGGAAGACATAACTGTACCTCAGAACCAGACTAACGTAAGTCACATTATGCCAACTTTTCAGGAGAGCATAAAAACTGTAGAAAATAAACTCTATGTCTGACTGCAGAGCTAACACTTGAATTAGGCAGCAAAATAGTATTGACATTATTAAAGTTGTATATACTTAACCCCTTTATTGGTATTTCCTTTAGAATTAACGCAATATTCAGTCAGGACTGGTTTTACGTTTTTTTTTTTTTTTTTGCTTTACTTATGAAATAGTTTTAGGACTTAAGACTGGACATGCGTTATATTGACTGTACTTATAAAACCAGGTTTAGGACTTAGCACTATGACAAGGGGTGTTAATGGGACTTGCGTTTTAATGTATTCTTAACGCTTCAGAACCACAATAACGTAAGTGGATTTAAGTTTGTCTGGCTCAATCATAGGTTGGGACTTACGTTCTTACAACCCTTAGTAAATACAAAACCCGATGTTTCACCGGACTTAAGTTGTAATGGCTTAATGTAGAATCAAATTCTACATGTAATAACATGAAAATCGTAATTTTTAGCCTACTTTTCACATTTTGCAAAAATGAGGAAAAGGTAGACTTATGAGATCGGGAAAATGTGTGTCTGTCTGTCTGTCTGTCCATCTGTCTGTCTGTCTGTCTGTCCTTCTGTCTGTCTGTCTGTCTGTGTGTGTGCCCCCCCCCACTATCAACTCCTAAACGGCTGCAGCAATCGAAACAAAATTTGGTAGGAGTAAAGATCTACACCTGAATATCTCACGCCCATATTTGAAAATGATGTCAGTGCTACCAACTGCTGAAAAATCGCAATTGAAATTTGAGCTCCATGTTGGATATCTTGGAAGGTATGAATGGGAGCTATTTCAAAATTGGCACACGCATAGATAATAATATTGCAGTTTAATTTCCAGGAGGCCATACATGGCAGTGTTGCCAAAATGATTATAAGCCTGCTGATAGGTCCAAATTTTAATGCATATAACTTCTACACTATCAATTGGATTTCAACCAAATTTCGTATGTGCTATGTGTACATAAACAGATATGACTGAGCGTATTCTTAAGAGCCATCAGGGCTGCCAACTGTTAATAAATGCTCTCAATTTATTTTATCCAAATACCCATATATCAGAAAGTATGCAAGCCGACAGCTTTAAACTATGCACACGTATAGTTCCTGACATTTTATATTAATTTGGAGTATCTTATATCCGTCAGTGCTACCAACATGATTCTAAGCTTGCTGAGAGGTTCAACTTTAAATACATGTAACTTCTACACTATCATTTGGATTTCAACCAAATTTCGTGTGTGCTATGTGTACCATAGCAGATATGACTATGCCCATTCTTAAGAGTAACCAGGGCTGCCAACTGTTAATAAATGCTGTCTCTATTTTTACCCTAATATCAATATATCAAAAAGTATGCAAGCCAATAGCTCTAAACTCTGGACAAGTATAGTATGCTACCTGGCATTCTAGATTAATTTGGAGTAACTAATATTGGCCTACGCCAGTGCTGCCAACATGATTCTAAGCCTGCTGATAGGTCCAATTTTAAAATACATGTTACTTCTATACTAACAAATGGATTTCATCCAAAATTGGCACAACACGAGATCATAGCATTTCAGATTATTTCTGAACAACACATGCATGACATTGTTGTCAACATGAGTTTACGCACGCTGATAAACCCATGGTCTAACTGCACGTAACGTGCATGCTATCCATTGGACTTCAACCAAATTTTGTATTCTGTACCTTAAGAGATGCAACTAACAATAGCCTATATTCCGTCACCAGGGCTGCCAACTGTACTGCTCTATTAGGCTACATTATACCAGGTATATTTCGAACTAATTAGAAATTTCAATATTACCAACTTAATTTCGTCATTATTCCAGATAGGTCTATATAGATTGGCAAGAATCTTAAATTTCAAGAAAAGTAGGCTCTTTAGTTCGTCACGGAACTTCTTGATGGACTTAGGTTAGTCTGGTTGTGAGGTACAGTATAGGAGGAGATGGATGGACCAAGTGAAGGAAGATATCACATCCAAGGGAATCAACTGGGATGAAGTCTTGGAGGAGCAGTGGTACATGAATCGATTACAATGGAGAGCGCTCGTAAACCACACCCGGGAAACTGGAGTGGAAACTTGATGAAGATGATGATGATGATGATGGTCAACAGGGAGTGAATTGTGATATCTATGTGAGGAATAAAGGCTCTTTGTGGAGTGGCGCATAGGAAATTTTGCAGCGACACGAAAACGTTATTTATAAAAAACGGTTGTGTGGAACTCGTAATTATTTTCTCTTTTAACAACATCGCTGAAGAAGGCCATAATATGGTCGAAACTGGTACATTTCATTAATTAATGAATATCAATGTGTTTTTATTGACTAAGGTGGAATAAATGCTAAATTCCCACTGATATTTAATTTAGAATATATATATAAAAGCTACTGTATTTAATATCCCTCCTCTTTTTTTGGAGATTATATTCTGTTGACCAACTGAGAAGTTGCAACATCTATTGTCAATAAGTCAACACATTTTTCAGTGTAATGACTACGTGAATTATTTCGTTTACCTGTTTAGCTCACTTCCAATTTGGTACAGAGGTGGCACTAACAAAGGACAACTTGGTGTCATGTTTCATATCACCACCATCTTAACGAAAACAAATTGGCGGCAACCTAAATGTTCAAAGTTTAGGTCGAATTACGACTAAACTAATTATCAGATATCTACCAAATATTGAAAAGAAAACCTTCTTGTAAGAAGCGCCTGGGGCTCAAACTACTTTGTGTTAGAACCTGTTAATAGTTTGTTTTAGAAAATGGTAAGTTGAGTGATTTCCATAACCATCAGAACCCTTAGTGTTTCTAAATGTAGAAATTAAGCCTTGACCTCAGGAAATGAAAGCATTACTTTACTCTATCCATCATAAAACACCAGAGGCTGTAGTAATCCTCCGGCATGGAGGCGCCGTAACCACACACTCTAGTGTAATTGGCTGGAGTACATGCTGTTATCCGTCAGGATTTACATGTCTTCTTCTACGTGAATGTTCCACACCAGTAGCTTAACTCAAAGAACACTTCAGCTTTAGTGAAGACGGGCTCGGGAGAGTGAGGCTTGTCGATTGCTGATCGGATAGGAAACGTCAGGCTTCCCGCACAGAACACGTCAAGTGTTGAAGGGACTATTGAAGCGCTCTCTACCGTGGTGGAAAGGAATCTGCCGTATAGAAGCGTTGCGCCGAATTTTCCAGCCCAGTTATTTGAAGATATGCTCCTCGTCATTACTAACAACATTTCTCGGTAATATTGAGTGGGTTTTCAGATAGTCTACACTCCAAGACGGATGCTCTGTCTTTACCTTCTTCTCCAATACGGGAACAGAAATTCCCACCCACTGTCAATGATAGTCGAGCAATCAATTACAGTTTCGGAGCCATCCAAGTGTAAAAATAATATTAAAAACAAATGTTGATTGGGAATTATTTTTGAAAACTAAATTTACAGGAAAGGTAGACATAAAGTTAGATTTTGCTTTGTATTATGCGCGAGCGAATTTGTCGTTCATACAGAAGAACGCCGCCAGCTCATAGGAGAGGAATGTGTATAAGTGAAACTTAAGGTTACCAGTAGTTCTGTCAGGAATTAAAATGCTCGATTTCCCCTCAATTCCATTCATTGTTCCGAACAAAAATAAAATTCCAAATTGCCGGTAATGGACTTGTTATGGTTAACAAAATAATGCCAATAATATTGGTATCACTGACATTAATTAAAAGTGCAGAATCAGGGGTGGATAATAAGCTCAACAAATTATGCCAAAAATGTAATTCGGTACAAGTATGGAACGCATTTACAGGGTTAGTGTTACCTGGGAACCTGAAGTAATAATAATTTAACGTCCCTAATAACTGCTATCAGGGACTGATGACCTCGTGGTTCCTCCCCTTAAAACAACAATAACTAACTTACTAACTTAACTGCTGCATTACCCATATGGGATTTCTGATGTTCCAGTTAAGTAACTGACACGAGACTGTTGAAAATTGAAGGTCTTACGTACCATCAGAATGATCCGGGATCAAAACATCAAACTTTATCACTTAAGCCACTAATTCTGACAGTCTGCAGTAGCATAGTTTTGAACTCATGGACAACTCAGGCAAGGAGGTATCAAAGTACATAGATCTGACTGAAAAGTTGAAAGTAAACACAGTCCAATGGCCAATTACATAACAAGGCTTCTCAAGAATTCCCGGTTTCCTTACATAGTTTACTTTCATTTACGTTGGGCTTCCTCGCAACAAAGAGAATCGGTCATGTCTGTATCCTCCCTTCGTTTAAAAGAATTTCTTCTGCTAGGAGCCAACAATAAACCAGGAGAGCGTAAATATCCCTTAGCAGTGCGGACGCGCTGTATGGAGACAAAGTTCTGATATTCCTTTCTGTGCGTGCTTCTATCAAAAGTTAGCAACATACAAAATCAAGTTTGACTTCAATAAGGATTTAATACCCTATATACTGCTATGACTTTACATCACGGATGGTCACGCTGAACAGAATTATCTCGCAAATATGCAAGACTTGTTTTGATGTGTGTATTTACAATGTTTTTCCCTCTTCATACTTAACCCTTGTAACCTTTCTGGGGTTGGTGGGGTTATGGGGGCCGCTTTCGGTGTTTTAAGACACAAAGGAATACTTGAAAATACAATTCCACTCCTCTACTTTCTAAAGCACCCGGCTTAATCCCTCTTTACATACACTTTCACCTTTCATTATAAATTTTTATTTCAACTATCTTTCCTTGCACACCTTAATCCCACTTCTTTCTTCATTTTCAAACCAAAACATAACTCCAGCAAGCCTCTCATCTTTTCATCACAACAATCAGCTTCTGAACAACACACTATCATCCTAAGAGCATCTTAATTTAGAATACCTATGGCCAAAGCCCACTGCCATTAGCAAAGCCACCTCCTGCCGGATCACAGAGAGATCCAGTATGCAGAGATAGACCCCTAAACTCCATTCAGCGCCCTAGCACGAGGTGACCATGCTACAAACTAAAAGTAACCTTAACCTATAAAATAAATAATTACACCCTCAATGGTAACACTGGGTTCCCTCAGACCCAGGCAATCTTTGTTTTCATAACGAATTGGATAGCAAGGGAATTATGACCTTGCCATTCTTCGTAAATTATGTTGGCTCCATTGTGGAGCCAAGGACAAACCAGCAGCTTCATTGTTCAAATGCGTTCCGGTTAGTAGGTGGTTGAATCGAGCGTGGGGTTGGTCGGACCCCAGTGTGACTTTTGTGGGTGAGTTTATATAATATGTAAGTTGGAAATTTACTCTGTTTATTCCTGTTTTGTTGTCTGTTTTCGTTACTAGAATGGAGCGAAATATTTAACGAGGGTTGTTCATTTCAGGATTAGTAAAACTGAAGCGATATCCGACGAACATCCGGCAGTGTTGTGCATGGATTGTAGTGAATATACGCTCAAGTTTGAACACCCCTGAACCATTATGTAATGACCTATTTACGCACATTGTTCAGGGCCGGCTGGCTCTAACGGGCCAGTGGGCCAGGGCCCTCCTTACCATTAACCTACATTAGTAATTCATTTTTGTAATCCCTAACGTTCGAAATATTGGCCGAGTTGTGCATTACTCACTATGAAAATGCACCAGCATGTTTGAATAACGCGCCACATATCTTAGTCACGTAATTCGCCATGCTGCGGGCTACTCGGGGCCCACGACTTACTGGGCCCAAGACTCCATTCAACTACAAACAAGGACAGGTCTATTACGCGTGCGCGCAGACGCTGTTTAAACGTCGGCTATGGGCCCAGAGATTGCGAGCCCACGGTGACAAGGCCGAATAACAAAAGGAGCAGTTGTATGTGCTCTGGAGAGAACGTTGGAATGCTGAACTACTACGTTCCACTCGAACTTACAAAATCTATGGCCATACCCTGTCCCTTACCACCCCTTCTTCCGATGCTGTTTGAAATGATTCGCAAGATGACCACTAGATGACAGTGGTTATCGGGAGCAAACAGGACACCACCCTGGTGTCATTAGTCGAAGTTCTGTGACAAGTGTTACCAATTAAATAATTATGATTTTCACCTAGGCCTAGAGTTTTTGATAAATGTCTCAGTGATAGACTATTATAAATTTGGAATTAAATAGCGATTTAGAGGGTTATTTAAATTATATTAAATGTTGAACATAACATTTTCCCTAATGAGACAAAATTTAATGGATATTGGCAAACACCTAGCGTGCTAGCGGGTAATTTTTACTGTGCATGATAATTTATTTTGTGTGTCCTCCCAAGCTCTAAGGCCACCAGCCGCCGCTGACATTGTTACTTTTACTAGAACAGAGGTGATTGTTAGCAAAGTGCATACAAGTGAATGGTTTATTACTGAGTAAAACCGCAAAAAATTAGAATGTTTTCAGTATTCTTCATTCGACATAAGATTATTTCAGTTTTTTTTATTGTTTTTATTGTAGTATCGATTTCATATTATAAAACAAAGACACAAATCGCTAAGATCATTCTTAATTAGTCTCTGAATCCATCCATGCATTCTATTTTGCAATATTTTGTAAATTTTTAGCCTATTTTCATTTATGAAAAAAATAGGCTTATGAGATAACATTTTGTCCGTGTGTCTGTGTGTGCGTGTGTGATTCGTGTGTATGTCTGTGCCCCCCCTAATAACGTCTAAACGGTGGAGCGATATCAATGGAACTCAATAAGGTCATAGTACTATGTCGACCGACCCCGACCGTGCCCTTCAAATTTTATTACGTCTCACCAATCCAACATGGCGACTGTATGAAATATTTCACCAGCATTCAATATCTACGAAACTATCACCGATATCACCCTAAAATTTTGTACGGTGATAAAGGGCACTACTAGAATTTCATCTATGAGATATTCAAAAACCTGGTGACTAAAAAATCAACATGGCGGGCAAGCGAAGTTGTGACTTTTAAATAGACTTTTCTCGCGATTTAACTACCCAAACGTATTGAAACTGGGTAGAGCAAATGTTCATACACATTGAAATGCACTACCATCTAATTTAGTTCAATTGTTTACATAACCTCAAAATGGTGGCTGTGCGAAATATATCACTGGCATTCTAAATCTCCGAAAGTATTACAGATATCAACCTGAAATTTTGTACGGTGGTAAAGGACACTCCTACAGGTTTATCTATGTAACTTTCAAAAACCTGTAAAGTACAAAACGAACATGGCGGCTAAGCGAATTTGAAACATTTTAATAGACTTTTCACACGTTTTAACCATCTGAGCACAGTGAAATGTGTTACAGTAAATAATTATACATATTGTGATGCACTGGCATCTAATTTAGTTCAATTGTTTATATAACCTCAAGATGGCGGATGTGCGAAATTTTAAAATTACGTTTTCTTTTCCTGTGTCGTAATTATGCGATCGAAGTGAAAGTTTAAATAATGAAGCTACGCAATAATTTTCCTTTAATGGACCAACCAAGATAAGTCAGTATTTTTCACATACCATTCTTGCACGGTTCAGTTGATTTAGCAGACATAGGGAAACCAGCATGCCTAGCATTGTCTGGAGAGTGAGAAACTCTGCCCAGGGACTTGAACATCAGAATTTGGACCGGTGCTGAATAAGATTGTCAGAGTATTGATAGTACTGAATGCATCACAGTTGGGTCACGTTACTACTGGTATTTTGCGTCATGGATCATTTCGATGTGACCCCCGTCAAGAAAATTACTTCAGCTGTTGAAGCAGCTCATATTACAAACAGTTTTCATCAAGAATATCAGGCAACGAGTATGAATACCGCTATGTCTGGTTAGACATCTTGCGGGTATATAATGGAGGCCGATACGAGAATTTAAGTACGTGTCCAAATGGAGACAGAAAACTGGAATAGTCTGGTTCTGTCCAGATTATCTATATCAAGATCTACAAGAGTGTAAGCTACATTTTGCATTATTTTTATGCCTACTGTCAACCAAAGTATTATGTGTACTCGAGTTTGAAGGTTGTTTGTTAAGTAACCAATAGACCTACATAAAATCCAATACCAACAACATTTTCGTCGTTCTATTTTACGTTAGTTCATGTAGGTTTGGAATTTTTAATTTATATTTTAATATCTTTTATCGCAGTTGGAACACAAAAAGTGCACTTTTTAAGCGTGTTTCAACACACTCAATTTTGAAATTAATAAACCAGTTATACAACATTCCAATGTATATTGTGTTAAAATTTGGATTCGATCTGATGACGGGTTTTTGAGATAATAATTCTTAAATGTGACGCATGGCTGAAACACTCTTAAAAACGTGCACTTTTTGTGTTCTAACAGCGATAAAAAATATTAAAATATAAATTAAAAATTCCAAACCTACATGAACTAACGTAAAATAGAACGACGAAAATGTTGTTGGTATTGGATTTTATGTAGGTCCATTGGTTACTTCACAAACAACATTCAAACTCGAGTGCACATAATACTTTGGTCGACAGTAGTTAGCTGGAATTCTCAATTTTTCTACAGTCTTGCCAACACATGTTTTTCTTCGATATTTTGCTGTTGCAAATATTTTTTGCAAGGCATGGGAAGCCTTGATCTGAGCAGTTTTTACACTCAGACATGAGAAGTCAATGATTTGAATTAATGGACTAGCAAAACGAGCATTTATTTGATTTTTGATATTCTTTTTCTAATCGCGGTCATCAGCCATCGTAACTGTAAATTTAATAATAAATTTAACTTGAGGAATGGATGTTTATCCATATTTAAGAATTCGAGGATGATATTTCCCGAACAGTTTAGCAAGGTTAATTCCATTTGTGGAAATAATAATAATAATAATAATAATAATAATATTAATGCTGATTTAATAATACTTATTATTTTCAATATTTTGCTGAGATAATAATAATCACGATTTATATTTTCTAATAAATATATCATGTAGTGTGATTTATGAAGTTGATATATAAAACAGTTTGCTAGATCGGATACTTGTTTTTCCGAAGGCTAGAGGTTAAGGCACAATTCTATGGGAACATTTTACACTTGCATTATGCAATTAAATCTTTTAGAAGACACGGAAAGTAATGATACGGGAAGCAAATAGAATGTATGAAACAAGATATTCAGTAAAGAACATATAGCCTACTTTCTCCTAAATGTATGAGTATAGTTATAACTCGTTGTTATTATCAACGAGTATAATAGAATCATTTCTTGGTTGAAGACCTTAGAAACTATTTACCTCTACCAAACGCCACAACCTAGATAAAAACTGCTACCATCATTGAAGAAAGAAAGATAAGAAATATCTCATGAATGTTATGGATCTGGAGATATAATCGACCGGACTGGCTGCGTGGCTCAGCGGTAACGTTCTCGCTTGCTGGGCCCTAGGTTGCAGGTTCGTATCCTGGCGCAGTCAGCTGGCATTTGAGGGTGCACAAATGCGAGGGAGCCGTGTCAGTACATTTACTGGCACGTTAAAGATCCCCTTCGGGCCAAATTTCCGGCATCCCGGCGTCTCTAAAAGCAGCAGTAGTTAAAAGGGACGTAAAACAAATAACATTATTATTATTATTATTATTATTATTATTATTATTATTACATAATCGACCTGCCGTGGGCAACATCCAACTTTAAGTTGAGGCATGTCTTTACACGTCTGGTTGTGCATGGCTTTCACAACCCTAATTGAATTAACAAATCTTTCCATGACCCTACAGAGACGTGTATATACAAACTATGTGGATATTTTCGATTGCTATTTGCCTGAAATAAAAGTATTAGTTAATAACCTGAACTAGCACCAACGGCTAGAATTCAGTTACTATGTGAAATCCTTTTGTTCTTTACTTCAAATAACATTTTCAAATAACGCACAATAGGCTGTTACAAACCCTTTAAAATAAAAAGTAAAAATGTATCGTAGTATCATCTTGTCATTCTTCAAATTCGATGCGCATAGAATGCCAATGGTATAGTAATCAATGGAGTCCCACGTAGACCAGTCGTGACATCTAGTGAAGAAGTTTCGAACAATATAATCCTAACAGGGCGAGTGCATTCTAGCGGCCATAAGAAGAAACTTTTCAATAAAATCTTTTTGACTGCTATATGTCTCGAGCAAATCTGCTGGCGAATTATGTTTTAATTAAATAGGCTATATATTTCCCACCATAATATGCACAATATAACGCTTAATTTTAAAACGTCTGAGACATTACAAAACAATAAATATATAAACGTTCAAGCAAAAAATACCTAACTCTGATGGGGTTTGAACCATAGGCATATGAGCGCTAGGCCAACGCTTTACCACTTTTTTTTATTAGCTCTTTACAGAATTACAGAATTTTCAGATATGATAAATACCATACTATTACATCACGAAACAAGATGTTCAGTAAAGAACATATAGCCTACTTTCTCCTAAATGCATGGGAATTGTTATAACTCTTTGTCCTTTTCAAGGAGTATGATTGAATGTTTGGTTGTAGTAGCTTGTTGAAATACAACGTGCTATAGGGATATTAAACATGAATATGAGGTGCCCTTTGCTAGTGCTACCTCTGTACCAAATTTCGTTCAATTCGGTTTCACCGTGTTTGAATTGATAGGGGGAATCGATTTGCACACATACTTGGCCACCATCTGCAAACTATTGGGCTGATGTTCTTGCAGTTTGGTCTGAATAGGTTTCCCACATAAAGATATGGTGTTGCAAAATTTGGTACAGACTAGATTATTAGGTTGGTCGTAATTACATTTTAGCTTTTAACATTTGGGTGGCCGCAATTACGTTTCCGTCAAGATAGCGGTGATATAAAACATGACACTGAGGTGCCCTTTGCTAGTGCTACCTCTGTACCAAATTTCGTTCCATTCGGTTTCACCGTGTTCGAATTGATAAGGGGAATCGATTTTCACACTAAGATGGCCTCCATATGCAAAATATTAGGCTGATGACCTATTAGTGTGGTCAAAGGATGCTCCCTCCATAAAGGTATGTTGTTGCTAAATTTGCTAGAGATCGGATGATTAGGCTAATCGTAATTTGATTTAAGCTTTGAACATTTGTGTGGCCACCATTACGTTTCTGTCAATATGGCGGCGATATAAATCATGACACTGAGATGCCCTTTGCTAGTGCTATCTCTGTACCAAATTTCGTTCCATTCGGTTTCACCGTGTTTGAATTAATAGGGAGAATCGATTTTGACACAAAGATGGCCGCCATCCGCAAACTATTAGGCGAATGACCTATTAGATTGGTCAAAGGATGCTCCCTCCATAAAGGTATGTAGTTGCAAAATTTGGTAGAGATCGGATGATTAGGTTAATCGTAATTTGATTTAAGCTTTGAACATTCGTGTGGCCGCCATTACGTTTCTGTAAAGATGGCGGCGATATAAAACATGACACTGAGGTGCCCTTTGCTAGTGCTACCTCTGTACCAAATTTCGTTCCATTTGGTTTCACCGTGTTTGAATTAATAGGGGGAATTTATTTTCACACAAAGATGGCCGCCATCCGCAAACTATTAGGCTAATGACCTAGTTATTTGGTCAAAGGATGCTTCCTCTATAAAGGTATGTTGTTGCATAATTTGGTAGAGATCGGATGATTAGGTTAATCGTAATTTGATTTAAGCTTTGAACATTTGTGTGGCCGCCATTACGTTTCCGTCAAGATGGCGGCGATAAAAAACATGACACTGAGGTGCCTTTTGTTAGTACTACCTCTGTACCAAATTTCGTTCCATTCGGTTGCACCGTGTTCGAATTAATAGGGGGAATCGATTTTCACACAAAGATGGCCGCCATCCGCAAACTATTACGCTGATGACTTATTAGTGTGGTGAAAGGATGCTCCCCCCATAAAGGTATGTTGTTGCAAAGTTTGGTAGAGATCGGATGATTAGGTTAGTCGTAATTTGATTTAAGCTTTGAACATTTGTGTGGCCGCCATTACGTTTCCGTCAAGATGGCGGTGATATAAAACATGACACTGAGGTGTCCTTTGCTAGTGCTACCTTTGTACCAAATTTCGTTCAATTCGCATTCACCGTGTTCGAATTGATAGGGGGGGGGGGACAGACATTCAGAGTACACACACTCACACACACACACAGACACACAGACACACACACACACACAGACTCACACACACACATACACACACACACAGACAGACACACTTTTTTCGCCCTGTGTTGATCTCATAAGTCTACTTTCATTTTTTGCAAAAATCGAAAGTAGGCTAAAAATCCAGATAGTGTCCATATTTATCGTACAATTGTCCACTTTCACTAAGCTTCCAACGCTCTTTCTGCAGGTGATACCTGAGATCCAGGAACGAGAAATGTTGATCATTGTCCGTCACGAAGTGTACATATTGGCCTATTATCCACACAATGGCAGTCTGTTTAATCTGGGGGAAGGTGGTCACCGACAAACGAATCAACTTCCTGTCATCAAGGTCATCCGTGGGCACATTTAATAGTTGACATACTTTTCCCTTACACCACAGCCACGTGGAGGCAACTCGTGTGCATGATGTGAAGCGGTGAATCGCCGTATCAGTTTGACCACATATAGTACACCATGGGTAAGCTTCAAGACGGATGGTATATCGCCGTAGAGCGGTTGGTATGAGATCGTTGAGGAAGATAAAAACCTGGGAGTGTACAGCAGAAGAAATGGTCATAGCCCAAAAATTTTTCCAAACAGTGGGCCAATGGACGTAGAGGGTGGTGGCCTCGATTCGCGGTTTGGAGTGTACCACTTGCCGCAACATGTTATAAATACTTTTCGTCGTTGGAACAGTCCCTGAAGGCATTTGGCGAACAGTTTCCAGAAGGTGCTGGTGATGGTCCCTAAATATCTTGGGCAAAGCTCTATCACAACCACGGGCTGTGTTTCGAATATCTTTGTATAGCGCTTTCGTAAAAGTGTCATGTTGGGAAAGGATGGTGATATCGTTCTTGCAGAGGAGTGCACGGCATTTCATGCCATGAGCTGTTAGCCCTAGCCCGCCTTGCCGGGATGGGAGATACAACTGTTCCCGTTGTACTCGGAACAAAAATCCTTGCCATATAAACCAACCTGTATATTTTGCCAATTGGCTCTCAAACATTTTGGGAAGTGGGAAAAGTTGTGCGACATACCATATTTTAGAGAGCGCAAACACGTTGAGGACCATGACCCGTTGCACTATATTGAGGTTTCTTTGACCAAATTGGATCAGCATTCCCCTAACTTTGGCGATGACCTTAGTCCAGTTTGCTTGCACTGTGTCCAGAAGCGATTGCTTCCAGGTAATGCCAAGAATTTTCACCTCATTCACTATCCGAAACCAGGGCTGTTGGGTAATCACTGAGTTTGTATTGAGCGGAAGCAAAGCAGTTTTCTGGGGGTTCGATTGTGCTCCAGAGGCGATATGGTAGAGCTGAAGGACGCTATCGAAGTGGGAGATGTCTTCATTATTGCGGATCAATATTGATACGTCATCAGCATAGGCGCACATGCCAAAAACATGTGTGGACAGTTTGTAACCCTGTAGCTTCACCTGGGTAGTCCGAATGAACGGTTCAAGGCCAATGACAAAAAGTAGCATGGAAAGGGGACATCCTTGCCTAACTGATCGTTGTATTGGAATCAGAGGGGAAAGAAAACCGTTGACGAGCACTCGAGACGTAGCATTACAATTTATCATACGAATGTAGTCAATAAGGATTGCAGGAAATTCAAAGTGTTGCAAGACCATGTACAAGTATTCATGACTGATGCGGTCGAAAGCTTTATCAAGATCTAAGGTGAGAAAACTCATTGGCTCAGTGGGGAGCATTTCGGCTTTTAGGTGTAGGTCCCGTAGTATCGCTAAGTTTGTTAACAGAGTTCTTCCAGGAATACTGCAACATTGTTCATCACCAATGATATCCGGTAGAACAGTCTTCAATCGGCATGCAAGTACTTTGGTAAGGACTTTATAATCACTGCAGAGCAGAGTAACTGGTCGGAAGTCACCAACTGCCATGGGAGAGGATGTTTTTGGTATGAGGACTATGGTACCCTCGTGATGTGATTGACAAAGAGCACGACGTTGGAGAATGGTACGCAAGACGTGACAAAATTCTTTGCCAATGAGAGGCCAGAAGTGTTTATACAGTTCATATGGCAGTCCATCAATACCAGGTGAGCGGTTATTTGGGAGGTGCTTAACCACAGAGTGAATCTCTTCTTCCGTAATATCCGCGCTGAGCAGAGTTTTGTTGTCCGGAGATAGTTGGGTACTGCAAGATGAAAGAAATAGGGTCACCTGCTGTGGATCAATTTGAGCCTTAGCGTAGAACCGTTGATAAAATAATGATATTTCACTACGTATAGCGTCAGGGGAGGTGACGACACTTCCAGTACTGGTGCGGAGGCGGTGGATATATTTACGTTGCCGCTCGCGTTGTCCTTTGGCGATATGGTATACACTTGCACTTTCGTCCGGGAGCACTGTACGATATTTTAAAGCCACGTTTATATGAGCGAGCTTTCGTTGCTGTAGAGACAGGAGCTTGGTTTTAACTTCCCGAATCTGGTCATACATACGCTCCCCAGCATCAGATCTTTGCTGGAGCTGGCGAAGAACTCGATAGTAAAATTCAACTGTATCCCGTCTTTCCCGACCTCGTTGGAAGGATATGTTCTTAAAGACGCGGCGGATCCCTGGTTTAACTAAAATATCCCACCAGTCTGCACAGTCGCGAAAGTTGCATTTTTGTTGGACCCATCGAGTCCAGTGTTGTCTGAAAATATCTTGGCATTCCTCCTCCAGTAACAGCGAGCAATTCAGTTTCCAATAACCTCTTCCTATGTGAATTATGGGATGGGGGTAAGAGATTGTACATACGACTGCATGATGGTTAGTGAAACTGGCAGGTATCACTTCATATCGTCTAGGCTGGATAAGTTCCTGGGAAAAAGTAGATGCGGTCAATTCGTGATGAGGAGTTGCGACTTATACAGGTGTAATGGGGCAGGGGCACCCTTAAACTATCCACAGCATCAATGAGGTGTAGGGAGGTAAGAAGGGTCCTGAGAGCCGGGTTGACACCTTGGTATGGACTAGTGGAATCCTCTGGGCGTTGAATACAATTGAAATCCCCTGCAAGAATAAGTTTTTCCTTAACGTCGTGCAGATGAGGCAGTATACTCTGTTGAAAGAACATTTTCCGTTCCACACGTTTATTGGACCCGGATGGGGCATATACATTTATCAGGGTGGTATTGTTTATGTGTCCAGATATTATGCGTCCTGATGGATGACATAGCACACCTTCGAGTGGGATATCTTGTCTTATGAGGAATCCGGTCCCTCTATTCGTAGTACCGGTATTGATGTATTGTTTGTAGAAGGCAGATATGGGCAAACAGGGTATAGCAACTTCTTGAATGAAGGCAATGTCAATGTCTGCATCTCGAAGGAATCTCTCCAACAGTTGAAATTTCAGAGGGCATTCTATTACATTGATATTCACAGTGGTCACAGTGAGAAATTGCGCCATTAAGAGAAGTATAAAAGCTGTGCTAGACATACTGGAAGGTGGACTCGAAAAAAGAAAAGACACAGGTGAGAAATATACTGGTGCACTATGTCAAATTAGGTTGAGATAGTTCCTTCTGACTGCCATTCATAGGCCGGCTGTCAGCGTTTGAGAGCGTTCGTGGGTCCCTAGATGACGTAGAATGAAGATTTTGTTTCTTTCTCACAGCAGCGGGAACGTTTGTAGAACAAGTTTGATTCTTCGGGGCTGGTACGGCAATCGAGGCATTTGTTTTAATCTTCTTAGATACGTTCTCAGATCCCCGATCAACCTGCTTAAGTGAGTCGGTAGGTACCAGAGAAGGTGGGGGCAGTGAAGACAAAATTTCTGTGGCAGCCTGTAGTGACGGCAGAGGTGGTTCTAAGACTGCTATACAGGTTGCCGATAGCACAGCGGCACTCTGTGGCTCGCTGATCTGGTCAGTGCAAGGAACCAGTTCTGCGTCATGTGTGTCCGAAGCCACTTCTGTTGTTGTCCCAGCTGACTGATCAATAAGCATGTTTTCATGTGACGTTTGCTGTGTCACAACTTCCGAGTATTGGACACGTCGTTGTTGTGTAGGAGTTATACCGAGGGGAATCTTTTTCTTTGGGCAGTTGATACGTAGATGTGTGTTAGCATTGCAAATTAAACAGGTCTGTTTCTGTCCATTATACGATACATAGCCAGAATGGCCACCAAAAGTCTCAGTGGAGGGGATATCTTGTTTGATTTCCATAGTGACTGCTCGTATTCCATTATACACCGGGAACTGATAAGCAGAAGACCATTGTTCTTTCCTGACGTCACTCACAGTGCCATATTTCGACAGGACGGATTTGAAAATTTCAGGGGGAACTTCGAGTGGGACATTAAATATACGCACTGTGGTAAAATTTGAATCCGCTGTGGAGAGCTTAACATTAGTCATTTCGCCTGAGTCATACTGAAATTTAATAGGAGCTGCAAAAGTATTTAGCAATTTCTGATAAGTAGATATGCTGATTACCTTGATGTACATGGTTCTTTCTTGCGCATTTAACTGAATGGCTTCTACTTGGTCGACAGTCAACCGGAGGGTATCGCTAATCCAGCGGTGAATTTCTCCTGGTGTGGGGCGAGAACTCTGCCTGTCCCATTGACAGCGTACGGAGTTTTTCCTCTGGTATCCGGACATGATTTTCAGCGGGGTTTTCTGGGTTTCTGGTTTTGTTGTCCTATCTGGAACACTACTTGAAAAAGTATTGTCCGAATGACACACGGAAGGTCAGTACACCCGTGGAACTATCGGAAGCACCGGTATTAGGAAACGTACACTCTTCCAATGCGGTCACACAGCGCGCACACACGCACCTCACTCGGCCACGACTAGTGACCAACTACCACTGAGCCAATTGTGCCAACGAACATCGTTCTATATAAAATGATTTACATAGAACTTGTTAGCAAATAATGATTTATACTAAACGATTTCATCAGTGGAGTATATTATTTATATATAAATCATTTCATACAAAGCTTATTTATTTTGTATCAGTACGCTATATTGCATGCAATACTCAAATTAATGAAATATAAGTCAGGCACAAGATATCCGCTGCCATCTTGTCAAATAACCGAGACGACTCAGCTTTTTAAAATCACGTCTGCACTATAGTATTACAAAATAAACTTTTAATTTCGAACGTGCATCTTCCTTTATAACAGTTAAAACGATTCTCGGCTCGATAATCAGAACTGGTGGGTCCCATGATATGGATTATAATGTTAGCATAATTCGCACGGCCGCCATCCTGAAATGGTATGGCGGATGACCTTGTAGTTTGGTCACAATACGCGTCCTATATGAAGGTATGTTGTAACCAAATTTGGTCGATATCGGATGATTTGGTTAGTCGTTATTTGATTTTACGTTTTGACTGTTTGAGTGGCCGCCATTCAGTTTTGGTAAAGATGGCGGCGATATAAAATATGACACTGAGGTGCCCTTTGCTTGTTTTACCTCTGTACCAAATTTCGTTCAATTCGGTTTCACCGTGTTCGAATTGATAGGGGGGACAGACATTCAGAGTATACACACTCACACACACACACAGACTCTCACACACACATACACACACACAGACAGACACACATTTTTTGGCCCTGTAGTGATCTCATAAGTCTACTTTCATTTTTTGCAAAAATCGAAAGTAGGCTAATAGGTTTTTACTAGAGTTTGTATAAATATAAAATCATTATTGAGCAACGTCTTGTGATAGAACGTTTGGCTAGAAATAGACACGGTGTGGAATTATTGATGTTTAAACTGATGGTAAAATTACTGTAAACTCATTGAGGAGCTTACTAGCTTATAAATCTTCCAGTTTGAGTAACAAGCAAAGGCTTGATTATTATGTATAATTTGGGAAGAAATTTGTGTGTGTGTGGAAAAGGTTAAATATGCCAGTGCAATTTAAGTCGCAGGAATGAGGTTTTTATAATGGAGCATCAACCATGTTGTAGGTTGGATGACTTTGAAATAATGTTGGGAGTTGAAATATTGTTGCAAGCCACACTTTCCTCGAATTTAAAACCAAGGGTTATTTTGTGGAACCATCATAGTCGATTCACAGTTTACCCACGTGTTCTAGAAATATTTCCTAGTAATTTGTTAACCCGGAATTTTTTAATTCACATTTACCTTTCATTATGAGAAGAATTTACCGTTGTCTAGATGCTAATTATGATCATGTGATTTTTGACACATTTAAATCGAATGGGCCGATGCTGTAAATAAATTAAAACTATTATTTAATAAACCACCACTACAATTAGAGGATATTTGTGATCCTGTTAAAAATATAAACAGTATGTAAATTAATGAGATGATTAACATTGTGACATTCTGTCAAAGAATTGTAATTTTGATAATAGCAACTGATATTGTTTTGTGAAAAATTTTCTAAATAATATTTCCAAGTGATATTTAAATAATTGAATGGTTAAATCCATAGTTAAGAGAACTGATATTTTGTTAATAATAAAGTTTTTGACTATAATATTGTTAACTGAGTCAAGAGCTCAGAATAAATTTTGGATCGAGAACAGATGGTACAATAAATATTTTTCTGTTTATCGAAGTTCTTCGAATCCATGCTCGAATGTCCATGTAATTGATAATGTATTATATTCAGTGTTATGACTTTATATTTGAACCAATTTTGAGATACTGATTCCTGGAAAAAGTGTTAGTTAATTTTCTGCTACTATTTTGAAAAACAAAAACAGTGATTTTTTTCATCGAGTGATAATATTTCATTTCAACGTGTGAATACTTAAAAGTTAGGAATCAGGCTGGGCAATCCAATTTGCACTGACAAACCCACAGTTGTAAATAATTCATTTGAACGAAGTCAACAGGACTAATAATCTGACTTTCGTTTCAAATTCCTAGTGTTCATGTGTTGGTGAATCTGTGAATTTGTATATATAAATGTATGATCCGTCATGCATCCATAGTGCTATTTTTAGCATTACTTCAGTCAACTTTTAAACATTTTAATAAAATTATATAATTTTACGAATTGTGTAATTTTCAGAAATTCTCCTTCTACCCTTATTGTTGCATCGAGCCGAAAATCAGTAAAGCATTTTTTTTGTGTTATTCTAGTCACTTTAACCCTTATGGCGCCCTGGGATGTTTAGATTCTCGTGCTGACTGATCTTTGGTGAAAATGCATATGTGGTCGTCCGGACTTCGGTCTAAACGGGCACAGTGCATACGACATAACCTCCAAAATCTTCATAACGTTACTGTCTGCTACAGAGGCGCCTGGTGCAGAAAATAATTTGTGTGATGTACGTAACCCATTTCCCCTCCAAAAAATAAATAGAGAATGTTTAGAATCACAATTTACCTTATAGAGACACTGCTTCAGTAACACTCAAGAGGCTCTTCACTATGTTTTCTGTACTCAACAAACTATAGTTCATCGATTTACAAAATGTGGCTATGGAATAGGCAAGTTGGGAGTATTAAAAGACCTTCTGGCGGGAAGAGCTGTTGGCTTCCTTTATTTTTCCCACCGTTTGCTTTAAGCGATTCCCTCTAAAATGATACCGCAGTGTCTAGAAGGAGCCATCTGCTACGTTCTCACGTCATGTGACCAGTGCTGCCGCTGTGTGTTCGAACGAAGAATTGCTGTGAAGTCTTGGCCTGTGGTCCCAACAGCACAACGGAAAAGGTGGGCACGCATGCGCGAAAGGTAGAGTTCATGTTTGGAGGCAATGAAGGTAGAAGTTCTCGCTGAGTTGCGATCTACACAGCCAGTGCTGGACGAGGAATGGAGCGCACGACTGTATAATACCTCGTTGTGAGGGGACTTGATATATTTCCAATCAATTTACTGACATCTTTTCAATGCACTGTATTTGATTGTACAGGATCTTTCATATAAAGTAAGAACGGCAAGCGGCAGTTTTGTTATCCGCTGCTGCGGTCACCTTGGCCGAGCTTGTGCCGCGCTGTGGCCCCCTGCTGTAGTATTGAAAGCGCGCGCGTAGTACTTGACCGTGCAATAAGCGTGCAGATGTTCAGTCGCCAGTCTGAACCTCAGCTGCTAACATGGTGAGACAGTTATCAATGCAACATCGTATTTATTTGTATGTAAAAGTTATTTTATATTTTTTTAACAAATCCTCACACATATGAGGAACTGATGGGAAACATTACGCATGCAATCAGAAACATTACAGTGGCAGAACTCACTCGTGTCAGCCAGAATGAGGTTACCAGATACAATGCCTGTATAACCTAGAAAGGACGACACTTCCAGCATCCTTTATGAGGTAAGATTTTATACAGGATTGTACACACGCTTAAAGCAGGGGGCCACGGTGCGCCACAAGCTCGGCCAAGGACACCGCAGCAGCGGATAACAAAACTGCCGCTTGGCGTTCATACTTTATATCAGAAACCCTGTAGATACTATTATAAAAGCAATTAATTTTGAAATAAAACAATGGGCTGCAGCACTTCAGCACATAAGGCGGAGCCGCCCCTGGTCTGCTATGTATTTGGTGGTTGACCTTTAGATTCCTACATCCAGTTCAGAATACGTCTTTTCCCTCTTCGTCCTATTCAACATACCGTCGCTAACGGCAAACTCAGGACTATGAGAATTTATAGGTGTGAATAAGTGACTACGACGTAACCGTGCTCGTTAAATCGTAAACCACGGCCGCGAGTGCAGTTGCAGCAAGTCCGGAGATCGCAGGTTCGAATGCCGGTGCTGACAGCGGCTATCTTGAGTCTGGTAGTTCCCCAGGGTTTTCCATGCTTGCTCCAGGTAAATGACAGGATACAGTAGTTTCTTAATTCAAGTCCCGGGGCACCTGCCTCATCCCTGTCCCTAATCCAATACACACAGTACTACAGTCATCACATGAAGGTTATAAGGAAAGTTCAACACACACCCATATACATGGGGCTGATGACCTATATGTCCCAAGCCCTTAAACATGAATTAACAACGAACGGTTAGTGGTGACTTGTGTTGTGACTGGATTTCTATGTGGTTTACTGCCTTAATTATCCCCCCCCCCCCCCCAGTGCGTACCCAGAGTCTTCTGTTCCTATGGGTTGGCTGCTCTGTTAAGACCAACACTGTCAAGCAGCGGCAAGAATGATTGTACTGTACATGGCTATTGTTGACACTCTCCGTACACATGGAACATGGACATTCCGGCTAGTCATTACCTTCCAGCGTACTCGTGCACGCTTCCGTGACATCATAGACATGCCTTATTTATGTTGAATATTTATTGTGTTTGTGTATAGTTGTGAATATATCTACAGTACGTTCCATACATTGATTTACTATAGTACATTATGCAATGAGCCTATATGGCAATAATTAAGACACGAGTATGTTTATAAAACGAGCGTAGCTCGTTTTATAATTTCCATACGAGTGTCTTAATTACCATTATAGGCGAGTTGCATACGACTGTTTATATTCGACGATAATTATAACTTTATTACGGTATATGTTTTAACATAAATATTCATAAATATTGGTGGGATTCAAGCCTCCGTGGCTTAGGCGACAGCACGCCGGCCTCTCACCGCTGAGTCCGTGGTTCAAATCCCGGTCACCCCATGTGAGATCTGTGCTGGACAAAACGGAAGCAGACAGGTTTTTCTCCGGGTACTCCGGTTTTCCCTGTCAAAATTTCATTCCAGCAACACTCTCCACTATCATTTCATTTCATCTGTCATTCATTTAATCATTGCCCCAGAGGAGTGCGTCAGGCCTCGGCAGCCGGCACAGTTCATATCCTCGCCGCTAGATGGGGGCTTCATTAATTCCATTCCTGACCCGGTCGGAGACTGGAAACAGGCTGCGGATTTTCATTTCATTGGTGGGATTCAGTAACTTCAGTTAGTGAACAGAGCACGCTGGGAGGTTTGCTGACTGAACAGAGCGCATGCGTGGGTCAAAGCACTTCTAAAGCAGAGACCATTTACATTGCTAGGCAATGCTATTGTTTACAGCCTGCATGATGTCTAGTGCCGATCAGGACTAGCATTCACTAATATTGTCACCGAAGTCGTTTGAAAACTATGCGCTGTGTAGAAATTGAGTTGGGGATATTAAGGTACAGTGCAATTTCTTGTCTCATATTCGCCAGTTTATTTACGCAAACATTTGGGAAGGTGCACTTTCCATGTCGGTAATTTATGTAGAAGGATGCTGTGTTGCTAACTTCTGGACATAGATTCATAAATTTCTTGCTTATGTCTTAGTATTTTCTTGTTACCGTAAAGGTTCGTGCTGATTTTGTATTTGTGTTTGGAATTGTAACTACAATGATTGATCCGATACCCAATTTGAACTTTCAAATCATGTAATTCATATCCGACATGTTGGATTTTGAGCGCATGCGCCAAGCTATCGTTACCTAATTGATCAATGAATGAGCTCTGATTGGCTGGAGAAACTGTTTCATAAAGATGAATAGTACTATAATGACCCTCATTATGATACAGTTTTCTGACATACTGTATAACCTATTTACATTTCGACATCGTCGAACATAAAGTGTGTTACTGTAACGGTATTTGATTCCTTGCCTCTTAAACCTGCACCACCACTGGCCTAATACATGCTACCAGAGAAATTGCGTCCCCAACAACTTGTTTGGCTTTGCCCGATTCCTTTCTAAATTACTACTGTAGTCATGTGGTCTCTTCTATTCAGCTCCTTTCATAATGATTCGTTTCTCCTCTGAGGCTGAAAATACGGTTAGGCTCTCAAAACATAATTACAAAGGTTTCTCAGTGGTTTAGGTGTGCTGAATAACCAACAAAATAAAACCTCACCAATGTTTGACCACCGGAAATGCCCAATATTCGAGATTCTGAAACATCGCATTCGCATTGTTTGTCATTATAGGGACAACAATTGAAATGAGTACCCTGTCAACATAATGGCGAGGAGTCACATTACCCTCAACAATAACTAATTGTTCAATTTCTTTAAAGCCATTTCCTCCGCTGACCATGTTTGCTTCCCGACAATACGGTCTGGGTGACCCTTCTCCCCGGTAGCGAGATTGCAATTTCTAGTTCACTTTTAGCATTGGAGAGCGATACGGCTTCCTGATTGGCTATTCTGACGGAACACAACTGCAGCAAAGGATGTGATTAGTCAGCGTAGATATAGCGTGGAATCTATCAGCGATGTCGTTCCATTAAGTTAAGGTTGATATGCTAGTCATTCATAACGAACAGAAACCTCATACTTCAATAAATGCAATAGCAAACACTTATTCATGTACTCAATGATACATTTTTCATAGAACTGTGTTGTCAGCTTAATAAACTCTATACAGGCATAGGACCATAAAGTAGCCTATATGTAGGATCACTAAAATGGTAGGCTTCAGGGGCGTGTTAATCGATGAAGAACATTGTGGTAATGATTCTTGATTTAAGAAGATATGGAAACACTTATTGCCTAGGAACAATGACCATGCAACTATTTAAAGGCGCATTACAATGTATACGGGTACTGCCCCCGTAAATTGAATTATATTGAGACCACGGTGGCTGTATTGGCATATATGAATAAAGTTAAGGCTGTCATAGTTGTGACGTAGATATTCATGACGTAGGCACGGATGACGCAGACTTTATGCAAGTAGGCTGCTTAAGCTGAGATTCTTGGTGACGTCATGATTTTGTTCGAGAAAGATCTGAGATTTACGACGCAGTCGCAGGAAAACAAAGAATTGTGCTAAGAAAGAAGTTACGCTATTGGAGGAGAGGCTCGAACCAATGAATGATAGTTTGGAGGGAGACGGAGATTACTGAAACTACCATATTTAATTACTTTTGGCATGCAGAATTGTGGAAAACTATTTTCAGTTATGGCATTGATTTGGAATTTTGAAGAAATTAATTTTGAGTTTTTGAAATTTGAAAATCCGTCAAGTATAGCCAAAGTTAAAACTTCTAGCAATGACGGAGGAACAAGCTATGGAAGGGATGGATACGCCCCTTAAGAAGTTGATAAAAGGTCTTGCACAGGAGAGAGGAGCTCTCATATCTCATTTTCTCGTGTCTTATAGTGGTTTTTCTGATTATCATATTGTCAGACTTCGAGTGATTCAGTGAAGCAAGTCGTCTTTAGCGTGCGGTAAAGCCCACCGCATCGAACGAGCACGGAGCAGTGCAGCAGTTCCATTTTACGGTGTTTGAAACTAGGCGAAGTTGAAACGCACTCATAAACGAGTCTACCAGATAATATATCAAGAGTTAACGACTGCCTTTAAGCTAAATCTATTGTGCAATACAGTATTAAAGTGTGTAGTAAAGTTGAACATTTTCACGATTATAATTTGGAAGATATTGGCATTTTAAGACGGCAGACAAAAGTGATTTTCTCGCCACCTGAGAAGCACTTTTATAATATCACATTCTACGCTACGGCTGACACGGGTATTGCAACCGTGATACTACATATTGCATTTGGTGATACAACGCTACATTATAGAATGCAACATTATGATATGGCAGTTCTTTCAACTCTGATTATAACAGAAGTGGAGATGGAAGGCTAAACCTTTAATTCAATTGGAACATATATCAATGGAGTGAAATAGCAGCATGGAACTTCGCTAATCGTCTTTCTACAAAAGCGAGCATGTAGTGAACATCCAACTACACTCATGCCTCGTAGTCCAACGCTGAATTATATCAAATGGCAGTGGAAATATTTTCATACGCTACAATTATGAATATTTCTGCGGAAATAATTGCAATAAACTTCATGGCGAATTTCTACCAGAACTTCAGGGAACTTGCAAGAGAGGCCAGGGTGGACCCGGCTCACAAAGAAGAGTTTTGCCAGAACTTCAGGGAACTTTCAAGAGAGGCCAGGGTGGACCCGGCTCACAAAGAAGAGTTTTGCCAGAAGGATGTCTATCGTTTACACGGAGCAGTGCAATTTCCGGAGGAGGAAGCAGTTCTATTCTCCGAGGGCGCTGGTTCCAGGTTCGAGGTCGGAGCACATCTTTACGTTGGTGAAATGGAACTATCAGCAGTCTTCTTTGGAAGATTTTCCTCTAGAACTCCAATCAACAGATAAGGTAGTCGTGAACGTTTCTTGTTTTATTTTAGTCATTTAGCGATATCTGAGCAACCATTTTTCCCATATTTTCTGTCCCATATATTTTGCCCCATATTCTTGCTTGATATTTCTGTACTCAGTACACTTTGATGATTTATGCCTTTTTCTTCGATTTATTAAGACATTGTTATGTCATTGGCATGTTTAATTAATTTTGGATCAGTTGAGACTGATAACCTACATTCTTTCAGTAATTTGCATATTTTTGTGGTCACGATTTGACTGTAAAGTTAACGATTTTCTATGGCAAATTTGAATTCAGACAGCGTGTCATTTTATTAAAGTAATTGGATACCTATCAGTAGAAAGGTGCTAAGTGCCATTTTTTGAAAAAAGCCGTTTTTTTTGCTAAAATGGTGCTATGTGCGATGTAGCATTACATATCGAAAGGGCTAACTCCTCAGTGGTTTCGAAGGACCTTCCAAGAGCATCACAAGATGGCACTAGTGGTAAGTCCTGCAGCTATTTCAGAAGAAAGGTGCACTGTGCCAATCATTTGTTGTCATTTCCCTCCAAAATGTGCATCGTTGACAGAATTGTTCAAAGAACTTAGAATACTCAATGATTAGCAGTTCGAACTGGTGGGAACCTGTGTACGGATAGCACAGTTTGTTTCCTGTTGGACACGCGACTTTGCCGTGCATTTGTCTCGCAAAATCTCGAAAACTACTGCTCCGACTTCAGTGAAAATTTTACAATTTGTTGTCATTATGGTAGACAGTGTTTAGAAAGTGGTTTGAACGAAATCGAATTGGCAGTATTTTAAATTAATTTACATTAAAAAGCCACGCCAATATTGAATCTAATAACTTTACGGACAGATGGTGACACAGTGCATCCACTTCAAAATCTTCTGTTAGCAAAGATAACATCCCATACCATACCCTTTGATCAATACGTGCAATAAAATAATACTTAACGTAACATAATCATACTGTATAATCCAATTACACCATATTAAAGTATGTTATAATAATATTGCATTTCACGTTAATGTGTTTCGACCAACATATCTAATGTGAGAACGTACTACTAGCGGAAAGGATGCCAATATTGTCAAGTTCTCAAGGTAAGTTCGATAGATTTGAGATACTATGAAAATAATTCCGTGTCGTTTTACAGTGTCCATTACATTACTCAAATTCCGTGTCGTTTTACAGTGTCCATTGCAATGCCAAGGAGAGGAAGAGCTGACAGAGGTCGTCGAAGCCAGTTAAATGCGCGGCGAGCTACTTGACGTGCAAACCACACTGATGACCAAAGAGCGACGGATAATGAAAATAGTCATATGGGCATGTCTGACTTACGTTCGAGAGCGACTGAAAATGAACGAACAGCGAATAGATTCAGAATGCAATGAGGTCGTGAATATCAAACACAACGCCAGCGAGCACGACACAATGGGCATGACCGATTGCGCCGACGCGATGCTCCTTTGAACCTGGAACGTCAGTTGACCGAATCAAAGAAGGAGCTCATTCGGCGTGTTTTTCCGAACGTAGCGCAGAACTTAAAAAACCATAATTGGCTGAGCGAACGAGCCATATTGGCAGAGGAAAATAAAGATCCCAACAAGTCCATTCAAAATGTCATTCCGGGACAGTTGTTTTCCTTCAAATCGGTTGACTCAGTTATCAACCTGGATGAGGTAGTCAGCCATCTCACAGAATTTTGGAATTCGCTGGAATTGCCTGGATTACCACCTCACAATTTGCAATTGAAAGTCGGCTCATCATCATGTTGCGTAACATCAATCAACTTCGACTATGCAATGGAACACGACTGGCTGTGGAAAAGCAAATGAACAACGTCATCGATGGAGAAGTTGTTTTGATTCCGCACATCCCAATGATTCCATCGGACGTGCCATTCGATTTTAAACGGTTGCAATTTCCCATGCTTCTGGCCTTCGCGATGACCATCAACAAATCACAAGGTCAGTCGTTGGAAATTTGTGGAATTAACTTGGAGTTTCCGTGTTTCATGCATGGACAACTGTATGTCACGTGTTTGCGTGACGGAAAGCCGTCATCTTTGTTTAATTAGCACGTAGCACATTCGTAAAGACTAGTGGACTTTGCACCTTTCACAACTTCTAACATTTCACTCAAACAGAATTCCACAATTTTTATATTATAAACCTGTATCTGCCACTGGATAGCAAGGAATATTATATCTGTATGCTATTCAAATTAGAAGAATAAATACTCACAAATAAACTGACTAAACACTTTTAACTATAATACGCAATGTTCATAAAAATGGCACTTAGCACCTTTCTACTGATAGGTATCCAATTCTATTCAGTTAATTACTTTGACCAATTATCTGTCATCCTCAAGAAAGAAGAATAATTAAAAGATTTTAGAGCGTTAAAATCTATTACGTTGTCGACGATCTTGGAAATACTAGTCGTTTTATGAACATGATTGCAACATAGACATTTATCGTCGGTTCTGAAATACCATTGCATTATAGACAATTTTATGAAACATGAACTTTGATTACGATTTATTGAGTACACTATAGTAATGAACATTTGATAGGAGTTTTTCTCAATTCTAGATTGGAACACTAATGTTTGCATTCCACAGTCTAATTGTATTCTATTGGATTATTTATGCAGTTTAGATGAACTTTGATTGAAGATAGTATTTTTATACTGCGATACTTTGAAGATATTAATCTCAATTTTGATAGACCAGAGAGGCGTGTCTAATCGTATTTGCTATTAAATTTATTTGTGATTGGCAAATTTTTACTTCATATCGATTCATGAATGAAACCCACGAAGGTTAAATATAATAACAGTTATCATACAATTAATGAATATAAGAATTTTTAAAGAGGAACTATGGATGTATAATCGTTAGTTCAGTGGACGTGTAAAAGTCGCTGATGAATAATGCCCTTGAATAAGTGAAGGAGGTTCCCACAGTAATTAATGAAGTTAATGAATTTATAAGTGGAGGTTTTTGTATGTGGAAGATTTTGTATGCCATATATATTGAGATATATGATGAATTCTGGGCCTATTTTGTGCAATTTTGTGCGTTTTGAACGAAGTATTTTTCCGCTGAGTGTATTGTCCAGGTCCTTTGAAAATTAATTATGTGGAGTTACTGTTAAAATTAACAAGAGTGTTTAAATAATTTGAGATAACGATTTTGAATGGAGGTTACCGTCACAAATAATAATAATAATTATTAAACTTTATTAAACCTGAATCTATAACTTAAATATAACTAACCTTCATTGGTCGATTATATCACCACGATTTAAGTAATTATCAACCGGATAAACGTGTGGTTTAATGTATTTCTAATAATAAATAATATAAATATTGTAAATAATTATGTAAATATCTTTAATAATAATTTGAAATGAAAGGGATTAATAGAGGCGTGTATAAATTTTTCAATTGTCGTTTGACAATGTTATAAACAATTAATAATTGTTATAAATAATGAATGAACAATTTGTTATAAACAATTTAAAAAGTTATTATACTCTAAACAACGCTAGTTAAACATTTGGATTACATAATTAGACAAGTTTTGGGATTATTAGAGTAATCCATGGATATGTGAATGGAGCATTTAAAAGATTTGCGTGATAATATTTGGGCTGAGACGTGAACATTTAAAGAGTTTTGAGAAGGAGCTAGGCTCTGATGTAACTAGCACATGCTAACGTTGGCTGGACAGGTGAGTCCATTTGACGATGCAGGCATGCAACATGGTGTAGGGTGGATCGCAGCTGGCCAGACAACTGTATGATAGAGGCCAAGGTCGTCTTCATAGCAGGCTTGCAGTTATAAATAAAGTGTGATGTTTATTAAAAGGAAACAATTGCTATATGTCTCGTCCCAACTCCCTCATCCATTCCAAGTGCATTATTATTATTACGTTCTTTTGAGCTAGAAAGCTGAAATTTTGTATGCAAAGTCTACAAGTCCTACAGGAGGACATGGTTATATTGACAATGGCTTCTGATTGCCACGTTTATTTTGTTGTTCTATTTTTGTTATACAATTCCTTTATGTGAAATAAATTATTGTACAGTTTAAAGTTTCTTGTTTCCGTCTTGGTTCATTTTTAAATATCGTGGTGGAGGTTATTGTGTGGGCATACATTTAAGTGATCCAGTTGACAACCCAGACCCGAGATTAATTTGAATAGGTAAGTAAAAGGTAAGTATGAACCCCCGTATATTTTGGTGTGTTCCACAATAATTTCTTGTTAACTACTGTGCTCTAATCTCGGTAGTATCTGTCAGTGCCATTTTCATTGATGTAGCTGTGCCGGTGCGATTGATTATTGGCAATCCGATTGAGGGGGCGGATATCTGACAGCCTACTATCCGGATATCGGGGACAGTACCAAGAAATTACGAAGTTAAAGCAGCGGGAGTTCGATTTTTTTTAAACCTGGAACGATATCGCTGATAGGTTCCACCCTATAACTACGCTGACTAATCACATCCTTTGCTGCAGACTTGTTTCGTCAGAATAGTCAATCAGGAAGCTGTGTCCTTCTCCAATGCTAAAAGTGAACTAGGAATTGCAATCTCGCTCCCCGGTACGGCATCGCACATGATGGCGGCAATCACTGGGCGCAAGACAGAGGCACGAATCACCGCTAGTTAGTTAGCTGTTATTGTTCTAAGGGGTGGACAGTGAGTTCAACTGCCCCTCTTAACAAAGATTTAGCCGTATGTTCCAGACGAACACTTACTCTTATATCCAGTTTTGCTACCTTTGCTCATTGTACCATCCCATCATTTGGTTGGAAAAACACATGTAGTATGTCTGCGAATGTCAAATCGAATTATTCTGAGTTGTCCCCTGAAGATTGGGTAATCCCCGTTTTAGCCTGCAGACAACTTTTTTTTTGGCCGGCTGGGTTGCGCAGCGGGAATATTTTATTTTCCTGTGCCTAAGGTAGAGGGATTGAACTCCCGTGCAGTCGGTTGACATTTCGGGTGCTTAATGAGAGAGATCACTGTTAGTAGATATTCACTGACACGTTAATGACCTTCTTTTGGGCGAAATTCTGGTGACGAGGTCTTTTTAAAACGGCGGCAGTTCAGAGAAGTGACAAACCAATATTAGTATTATTTCTTGGCATACTGTAGCTGAGAATTTTACCCAGAAGGTGTTAATTTATATTAAATAAGTAGTTCCGTGAAGAACTATACAGCCTATTTTCATATATCCTACTTATTTTAATTGCCACTATCAACATACAAAATTTCAGTTTGATTGCTGTAATAGATTCGTAGATATTGAGAACCGACTAAATATTACGGATTGTCGCCATGTTGGATTTTATAAATGTAGGTCCTAGAGTTATGTACTGTTACATGAAGTTTATTCTGTACGTGTAGCATTCAAACTTCAATCGCATGATTAGGAGACAAGAAGTAACAAGGAGATTTTAAAATTTCGTACAGCTGCTATCTTGTGGTTATGGAAACAATTGACATAAATTAGATGCCAGTGGATTAACATTCGTAAAAGGATTTACTGTACCTAGTTTCACTGCACTCGGATGGTTAAATTGCGAGAAACGTCCATGTGAATATTTATACTTCGAGTCGCCGCCATGTTGGATTTGTGATCACCAGATTATTTAAAGTCCTATAGGTGAACTTAAGTTCATAGCCCCTATGAACATAAAAAAATCCGTTTGATTGCTATAATAGATTCGTAGATATTAAGAGCCGTCTAAATATTTCGGATGGTCGCCATGTTGGATTGTTAAATGTATAGGCCATAGAGCCATGTGCCATTAAAGGAAAATTAGTGCGTAGGTTCATTATTCAAACTATCACTTCGATCGCATGATTACGACACAAGAAATAAAAACTTAATTTTAAAATTCGCACAGCCGCCATCTTGAGGTTATGTAAACAATTGAACTAAATTAGATACCAGTGCATTACAATGCGTATAAACATTTCCTGTACCAGATTTCATTGCGTTTGGAACATTAAATCGCGAGAAAGGTCTATTTAAAATTTTCAAATTCGCTTGGCCGCCATGTTCCTTTTGTAGTTAACCGGTTTTGAAAATCTTTCAGATGAACTTCCAGTAGTGACCTTTCTCTCCGCACAAATTTTCAGGGTGATACCGTTAATAGTTTCCGAGATATAGAATGCCGGTGAAATATTTCGCACATCCGCCATCTTGTGGTTATGTAAACAATTGAACGAAGTTAGATGTCGGTGCATTACAATGTGTATAAACAGGCACTGTACCAAGATTTATTGCGTTTGGTTGGTTAAATCGCGAGAAACGTCTATTTAAATGTCGCAAATTCGCGTGGCCGCCATGTTGGTTTTGTAGTTATCAGTTTTTCAAAGGTCACATAGGTGAACTTCTAGTAGTTCCCTTTATCACCGTAAAATGTTCCAGGGTGATATCGGGAATATTTTTGGAGATATTGAATGCTGGTGAAATATTTCGCACAGCCGCCATGTTGGATTGGTGGGACGTAACAAAATTTGAAGGGCACGGTCGTGGTCGCCCGGAGTAGTGCTATGAACTTACCGAGTTTCATTGAAATCGCTCCAGCCGTATAGAAGTTATTAGGGGACACACACACACACACACCTCACACACACACACGCGCGCGCACACACAGACACACGGACAAAATGTGATCCCATAAGCCTATTTTTTTTTAATTGAAAATAGGCTAAAAATGACACACGCTGTTGTCACCTGGCGTAGACTAGACCTATATAATTTCTATTCCTTTTTTCACAGAATGGAGCTATTCAGAAACAGAGTTCTGCTGTTTGCTCCGTCCTTGGATGACTTCGATCTCCTGACGCCGATGCAAATGCTCCTCTCTCTCTCTCTCCCTGTCTCTAAGACACCGGTCGATGGTAGAACATGTTATTCTACCTGGAAGTCGGCACTTACAGACGAAGTACCTGAACAACACGTCCAGGCGCACGGCTAAATATGATTAACATGATTGTTTTTCTTCTCAAGGGTGAAGTTATCCTTTAATCACTAGCAAGAGGGAACGAAGGAATACCTTTAAACTTTGAGATAGACTGATCGGAACGGCTGGGGGCAATCGTCAGGAAATATCACAGAACCTAAGTAGTGGAGGATCATACGAAAGACGCATACAGTAAAATCCAATTAGTTTGGGCTTTGAGTAGGGGAGTGCCATTTATATAGATTGGAAGAACGGAACCAGATCAATATTTGTGGTGTTGCCTTCGCTTAGGCTTCGATCACATTGGAGGCACGCTTGTGCAAGTAATTTGGTGGCGTGCACGTGCGCAAGCTGGCGTGAACAGCATTGTGCTCACACTAAATGCAAGCAGAAGCAAGTTAATTATTATAAACAGGTCAGTCGAAATGGAGATGTCAGACGATGAGGACATTGTTTTGGAAAATGGTGTTTTAAAGTTTTTATTTTTGGATGAGCAGGAAATCAGGGAAGAGTGGGTGAACGAGTATTTTTAGGACAGAGAGGAAGATGGAGAGTATGCACGAATATTTAACGACTTGCTTAGACAGCCTGATAAGTTTTTTGAATACTTCAGAATGATACCAGACACTCCTACTATATACTGGACAAAATCACACCTAGAATAAGGAGGCAATCTAATTTCCCAAAGTGTGTATCTCGCGTGCGCCACCAAATTACTTGCACAAGCGTGCCTCCAATGTGATCGAAGCCGAAGTGGAGTCGGTTCAAGCTTGCGCAAGCGTGCACTTGCTTGTGGCGGGCAGTGTGAGCGACGATGGACACGTCACCACTTGTTTCTGTCGCTCTTCTACAGATTTTGTTTATATGTCCACGCATGCGCACGCGCGTGCCACCAAATTACTTGCACAAGCGTGCCTCCAATGTGATCGAAGCCTACTTCATGTCATGTTTTCGCTCAGTTGGGCAAGTGAAACTAATTCGTCAGGGAATTGATCTCTGCGTAACGCAAAGCTTCTTCCCCTCCCGTGGTTTGAAAAACTCTGAAGAGGATATATGTCGTAGTAAGATTGTTTATTTTTATTTATTTATTTATTTATTTATTTATCGTATGGCTTTTAGTGCCGGGAGTGTCCGAGGACAAGTTCTAATCGCCAGAGGCTGTACCTGCTTCAAGCGGACACCCCTAGGGCGAGCTACAAGTTCCGTTCAATTTCAAGTAGTTCCAACTTTCACTACCAGATGTCAATGAAACATCAATTGTTGTTTTATTGTTGTTAATTCATTTGAAACCTTTTTATTTACTCGTGTCAGAAGCCTACCTTTACAATACACACAGTTACATACAGTATACTTATTTAAAATAACAAAAAAAAACACATTAAGAAATATCTTCGACCAAAATTGCAAATCAGATGGCATTTGTAGAAAATTGAGTCATACCTATGGCACTATCGTTTGCAAGCACAAGGTCTTGCGTTGAACAGGTAAATGGACAAGGAGGGCCCTGGCACAGAGGTCCACCATTAGGTCTTCTCAACACTCACATTTTCTATCCGCTGTGAAACTCAATAGTTTAAAGAGAGGACTTAACCCTACCGACACCAGTTCTTAAGCGGTTAAGGGACATCCTAGATAGAAATTGTAGAAAGGTTCATAGCAAAACAAGACAAGGAAAATGATTACGAGAATATTGCTATCCATAAAGGAGCTACTTGTCAGGAAATGTACTTTGAAAAGCGTCGCTGTTTCATGCATGGCAGGAACCCTCTGTCTGCACTGATTTCATTCAGTGGCAATCGACTAAAGCAGAGATTCGTAGCCTATTTGGGAAAGGAGTTGGTGACAGCCATGCAGTGATATCTACATCACAGCAGAGCCAGATACGTGATTAGCCCCTATGGTGCCGAATTAAACTTTTGAAAGGAAAGGGAAGGGCTGAAGAGAACTGTGCTTGGCATTCTTGAGAAGTCGCAATTGAAATGGTTCGATCATCTGATGAGAATGCCCTATAGAAGAACACCCAAAATCTATTTCGAAAGGGAGATAATTGGCAAATGACCAAGAGGTAGACCTCGACATGGGTAGATGAAGCAAGTCCAATGAGCCTTGGCTAAGAGGAGCGTACAATGGAGGATGTAGGGACATTTATAATTTTAGTTTGTAAGTTGGCAGTTGAGAGTCAGTTGTTATTGTCATTGTCAGTGGAGTTATAGCATTTATCTGGGATTCCAATAAAATGTACTTAATAGTAAAAGTGTTAAAATTAAATAGTTGGTGTGAATAAAAATAAAATAAGAAAACATTCCGACAGAGGAAAGTAGTGGAAGAGGAATGGCGGCAGGACAGACAGCTATGGAAGGGGCTTGCTCAATCCCACACCCGGCCTGCTGGAGTGGAGAATCGATGATGATGATGATCATCATCATGGTGAAAGGAAAGGAAGGAAGTTTGCTGTTTTACGTGCCCTTTAATCTTACGATCATGAGCCACGGAACCTCCTTTCTTCGCGGAATCAGAACCACAGGACATGGCATTTCAGTTCGAAAATTATGATGATAATTGCTCTTCTAAGGGGCCTAATATCTAGGTCATCGGCTCATAATTGTTTGGGTGATAGTGAGATGAGATGCGATGAAATTATATGTGGCAGATGGTTTTTACGTCCGGATGCTCTCCCTGACGCCAACCTCATGAGAGGAGTTAATGAGAGATGGAATGGGTGAAGATGAATGAAACTGGGCAAGAATGTGGAAGGAAGTGGCCGTGACCTGTCAGAAGGTACCGTCTCATCCTTTTCCTGGAGTTGAAAATGGGGAAACCACGGGAAACTATTTCAAGGACGACCGACGGTGGGGTTCAAACCGATTTCCACCGATTCCACAGAGTGCTTGCCCCATGCCCTAGCGCTGGGCTTTAGCGAGCGTAGCTACTGCTGTCGGTAATGAAGAGAAAATGAAATGAAATAAATGAAAATAAATTATAATGGCACAAAACCTTCAACTAAAACTAACTACTCACTTTACAACTAACTTAGAGACTAGAAGAAGAAATGCGTAAATACAAGAGGAAAATGAGAAATAATGGACAGGAGGAGAAGAATTGCCCTCAATCCACGAAGAATAAAGATTGAGGAACTTGGAAGGAAGGAAGGAAAGCCATGAAAGTCTGGTAGGAAAGAGAATGAGGAGAGGGTCTGCCCCAAAGTCAGTGGAACAAGGAGAAAAAATAGACCCAGCTCAGGAATCCCTCGGGGTCACCAACTCTCGAACTCACTAGCCGTGAACTCTTGAGGTTGCAACACTATCCAGGAGGCACTAGAAGTGGTGGGGCTACATACACCTTGCCTCCGTTAGGGCCTTGAGCACGGGGAAGGATATATCTTGAAGAGAAAAACAAGAGGTTGACACCTCGAAGAATGAGGGTATCAGGAAAGATGAGACAAGGGTCAATTATTCTTCTACAGAGACTTGATGTAATTATGCTTTGGGTTTTACGTGACTTATAATTTCTGTGGCTTTTGAAGATACAACAGGTAACACTGAAAATGGCTTAAAGGCTATCTACCCTACGTCACACTTCTTAGTGGCTGCACTGGTTTTTTGGCCTTTTATCCCCGTTCGTTTTGGGATATAGGCTATTAAACTGTTTCTTTTATTTAAAAATATCTTCGGTGAGCAGAAAAGCCAGGAAGGAAGGCGATCCATATAGACCACCCACCACTGACTCTGGTAAGAATAAATGAATGACCAAAAATTCTTTTGAAGGACCGTTACCTAAAAATAAAGCACCTGGCATTTTGTACCTGCCTTTCAATTAGAAATCGATTCGACAATAACATGGTTGGCTAGACTTCAACTACCAACTAGTGAGCAATCCAGAGTCTATGACTTACTTATAGGCACCGCGCACGCCTTTTCTCTCCCCTTAAAAGAGGGATAGGGGGAAGGTGGCGCAGCGGAGAGGTAAGAATTATACAGCGATAATGAGTTTGCTATTCGAGTGTCGGCAGACATGCAAGAGGGGTAGCTGGCACGCAACACTTGTGGTTTATCGTGTGCACACCAGGAAGCCGTGAATAATGGCCGAGACATTACATATATTGTTATTTAAATACATTCACTTTTCTCGCTTATTTTATGCATGTAATGGGGGTATAATTGTTACTTAATGGGACACCGGTGGGGAGGGGTTAGGAAGAGAGGGATCCCTGGGCGAGTGAATTGCAAACGAAATGTAAATTCATTATGATGTGACATTGATAACCAAATCTAAGGGCAATTTGAAATTGGAAACTGGACACTTGCTGAGAATTTCTTGTGAAGTCCAGTACTTACATGCGAAGATAAAGTATCCCCATAATTTATTTATGCAGATGGATATCGCTGTATAAATGACCTTGGTTGGTTGGTTCCTTAGTTTAAGGGCTGCGACAACGCGGTCATGTAGCCCCGTGTACTTTGGGTGTGTGTAGAATCTGTCTGATAACCGGTATTAATTGTGGTGACTGTATTAGTGTGTGTTATCTGTTTTAATTCAAGTAAGGACTGCAGACAATAATTTCAAATAGTTCCTACTTTTGCTACCAAATGCTACAGTCCACGACACCTAGCTGGCAGACTCGGCTACTAGGTGGCATCGCAGTCAGCACCTGTTGGCGAACGTTGGTCAGCACCTAGCGGCGAACGTTGGAACTAATAGAGCGTTATCAATTCTAACCTACAAATGTTTGGCATCACACAAGTGTAGTTAGTGGAAGGTTCATTTTCATACCATAAATCTATGACATGGGACCGCCGGCTTTACTTCCCCTCCGAAGGAAGGCATACTGAGGGATTTTAAACGCTCTTAAAATATCCGACGACTTTGGCCGGGTTTGAACCCGAGACCTTGGGCACAGAAGCTCAGGATGCTATCAACTACGCCACTGAAGCCGCTATCCTTATACTTAAACACTATCTTTAAGAACAACCTCTTAGGTCGATCGCTTACTAGTTAAATACTTTCCAAAGTTGTACTGTAATTATTGATAATAGGCCTTCCTGGCGGATTACATGCTGAGTGGCTGTAACCATACTTGTGCACCACAAGTGTTATGTGCCACCAACAAGAAGTGCTCAAAATTCCTTCTTGGCCGTTGAACGTACGGCTGAGTCCACTACGACATTGATTGTCGGAAACGTTCGAACATCCCAAGTAGTGAACGTATTTAATGGCAACTGTAAGTGGCTTCGGTGGCGTAGTTGGTAGCATGCTAAACTGCTGTGCCCAAGATAGCGGGTTCAAACCCGGCCGAAGTCGTCGAATTTTTTAAGAGCGCTAAAAACAACTCAGTATGCCTTCCTTCGGAGGGGAAGTAAAGCCGGCGGTCCCATGTCATAGAATTATGGCATATAAAAGATACTTTCACAGACTAAACTTGTGTAAAATTAAATTGTTAGGTTAGATTTCGTAGGAACGCTCTATCAAAGTTCCATCGTTCACCACTAGGTATCATTGATATCTGATAGCGAAAGTTGGAACTACTTGAAATTGAACGGAACGTGTAGCTCACCCTAATAAGGGTGTCCGCTGGAAACAGCTACAGACTCGGGCGAGCCGAACATATCCTCGGACACTCCCGGCACTAAAAGCCATACGATAAATAAATAAATAAATAAATAAATAAATAAATAATGGCAACTGTCTTTCATATAGTGGTGAAGCACTGCACTATCCACAATGGGTGGTAAATTAAATGTTCCGAGTCAAGACATAATTTCCTGACTCTAAAATTAATGCGACATATCCAATCCATTCCACCTGATAACAGAACAAGCATAACTGTAAACTATACAGCAGTTCATATGGACATGTTTTGTTGTTATGGAGGTGTAATATCGATGCCCGTATAAATTCCCACGGCCTATATTATTACAAAATACGATGCAATGAGTTGAAAGCACTGTATTCGGTTGGAAATATTATAAGGTGCGTTCAAATAGTAACGAGCCGGAGGCATAATTACAGAAACCAGTACCTGTATGATAGAAGTATTGGCCCTGGCTGTTGAGGCACATTGTCCAATTGTGACACGAGGCGGTGAATGGCTGTCTCATAAAATTCCCTGGGCTGCGATGTGAACCAGTTCCGCACATACAGCTGGACGTCGGCGTCCGAGGTGAATCGTTGGCCCCGAAGAGCCCTTTTCAGGGTACTAAACATGGTGTAATCACAGGGAGAGAGGTATAGACTGTATGGAGGGTGGCCGAGAACCTCCAATTTGAATTTCTGCAGGAGTGCCGCGACTGTGTTGGCCGTATGAGGCCGTGCATTGTCATGGAGCGACCACGGCGGCTCTGGCGTTCACTGTCACTCGGCGGTCCTGGGTAATGAGTGCATCAACCAGCTGGACGTTGTTATCGGTAATGCAGGGAGGTGCCCCAGACCGGGTATCATCGGCTAACGACACCCGTCCTTCCCTGAAGCGCTTGTGCCACGCCTTGACCCTTGCAAGGGACATGCAGTGTACGCCGTACACTTGTGACATTCAGCGATGAATGACCTTTCCCCCTACTCCTTCCACTGTCAGAAACCGAACAACACCTCTTTGCTCTTTGGTTGACGCCTCCATGTCACTGTTTGCAATGCGACTGGCAGCGTTGCACCATTGATGCATGATGCTGCTCGCTTTGTATCGTCACGTGACGTGCACGCGTGCCCTCTAGCGACGGGCTGTGACCGTCCTCGCTCTGGTCAGTACCACACCTCGTTACACACGCCACGATTAGCCGATGTAGTCACCGGTTTGCGCATTCCAGCCTCCGGCTCGTTAATTTTTGAACGCACCTTATACATGGGGATACTTCCTACTCACCGTAGAGGTATGCAGTCGACACCAAATGTGTGCTCTGGATAAAGAGGAGTTAACATTCCTAAAGATGCTAGATGTCTAATATCGTGTTATCTTTGTTCGTTTTTGAAGTTCTGTCGTATACGTTTTGTTTATTCCGAACTGCTCGTTCTGAGTTCTACCACAATTCTCTCAGCACATCATCACAATACTATTTCGAATTGAAAAACACAGTTTTCTGGCATTTACTTGCCTCTGCCAAGCTCCTCAGAACACACAAGGGATTATTAATTTGCGTGTATTCTAGACCCATAATCGAAGGGTGTTGATTGCACTCATACATTTTCTTGATAACTGTATGATGTTAAGTTTCGTGCCCGTTGTCCCATTTCTTAATCAGCACTTTATTTGATCCAGTTCTATGTAGGTGGAATAGGAAACGTGAATCCACACGGATAAACACAGAGCTTTGATGATCGAGGTAGGACTCTGTGTCAGTTGATGATGGCTAGATTTTACACCACCATGAACATCTTGTATTCTCCACAGTTCTCAATGAGTAGTAATCGACTCAGTGGCATAAACAATGAGGTAGAGTCTACACGCGAAGAGTGTCTAAACTAAACTCAGTGAAAAGCAGCTTTTGACTGAAATCAATTTGTATATTGGAAGCCTTGATACGCTCATTACAGCGCGACAAATTTATCTGAAGCCATGAGAAATATGCAAACTACTAGGCTACCCCTTGCCCTATAGCCATCATGTTGCTGGATCTACTGCTATTTGCTGCCGCGAAAGGCGTGACTAGCACATAAGCCAACTGGCGCTGGGTAGCGCGCACGTGAGGATGATATATCAATAGTAGTACTCTCTCCCCTGCCTACCACGCGCTTGCCACGGTGGGTGAGTGGATAGCGTGTCGGTGTACTAACCCCAAGATTGCAGGTTCGCCCCTGACCGTGGTAAGTGATTTTTGAAAGGCGGCAAAAATACGATACGCATGTCATACGATGTTGGCATGTCAAAGAACCCATTTGAATTCAGTAGGCCGAGTTCATAATGGCAAAATTAATCTCGGGAGTTTCCGCCAGCACAAAGTTCCTCATTTCTCTACTAGAAAGCGCTATTGTGTTCAAGGAAATTAGATATCTAACATCTAACCTCCTTGACTTTCATAGTCAAGGAACTACGAAATTCGACATGCAAGCTACCCTCTGGGTGTCAAATAGCAAAGCTTGCACCAGGCACCCGAGGCCATACGATATTATTATTATTACCACGCGCTATCCCTGCCACGCTTCCTCGCTCCCTCGTGCCTGCAACGCCCTCACTCAGGGATTCAGTTGAACTAGCCCAGCTTTAGTACTGACTGCAACAAATAATGTAGTTATAAAGTCTTGAGTGCTAATGCCAAGAACGCCACATATTAATATTTGAGACTAGTACTAGACTGGACATTGAGAAAGCATATGACAGTGTATGCAGAAACAGAGTATGGAAGTCCATGGAGGACAGAGGAGTAGAAAAATGGACTATACGGAGGATAAAGGAGATGTACAAGGGAAGCGTGAGCTGTGTGAAAGAGGGAGGAGAGAGATCGGACTGGTTGGAGCAGAGAAATGACCTGAAACAAGGAAGTGCACTGTCACCGTTACTTTTCATTGTGGTGATGCATGACATAATGACCCGAGTGGCACAAGTAATTGGAGAAGGAAAGATGAAAGCAATGGTGTTTGCAGATGATTTGATGATTTGGGGAAACAAGGAGGAGGAAGTACAGGAGCAGTTGGACGTGTGGGAAGGAATAATACAAGGATATGGAATGAAATTTAGCATAAATAAGAGTGAGATGGTGATCACAACAAGGAAGAAGGAAAGAACCACAACGGACCTGGGTTATGAAAGGAAGGGCGAAGAGCAAAATACAGGCCAGTGAGATGAGGTTCTTGAGAAGCAGTATTGGAGCTACAAAGATGGACAGAAGAAGAAATGAGAGGACCAGAGAATTAATGAAGGAGGAACCATTACAGGATGGTATTGAGAAATCTAGACTTAGATGGTATGGACATGTAAAACGAATGGAGGAGAAGAGGATGCCCAGGAGGATACACGAGACGAAGTGGGAAGGAAAGAGACCGAGAGGAAGACCGAGAGACAGGTGGCTAAATGAGGTGGAAGAAAACGTGAAGAAGAGAGGAGAAGACTGGACAAGAGTGGAGGCTGAGAGTTGGTGGGAAGACAGAAGACGTTGCAGAGGCTTGTGTTCCAAACAGACCCGGCCAGTGGCTGGAAACTGTGCAAGATGATGATTACTAGACTAGAGCTCTTTGCAACCTATGAACAAATTGAAATGATTTGAGATGACAGATCTGAATACTTAGTGTAACGTAAAGTATATGTGGAATGCATTGTACTGTATAGGCTATGTGAAAACACCTCTCCATAATTCATATACGTATATACTCACTTACCTGTAAGTCGAATATCGTATTGGTGTCTTTCAGTCCACATTTTTCACTCACCTGGAAGGAAAGTAAAAGAAAGTGATTAGTCTAGGTGGGAATGGTTAAAAACAAGTAGTTCCGTGAAGAACTATACAGCCTATTTTCATATATCCTATTTATGTTAATTGCCACTATCAACATACACAATTTCAGTTTGATTGCTGTAATAGATTCGTAGATATTGAGAGCCGACTAAATATTTCGGATGGTCGCCATGTTGGATTTTATATATGTAGGTCCTAGAGTTATGTACTGTTACATGCAGATTATTGTGAACGTGTAGTATTCAAACTTCAATCGCATAATTAGGACATAAGAAAAAACAAGGAGATTTAAAAATTTTTCACAGCTGCCATCATGAGGTTATGGAAACAATTGAAATAAATTAGATGCCAGTGGATTAACATTCGGATAAAGATTTACTGTACCAAGTTTCACTGCACGCGGATGGTTAAATTGCGAGAAACGTCCATGTGAATATTTATAATTCGCGTCACCGCCTTGTTGGATTTGTGATCACCAGGTTATTTAAAGTCCTATAGGTGAACTTAAGTTCATAGCCCCTATGAACATTAAAAAATGCAGTTTGATTGCTAAAATAGATTCGTAGATATTCAGTATCGTCTAAATATTTCGGATGGTCGGCATGTTGAATTGTTAAATGTATAGGCCATAGAGTCATGTACCATTAAAGGAAAATTATTGCGTAGGTTCATTATTCAAACTTTCACTTTGATCGCATGACTACATCACAAGAAATAAAAACTTAATTTTAAAATTCGCCCTACCGCCATCTTGAGGTTATGTAAACAATTGAACTAAATTAGATACCAGTGGATTACAATGTGTATAAGTATTTCCTGTACCAGGTTTCAGTGCACTTGGAACATTAAATCGCGAGAAAGGTCTATTTAAAATGTTCAAATTCGTCTTGGCCGCCATGTTCGCTTTGTAGTTAACCGGTTTTTGAAAATCTTATAGATGGACTTCCAGTAGTGCCCTTTATCTCCGTACAAAAATTTAGGGAGATACCGCTAATAGTTTCAGAGATATAGAATGCCGGTGAAATATTTCGCACATCCGCCATCTTGTGATTATGTAAACAATTGAACGAAGTTTGATGTCGGTGCATTACAATGTATATAAACATATACTGTACCAAGTTGCATTGCGTTTGATTGGTCAAATCGCCAGAAACGTCTATTTAAAAGTCGCAAATTCGCTTGGCCGCCATGTTGGTTTTGCAGTTACCAGGTTTTCAAAAGTCACATAGGTGAACTTATAGTAGTTCCCTCTATCACCATAGAAAATGTCAGGGTAATATCGGTAATAGTTTCGGAGATATTGAATGCTGGTGAAATATTTCGCACAGCCGCCATGTTGGATTGGTGAGTCGTAACAAAATTTGAAGGGCACGGTCGAGGTCGCCGGGAATAGTGCTATGAACTTTCCGAGTTTCATTGAAATCGCTCCTGCCGGTAAGATTTTATTAGGGGGGGACACACACACGAATCACACACACACACACGCACACACACACGGACAAAAGGTGATCTCATAAGCCTATTTTTTCAAAATTGAAAATAGGCTAAAAATATGTTTACACTACTTCATAAATAAATTACAGACTTTTGGACATTCATAAGCGTATTCAATATATTTTACTCATCACCATTCCAGTTTCTATGAATAAGCTGTATTTAATTTCTTCATTCAGTGTCTAACCTTATCTTCCCTACCTATATAATCTGGCTCAAGCAATCAGTTCGTTATTCATGCCAGTCCGACTCCCCTATGTATGTTTTATCCGTCTCCTGGAGTATTTTTTATAACCTATGGTTTTAAGTCGGTCTCATCCCAATGACATTAACATATCAGACACAGATTCAGATTGGGAGATTGTGCTTACATTTGCACCATCTCCAATTTAGAATTGATTGATTTTTACACATTCGTAGCGTATTTTAAGTTCAGTCTAGTTTCAGTTTCATAAAGACATGTGAATGTTTGTATTGGCTGTGAACATTACACTACTGATAATTAATTAACCACGAAGGGAGAGTTTTCTAGTTATGATTCTAAGTCCTGAATATTGATGCAGTTAATGTGTAATCGAAAGAATATTAACTGAAATATGGAATGTAACTTTACAGGTCCAGTGATGAGATATCTGAAGCATTTTTGCAGGGTGTCTATTCCTAGGGTTATGCACTTACTTCATGAGTGTTAGTCGCCTACTGTAATAGTCATATTGGATTTTAAAATGTATATTAAAGACACCATAGTCGTTATTCTCGCTTGAGTCATCGAACCTGAACGTAGAATGGAGTTACATAATTGTGATAAAAATAATTCGCGTACATCAATCTTGATTCACTTGACAAATTAGTGTGTCTATAAAGAAAATCAATGGCCATTGGCTGCAATAATAAAATGAATCAAACATGATTGTGCTTTAGAAATTTCAGAAACTTTTGCGGGACATTACGTGTGATACGGTATACAAACTAATGTATTTTCCGACCATAAATGAGAGAGATCTATGAAAGGATGACTTTAAAAGCGTTTCAAGTAACTTTTGGGAATTTTTAATAACAAAAAGGAAAAATAAACGAGCCTTACAGCAGTCGCATATGATGTGTAACATGGTTTGTGATATGTTATCCTGCTATGTGCGTCCCGAGAGCGCAAATCCCTTGTTGACAGTGAACTCTGTTGGTCATTGAAATAACTACTTGTAAAACTCCACTGCCAAATCCTGACCGTAATGAATCATAATATTGTTATTTGGCATGGCGAAAGCAATCCACTTCCTACTTGATGCGAGCTGCGCATGCCAGCGACGTTATTGAAAATGGCTTCGTTTTGCCGATCAGCGCACTGCCAAGTATCGGCGAGATAAAAAATTAGGTGTGCGGAAGGTATATAAAATGTGTTTCTCCCAGTGATATGTTTAGGCCAACGAACTTTCAATTATTGTTAGTAGTCGGGGTTAATATACTGTATTCCTACGTTGTTTGGAGTGTTTGTTGATGCGATATAGATTCCAAATAGCCACATGGCCGACAGTACATCGAGTGCTTACATTAAATAAGAATACAGCAAAAGTATAAAGATTTAATAAATCATAATTGTTTTCAGCAAATATGATATAATGAATATTTTCACACCAAAGAACGATAACTTGATGATATATTGTAGGAATATCTTAAATGGGGTTTCCAAACCTTGAACTAAACTGTATGCGATATACATTCGCCATAGCCACATGGCCTACAGTACGTCGTTGTACCGATCTCCGCCATCACGCGCGCTCATTGTTTCCGTCCCATGCACTTCCGTCCCATCCATTTCCGTCCCATCCACTTCCGTCCCTTTGCCAAAATCACTCCCTCAAAAATGTCCAGCTACCGAGTGGAAAGATGTTACACATCAAAAATACAAATGAGGCTTCAATATTGTTTTACCAGCTGTCTCAAATTCCAGTAGAAAATAGTGTGGATTTCAATAGTCCATCAGCCTGCCATAAGATGGGTAGAAGCCTACATGACATAACACACCTTAAGGATACCGATAGTCCGTAAGTCAGACCGAAGGTGGTAGTATATGACAGTTATGACAGACCAGTTTATAATGTAGGTCTTTTTGACTGAAGCGAACCTCTCTATAGCTGAGACATTATGGGAGTCAGACCTTCCCAGGTAGAGACGAAGAAGAACAAAAATCACTACCTGCAAGAAGCATAACAGAGTATGGACTCTTGGGTAGATCTGAGATTCTTAGATACAAGGTGATTGCGTAATGTTGGGGTACAAACGTCGCGCACATGCATGTGGATGTTTTAATTCGAAGCTGAACGGAATGCTTTATCACACACATCCTAACATATTTCAATTCCTAGTAGCCGTTAGCGGGGTACAAATCATCTATTATGTAAAAATGAATACCGTACTGCAGTGTCAATTCCCGAAACATCAAATAAAAGAAGAAGTTCCGTGAAGAACTATACAGCCTACTTTTCATGCCAATGATTATTCTACAGAATATTAACCTATCTAGAATAATGACGAAATTAAGTTGGTAATATCGAAATATCTAATTAGTTCAAAATATACCTGGTATAATGTAGCCTAATAGAGCACTACAGTTGGCAGCCCTGGTGACTGAATATATTCTTAGTTCCATCTCTTAAGGTACAGAATACAAAATTTGGTTGAAGACGTTACATGCAGTTAGACACTGGATCTAACAGCACGCGTAAAAGCATGTTGCCAACAATGTCATGCTTGTGCTGGTCAGAAATAATCTGAAATATTATGATATCTTGTTGTGCCAATTTTGGATGAAATCCATTTGTTAGTATAGAAGTTACATGTATTTTAAAATTGGACGTATCAGCAGGCATAGAATCATGTTGGCAGCACTGCCTTGTATTAATTACTCCAAATTAATCAGGAATGTCAGGTGCTATACGTGTGTAAAGTATAGAGCTGTTGGCTTGCATACTTCCTGATACATTGATATTAGGGTAAAAAAATATAGACAGCATGTATTAACAGTTGGACGCCCTGATTGCTCTTAACAATACGTATAGTCATATCTGTTATTGTATACATAGCACATACGAAATTTGGTTGAAATCCAATTGATAGTATAGAAGTTACATGTATTTAAAAATTGGTACTATCGGCAGGCTTATAATCATGTTGGTAGAACTGACGTATATAAGTTACTCCAAATTAATCTAAAATGTCAGAATATACGTGTGCATAGTTTAAAGCTGTTGGCTTCCATACTTTCTGATATATTGGTATTTGGATAAAAAATAGAGACAGCAATTATTAACAGTTGGCAGCCCTGGTGGCTCTTAGGAATACGCTCAGTCATATCTGTTTATGTACAGATATTACATACCAAATTTGGTTGAAATCCAATTAATAGTGTAGAAGTTATATGCATTTAAACATTGGACCTATCAGAAGGCTTAAAATTATTTTGGCAACACTGTCATGGTTGGCATCCTGGAAATTAAACTGAAATAGCCTTATCTACATGTGTGCCAATTTTGGAATAGCTCCCATGCATACCTTGCAAGATATCCAACATGGAGCTCAAATTTCTAGTGCGTTTTTTCAGCAGTTGGTAGCACTGACATCATTTTCAAATACGGACGTGAGATATTCCGGTGCACATCTTTACTCATACTAAATTTGGTTTTGATTGCTGCAGCCGTTTAGGAGTTGATAGGGGGGGACACACACACAGCCAGCCAGCCAGACAGACAGACAGAAGGACAGACAGACAGACAGACAGACACACATTTTCCCGGATCGATCTCATAAGTCTACTTTTTCCTCATTTTTGCAAAATGTGAAAAGTAGGCTAATAACGTACTGTACAGGGACGAATTTCTTCAAAATAAAATGATCCAATTTCGACAGTGCGACGCAGACTACAATACATTAAACACGCAAATACATTTCTGGCTTAAATTTTAAAACGTAAAATAGTAATTCAAAGTGACACATACCTTATCCACAACTATCGAATCGTACTGAATTTGGTAGACAGTCCTCCGGCTGTTTGGTAAGTGGGAAGGGTATTATGTGTGACGCAACTTGCATATATGGGGATACGCAATTCGTACATCTGGTTTGGGTTCGCAACGAGGATATATTATCGTATTTGGTACGCACTAAGAAACACGCGTTATAGACTATTAGTACTTCCTGCATTTCCGTACGGCGCTTTGTTAAGCGCTTACGGGCAAAACAGGAGACGAATTTCTCGTTTCCAAACAAATGATCAAGCGGTTTAATACACTAAGGAAGTTCTATTTATTTATATGTGTGAGATCTCGAATTAAAAAAAAAAAACAGCAGCTGTGAAGAGACAAAATAGCTCCAGTTTCGAAAGCAGGTGTGTTCTGTAACACAGCAATACATTTATCCGTCTGATATTTCTATAAATTAGCACGCAATTTAATAAATTATATAGGTGTTGCGAACATATGCCACGATTCACACGGTGCAATAAAAACTAAAATGGTATCTCCGTCAACAAATGAAATGATTAATAGCTTGATTAAAATATTTCAATATAGGTATTTATATTAATAAATTTTGTTACATTCATGAAATCGCGCAACGATCTCATCTGTTTACGTATTGTGGTTATAAATCTGCAAATTTTAGTATGCCGACTAGGATTGACTATTTGAAATAGACTGGGGGTTAGAACCCCACCTACTATTGTAAAATAATAAAACAATTTCTTTTCAATCGGTCAACGCGTTCAAGTGCCAAAATAAATGCTCACACCTGCTAACCTGGAAAGAATTAGATGGATAAATAATTACATAAATTTAGAAACGTGGTTAATTGGATGAAATTTTTCTTCCGTAAGGCCTCCCAGGGGCTCAAATATAGTGTGACATGGGTTGGCGACCACGGGACCCCTGCTGAGTCCAGTATTGCTCCACTTACTTGTGCCGGGCTCCTCTCCGACGTCTTTCCTGTCGACCTCTCTTGGTCAACTCTTGATCTCTTTCGATCCCGACGTTATTAGGGTAACCGAGGCCTAGGTAGTCTCTTCCTTTTCTGCCTTAATTGGCCCTTATCTCATCTTTCCTGATGCCCTCCTTCTGCGAGGAGTCAGCCTTCTCTTTCTTTTCATGTTATTTCCTGCGTTCTGCTCAAGGTCCGCAAGGAGGCCGGGTGTATGTAGCCCCACCACTTCTGATGCACCCTGGATATTGCTATACCCTCAGGAGCTCACGGCTGGTGAGTTCGGGATTTGGCGATCCCGAGGGATTCCTGAGCTGGGTGTGTTTTGTCCCCTTCTTCTTCTGATTTCGGGGCGGGCCCTCTCCCCTTTCCCTTTCCTATCTGACTTGCATAGCTCTCCTTCCTTCCAAGTCCTTCAATCCTCATTCTTCGAGGGTTGTGGGCCCTTCTTTTCTCCCTTTCCTTTCATTGCCTTATCCTTTATTTGTTTACTATTTCTTCTTCTAGTATGTAAGTTTGTGGTTAGTATTAGTTATAGTTTTCATTCTCATCTCATCTTACGCTATCACCCAAACCATTAGGGGCCGATAACCTAGATGTTAGGTCTCTTAAAACAACAACAATCTTCATCATCATCATCATCATCGTCATTTTTCGTAAGGCAACCATCAGCAGATTTGGTTAATTTAAGACGTTTAAAAATGAATGCATTTCAGCCTGTCAACACGATGGTAGCCAATTGCAATTAAAGTCTCCCTAAACCTGAAAAGTATGTATATGAGATTAATAAATAAGTTCACTTTGATGACAAGTTTCGATCAGCAAGCGATCATCATCAGATCTTTTACACTTAGGCTATTAAATCTACGTCTACAAGTATATGGTTGATGACATTTACATTTACATTATTTTATTGGGATGTCTCATAAGTAATGCCATTTTTAGCCTACTTTCGATTCTTGCAAAAAATGAAAGTAGACTTATGAGATCTACACAGGGCCAAAAATTGTGTGTCTGTCTGTGTGTCTGTGTGTGTGACTGTGTGTGTGTGTGAGTGTGTGTGTAGTCTGAATGTCTGTCCCTTGTGTATTTTTGCAAATACACGGAAAGAAAGAATTAGCTTTTGCTGTTCTTCATCACTTTATATCAGTCCATTTATTGACATTTCTTTCCCGCACACACCAACATCGGACTGTTACCTCCTGTTTGCCCCGTGCATTTGGTCATTTATTCGGTCAGTTTTTTACAGAAATGCATATTCCGCTGAACCAGCCCGACAGCGTCCCATCGCTGTTTTCCGAACTTCCATTGCTTCAAGCCATGAAGACTTCTACATTAATCCGCAGGGCGTCGTGTTCTTCACCAACCAACTACTCCATGAAGACACCGCTCCAAGAAGAATTTTGTTTTTGTAAAGTTTTTTCATGTTTATGTATAACCTCTTTGTTTCCTCCCCTTACTCACCCGCTTCCCCCTCTTCTCCCCTCCTACTACTGCTCTCTTCTCCGCACGCGCTGCTCGCTCGCTCGTTCACTTCTCTTCTCGACTTGTCTTCGTGCTGTGAGCAACCGCTCACCCTCTCAAGTGCACTCAACTTCTTGTTGGACATGCCATCTAGGCTAGTGTGCTTTCTCTGCGTCTAGCAGCCTTCACTTGTACGTCGGAAGTCAACCCAGTCAGTTAGAGCTTAACTAAAGCTCGCCTCCTCCACTCAAGAGGCAAACTTTTTAAATTCGATGCCATGTGCGAATTTTAGAACCAACCGTCAACAGCAACATCGCCTTCTTCATGATGTAACGGTTTTACTAGCCCTTCCTGTTGGGGTCTACAGATGTAATGTTTCTACTAGCCGTGCCTTGCACTTTGAAACACAAATGTATTGTATACTCTGACTAAGATATGTTGTATTAATGGGCGCAAAGACCTCAACGCTATGTTGATATCTAAATTTATATTTAACAACACCTAGCTCCGGTAGAACACCTTCAAGAATCTTTACACTCAGATCGTGGTATGATTTGATCATTAACCCAAGTAACAATTGTATCAGGAGAAGGAATTTGGTCTATATCTAATGCTACCTACTGAAAGCCAAGATTGCATGGTTAAAAGAAATGAATTTATTATATAAAACAAGTATGGCAAAATTAATAATAATAATAATATATTTTAAATTTAAATTGGAGCGTTGCGATTTGAATATTACCGATAGAGAATTACGTGAAAACGGAGTCGGATGAATTACTGATTTTACTATTATTCCCAAGCTATGAAGTTACCGAAATACTGAATAAGAAACAAAGAAACGAGAGATTATGTAGTTCTGAGTCATTCGCGCTTACCATTGGAAATTGCCGTGGCATTTCCCTCGTACTGGATGTTGAAGAGAGCTTCCCACAGCCTTCTGGACGTCGTCATCATCTTCGTTAGTTGAAGAGATACTTGTAGAAATGTTATATTATGGTCCGGTCACACCGGAACCAACCACACGTGCAACCACAACGGTCAAGTTTTACAAAGATAGTCGTCCTGCCTCCTCGGCGCGCACACCATATATGCACTCGTCACCTCCCCTCTCCAGTGCCGTCTTCTCCTCGCCCGCTCTCCACTGATTGGCTGAGCCACCACGCGATACTCCCCACCTCAGGGTCATTACACTCGGCGCGACGATGATGTCGATTACCGGTCCAGGCCATTTCGCCTTTTCTTGATGCAGCAACCCCGCTTGCGTCACGCTTCTCGACAAGAATAAGCCTGTAGCCGAATTCCCAGTGACTCATCTCTCTCACAATACCCTAACTAACAAAACTCCGTAAAATTCCGTAATCATATAATTTTCCGCGATAATGTTGTTCGTAATAATTCGCTTGATAGTGTTTTCTATAACATTGAAAACCGATCTGTATACTTATAATTTTATTTAAAAAAACGCTCCAGAAAAATACCTTAATAATAATAATAAGTTACATGAAAACTTTTCTAGGCTGAACAATTTGCCGCGTAAATAAATATAGAATGGCTTCCTACTGACTTATGTCAGTGGCGTAAAATATCCTCGAAAAGCACGTTACAATGAAGCAAAGATAAGTACCGACTTCAAGTTTTAACCTCATTCTCATCGCTTTTAAAAGGCTCAATGCTTTTATTTGGATTTTATAGACAGTGAAAATTGCTATGTGAAAATAACTGCTTTCTAGAGATCTTCTTGATCAAACTTAAACTATCAAGTCTAACTTTCAATATGAAAGATTTTCTGAGGTGCTATCGCACATCGAGGGATATTTCCAAAATACCCACTGTCTATATAATCTAGCGTCACTCTACATAAGTGCCCTCCTTTATTTGCTCCATGTATAACGAATTAATGTCTGTAAAACTTCGTGTCTAGTACACGCCTTAAATTATATTGTTTCTCCCTTCTAATGAGGGAATCCAATTCTTTCTACTCAAAAGTGAGTTATCTCTGGGTTTTACGAAAGGGAAACTTGCCCCATTTTTCACGTGATCCCTACTTAAACATAGGAGTTCTAGAAACTTCCTTTCAATTGTTCTCTTCCGGTTTCACAATAACTGATCTGCCCTATTTGCATAATCTCCTATGTGTAATCATTAAACGTAGTTCAGTATGAATGCAAGAAGTTATAGAAACTTCTATTTCATTTCTTCCTGTATTTTGTTGTTGCTTTCGAAGTTGTTATTATTTCTAAGATACTTATCTAGAAATCCTCAAAGTACACACCTTGTACTTGATTTATTGTTTAACTTTAATTACGTCAGTTATCTCTAAATTTTTCATTTATTCATCTTAGCCATTTCAAAATCTTACGAAGATTTTAAAGCATATAAAAGGTTTAAAACCAAAAGAATTATCAATTGCCTGGCGCAAGCTTTAGATGTTTTCGGAAGTCTGAGACCCCAATTGTTTATAAAAAATCAAAATTATATCTTTGTTACAAAAACTACTTCCTTTTACATTGTTAAATAAATTAAAGATTTGTTTTTTGCTTTATCATTTCTCTAACATAACGATTAGGCAAGATCCTGTCTTCCTTGATTCTTCCTATTTAATAAAAATAAATCTATTGATAGGGTGTTCACCACTTGTTGCATTTGTGCAAGAACTCTTAGTTATAACTTATGTCAAACTCTCGTCCTATTTCTCCATCCTTTTTCTCCAGTCCGAAACCCACTTCGTTTTCTTCATCATCTTCCCTTGGGGGTTAGGTTATTCCCAAGCTAATAATCTACCCAAAATTTGGTCCCAGAAACCTGGGAGAGTCCATTTCTCAGAGTCTATTTATGAGAATCCATTCGTTATTTATTGCTCAAAGTCCATTTGGCAATATTTTGCAAATCATTAATATCTTCTTTGAATTTTTCAGCTATAACTTCGCAGTGCAAAGCTGGTGAAGGTGATAGAGGTCGTTCCTGTCTTCTTCAGCCTGTCTTACTTGCAACCTGTCTTCTGCTGCCAACCTGACAGCATTTTCAAAATCTCGCTTCAGTTTCGTAAGTTATACTTCAATTTACCTATTTTCAACATGCCAACTGAAGAGGATGAAACTCTCATTGCCAGACGTTCTTCCTACAAAGGGCAACTCACCAGATTTAGAAAGTTTCTAAACAAAATAAATCCCTCCGATGTGATCTAGACGTCTTGACACAACGCCTTAAGTTGTACGAACGGTCCTACGATTACTATGATCAAATTAAAGAAACATTGAATCCGCTTGCCCAGAACTTCAATCGGATAGGGACGAGGTTGAACACTTGTATTTTGAAGGGATTTCCAAGGCCCACCAATTGATCCGCAGTATCTCAGAACCGGACACTAGGGTCCTCAATCCGGCCCAGTTCGCACCCGCTTCAGTTCATAAGAACAAACCGAAACCGTTACTTCCTAAGATAACTCGACCTCCCTTCTCAGGCCAGGAAGGTGAATGGTATTCCTTTTACGAACTTTACTGCTCCCTTATTCATGAAAACACAGACATTCTCGATATCCACAAGTTCTATTTCTTGCGTTCGTTTTTGGAAGGCCAGGCCTTGGCCTTGGTTGAGTCACTGCCTTTAAGCGCAGATAACTACCACATCGCCTTTAATCTCCTTAAAGAGAGATATGGTAATGTACGTTTGTTGCTCGCCACATTCGCTGCCTGTTCAACTTGCCAGTCGTAAAACCTAATGACGTCACCTCTTTAAGAGACCTGTTAGACTCCATGCAATTACATGTTAGAGCGTTATATCAACTCCAGCAACTAGTCCAAACTTGGGACACCGTCCTTATTCATCTAGCTACATCCAGATTCGACTTTTTAACATCAAAGGCTTGGGAAATCAAACTCACTCACAAGGAGGAGCATTCTTTCGAACACCTCATCGCGTTTCTCAACAGCCGGTGCCAAGTCCTTACAGCACTCTCATTTCAGTGCGAAAATGTCGAAACGAGTCCTCAGTGTCATATCCTGGACAAAAAACTTGTCTCTTCAAATGGTCATCAGTACCCATCTGTCGAGAAAAAGCAAACTCGTTCTGCCTCTTTCAACCATCCAAGAGAACATATTAGGCCGCTCAACAAATCTTTAAAATGCACGCTCTGTAAAACGTTTCACACTTTGTATTCCTGCAAATCCTTTAAAGAATTGTCTGTTGAAGACAGAAGGAAGTTTGTCTCCAATAATACACACATCAAAAAAAGTTTTGCATCACCTCGGTTCCCAGATCTCCGGCATATAGACGTTGACTGTGTATATTGTATCCAAGATACAGTCCCTTTGACTGTTCATAGATGTCACTAAAACTGCTCAAAGATGTAAACAACCATGCATGAGCAGGGCCTATTAGACGGAGGGGGTACGACAGCCGATCAGTTCCAGTCATTCCACCAGGACGAAGGTACGCTGCTCATGTTGTCTGTAGTTCTACCATGCCTAGAAGGTCAATACCGCAGTTCGATCGCGTCCGCATTGTTACTTTGTGTCAAGAAGGGCTCTCAACAAGGGAAGTTTCCAGGCGTCTCAGAGTGAACCAAAGCGATCTTGTTCGGACATGGAGGAGGTACAGAGATACAGGAACTGTCGATGACAGGCCTCGCTCAGGCCGCCCAAGGGCTACTACTGTAGTGGATGACCGCTACTTACGGATTGCCGCTCGGAGGAACCCTGACAGCAATGCCACCATGTTGAATAATGCGTTTCGTTCAGCCACAGGACGTCGTGTTTCAACTCAAACTGTGCGCAATAGGCTGCATGATGCGCAACTTCACTCCCGACGTCCATGGCGAGGTCCAGCTTTGCAACCCCGACACCATGCAGCGCGGTACAGATGGGCCCAACAACATGCTGAATGGACCCCACGGAATTGGCATCACGTTCTCTTCACCGATGAGTGTCGCATATGCCTTCAACCAGACAATCGTCGGAGACGTGTTTGGAGGCACCCTGGTCAGGCTGAACGTCTTAGACACACTGTCCAGCGAGTGCAGCAAGGTGGTGGTTCCCTGATGTTTTGGGGTGGCATTATGTGGGGCCGACGTACGCTACTGGTGGTCATGGAAGGCTCCGAAACGGCTTTACGATACCTGAATGACATCTTCCGACCCATAGTGCAACCATATCGGCAGAATATTGGAGAGGCATTTGTCTTCATGGACGACAATTCTCGACCTCATCGTGCACATCTTGTGAATGCGTTCCTTCAAGATAACGACATCGCTCGACTACAGTGGCCAGCATGTTCGCCAGACATGAACCCTATCGAACATGCCTGGGATATGTTGAAAAGGGCTGTTTATGGACGTCTTGACCCACCAACCACTCTGAGAGATTTACGCCGAATTGTCGTTGAGGAGTGGGACAATTTGGACCAACAGTGTCTTGATGAACTTGTGGATAGTATGCCACGACGAATACAGGCATGCATCAATGCAAGAGGACGTGCTACTGGGTATTAGAGGTAGTGGTGTGTACTGCAATCTGGACCACAAATGCTGAAAGTCTAGCTGTATGATGGTACAACATGCAATGTGTGGGTCTCATGAGCAATAAAACGAGCTGAAATGTTGTTTGTGTTGATCTCTATTCCCTTTGTATTTAAAGGTTCCGGAACTCTTGGAACAGAGGTGATGCAAAACTTTTTTTGATGTGTGTAAATATTGCCATAACTGTCTTTCACCTAAGCATTCTGCTTCTAATTGTACGTCTTCCAACCTCTGTTTTCATTGCAAAAGACCGCATCATTCTTTATTGCACTTTCATGATCAATCGAGGTCACTAGTACCTGCTTCTTCAAACTGCATGAAGAGCAACTCCGAACAAACTAATGCTTCTTCCTGCATTTCTAACGCCGAAACGTCTCACAGTGAGCAAGTCCTTTCGTCCACTGTACAATTCGAAATCCAAGATAAATTTGGAAATTGCTTTCGAACCCGCGGTCTTCTTGACTCCGCTTCAACTCACAACTTTGTTTCGCAATCGTTAATTAAAAAACTAGGTCTTTCTTCATCACCTACTTCCATCAATGTATCCGGCATTGACAATTTGAAAACTCAAGCCTTGCAATCTTCAAAATTGAAAATCAGAGACATTTGTCAAAGAAACACCAATCTTAACTTAAACTGTCTCATTCTTACCGGTATTGGCAAGGACACTCCTAGCAGCTCTATTAATACTTCCGGTTTAAAGATTCCTTCGCATTTAAGGTTAGCTGATCGTCAGTTTAACGCTCAAAGCCCCATTGATATACTTTTCAGTGCCAATATTTTCTGGAATTGCCTTCGTAAACAAACCCGTAGGCTATCTTCAAACGTGGCCGCCAGAGACACCGATTTTGGTTGGGTTGTCACTGGTCAAATACAACATCCCAGTCTTCAAACCAAATCGCAATGTCATTTCGTGAACGCTGATATAAATCCCTATTCTGAAAAAGAGAACGCTTATGTTTCCGATCTCAATGCATTTGAAAAACACTTGCCGAAACGATGTCTCATTGTAAACAACTACGTCACCTTTGTAAGTTGTTTAAATGATTTTGCCTTATTTCCGCACAAAATGGCAATTCAAGTTCGCATCGCCTTGGATCACATGGTTTACCTTCTCATGTCATTCTTTTTAGCAGGTAATTGTTTAAACTTTCTGTCGAAAACTATCTTCCCCTTGTGTAAAACCATGGCTATCAGTCACCATAATTTCGCTGTAAGCTATGTTTCACTTCTCTCGCTATTTAGTAGGATGGCCATGGCCGCCTCCTTCCCTCTTCCTCACACTCGGAAGCCACTTTTGAAAGTGCTTGAAAATCTGAGTTCTTTAGCATCTAGAATAACTATTCTCACGCATAAACTCCTTCTCAATGTCCCAGCTTCTCTTCTTTTTCAGAAGAAGTAAGCTTTTTTCTGTTGAAAATTGTCGGATTCCGTGATCCTCAAAATTATGCGAATTTCATAACTTGCTTTATTTCATATGTCTTTAAATTGTTTTTTTACGCCCAAGCTACGGATGACTGCATGATGTGTTATTTGAAGTTCCGCTTTAAGTCTCGGCTGATTGCACTCGCTTTGTTTGTTTATTTTGAACTGCTTGTTTGTCAATCTCGTTTTTATACAAGCTCGGGTAAGGCCAAGCTGCCGTTTACTTCCTCTATGCTTGACAAAGGTCAGAGCAAGTTTTCCTTATCTCAACTTTGGCTGACTGCCAACCATTGTCTTGCGAGTTGCTCCCGTAATTTCAGAAGCTGCTCACCTCCTTACCAAAATAAACTTGTTCTGGTCAAGGACTCTTTCAGATATTTATATTCGTTATCTCGCTGTACTATGTGGGTCAAGGTCGTTCTTACCTATCTATCCCACTTATTCACACACTTATCCTATAGCTGTTTCGATCCTTGTTTCATAACATCGTTGCATATTTTTTATGAGCGCATGTATTGCACCCTGCTTACATATTTTGCACTTTTATTGCTCATTGTTGAACAAACTTGTTTTTTCTCGTCGTTACACTCGATGTGTTTTTGCATCTATGCTTGTTACGTCACGTTTCTTGATGACTTAAGTATTTTTATGATTAACCCTTTTGATGCTTATTATAACTTAAGATCATTGTTTATGGCTACTTGATTGTTGTTACCTATGGCGTTCCTGCCTTCTACTCGCATAGCTCCTTTGTTTATTTGGTATATTCTTATCCTTAATCGATGTACTTGTTTCTATACTCTTTGTTTAAATTTGTTAACTCTCCTTTCGCATCTTGTCGCGATCTTCACTAGAGCTTTATTTCTCGCAGCTTCTAGCCATTTGTGATTGACAGCGTTGTTAATTCGCGCCCATCGTCCCCGCATTCTAATAACCCGGATAACTTGCTTGCACTTACACCTGGTCAGTTCCTCATAGGTGCCTCCCCCTTTTTCCTTTCTCCCTCTTGCATATATCTTTGGCGAAAAGACTGATTGTTACCCAGGAGGGAAGGGAAGAGTCAGAGAAAGAATGATCTCTACTACTAATGTGTTTATTATAAGACCTCTTTCATATTGGGTTCTTGTTCTTTGCTGGTGTTTGCTGTTGTCCTCCAACATGGTGTATTTTTGCAAATACACGGAAAGAAAGAATTAGCTTTTGCTGTTCTTCATCACTTTATATCAGTCCATTTATTTACATTTCTTTCCCGCACACACCAACATCGAACTGTTACCTCCTGTTTGCCCCGTGCATTTGTTCATTTTATCGGTCAGTTTTTTACAGAAACGCATATTCCGCTGAACCAGCCTGACAGCGTCCCATCGCTGATTTCCGAACTTCCATTGCTTCAAGCCATGAAGACTTCTACATTAATCCGCAGGGCGTCGAGTTCTTCACCAACCAACTAATCCATGAAGACACCGCTCCAAGAAGAATTTTGTTTTTGTAAAGTTTTTTCATGTTTATGTATAACCTCTTTGTTTCCTCCCCTTACTCGCCCGCTTCCTCCTCTTCTTGACTCCTTCTACTGCTCTCTTCTCCGCACGCGCTGCTCGCTCGCTCGTTCACTTCTCTTCTCGACTTGTCTTCGTGCTGTGAGCAACCGCTCACCCTCTCAAGTGCACTCAACTTCTTATTGGACATGCCGTCTAGGCTAGTGTGCTTTCTCTGCGTCTAGCAGCCTTCACTTGTACGTCGGAAGTCAACCCAGTCAGTTAGAGCTTAACTAAAGCTCGCCTCCTCCACTCAAGAGGCAAACTTTTTAAATTCGATGCCATCTGCGAATTTTAGAACCAACCGTCAACAGCAACATCGCCTTCTTCATGAAGCAAAGATAAGTACCGACTTCATGTTTTAACCTCATTCTCATCGCTTTTAAAAGGCTAAATGCTTTTATTTGGATTTTATAGACAGTGAAAGTTGCTATGTGAAAATAACTGCTTTCTAGAGATCTTCTTGATCAAACTTAAACTATCAAGTCTTACTTTCAATATGAAAGATTTTCTGAGATGCTATCTCACATCGAGGGATATTTCCAAAATAACCACGGTCTATATAATCTAGCTTTCCGCCGAGGGATTCTCTACCCAATTTAAACAAGTCATCATTGCTCTGGAACCTTCCAGAACCTGCACTCTATCTACCAGTTATACTGTCATGTACTTTCCACTCACATATGGGAATACTTTTTCAAACTAAGAAATCTTCCTTATGAACTGCTAATCAATATCTAATTTTTCTTCCTCCGTTGGGATTTTTCTGGTGCATTCAACTATAACCTACAAGTTTCTCAAGCAATAGACTCTCGCTAATCTAGTGTAACTAGTTATTTTCCACCATTGCAATAACTTTCTTTGCCATCAACGTTTTGTGCTACTACAGTGAACTCTTCAACTATATCAACAGACTATAGTGAAAACAGTGCCTGTTCTACTTTTATCCGCGTCGCGCTCGTCCGAGTGCAATAAATACGGCCATGAACACTTTTCCACAATCCCATTTGATATTTCCCAAATCCTTTACTAACAAACCAAAATAATAAAATTGTTACTTTAGTTTTTTTTTAATGAGGTGTCACTCTACATAAGTGCCCTCCCTTATTTGCTCCATGCATAACGAATTAATGTCTGTAAAACTTTGTGTCTAGTACACGCCTTAAATTATATTGTTTCTCCCTTCTAATGAGGGAATCCAATTCTTTCTACTCAAAAGTGAGTTATCTCTAGGTTTTACGAAAGGGAAACTTGCCCCATGAGTTCTAGAAACTTCCTTTCAATTGTTCTCTTCAGGTTTCACAATAAGTGACCTGCCCTATTTGCATAATCTCCTAAGTGTAATCATTAAACGTAGTTCAGTATTAATACAAGAAGTTATAGAAACTTCTATTTCATTTCTTCCTGTTTTTGTTGTTGTTGCTTTCGAAGTTGTTATTATTTCTAAGATACTTATCTAGAAATCCTCAAAGTACACACCTTGTACTTGATTTATTGTTTAACTTTAATTACGTCAGTTATCTTTAAATTTTTCATTTATTCATCTTAGCCATTTCAAAATCTTACGAAGATTTTAAAGCATATAAAAGGTTTAAAACCAAAAGAATTATCAATTGCCTGGCGCAAGCTTTAGATGTTTTCGGAGGTCTGAGACCCCAATTGTTTATAAAAAATCAAAATTATATCTTTGTTACAAAAACTACTTCCTTTTACATTGTTAAATAAATTAAAGATTTGTTTTTTGCTTTATCATTTCTCTAACATAACGATTAGGCAAGATCCTGTCTTCCTTGATTCTTCCTATTTAATAAAAATAAATCTATTGATAGGGTGTTCACCACTTGTTGCATTTGAGCAAGAACTCTTAGTTATAACTTATGTCAAACTCTCGTCCTATTTCTCCATCCTTTTTCTCCAGTCCGAAACCCACTTCTTTTTCTTCATCATCTTCCCTTGGGGGTTAGGTTATTCCCAAGCTAATAATCTACCCAGTCCCCCCCCCCCACCACTATCAATTCGAATACGGTAAAACCGAATTGAACAAAATGTGGTACAGGGGTAGCATTAGCAATGGGCACCTCAGTGTCATGTTTTATATCGCCACCATCATGACGGAAACATGATGGCGGCCACCCAAATATTAAAAGCTTAAATCAAATTAAGACCAACTTAATAATCTGATCACTACCAAATTTTGCAGCAACATAGCTTTATGCGGGGAGCATATGTTGACCAAACTACAAGGTCATCAGCCCAATAGTTTGCAGATAGTGGCCATGTATGTGTGCAAATCGATTCCCCATATCAATTCAAACACGGTGAACCCGAATTGAATGAAATTTTGTACAGAGGTAGCACTAGCAAAGGGCACCTCATATTCATGTTTAATATCCGTATAGCACGTTGTATTTCAACAAGCTACTACAACCAACATTCAATTATACTCCTTGAAAAGGACAATGAGTTATAACAATACCCATGAATTTAGGAGAAAGTAGGCTATATGTTCTTTACTAAACTTCTTGTTTAAGTTTGGTGTTTTCAAAGATCAAATTGGTTTTCTTTGGTTCGTCAATGCTCACAGGAGGCCATGCCTATAATTGTGGGTATATTGCGAGAATGTATCATCAAACGATTCCATACATCGCCAGATTTAAAAAACTTGGAAAATCAAACAGAAGCTGTAGATCTGTACCTCATTAATTGACCACTGAATAGGCTCTACGTAGAGTGGATACATGTAGTCAGCTTATCGGTAACCCCATGGATGATAGATTTATCAGGAGAATTGTCACATGTGATGAAAAAAGGGTCCATTACCGCAACACTGACGCCTCGAAACAGTGGCTCAGTCCACGTCAACCGGCCAAAGTCATCGTTATTAAGGATCGTTCCGGCCCCAGAGTGATGTTGCGGTTGTGAGTCAGGTGCGAGTTTGTTCCAAACGAGCGTGCAGTCAGTGCGGATCTTTATTCTCAATAACTGGAATGAGTTCACTAAATTTTGAGATGGAGATACCAAGCATTCTACCTCTCACATTTGATTACTGTATTATGTTAAAATACTTTTTTTAAAGTTCAACTATAACACAAGGGTAATACCTGACAACCTGCCTACTTTAATAGCTTTTCTTGTACAGAATATGGTGTTAGTTTTTCGGCCTGATAGTCTGTATGCACTCTCACTCTTTTGTATATAATTTTTCCATTATCATTAGTATTATTATTGTATTGTTATTATCTTTTTGTTGTTAGACTATGATTATTTATATTGTGAATGTACGTGAAATGTTTTATTTTTATAAGCCCTAATCTTATTTTATGTAGGGCGCTACTGTAAAGGAGCTTTTAAGCTCTAAGTGTAGTCGTGAAAATAAAATCAATCAATCAATCAATCTTCTTATTCAAGTGTATCGTCCTCCAAGAACATTAGCGATCTGTAGCATTATCTGCTGCTTGTCCATAACTGTTCTAAACAGTGACACTGTACTGAGTCCAAACCACTGGCCTAAGTTCTTTAGCCAGGATATTCTTCTGCGTTCTGGACCCCTAATGCCATCAATCTTCCCTTGGATAATTAATTGTAAGAGGTGGTATTTGTTGTTGCGCATGAAATGACCAAAGTATTCTAGTTTTCTCCTTTTGATGATACTGAGGATTTCCAAGTCTTTGTTCATACGCCGCAGTACTTCCACATTTGTGACTTTAGCTGATATCCTTAAAATCCTGCGATAGGTCCACATTTCAAATGCTATCAGTTTCTTACTTAAAACCTCGGTATGTGTCCATGATTCAACTCCATAGAGCAGGACACAACAAACGTAGCATCGAAGCAGTCGGGCGCGTAATGACAGACTTAAATCACGGCTGGTCAAAACTTTTCTAATTTTCATGAAAGAACTTCTGGCCTGCTCAATTCTGCAGTGAATTTCTTGACTTAAGTCCCAGTTATCATTGATTTGACATCCTAAATATTTATATGATGAAACCCTTTCAATTTTTTCATTACCAAGTGTAAGAATGCCCTGAATTTCATCTTTGTTTCTACTAACAACCATCCAGCATTAGTTAACTGAAATCGATTTCTCTTGCAGCAGGACAATGCGAGACCTCATATTGCACCAACAACCATTAATTCAGGAATTTGGAGGAGTGGAACTGCTACCATATACAGCATACAGTCCTGATCTTGCGCCTTCAGATTACCATCTTTTTAATCCACGGCCCATTTCTTGCGTGGTTAATATCGAAAACATTGAAGCTGTGGAAGTGGGTCTTCGCATCAAAACCCTGAGACTGGTACAGTCGCGGGATAAGAAACCTTGCTCAAAGATGACTCAAGATCATCGGATCTGATGGTCTCTACTTTGAAGAATAGTTTAATTTCTTATCAGAAAACATTCCAAATAAAATTTCTTTAAGAAACGACGTTGAAGCATCCGTGGATTAGGCGGCAGCACGCCAGCCTCTCACCGCTTGGTCCGTGGTTCAAATCCCGGTCACTCCATGTGAGATTTGTGTTGGACAAAGCGCAGGCAGACAGGTCTTTCTCCGGGTTCTCCGGTTTTCCCTGTCACAATTTCATTCCAGCACCACTCTTCACTATCATTTCATTCAATCTGTCATTCATTGAATCATTGCCCCAGGGGAGTGCGACAGGCCTCGGCAGCCGGCACAGTTCATATCCTCGCCGCTAGATGCGGGCTTCATTCATTCCATTTCCTGACTCGGTCGTTCGACTGGATGCAGGCTGTGGATTTTCATTTTCAAACGACATTACAGATGAGACATACCCTATATTATATATACCTAGATGAACTATTTCTACTGTGCGTTTTCCAAGATTTAGGCCAATAACTTGGCTCATCTTTCTTCATCAGCAGTGGCAGGGAGACCTCTACACGTACTAGGATGAGTGAGGATGGTGTTACAGCGAGAATAAAGGAGCGAGCAGAACCGATATTAAATGAATACGTGCGCTGCGTCAGAAAAAATGTACACTTTATTTATGGCACAGGAATAAAATTTCTCTCGCTTCTGTTAGATTGGAAATATATTCTGTATTGTGTTTTTGTAGAGTGTATTTCCATTGGAATCTTTGATAAATCTGCATCCACCATTCATATGTAGAGCAGGTGATCAATATTCCACCTGAGATTTTATTGTAGCTGATGCTGGCTTTGTAGCCCTGTGAGATAGGCTACTAATCCTCTTCCACCTTGTGCTACATGCATTAAGTGAACTCTCCTTACAAATCTAAGTGGAGTTTAATAGTACATTAATCAACGAGCCTATAATGGTAATAATTATGACACGAGTATGTTTATAAAATGAGCGTAGCGAGCTTTATTATTACCATACGAGTGTCTTAATTACCATTATAAGTGAGTTGCATACGACTGTTTATGTTCGACGATAATTATAACTTTATTATAATGTTTTAACATAAATATTCATAAATATCTGTGGGATTCAGTAACTTAAGTTAGTGAACAGAGCGCGCTGGGTGGTTTGCTGACTGAACAGAGCGCATGCGTGGGTCAAAGAATTTCAAAAGCAGAGACCATTTACTTTGGTTGGCAATGCTATTGCTTACAGCCTGCATGATGTCTAGTGTCAATCCGAACTAGCATTCACTAATATTGTCACCGACGTCGTTTGAAGGCAATGCGCTGTGTAGAAATTGGGGTTGGGGATATTAAGGTACACTGCTATTTCTTGTCTCATATTCGCCAGTTTATTTACTCGAACATATGGGACGGTGCACTTTCCATGTCGGTAATTTATAGGCCTATAGAAGGATGTTGTATTGCTAACTTCTGGACGTAGATTCATAAATTTCTTGGATATGTCATAGTATTTTCTTGTTACGTAATGGTTCGTGCTGATTTTGTCTTTGTGTTTGGGATTGTAACTACTGTATAATGGTTGAGCCAATATCCAATTTGAACTTATAAATCAAGTAACTCTTGTCCGACATGTTAGATTTTGAGCGCATGCGCGAAGCTATCCTTACCTAATTGGTCAATGAATGAGCTCTGATTGGCTGGAGAAACTGTTCCATAATGAAGAATAGTACTATAATGACCCTCTTTATGATACAGTTTTCTTACATATAATATTTAGCCTACATTTCGACATCGCCGAACATAAAGTCTCTCTTATTGTTGCAGTGCCGTCCCAGTGGCGTTGGAATAGCGCGCCTGCCTTGGACCTGGAGGCCCCAAGTTTGAATGCTGGCTCCGTCGGGGATATTAGAAACTGATGTGAGGGCTGGAACGGGTTTGCTATGCTTGTTACTGCATAAGAATAGTAGTAGTAGTAGTAGTAGTAGGGGTGCACTCAGCCTCGTAAGGACGATCATTTATGTACAAAATGGGCGTGTTAGTGTGTAATATAAGTTGCGTTCAAAAAGAAACGAGCCGGAGGCTGGAATGCGCAAACCGGTGACGACATCGGCTAATCGTGCCCTGTGTAACGAGGTGTGGACGGTCACAGACCGTCGATAGAGGGCACGCGACGATACAAAGCGAGCAGCAGCATGCATCAATCGTCCAACGCTGCCTGTCGCATTGCATACAGTGACATGGAGGCGTCAACCGAAGAGCAAAGAGGTGTTGTTCGGTTTCAGACAGCGGAAGGAGTAGGGGAAACGGACATTCATCGCCGAATGTCACAAATATACGGCGAACACTGCTTGTCCCTTGCAAGGGTCAAGGCGTGGCACAAGCGCTTCAGGGAAGGACGGGTGTTGTTAGCCGATGATGCCTGGTCTGGGGCACCCCCCTGCATTACCGATGACAATGTCCAGCTGGTTGATGCACTCATTACCCAGGACCGCCGAGTGACAGTGAATGCCATAGCCGCCTTGGTCGTTCCACGACAATGCACGACCTCGCGGCACTCCTGCAGAAATTCAAATGGGAGGTTCCCGGCCACCCTCCATACAGTCCAGACCTCTCTCCCTGTGATTACGCCATGTTTGGTCCCCTGTAAAGGACTCTGCGTGGCCAACGATTCACCTCGGACGCCGACGTCTAGCTGTACGTGCGGAACTGGTTCACATCGTAGCTCAGGGAATTTTATGAGACAGCCATTCACCGCCTCGTGTCACAGTGGGACAAGTGCCTCAACAGCCAGGGCCAATACTTCTAACATACAGGTACTGGTTTCTGTAATAATGCCTCCGGCTCGTTACTTTTTGAACGCACCTTATAATATATCGCATCGTTCAGGTTAGAGCATGTTAATACTTGATTTCCCGCCTGAAGTAATTGGTCACAATTCGTGTTGACCGATTGAAAAGCTTTCTTTAATAGAGCTTGACATCACTGAAAAGAAGCTTCTATCACTACAATTCCTGTGTGTTTACGCTACCCTTAGAACTCTGCAGCAAAAGAACATCACCAATTAAATATTATGCAATCCAAGGCACAGGCGCGCAATTTTAGTGCATTTCACCTTTCGTTTTAACGCTATTTGGCTGCAATAAACGTATTATATTAATAATATCGTATGGCCTCGGGTGCCGGGTGCAAGCTTTGTTATTTGACACCCAAAGGGTAGGTTGCATGGCGAATATCGTTGTTCCGTGAAGCACTATGAAAGTCAAGAAGGTTAGATATCTAAGCTCTTTGAACACTATAGCGCTTTCTAGTAGAGAAATGAGGAACTTTGTGTTGGCGGAAACTCCCGAGATTAATTTTGCCAATATGAACACGGCCTACTGAATTCAAATGACATGCCAACATCGTATGACATGGTGTCGTAATTTTTGCCGCCTTCCAAAAAATCACTTACCACTGCCAGGAGCGAACCTGGAAGCTTGGGGTTGGTAGACCGACACGTTGACCACTCCCCCACCGTGGCAAGCTAATAAAAATATTAATAATGTTGCAGTAAAGAAAATTGCTTATCGGTTTGTAAATCGAGAGGTGTAAAGTCACAGGTCAAAGAAAACACCAATAAAAGGCGATGAAGTAGACACTGACGATATTTTGTTAGCTTAAGCCGTGTTGTTGCTGTTGATTAATTTAGGGCCTTTGCAATATCATGCTCATGTAGCCCCATGTACTTGGGTGAGTATAGAATTTGTCTGATAACCTGTGTGTAGTTGTAATTTAGATGTGGATTGGGAATGAGGTGGCCGTGGCCTTAATTTAGGAACCATCCCGGCATTCGCCTCGGAGTTGAAGTGGAAAACCACGGAAAACCATTTCCAGGATGACTGAGGTGGGAATTGAACACGCCTCTTCTCAGTTTGGCCTCGCGAGGCTGAGTGTATCCCTTTCCACCCCTGAGACCTGAATAAATTTCTTGGCAGAGCAGGGAATCCAACCAGGGCCTCCACGGAGACAGCTAAGAGTGCTAGCCGCTACATCACGAGGCCAGAAATTTTTAATCAATGTTCTGGATCATTTGCTGATTTTCGAAATCAGGACACTTAATTAAGCAATTCACACCCCATTTTACAGCTGTGACTACTGACAGTAAATTTATAATATTCTGAGCACCAACTCGAATATGTGATTATACCCTAATTTTATTCTTAACTGGCTAGTACAAAAGCTAATTCGAAGAACGGGTATTTGTATATCTAGTATTGTGTATATAAGAGAATATAATATTAATAATATTAATATAACAATAATATTAATAATGTAATAATTATCACGTCAAGTAAAGAACGAACAGGGACTCACTGTTGATATAATGAAATAAGTGGATTCCACGAAAAATGTGGTGTTTAACTGTGTATACATTCGCTTAGACATTGATCAAATGTGTTCACGGGATAATTCACTGGGTAGTGCAATATTATTCTGTAAACACTATTGTGTGCGGAGATTCTATAAACCTGTTTTTCAATCCGCTCCGTTCACCGTATCAGAATACCCTTGGTATCCAAAGCTCCCAAGAGTTCCCGCAGTAATTTATCATAGTCAAATGAAATTACTTCCTGATGGGAATAGCAAGCGAAACCACGCGGGGTTTCAAGACTACCATGGGGAATTGCAGTGGAAAAAAAAGAAAGAAGAATGCACACATTGGCCAACATGTCCACTATACTACACTGTCAGGAGTCAGGATCTGCTGATTGGTGGTTTTACACATTGCCAACCTTTGCCCAAGGTATACAGGGTGATATTTTCCACCATGCACAAACTCTAGGAATTGATCGCGGAGATGATACGGAACAAAATTGGTCTAATGAACGTATGTCCGGAAATGCATGGTGTCCATGCTAGGGACCAGTCTTCCTTCCACGTTACCTAACAGGCCAGAATAATCGGTGTTTCTTGCGGGTGACTTTGCCTCCCTTGCTGGAAGACGTACCATTGATGATTCGCAGGGTTAAATAGCTGCTACATGATGGTGATCCAGCCCACTTCGTCGTTAACGAACGGACGTATCTCAATTGTGTCTTCCCTGGTCAATGGATCGGACGAGGAGGTCCAGTTGCATGGCCTGCTCGTTCACCAGATCTCAACCCATGCGATTCGTGGTTATTGGGCCATCTCAAAAGTATCGTGTATGCAGAGCCCATTCCAGATGCGGAGACACTGGAGCAGCGTATTCATGCTGCCTTTGACACTGTTCGGATGCAGCCTGGCCGGTGTGAACGTGTGAGACAGAACTTGCTACGGCGCGTACACGCATGCGTGGAGGCACTTGGAAACCATTTTCAACACATACTGTAACTGTGGTTGCATGGTACAGCGCGTATTAGACCGCCGTCTCTGAAACACAGGATGATCTAATAAATGATCTCTAACAAACAAACCATGCCTTTCCGGATATACGTTCATTATACCTTTTCAGTTCCGTATCCTCTCCTCGATCAATACCTAGAGTTTGTACACGGTGGAAAAAATCGCCCTGTATTACTCTCAAATGTCACCTTCAGAAACATAAGGAGGACTGGCTCTGAGACCGACCTTTACAACGTTTACTAATGCCGTTTCTGAGTGATATTGAATCACACAGACATTACGATACACGCAATAAAATGATTTGAATCAATCATCTTGGCAAATTGTAGTATATTTATAAAAATGAAAAAGGAGGGTCCCTTATTGGCAGAGGCGGGAATTGAATCCGGTCCTTAGGGCCGAGAGCCAAGAATGCTAGCCGCTATACCATGAGGCGGGCCAGCGATACGAAGAAATATGTCAGGAATATTAGTCCGGGAAGACACTTAATCTGATGCTGGAACATGTTCAACAGCAATATGGGCCTAAGTTATGCGATGTGTAATTATTTAACAAATGCAGAACTGTTCCCTTAGAGGTACGTGTTTCGTCCGAAGGTTGTTACATTTTACAGGCCTTTTTACTGTTACTGTTGTGAAGGCATGACTGGGGCAACAAACCAAATAAATCATAAGTACATCATTACTCTGTAACGATATATAGGAGACCACGGATTCTCCACACCAAAACACTAAGAAGGCGTTTCTGAGCATCCTCCAAGAGTTAGTCGGAGGTATTCTGGTTCACCATCCATAGGAAGGATGGAACAAAATAAACATCATTAACTCTCCTACAGAAGCCTCCGTGGCTCAGGCGGCAGCACGCCGGCCTCTCACCGCTGGGTCCGTGGTTCAAATCCCGGTCACTCCATGTGAGATCTGTGCTAGACAAAACGGAGGCAGACAGGTTTTTCTCCGGGTACTCCGGTTTTCCCTGTCAAAATTTCATTCCAGCAACACTCTCCACTATCATTTCATTTCATCTGTCATTCATTTATTCATTGCCCCAGAGGAGTGCGTCAGGCCTCGGCAGCCGGCACAGTTCATATCCTCGCCGCTAGATGGGGGCTTCATTCATTCCATTCCTGACCCGGTCGGAGACTGGAAGCAGGTTGTGGATTTTCATTTTTCAACTCTCCTACAATTAAAGAGGTGTATTCATAAATCAATACAATAACTTGGGATATCTCCGACTACCCTTGCTATTATTTTGTGGAGGTGGTACGAAATGTTATGGCTTGGGAGGCAAATAATCATGAAGTGAACCTTCGTATGAAAATTGTTTCGTATAATGAACTCATTCTGAAAAGTTGTAGAATATTATTGATTATAGACGCAACTACACTAGTGTTGAGTGCAACATAGCCAGACATAAAACCTTATTCACGACGATTTATTTATTTATAATATGGCTTTTAGAGCCGGGAGTGTCCGAGGACATGTTCGTCTCGCCTGAATCTGTAGCTGCTTCCAGCTGACACCCTTAGGGTGAGCTACAAGTTCCGTTTAATTTCAAGTAGTTCCAACTTTCGCTACCAGATATCAATGATACCTAGTGGTGAACGTTGGAACTTTTGATAGAGCGTTCCGACGAAATCTAACCTAACAATTTAGCTTCACACATGTTTAGTCTGTGGAAGGATCTTTTACTTGCTATAAATCTATGACTGGGGACGGCCGCCTTTACTTCCCCTCCGAAGGAAGGCATACTGAAGGATTTTAACGCTCTTAAAAATCCGGGTCTGAACCCGCTATCTTGGGCATAGCAGTTCAGCATGCTACCAACTACGACGATGACGTAATAAAGGACGTAATTGAACTTTATGTTTAGCATATGAGCTTATTAGTCACTGATTACAATCCTAAAAGCACGCAGCCTCAGTGAAGATCAAAGGTGACAGTGTAACGAACAGTTATAAAGCGAGTGGTAATGTACGACTCGGAAACACGGACTATGACCGTGTCAGAACAGGAGCTTTTGAGAAGATGGGAAAGGAAGATACTGAGTAGAGAATGAGGCAGGAAGATGGAGAATACGGGAAAACAAAGAATTGGAGGAACTATATGGTCATCCTGATGTTGTTGTTTGAGTCTTCAGTCTTTTGACTGGTTTGATGCAGCTCTATATGCCTTCCTGTCCTGAGCTAATCGTTTCATCTCTACATAGTGTGCCCGTTTGGATCAGGATCCAAAAGACCACATTTTGAAAAAATACCGAAATCAGATAAGCACGAGAAAATCTATCTCAGGGTCTATCTAGGCAAATAATTAGGTCTATCTGGCATCCCTGATTTCGGTAATTCTCAAGTAGGTAATCAATTTATTGATAATTAAAATCGGCTTTGACTGGCAAAAAATTTCAAAACACAAACAATTAACACAATCATTTAAAAAATCAACCTTCCAATCATTCACCACTTCGCAAAAATTGATAATCAGAAATCAAAGTCCATCTGATATCAAAATTAAAAAAACACCTTCTTTTTACATATTTACACTAGATAATCACTTTCATTAAAGAGTCTGAGTGATTCATCCTATTTACATATCTCGTTGCACGTTACGAAGATTCGTCGTTCGTTGAAGACAATCAACGAAAATATTTATACACTTTTCATTTTTTTCCTCTTTTCAAAAAAATACAATATATATATATATATATATTTTTTTTTTTGAAATATTATTCTGTTGATTCATTGCTAACTCTGTCTTATGAACCCCATATTAAGATTCGGCTTAACAAAGTCGGATGTTAATACGGTCATTATTTTCAAAAACTTTGTTTCAACAATAAACCAAATTTATGAAATTTTCATCTAAATGAAAATTAAATTACATCTCAATTATCTATAAGTCTCTTTGTTCCAAATGAACAATTTTCAAAAATAGGAATTTCATCATTTGAAATTTAATATTCATAATTGACATTTATTTGTTATTAACAACACAATTGTTGCAATTCATTCTCAGTTGACTGAGTTTCCTGCCACAACATCTTCTCACTTAGAAAATTTGTGTAATTTTTCACAAAAATTTAAATTATAAAATTCTCTGAATGTATATTTTTTTTAATTATTTCAATAATTCTCTTAGAATTTTATCTATTACAGGGTTTCACTTTTTATCGGGTGAATATTAACTGCTCATATCAAAAGAAAAATTCTTTTTATCAATACTCAAAGCACAAATTATAAATATGTAATTATTTATCTTGTTAACCTTTGCATTTTCCAACTATTTATTTTTATATATATATATTTTTTTTTAGGTCAGGTTCCTCAAAATCTAAACTCATACTTTTCAAATATTTACTGAAAATTGAAGTTAATCCAGACAAAAAATTTATTTTTGAAACTGACAGATTTAGTGGGATTAGACTAGAAATATGGGGCGGTCTAATAATACCTTACCCTTCTTTTACAATTCAGAGCCCAAATGCTCTTCATAAACATTCACACGACACACACGCATATCCCTGTGTGCGCAAGACAATGGGACTCAAAGCCCTCATGGACGACCCATCTGGCCTCCTCACCAAACTTAAGTGTTGACAATTATATTCACACACCAAACAATTATATTTGAAAAGATGGTATATTGGCTTTCACGGCCGGTGAATTAAAACTCAGCAATTCTTCACGGCACAAACCTAGAAGAATTGCTGAGTTTTAATTCACCGGCCGTGAAAGCCAATATACCATCTTTTTGGAAGCCTTCATAGGGAGGTTAAGGCTGCTTGAGCTTTTAGTTCTCGTAGTCAAGTGGTGCAGTTGCACCTTATATAAAGGGAGGTGGCGCGCAGTTCGTCACTCCTGTGGGGGTCCGGACGGGGACACCAAGAGCCCGCCGATGAGCCTAGCTTGGTGTCCTAGGCGAAACCAGACACGGCACAAACCTAGAAGAATTGCTGAGTTTTAATTATATTTGACTTCATCTATTATATTTTATTTATGCACCAAACACTTTTATATATTTTTCTCTTTGTAATATTCTATCTTACCACTCTGCGTTTTCCCAAATTTTATTTTTATAAGAAAAGATGTATTTATTAGGCTATGGTCAACATTTCCTGGCCTTCCCTTTTACATAAATTCTGCCCTAGATTTATGCATATAAGTACCTGCCTTATTGTTTTCTTTTGATATTCATTTATTGCTTTTTTTTTCTTGGAAAATTTTACTGAGCTCAAAATTGACTATATTTCACCTTCATTTACCAACTCATTCTACCTGTTTATAAATTTCAACTTCTATTTCACAATAAACAAAAGTTATCGCATTTAAAACCTTCAATTTAAATAAATTCCTTCACAAGTTATTATTATTATTATTATCAATGGAAAAATGGCAAAAAAAAATATTTAATAATGCTTTCCTATTACTTCATAAGGATTATTAATGCCCTGTTTCACTCCTAAACAATTATCTAACTCCTTGTCGCGTATTATCTATAACACTTTATTATTATTATTATTAACCGACAGTAGTGGCTACGCGGGCTAAAGCGCTGCGTTAGGTCAAGGGGCCAAGCTCTCTGCTGACTCGGTAGACGCCTGGGTTCGAGCCCCACCGTTGGCTGTCCTTGAAATGGTTTTCCGTGGTTTCCCATTTTCAACACCAGGCAAATGCTGGGACAGTACCTTCTGACAGGCCACGGCCGCTTCCTTCCACATCCTTGCCCAGTTTCATTCATCTTCAACCATTCCATCTCTCATCCCGACGCGCAGGTCGCCCACGGGCGTCGACTAGAAAGACCTGCACTCGGCCTCTCAGGGGGCTACACGACAAAAAAAATATTATTATTAATGTAGTATTATTTAATGCGGTAATCATTTAACTTTATTTAGTTTTAGTAAATGGTGCTATTACCAAATTATCTTTTACAACGTTAAATAGTGTTTCAATCAATAACATTATGAAATTATTTTATTCACATTTGATATTATTATTATTATCTTTGTTTTATTTTTATGTTTATTTAATTATTTTTATAAAATTAAATTATATAAATAATCCAAGATGTAACTTAAATCTCTCATAAGAATTTAGTAAGATTCATCCTATCCTTTGGAAAAATTTTATATCTTTCGTGTTGCAGAAAACATGAACATGACTGTAGTCTGAACGAAATATAAAATACGGCAAAATAAATTGTCAGACTTTTATGTCGCTCCATTTGCCATCCTGGACAAATATGATAATCAAAATAAACGGTGGTGCTGATTTCTTAAAATGACTGAGTAAAAAGGTTTCTCAAAATCCTCTACTAAGCTAGTTGATAGTACATGAAATAGCTCTTACTTCATTCTTGCTGTGCTGGCGTTGCGTGTCCTTCAGTAAACGCTATACCCATAGCGTCTCCCATGGTCATCTGCAATCCATTTCAACTTCGTTGGTCCCACGTCACACCTATCCTTAATTCGTTTAACGGCGCATGTATTTTTATGATCGCTAGTTTAAAACAAACACTCCCGTATTCTTCAACACAAGGTAACATTTTGACCTGTAGCAATAGTTCCAAATGAATGTGCTACTCTTGCAATTTCGTTTCTGGGAACAAGTCCCACGTTTGAAAATACTGATCTGATCGTCTGCTCGCATAGGAACACCTATTAGCAGTTGAGACTGAACCTTAAGTTCACAGTCTGTCCTGTCTAAAGTTTGAAGTGCCTTGTACAGTTTCACAAATAGAAACAACAAATTATTGTAGGCGACTTCAGTGAATGGTTTATCAAATAACCATCACTTGTAGAGTACTTGTAAGAATATCCGACTATAGAGTCCTCTAATATTCCAAGTCCGTTGTTGAAAATTTCTATCACTTTCAACATAGCCCACATGGCTTACTTGGTGCAAAGTTCCTTCGGCGTGTAGAATGACGTAGTATTCACTGTTATGAAGCGTAGCGGTGATTTCCTCCCAAGCAGTTGCTTGCTAGGAATGACTTGACTGTCTTGAAAACCTGGCTCTTTATATAGGTCAGCCAGCAATCCTTCTCGAATGTTCCATTTCCAGATCTCGGCTCCTGGCGTACGGATTCTTCTGCTCAATAGCTTAAAATTCTTCTCTTTTCTGTGCCAGAAAACTGTGCTACTTTTTAAGTCGCTAATCCGTCTCCTTGAGTAAAATTTATAAAAGTTTCAACTCATGACGTAGGCAAGCTTCCACGTCACTCCTGTGTCATTATGCTTCCCTCGACACTCTATCCTCTGAGCGCGTTATTCAAACATCATCAGTTTTGTTGTCTCTCTGGACTAGCGTTCGTTCGTTACCATCAGCTCGTCATTATGTCACGGAAGTGTGCACGATCCGGGGACAATAGCTACCACATCCTACATCCGAGGCAATCTGTTTAACATATTCTAACCTTGGTCTACCCCTACAGTTCTTGTCCTCGACCCTTCCTTCCATAACTAAGCTAGCTATTCCTGGATGTCTTAGTATTTGTCCTACCAACCTATCTCTTCTCTTCATTAGCAGTCATCAGAAACATCTCTACTCTCCCACTAGTCTTAATACCTCTCCGTTTGTAACCCTATCTACACATCTGATCATCATTCTCCTGTAACACCAAATTTCAAACGTTCAATTCTCCTCTTTTCTGCTGCACCAATAGTCCAAGTTTCACTTCCATAGAGTGCCACGCTCCAGACAAAGGCCTTCAAAAATGACTTCCTAATACCTAAATCTATATTCCATGTCAACAGATTCCTTTTCTGTAAAAATGCTTTCCTTGCCTGAGCTAACCTACTTTTTATATCATCTTTGCTTCGTCCATCACTGGTTATTTGGCTTCCTAAGTAACAGAGTCTCCTACTTACTTTAGTGTTTCACCTGCAAATTTGATGTCCATAGAGGTTCCTGATTTATTTCGGCTGCATTCCAATATATCCTGATTTAGTTTCGGAAATAAAGAGTAATAGACTAAGTTGGCTGGGGCAAGTGAAGACAATGGCAGGTGATAGAGTGGTAAGAAAGACCTATAGAAGATATCCAGGTGGACGAAGATGCAAAGGAAGACTAAGGAAACGATGGTTGGATGACGTGGAGGATGACTTACGCGAGATGGGAGTAAGGGGAGGAAACGTGCAGAAGATCATCAGGATTGGGCAACGATTGTTGGAAAGGCCATGGTCCTACATGGACTGTAGCACTGAGCAGTGGCGGCTCGCACATATCGCAAATTGGGGGGTGGCGCCATGCACATGCATTAACTTACCTTATTTGTAGATCAGCTCTAGGCGCCGAGCATTGAACGTGGCGAATTTTTGATGACGATGTTATTAAAATTCGGTATACCGTTAATCGGACCCTTCTCAATACGACAGCAATCCAAGTGCAGTAAGTCTTTCTTGTCCCATGGCATTCCTGAGATACCGTACGTTTTGATCCTCTTGAGGCACGAGAATCAGTGTTCTGGTTCAGCGGTATTAATAGACAGGGTGATAGCGATGAGTAACAGTTAAATGACCTCTGTAAATGACGGTTCTAAATTTTCAGTGAGAAGGAAACTCAAACGTTTTACAGCTCCACCGATATTTAGAAATTTTTCTCTTTGATATAAACATTTTTGCAATAGTATTATGATTCTATTTATATATTTGCCTGTTTCAGATACTTCATTGTTATGACGCTCAACCAACTGTTGATATGCCGAACTTAAGCCCCTCTGTACATCCACTTTCTCTAACACTGAAAAATGTATAATGCTATTTAAATGAGTTACGGAAGATACGTGCTTCTGATTCTTTACGCTCAGTTTTCTATGATTTGTCACTCCCTTTTTATTTCAGCTAAATTCTCCGCCGACTGTGAAATAATATACAAGTATTTGTTAAAATCACGCAAGCATACTACATTAGAATCTTGATCTATAATTTGCATGTTGGCAAGACTAATTGTACAAGTGTTTGAGGAAAATATGCACAAATCATGGAGACGGTGGAATGCCTCTCTTTCACTGGCTAAGGGATGATATTGGACTTGGTTCTTCTAGTACCTACTAGATGCCGTGAGCGACTACTTGAATTCTGTCCTGCTTCTACTCATGATTCTCATTGCCATTCAGTGCTACAAACCTAGCCATATTGCAGCGAAAGCCTTTCCCATTTAAACATTTTTTTGCGATAGTATTATGATTCTATTTATAATTTATTGCATTAGAATATAAGTCACTAATTTCCTGAATACGAATTAGGAGCAGTTAACCGCTGCCAGTTCAATATTGGAGCTGTTTGTAAACTGTATACTCGATTGTTTCCAATAGTCCAGTCAAATTAGACCAAAAATGATGGTTTTGCTGCATTAAATCATGTGGTTCCGAATTTTTTAGGAATGTGTAGAGGGAGGTTCCCTGAACAACGCCTAATAAAGTCCCGTCAATTTCAGGTGCTGCGGGGGGGGGGGGGGGAAGGGGGGCTCGAAGGCCCCCCTTCTTCCTCACGACTTTCCTGTAAAATGGAAGGCAAACGGATTGGAAGGGCAAGTTTGACGAGAAACGTGACGCGCTACATATTTTTTTTGCAAATTTTCCATTTTCACCAGCTCATATCTCGAAGAAGGTAACACACAGGTGTAAAAATGAACATACCATTTTGTAGGGCATTTAATTACCTTTCAGTTAGGAAAGTATAAAAATTTATGTAAGATGCACCGTTTGAATGTTATGCACCAAAAACGAAAAATGGGGGCCTTCGAGACCCCCCTGCCCCCCCGCAGCACCTGAAATCGACGGGACATATTAGGCGTTGTTCAGGGGACCTCCCTCTACACATTCCAGAAAAATTTGGAACTACATGATTTAATGCTGCAAAAAATCCTAATTTGACTGGACTACAACGGTGTGTTGGCACTCGGTGGCGTTTCTGCAAGGATTGCAGCACCCAAGGAGGCTTTCATAGGGCAATTTGGCAATGGGCGAAGTGGATTCAGGAAGTGCTATGTTAAGTTCTTAAGGTGCTGTCGAGAATGGAGCAGCCGTGGGGGGAAGCGGATTTGCATGCCAGCTTGGCCTTTACTTTCGAAAAATGTAAATGGCTCAGCAGAGATCTATTTAATCATACCATTACCCCGTTACTTTCAAAGTGTAAATTGATATTGTCAAATACCGTGGGGGGGGGGGATAGGGTGCAACTCTGCAGCTCCCCTTCACCTACCGCCACTGGTGCCGAGGAGTAAGTAAGTAATTACGTATATGAACACACGAAACCATAAGAGTATTTTACAACAGACTATGAATTTACATGAATCTAAACCGTGCTCATGCAAAGAATTTTCTGTTTGGGAAATCTTTAAGCCCGAGAAGAGCGGGATTCATAAGGTATAGAGAAAGTAGGGGGCATATTACTGTGCTATTCAGAGAATATCACGGTTCTTCAGCGAGGAAACATTAGATAATCAGTTTACATAAGGCCGATGTGAAGCACATAGATCAGGATGTGCAAATATTGGGTTAGTTTGCATGTAATCCGTCAGCGAAGGTGTGCAACTGTCAATGGTGTGGCTAAAATATTAAAACGTCACGCATTGTTGTGGGTGATAAATGGTTACTAATTATACAAAGCTACGGCAAACACACGTCATCCTACCAGGCGTGTCCTGTCATACCTTGATTGCTTTAGATCATTTTTCGAAACAAAACCCACTGCATATGTTCGTTGGTTTTTTCGATATATAAAAGTGAGCCCATCTCACTCTATTTCTATCAATCATTATTTAACATGACATCAGTTTCGTGGTGTTGCCATATTATATTAATCATATTTAAAACAGAGTGCTTCAAATAGTGATTCCGCCATTCCAGAACATATTTTGTAGGAAGAATAGCCTGTCTCTCCAACTTAATATGAAATCACGAGGTCGGACAAGCACTGTTGAAGAGATTCTTCTTCTTCTTCTTCTTCTTCTTCTTCTTAAGACGTCGTCTCCGAATGGAGGTTTACAATCCACATAGCTATACCAAACGTCACGTCAAGTCCGGAGGAAAATATCCCTCCCCGTATCTCCTCTCCTTGTTCCATTCTTTTCTTCCGACATGGAAATTCGAGATTGTCATCTCTCAACCTACTATTATACAGTGAGTCCGGGAATGTTCTCCGCAGTGGGTAAGTGCAGCGGCGAGAGGTTGAGTATAAGTTTAGTTGGCTGCACTGTGTCCTTGAAAGGGGGCCTCCCGCGTGTGGGCTGTCGGTGTGTATTGCGATAAACGAGCGAGCCTGTGTGTCTTCTGTGTAGTGCAGTAAGCGAGCGTTCAGATAGATTTTTGGAAGAGTGCAACAGTACTCAGGCGGTAATGTTTACTACTGAAGAGATAATTTTTGGTGGAATACGTTTTACGCGAAGGCGATCGGTTTTCAGAAAATGAAAAATTAAGATTTCAGGCGCGGTTTCTTAATTCAAAGTGTCCAAGCCGTGATACCGTTCGGGATTTGGTAAGTAAATTACGTGTGACTGGCTCAGTTCACGATGTACCGAGAACTGGCAGGCCTACGCTTTTAACAGACGACAAACTTGATGAAATCTCCGATATAATGCTGCGTAGTCCAGGTAAATCAACACGAAAATTAGCTCAACAAACAGGAATCTCTAAGTCGACAGCACATAAAGCTGTGAGAGACAAGCTTCAGTTGTTCCCTTATAAAGTTACCGTGGTTCATGAATTAAAACAAACTAATTACGGAAAAAGAATGATGTACTGTGAATGGTTCCAGCATCTGTTATGAATGGCTGTGGTGAGTACACAGTTTACTGTTTATTTGTTATGATGCAAGCGGCAGCCGTGCTACCAACGTAACTGCTGTAGACGCATGAAGGCGCTGCGGAGAACATTCCCGGACTCACTGTATTATAATACATTCAAAATCATTTGTGTGCACCTTTCACTAAACTTCTCTCCACTTTTATTACCTTTGAAGTATTTTATTGGTTATTCAAGCTTTACAGCTCAAAAAGATGGTATATTGGCTTTCACGGCCGGTGAATTAAAACTCAGCAATTCTTCTAGGTTTGTGCCGTGTCTGTGTGGGGTTTCGCCTAGGACACCAAGCTGGCTCATCGGCGGGCTCTTGGTGTCCCTGCCCGGACCCCCACAGGAGTGACGAACTGCGCGCCACCTCCCTTTATATAGAGTGCAACTGCACTCCTTGACACGGCACAAACCTAGAAGAATTGCTGAGTTTTAATTCACCGGCCGTGAAAGCCAATATACCATCTTTTTGGAAGCCTTCATAGGGAGGTTCAGGCTGCTTGAGCGTTTAGTTCTCGCAGTCAAGGAGTGCAGTTGCACTCTATATAAAGGGAGGTGGCGCGCAGTTCGTCACTCCTGTGGGGGTCCGGGCAGGGACACCAAGAGCCCGCCGATGAGCCAGCTTGGTGTCCTAGGCGAAACCCCACACAGACACGGCACAAACCTAGAAGAATTGCTGAGTTTTACAGCTCAAGTTTGAACACTTTGTATACTTGAGGAACTTGGTGCAATCGTAACAGTGTTGCCAAACTTTGAGCCAGAATCGCCATAAAATCGAATTACTCGGGTGATCTTTTGCCGCTCAAATAAGGTTTGTACAAAACAAAATGTAATATAATGTCAAAATAGTACTGAATTATTCTGCCTATCGTTCCAAATACCACTAAAAACTATATTCAGACACACAATTCATCACATAAAAAGCTCCCAATTAACGTATAATAATTTTTACAAAGGAAACTCTGAAAAGTAATGTAGCCAGCTGATGGAAACACAGCAACATGTGCTGGGAAATCTTGTATACCAAATTTGTTATCATTTTCAATTTAAAGAGAGAAGAAAAAGCGGGAATTATTTCCTGGCGCGTTAGCCTCATCACTGACCAGGACATCAAAGGGGCCGCTTAGGTCTTGAGGTGACTACAGGTATAGCTATGATCGTGACATTGCTGCATGAAAGGCCTCTTCTGATGTGTTACAATGCCATCTTCGGATATCCCTCAGCCACGAGTTTCTTCGACATCCAATAGACCTTTATCCGTGAAATTTTCCCTCAATAATTATAGTATGTTATAATACCGTTGACAAAATAATAACAATAATGGTAATAATAATAATAATAATAATAATAATTCAGGGCCTGGTTGTATGCACTAAGAATTATGAGCGCCACTTTCTCGGGAAGAATACAACTGAATCCAACCAGCACATCATGTGAGGATGCCAAACGCTTGCTCCAAAAGAATATTTGGATCGACATAACAACACAATGAATGTAGTCCATCAAGCCTTTGCGTGGCGATACGGTTTGGTTTAGAAGGAAGTCCCATATTACAAAGTCAAGATCTTATGTAATTCCACAATAATAACTGATTGTTTTCTAGAAGCTAACAGACCAGATCTTGTAATATTCGATAAGCAAGTACACAAGGCTACCATCGTCGATTTTGCGGTTCCAGTCGGTCAAAACTTACAGGACATAGTGGCAGAGAAATGGCGCAAATACCAGTCACATATACAGATTAAAAGAAGTTTTCGTCATCCCAGTTGTCTCTGCGAATGGTTCAGCTACACAGGATTGGGAAAATGCAAAGAAGAACCGTGGCTTGAATAAACACCATATGAGGCGCCTAGAATCAAAACTCACCAAGTCCATCGAACATGAAAAATGAGATGAAGTTGCCTTGATATTAACTTGCACGCGGGCAACTCCACGGTGATATTATTTTCCTTCAAAATACGCTATTTCCCTATGAAAATGGCGGACAAAACGTAGGGTTAGTTTCAAAATCCACTAGATTCAATTGAACTTCCGCCATTGTTAGTTTCAAAATCCACTAAGTCCTTTTCAGCCAATCAGCACATACAATTGTATTACCCAGGATTCCTTCATACTGCCATCAGCTGTGTTGTCTTTTGTAATGTGTGGTTAAATGTTTGTTAAATTTTAAACATATGCATAATCAGGTCTGGTTTTCATTTCATACATACGCTACATCCACATGTACATCTCACTTTCAAAGCCAGTTAACTCCTAATTAATATTAAGAATTATGTTACTTTCCATTAAGGGACAATCCTGTAATTTGTTGGAATGCATCGTTTGATGACAAAGTAATTAATAAACTAAATATTCATATTCCAAGGATGTTTTTTCATATGTTAACAGTTTTTCTCATTTTCCCACAAATTTTGTTTTGTGGACTTGACAGGTTTTGATTCTAGGTGCCTCATATGCAGATAATGCAAAAGGTTGACCTCCTTGTTACTGCAAGTATAGTACGTAAGGTTTCGTCTCTCCAGTGACTTGCTATGAACGTATTGAGATCTAGTGCTATCATAAATGCCTTTGTCTATGAAAGAGTTCAAAGGCGAAGGTATTGTATTTTTATGTAAATTTTATATTCAAATAATAATAATAATAATAGAGCCAGAAACTATCCAGCATATCACAGAGGTCTATCAAGGCATCCCCTCTCCAAATGACATGAAATGGCAAAACCAAGTAGCTACACAAAAATATTTATCTGAAAATAAATTGCCTTACTATCAGTATGTCCCTGACGCCGTTTCTGAAAAAATTACGCACACGTTGTTATGGAACACATGAATTATAACTGATAAAACCATACCAGAAAGCCGGACGGATATCATTCTTGAAGACAAAGGGCAAAAGAGAAATTTTCTGATTGATATCGCAGTGGCCAATTTCCATAATCTTCAACAAACCTTCTGTGAAAATATTACCAAGTTACTGGCCTTCGCTGAGGAAATATAGTAAGCGTGAAGACAGGATAGTGTATTGGTGCTATCCATAGTCATCTTCTTTCGAGACATCATGCGTAACATGGCTAGTTATGTGGAAGAATCGGGAGAACTCCCTTTCCTGTATATTATCCTGCAGAAAGTAGGCATCTCTAATCATTCCTCAAACTACGATCCTAAAGCAAGTTGCCATACCTCCTACAAACAAGACCTACAATATGTTGATTTGCATCCCCCAAATGTGGCGAAATAAATTGATAATAATAATAATGTTTGGCCTTTGCATATGATCTGGCAATTCTATCTAACAATAGGCGAGAATCTATCCATTCCGCGGAGAAACTTAATGAAATTGCATGTAAAAATCGACTTCAAATTTCATAAGAGAAAACCCGATATATGGAAGACTTTCCTCGTTGCTTAGACAAACAACCTCAGATTACTCTGTTTGTAAAAAAATCTCTAAGGTAAATATTATCAAATACCGTACTTAGGGGAAAATATACAAACATTTGGATTAAATCCTGAAGCAAACAAAGAAAGAACCCCTACTTACAAAATAAAAAGGCGTATAGAATTCCCTCGAAAAGGTACAAATAAAAATCAACAATTCGTAACGCAAAATTTAAACCCTACAACATGGTAATTCTACCTGAAACGTTATACTTATCAGAAACCCTGATCATTGGTGCCAGGTTTAGAACCCCAGTCTACCGATGAAAGGCCGCAACTCTACCCTCACGACTAAAACAACCATTGTTTCGTGTTATAAACAGTCTTAGACACATCTCCTTTGCAAGTAATAACTTGGAATAAACGATTTCTTCAGCGTAGTACGCCTTCATTACAAGCCATGTCATATTAAATTTCTGTTATTTCTATTAGTACATTACCTGCAATGTCCTCAAGCTACAGAAATATGGGCCTTGCATCAGGCATCGCGCACTATGTTGTCGTGTGATAGACCACAGCGCAGCCTGACCATTATTTAAGCCACTGCCACTGTATAATATTATAATATCCAACGGGTCACGTCCTTGATGACAGTTCAAACCACCCTCCGTTAGATAAATGGAACTGGTGGATCATAAGTTATGGATTATGTATAATGCTTGCATGATTCACACGGCCGCCATATGGAAATCATTTGTCTGATGAGCTTGTAGTATGGGCGCAAGAAGTATCCTGTATGGAAGCATGTTTTCACCAACTTTTTGTAGAAATCATGAAATTAGTTTGGTCATCTTGGTTTAAGCGTTTAACATTTGGGTGGCCGCCATTTTTAGCCTATTTTCAATTTTGAAAAAATAGGCTTATGAGATCACCTTTTGTCCGTATGTGTGTGTGTGTGTCCCTAATACCTTCTAAACGGCTGGAGCTATTTCAATGAAACTAGGTAAGTTCATAGCACCATTTTGGACGACTCCGACCGTGCCCTTCAAATTTTGTTACGTCTCACCAATCCAACATGGCGACTGTGCGAAATATTTCACCAGCATTCAATATCTCCATAACTATTTCCGATATCACCCTGGAATTTTTTACGGTCATAAAGGGAACTACTAGAAGTTCACCTATATGACTTTTGAAAAACTGGTAGCCACAAAACCAACATGGCGGCCACGCGAATTTGCGACATTTAAATAGACGTTTCTCGTGATTTAACCAACCAAACGCAATAAAACTTGGTACAGTATATGTTTATACACATTGTAATGCACCGACATCTAATTTGGTTCAATTGTTTACATAACCACGAGATGGCAGATGTGCGAAATATTTCACCGGCATTCTATATCTCTGAAACGATAAGCGGTATCACCCTTAAATTTTGTACGGAGATGAAGGGCCCTACTGCAAGTTCATCTATAAGACTTTCAAAAACCGGTTAACTACAAAACGAACATGGCGGCAAAGCGAATTTGAAAATTTTAAATAGACCTTTCTCGCGATTTAATGTTCCAACCGCAATGAAATCTGGCACAGGAAATGTTTATACACATTGAAATATACTGGTATCTCATTTAGTTCAATTGTTTACATAACCTCAATGGCGGCTTTGCAAATTTTAAAATTAAGTTTTTATTTCTTGTGTCGTAGGCTAATCATGCGATCGATGTGAAAGTTTGAATAATGAACCTACGCAATAATTTTCCTTTAATGGTACATGACTCTATGGCCTAGCCTATACATTTAACAATCCAACATGGCGACCATCCGAAATATTTAGTTGGTTCTCAATATCTACGAATCTATTACAGCAATCAAACTGAAATTTTGTATGTAGATAGAGGCAATTAACATGAGTAGGATATATGAAAATAGGCTGTATAGTTCTTCACGCAACTACTTGTTTTAGGTTAGGATGGCGGCGTTATGAAACATGACAATGAGAAACTAGTGCTACCGTACCTCTGAACCAAATTTATTTCAATTCGGTTTCGTCGTGTTTCTATTGATAGGGGAGGACTGACACACATACAGAGGCAGTCACACGTGTAGATCTCATGTCTACTTCCATTTTTGTTTGTTGCTATAATTGAAAGTAAGCTATATCTTGACCAAAATAGTTCAAGCGTTTTTGGTCACATGGCATGGCTTCTTTGGCCGCATGCGGCCCTTGGGTGCGGGTTGTTTACCCCTGGTAAATGGGACATCCTTTAGGATGATACTTTAATACCAGAGAAGATACTACTACTCTTTAAATCATAATGACTCAGGTTTCCAAACAAATTTTGTACACACCCAAGTACTTGAGGATGAAGGTCACATGCTGAATCTCTTAAATGAAACAACAACCAGAGACAAGTTTCTCTGACTGTACTGTGCCCAGGTACGTATACATATTGTTTTATACGTTCTAGGGTTTGTTTCTCTAAAGCAATGAAGGAAATTAGAGAACATTTTAAAGAAGGAGTAAAGATTCAAGGAAAAATCACTTAAGCTCTGAGATTTACTCTTGACATTGCCATATTACCTCATGCATTAGAGGATTTGAATGCGGGAAGCCTCCGTGGCTTAGGCGGCAGCACGCCGGCCTCTCACCGCAGGGTCCGTGGTTCAAATCCCGGTCACTCCATGTGAGATCTGTGCTGGACAAAACGGAGGCAGACAGGTTTTTCTCCGGGTACTCCGGTTTTCCCTGTCAAAATTTCATTCCAGCAACACTCTCCACTATCATTTCATTGCATCTGTCATTCATTTAATCATTGCCCCAGAGGAGTGCGTCAGGCCTCGGCAGCCGGCACAGTCCATATCCTCGCCGCTAGATGGGGCTCCATTCATTCCATTCCTGACCCGGTCGGAGACAGGAAGCAGGCTGTGGATTTTCATTGGAGGATTTGAATGCGTTTTTAAATGGTATGGTCTCTGTCTTGATGAAACAATTCACGATGAAAATGAATACATGTCAAACAAAAGAATTGGAATATAGCCGAAAGAATTAATAAACCCCTCTGGACGTCAAATTGACAGGTGAAATGCTAAAGGAAGTATGAGACTTCTCAGCGGAGGATCCAGACCTTGCGGGTCCCTGGGCGATATGATAAGGTGGGGCCCACAACAAGAGGAAATAAAACAAATATTAAATCTAATTGAATAATAATAATAATAATAATAATAATAATAATAATAGTAATAATAATAAAATAAAGAATATTTACAATATTTTGAATACACTACAGTACATTATTTTAATAATATGAAAGAAACCTTGAAGTCTCCTTGAAGAAGATTATGTAAACTATAAATATTAAAATATTACTTTGCGACTTTTTTCCCGGCTGAAGTATTTTATTATTTCACTGAAATCTAAACTTGCTAAACGGTCACGGGAGGTCTTAGCTGCACTGAAAAAAGGAATATGAATTATACATTAGTTTGAAAAGTATAATTAATTAATTAAAATTTAAAAAATCCTTAGCGTGAGGCTTCCCGGACCGCGGGCCCCTGGGCGGTCGCCCTCCCTTAGATCCGCACCTGAGACTTCTGTGACATACGAAGCGTGGTAGATATGAACATAATAAGTGGGCTGATTCAGGCAAGGAATGCATTTCTACAGAAAAGGAATCTGTTGACATTGAACATAGATTTAGGCATTAGGAAGTCATTTTGGGAATCCTTTGTCTGTACTGTTATGCAGCAGAAAAGGGGAGAATAGAAGGATTTGAAATGTGGTGTTACAGGAGAATGATGAAGGTCAGAAGGGTAGATATAGTAACAAATGTATAGGTTTTTAAACGACTGGGTGAGGAGAGATATTTCTGGCGACTGCTAATGAAAAGACGAGATAGGTTAGTGAGACACATTCAGAGATCCCCAGGAATAGCAAAACAAGGCACGAAGGGGCAAACAAAGGTTAGAATATGTTAAACAGATGATCTCAGATGTAAGGCGTGGTAGATATGAAGATATGAAATTATAACTCAGGATATGGAGGCATGGAGTCCTGCATCAAACCAGTCAAGAGACTGAAGACTCAAATAACAACAGTTGTATTTTAATATGTTCTCGCATATCTAGGCTGCTAAATTATAAGCATTAATACAGTACAGTGGGTGAATTAGAGGCATAATTCTTCTTTAATCATCCACGTACACATCCTCACTATTTTGGTAGTCATCCTTAACTCCATTTATTTTGTATTATGCGGAACCAGATCTCGACTGAAACACAACCTCTTCAGGCACACAAACAACAATCTGTACTCAAAGAAACGTGTACATTTTCAAGATAAAAAAAAACTAAACAAAGCAGAACCATCCGTGGACTGCAGAAAATGGGCAACGAGAAAATTAAAATGGCAATTGTTGAAAACACAGAGCAATTCTGAGGCTCGGCCTACACGACTGCTCTCTTTGGAGCTCCATTACTATCGACATAAAAGCTCTCTGCTCTCAGAACATAATGGGATAATTACGGATGAATGCTATCTCTTGCCAGCAGAGCGCAGGGCATAGGACTTCTGAACTAACAAAACTCTCTCTCAGCAGTTAATGACAAACAAGGCCTATTTCCTCCAGCTGCCACATCCAGTAAGTTACATAAATACTATATTTCGGATATTGCTGTTTGAAGGGCTTAACATCTTGGTTATCAGCCCCAGAAATACATGAGAGTAATAATTTCACTTGGATAAACAGTATCGATCGTTAACCGAAAATGAAATACATGAGACTAATAATTTCTCTTGCATAACCAGTATCAATCGCCAACCAAAACTTTATTGCCTGAGATTAATAATTTCACTTGGATAACCAGTATCGATCGTCAACCGAGAATGAATTACATGAGATTAATAATTTAACTTGGATATCCAGTATCGATCGTCAACCGAAAATGAAATACATGAGACTAATAATTTCACTTGGATAACCAGTATCGATCGCCAACCAAAAATTTAATGCTTGAGATTAATAATTTCACTTGGATAACCAGTATCGATCGTCAACCGAGAATGAATTACATGAGATTAATAATTTAACTTGGATAACCAGTATCGATCGTCAACCGAAAATGAAATACATGAGACTAATAATTTCATTTGGATAACCAGTATCGATCGTGTAAGCCTCCGTGGCTTAGGCGGCAGCACGCCGGCCTCTCACCGTTGGGTCCGTGATTCAAATCCCGGTCACTCCATGTCAGATTTGTGCTGGACAAAGTGGAGGCAGACAGGTTTTTCTCCGGGTACTCCGGTTTTCCCTGTCACAATTTCATTCCAGCAACACTCTCCACAATCATTTCATTTCACCTGTCATGCATTTAATCACTGCCCCAGGGGAGTGCGACAGGCTTCGGCAGCCGGCACATTTCATATCCTCACCGCTAGATGGGGGCTTCATTCATTCCATTCCCTGCCCCGGTCGGTCGACTGGAGGCAGGTTGTGGATTTTCATTTTCAACCAGTATCGATCGTCAAGGGAAAATGAAATACATGAGATTCATAAATTCACTTGAATAGGCAATATCGATCGTCAACCGAAACGATCGAAATTGGTGATCTAATTGAATTGAATAATCTCATGTATTTGTTTTAGGTTAAGGGTAACGCTTATTACATTTGGGCACAATCGTGTTGACCGACTGGAAAGCATTAACCCTTGATTGAGCTCGTGTGGCCCCACGCACCACGGAATTTAAGACAATATATTTTGAAAACGATTTTATTTTATTTTTACTGATTAAAATAGCATTGTATTTACATTCATATTAATGCAAATAAGACAAGATATAGATGTAAATATAGTATATTGAGACTTTTAAACGCACAAAACTAAAATTATTACCATTATTTTAAGACTTTAGTCTTTGCTTAATAAAAAATACCAACTTTCAAGTTTGGCAATTAAATGTAATGTCCTTTAACACACAAATATGTCATCTAAATAACAGTAAAATTTAAACTGGTTCCAAACACAAAGAAAAGAATCCTGCAAGGGGTCGAGATGCCCTAATTCTTCTCACTGACGCAGCCATTGCAAACTATTTTCTGTGCGCTAAGCAGATTGGTAGCTTTCATTCGTAACGCAGATGGGCTGATAATAGTTCTCTTCTTCACTGGACACACTTAGCATCATTTTCATTTTTTGTGGTCAATGTTTTTCCTCCGACTTATTGTTGGGATCTAGATTTTCTCATATTGTGGGCAATCTCGAGCGCCATAGTAGAAAGTCTGTCCCTGTGTATTGCTCTTTTCAATTGCCGCGTCCTCGCCTTCGACTTCGGCGCCTTCGTTGTCTAATGCGCTTACTTCGGGAACCGTGTCCGGATCACTAGGTATATATTCGTCATCATCTTTGTCTGAATATTTTTCTTCTGAAGCATTCTGTAGATGGCTCTTCGGTGTCTGCCACATTTTGTTGTATCTCTTCATCTGCTTGCAGCCAATCAGCAACAACATTCTCAAAATTCGTGGATTGCACATTATTCCAACTAGTCCAGGTTTATAATGGTCCATTATGCCACGTTTCATCAGAATAAACCCAGACTAAAATCAGTCAGAATTTGAAAAAAACTTACGCAGGTGATCTCGTGTGGTCCCATGGACCACGAACAACTAAATATCTAAATATCGAAAGAACGCACGATCACGTAATTTCACCTCAGCCTGACTGGCCACACTGCATGAAGGTACTGGGAGGGGGGAGTCAATCGGCGGTAAAGTACTCCACCTACGAAGACATAAATAACGTCTCAGGTCCCAGGGACCACACAAGGTCAATTAAGGGTTAATTTTTATTACTAAGGCAACATTGAACAAGATGTTCAGTAAAGAACATATAGCCTACTTTCTACTAAATGTATGAGTATAGTTATAACTCGTTGTTATTATCAAGGAGTATAATAGAATCATTTCTTGGTTGAAGACCTTGGAAAATATTTACCTCTACCAAACGCCACAACCTTGAAAAAAAACCTGCTACCATCATTGAAGAAAGAAAGATAAGAAGTATCTCAAGAATGTTATGGATCTGGAGACAAAATCGACCGGACTGGCTGCGTGGCTCAGCGGTAACGTTCTCGCTTGCTGGGCCCTAGGTTGCAGGTTCGTATCCTGGCGCAGTCAGCTGGCATTTGAGGGAGCAAAAATGCGAGGGAGCCGTGCCAGTAGATTTAGTGGCACGTTAAAGATCCCCTTCGGGCCAAAATTCCGGCACCCCGGCGTCTCTGAAAGCAGTAGTAGTTAAAAGGGACGTAAAACCAATAACACTATTATTATTATTATTATTATTACATAATCGACCTGCCGTGGGCAACATCCAACTTTGAGTTGAGGCATATCTTTACACGTCTGGTTGTGCATGGTTTTCACAACCCTAATTGAATTAACAAATCTTTCCATGACCCTACAGAGACGTGTGTATACAAACTATGTGGATATTTTCGATTGATATTTGCCTGAAATAAAAGTATTAATTAATAACCTGAACTAGCACCAACGGCTAGAATTCAGCTACTATGTGAAATCGTTTTGTTCTTTACTTCAAATAACATTTTCAAATAACGCACAATAGGCTGTTGCAAACCCTTTAAAATAAAAAGTAAAAATGTATCGTAGTATCACCTTGTCATTCTTCAAATTCGATGCGCTTAAAATGCCAATGGTATACTAATCAATGGAGTCCCACGTAGATCAGTCGTGACATCTAGTGGAGAAGTATCGAACAATATAATCCTAACAGGGTGAGTGCATTCTAGCGGCCATAATAAGAAACTTTCCAATAAAATCTGGAAGTTAATAAGTAGGCCGGTGTGCAGATCGTCGCCAGTTGGCCATAATAATTACCTTTTTGGCTGCAAGATGTCTCGAGCAAATCTGCTGGCGAATTATGTTTTAATTAAATATATATTTTCCACCGTAATATGCACAATATAACGCTTAATTTTAAAACGTCTGAGTCATTACAAAACAATAAATATATACATTTTCAAGCAAAAAAAACCTTACTCTGTTGTGGTTTGAACCATAGGCATATGAGTGATAGGCCAACGCTTTACCACGGAGCCAATTGTGCCAACGAACATCGTTCTATATAAAATGAGTCAGATAGAACTTTTTAGCAAATAATGATTTAGACTAAACGATTTCATCAGTGGAGTGTATTATTTATGTATAAAGCATTTCATATAAAGTTTATTTATTTTGTATCAGTAGGCTATATTGCATTCAATACTCAAATTAGAAGTCTGCTAGGAGGTGGAAGGTTAGAAAACATAGAAAGGGAAATAGATAGGTCGAGGTTGGATTTGGTTGGGATTAGTGAAATGCGCTGGCAGGAAGAACAGGACTTTTGGTCAGGAGACTATAGGGTCATTAGCACTAAATCAAACAATGGCCAAGCAGGGGTTGGCCTCAAATTGAGTAGGAAACTTGGACAGCGGGTGGAATATTATGAACAATATAGTGAACGGATTATTGTAGCAAAAATCAATACTAAACCTACCTGCACCACAGTGGTACAAGTTTATATGCCTACCAGTCAAGCTGATGATGAGGATGTTGAAAAGGTCTACGAAGAAATAGACGAAATTCTGAGGTATATAAAGGGTGATGAAAATGTTATAGTAATGGGAGGTTGGAATGCTGTGGTAGGAAAAGGGAGAGAAGGGAAGATAGTAGGAGATTTCGGATTAGGTAAAAGGAATGATCGAGGAAGCAGGCTGGTAGAATTCTGCACCGAGCATGAGTTGGTCATAGCTAACACCTTATTCAATAACCACAATAGAAGAATATACACATGGATGAGACCAGGAGATACAGGGCGTTACCAAATCGACTTCATTATGGTCAAGCAGAGGTTTCGAAACCAGATTTTGGATTGTAAAACATATCCTGGTGCTGACATAAACTCTGACCACAATCTGGTTGTGATGAAATGCAGATTAAAGTTGAAGAAACTGAAGAAAAGTCAAAAGCCAAAAAGGTGGGAAATAGACAGACTGAAAGAGAAGGATGTAAACGAAAGATTCAAGAAGAGTATAAAGGAAGGACTAATGAAAAACCCTAAACAAACTTCAATTGCAGACGAATGGGCACTTTTGAAGAATGAAATAACGAACTCCGCAGAAGAAAACATTGGTAGGAAAGAAAGAATAGGTAGAAAACCGTGGATCACTCAGGATATACTAGAATTGATGGATGAAAGGCGGAAACACAAGAATGTAAGAGATGAAAAGGGGAAAGCAGAATACAGACGTCTGAGAAATGAGGTTAACAAGAAGTGCAAGGAAGCGAAAGAAGAATGGTTGAAAGAGAAATGTGCAGGTATAGAAAATTGTCTGAAATTAGGAAAAGTAGACACAGCTTATCGAAGGATTAAGAATACTTTTGGGGAAAAGAAGACTAAGTGCTGTAATATTAAGGACACAAATGGAAAGCCTCTAAGAGATAGGGAAGAAAAGGTTGAGAGATGGAAAGCTTACATAGAGAGTTTGTATAAGGGAAAGGAGATTGAGAATCATGTAATGGAAAGGGAGGAGGAAATTGATGAGGATGCGAAAGGAGATTTAATATTGAGATCAGAATTTGATAGAGCTTTGGAAGACTTAAGCAGGAACAAAGCACCAGGCATTGATGATATACCGATTGAGTTGCTACGCTGCATAGGAGATGAAGGTGTGATCAGGTTATTTCACTTGGTGTGTAGGATTTATGAGACAGGTGTGGTACCCCCTGATTTCAAGAAGAATGTAATCATCCCTATACCAAAGAAAGTGGGAGCTGACAGATGTGAAGATTACCGTACAATCAGCTTGATTACTCATGCTTCAAAGATCCTGTCTAGAATAATTTACAACAGGATTGAAAGCCAGATAGAAACGGAGTTGGGTGAAGACCAGTTTGGTTTCAGGAGAAATGTAGGAACAAGGAAAGCTGTACTAAGTCTTAGGCTGATTTTGGAAGGTAGAATAAGGAAAGATAAGAGAACGTTCATGGCTTTTGTAGACTTAGAAAAGGCTTTTGATAACGTTGATTGGACTAAATTGTTTGACATTTTGAAATCGATTGGAATAAAGTACAGGGATAGGAGGGTGATATACAATCTATACAGAAACCAGACAGCAGTCATTCGAGTTGAAGGACACGAGAGAGAAGCTGGTATTCAGAAAGGTGTACGGCAAGGCTGCAACTTATCGCCCATACTTTTCAATCTTTACATTGAACAAGCAATGAAGGAAATTAGAGAAAAATTTAAAGTGGGAGTGAAGATTCAAGGAGAAATAATTTCAACTCTGAGATTTGCTGATGACATCGTCATCTTGGCCGACAAGCCTGAGGATTTGAATGAGTTTTTGAATGGTATGGACTCTGTCTTACGGAAAGAATTCATGATGAAAATTAATAAATGAAAAAAACAAAAATACTGGAATGTAGCCGAAATAAATCAGAAACCTCTATGGAGATCAAATTGATAAGTGAAAAGCTGAAGGAAGTAGGAGACTTCTGTTAATTAGGAAGCAGAATAACCAGTGATGGACGAAGCAAAGAGGATATAAAAAGTAGGTTGGCTCAGGCAAAGAAAGCATTTCTACAAAAAAGGAATCTGCTGATATCGAATATAGATTTAGGTATTAGGAAGTCATTTTTGAAAGCCTTTGTCTGGAGCGTGGCGCTCTATGGAAGTGAAACTTGGACTATTGTTGCGGCAGAAAAGAGGAGAATTGAAGCATTTGAAATGTGGTGTTACAGGAGAATGATGAGGATCAGATGGGTGGATAGGGTTACAAACGAAGAGGTATTAAGACGAGTGGGAGAGGAGAGATGTTTCTGGCGACTGCTAATGAAGAGAAGAGATAGGTTGGTAGGACACATACTAAGACACCCAGGAATAGCAAGCTTGGTTATGGAAGGAAGGATCGAGGACAAGAACTGTAGGGGTAGACCAAGGTTAGAATATGTTAAACAGATTGCCTCAGATGTAGGGTGTGGTAGCTATGTAGAGATGAAACGATTAGCTCAGGACAGGGAGGCATGGAGAGCTGCATCAAACCAGTCAAAAGACTGAAGACTCAAACAACAACAACTCAAATTAGTGAAATATATGTCAGCCACAACATATCCGCTGCCATCTTGTCTTGTTACTGAGACGGCTCAGCTTTTTAAAATCACTTCTGCACTATAGTATTACAAAATAAACTTTTAATTTCGAACGAGCCTCTTCCTTTAGAACAGTTAAAACGATTCTCGGCTCGATAATCGAAACTGGTTGGTCCCATGATATGGATACTAAAGTTTGCATAATTCACACGGCCGCCATCCTGAAATGGTACGGCGGATGACCTTGTAGTTTGGTCACAAGACGCGTCCTATATGATGGTATGTTGTTACAAAATTTGGGAGAGATCGGATAATTTGGTTAGTCGTTATTTGATTTTACGTTTTGAACGTTTGAGTGGCCGCCATTCAGTTTTGGTAAAGATGGCGGCGATATAAAACATGACACTGAGGTGCCCTTTGCTTGTTCTACCTCTGTACCAAATTTCGTTTAATTCGGTTTCACTGTGTTCGAATTGATAGGGGGGTGGGGGGGGTGGACAGACATTCAGAGTACACACACAGACTCACACACACACAGACACACATTTTTTGGCCCTGTAGTGATCTCATAAGTCTACTTTCATTTTTTGCAAAAATAGAAAGTGGGCTAAAATGGCTCCCAACACGACTCTATTATACACACATCAAAAAAAGTTTTGCATCACCTCGGTTCCAAGAGTTTCGGAACCTTTAAATACAAAGGGAATAGAGATCAACACAAACAACATTTCAGCTCGTTTTATTGCTCATGAGACCCACACATTGCATGTTGTACCATCATACAGCTAGACTTTCAGCATTTGTGGTCCAGATTGCAGTACACACTACTACCTCTAATACCCAGTAGCACGTCCTCTTGCATTGATGCATGCCTGTATTCGTCGTGGCATACTATCCACAAGTTCATCAAGACACTGTTGGTCCAAATTGTCCCACTCCTCAACGACAATTCGGCGTAAATCTCTCAGAGTGGTTGGTGGGTCAAGACGTCCATAAACAGCCCTTTTCAACATATCCCAGGCATGTTCGATAGGGTTCATGTCTGGCGAACATGCTGGCCACTGTAGTCGAGCGATGTCGTTATCTTGAAGGAACGCATTCACAAGATGTGCATGATGAGGTCGAGAATTGTCGTCCATGAAGACAAATGCCTCTCCAATATTCTGCCGATATGGTTTCACTATGGGTCGGAGGATGTCATTCAGGTATCGTAAAGCCGTTTCGGAGCCTTCCATGACCACCAGTGGCGTACGTCGGCCCCACATAATGCCACCCCAAAACATCAGGGAACCACCACCTTGCTGCACTCGCTGGACAGTGTGTCTAAGACGTTCAGCCTGACCAGGGTGCCTCCAAACACGTCTCCGACGATTGTCTGGTTGAAGGCATATGCGACACTCATCGGTGAAGAGAACGTGATGCCAATTCCGTGGGGTCCATTCAGCATGTTGTTGGGCCCATCTGTACCGCGCTGCATGGTGTCGGGGTTGCAAAGCTGGACCTCGCCATGGACGTCGGGAGTGAAGTTGCGCATCATGCAGCCTATTGCGCACAGTTTGAGTTGAAACACGACGTCCTGTGGCTGAACGAAACGCATTATTCAACATGGTGGCATTGCTGTCAGGGTTCCTCCGAGCGGCAATCCGTAAGTAGCGGTCATCCACTACAGTAGTAGCCCTTGGGCGGCCTGAGCGAGGCCTGTCATCGACAGTTCCTGTATCTCTGTACCTCCTCCATGTCCGAACAACATCGCTTTGGTTCACTCTGAGACGCCTGGAAACTTCCCTTGTTGAGAGCCCTTCTTGACACAAAGTAACAATGCGGACGCGATCGAACTGCGGTATTGACCTTCTAGGCATGGTAGAACTACAGACAACATGAGCAGCGTACCTTCGTCCTGGTGGAATGACTGGAACTGATCGGCTGTCGTACCCCCTCCGTCTAATAGGCCCTGCTCATGCATGGTTGTTTACATCTTTGAGCAGTTTTAGTGACATCTATGAACAGTCAAAGGGACTGTATCTTGGATACAATATACACAGTCAACGTCTATATGCCGGAGATCTGGGAACCGAGGTGATGCAAAACTTTTTTTGATGTGTGTAGAACAGAGCATTCCTCTTTGAATGATTACAATAGTGTAATAATGTGGGGTTTACGTCCCTTTTAACTACTGAGGCATATAGAGACGCCGGGGTGCAGGAATGTTGCCCCTTAGTGGATCTTTATGGTACCGGTAAATCTACTGACACGGATTCCTTATACAGGGTGTTTGAAAAAGAACTTCCTAGTTTTAATGTGTACCAGAATCTGTACAAAGTGACATACACTATTCTAGTTTGTGGTGTGTGATTCATTAACTCGCCATGTTTGGCTCCCCTGCAATTGGCAGGTCTACTTGACCTTGAGACGGCCCCTGTGTTTGTTTTCTCTGTTCCAGTGCACTGCAGAGCAACTCAGTAGCAATATGTACTCCGCAACAGAAAGCGTAGTGTGCTATTTGGATTGTGAGAACTGAGTCAGTCATAACAGTGCAACGTAAGTTTAGACGTCAGAATGGTGGTGAACCACCTACAGCAAAAACTATCCGTCATTGGCTAAAGTCAACGAAACCGGTAGTGTTTTAAAAGCAAAATCACCAGGTAATCCGAGAACTTCTGAAAATGTTGTTTATCAGATCCATGTTTCATGTGTTCGGGGCCCGAATAAGTCATTGTTCAGACTTAGTATACAATTAGGAGTGCCTAAAGGTACTGTGTATGATGCTGTACGTAAAAGACTGAAGTTTCACTCCTACAAATTGCAACTGTTACATAAAATAAAACCTACTGATAAAATCAATACTTGGAGAGTTGATAAATCACACACCACAAACTAGAATAGTGTATGCCACTTTGTACAGATTCTAGGATACATTAAAACTAGGGAGTTCTTTTTCAAACACCCTGTATTTAAGCACTATCAAATGTCAACTGACTGCATCGGTATACGATCCTGCTATCTTGGGATCAGCATGCGAGAACGTTACCGCCACTCAGCCCGTCAATTCCTCTTTGATGTCATGGTAGTATGTGTATATCTCATCTTAATGCAGGACGGGCAAGGCTCTTGGACTGCGCTTAATGAGACCTTCCAGGGACGTTTAATTATCCCCCAAGCGTGCGAATTATTGCAAGCATTCCACACTAAGTGTGGTAATGAAATGAGGACTACACGTGACATATTAGCTACAGACATGCTGGGAGGGGGATGGTCAAAGGGCAAACCTTAATACAAGGAGATTGATCCCATAGTCTACTAATAGTGAGATATGTATGGGATGAGCATTGCGTGACGTACCATAGAAGCCTTGCAATAGCTATTATTATTATTATTATTATTGCGGCTGGGGAGGAGAACGTAGGATGCACGTGCGGATTATGTCAAGATGGGGAAAACAAGAAGGTGTGACATCAGGTGCATCCGCGTCACCTTTCTTTAAAACCCTCGTAAGTCTGAATTTTCTCAACATTGAATGTTACCTCTTTCCTAATCAGAATTCAAAGCGGAATCGGAATTTAAAAACCTCTTAATTCTATATTCGACAGTCTTTCCTCTGGAGATGAATTTAAAAAACCTCTTATGTCTAATGGTCGGAGAGTTCTTATTTAAAAACCACGTATGTGAGACATACGACGTTTATTTTGCTTTTAGGACATACGTGGTTTCTAAAGAAACCATACTAACCTCTCCGACGGCCTTCCTATGCTAGGTAGAGATGCGTGTTGAGCCCTGCTACCGGGTTTTGAGGTCCATCCGTGGTGTCACGGTAGCCTCTCAAATACACGATGAAAAAGCCCTAAGGAAGGATGAACAAAGTTTGATAACTAAAATACTCCCTCAGGCCCTATCTAGATCTAACTAAATGAAATGTGATCAGTTTGGTGTAAAAGTATTAATTTAATCAATAAAACCAGGAATCAAAATCTTACAAAAGGCGAGAATTAAAGAATAATTACTAAGTAGCCGCACCGTTTGCGGAATTGAAATAAATACCATTCTCACTGGGGACACATACGAGAGCTTAGGGCTCCAACAAGCAAAATATAAGCATTTACAAGTCAGGCTTTAAGAGCCAAGGAAATTTGGAACAAATCCCTTGTCGGGGATTTGACGTTAAATTAATGAAAATTAAATTAAAGAAAGAAACGAAACAATAACCTATGATTGGACGTCAAAATAGTAATAATACAAACGAGGAATGTTACAGTCCACACCGCATGGTCTAAGGTTTCCAGCGATAGTTATCATCTAATTTGAATAAACATCGAATCATTAATACCTCCCTAATTTTCCAAGCACTTGACTTCCTCGAAAAGCACAAGATCAACCATCATACAACCATTGTCAAAAAACTTCTGACCATCATTCCTAAAAATAAATTTAAAAAAATAAAAGCAATTGCAGAAGAAGATCAATTAATTTCCAATCCCTAATTCTCGATAAACAATAGCTGCCCTAATTAATAAAATTAAAAGCCAATTTCCCCGCTGAGAAACAAGATAATAACGATGGGAAGATATATTTGGGTACTAACAATAACATATAATGTACAGGGACTCAGATAAAAAGAAAAAAAAGGCTTAACGAAGGAATATATCTAATGAGAACAGCATCTCGGGTTACAACAAACAGAAAGACCTTAAGTTACACTAGAATCTGACGACATACCAAAGAAATGCCAGAATTGTTTAAAATAAAAACACAATTTTAAGGATCTCCGAAATGGAAATTAGTTCACACATCAGGGCTCCATGTATCATCACTTTTCACCTTAACATATTAACTCCAAAAAAAAAATTAAGTTCTAAAGTTAGAGATTCCTTAGTAGGCCTAATTCACTAAAAACTAGCACAATCATTTAGTGCATTTTGAACCCCCCACTAATACCTCCATTACTGCCTGACAGCAAGACGATCACATTCAACAGGCCACATCTCCAGTTGAATCCATAATATCCTTATAAATGCGACATCGAATCCATGGTCATTCAATCTAGTCTCCTTTCCCAGATAAGGTAAATATATCCTCGAGATCAATCCATCTCAGGAAAAGCCATACGGCTTCCCCAAGAGGCAGCACCAAGACACTCCAGTTACTTCAAACCGGAAGCAAATAATAGCATTGTGCCAAGACGGCTACCGATTTCAACCGCTAAAGTTTTTCACACGGAACATTTATTTGAACTCCGCCAATCAGCTTATTAGGCGGTTAAACAACAGTGGCAAACAGTTAGTTTATGCACACGCCCCTTTCAATAGGTTTGGGCGGTAATTATTAATCGACTTTCAGTAGGTCAGGTGACCTACGTCATGGATTTCCGGGATAATGATAGTTCGTTCTTAAGCTCACCACACACAGAATTCTGCGCTCTGGTGCCACCTGTCGCCAATAAAAACAACTGCTTCAACATATACAGAGCCATAGCCAAGAGAAAGCAGTTTACAAAGTCTTGAGCTGAATTCATGGCTCAATTACTATTATTGTGATTATTATTATTATTATTATTTATGCCTTTATTGAGATGAAGTTAGAGCTCTTGGCCCTCTGTTACACTTAACCACATACAATGCAACTTATTACAAGTGAATATTCACATACTTCTTTCTTCACCTACTGAACATAAATACTGGTACTAGAATTAAACTAGCAACTAACGTAAGCTATAAAAATTACTTAAGATAACAACTTATGAAGGGTTAAGTTTCATCATATTCATTCAATCACTCAAATGTTCTAGTCGGCTTATAAATTCAAGAAGAAATCTTTACATGCACGTTTGAAAGTTGTTAGGCATGTACAATCTTTTACGTCACGAGGACAATTATTCCATATTCTAGGGCAGGGTCATCCAGCTATTGCGCTCTGAGGGCGTGGCCGCGCTCGGGGAGCACTGGGCAGTCAGGCTAGCGCTCCTTCCCCTACCACCACTACACTGTGGCATCGAGGAGACGGACGGTGTTCGGACCGCGCTGACTAGATACGTACGTACAGTCGTGCGGTCGACGGCTTTTGTGGGTTTGTTGACATCATATTGATACCGCATATACAAATCGAATGGCACTCCGATGTATGGTATGTGCAGGAAACGAACGCAAGTCTTAGTAATGAATATTGCGATTATTTCAAACTGAAATGTGAACATAGAGAGGAAAATTCAACAACACTTCACCAATATGAACGGATAGTACAGACCTTGAGAGACCTTTGCTCCGTCGTTTTTACGAGCTTTTAGTTTTGGAGGAAACAATCTTCTCCAAATTGGGCTCAATATTTCTGGACACAGCTATTCGTAAACAATTGCGCAAGTTTCTATCGTTCATAGTTGCACGATGTTTACGTTTGCTAAGCTTAAGAACCGAAAAGAAACGCTCTAGTCACTACAAAACTGGGAGAACTTGAGAAGATTCGCCATGCGATAGGAATTGTGGAACCTTTTTTTAATGCTTCCATTTAATTATGATTTTTAATTGGTAGTAATTTACCCTCAATTCATCACGAAAGATGTTTTTTCTCGTTAAGTAGTATTTCAACGTTATCAACTCATCTCTCGCTTCGTTTAACCGTACTGCTTCCATACATCTAAAATATATTTTTGCCCTCGAGTTACATAAAACCGCTTCTTGTTAGAGAAAGGTTCCCTCCCTCCTGCTATTAAAGGAGCATTGTGCAAACGACACTTCCATGTAATTAATTAGCCTCTCACGTTAGCTTAAACAAAGCTATGATACCTCCAGCAGATACTCCTCCAGTTACCGAGAAGGAAATTGTATTCGTTACACGAGTACACATGCGTGCCCCTTGACCTACATGCTGTTCATACAGTGAGACCTCGCTTCCTACTTGAATTAGGTTCACAAGATGTAGCATACCAAATTAGATAAAAGGAAAAGGAAGGACGCTTGTAGTCCTATATGACCGTTGATCATCCGATCATGTGATGATGATGATGATGATGATGATGATGATGATGATGATGATAATTGAGGACATTGCCGGAAGAGGGGCTTATAAGCCTATACGCCCTTTTTCCGGCAATCACAATAATCGATCCACCATATTGTTATTGTTCTTCCCTGAACATTTCATTAGCTAATTTTTGTAGATGTGAGGGATATTTTTCTGAAGGCATGTCCAGTTGGCAGTAACCCATGGTGAGCCCAAAACAAACAAAACTTGTTTAATTGAGGTTACGTGATTACTCTGGTTGGTTGCTTTGACTTGTGGAGACCATTAAAGTGAGTTTTAGTGTTGGAAATGGAAGTGAGTGGTAATAATAACAGTGGTTTAAGAAAAGACGTAAGTTATACAGCAATAATACCAACATACGAGTATATATATAGATATATTTCATCAATTAGACCTATTTAAGAGGATTAAACATTTCTGTAATGATATGCTATTAATAATTTGTAAAATGTACACTTTATCTCATCAAAATAAACTTGTTTACAAAATAATTTCAGCGTTTTTAACGATTGCCGCAAAAAGGGCGTATAACACATAAACTTAATATTATTTTATTTTTCTCTATAACAAAGTGAATTAAATATTACAAACTCATTAACTTTCAGACGAACCAATTTTAAATCAAAAAATATAAGAAGCTAATTAACCTACATTGAAGAAAGATATTTCATGACAAAACATTCAACTGTGATTATCTCAAAACTCAGTTTTTCGTTATACGCCCCTCTTCCGGCAATGTCCTCAATTGTTGTTTTAAGAGGTCTAACATCTAGGTTATCGGCCGCTAATGGTTTGGGTGATAGTGGAAGATGAGATGAGAATGAAAACTATAACTAACACAAACTACTGTCTTACAAACTAGAAGAAGAAATGGTAAACAAATAAAGAATAAGGCAAATAATGGACATGAGGAAATTAAATGCCCTCAACCCTCGAAGAATGAGGATTGGGGGACTTGTAAGGAAGGAAGGAGAACCAGAAGAGGCAGATAGGAAAGGGAAAGAGGAGATGGTCCGCCTCAGAGGCACTGGAAAATGGGGGAAAACCGGACCCAGCTCAGAAACCCCTCGGGGTTGCCAACTTCTGAACTCACCAGCTGTGAGCCCCTGAGGGTGTAGAACTATCCAGGGTGCACCAGAAGTGGTGGGGCTACACACACCTTCCCCCCTTAAGGGCCTTGAGCAGAAGGCAGGAGATAGGAAGAGAACAGAAGAGGTCTGGACCCTCGAAGAATGAGCGATCAGAAAAGATGAGACAAGGGACCATTAAGGCGGGAAAGTAAACGACTCCCTAGGCCTCGGATACCCTAATACCGTCGGGGTTGGAAAAGAACAAGAGTTGACCAAGGGTGGTCGATAGGAAAGATGACAGAGATGAGCCCAGCTCAAGTAAGTGGAAGCAATGTCGAACTCAGCTGGGGTCCCGTAGTCACCAACCCATGTCCCACTAGCCGAGGGCCCCTGGGGGATGCGATCATGAACCACTGGACCTCTATTTTGACATGAAATCCGTACAACACGACGTAATATTTCATTTCAAAAAATCTATGCATTGATCGGGAATCGAACTTGGTCCGCCTTGGTAAGAGGCAAGCAGCTTGGCCACTGCACCACCACGCTCCCTACCATGTTATTTTAGCCTATTTTATGAACAAGTTGTTCTGCAAAGAACATATAGCCTACTTTCTCCTAAATGTATGGGTATTGTTATAACTCTTTGTCCTCATCAAACTGCATAAGTCAAATACAGTGTCTCACATTCACAGACTAGGAATATCGTGAACAAGCACCACCAGTTAGCGTACAGGTACTATGTGGGATTGATTTGCTATTTAGTTCAAATATCAGTTGCAAATAACACACAATAGGCTGTTACGGACAATTTGAAATGAAAATTTATCGTATTATGAACTTCATTATGTCATTCTTCAAGTTCGATGTGTGTAGAATGCGAAAGGAAGATAAACCAATGGAGTCCCATATAGAAGAGTCATGACAGAGATATTTCTATGCATTTACATGGGCCACCAATGTTGGCACCAAGGCTATTGGATGCGAGCTGCGCTCTCCTCTACCGGCCTAGACAATGAGCATTTCGACTTGAAACCTACTACACCGCTGATTTCTTCCCTCGTGCTTATCCTTGTGGCGAGTGCATCCTAGCGGCAACAATAGGAAACGTTTGGATTACTCCTTTGGCATGGATTCCAACTGGCCGATATAGAGCGCAGCTCGCATCTATTCGGCCATTACTTATTTATTTATTTATTTATTTATACAGCGTATGGCTTTTAGTGCCGGGAGTGTCTGAGGACATGTTCGGCTCGCCAGAGGCTGTATCCGCTTCAAGCCGACACCCATGGGGTGAGCTACAAGTTCCGTTCAATTTCAAGTAGTTCCAACTTTCGCTACCAGATGTCACTGACACCTAGTGGTGAACGTTGGAACTATTATATAGCGCGGTCAACAAAATCTAACCTAGAAATTTTGCTCCACACAATTGTAGTTAGTAGAAGGTTCTCTTACATGCCATAAATGTATGACATGGGCCCGCCGGCTTTACTTCCTCTCCGAAGCAAAGCATCCTGAGGGATTTTTGACGCTCTTAAAAAATCCGAAGACCCCGGCTGGGTTTGAACCCGCGATCTTGGGCATAGATGCTCACCTTCAATATTAAACTCCCCCCTCTTCCCCCTACGTCAGCAAACTATGAAATAAAGTAATTGCTTAGTACTCTTCTCAGTTTTCCTCACAATACTGAGTTGAACTGTTGCCGGGAATCAAACCCGGACTTCCAGGGTGATAGCCAAGAATAGGGATTAATGATGGTCCTTTATTAATCTCAAAACCGAGTAAATCACAGTATAATGGTTATTTATACTGTACAAGGGTTGAGTTCAGACGCTGGGGGTTAGAGCAAGGGAATTTATTAGCTAAGTACTTTAATCCACACGGCTGGCAGTCCGCTGTAGCTTGAAGGTCACAATAAATTTACATTTCAAACAAGTGGAGAAAATAAATGTATTCACATGGCACAATCCAGGATAGTGCTGTTGTTGTTGTTGCATTTAGCGTATCTGGGGACATTGTGGTAGGAGATGACCGTGTCCTTAAGCTAGGTACCGTCCTTGCATTTTTGTTGATAAGTGGGAAACCACAGAAAGGTTTGTTGGTTCCTTAGTTTAAGGGCTGCGACAACGCGGTCATGTAGCCCCGTGTACTTTGGGTGTGTGTAGAATTTGTCTGTTAAACGGTGTTAATTGTGATGGCTGTATTAGTGTGTGTTAATTGTGATTCAGGTAGAAGGACTGCAGACGATTATTTTATTCAAGTAGTTCCCACTTTTTCCACCAAATGCTACCATCCACGACACCTAGCTGCGGACGCAGCTACTAAATGCCATCGCAGTCAGCACTCGGTGGCGAACGTTGGAACTAATAGGGCGTTAGCAAACTAGCCTACAAATTCTTGCTGCCACAAATGAAATTAGTGTACGGTTCTTTATCATGCCATAAATCTATGACATGGGACCGCCGGCTTTACTTCCCCTCCGAAGGAAGGCATACTGAGGGATTTTAACGCTCCTAAAAATCTGACTACTTTGTCCGGGTTTGAACCCGCGATCCAAACCATAGAAAGCCTCGTCGAAGATGGCTGAGGTGTAAATGGAACCTACCTCTTCACAGTTCTGCCCCACAAGGCTTATCTTACTTCGTTCCAGCCCTCAGATCAGAACTACTTTTTAAGGTGCCGGGGATCGAACCAAGAACCCCCAAGAGGGCCAATAACGATAGTTACTGCACCACGAAATTTATATAGAGGGTTGCTGTTTTGGCAGATTTATTTAGGTCCTTTGTGACATCGTGGTTATGCAGCCCCGGGTTTATCTCACGAGCCCTCAGATCATTATTAAATTTCTTGGCAGAGCTTGGAATTGAATTGGGGCCTCCGTTGTAACAGTGAAGGGTACTAGCCACTACGGAATGAGGCGGACTAGTGTGTAACGCATCTAGGCAATTATTAAAAGGGCCTTCATATTATGTATTCAAAGCTTTCAAGTTTATTTTATAACAGTACTGTACTATATTCAGGAACTAAACGCTTTACAAGAAAATACTTTATTTGACAGTGCACTAATTGTCTTGCTTGGTTATCAAATAGGAAACATTTCTCGGCATGAGATCTTGGCAGACGTTCTGTTGGCAAACAGTTTAGACATTACAAGACTGTCATGATTGAAAAGGCTAATTTAAAATAACCATTCAATTGCCTTTTAATACTGGACACCAACTTGGACTCTAAAAAGCAATTTCGTCCTTTAATGAGAAGTACTATTTAAAAGGCTATTTCATGCACATTTTCAAAATGAGGGAAGGGATATTAAATTTGCATTGTGAAATTAAGGCACGCATTCTTTTGTAATGAAGTTAAATTCTTTGCACGCTGGATGAAATACAAACCACTGTTGTTTTATACATAATAGGGAAATGCTTTTTAGGTGACAGCTTGAGTGCTGTGAGAGAATTGAGGTTCAGGGAAGAAAAGTAAACGGAGTCATAATAGAAAGCCACGAGCACAGGAAACCAGCCCAGTTCACGTTTTATCTTCTTCTGTTACATAAAATAAAGCTCGCTTAGTGGATCCGAGGTAGAGTGTCCACCTCCCGAATTATGGATTTAGAATATGTGAAGGGCGGACAACATTTAATGAGCTCAATGTTTTATAGGCCAGTTAGGTCACAGGATACACGGAACGAATAAGCACGAACGAGGTTTTCCTTAGTGTTACATGCCTTGCAATGTATTAGCGAGAGCGCCTGATATGTACGCAACCATGATGACTTATGTGTGTTGCCCTGCTGCATCCAAAGGATGACTACTCCAAATAATAGCCAACTCGTCCTCGATAAGTTCGTATTTGCTTCACGTACCTCTAGATCGATAATTTCATAAGTACTCATTACATCACCTATGTGCAAGGAGTAGCTAATAATAACACAATTGCGGCACAGGGACGACGGGTGAGCCATTTCACCCACTCGCCCGTAGCATCAAATCTTATGACTAAGACTTATACCTATAATATTGTCGAGCTATGAATTATGTAGTTGAATGGTCTGGAAGTTATTACGAACACCAGGTATTGATTGATATATATTGAAGGTTATGGTATTTGTTGGTTGTTGTTGATGTTAATTCGAATATGGGACATCCTAGGCATCAGCCCCTGAACTTGAGTATGTGTTCAATTTGTCTGATAACCTATCTTTCTGCAGTGACTGTAGTAGTGTGAGTAGGTCAGAAATGGGGTAGGTGCCCCGGGACAGATGCTAGGGAATACCCAAAGCTTGAGCAACCCTCCAGTCCTCAGCGCTTGTCAGCTGAGCCATAGTTTGCATTTGGGCATCTGAAAACATCAAATCTGGTAACATAAGCTCTCGGAATTGAAGGAAGTTACTGTTACTAGATTAAGGGGGTTAGATCTCAGTCCTGCGTGACAATAGAGGCAATATGTGTGTAATAACCTATCTGTAATAGCATTCGATGGTGTCAAGGTAAAACGTCGTAACCCTCAGTTTTATATCCTTTCAGGAGAGACAGAAACGTGTTTTCCAAATCATGTATAGCCTACATATAACATATTAAATGCTCCTTTAGCATGAAGATACACTACTTTTTAGGGTCTCTAAACTGTCAGTATCCATTTTGGAATGTATTAAGGCTCATAAAAACCTGGAAGAAATTTAATTTTGAGGGTTACATCATTTTACCTTAAAAGTAATGTGGGTTACCGCATTTGTTTGTGATATAATTAAATGTTCTGTTCCTTGAGAACTTATATTGAATGCTTTACCTAAATGATAGCAAACACTCGTCTCGAGTAGGTTGGCCTTCCAATACTGAATGACTCTTCATCGATGAGTCCGGAGGTGACTAAAAAGCCCAATGCGGGAGAGACACAGTTTCCCGCAGTGATGACAGGTAGTATCAGGGTCAGGTGAGACATCCGCATTCATTCCCTGTCTTCTAATGAACACTCTGTTCTTTCTGCGTTGCCTCCGATCTTCTATCATACGTCGGCGGTTTTCTTCAAAAAGTATCGCACCACGATGAACAATTGATCTCCAGGATGAGCGATCAAGAGCTAAGGTCTCCCAGTTGTTGATATTAATATGGCACATTTGCATATTAGCCTTTAGTACGTCTTTGAATCGCTTCCTCGGACCTCCCACACAGCGCTTGCCCTCAGTTAGTTCAGAGCAAAACACTTGCTTGGGAATGCGATTATTGGGCATGCGGATTACGTGTCCTGTCCATCGCAGCTGACGTTTTAAAAGCATGGCTTCAACACTGGTAGTCTGTGCTTCTTCGAGAATGCTGGTGTTTGTGCGTTTGTCTTGCCATGTGACACGAAGAATTCTCCTCAAACAACGCTGGTGATATTGCTCCAGCTTTTTAAAATGACGTCTGTAGCATGTCCAGGATTCAGATCCGTAAAGTAAGGTGGGAACTACAACCGAGTTGTACACAAGGATCTTCGTTGCAGCATTGATATCATGGTTGTCAAAAACTCTAGACCTCAATCTTGCAAAGGATGCCCCAGCACGGTTAATCCTGTGTTGGATTTCGGAATCTATATTTGCACTTGATGACAGGGTGCTGCCAAGATAAGAAAAGGCGTTAACTTCTTGAAGCTTCGCTCCGTCGATGGTGACATTGATGTTTCTTTGTCCTTGTCCAGGGGCTGGTTGGTAGAGGACTTGGGTTTTACTGGTGTTAAGTTTCAGCCCAATCTTTTTGTAGGCTGAAGAAAAAGCATTCAGGATTTTCCTAAGTTCGTCCTCTGATTGAGCTACTACTGCATTATCATCAGCGTACTGTAACTCAACCAATGCAGCAGGAGATGTTCGAGTCCTTGCCTTTAGACGGCTCAAATTAAAGATCTTCCCATCCATCCTGTAAGTTATCTGTATGCCTGTAGGAAGATCATCTTTGACTAACTGCATGACAGTGGCAACGTACAGAGAAAACAATGTAGGGGCAATCACACAGCCTTGTTTAACGCCGGTATTAATATGAAATGGTTCTCCAATCGAGTCGTTACCAATGACATTTGCCTTCATATCATTGTGGAGTAGTCTTAAGATGGTAATAAATTTCAGTGGAAAACCATACAATGATAAAATCTTCCACAAGGCTTCACGGTTTACCGAGTCAAATGCCTTACTGAGGTCTATAAAGGCAATATAAAGAGGTCTATTTTGCTCTCTACATTTCTCCCGAAGCTGACGAACAGTGAATATCATATCTGCAGTTCCTCTAGAAGGCCTGAAACCACATTGGCTCTCTGGGAGTATTTTCTCCACCAGGGATAGAATACGATTCGCCAAAATACGAGCAATAAGCTTTCCAAGGCATGATAACAAAGATATACCACGATAGTTGTTGCAGTCTGCACGATCACCTTTCTTAAATATGGGAACTATCAGACTATCTCTGAAATCAGCAGGCATTTTTTCAGTTCTCCAAATTTTAATGATAAGATCATGTATGTGGCTTATGAGTTCCTCACCTCCTTCTTTGAGAGCTTCCGCTGGTATTCCATCACATCCAGTAGCTTTGTGCCGCTTTGCTTGATTAATAGCACACTGAACCTCATCTAGTGTTGGCAGGGTACCGAGTTCTTCTTTGATGGGTGCTTGTTCTAATATATCATACACCTGCTCATCAATAACTGAGTCCTGGTTCAAGAGGTCTTCAAAATGCTCCTTCCACCTATTCATGATGGAGTATTGATCTTTTAGAAGTGTACTTTTGTCACTGGACCAAAGTGGATTTCTACCAAACGTGGAGGGGCCATAAATCGCTTTTGTGGCTTGGAAGAACTGTCGCGAATCTTTGTCTGCTAGATATTGCAGCTCTTTAGCTTTGGATGTCCACCATGCATTTTTGAGAGCACGAGTTCCTCTTTGGACATTTGCCTTCGCAAGACAAAATGCTTCTTTCTTAGTACGGGAGTTCATATCTTTTCTCCAAGTTTGCAAGGCTTTTCTCTTTTCTGAGATTAATGCTTCTATTTCTTCATCATTTTCATCAAACCAGTCTTGATGTTTCCTGGTCTTATATCCCAGCGTTTCCTTGCAAGCATTCTGAATAGCGGTCTTCAGACTCTCCCAGTGCAGTGTTACATCTGGATGGTATTCCTGTGGCAGTGTCTGGCTAAGCAACTCTTTATATTGGGAGATATGCTCTGACTTACCAAACTTCTCGGTATCAAAAACATGCCTACAGCTCTTCTGTTGCTTCCTCCTCTGTGTGGACAATGGTATACGCATAACTGATCTGATAAGCCGGTGATCTGTCCAACAGTCATCGGCTCCTGTCATTGCTTTGGTGATAAGAACATCTCGTAAATCTTTCTTGCGTACAATCACATAGTCAATAAGATGCCAGTGCTTCGATCTAGGGTGCTGCCATGATGTTTTAAAGCGATTCTTTTGGCGAAAGATAGTATTGGTGATTACCAATTCATGTTCAGTGCATTTGGAGAGCAGTCTGATACCATTGGAGTTTTCGCTACCAACTCCCTCCTTACCAATGACACCATTCCAAACATTGTAGTCCCTGCCCACTCTAGCGTTAAAATCTCCGAGTAAGATGATCCTATCTTCACGGTTGATGTTTGATAGGACGGTATCCAGATCTGAATAGAACCTTTCCTTAATGTCATCATCAGCATCTAGTGTGGGGGCGTATGCGCTGATCACCGTGGCATGCTGGTTGTTATATAACCGAAGTCTTAGTGTCATGAGGCGTTCATTATACCCAGTTGGAAGCTCTGACAGATCCTTGAGAAGCTTGCTCTTAATGGCAAAGCCAACTCCATGTATTCTGTGTTCGTCCTCACGTTTACCCTTCCAAAAGAAGCTGTACCCTGCACCTTGCTCATTCAACTGACCTTCCTCAGCAAGACGGGTCTCCTGAAGTGCTGCTATGTCAATGTCATATCTCCGTAGCTCTCTACCCACAATAGCTGTTCTCCTTTCAGGTCTCTCATTTGCGGGGTCATCAGTGAGTGTTCTTACATTCCAGGTTGCAAAATAAAATTTGTTACTTATACATTTTCGACCGCATGGAGGTGACACCTTTGGACGCGGCTATCCAATCGGTAGTATAAGTGGCTGACTATGTTTAGGGCACCTTTTCTAGCCCCTTCCCCATGTGGGGTGAGCAGAGTGGACCCTAAATAGGACTGCTCAGTCGTAGTTGCAGCGGCCGAATTGCTCTACAGCCACAACCCTAAGCAAGACGACCGATCACACATCTACCGCCTACGTGCCAAGTTATCACTAGAGGCTCCCAGACATCACAATCCTGCCCCCGTCGCAACTTCTTGATCGCCGCAGGACTTTGAAGAAAGTCAATGTTGTTGGAAGACTGCTGTGCGTGAAATCTTTTTACGTGAGAATGTTGCTGCACATCAACAAACGCACATTACTTGATGACTTAGGAAAGATGTTCAATGGCAAGCAAATGCAAGACGATTGAATAAATCCTAGTCACTGCAGCCTTCATCCGCCATTCCAGCCAAGGAGGGACTCATTGTCCTTATGCCTGGTCCGCCGTTGAGGACTTTCTATGTCGTTGACCACAGGTGGTTCATCCGCCTTTAGGGAAAGTTTCCTGTCCCAAGGGCAAGAGAGTGCCCTAACCACTACCAGCTCATTCGCCTCCCTGGGGAGCCGGTGGCATGGTAGTGGGGGACTCCTTATCCCGGGAGTCACTCGGTCGTCAGAGCCTCGTTAGTCTAAAGCAGGGTGCACCACGTGCAGGTGAGGTTGACATTTGAGTAGAAAGCCTACCCCTTACACCTATAACAACTATGTTATTTGAAAAATTCTGAATTGTTAATTGTTATTTTTAGATAAATTGCGAAGGAATTTCTGACTGCAGCATGTGTGGGAACGTTTGTCTGCCTCAAAAAACAAAACAAAAAAACTACAAATCCTCTACATCATCTGTTTCATTCAAACAGTCAGATACATCATTTCTCTGGGAAGGTTTTTATATTCCAAATGGTAACGAGATGGAACAATACATTTGCACATAGACTATTTAAGTCTTTATATTTGTGAACGAAAATAGTTTGACCATGTGCATACAGTTCTTTTGGTTGACAACAGTCATTCGAACGCCACCTCTTCATCTCGTGGAATGTTAGATGTTTAGGTACTTGCAACTCGTGGCTATTTCAGCTACATAGTTCCCTTTATAAAGGGTCACCTTACAAATCGAACGAATTTTCAGTCGCTTGCCTTCCTCACTCCTTGTCTTTGAATTCGGCAAAACAGGCCGTTGATACTCTTTCCTATTTTGAAAGCAACGATAAGTACATACGTTAACATCGTAGGTTGCAGGTGAGATCCTACTGATAGTTATAAATGTTGTTCATTCTGAGGGAGCCCCGAAAATGATGTTCCTGATGTTTGATTCTATGCAAGCATGTTTAAATTCCACAGGCATGTAGGTGTGGCCAGGAAGCAGATAGTCTATCCTGATGGATTTCACTCCTCTTCAGAAAAGATCAAAACACCACCTGTCAAGATCAACTCTTCCTTAAAATCCACGTACTCCATCCAGAAAAATCAAACGCTGGCATGACACTGTTGGCTACACTCCTACTACATCAAAATAAACTGTAGCTTTCAAGGTACTCGAACTGTACTCTGTGTCATGCAACTGATGAAAACTTGCTTCATTATTCCTACCAATATTATTATGGGAAACGGTTTCTACCTAATGAAATTAACGAGCATTGAATATAAGACTGAATTATTTATTGGTACAAAGAAACCACTTAAAATACAATATAGATAATTAAGAGGATATGTTTCGCAGCTCGTCGGAACTCAGAATTGGTTCTCTTCTTTTCTTCTTGTTCTAAGACATGTCGCTGAGCTCAATCCTGCGCCCTCTAGATCCTCGGTGGAAAAACCTTTAATTTCTTCCTCCGATCCCCACACTCGGCCGTCTTGATCCTCATCCGCTCGACCGTCTTGATGCTCATCCGGCTCCCACATTATCTTCATTGAAAGATTGTTCACCAGTGTCACCTAACTGTTCGATGGTTGACAAATGCGTAATGGTACTGTGCCCAACATAGTACTCCAGTTTTAGCACAGATTGGCAACCCTGCGTAAATCACGGCTCAAAAAACCACATTTTATCTTCGTAGGCCCGACCTCAAGGTTGAGTGACGTCACGCACATCTGTCTACTATCTACGGCAGAGCGCGCTGTCTCGGACCACGTGGTCAGCTCTGGTGTTCGGCAGCTGGTCATATTGAAAGGTGCAGACACATGCGTTTTGAGCGCGGACTGGACAGTACTCCGTTGTTCGGCAAGAGTGATTTTTACATTCGATTTTGATCGTGGAGGGCCGTGTGTGCTATGCCACCACAGGTCTAAGTGTCGCTGGATATCGGGTGTGATTCTATCGGAGTCCTGAGAGACCATATAATTACGAATCACCACTGTTATGCCGGGCGCGATTGCTATATCAGACGGCCGAGTCCAGCGTGTATAATCCCGGTCGTGCAAGCCCATGCTTGGCTTGATAACGAGAGAACTAGCCCTTTGCGACTAGCTTTGGACGTGAGTTACAATACGGAATAGTTTGTGCAGTGAACATTCGAGAATAGACGAGGCTCTTATCATCGATGGAGGACTTGTAGATGCAACTGAACAGCTGTGAATACTATTGAACTACTGCTTACGTAAAGCCGGTGGCAATTTGCTGAGAGGAAGAATTGTGTCTACATTGTTCGAGGCGCAGGAACTTATAATTTCCAGAATGGAACGAGGACATTTTATGACCTGTTCTGTTGAAGTGTCAATGAAGAATTTTGAAATGGAACTAGTCAGTGAAAATATGTGCCACTAAGCTTATACGTGAGGGGACTGGACGGAGTGACATTTACATCAAGATGAAGCCATGATGTTGCCATGACATAACCACACCGTGGGAGTCGGAGGACGCAGCCACCATGATACGTGAAGGTCTCGGTTTCGATTCCTGGAGGAGGCGAGGAAGAATATGGTGGAAGATGCAATCCTGCCGGTTCTGGAATGGGAAGGAGATGGTCCTGAATGAAGATTGGTTCCAGAGGTTCTGCATTCTATGAGCATGCTAGGCTTGTACCATATTTTCTTATTTCGGCCAGTTGGTGAGCTAAAACATTACTTCAATTTGTAGTTGAGAGTAGTTTGTACTACTCAGTAGTACTAGATGCCATGGAGTTGAACTAATTATTATTTATTTGTTGATCAATCATTTTATTATTATTAATAATATTTATGGACACATTTTTCCCTTCGTCTTTTAAGTAATTATATGAGGAAGTGATTCACATTGAAGGGTTGTCACACGTGGCAAGGAACTATCCGGAACTATCCACCATGCTTGGCACCATGATCCAGTTAATATTTTCTTTTGGGAATTTTTGTAAATCCGTCACTACTTTGAATGATAAGATTTTTCCTACGATGATAAGATTGGAAATACGACGCGGATACTGAAATGAATCCATGATGGAATGAATGAAGGTGGTAGACTAGCTGTCGAGAGTTAGGGTGGAGTTCATGTTTTGAAATTCTCTTCTTTTTTTTCGATTTTGACTTCAGCGTTTGGTGGATCTAATTATGTGAACTCTGAAGGATTATAACTTTAAATATTCCCATTTTTTTCTTCGTCCACATTCATTGATGTAGAGAACTTAATTATTAAAAGCATGCTCGTCATTATGCTTCGACACCTACCCATTTGACATTGCTACAGGTCATGCCTGCATTAGATAATTTATGCACACTAGTCATGTGATGAAATGAAAGGTCATGATAATTAAAAGATAATGAGATTATCTACAAAAAAGATTGATTGGTGTAGTTGTTTATAAAAAAAAAGAGGGGAGAATTGAATGGAATGGAATGTAATAAAATAAATTTAGGACGATAGTTCACATATTCTGTGAACGTCTTATGGCAAATTTTCTGAGAATTAATCATGAAGAATCCCTTTGTGAATAAAAAAATAATAATGTAATAATAATTAGTAGTGTAATATCTTTCTAAATAAGCATGACCATGCAAAATGCAGTCATATGGTGGTGAATTAAGTATTCACAGGAGTAGGCAGGCGATAATCTAATCACTATGTAATTGATGGAGTGAAATACATTCCAAGCATACCATCGAATTGGGAAAGATGGGAACTTTTAGTTGTGATATAATGATCAGCCATGACTTTGAACTTTGCATAAATGTAGGATTATGGGTGCACGTTTGCTTGAAATATTTTGAGTAATTAGACTCTGAAATAACGTTGTACGATAAATATAAATACTGATTGCAACTTTAATTGAGTGGTCAAGTAGGACCTATATTGTTGCAGCAATTATTTTTAATTAATAATTAATTAATAATTAGTTAGAACGGAGATCAATACTATTATATTTTAGGCCAGCTATTTATTTAACTTTCATTATAAACTCAAGTGAGTGACAATATTACTAATCTAGGACACTACCTGATGGACATTTAGTGTGACTAGTTGATGTTGATAGTCAAATGTGACTGAATCTTTTTTTATATTTTATTTAATTTTCTTCGAATATCTCCTAATTTTATTTGTGTCTTAAGGATAGGACCAAGGGGATTCGTTGACCCTTTAAAACTTAATTATGTTTATTTGGACTGTAAATATTTTTCTTTTTCTTCGGTCCACATCAAGCTTTCATTTAGATCGAATCTCCGAGGCAAGATAGGCTTTTTGGGGGATTCCTATATTTGTATTGGTTAATAAGTTGCCAATAAATGGATGCCTATTTTTATCTTTTTAATTGTGCTTATCTTCTAATTTCTGTTGTGCTATTGCTTTGATTTAGGTTTGGGGTGGGTTGATTTAACCTGTTACACCTACATCCTGTTAACCACCCTAGAGACTACTTGAGTTCTCGTACCCACCGGCGTAATTTTTTTTTTGATATTCGAACCCAGACCTTAATCATTTTTTTATTCTTTATCTGATATATGTCTTGTGTTATCGGCATGAATTGCGATGTTTTCGCTGGGTCATCCGATTCGATGCCGGTTGCCGGGGACATATAAAATGGCGCCCAGCGTGCAGGGCCTTGAATTGAGAAATCGTACACTCGATGGTGTAGCAATTAGATGTTTTTAATGTAATTTGACAGCCAGTGTGGGTTGTTGTGTCGTTGGCACTTGCATTTGAGTGGCTCAAGTAAATTGGATTACCACATTTGAGGTACTTGAATGGGAGGCTAATGATTTTTTTGCTCTTGGGAAGGTCTAATTACCTTTGGTAATGAGATTGTTTCTTAGTTTCAATGACATAGGCAACATGATCAGAAGTTCTTTTTCCTTTGGATTGGTGTTTTTGATCTTCATTTGTTCTTCGTTTAATGATCCAATTGCGTAGAATTGGATAAGGATCCATTTATGCAGCTCGTTGATATTAGTTCAATTCCATGGTATAGTAGTAGAAAGTATGGTACAATCTTGGTGTGGTCACTCTTGATGGTTCCCTTATGTTGTATTGTCTTATTGTACTAATTGACATGTCTAATATGGAAGAGTTGAGGCAGCTGTTAGCTGATTTGAAAACTGATTTAAAGAAGGGCCAGGAGGATTTAAGAGGCGACTTTAAGCAAGGTCAAATGGAGTTAGAGGGTAGACTTAATCATAGTATCCAACAAAAACATGATGAATTGGACAAAAAATTTAATCAAAACCGAAATGAGGCAGCTAATCAGGCGTTAAAAACACAGGCAGATATAATCAAGTTAGGAAAGCGTATAACCAACAGTCAAAAGGAAACGGATAGCAGCATGGACGCAAAACTTGATGCATTGAAGGCCACTATGCAGGACAATTTGATAGAGGGCATACAGAAAATTCAGAAAGGTGTAGAGAAAGACATGGAAGAATTGAATACACACGCCAGGACTCTAGAAAAACGGCTAGATGAAAACATCAAAGGATTGGGAACTGATATAACCGCTCATGTAGACAAGCTTAAAGGGGAATACCAACATGAGGTAGTGGAAGTAAGGAAAGAGTTTAATGAAACTACTGTCGGCATTCGAAAGGAATTAACGGAACAAGTAGGAAAAGTAGAGATGAAAATCCAGAAGATGGAGGAAAATGTTGGCACATTAGCGAAAGACGTGGATGCAAATCGAAAACGCATGGATTAGGAAGCAGGGAAGATAGAAAACATATTGGACGCAATCAATACTAATATCACACAAGTCAAAACGGAAATAGATTGGGCGATTTCGTCAGTCAATGATAACATAAAGATACTGGAGGGTAGTCACCTAGACCGCATCACGCGTATGGAGAACTTCTTACAGATGAATAGTCCGGTTCAAACGATGGAAATTAACTCGCCAGAGATTAACCAGGAGAAACGATGGGGAGAAATGGTTTCGACACCTAGAGGATTTAATGGGGCTAGTCCTGTAACTATCATTAGAACTCATGAGGAAAAACCGAAAAAAGTTTAGTGGTGTGGGAGTTATCACCCCAATCGAGTTCCTACGAGACCTCAATGATTATCTGGATGAAAATCGGATCCCAAGTGAACGCGAGATAAGGGTTATTGAAAGATCGTTAGAGAATCAAGCGCTGACCTGGTTTAGAGCTTTTAGATGCACCTTTGCGAATTACGAGGAGTTTGCAAAGGCATTCCTTAGGCGTTTCTGGAGTTCGGAAGACCAACTTAGCATAAGATCAGAACTTAACTCCAGGAAATACTCCACATCCAACCCGACGCAGTATGCGGGGTATTTTACACGCAGTTAGCCAGGTTACAATATTTAGAACCTCCATTACCCGAAGAGAAGATGATTCAAGCGATAAGGAGGCAATTTCCGGCAGAAGTTCAGAGAACGCTTATAGCATCTGGGGCGAATAGTTTGAAGACTTGTGACGAAATTCTGAGGAAATTTGATCACAACAGTTCTTTAATGCACGCGAGAAACACTAGATCGGAGCACCAGGAGGTGAATCTAGTCGTGACAGACCGGAAAATACAGACTGAACCACCACAAAGAAGAATATTCCAGGATACAGGAGATTGGAGAGAACCCCAGCGGGAAACTGGGTCGGTGAACAGACTAGTGGTCGGGGGACTGAGGGTGTCTCTCTCAGTTATTTATGTTTCCCAGACAAGTTATGGGTTGGCGCCAGGAAGGGCATCCGGCCATAAAACTTTGTCCAAATCAAAATATGGCAAGTTCTTTAAGTTTGGCCTCGGAGACAGCTAGGGCGTTCCCCACAGGCGACGCGCAAGGAGATCGCCTGCCCCTTGTGAAAAGAGTGCGAAGGCTACCGAGTCATGGGCGGACTAGGTTAAAGAAGTTAGCTCACCTTAGAGTAGGTACACTTAATGTTGGATCAATGACTGGACGAGGACGGGAGATTGCTGATTTGATGAGAAGAAGGAATATCGAAATTCTATGTGTACAAGAAACTAGGTGGAAGGGAAATAAAGCAAAAGAGCTTCGTGATGCTACAAATTACTGTACAGTGGAACGAACAATCTGGGAAGAAATGGGGTTGGCATCATTCTCTCGAAAGATATGAAGGCTTGCCTGACGAAGAAATGACCGGATAATGAGTATCAAACTGTGCCTCGAGGGTATATTTAACATAATTTGTGCTTATGCCCCTCAAGTTGGTTGTGATGAGGACGAAAAGGATACATTCTGGAATGACCTGGATGAGGAAATCAGTCGCTTACCAGCCGAAGAAAGAGTTATTTTAGGTGGTGACTTGAATGGGCATGTGGGCACTACAGTAGGAGGAGAACTAGCAAGGAGAGTACATGGAGGCTGGGGATTAGGAGACCGTAATGCGGAGGGTGATAGAGTGATAAATATTGCAATGGGAGCAGACTTAGCTATATGTAACACCTTCTTTAAGAAATGTGGACAGCAGCTGGTAACTTTTAAAAGTGGAGGGAATGAAAGCCAAATCGATTACCTCATGTGTAGAAGACCACATCTGAAGGAAGTGCAGAACTGTAAAGTCATAGCAGGTGAACACGTAGCTCCGCAACACAGAGTATTAGTTGCCGATTATCAGTATGTCTGCCTCAAGCCATATGTGGAGAAGAAAACGGTGTCGAAAATCAAATGGTGGCGGCTAGATGACCCTATTCTGTGTAGTGAGTTCAAAACTGAAGTTTTACGGCAATATCAACACATAGAAGGAGTTGATAATTGGTGGAAAGTGAACAGTGAAATAATACGCCGAGCAGGAGAAGCCAGTCTTGGTAAAACCTCCGGTAAAGTTGCTCATAGGGACAAAGAAACTTGGTGGTGGAATACTGCAGTAAAAGAAGCAATAAAGGCCAAGAGGTTTGCCAAAAAAGCCTGGGATCAATCTGCGACAGATGAAGACAGAGAACTGTACAGACAGGCAAATAAAGATGCTAAGCGAGTGGTAGGGCAGGCAAGGGCAGATGCTTGGGATGATGTATATGAGGACTTGGAGAATACCAGTGGAGTGAAGAAGCTTTTCAGGATAGCGAGGGCTAGAGATAAGGCATCGAAAGATTTTACTCATATTAAGCAGATGAAGAGTGGTGAGGGAGTAGTTCTTCATGATGAAAACAAAATCAAGAAAAGGTGGGAAGAATATTTCAATCACTTACTAAATGAGGAAAATGATAGGCTGTCTTCTGGTGATGGTGTGCCCTACCAGAGTTTAACCACTGGAATTAGTAGAGAAGAAGTGATGATTGCTGTCAAGAAAATGAAAAAAGGAAAAGCCACTGGTCCTGATGAAATTCCAGTGGAAGTATGGCAGTGTCTTGGGCAGACAGGAATAGATATGTTGTGGAATCTCATGCAGCAAATTTATTCGGAAGAGGTTATGCCCATGGAGTGGAGGGAGACAACACTGGTCCCTATATATAAGGAAAAGGGCGACATCCAGGACTGTTCTAACTACAGGGGGATAAAGCTGATGTCCCATACCATGAAAATCTGGGAGAAAATTATCGAGAAAAGGCTTCGAGAGGACACAACGATTGGAGAACAACAGTTTGGGTTCATGCCAGGTAGGAGTACAACTGATGCCATTTTTGCACTCCGGCAACTCATCGAAAGGCATAGAGAGAAGAATAAGGAGCTACATATGGTCTTTATAGACTTAGAGAAAGCCTAAGACAGAGTTCCACGCCAGGAAGTCTGGAGATGTCTGAGGACCAAAGCAGTCCCGGAAAAATATGTGCGGCTTATCCAGGACATGTACGAGGAGGCTAAAACAAGAGTCCGGAGTAGCGTCGGGTTGACTAACTGGTTTCCTGTTCAAGTTGGGTTGCATCAGGGGTCAGCCCTGAGTCCATACATATTCAATCTTGTCATGGATGTCCTATCTGATGGCTTACGTAGTGCAGCACCATGGTGCATGATGTTTGCCGATGACATTGTTTTGTGCGACACCAGTAGGAGAGAACTGGAAAGGCGACTGGAGAGCTGGCGAGAAGCCTTGGAGACCAGAGGCATGAAAATCAGTCGAAAGAAAACAGAGTATTTGTGCCTTGGTGGTGAGGGCAATGAATTAGTGCAGATGGATGGAGTAAGCTTAAGGCCAGTCAGTAGCTTCAAGTATCTTGGGTCAACCATGTCTGAAGATGGCAACATAAATACTGAGATTAACCACAGGGTTCAGTCAGCCTGGATGAACTGGAAAAGGTTTTCTGGCATTCTGTGTGACAAAAGGCTCAGTATAAGGGTAAAAGGAAAGGCCTACAAGACAGCTGTGAGGCCAGCCATGATGTATGGTGCGGAGACATGGGCAATAACTAAGTCGCAATGTCATAAGCTGGATGTGACTGAGATGAAGATGCTGCGCTGGATGAGTGGCATCACTAGGATTGATCACATCGCAAATGAGAAAATCGGGGGCACAGTAAAAGTAACAGAAGTCTCCAAGAAGATCCAAGAGAGAAGACTGCTGTGGTATGGGCATGTTATGCGTCGAGATAACAACCATGTAGGAAGGAGAGCGATGTCTCTGGTTGTGGATGGCACGAGGAATAGGGGCAGACCTCGAAGAAGATGGACTGACAACATCCATGAAGACCTAATGGATAAGCAGTTAAGGGACGACGATGTGTGGGACAGAATAAAATGGAAAAGACTTGCCAGAAACATCGACCCCACTTGAAGTGGGATAAGATGATGAAGAAGAAGAAGACAGGAGATTGGAGAGGACGTTATGAGAATCGTGGATATAATCAACGAGATAGGATATGGAACCAAGGTGGAAGGCCATACTATGCGAACCAACAGCAGCAACTCAATTCACAAACCTACAGACCCAGGGATATAAAGGGAAGAAACTCTTGGCAGCAAGGAAGAGGTAGATTTCAAACCTATAATACGCAGTGGAACAGAGATGAACCTCGGGACAATCGCGTGATTTTGGAATAGAGTCATGCAGAAAGTCAAGCATACTTGCAGCAGATGAGAGAAGCAACTAAGCAGCAGCAAGGGCAAGGGAACGTAGACCCAGGGCCTAGTACAAGTGGCTCGCAAGCAAAAAAAAAACGTCAAATACAAATCACCAGTCACAGTAGATTCCAGTAATTCCAAACCTAGCATCGAGATCATCGCGGTACATAGAATTGTAGATGAAGACCTCATTTACGACGAAGAGAATCCCATTAGGAGAGAGAGAACTGAACTACCGATGATTGATGTACATGTTGGAGGACGGAAATTTAAGACATTGCTGGATACAGGAGCCATGGTCAGTATCATATCGGAGGCGTGTTTTGAGAATATCAGGTTGACAGAAGACATTACTATATTGCATGCATCCGGAATGAAGGTTAGAGGAGTGATTCCTAACCGTTCTATTAACTGCAAATTACAAGCATTGATTAAAGTCGCTATAGCCAACAAAAATTTTGAACACGTCTTCATAGTACTAAAAGATATTAAGTTCCACATGATTCTAGGTGCGGAATTTTTGACAGAGCATGGAATAGTAATTGATTTACGAGCAGGGATAGCAACTTTCCGAGGAAACGAAGGGAAATTGAATGATGAAATTGGTATATCACATAGCCAAGAATTACCTGGGTGGAACACCTTAGATAACATGGTAAATGAAATGGAGGTAGAAGCAGAGAGGTTATTCTATGTCAAGAAGGAAACACTAGAACCACACATCCGGAAGAAATTTGATGAGTTAATATCGGAATTTCAAGACATCTTCGATGAGAAACCTGGTCTTATTAGCAACTTCGAATACCAGATACGGCTGGAAGATGAGTCACCATTCGAGGGGAAGCTTTACCCGATTCCAGAGAAGTGGAATGAGGAGGTAGGCAAAGCCATTAAAACCATGGAAGAAGACGACCTCATTCAGAAGATGGCTACCCCATATCTCAATCCTCTGGCCGTTGTTAAGAAACAGGACAGCAGGCTTAGAATTTGTCTAGACGCCAGAAGCCTCAACAAGAGAATTTTGCCAGAATATGACAGGCCTCCCAAGATTAGGGAACTACTCAGACGATTTAAGGGAAAGACCATATTCTCGACAATAGATCTTACAGTTTCTTATTACCATATACGTTTGTCAGAGGAGAGCAAACGATACACTGGATTCATGTACAACGGCATTACCTACGTTCTCAAAAGACTACCATTTGGAGTGAAGAATAGTGGTCCTGCAATGGTCAGAGCATTGGACAAGAATCTGACGGAAGAAGTGAAAGGAAACGTATTATGTTATATCGATGATCTGATTATAGCATCGACAACCATGGAGGAACATATCGAACATTTTCGTAAACTATTTGAGAACCTACGGGAAGCATGTTTCAAGGTCAACTTTAATAAATGCCATTCATGCCATAGAGAGATTGGGTTTTTGGGACATGTAATTGATGGAAATTGGTATCGACCTAATCCTGATAAGATTGAGGCGATCAGGAGTTTTCCCAGACCACTGAAGGTCAAACAGATTAGGCAATTCCTGGGAATGTGCCAATTCTGTTCGGCACATTGTCCCATGTACTCAGAGACGATGGCACCACTACAAGATCTTTTAAAGAAAAACAACAAATGGAAATGGGATGAGAAATCTGAAGCGGCCTTTGTTAAAGCAAAAACTATGTTGATAGAGAATATTAAATTTGAATGCCCGGATTTCGAGAGAACGTTCTATTTAGAATCAGACGCTTCACGCGTTGGCATCAGCGCTGTGTTATTTCAGATAGATGACAAGCAAGAGCGTCACTAATTAGCATTCTCCAGTAGAAAGTTACGTGAACCAGAAAGGAACTACACTACCACGGAAATAGAAGCATTAGCAATTATTTATGCATTGTAGAGTTGGAAGAAGATATTGCTTCGACATAAAACTGTCATAATCACCGACCATAAAGCGTTACAGTTTATGCTAAAAAAATCCTCTCGGCACGCCAGAAGGCGGAGGTAGATTTCACCGGGCAAACTAGGGGATAGGCTATAATAGGCAAAATATGCAGGTTTTCGTAGGAGGATCAGACATCATTTATTGCGAGAAAGTATTTTACAATTGGAGGTTAGTTAACATTTTTTCCGTCTTTCTATGCATATTATAAACATTTTACTGTCTTATGGGGATGGTAACCTTCTTGTCATTTGGGGTTCATTTTTATACTTGTGATCACACAGTCCTTATGCAAGGTTTGGAACTAATGTGTAACTATCTAACAGTCTGTTACTTCTTCACGCAAAATTTTATCTCCCACAGAGATGTTGGTTGGTTCCTCCGTTTAGGGGCTGCGACAAGGTGGTCATGTAACCCCGTGTACATTGGGTGAGTGTAGAATCTGTCTGATAAACGGTGTTATTTGTGATGACTGTATTAGTCTGTAATTCAGGTAAGGACTGCAGACGGTCAATTTTAAGTAGTAGTACCTAATTTTGTACCAAATACTAACGTCAACGACACCTAGCTGTGAACTTAGCTGCTAGATGCCACTGCAACCAGCAACTTGCAACGAACATTGTAACTTCCCCTCCGAAGGAAAGCACCCTGACGGATTTTTAGCGCTCTTAGAAAATCCGGCGACTTTGGCCGGCTTTGAACCAGAGACCTTGGGCATAGAAGTTCAGCATGCTACCAGTTAGCCGCTTCCCTCATAGTCAGATGGAACAAGAAGTTCCGTGACGAACTAAAGAGCCTACTTTTCTTAAAATTAAGATTCATGCCATAGATTAATCTACAGTATATGAACCTATCTAGAATAATGACGAAATTAAGTGGGTAATATCGAAATGTCTTAATTAGTTCGAAATAAGGTATACTAGGGATAATGTAGCCTAATAGAGCAATACAGTTGGCAGCTCTGGTGGCTGAATATATTCTTACTTCCATCTCCTAAGGTACAGAATACAAAATGTGGTTGAAGTCCAAAGGACGTTACATGGATTTAGACATTGGATCTATTAGTACACGTAAAACCATGTTGGCAACAATGTCATGCGAGTGCTGGTCAGAAATAATCTGAAATATTATATCTTTTTGTGCCAATTTTGGATGAAATCCATTTGTTGGTATAGAAGTTACATGTATTTAAAAATTGGTCCTATCAGCAGGCTTAGAATCATGTTGGTAGAACTGACGTATATAAGTTACTCCAAATTAATGTAAAATGTCAGGTAATTTACGTGTGCATAGTTTAAAGCTGTCGGCTTGCATACTTTCTGATATATTTGGATACAAAATAGAGAGCAATTATTAACAGTTGGCAGCCCTGGTGGCTCTTAAGAATACACTCAGTCATATCTGTTTATGTACACATATTACATACAAAATTTGGTTGAAATCCAATTGATAGTGTAGAAGTTATATGCATTTAAAAATTGGACTTATCAGAAGGCTTAAAATTATTTTGGCAACGCTGTCATGTATGACCACCTGGAAATTAAACTGAAATAGTATTTTCTACATGTGTGCCAATTTTAGAATAGCTCCCATTTATACCTTCCATGATATCCAACATGGAGCTCAAATTTCTAGTGTGTTTTTTTAGCAGTTGGTAGCACTGGCATCTTTTTCAAATATGGGCCTGAGATATTCCGGTATACATCTTTACTCATACTAAATTTGGTTTCGATTGCTGCAGCCGTTTAGGAGTTGACATGGGAGGACACACACACACAGCCAGACAGACAGAAGGACAGACAGACAGACAGACAGACAGAAGGACAGACACATTTTCCCGGATATATTTCATAAGTCTACTTTTTCCTCATTTTTGAAAAGTGTGAAAAGTAGGCTAAAAATGAATGTGATCTCGTCAATGGCGTTGTCTTGGCAACCTCTGATAGATCATCCCTCATCAATTTAAAAGCGTTGTTATGGTAACCTCTGATGGCACTTGACATTTTTTAAAATTCCGAAATCATTTTTCTCATCCCTTGCCGTAATGGTGGGTCATATCAAAAATTCTTTCAGACGAAAGTTTTAGGTAATTATTAGGGGAATATTTTCCATTTTGTACGGTTTTGATATTGTGCTAATTAAGAGAGATATGATTAATGTTTCCCGAAAAACCCACTTTTTTCCACCCCTTTGGTCAATGGTTGGTGCTATCAAAAAACGTATTTGACATAAATTTTTGGCACTTATCCGACACATATTATGAACTTTGAATGGATTCGATATTTCACGTATTAAGAGAGTTATAGCGAAATTTCACTTTTTCGAAAAAGCCCCCCATTTTCACCCCCTTCGACCGATTTTGCCCATTAACGAACTCGACCGAGATTTTATAGGGATATATATTATGTAAAAAATTCAAAGTGATTGGTGCAAAATTACGGCAGTTATCGTGTCCACAAGAAACTGATATATATATATATATATATATATATAGATACATATATACATAAATTATATATAAACTTTTGAACTGACGGTGGTTTTGGGGTCTGGGGGATGTGAAACGCGAAGATATGTCGAAATTTTCCGGAAGTCGAAACATGGTACCCATTGCAATAGTTAGCTTTCTAATGAAATCTACCTAACAGAGCTAGCTAGTGACAGGGTAGCCCGTTGGACTTTGTTCCTCCAACAATTTGATGTGTCCATTGTGCATCAACCGGGCAAGGACAACTTCTTAGCCGACGTTTTGAGTAGAAACCCGACAGAGGAAATGCAAGTACATCAAGTAGAAATTGTCCAAGAAGATTAGGAAACTTTAGAGAAGCTTAGGAAACTACCGCACTCACAGAAGAGGTATACTCCTTTGAGAATGATGTATAGATTTCTGAAGGGACGCATGAGCAATATCGATCCAGAATATGAAGCAACTGCTAGATTGTCTAACGATTATGTCATCGTGGAAGATGTGGTATGCAAGTTTGTGGATGAAGCTCATCTCATGTTAAAAGCAGTTTTACCACCGAATCTAGTTGAACGTGTAGTTTGGTTGGCGCATAGGGCCATAGGACATGGTGGTATTGACAAAACCACCCATGTGCTACAAGAGAAATTCACTTGGAAGGGGATGCGAACGTCGGCAAGAAATAATTTAAGAAAATGTGATGATTGCCAGAGAAGTAAATTCGCTTCGCATTTCTTGAAGGAAAGACCAAAGCCTATATTACCATCAGAACCTCGAGAGCTATATTCGACTGATATTTATGGGCCATTACCTAAATCAGAAAGGGGAAACCAGTTCATCCTTGTTACTGTGGACGTCTTCACGAAATGTGTAATGTTCTTCCCCATTCAGAAGGCTAAGTCACGTTATGTGATCAATAGGCTTGAGAAAGGTGTATCTCCTACTATGGGTAAGCCTACTTACATTCTTTCTGATCATGGAACCCAATTCACCTCTGTTGAATTTTATCAGGCCATGATTAGACTTGATGTCAAGCACATATTGAATTCCATACGCCATCCTGAGGGAAATCCAGTGGAAAGGGTCATGGCGGAATTTGGGAAATTTTGCCGGTTCTATTGCCACCATAAACATGATCAGTGGATGGATGATCTACCAATTTTGGAGTTTTGCATAAATGCAACAGTGCATGAAAGCACACAACAGATTCCCAAAGTACTCCACTTCAATGTCAAACCAGTAAGACCCTGGGATCACATTGTCAAAACACCACCTGTTGTAGAACCCACCATGGAGAGGAGAATCCAATTGGCTAGTGAGAGACTTAAGACACAAGCCGAAAAGAGGAACAGAAGGACCGAAAAAGGGAAATACAGTCAACCTTTACGTGTCGGAGGTCGAGTGTTAATACGCAGACCTGTATCATCCAACCTACTGCTGAAGATATACGGCAAATTTGCAAGGCTGTTTCTTGGGCCATACCTAGTCCATGAGACTTATGGAAACAATTGGTATGACATCAGAGATATAAGATCTGGAGCAAGGATAGGAAAGTATAATGCTGCCAGCCTTAAGAGATACTACTGTTGAAGAACGAGCAGGATATGTTTGGCACATGATTGGCGGCATAATGAAGAGAATACAAAATAAGTTTTTGTTAACTCGCTTATTTTCCGGGGAGAGGGGAGTATGTGCCCAACATAGTACTCCAGTTTTGGCACAGATTGGCAACCCTGCGTAAACACGGCTCAAAAAACCACATTTTATCTTCGCAGGCCCGACCTCAAGGTTGAGTGACGTCACGCGTCTGACGTCACGCACATCTGTCTACTATCTACGGCAGAGCGCGCTGTCTCGGACCTCGTGGTCAGCTCTGGTGTTCGGCAGCTGGTCACATTGAAAGGTGCAGACACATGCGTTTTGAGCGCGGACTGGACAGTACTCCGTTGTTCGGCAAGAGTGATTTTTACATTCGATTTTGATCGTGGAGGGCCGTGTGTGGTATGCCACCACAGGTCTAAGTGTCGCTGGATATCGGGTGTGATTCTATCGGAGTCCTGAGAGACCATATAATTACGAATCACCACTGTTATGCCGGGCGCGATTGCTATATCAGACGGCCGAGTCCAGCGTGTATAATCCCGGTCGTGCAGGCCCATGCTTGGCTTGATAACGAGAGAACTAGCCCTTTGCGACTAGCTTTGGACGTGAGTTACAATACGGAATAGTTTGTGCAGTGAACATTCGAGAATAGACGAGGTTCTTATCATCGATGGAGGACTTGTAGATGCAACTGAACAGCTGTGAATGCTATTGAACTACTGCTTACGTAAAGACGGTGGCAATTTGCTGAGAGGAAGAATTGTGTCTACATTGTTCGAGGCACAGGAACTTATAATTTCCAGAATGGAACGAGGACAGTGTATAACTTGTGCTGTTGAAGTGTCAATGAAGAATTTTGAAATGGAACTAGTCAGTGAAAATATGTGCCACTAAGCTTATACGTGAGGGGACTGGACGGAGTGACATTTACATCAAGATGAGGCCATGATGTTGCCATGACATAACCACACCGTGGGAGTCGGAGGACGCAGCCACCATGATACGTGAAGGTCTCGGTTTCGATTCCTGGAGGAGGCGAGGAAGAAGATGGTGGAAGATGCAATCCTGCCGGTTCTGGAATGGGAAGGAGATGGTCCTGAATGAAGATTGGTTCCAGAGGTTCTGCATTCTATGAGCATGCTAGGCTTGTACCATATTTTCTTATTTCGGCCAGTTGGTGAGCTAAAACATTACTTCAATTTGTAGTTGTGAGTAGTTTGTACTACTCAGTAGTACTAGATGCCATGGAGTTGAACTAATTATTATTTATTTGTTGATCAATCATTTTATTATTATTAATAATATTTATGGACACATTTTTTCCCTTCGTCTTTTAAGTAATTATATGAGGAAGTGATTCACATTGAAGGGTTGTCACACGTGGCAAGGAACTATCCACCATGCTTGGCACCATGATCCAGTTAATATTTTCTTTTGGGAATTTTTGTAAATCCGTCACTACTTTGAATGATAAGATTTTTTTCTACGATGATAAGATTGGAAATACGACGCGGATACTGAACTGAATCCATGATGAAATGAATGAAGGTGGTAGACTAGCTGCCGAGAGCTAGGGTGGAGTTCATGTTCTGAAATTCTTTTTTTTTTTTCGATTTTGACTTCAGCGTTTGGTGGATCTAATTATGTGAACTCTGAAGGATTATAACTTTAAATATTCCCATTTTTTTTCTTCGTCCACATTCACTGATATAGAGAACTTAATTATTAAAAGCATGCTCGTCATTATGCTTCGACATCTACCCATTTGACATTGCTACAGGTCATGCCTGCATTAGATAATTTATGCACACTAGTCATGTGATGAAATGAAAGGTCATGATAATTAAAAGATAATGAGTTTATCTAAAAAAAGATTGATTGGTGCAGTTGTTTATAAAAAAAGGGGAGAATTGAATGGAATGGAATGTAATAAAATAAATTTAGGACGATAGTTCACATATTCTGTGAACGTCTTATGGCAAATTTTCTGAGAATTAATCATGAAGAATCCCTTTGTGAATAAAAAAAATAATAATGTAATAATAATTAGTAGTGTAATATCTTTCTAAATAAGCATGACCATGCAAAATGCAGTCATATGGTGGTGAATTAAGTATTCACAGGAGTAGGCAGGCGATAATCTAATCACTATGTAATTGATGGAGTGAAATACATTGCAAGCATACCATCGAATTGGGAAAGATGGGAACTTTTAGTTGTGATATAATGATCAGCCATGACTTTGAACTTTGCATAAATGTAGGATTATGGGTGCACGTTTGCTTGAAATATTTTGAGTAATTAGACTCTGAAATAACGTTGTACGATAAATATAAATACTGATTGCAACTTTAATTGAGTGGTCAAGTAGGACCTATATTGTTGCAGCAATTATTTTTAATTAATAATTAATTAATAATTAGTTAGAACGGAGATCAATACTATTATATTTTAGGCCAGCTATTTATTTAACTTTCATTATAAACTCAAGTGAGTGACAATATTACTAATCTAGGACACTACCTGATGGACATTTAGTGTGATTAGTTGATGTTGATAGTCAAATGTGACTGAATCTTTTTTTTTATATTTTATTTAATTTTCTTCGAATATCTCCTAATTTTATTTGTGTCTTAAGGATAGGACCAAGGAGATTCGTTGACCCTTTAAAACTTAATTATGTTTATTTGGACTCTAAATATTTTTCTTTTTCTTCGATCCACATCAAGCTTTCATTTAGATCGAATCTCCGAGGCAAGATAGGCTTTTTGGGGGATTCCTATATTTGTATTGGTTAATAAGTTGCCAATAAATGGATGCCTATTTTTATCTTTTTAATTGTGTTTATCTTCTGACTTCTGTTGTGCTATTGCTTTGATTTAGGTTTGGGGGTGGGTTGATTTAACCTGTTACACCTACATCCTGTTAACCACCCTAGAGACTACTTGAGTTCTCGTACCCACCGGCGTATTTTTGTTTTTTATATTCGAACCCAGACCTTATTCATTTTTTTAATTCTTTATCTGATATATGTCTTGTGTTATCGGCAAGAATTGCGATGTTTTCGCCGGGTCATCCGATTCGATGCCGGTTAACGGAGACAGTACCAAAAGCACTGAATCGAATCCTCTCAGTGTGAAAATAACTGAGCCTACATGATTTAAGACACTAACTTTTGTTTCTCTCAACTCACCATTTCTCTAGGTTCATTTAACAGTCCACTTTGGCTGCAGATCATCTCTTGAGCAAATGATGTCTCATCATGAAGATGTCTTGGTCCCAACAAATAGGAAAGGTTCATTATAAGCTCTTCTTGATGACCCTTTACAGTTTCTCTTAGAGCTTAAACTACAAGGTTTTTCCTCTTCCCAACATACTGCAATTTTCACAAGAGTATACAGTACTGAAGTGATACACTGAGAAGAGCAATACAACACACAAAATAACAGATGATGATGATAATTGTTGTTTTAAGGGTCCTAACATCTAGGTTATCGGCCCCTAATGGTTTGGGTGATCGTGAAATATAAGATGAGAATGAACCTATAGCTAATACTAACTACAAACTTACAGACTAGAAGAAGAAATGGTAAACAAATAAAGGACAGGAAGAAAAGAAATGCCCTCAACCCTCGAAGAATGAGGATTGAGGGACTTGAAAGGAAGGAGAGCCATGAAAGGCAGATAGGAAAGGAAACGAGGAGAGGGCCCTCCCCAAGGTCAGAAGAAAAAGGGGAAAAGAAGGAGCCATCTCAGGAATCCCTCGGGGTCGACAGCTCCCAAACTCACCAGCCGGGAGCCCTTGAGGGTGTAGCACTATCCAGGGTGCACCGGAAGTGGTGGCGCTACATACACCCTGCTTCCTTGAGGGCCTTGTGCAGAAGGCAGGACATAACATGAAAAGACAAAGAAGGCTGACCCCTCGAAGAATGAGGGTATCAGGAAAGATGAGACAAGGGCCAATTAAGGTGGGAAAGTGAAGGACTCCCTAGGCCTCGGATACCCTAATACCTTCGGGGTCGGAAAAGAACAAGAGTTGACCAAGGGAGGTCGACAGGAAAGAAGACGGAGAGTAGCCCGACACAAGTAGAAGCAATGCCGGACTCGGCTGGGGTCCCGTGGTCGCCAACCCACGTCCCTCTAGATGTGAGCCCCCGGGGGACAAAATAATATTGCTGTCGATGTAATCGATTAATCGTATCGATTAACTGATAAATTTAAAAATACGATTAAGCGGTAATAGCGCTTTAGTCGATTAATGGAAGCGATTAAAATAGTAGTGTGGTGTAGGGAAAGTAATTGTTTTGCGTAGCACAAAACCTGTGTATTGTATTGTTATTTGCCATTTGGAGTGCTAGCATCAGGTATTGTAAGATTGGCAGGTCATTAATAGTACATTATGCAACGAGCCTATAATGGCAATAAATAAGACACGAGTATGTTTATAAAACGAGCGTAGCGAGTTTTATAATTTCCATACGAATGTCTTACTTACCATTATAGGCGAGTTGCATACGATTGTTTATGTTCGACGATAATTATAACTTTATTATATGTTTCAACATAAATATCATAAATATATGTGGGATTCAGTAACTTCAGTTAGTGAACAGGGCGCGCTGGCTTTGCTGACTGAACAGAGCGCATGCGTGGGTCAAAGCACTTCGAAAGCAGAGACCATTTACTTTGCTTGACAATGCTATTGTTTACAGCCTGCATGATGACTAGTGCCGTCCAGCTCTAGCATTCACTAATATTGTCACCGAAGTCGTTTGAAAGCAAAGCGCTGTGTAGAAATTGGAGTTGGGGATATTAAGGTGCAGTGCTATTTTTTGTCTCATATTAGCCAGCTTATTTACGTGGACATATGAACGGTGCACTTTCCATGTCGGTAATTTATATAGAAGGATGCTGTGTTGCTAACTTCTGGACGTAGATTCATAAATTTCTTGCGTATGTCATAGTATATTTTCTTGTTACCGTAACGTTCGTGCTGATTTTGTCTTTGTGTTTGGGATTGTAATTACAATGGTTGATCCGATATCCAATTTGAACTTTCAAATCATGTAATTCATGTCCGACATGTTGGATTTTGAGCGCATGCGCGAAGCTATCCTTACCTAATTGGTCAATGAATGAGCTCTGATTGGCTGGAGAAACTGTCTCATAATGAACAACATGTTCAGTATAGAACATATAGCCTACTTTCTCCTAAATGCATGGGTATTGTTATAACTCTTTGTCCTTTTCAAGGAGTAGGCCTATAATTGAATGTTGGTTGTAGTAGCTTGTTGAAATACAACGTGCTATAGGGATATTAGCCATGAATATGAGGTGCCCTTTACTAGTGCTACCTCTGTAAAAAAAAACATTCAATTCGGTTTCACCGTGTTTGAATTGATATGGGGAATGGATTTGCACACATACATGGCCGCTATTTGCAAACTATTGGGCTGATGACCTTGTAGTCAGTCATAAGATGCTTTCCACAAAAAGGCATGTTGTTGCAAAATCTGGTAGAGATCAAATTATTAGAATGGTCGTAATTTGATTTAAGCTTTTAACATTTGGGTGGCCGTCATTCCGTTTCCGTCAAGATGGTGGCGATATAAAACATGACACTAAGGTGCCCTTTGCTAGTGCTACCTCTGTACCAAATTTCGTTTAATATGGTTTCACCGTGTTTGAATTGATAGGGGGAATCGATTTGCACACATATTTGGCCACCATCTGCAAACTATTGGGCTGATGATCTTCCAGTTTGGTCAGAATATGCTTCCCACATAAAGATATGTTGTTGCAAAATTTGGTAGAGACTAGATTATTAGGTTGGTCGTAATTACATTTTAGCTTTTAACATTTGGGTGGCCGCGATTACATTTCCGTCAAGATGGCGGTGATATAAAACATGGCACTGAGGTGCCCTTTGCTAGTGCTACCTCTGTACCAAATTTCGTTTAATTCGGTTCCATCGTGTTTGAATTGATAAGGGGAATCGATTTGCACACATACTTGGCCACCATCTGCAAACTATTGGGCTGATGATCTTGCAGTTTGGTCAGAATATGCTTCCCACATAAAGATATGTTGTTGCAAAATTTGGTAGAACTAGATTATTAGGTTGGTCGTAATTACATTTTAGCTTTTAACATTTGGGTGGTCGCGATTACGTTTCCGTCAAGATGGCGGTGATATAAAACATGACACTGAGGTGCCCTTTGCTAGTGCTACCTCTGTACCAAATTTCGTTCCATTCGGGTTCACCGTGTTTGAATTAATAGGGGGAATCGATTTTGACATAAAGATGGCCGCCATCCACAAACTATTAGGCTAATGACCTATTAATTTGGTCAAAGGATGCTTCCTCCATAAATGTATGTTGTTGCAGAATTTGGTCGAGATCGGATGATTAGGTTAGTCGTAATTTTATTTAAGCTTTGAACATTTGTGTGGCCGTCATTACGTTTCCGTCAAGATGGCGGCGATATAAAACACGACACTGAGGTGTCCTTTGCTAGTGCTACCTTTGTACCAAATTTCGTTCAATTCGCTTTCACCGTGTTCGAATTGATAGGGAGGGGGGGGGGGCAGACATTCAGATTACACACACTCACACACACACAGACCCACACACACACATACACACACACACACAGACAGACAGACACACTTTTTTCGCCCTGTGTTGATCTCATAAGTCTACTTTCATTTTTTGCAAAAATCGAAAGTAGGCTAAAAGCAGTACTATATTGACAATCATTATGATACAGTTTTGTGACGTATAATATTTACATTTCGACATCGTCGAACATAAAGTTAGCTGACACTCATGTCTTTGATTCAGAAGATATAAGCGATAATATCTCCTTAATTGCTTCCTTCTAAACTGATGAATTTGTCCACCGCTTTTTCAAACAATAGGAGATGAAATACCGGACAGGCTACAAGACGTTGGTGGAACTAGAAGATGACTTCGCAGCCACTCTACAATGGTGGAAAATACATTCAGTCCAAATGCCACATCTCGCTCGCATTGCGAAAAAAAAAATGCTTGGAGTGTGTTCGGTGACGCTGGAAATATTGTTACTAAGAGAAGGACAGCCCTTAGGTCTGAGCATGTCAAATTACTGGCAAGTCTGAAGTCCTGGAGCAAAGAAGTGTGACAGTAAGCAACTGTGAACTTCAACTTAAAACTCTTGTATGATTCTTCTTTTCTTCTTGTGCCTATCCGTTCCGGATGTTGGTGACAAACATAGTTGTGTCAGTTCTGAATAGTTCTTCACTCGTGTGTGAAGTCCATGTTCGTAAGTTTTCAAGCCAAGATGTTCTTCTTCTTTCCCATCCTCTTTTACCAGGAATCCTTCCTTGAAGAATGTTCTGCTGCAGTTTATACCTGCATCCATTCCTAATTACATGACCTAAATATTGTAGCTTTCTGCAATTTACTGTTTTCAGGACTTCTTTTTCTTTCTTCATTTTGTGTAGAATGACATTCTTTGTAATTTTATCTGTCCATAGCACTCGAAGCTTATTAGAAGTGGTTATTATTATTGTAAATGTTAGTTGGAATAATTAGACAGAAGCAAATACTGTATAGATCTTGTGATCCTTATTTTTAGCCTACTTTCGATTTTTGAAAAAAATGAAAGTAGACTTATGAGATCAACACAGGGCGAAAAAAGTGTGTCTGTCTGTGTGTGTGTATGTGTGTGTGTGAGTCTGTGTGTGTGTGTGTGTGTGAGTCTGTGTGTGTGTGTGTCTGTGTGTACTCTGAATGTCTGTCCCCCCCTATCAATTCGAACACGGTGAATGCAAATTGAACGAAATTTGGTACAAAGGTAGCACTAGCAAAGGACACCTCAGTGTCATGTTTTATATCGCCGCCATCTTTACTAAAACTGAATGGCGGCCACTCAAACGTTCAAAACGTAAAATCAAATAACGACTAACCAAATCATCCGATCTCTACCAAATTTGGTAACAACATACCTTCGTATAGGATGCGTCTTGTGACCAAATTACAAGGTCGTCCGCCATACCATTTCAGGATGGCGGCCGTGCGAATTATGCAAACTTTATAATCCATATCATGGGACCCACCAGTTCCGATTATCGAGCCGAGAATCGTTTTAACTGTTCTAAAGGAAGAGGCACGTTCGAAATTAAAAGTTTATTTTGTAATACTATAGTGCAGACGTGATTTTAAAAAGCTGAACTGATTCAGTAATAAGACAAGATGGCAGCGGATATCTTGTGCCGGACTTATATTTCACTAATTTGAGTATTGCATGCAATATAGCGTACTGATAAAAAATAAATAAACTTTGTATGAAATGCTTTATATATAAATAATATACTCCAGTGATGAAATCGTTTAGTATAAATCATTATTTGCTAGCAAGTTCTATGTAAGTCATTTTAAATAGAACGATATTCGTTGACACAATTAGCTCAGTGGTAGAGCGTTAGACTATCGCTCAAATGCCTATGGTTCAAACCCGATCAGAGCTAGGTTTTTTGCTTGAAATGTTATATGTTTATTGTTTTGTAATGACTCAGATGTTTTAAAATTAAGCGTTATATTGTGCACATTATGGTGTAAAATATATATTTAATTAAAACATAATTCGCCAGCAGATTTACTCGGGACATCTAGCTGCCAAAAAGGTAACTTCCAGATTTTATTGAAAAGTTTCTTCTTCTGGCCGCTAGAATGCACTCGCTCTGTTAGGATTATATTGTTCGATATTTCACCAATAGATGTCACGACTAGTCTACGTGGGGATCCATTGATTACTATACCATTATCATTCTATGCGCATCGAATTTGAAGAATGACAAGATGATACTACGATACATTTTAACTTTTTATTTTAAAGGGTTTGTAACAGCCTATTTTGCGTTACTTGAAAATGTTATTAAGCGTTATATTGTGCACATTATGGTGTAAAATATATATTTAATTAAAACATAATTCGCCAGCAGATTTACTAGAGACATCTAGCTGCCAAAAAGGTAACTTCCAGATTTTATTGAAAAGTTTCTTCTTCTGGCCGCTAGAATGCACTCGCTCTGTTAGGATTATATTATCGAAAATATCCACATAGTTTGTATACACACGTCTCTGTAGGGTCATGGAAAGATTTGTTAATTCAATTAGGGTTGTGAAAGCCATGCACAACCAGACGTGTAAAGACATGCCTCAACTCAAAGTTGGATGTTGCCCACGGCAGGTCGTAATAATAATAATAATAATAATGTTATTGGTTTTACATCCCTTTTAACTACTGCTGATTTTAGAGACACCGGGGTGCCGGAATTTTGGCCCGAAGGGGATCTTTAACGTGCCAGTAAATGTACTGACACGGCTCCCTCGCATTTGTGCACCCTCAAATGCCAGCTGACTGCGCCAGGATACGAACCTGCAACCTAGGGCCCAGCAAGCGAGAACGTTACCGCCGAGCCACGCAGCCAGTCCGGTCGATTATGTCTCCAGATCCATAACATTCTTGAGATACTTCTTATCTTTCTTTCTTCAATGATGGTAGCAGTTTTTATCTAGATTGTGGCGTTTGGTAGAGGAAAATCGTTTCTATGGCCTTCAACAAAGAATAGTTCTATTATACTCTTTGATCATAACAACGAGTTATAACTACAGTATACTCATACATTCAGGAGAAAGTAGGCTATATGTTCTTTACTGAACATCTTGTTTTTTTGTGCGAAGTAGGCTATGAGATGTGCTAAGAAACGGAAGAAGAATTGCGGGCGGGGGAGGCTAGATATTTCAAGTTTCAGAAAGGGGGCGCGACAGAAAAAGTATGAGTACCCCTGGTCTAGAGCTTACTTAAAGGAGGTAAATGGATTTAACCCACATAACTTATATGAGGGTTATAACCGTTGAGTTCTTTCAACATCTATTCAAGTAAAATGATGTAACCCTCAGAGCCGTGACTTAAGACCTTTTACCGTAGTGAAATTAAATAACATGAGGGTTACACAGAAGTGAAACTCCATTTATCTCTATTATATTTATACTGAGGGTTACAACATTTTACTGGCACATGCTCAGACTGCTGAACATTGTCGATATTCAAGAAAACAGCAATAGAAATCAGCCATCAGAATTCATACATGAACTTCATGTATTCTGTAACCTATCTCTACAGCTACTTGTTTTCAGAATGGGGCAAGACCTTACAGAACTCGAAACGAGAAACCAGAGTACCATTTTCTTAGCGAGGAATTGCAACACCAAATTTGGTTGTAATCACAGAGCTCCAAGCAGTGTTGCCTTTCAGTATGCAGCCCCTGCTGGGTGAGCTACAGAGATTGCATTTTTGACAAGTGAGAACAGTTATTTAATTTGAGGAGCTTGAACATCTTGGTCATTTAGCCCCATGTACATGGGTGTGTAAAGAATTTGTCTGATAACCTGCCTTATTTTGGTGCCTGTAGTAGTGTGTGTATTTGTAATTCAGGCAAGGATTAGGTAGAAGGCGGCCGTAACAGTAAGGTAGAAACCATCCTGGCACTTTCCCGGCGTAGAAGTGGGAAACCACGGAATCCACATCCAGGATGGATGAGGTAGGAATCTACCCCACTTCTTCTCAGTTTTGCCTCACGAGACTGAGTGTACTCCGTTGCAGCCATCAGAACAAAATTAAATTTCTTGCCGGAGCCGCGAATCTAACCCGGACCTCCGAGATGATAGCCAAGAATGCTAGCCACTACACCACGAGGTGGTTATGTGAGAACTTATAATGTGGTAACAGAAAGTATCCATCTAAAACACAATCCTACTCCACTCCATTTACAAGGATCAGGGAAAGGAGAGGACAGGGGCGAAGTTGGGAAGGGAAAATAAATATTAAAATCTTTTTTATGGCCATTACATTAATTTGGAAATAAAATACATTTGCCGCACATGTTTTTCCAACATGGAGTAGCGATGACCTATGCGCAATCCTCTTCCCGAGTAATGAAGTGGTTTAGAAAGTCATTTATTTTCATCAACTATGGAAATCTCCTAATTAGCTTCGATTATCAACCCTACTTTAATGTACCGTAAGCTCCAAAATACCAATGCCTGGCATTCATTATAACTTACAGAGCGTTTCTAGATATAATCCATAGCTCAACGATTAGCCTTACGATACCGAGGGAGTCTGGTTGAAATGCTTCACCACACGTCCATAAACAGCCGCAAACTGTTTGCTGTTGTTGCCTTATTATTCACGTTCTGGAACATCATTCCTCATCATGCTCGTATACTCGGGTGTGCAGGAATTTGCCAAATAACCAACTTTATTGAAATATCTGTATATTTCGTGTAACTGTGTTTGGATCTAGGTTTGGAATAGGTGCTCCAAGACCGGTAGAATTTTGAATACTTTTTAGCAATGGATAAGGGTGGTGTTCTTTCGCAAATGCGATCAAGTGCGAAATGCTCATAATGCCTTGTAGTTCCTCTATTTTCACTTTTCACGACCTGTAAACCACTTTTTAATATGTTTTGAGAAAGCAACAAAACGCGAAATTGACTCTATATGCGAAAATTCTATGAAACTGCTACATAAATGTGAAATCCACGATTGTTTTAAATATAACTTTCTTTTCTTATGCAAACTTCAAGTGAGTGAGATTGTACACCCTTGAAATGTTTATGATGGCTGGACCATCGGCCTGGAATGCGGAAAGTAATCCCTCTTAAGCCTCGTCCACACCGGTAGATTTGTTCCCAGAAACATTTTATGCAGACTGTTTCCCAAATGTTTCTCCTTTGTATGCAGGATGTTTGCAGACTCTTTGAAAACAATCTACATACAATCGGGAGACACATTTCATACTCGAGTGATGTTTGGAAACAGTCTGCATACAGTTTGCAAACAGTCTGCATACAATTGACATACAATTGACAAACAAATCTCGTGTTTCTAGAGACAAGATACAATGTTTTCTGTTTTCCAACGAAATGGAAAACACGCATACAAGTATTTTGTCTCAAGTCTTCCTGTGTGGACGTGTTTTGAAACTGGAGACCGGATACAAACCACACACGCATCCAGTAGCCAGCTGCCTTTCGAGATCACAGTGCGGGTGGAGTCATACTGATGAGCTAATTGTTCGTAAATTGTGCGTGGCAAAAGTAGATATTTGGTTCTTAGTTTCAAATTTTGATAGGAAAACTGTGCTCCTGGTGATAGTCCCAAAATGACTCCTTGAAATCAGGAACAGACAATCAAATTAATTGAAGAGTTTCACGCCCGTCGTGTTTTGTGGGACGTGACGGGTTTAGAGTACAAAAATCGCAATAAAAAGCGGGATGCTTTGCAAGAAGTCGCAAACGCTTTCAAACAAGTGTCAAGGAAACAGACAAAAAAAACTAAGGAACTTGACTAGAGGTCTAATTCTATTGTGTATGCAAATCAAGTAACATACTTGTATCGGATACAATGTCTATAAACAGTCTGCAGACTGTATGCAGACTTGTATGGAGACAGTTTGCAGACTGTTTCCAGACTCCAAAGTAGTATACATACAGTCTTCATACAGTTTTAAAAACAGTTTGCATACAGTCTGGAAACAAATCTGCCGGTGTGGACGAGGCTTTACATCTCGTTGTGCCCACCCATCGCGTAGGTCAAGTCAACCAGTGCTAAGATGGTGAGACCGAAAATGTCTATAAAACATCTCTAATATTTCATCAACAATGCTAATGATTCATTAACTTGCCCACTGTGGTGGATATTGACGGAGGACTTAAGTTGCTTTTGTGTATTCTCTCTGTATAATTCTGGTTTTGCATCAGTATAAAATTCTAGTTTTCTGTGTAATGATTTAGCCTGCAACAATTATCTCGTGTGCAAATTTATAACCAATTTAATTCTAAATACATCACAATTTATTTCATGAATTTTATCCCACTATTAACCTCTTATAATGTGATTTTAGTTTCACATTAATGTTATTTCAAAATACATAACTCATTTGTCAGATTTAACCCAAATTAGGCTATACGTTTCTTTTATTTTTCAAAATGCTATAAAATGCTAAATAATACTACATTTTGAAATCAAACTGCTAAATTTCTGATTTTAAAATGCAAAAATCACCACCCCTAGCAATAGACAATGGTGGAAGAAATATCTAAGATGTATCCTTCATTTAATATAAGATTCAGACCAATGACTTATCTATATAGACCTATTCAGAACAATAAATTTAACTACGAGATTTAATTGGTAGCACTGGTAATTATGATTTGCTCAGCATATATCTGAAAGACTGCATCCCAATAGAGCAATACAGTTAGCTTGAAATATTTTCCGTCAATGGATTCTGAGATGAGGAGAGTCAACGGCAGAGAGTGTTATTAGGTAGTTGGTAGGACTGATGCAGCTGAAAATACACACAATTGTATCCCTTACTGCACACACTGCATGTACAGATTTTTTTTTGTTATCCATTAAAAGTTATGGACGTCACATGCAGTTAAACATTGAACCTCTCAGCACGCGTAGAATTATATTGGCAACACTGTCACATATGGGTTGCTCGAAAGACGTATTTTTCATCATTTATTTAAATGTGTAAAGTTGGCTAAAATACAGACCAGTCGCAGTTCTGTAGCGAACTTAAAGAGGAATGTGCAGGTAACTCAAACAGTAGGTAATTTGATAGCTTTATATTATTTTATTTTGTATGCTTCCTCGAATTACAAGGCTGCGAAAATACAAAGCGTAACAAAACTCATAATATGGAGAAAGAAGGAAAATTAGAAGGTTATAAAAATAATGAACTATGAAATGTATCTCATACAATCATATAAATTAGAAATAAACTGAAAAGTGGGCAAACTGCAATTAAAATTGAAGAACCGGCCTAGCGCCTCCATCAGTTCATCAGCCAGGGGCTTGGTCTTGTCGGCTTTGGCTGGTTCGTCGACGTCCACCGGACGCACCCGCGCGCGCTTTCTAGATACCTGCTTTGCCGTCTCGAACTCAAGTGCGTGGCTCAGCGCATGGTGTAATTAAAACATTGTAGCACATAAGTTAATTCACGAATATAAGTGATTTCTTAAAATACTAATAGATCCTTTAAGGGCTGCTACTGCTATGGTGTTAAATGGTGGTATTGGAGATTCGAAATATTTTATATGTTGTAGCATAACGTGAAAGTTTGTTCCCGAGGCCCCCATTAGTAATCCAATAAGCCGGTATTTCTCTTTTATAATGGTCCCATTTTGACCACACTATAAATTTTAATCACTCATGTCTTATTATTTTATGGGGTCTAATCAAACTATTTTGTCATTCATCAATTTTTTCTATTTTGGCAATTTATGATGCGAATCAAATCTGATTCCAGCATGAAATATATATATTTCTTATTTAACGTTAATTTTTGAACCTATGGAATATGGACGTAGTTGTATTTATTAAGTGCGGGACAGAGAGAGAGACTTGCTTCATCGATGTTATTCTTCGTAAACAAACTCAGCGGGTGGGTTCACAATATTGTGGAGTCCAGTGCCTTGAGGTCTTCCTGAGAACGTGTTCTCAAGCACAACTGTCATCCTCAGTGACATAATAACTGAGTTCGTCTGCACTAGTTGCTAACAAAGAGATGACCGAAGGAGGGAGTGAGGCTATAACGGAGCCGTGTTTAGAAAAAAAAGAGAGATGATCAACAGAGGTAGGTAAAAGAAGCGATATAAGCCCTGACTGAGCAATTTTCGAGGACTTTTACATTATTATTCAATATTTATCATTATCTACAATCTACTATACAACTTCAACTCTTAGTGATGACTGAGAACGCCAGCTGCTAACATACAGAAGCCATGACCCAGGGTCAATATCTCTGAGAACAACATGAGGTGGGTGAACGAATACGTCTTACTCAAGTCTTTCTGTGAATGCATTTTGGGCATTTTAACTCAAGTTTTCTTTAGTAACGTCATTTATTTATAACTTACCTCCATATTTCATTTGCGCCACATATTAACGTAAGTTCAGTAAATTCATATTAACGTCATTATTATTATTTTATTTGTCTATTGATCATATTAAATTCTTTCTCCTTTATGTTAGGTATTTTCTTCCAAGTAGTTAGATATACTACATATAAGGCATCCCATTTTCCTAAATCAATTGCTGTTGGGTTGGTGACCAAGTTACGCCACAACCAGAGAAAGAGAGTTCTCTGTGTGCTCTGGAGTATTGATTATTCTTATAGATTTTGGTTCAAGTTGTGACCTGGCGCCCTACCAACATCTTTATTGTTATTATTATTATTAATAATAATAATCTGGTAAGTGGTAATTCATTGTTGATTTCAGCCGTCGGGAAGGTAGGGTGGCTTTTTGGCAGGGTCCAGTGGAGCACCAACCAAAAACATTACACTTTGTAAAACGGGAATGTAGGTTCGTAAATTGTTCATAGTTGACTTCATCTGACTGCTCTGCATGTGGTTCAAAACGTCTGGTTACAAGATATGGTATGGTTTCATACTATTAACTTCCCATTAAAATAAATTTGTTTACGGCATGAAATGTGCTACCACACGACGAACGCCTTGTTGTAGCGCTGTAGTAATATGTGTTTCATGATACTCTAGTTCATTTTTAGGGGCAGATGACCTCGTAGTTCTGCCCTTTAAAACAACAATAACTAATTAGTACATTTTGTTTTTCCATAATACTGGAATCATTCTGTTGAAATCAAGTAAATTATAGTAGCGGGATTAATTTATTATGCAATTTATAAGGTTTTTAAGCAGCTATACTTATTTTACAAAAGCAACGGAAAAGTAACGCTTCGTCACTTCCACAAATTTAATTCTAGCGCCATTACTATATTTGACAAGTAACTGGAAAGGGTACGTAGTTATTTCTGAAAATTAACTTACACAACCCTAAAAATAATGTTAATTCTTTTACGTCCCATTTAACTACTCAGGAGACTGGCTGCGTGGCTCAGCGGTAACGTTCTCGCTTGCTGGGCCCAAGGTTGCAGGTTCGTATCCTGGCGCAGTCAGGTGGCATTTGAGGGTGCGCAAATATAAGGGAGCCGTGTCAGTAGATTTACTGGCACGCTAAAGATCCCCTTCGCGGCAAAATTCCGGCACCCCGGCGTCTCTAAAATCCACAGTAGTTAAAAGGGACGTAAAACCTATATACCATTACCATAACTACTCAGGCATTTAGGGACGCCAGAGTGCTAGAATTTTGCCCCAGAGGGGATCTTTAACGTGCTAGTAAATATACATACACGGCTCCCTCGCATTGGTGCACCCTCAAGTGCCAACTGACTGCGCCAGGATTCGATCCTGTAACCTGTGGAACACCAGGCGAGAACATTACTCAGGCAGCCTGTACCTGAAAAGAATGAAGGAGTTCTGGGAAGAGAAGAATGGATTAACCAGGAAACCAATTGTTTCGTACAGAAGGCCAAATTCAAAGAAATAATAATACTAATAAATAATAGTAATCAAACAGTAATCGAACCTGAAGCACTTTGCCTGGGGAACCTTGATTATTGGAGGCAGATCTCTTATTAAAGACGAAGAGATACAAGAAAGGAAAATGTTGAGGAAAATCCGTGGTCCAGTCATCTCATAAGGTATCTGAATGAAACGAAAGTCTCAGGAGTTTATCAGCATGCTGAAAGTATCACTAACACCTTCAGGAAAAGGCGAGTGAAGTTCTACGATCACATTCTCAGAATGAACAATGACAGGCTCACCGGAAGAATTCTCAAACTTATTCTCTCAAGAAAACATGCCTTAGTGAAATAGACCTTGCAGAAATTGGCTTCACAGAGGAAATTATACAAGATCGACTCCAGTTCAGAACATTAATCAACAATCATCATTTCTCTGAGAAAATAACTACCAGAAGCAAGAAATCATGGACTGAAGATCTTCAGAGTCCAGATAAGACTGGGAGAAGAAAAAACATCATTAGCGAAATAACTTCTATCGCGCTCCACGGATGGGCGTAATGATGTAAACGAATAATAATAGTAGCGAGCGGTTGCGCAAGAGGGGAAACGCATGTACGGTCATACAATGAGAACACACCGCACAACGAACGACCCAGCACGAATCATGCACACAATGACATGCGATGAGGTATTGCTGGTGACGACTGCACGTCTATCGCAGGCGTGTGAATGGGCGGAGCGCATTAGTTCCGATTTCCGCCACCGGTAACAATTCACTGGTAGGGTAGCAAAACATCTTATTATATAATACGCTAAGGTGTATGTATCACAAAACTCAAGCTCCTAAACCGGAGATAGTTATAAGGTGTGGTTTGTACCAAAATCTTCCAAAACGTCTCAATAGTACAGGAAAAATCTTGCATTTCTTGAAAACTCAACGGAAATATATGTATTTGTTTAAAAAATGCATTTAAGCAAATAAACAAGACGATAGCCCCTGGCAGAACTCTGTCACGTAAAGCCCGCACAGCACTAGGGCCGGGTGGGTAGTCTGCACACATGGGGCGACACAACCCATTATGCGAGAGTTCTCACACTAGTCCGCTAGTTATTATCAAAATAAAAATGAAAATCCACAGCCAGTTCCAGTCGTCCGACCGGGTCAGGGAATGGAATGTATGAAGTCCCCCATCTAGCGGCTAGGATATGAACTGTGCTGGCTGCCAAAGCCTGCCGCACTCCTCAGGGGCAATGATGACAGATGAAATGAAATTATAGTGGAGAGAGTTGCTGGAATGAAAGTTTTGCCAGGGAAAACCGGAGTACCCGGAGGAAAACCTGTCTGCCCCAGCTTTCTCCAGCGCAAATCTCACATGGAGTGACCGGGATTTGAAACTCGGACCCAGCGGTGCGAGGCCGGCGTGCTGCCGCCTAAGCCATTATCATAATAATATGATTATTATTAATAATCAATAATTATATACATTTCGTGGATCAAGAGAAATGTGAAACAGGAGTTGGCACGAGAAATGTTTCAAGCAGTAGTTATCTCGTAAAGTAGTTGAGACAGTGACTTCTGGCAGTTTGTCACGGAAAAGTTGTCCTCGTGCATAAAGTACTGAGAAATCAGATAACTTCAAAAGAAAACATGCACTACAGATATCATCTTAACCTGAAGGGACACGAGAGCTCTATGAAACGTGCTCTGTCCTAATTCTGGAAACGAGAGAAGAAAATTGCGGTAGTTAAGCAGGCCCTTGCGATAAGGAGAGGTAACGACCCTTATCTTCTTAAATGGGAGACTAATAATAAGATGAACGTACAGTAGCTAGTCTGGAGTTCAGACCTAATCACGTAGCTTAAACAAGAGAATATTAAAATATAAAGTAAACATAACTTATATCCAGGATTTTAGTCGATAAATCCACTGCAATAAAATCATTCTCCGTAAATGTTCATCAGCATTAGCAGAGGAACTTCTACGGCCATTAAATTCTTCATTAAAAATGTCCACCATTATTTGTTGCCCATCATAGAAAATGCCCAGTCATTAAATTATGTAAAAGAGCGTTCACTGCCAAGAATGAGTGTTAGTAAAATGTATTGTGTCCAAAAAATATTCTTAGAAAATCCGTATCAGCAATAAAACTCCAGACATTGAATATGCTTTAGCAAAATGTGAAGTCACCAAATATCCATTAGCAAAAAATATCCTGCCATTAAATGTGCGCTAGCAAAATGACCAAAGTCATTAAGAAAAAAATAATGTCCATTAGCGAAATTGTCCACAGTAATTCAATACTCATTAGCAAAATGTCCAGAGTAATTAAATATTCATTAGCGAAAGGGCCACAATAATAATTAAATATCCCTTAGCAAAATGTCCATAGGTTATTAAATGTCCACACGCATAATTGTCCACAGTATTTAAATACCTATTTGTTAAATTCCACAGTAGTTTAGTACCCATTAGCAAAATGCCCACATATTTATTTATTACCAATTAGCAAAATACTAGCCATTACATATCTACAGTAATGAATGCCCAGAGGGCTTCTAAGGGAAATACATTGTTTTAGCAATCCAATGTATATTAAAGTAAATATATTTTTGACCGTGATTAGAAATGCATTTTCAAAATCTTCACTACAGGAAGGATAGTAGGCAGTTTTTAGCCAATTTTCATTTATCAAAAAAGAAAAGAAAAATCTTATGGGACCACCTTTTGTCCGTGTGTGAGTGTGTGCGCGCGTATGTGTGTGAGTGCCCCTCCACCCCTTCCCCCCTGTAATAAAATATAAACGTCTGGAGAGATTTCAATGAAACTTGGTAAGGTTACTATTCTGTCCGACCCCGAACGTTCCCTTCAAATTTCATTAGGTCACACCAATCCAACATAGCAGCAGTACGAAATATTTCACTTGCATTCTATATATCCGAAACTATTACTGATATCACCCTGAAATTGTGTACGGTTATAAAGGACACTGCTAGACTTTCAAAAACTTGTTCAGTACAAAACGAACATGGCGGACAAGCAAAATTGAAACATTTTAATAGACTTTTATCGCGTTTTAACCATCCGAGCGCAGTGAAACATGTTACTGCAAATGTTTATATTCATTGTAATGCACTGACATCTAATTTAGTTCAATTGTTTACATAACTTCAACATGGCGACTGTGCAAAGTTTTAAAATTATTTCTTTTATTTCTTGTGTCTTAATCATGCGATAGAAGTCAACGGTTGAATAATGAACCTACGCAATAATCGTCATCTAATAGTTCATAACTCGATGGCCTACATTTAAAATAACCAACTTGGCGACTATCCGAAATATTTAGACGGTTCTCAATATCTACAAGTCTATGACAGCAATCAAACTGAACTTTTGTGTGTTGATAAAGGCTAGTAATTTAAGTTCACATATGGAACTTTCAATAACCTGGTGAGCACAAATATAACATGGCGGCTTTGCGAAATTTAAATATGTAAACGGACGTTTCTCGCGATTTAACAATCCGAGCGCAATAACACTTTATTATGGTAAATGATTATACAAATTTTACTGCACTGACATCTAATTTACTTCCATGGTTTACATAACCTTAAGAAGGAAGCTGTGCGAAATTGTAAAATCTCGTTTTTATTTCTTGCCCGATTAAAGTTTGAATAATAAACCTACGCAATATTATTCATGTAATAGTACATAACTCTATGGCCTACATATATAAGAGTCCAGCATGGCGACCATCCATAATATTTAGACTGTTCTCAATATCTACGAATCTATTACAGAATTTAAACTGAAATTTTGTATATTGATAGAGGCAATTAACATAGTAGGATATATTAAAATGGGATACTTAATTCATCACGGAACTACCTGTTTATGATAAGAAAGTCGCTCATAATATATCCGTATCCACCACACAGGAGGCATTGTTGTCCTCATTGAGTCGGTGCAGCTGACACCTTTTACCTTAGCCAGTGCAAAGTAATGCAAAAATAGTGGATTCATCAAGAGATGGCAAGAAAAACTTAATAAGATTAAATCGCTATTAGAGTCACAGAACATTTAAATCCGACCATTCGACGAGGGTTGACTAACAGACAATTTTCTTTAGTGACAAAAATAAGTCTTTCTCTCTTAGTAATATAGGATCCAGCAAATATATTGGTTTCCTCTGAAGTAATCAGTAATGTAACAGTAGATGTTATGGGATTATGTCGGGAATTATGCAGCGTGTCATTGGGTTGGCAGGAACCCTAAACTTGACCGAGTGTTTCCATTAGATCCATTAGATAATGCACGAACGTGATATACTCATCTTTCTAATCGCTACTTTTTAGATCTTCAGGTTTTCTTACCTACCGAAATGATTCTCTGGTTCTTTCATAGACCACCACCATTTCCCCTTGTATTACCGGGTGAGTTAGCCGTGATTGTTACGGCGTGGCTGCAAGCATTCGCTCACATCAGGGAGGTGAGGAGGTTCGAATCCCCCCGCCGGCAACATTGAAGATGGTTTTCTGTGGTTTGCCATTTTCCTTCCAGGCAAATGCCGTGGTTGGTCCCTAACTATAGGCCAACGCCGCTACCTTCCAATTCCTAGTCCTTACATTCACACTTTCCTTCCCCAGACAATACTCCACACGTGACGGTACTTGTAGCTCACCCCATGGGTGTCCGCTAGAAGCAGCTACTAATTCTGGCGAGCCGAACATGTCCTCGGACACTCCCGGCACTAAAAGCCATACGCTAAAAAAAACTTGTATTCAGGTACACCAGCCATATATTTTATTTTTCATGGAGTTGTTGTCAGAAATGTGGGGGCCTTTACTGACTGATATTCGTTGTTAAGAAGTAAACCAAGTTTTTCAAAAACACTTCTCTACTTCAGCAGGAAGTTTCTGTCCCTAGGATATCTTTTGACTCTTTGTTGTGGATATAATGAGTGTTGGTAGAAATTCAGTGTTATGTTGCTTGAAATTGGCCGAGTGTTTTGTATTTCCATTGTCACCAACCCAAGATAATGACGACCCGAAAAATGTCACCAGTATTCAATATCTGGAAAACCTCTAAAGCAAAGGATATGAACTATTGCTTGCTGATTGTACCAATTTGTTGTTAATGTTAATTTATTTCAGGGATTTGGGGCCCCTTGGTCATCAGTACCGTGCACATGGGTGTGTGTTCAATTTTTTCTGCTAACCTGTGTTTCTTTGGGACTGTTGGTTGATTTAGGGGATTTTCGACATCGTGGGCATGTAGCCTCGTGAACTACGGTGTGTGTGGAATTTGTATGAATACCTGTGTTATATTGATGGCTGTATTAGTGTGTGTATCAGAAATTCATGTGAGGATTGAGATGATGACGGCCGTGGTCTTACGTTAGGAACCATCCTGGCTTTGCCTGAGGTAGAAGCGGGAAACCACGGAAAACCACTTCCAATATGGCTGAGATGAAATCGAACCCTCCTCTTCTCAGTATTACCTGCTACAACATGACTGTGTCGTCGCAGCCCCTAAACTAAGGAACAAGCTTGCCGCGGTGGGTGAGTGGTCAACGTGTCGGTCTACTAACCCCAAGCTTGCAGGTTCGCTCCTGGCCCTGGTAAGTGATTTTTGAAAGGCGACAAAAATTACGACACCATGTCATACAATGTTGGCATGTCAAAGAACCCATTTGAATTCAGTAGGCCGTGTTCATGATGGCAAAATTAATATCGGAAGTTTCCGCCAACACAAAGTTTCTCTACTAGAAAGCGCTACAGTGTTCAAGGAGCTTAGTTATCTAACCTTCAAGGAACAACTAAATTCGACATGCAAGCTACCCTTTGGGTGTCAAATAACAAAGTTTGCACCCAGCACCCGAGGCCATACGATATTATTATTATTATTTTAACTAAGGAAAAGGAATCAGTATTGGCTTCATGAGGCTGAGTGCACCCTGTTCCAGCCCTCAGATCAGGTTTAATTTTCTCGGCGGCTGCAGTAGAGACAGGGTTGTGGTAGGTGTCCCGGGACTTGACAATAAGTACTATCCCGGCATTTGACGGAAGGGAATTTGGAGAAACTGGGGGGGAAGCCACGTTCAGGAAAGGCACTGTCAGCGCTGGGATTCGATGCTCTGATCTCTGGATTTGCTGCAGCTCCCCATCGCGGTCGTTGGGAGTGATTTAACACGCACGCACGGCTATGAGGCAGGATGCAATATAACGAGGGTTGTGCAAGGCGACCAAGGTGGGTTGACAGGGATGGATAATTACAGGAGTTTGGCAGAAGTAAAACCAATATCCACTTAGCTGGGGCCATTTGCTACAAACTCATGCCTCAAAAGTTGTGGGCCCTGGATGGAAAGTTGAATAAAAGGATGTTTTTTTTAAACAAGGTTATCGGCCCCTAATGGTCTGGGTTATAGTGAAAGATTAAATGAGAAACCAATGAAAACCATAACCAATACTAACTACTGTCTTACAAACTAGAAGAAGAAATGCTAAACTAATCATACTAATATATAAAAATGAGATGGTGTGTGTCTGTCTTTCTTTCTGTCTGTGTGTCTGTGTGTTACTCAATAACGCAAGAACCACTGGTCCGATTTAAATGAAATTTTGCATGGATGTAGCTGATTTACCATGTTTACATATATGATACTTTTAATTTCGATATTTTGCACTATTAAAAAATGGCGACCATTTTAATGACGTCACTACACCCTTTGGTTTCAAAATTTCATATTTCCATATCAAATAAAAAGAGAACGCTAAGAAATAGCAAAAATTTGATGGCACATATGAGCTTCAAAATTTAATATCCTATCCGAAAGGTCCTTATCACTTTTCGTGTATCTCCAACGGTTAGCGAGTAAAACCCACATATGTGACGTCACTACACCCTTTGGTTTCAAAATTTCATATTTCCATTTCAAATAAAAATAGAACGCTTAGAAATAGCAAACTTTTAATGCATAAACAACATTTAAGGTTTAATTTTCTATCCAAAAGGTCCTGATCACTTTTCGTCTATCTCCAACGGTTAGCGAGTAAAACCTAAATTTGTGCAATAAAACACGGTCAACACCGAGCGGTGCAGTATATCTCGACATACATAAAAATTAAAGTTTGTAAGTTTTTTTTCGCAATTTCTACGGAAATTTGAGGTGTTTACGCGTTTCAAACTGTTTTATTACGGATGCGCGCGAAAATATTTTTTTGGTCAGTCTGTCTGTTTGTTTGTTTGTGGACAATTTTGTTCCCTTATAACTCGAGAACGGCTGGGTGTATCAACGTAAAATTTGGTACAGATATCCATCAGAGGCACGACACTAATCATTGATGCAACCCTTCTCCGTACGTTCCATAAAAGAGGGCCTACCCCCGTAGAATACATGTCGTGACCTACCTGGCCTGTGAGACGTTCTGGCAGGTTGACAGCTCCTTGACGATTTCCCTTCTAGCCGAGCGGTTTACTAGATAAGGGAACTTGAGGTTTAGTAAACTAGTCCCGGAACTACCGGAATAAAAGGTGATATTCCCTTGGACTACTGCCGATTTATTAAGCCCTTGGCAGTCGAAGTATATATACACTATATACAAATTATGTGAAGTTACTGCTGGAAGTGCACGCAGGTCTGTATTAGCGCTACTAAGTCTTTACTGATACTTGACATCTAGCATGTCTCCGCGAGGCTGAATTCTGCTCGCGCGCGTTACGACGTTACTCTGGCAAGAACTGAGGCGTGAGAACTACTGTTACTCTGCCGCTCCACTACTCTGCAAGTCTCTGCGACTACTACTCTTGCTACTCTGTAATAACTCTGTCGCTCGCCATTTTGGATACCATTATATCCCACTGGAGATGACCCAGAGTCGATCTTCCCCTTCCACTGAGGCCTGGTCCATGTCATCCTCAGTGCCTAGCAAGTGCTGCTCCCTAAGCTAGCGGCGACTGTCCGTACTCGTGTCTACGTGACATCCAAGGTTCAATTTCTGGCCTGGCTTGTGACTATGAGTCACTCTCCCTACAATACAAAGTGCTCGACCAAACGTACTCCTGTACTATCAATATTTACAGACCTCGGTACACATCCTGGCTCCAGCAGTCTTATTTCCCTGAGAAATACATTTCTGGCTTACAAAAGCTCACATCCAACTTAGTAATAATAATAATAACTCTATTGCCCTTATGTATAATGTTCCTTCGAACCGCAGTCCTGGGTTCTGAACCATGGAGGCTCACAGTCACGACATACACGCTGAAATAGGAGTAGAAGGACGAGTCAAAGATCATTTTCAGCCCCTCAATGTGAGAGACAAAACTCGGGGGCCCTAAAGGGTCCCCGAAATCCACATTATAGGGCCCTACAACCAACCGTTTTTGAGATATCCCCAGATAACTAATTTCATTTAATAAACTAATGAACGAATACAAGCCGGTAATTCCATTAATTTCATTGGTGTGAAAGTTAGCAAACGGCTAGAAGGTTATCATGGAACCAAATTAAGCTGTAAAATTCATCAATACGTGTAATGCGCTTAAGGTGGTCAAGGTGTACACTAGAATTTTTTCACGCGATTTACAACTGCGGGTGTGGTACGGCAGGTCTATTATATTCCTATCCCTATATTATATTGTTATTATTAGTATTATATTATGGCGTACAACGAGGAGACAAAGCCCCTCGGTGCCAGAAACAAAACTTGGAGGCCTTGAAAACTACATTATAAGGCTCTAAAACCAACAGTATCTGAAATATACCCAGCAAACTAATTTAATTTAATTTAACAAACTAATGACGGCAAGGAAATCGGTAACCATGACAACATTATCTCAAGCGGCGGCATCCAACTTTCCATCTATTTCTTTAAGAAGCAATGTCACTCCATTTATACCTTGCCACGGTGGGTGAGTGGATAGCGTGTCGGTCTACTAACCCCAAGATTGCAGGTTCACTCCTGGCCGTGGTACAGGCCGGACGTTTGTTTTAGACGAGTGAAAAATCTTAATGGAAGCCTGGAGGCGAGTTACTACAGTACCTGTGTTGTTATCAGCTGCCCCAAGCGCTCCGATGATTGATAAAGCTGTTTCACACTATTGCTGAAGTATAGTCACTGGCAAATATAATGACGTTCTGTTCGTTACTACGTAACGTGTACTTCCGTGTCACACAATACTTCGACGTGGACTGTACTGTCTGCTCAAGTCTGGAATTCCATTATATCAGATCGGTGGTGACAAATGTGAAGTAATAGGGTGAGAGAGTGAGTGCGTGTAGACTCACCCGCAGGGTTCAAGGTCAAGGGCAATCGTCTTAAACAAACGTCCGGCCTGTAAGTGATTTTTGAAAGGCGGCAAAAATACGACTCGGATGTCATACGATGTTGGCATGTCAAAGAACCCATTTGAATTCAGTAGGCCGTGTTCATAATGGCAAAATTAACCTCAGGAGATTCCGCCAACACAATGTTCCTCATTTCTCTACTAGAAAGCGCTATAGTGTTCATGGAGCTTAGATATCTACCCTCCTTGGCTTTCATAGTGATTCAAGGAACAACGAAATTTCGACATGCAAGCTACTCTCTGGGTGTCAAATTATGAAGCTTGCACCCGGCACCGAGGCCATACGATAATATTATTAGGCTACTCCATTTATTACATTTCTGTGAAAGTTTGCAAATGGCTATAAGGTTATCACGGAACCAACGTAGACTGTATAATTCGTCAATGCAATTAAGGGGGTCAAGGGGTAACCTAGAATTTTTCATGCAATTTCACGTGCGACATATAGTACAGAAAGTCTATTATATCTCCAAACAGCAACATTATTTTCAAAAATTCCTGAATTGAATCAGCATATTTTGCGGCTTTTAGGACTTTGGGCCATTTGAGGCTAAAGAACCTGAATTATCATGCACCACAAGCCTTTATAATTTATGAAAGAGGTCTTCCTGTGTATGGGGACCTAACCCAACGTAGAGGGTCATTTTTTATGTGAGGTGTATTGCGTTTCGTCTACAAGGCTTTCAAATCTATTTCACGTCGGGAAGTACACGTTGGGTGAATTTAGTTTGAGAGCACATTTTAACCAATCTTTTTTTTTTTTTTTTTTTGTCGATATACGGGTTCATCGTAAGGATGATTTTGTTTGATACTCTGTGGTAGATATACCCATATTTGGATATCTGGGTGATATGTTGTAGACAATAGTATTGTCTGTCTGTCTTTCTGTGTATCTTTATGTACGCCTATAAATCGTGTTCGGATGCTTGGTGCACCATAAAATTACCTATATTAAACATGAGTCAATACACCGATCATTTATAAAACTCCTCACCGTACTTTTCATACAGTAGAAGGGTGGTTATAGGGAAAAACTTCTCAAAATACATGCTAAAATAGGCGAAATATAAAAATTATCCTAGAAGGACGATCAAAGCATATGTTGCGCTTCTCATTGTGAGACACAAAATTCGCGAGTCTATAAGGGGTCTCTGAAAACCACATATTAAGGCCCTTAAATTAACAGTGTGTGTGATATTCCCAAAAATCTAACTTCGTTCTGATAAACTTATGAAGGAATGACAAACCGCTAACCATTGCAACAGTAGCTCAATTGATAATGTCTGGTGTTAATACATAACACTGTTCGAAGAACGGGTACTTCTGCTAGTAAAGAATAAGGCAAATACAGGACAGGAGGAAATGAAATGCCATCAACCCTCGAAGAATGAGGATTGGGGGACTTGTAAGGAAGGAGAGACAGAAAATAGAAAGAGGAGAGGGTCTGTCCTAGAGGCAATAAAGAAACGGGGGGGGGGGGGGGGGGAAACAGACCCAGTTCAGGAATCCCTCGGGGTTGCAAACTCCCGAACTCACCAGCCGTGATCCCTTGAGGGTGTAGCACTATCCAGGGTGCACCAGAAGTGCCTCCTTAAGGTCCTTGAGCAGAAGACATGTGATAGAAAGACAATACAAGAGGTCTGGCCCCTCGAAGAATGAGGGATCAGGAAAGATGAGACAAGGGCCAATTAAGGCGGGAAAGTAAGAGACTCCCTAGGCCTCGGATACCCTAATACCGTTGGGGTCGGAATAGAACAAGAGTTGACCAAGGGAGGTCGACAGGAAAGATGACGGAGAGGAGCCCAGCACAAGTAAGTGGAAGCAATGCCGGACTCAGCTGGGGCCCCGTGGCCGCCAACCCACGTCCCACTAGCCGTGGGTCCCTGGGGGGTTGACCAAAGGCAATGTAGTTGTAAGCTGCATATATTTTCAGTGGTGGAATTGGAAATCCCTACACAATGCAAAGAATATAATCCATATTCAACGCAGAACATGAATGGTAGACCAACCAATCAGCAAGTTGGTTCGAAGAATCCAATTTACAGCAATTCGACAACGCTCCAAACGAAGAACGTTCTCTTCATTCACGATCACTTACCACCGAGTCGAGAAGCATCAAAGCATAACAATTTAACAAGCTAAGAATTCCAGGTAAATATGGAAAATTGCTCCCTCTAGTGGCTGAATTGGGAGGACATCGTTGATTCACTTGAGAGCGCGAGGAGGTTTAAGGTTAACACCCAATTACATAGCAAGAAGATCTAACCGGAATAATAATTTTTAAAAGAATGGAGCTGCTTGGTATATTGCCGTGTGGAAACAACATTTAAAATTCAAGTCGTTTCGAGGGGAACCATGCTTCGTTCAATAGAATTAAAACAATGTGGTCAAAGAATGTGTGCCAATGAGCTTACAAAAACTAGAGAAATTCCTCTGATCATCCAAACAGTAGCTTCTGGTTGTTTATCTGGGCATGGAAAATTCAAGCCTTATTTTGAACGTTTTAAGATAGCATCAGACGACAATTCATGTTTTTGTGGATTGCCTCAACCGGTGTGTCACATTATATTTGAGTGTCCTGTTTTTGAAAAAGGAAAGATACTATTTACATTGCAACCTTAATAGGTGTAACCTAGAACTTTCCAAACCGCTGTACCATATTTTCAAGAGCCAGTGCTGTTTAGGGCAATTTCTCTCTTTCATCATCAATATTTTTTGTAAACTATGTTAGTAATATTTGTATTTGCTTTGTTTTTAATATACAACCCTAATGTACCTCTGGTAAAATAGGGTTCCTGTATTGCTTTTTGGATATTCAATAATAATAAGAATAATATCTGGTGACGAACAGAGGAATTTCTCTAGGTTTTTGATGTGTAACATCTTTCCACTCGGTTGCTTTTTAGCCTACTTTCGATTTTTGCAAAAAATGAAAGTAGACTTATGAGATCAACACAGGGCGAAAAAAGTGTGTCTGTCAGTGTGTGTGTATGTGTGTGTGTGAGTCTGTGTGTGTGTGTGTGTGTGTGCCTGTGTGTGTATGAGTGTGTGTACTCTGAATGTCTGTCCCCCCTATCAATTCGAACACGGTGAAACCGAATTGAACGAAATTTGGTACAGAGGTAGAACAAGCAAAGGGCACCTCAGTGTCATGTTTTATATCGCCGCCATCTTTACTAAAACTGAATGGCGGCCACTCAAACGTTCAAAACGTAAAATCAAATAACGACTAACCAAATCATCCGATCTCTACCAAATTTGGTAACAACATACCTTCGTATAGGCTGCGTCTTGTGACCAAACTACAAGGTCGTCCGCCATACCATTTCAGGATGGCGGCCGTGCGAATTATGCAAACTTTATAATCCATATCATGGGACCCACCAGTTCCGATTATCGAGCCGAGAATCGTTTTAACTGTTCTAAAGGAAGAGGCAGGTTCGAAATTAAAAGTTTATTTTGTAATACTATAGTGCAGACGTGATTTTAAAAAGCTGAGCCGATTCAGTAATAAGACAAGATGGCAGCGGATATCTTGTGCCTGACTTATATTTCACTAATTTGAGTATTGCATGCAATATAGCGTACTGATACAAAATAAATAAACTTTGTATGAAATGCTTTATATATAAATAATATACTCCAGTGATGAAATCGTTTAGTATAAATCATTATTTGCTAACAAGTTCTATGTAAGTCATTTTATATAGAACGATATTCGTTGAAACAATTAGCTCAGTGGTAGAGCGTTAGCCTATCGGTCAAATGCCTATGGTTCAAACCCGGTCAGAGCTAGGTTTTTTGCTTGAAATGTTATATGTTTATTGTTTTGTAATGACTCAGACGTTTTATAATTAAGCGTTATATTGTGCATATTATGGTGTAAAATATATATTTAATTAAAACATAATTCGCCAGCAGATTTACTCGAGACATCTAGCTGCCAAAAAGGTAACTGCACGCCCTACTTATTAACTTCCAGATTTTATTGAAAAGTTTCTTCTTCTGGCCGCTAGAATGCACTCGCTCTGTTAGGATTATATTGTTCGATATTTCACCACTAGATGTCACGACTAGTCTACGTGGGGCTCCATTGATTAATATACCATTGGCATTCTATGCGCATCGAATTTGAAGAATGACAAGATGATACTACGATACATTTTTACTTTTTATTTTAAAGGGTTTGTAACAGCCTATTTTGCGTTACTTGAAAATATTATTTGAAGTAAAGAACAAAACGATTTCACATAGTAACTGAATTCAAGCCGTTGGTGTTAGTTCAGGTTATTAATTACTACTTTTATTTCAGGCAAATAGCAATCGAAAATATCCACATAGTTTGTATACACACGTCTCTGTAGGTTCATGGAAAGATTTGTTAATTCAATTAGGGTTGTGAAAGCCATGCACAACCAGACGTGTAAAGACATGCCTCAACTCAAAGTTGGATGTTGCCCACGGCAGGTCGTATATGTAATAATAATAATAATAATAATAATAATAAAAATAATAATAATAACTCCGCCAGTGCCGGTCCCAAGCCCGGGGCCTCATCACGCAAGTGTTGAGGAAGGAGGAGGGGGAGGAGTAACACCTCGTTAAAAAACCTGGGTCCATCTGGCTCCGGATGGTAGCACCCTGTGAGGGCCCCTGCCTAGGGTTACTAGGTGAAAATTTTAAATCCAGACACGTCTGTGTGGTAACCACCGGTACTCTGGTCGGCGTCTGTTAGCTCTGTGAGCTCGGCTGTGATCCAATCTTCTGGAATTCAAAACTCCAGTCGTAATTCTGTGAGATCCCTTGGGGTTTCACCACCACAACTTGAACATAAATCAATAATCATGACAGAACGACGTGAACGAACACACTACCCTGGGCCCCAGTCAATAAAACTGGGTATTGTACCTGATCATCGGATTCCAGGGGATCAGGTATGTCATGAAGAGGAGAATTGCTTCTCAAAAACCCTCAAAACTAAGATAATATTTTACATGGGAACACTCAACGTAAACACACTCCTGAAACTAGGTAAAGTGAAACAACTAACAAACATCATGGACACATTCAATATCAGAATACTGGCTATACAGGAAACGAGATTCTCAGATGAGAATCACTTCGATTCGGGAAGTTACAGAATATACAAGGGGAAACCAGCCATAACTATTCCAGGAAAAAATCTCAAACTCTTCGGAACAGGTTTTGTAGTCCACAACTCAATATTGGACTCTGTAATAGATTTCACCTCAAAATCTGAAAAAATTTCCACACTTACGATACGTTCTGGTAACAAAGCGTATACAATAATCAATGCTCATGCCCCCACAAATAACTACAATAACAAAAATCCACAGATGATAGAAGAATTCTGGGAAGACTTAGAAGAAATCACCAACAAAATCCCCACTAAGCATGTTAAATTATTGCTTGGTGATTTTAATGCACAATTAGGCCGCGAAAGAAAATTCAGAGACACAACAGGAAAACATACAGCGCACCAGAGGACAAACAAGAATGGAGAGAATTTGATAAACTTCTGTAGGAATTTTGACTTCAAAATCATGTCAACACAATTCCAGAAGCCCTACAAGAAACTATGGACTTGGAAATCTCCAAACAGCGCCCTCGGAGAATTTCAGATAGACCACGTTGCGATATCTACAAAAAACACCAGAGAAGTTATGAATATACGAACGAGAAAAGGTTTTTTCGAATCTGATCATCATCTACTACAAATCAAGGCTAAGTTTATACCAAACAGACAAACTAAGAGAACAACCAGAATTTTCAGAACAGACCCAGAGTATTTACAATTAAACAAGAAAGAAATAACACAAGGACTTAAGAAAATTGAGAGTAACAACTGGACGGAATTGTCCGAAAACATGAAAGAACTGATAAAAATGGGGCAGCCCCCGAGGAAAAGGAAGCACAGATGGTGGAACGTGACATGTGACAGAGCCATAGAGGATAGAATACAAGCCTGGAAAAAATTTAACAGCCATAGAACACCAGAAAAATGGGAAGAATTCAACAGGATACAAAATGACTCTTCGAGAATAATCCGCAGAGAAAAAAGAAACTACGATAACAACAGACTCAAGGAGATAGAAGAGGATTTTACCAAAAATAACACACGAAACTTCTATAGAACATTCAGAGAGAATATGACTGGATATCGACCACCGAGCTTATGCTTCAAAAGACAAGACGGAACACTGGAGACAAACCCGAAAATGAACTGTACGATACTGGCACAATATTTTGACTCACTGCTTAACTGTGATAAACCAACACACAGATTACAGTTCGAAAAGCCAGAACCTAACATTGATTCCAAACCTCCAACACTTGAAGAAATCGTGGAAATAATAAAATCACTAAAGAACAATAGAGCGCCTGGAGAAGACGGATTGATTTCGGAAATCTGGAAATTAGACCACGAAAATGTTACACCAAAAATACACAAAATCATCGAAAACATCTGGGAAACAGGGAAGGTACCAGAAGAATGGAAGTCAGCTCTAATACACCCCCTCCACAAGAAGGGAGACAAAACGAACCCTAATAATTATAGAGGGATTTCACTATTACCCGTCGCATACAACATTTTCTCCAAAGCCCTGTTAAAACGGATAGAGCCTCAGATAGATCCACAGATAGGAGAATACCAAGGAGGGTTCAGGAAGGGAAGATCGTGCAGTGAGCAGATTTGGTGCCTGAGAACAATACTAGCAACGAGAAAAACCAGGAACACAACAATCACATTTGTCGACTACAAAAAAGCGTACGACTCCATAGATAGAGAAACACTTTTTAACACATTAGAAGAAATGAAGGTCGACAATAAGTCCAGAAAACTAATCCAAGAAACATTAACAAATACAATATCCAAAGTTAAATTCATGGGAGAGATCTCGGAACCCTTCAAAATTAATACAGGAGTGCGACAAGGTGATGGTTTATCACCCATTCTATTCAACTCAGTTTTGGATAAAATAATCAAGACATGGTAAAAAGGAGTCAAAGGCATAAAAATGGCAAAACACCAGAAAAGGACAGTCAACATTAAGTGTCTGGCCTTTGCCGATGATGTAGCGATTATAACAAATAACAGAAAAGAAGCCAAAGAAGCTCTAGAAACGCTACATGAAATCTCTGCCAAAACAGGGTTACAAATCTCATACGAAAAAACACAGTTCATGGACACAAAATCTACAGACAAGCACCCACTGGAAACCAAGTATGGAAAAATAACACAAGTGGAAAGTTTCAAATATCTAGGAGAGATTATACAGAAAACAGGACTGAACTTGGCATCCAATGAAGACAGGATCGCTAAATTGCAGAAAGCATACCGACTTACATGGAACCACTACAATAAAAAATGTATTTCCATCAATGCCAAATTACGACACTATCGTACAGTAGTCTTACCAGAGGCCTTATACGCTTCAGAAACGACAGCAATCAAGGGACGAACAAAAATCAAGGAATTAGAAAAACAAGAGAAAAAAATTCTGAGAAAGATCTACGGGCCAGTTCAGAAAGAGGGAATATGGATGAAGAGACCGACAATAGAACTGTACAAACAGACAGAGACGATTACAAACAACATAAGGAAAAGAAGGGCAAAATTTTATGGACATATACATAGGATGACCGAAGACAGACTGACCAAGAAAATTTTTAATATAGTTACGAATAGCACACTAAAAACCAATTGGGTAAAGGAAACCGTGGAAGACCTTAAGAAACTTAACATCTCTACAGAAGACATCGCAGACAGGAGCAAATACAGAGAAAAACTTAGACTACAGAAGTTTGAGCAAACTCCCAAAGAGAGACAACCAGCAAAGAGGTGGACAGAAGAGAGAAAGAGGAAACATAGTGTGTATATGAGAGGTTTTTGGGAAAAAAGAAGAAAGGTCCAGAATGAAACATGAAAATTGATTGTGTTGTAACGCTCTCCTTATGGGGAATTAACGAATAAATAATAATAATAATAATAATGTTATTGGTTTTACATCCCTTTTAACTACTGCTGCTTTTAGAGACACCGGGGTGCCGGAATTTTGGCCCGAAGGGGATCTTTAACGTGCCAGTAAATGTACTGACACGGCTCCCTCGCATTTGTGCTCCCTCAAATGCCAGCTGACTGCGCCAGGATACGAACCTGCAACCTAGGGCCCAGCAAGCGAGAACGTTACCGCTGAGCCACGCAGCCAGTCCGGTCGATGTCTCCAGATCCATAACATTCTTGATATACTTCTTATCTTTCTTTCTTCAATGATGGTAGCAGTTTTTATCTAGGTTGTGGCGTTTGGTAGAGGTAAATCGTTTCTAAGGTCTTCAACAAAGAATAGTTCTATTATACTCTTTGATAATAACAATGAGTTATAACTATACTCATACATTTAGGAGAAAGTAGGCTATATGTTCTTTACTGAACATCTTGTATTTCTTTTGTGGGAGTGATTTTGGAAAAGGGACACAAATGGGACGGAAATGTGTAAGAGGAAACTTCGCATACGGTTTACTTCAAGGTTTGGGGGCACCATTAAAGATATTCATACAATAAAAAATCTTCAAGTTGTCGTTCTTTGGTGTGAAAATATTCATTTGCTGAAAACAATTATGATTTATTAATTAAATCTACATACTTTAGCCTTGGAATGTATATCGCATGCGATTTATTTGCGCTCCGGCCAGGATTTGGCGCTGGAGTTTTACAAGTATGCCCAACAGACTTCACTGTTAACAAGGGATTTACGCTCCTGACTAAACTAATAGGTCATCGGCTTTTTAATATCTCGCGACCAATAATGCTAGGGACTCGTATGAGGTGTCCTAAGAGTCAGGGTGACAACCCCCGTTTTCCTATAGCCCCCTTAATTTAACCATGACCCAAAACTAATAGGTCATCGGCTTTTTAATATATCGCGAGCCAATAATGCTAGGGACGTGTATGAGGTGTCCTAGGACTCGGGGTGACACCCCCCGTTTTCCTATAGCCCCCTTAATATAACCAAAGGACCCAAAACTAATAGGTCATCGGCTTATAATATATCGCGAACCAATAATGCTAGGGACGTGTATGATGTGTCCTAGGACTCGGGGTGACACCCCCCGTTTTCCTATAGCCCCCTTAATTTAACCAAAGGACCCAAAACTAATAGGTCTTCGGCTTTTTAATATCTCGTGAGCAAATAATGCCAGGGACGTGTATGAGGTGTTCTAGGACTCGGGGTGACACCCCCCCCCCCCGTTTTCCTATAGCCCTCTTAATTTAAACAAAGAACCCAAAACTAAAGAGTCATCGGCTTTTTAATATCTCGCGAACCAATAATGCTAGGGACTTGTATGAGGTCTTGTAGGACTAGGACGTCCCTTTTATCATGTTTTTGTGATTTGCAGAGATGGGTAAATACAGAGCAGAATATATACGAAATTATCGACAAAAGAAACATGTGAAAAAAATAAAAACTGGAGGAGTACAACCGAAACAAAATGACTTCACATATATTTCATCTCAATTTCATAGCAGGATAACATGTATGTAACACACCATATGCGACTACTGTAAGGCTCGTCATTTTTATTTTTGTAAGTTCGTTGACACACATCCTTTGGCCACATTGTTTTAATTCCATTGAGAAAGGGGGCAAGTTTCAACTCGAAATGTCTAGAATTCTAAATGTTATTTTCACACGGCAATATCCCAAAAGCATGAGAAATTTTAATAGTATTTCGGGCCGTGGGCCAGCCCCGTGGTGTTGGGGTTGCGTGCCCACCTCTCACCTGGAGGCCCCGGCTTCGTCAGGGATTTTATAAACTGACGTGAGGGCTGGAACGGGGTGCGCTCAGCCTCATGCGGACAATTGAGTAGCTGTCTGACAGTGAGGCAGCGCCCTGGTCACGAGAGCTAAGATTAACGACCGAGGGGACTCGATGAGCTTACCACGTGTCACCTCAATATCTGCAGGCCAAATGGCTGGACACCGGTCGCTTGGTAGGCCTAGGGCCTTATGGGCTGTAATGCCAGGGGTTATATATATATTCTGGCCCGTGAAAGTCTTAATCTACAAAATAATTCTAATAATTATAATAATAAAATCGTGTTGGAGGACAGTTTTTAGTACTGCCTTAGTATTCGAAATTTAATGTTTTTCAGTCGGTCAACATGATTGTACCCGATTGGAATGGTTGGTTGCCTAATCCCGAGGAAAAATTATATAAGATTAATGAATACACTTGGATGACCAGTTTTGATCAGCGGCTTCGGTGGCGTAGCTGCTAGCATGCTGAGCTTCTATGCCCAAGATCGCGGGTTCAAATCCGGCCGATGTCGTCGGATTTTTTAAGAACGTTGAAAATCCCTCAGTATGCCTTCCTTCGGAGGGGAAGTAAAGCCGGCCGTGCCATGTCATAGATTTATGGCATGTTAAAGTACTTCCACTAATTAAACCTGTGTGAAGCTAAATTGCATATAGGTTAAATATATGACTTAAGTTCTTAGGTTCCTACCTTCGTCGTCAAGAGCCGACTGTGGTGGCATCTGGTAACTAAGTTCTGAACTAGTTGGTCGTTGACGGCGGCGTTTGGCGGCAAAAGTAGGAACTACTTGAAAAAAATCAATGTGTGCAGTCCTTACTTGAATTAAAACAGATACACACACTAATACAGCCATCAAAATTAACAACGGTTATCAGACAGATTCTACACACACCCAAAGTACACGGGGCTAAATGACCGTGTTTATTTTATTTATTTATTTATTTATTGACGGTACACAACAGGGCTCAGTGTGCGCCCCAATAACAGTGCACCTACACAGTAGAATACACTTTCTGATATTTCTACATTAAGTATTAATATCTAAATGTAATTATTAAAACTAGGAAGTTAACACAGATTGAAATGCATAGTAGTAAAAAGCTTAATCTAAAGGTAATATAAAAACTAAATCTAAATTTTACCTAATGTCAAATATATAAAAAACAGGTTTTGAAATTATTACATCGTAAACTAAAAGGTAACATTGATAACTAGTGTATAGGCCTATCAACATATATACATTGTTGATTCTGTTTTGTGTGATAATTTTATTTCAAGTATGAATTAGAGTGACTGGGTTATAATTTCCAAGAACGGTCTAATTGAGAGACAGAAATCTAGTTTCCAGTTTACACGAACCGCATCGTTGTAAATACTGCAAAGCCTCCATACAGGTGAATTATTATGTGAAGTAGTATTGGTTATATCATTTTTGAATGTTATAGTTGATCTTGTAGTAAAGCGAGGGATGTTGAAATTTAGGAGCGATAGGAAAAATGAGTTCCGTTATCAATTTGACCGTTAATAACTTTATTAAGGAATTTCATATCATTCACTTGCCTTCGAGACTCCAAACTAGTCATGCCGAATTTCAACAAAATTTCACCGTAGGGTACCATGTGTGGGTAATTGCCCGTTATTTTGAGGTGTAAATATCTGAGGAATTTCTTTTGAACTTGCTCAATGGATTTAATGCATGTTTTCTGCCAGGGACTCCATACTTGGCTGGCGTACTCGAGCTTAGATCTCACCATGGCAATATAAAGGTTTATGCAGGTACTGGTCCTAATGAATGGCTTAGTGTTTCTTATTATAAACCCTAACATGCGGTAAGCATCCCCGACTGTCTTTTGCACATGACAAGTGAAAGCAAGCTCTCGGTCAAACAAGATTCCTAGATCTTTCTTCTCGCTTACTGTTTGCAATGACTGAGGTCCAATTCCATAAACAAATGTGATTGGGTTCTTCTTACGTGTAAAGGTCATAACAACACACTTCGGTACATTTAAGTATAATTTGTTTTCTATGCTCCATTTGTGTATATTATTTAGGTCATTTTGTAGTAGAGTGCAGTTATTAGCGGAAGAAATTGATTTAAAAATTTTGAAGTCATCTGCATATAAAAGACTATTTGAGTGTACTATACAACGTGCCAAATCATTTATCATTGCTAGAAAAATCAGAGGTCCACGGTTCGAGCCTTGGGGAATTCCGGAATGAACTATGTTGTCGCAGCCCCTAAACTAAGGAACCAACCAACCAATTTCGATCGTCAAGCGATCATCATCAGATCCTTTACATTTAGGGTATAAAAAAGTGACAGTCAGTCTGAAAGACTAGACTTCGCTACAAATGCTGAAAAATGCTAGAAATGCTGGAGGCTTCTCGCTTTGCTCGAAGCCAAAGGCTCTTGACATGTTAGAAAATGATCTGCATAATACTTATCTTGCTTTATAATACTTCACCTTGTTTCAAATTACTCGCGAACGTCAAGTGCAAACCAAGGGCAAAGCAAGGTCAAGCGCGCTCACCAGAGCGCGCGGGGACGTGCCCCTTCCATCCAGTCTAAAAACATTTTTAGTGGGCGATGTATTGAAGAGAGAGATATGCTCTCGCGGACTTTTTTGTAGAACTTTTCATGCTGACCAATTGTTACGCTCATAGTATATTGATATTTTTAACGGTTGGCCCAGCGTAAGCTTAAGAAGCGCACGGACGCCAAGCTTGTTTTCGACTTTTTCACTGAAATCGTTACTGCTTGGCTTTCTTTGATCATACATAAATTATTTTCTACAAAATCTTTCCTCAAGATATCCTTTACAGAATGGTGAAACCCGCATCAAAATCCATCCAGTGGTTCTCGAGATTACCCGTGACATCCAAGAATCGGGGATTTTTGTCTTATACTAACGAAATAGAGATTGTCGGGGAACACATGCACCAAGCTGTACTATGACGTCACACACCTCAGTGCATCTAGGTACATTTCGTCCCGTCACCGTAACGTAACGCCAGACCCCAGCGTAACGCCGAAGTCGACAAGATCATTTAAAATGATAAAACTATGTCTACAAGTGTGAGTTATGATATTTACAACATATGCACTTACTTAGTTAAAGTAGTAATTAAGCTAGCACAATTAGTCAAGATATGTGATATGTTGTTGAGATACTGAAAGTGCCGATTGACCTTCAAGTTTGCCTGCTGTGTGTGATAATGCGATTGTTATTAAATGGTCAGGTTATTATGGATTGTGCACTTAGCTGTTTGAGCGCTGTGTGATCCGTTTCCGCACAGCTGTCCCCTCCACTGCCTGCACTGAACTGGTCATCTAAGTGTATTTATTACTCCTATGAAAAGTTTTTAAGGATTATCGAACCACCCATTACAAATGCATGCCACCCACTACGCCACCGAAGCCGTATATATACAGTACTCACCACTATCACACTGTGCTCCGTAAAGTTTCCACCAGCATGGAAATCCTCTTCCACTAAATACACGCGCTCTTCAGTAGTAAGCATTCCCACTAGACTCAGCTTACACAAGAACTTGACAAGAACACAACTTACAGCGTCAACACTGTCACGCACAGACACCCACTGTCTGAACCGGTATTCCCCACCCTATCACTCCAGTTGAAGGTCAACACGGAACAGGTGCATGCTTATGCCAACCACTGCGGAATGTGCTGCCAACCTAACACGTCCCGCAAGGTGAGACCTGCCTAGCTCGTCACTGCGGAGAGTCTTTGCGTATACAGCGACATGAATGTGCTGCCAACCTAACACGTCCCGTAAAGTGAGACCTGCGTAGCTCGTCACTGCGGAGCGTCTTTCCGTATACAGCGACATGAATGTGCTGCCAACTTAACACGTCCCGCAAGGTGAGATCTGCGTAGCTCGTCACTGCGGTGAGACTTTGCGTATACAGCAACATGAATGTGCGGCCAACCTACAGTATCACGTCCCGCAAGGCGAGACCTGCGTAGCTCGCCACTGCGGAGAGACTTTGCGGACGCTCTGTATTATATACATTGTACCCCACCCAGACTTTGGGTAAAATTATGTTGACCGACTGAAGAGTTACAACTGATATCTGGAAGGTCCTTAAATAATCAACCAAAAACGAATGACTGCATGAAAGCACTTGTGAAATGGTGACAGACCAGCTTGGTTATATCACAATGCATGGTAAACAATGGCCTGAAGTTAGGTACCATTCAGGCATTTGCCTGGAGTAGAAGTGGGAAACCACGGAAAACCACTTCCAGGATGACTTCTCAGTTTTTCCGCACGAGGCTGAGTGTACCCCGATCCTGCCTTCAGACCGGAATTAAATTTTTGGCACTGTCGGGATTCAATGCCGTGCCTCCGTGGTGACAGCCAAGAATTCTAGCCACTACGCTAAAAACATTTGTGTGTTAACAATGAATAACACAGGTATTTATTTCTTTGATTCCCATTTCCTATTCATTCTTACCTGAACTGGCTCAAAGACTGCCCTGTAAGAAAGGAAGAAGGGAGCTATCGTGTATTCTCTATTAATGAACGTCCCGTTCGTGCAGAATGGAGTCTAAAGGCGGCAGGAATAGGGCTCGCTACCTTATTATTAAATTCCATTTCAGGTTGAAGAGTCTGCGCTATTCTGGGGGACTGAAGAACCCATCTAGCAGCATTTATCTCAAGATACATGTCTTACAGTGAATTGTCAATGCCGCCACTTGCCGTCTTGTTTGTCGTCCTTAAAGGGGATATGCCAGCCGGTCCAGTGAACGCTACTGTCTTCCAACTTAACGCCTTGCTATAACGGTATGTGCTCCACATTACTGTACACATAAACCCAGCCAAAACTAACTCCACACCAATTCAATGCTGTTCTCGTTTTAATTAAGGGTTTGGAACATCATGGTCACGGTAAATAATAATAAAAATAATAATAATATATGTAGGCCATAGAGTTATGTACTAATACATGAGGATTACTATGTACGTTCATTATTCAAACATTGATTTCGATCACATGATTAGAACACAAGAAATGAAGACTTAATTTTAAAATTTTGCACTGCCGCCATCTTAGGTTATGTAAACAATTGAACTAAATTAGATGTCAGTGCATTGCAATTTGTCTAGTCATTTGCCGGTGAAAAATTTCGCACTGCCGCCATGTTGGGTTGGTGAGACGTAATAAAATTTAAAGTGCACGGTCGGGGTCGGCCAAAATAGTACTATGAACTTACCGAGTTTAATTGAACTCGCTCCAGCAGTTTAGAAAGTATTACAGGGGTTTGGGACACACACACACACACACTCATGGACCAAAGGTGATCTCAATAGACTTTTTTTTCTTTTCATAAATGAAAATAGGCTGAAAATCTTGGGTAAAATGTTTGGCCCAGTTCGTACTGAGGGAATTTGGATGAAATGGAAACCCCAGGGCATTATTAGCATTCGGAGAAAAACTCGGACACATTCAGCAAATGACGTTTGAAATTTTATCGGCATATTCTCCTCCAGGTAATTTTTGAAGGAAACATTTTGGGAAAAAAAAACAATGGGTCGACCAAGACAATCGTATCTCAAGAACATTGTCAAGGAAATGGAATGTGTCTTGTATGCCCACATGAAGAGAACTGCTGAAGACCGTAAGAAATGGCTGCAACGACAAGGCTTTTAGGATCTGATGATTATATTCTCAGAATGAGTGATCAGGTTGACTAAAAGAATTCTAAGTCTTACTCCCTCAATGAAAGCCAAGAACAACGTGCTGCTTGAAGTTGAAAAAGACCTTCAGGAATTAGACATCTCAAGTGATATGGCACTGGACGGATTTAAATTCGGAATCCTAATTGACAATCATTAATTTTCAAATCTCCCAAACATTGCATCCAAATGAACCTTGACGGAGGAGCGCCATAGCGAGATTTTGGTACGACAAGAAAGCAAGAACACTTTGATAGGTTCAATCGTGATCATTAGACGGCCATAACGCTTTAAAAACAAGATTTTCAGTACAGAACATATAGCCTACTTTCTCCTAAATGCATGGGTATAGTTATAGGTCTAACGCTTTGTCCTTATCAAGGAGTATAATAGAATACTGGTCGCAGTAACTTGTTGATATAACAACGTGATATATTTAACAGAGTCATTATCTATGTGCGCCCCGATAAACACGGCAACCTAAGCCGGCTGTGACTGGCGCAGATCGCGGGCGCACGTACCAGTTCAGCCGGTGGTGGCGCGAGCTTTTTACCAAACATGTTCGATAATGTGTACTTACAATGCTCATAGGCGATGCTGAAAATGTCCTCCTTCTCTTGTATAAGTAACACACCCCTGATATCTTCTGATGAAAGAATGTCTGTCAACTCTTGTATTGATTATGGGGCCTGTTTGCTTGAATCGTTTAGCGAGCCTCCTAATTGTACTGGCATTAGGCACAGGTCTTCCTGGATACTTGATTTGAAATTTTCGTCTCGTTTCAGAACAAGATTTTCTGCTTTTCATATACGGGTTATGGATATACACACGTTCGAACAATGTGAATTGGTGTCTAGGCATGACCAGAATTCACAGTATTCACAATGCTCACTAAACGTGCAACACCATCGTCTAAGCTTTGTAGATTCAACGTCCATATGAATGACAAAACACGTGTGATCTAACGATATGAGTCAGCGGAGCGCACCAACCACGGGCCGAACCGCGTACGCACGCCCGTGAGCTGCGCCAGTCACAGCCGGCTTAGCATGCCATTATTATCGGGGTGCACATAGATAATTGGTTGGTAGGTTCCTCAGTTTAGGGGCTGCGACAACGCGGCCATGTAGCCCCGTGTACTTTGGGTGTGTGTAGAAACTGTCTAATAACCGGTGTTAATTGCGATGACTAGCCTCCGTGGCTTAGGCGGCAGCACGCCGGCCTCTCACCGCTGGGTCCGTGGTTCAAATCCCGGTCACTCCATGTGAAATCTGTGCTGGACAAAACGGAGGCAGACAGGTTTTTCTCCGGGTACTCCGGTTTTCCCTGTCAAAATTTAATTCCAGCAACACTCTCCACTATCATTTCATTTCATCTGTCATTCATTTAATCATTGCCCCAGAGGAGTGCGTCCGGCCTCGGCAGCCGGCACAGTTCATATCCTCGCCGCTAGTTGGGGGCTTCATTCATTCCATTCCTGACCCGGTCGGAGACTGGAAGCAGGCTGTGGATTTTTTTTCATTTCAATTGCGATGACTGTTTTAGTGTGTGTATCTGTTTTTTTAAATTCAAGTAAGGGCTGCAGACATTGAATTTTTTCAAGTAGTTCCTACTTTTGCCACCAAACGCCACCGTCGACGAATATCTAGTTCAGAACTTAGTTACCAGATGCCACCACAGTCGGCTCCTGACGACGAACGAAGGAACCTAAGAACGTTAGTCAAATGTTTAACCTATACAATTCGGCTTCACACAGGTGTAATTAGTTGAAGGTTGTTTAACATGCCATAAATGTATGACATGGGACCGCCGCGCCTGCTTTACTTCCCCTCCAAAGGAAGGCATACTGAGGGGTTTTTAACGTTCTTAAAAAATCCGACGACTTCAGCCGGGTTAGAACCCGCGATCTTAGGCATAGAAGAGAATAAATCTAATCCTGGTGGATAACTGTTCATTTAATTTAAGTATCTAGGTAAAAACTTAATGTAGAAACAGAGAGTGAACTGCTCTGAGGGCAATGCACAACATACGTATATCAACACCAGGTATTTAAAAGTGACGAGAAATAATGTAACTCACCAAGGAGGTCTGGGTTCGATTCCCGGTCAATGCATGTGAGATTTTCGAAGTGAAATGCCATGTCCTGTGGTTCGGATTCCACGTAAAAAGTAGGTCCCGTGGCTCATAATCACAAGATTCACGGTCACGTAAAACTACAATCTTCCTTTTAAATAATGTAAAATAGTAGAGATGTCAGAAAGAGTACTTTATGGAACATCTGAGTTGAATTAATATTCCTCGTAAATGGTTCTGGCATGCTTATAAAGTATAATTTCTAATATTGTGGTGCTGACAGCTTCGCTAATCATGCTAGTAGAACATTACCACGCAACTGTTATCTCAGTCCAACAAACACGAATGCTTCCGTGTTTTTAATCACTTTGAAATAATGGAATGAAATCCCATACCTGTAAAATGATGGAGAGAGAGAGAGAGAGACAACAATACGGAACTGGTATACTGATTTCCTTCCGTACATCCTTTTCAAGCGAACTACAAGGTATAATATTATATTGGGAACCACAATACTAGAAGAGGTTTACCGTCATTTCACACTTGCAGGCCACGACCGTCTCCTTCATTGCCCTAACGTTAATTACAAGTTCGTGTTGCTCAGGTTTGGTCCTATGCCATCTTATTTGTTTGTTTAACATGGTGGGTGAGTGGTTATCGTGTCGGTCTACCAACCTCAAGTTTGCAGATTCGCTCCTGGCCATGAAAAGTGATTTTTGAAAGGCGACAAAAATCACGACACGCATGTCATCCGGTGTTGGCATTTCAGTAGGCCGTGTTCATAATGGCAAAATTAATCTCGGGATTTTCCGCCAACGCTTAAGTTCCTCCTCTCTCTACTAGAAAGCGCTATAGTGTGAAGGAGCAAAGATTAACCTCATTGACTTTCATAGCCCTTAAAGGACCAACAAAATTCGACATGCAAGCTGCCCTCTGGGTGTCAAATACCAAAGCCTCTACCTGGTACCCGAGGCCATATGGTATTTCTTTGTTTATCGTTTAGGCCTACTTAGGACCACGGGGGCTCGTATCTACTCTTCGGTAAAGTTGTTGCTTTCTTCTTCTTCTTCTTCTTTCTCTTCTACTTCCAATAGTCCCTCATTTTCTGACTATGGGTCAGTCTTCTTTCTTCTGTCCACTTAGCTCCTGTAGTCTTCTTACTTGTAAGGGACGTTGGGAAAAATCCCTGTCGGATGACCAGACGGAACATCAGTCGGTCACGAGTTTGTTCCAGTGGGATATCTAGTTGCTCCATATCTGACTTAACTGTCGCAATCCATTTGTTCTTTGAAGCCTTGTCTCTTCCTGTTACTTTGCATATCCTGTTGGTGAGTCTTTCAGAATCCAGACATGCCAAGTGTGCATAAAAGGTCAGGCGTCTTTTCCTTATAGACGTGATGATATCCTCCTGGTGTTCATACAATTCATCATTATGACAGATTCTGTAAATTCCCCTTCCTCTCTAATTGGAGCTAATATCCTCCTCAGAATCTTCCTCTCTTCTCCAGTTTTCAGAGTGGACCCTTTCTGGTCATTACAAGGCACTCAGAAGCATACAGAACAGATGTCTTGACGGCCGAGTTATTATTATTATTATTATTATTATTATTATTATTATTCTACCGGGTGAGTTAGCCGTGGTGGTTACGGCATGACTGATGGCAGTCGCTCACATCCGGGAGGCGAGGAGGTTCGAATCCCCCCGCCGGCAACCTTGAAGATGGTCTTCTGTGGTTTCCCATCTTCCTTCCAGGCAAATGCCGGGGTTGGTCCCTAACTATAGGCCACAGCCACTACCTTCCAACTCCTCGTCCTTACATTCCAACTTCCCTCCTTCCCTCCCCAACGGTACTTGTAGCTCGCCCATTGGGTGTCCGTCTCGAAGCAGCTACAAAACTGGCGAGCCGAACATGTCCTCGGACACTCCCGGCACTAAAAGCCTTACGCTAAAAAAAATATATATATATTATTCTTATTATTATTATTTTGTGCGGAATTTTGAAATCTAATGTTATTGCAATTTCTTTGTAGGAATGTTTGATCCCAAATAGTAGACTAATATTAGTCTCACTAACTCACTCTCATGGCACGGGAGTCCATGAAGGACCCTGACCTCTCCTAAAGCAGCCGTCCATTCTTCCTTGGCTTTAATGCATCTCCTCCAGTTCCGGATCCCCAGCGCCTGTACATCATCTCTGACGTCATCAATCCACCTATTTTTACGAGTTCAACACATACACACACAAATAAACGGAGCTGATGACCAAAATGTCCCAACCCCTTAAAATAATTTAACAAAAACAAACTACAAATGAAGAGTCGTTGAATACACGACTTTGCTTGCAGCAAGCCCCTATAAACACAGAAAGCAACTTTAATTGCTCCGTCGTTCCTGTCGCTGTCATATCGTTTGACATGTGACATTATCGCATCGACGTGCGTAATTGGGTTTGCTCGTCTCTTTACGGTGGAAGATATTTGAATTCAATTTTCAACCACTTTCGACACACTCAATTTTACGTTCTATGCCTACTAAACAGCGCAGTTTTTCCCGGATTGAATTGGTAGTTACAAATAAAACGAGTAATCTAACATGTATGTTCCGTTAGCATAAACACACTATTTGTATTTGAAAACGCGGAGACACTCAGGGAAAATACAAGGATTCATGTTCTTGTGCTTGCCCTATAACCCTGTCACTGTGCTACGTCACTACTATTGGAAATGGAGTATGAACTGTATTAGTCTCTGCAAAAACATTTATCATAAATGCCATTACTATTATTATTACTAGGGCTCGGTTATTTAGGTAAATAAATATTTTTTATGTAAATACATATTTTAAACATTATTTCTATAATTACATTAATCCCTGCTTTTCACTTATTAGCACATAAAAAGACCTAATATTTACATTTTTTTAAAAATCAGTATGCTATATCTTTCAGTTTATTACATTTTTGTTCTGCGTTACTTCAATGGGGAAGAACCTGTGAGCTATCTAATCTTCATGCAGAGCGTATGTCGGATTGCCGCTGTGTTTTTCTTATCTTGTCGCCCTGTGCCACTCACTGTGGAAGCGGAGGATTTCCTTGTCCATAGCCTTATTGTACCACATGCTAGACCTCACACTCCCCCAGCTACCTGGAACCAGCGTACTTACATGCAGTTCATTTCTGGCACTCCGAAGTGTAAGGCAGTTCTACAATGCCTCAAGTAAAATCAACTAAAAGGTATCGTCTGCAGCAGTATGTTGCAGAATGTAAGGATAATTTTACATCTGATGGGGGCATTCTGTTCTGCCAACCATGTCGGGAAACAATCAAGGCTGAACAGCGATCTCAAGTTACACCACACCTCGATGGCAAGAAACATATTGCCGCAGTTTCGCGCCTTCATAAGAAGTGTTTTGCAATAATGGTTGGTCATTTGTGATGGAAAAGCTGAAGATGTATCTCGTTGTGTATTGTAATTCTTCAGCAGTCAGTAAGGCATAGCATAAATTGCATTCGTGAGTATTGCATATTGTTATACCCTGGGGTTCCCACAGGGTATGGCCACCCCCTATCGTCCCCTTTCGTCACCTTTCACCCTCATTTCATGCCACAACCCTTAGAGGAACCAACAAAAAACAAACATCAAGCCATTGCAAGTACACTTGGCTTGGCAGGCCAAACATACACACATGTGGTAATTCTTACAACATATCCTACTACCTGCTATGTGGGGCAGGAATCTGCTGATTACATAACACAAACATGGTCAATTCACCTTAATACCAGCACCACCAGGAACTGATTATCTTTCGTCCACCGAGGTACTGTCCGACGCCATCGTGACCACTCTGCAGTTCTGATAAGTGTACTCAAAGTTTATCCATTATAATTCCTTCCTGTTCCAACCCCAATACTTGTAATCATTCATTCTTGTGCACTTCGCATCACACTTATAATAATTAAAACCATTCTCACTCTCTTAAACCGCCTTCTTATATTTCTTGGACCCTCCGCTCGAACTCTGGCCCTCAGCCAGCAAGCCTTTACTCAGCTGCGCCACTCTGGCTGTATTGCTTGTCTGGTATTTAACATTGTAAACAGGAGTCATCATTCGCTCAGTAAGCAGGGCCAGACTTCCGCTTGCCTGTTACATTCATTCTTTACCTCATCCACTTCACTACACTCACGTAACGCCCTGCATCCAAGCTTTCACGTTTTTTTAATAATCGCCACCCTAATTCAAGCTACCAACCCCCCAGGGCAACACAATATTGTTTATATTCACATTAATAAACTAAAATTAAATTAAATATTTTTCCTTTTTTGTCACATATTTCAGGTATTCTTAATCCATAAAAAATAAATATTTTCCCAATTGTTAGCACCTAAAATTCCGAGCCCTAATTATTACTATTACCATTTCGTGTTTTAGCATTTTTCATGGCTAATTTTATAATTTTACTCTGTTAATTTCTTATTATACGCCTGGATGATTCTCTCGCTACAGGTCCCCCGTACCCTCCAAGGGAGCGTCGCAACGCCTCAAAGTGCGTGATATTTTCCCATACTGCTGTTAACTTGGGATTTGATTTAAAGAGAAAGCTATGAACCTTCGTCGCAAACTTTATTACGGGAAGCTTTTCGAGGCGACAGTAACGTGTATTCAATGGCATGTTGATATAATCCTTGCTTTAGTGGTAAGCAATAACATTCCAGAATTTGTTTACTTATTAATGTTGCGATTTGTTAGTTGTTAGCAATACAAATTGTGACACATTACAGATCATACGAATTACAACCGCGAAAATCCCTGCCCTACGTACGCTGGTAATGGTACGGCAAACAGTATCGAGTGGGCGGTGTGCATCATGCACTAGGTTAAGTTGGCCGTCGATAGTCCCGAGCCCCAAAATGTGGGATAGGGTTGTTCGATTAAACAGTAGAATAGCTGGCCGCCACTAGACCAGGAGTACTCAACCTGGTGCTCGCGAGCACTACCGTGCTCAACCCTTTAAGGGCTGATGACCTTGCAGTTTGCTCAAAATATTCTTTATGCATAAAGGTATAATGTTGAAATATTTGGTAGAGATCAAATGATTAGGTTGGTCGTAATTTGATTTAAGCTATTATCATTTGGGTGGCCACCATTACGTTTCCGTCAAGATGGTGGCGATATAAAACATGACACTTAGGTGCCCTTTGCTAGTGCTACCTCTGTACCAAATTTCGTTCAATTCGGTTTCACCGTGTTTGAAAAGATAGGGGGAATCGATTTGCACACATACATGGCTGCCATCCACAAATTATTGGGCTGATGATCTTGTAGTCGGGTCAAAATATGCTTCCCACATAAAAGTATATTGTTGCAAAATTTGGTAGAGATCAGATGATTAGGTTGGTCGTAGTTAGATTTAAGCTTTTAACATTTGGGTGGCCGCCATTACGTTTTCGTAAAGATGGCGGCGATATAAATCATACCACTGAGATGTAAATTACCAGTGCTACCTCTGTAACAAATTTCGTTCAATTCGGTTTTACCGTGTTTGAATTGGTCGGGGGAATCGATTTGCTCACATACATGGCCGCCATATGCAAACTATTGGGCTGATGACCTTGTAGTTTAGTCAAAAGACGCTCGCTTTATAAATATATTGAACCCTTATTGATCTTCGATAAATAAGTATTCATATTTATTATTATTATTACTACGGCCCAGGCAGCACATAAGGAAGTCGACTTGGATATTAGGGAGGCCAGCATTTCGTAATGATTGCAACAGAAGCTGAGTTGGTAGCTATTCCTGGGGGACGGCCAGAATTAGTCGAGTTCAAGGCCAAATTGTGCAACTACTGTACCAAAATTGGAGACATAAAGGAAGAATCACGAGGTCCTCTCAACGAACATACGATTGAATCAGCCAATCGCAAGAGACCAAGCTGTGACCACGAGGTGGACGGCGTCAGTAGTAAAAAGCGCGCGGAAGTGTGTATCTAAGGAACCGCCGAACGGATTAATCTCCGCTCGAGTAATTTGAGACGTTGGATTTATTTGGAGAAGAATGACACTAGCCCCATCTTTGTGAGACAAAAACTCTGGAAGTTTTTATCCGACTCCGCCCCACTCCGCCGCCCTTGTCAGTTTCTCATAAATAGTTTGGCCTGACGCCAATCTAAGTCTATTCTTGTGGAGCCTTCAGAGGCATACTCCACGCCAGTTTGAAGTGTGATTTTGACGCTCGAATTTAATCTAAGTCTATTCTTGTGGAGCCTTCAGAGGCATACTCCACGCCAGTTTGAAGTGTGATTTTGACGCTCGAATTTAATCTAAGTCTATTCTTGTGGAGCCTTCAGAGGCATACTCCACGCCAGTTCGAAATGTGATGTTTACGCTCTAAAATCAGTGAAGCTAATTTATTTTCTGAGCTCTGGGGAGCTAAAGTCCCAGCGTTTGCAATATCGAATTTTAAAAGCTATAATACATTTTGTTCTAAAATCAACTGAATTGTGTGATCTAAATATTTCACGCCAGCGCGTGATAAACTGTAACATTCTTTTAAAGACGACGAGTTCAACTTTAAGGGGGAAGTATCGTATCACCCTAATTAGCGCTTACCAGAACCGAAGTCCAAGACGGGACGGAAATACCGGACGAGATAGCGACTGCTGGTGCAGCCAGGATTTTGAACTTGTTAACGAGCCAGTGGCGCGGACTCGAGATGTATATTTTATGTATAAATTGTGTGTATTGTATGTGTGTTTTTATAGTGCGTATGTGCGATATAATTAGGGCCAGTCTTCGCTATTAATCGCAGTAGGACAATTGTGGGTGAACTGAGTAGCCTGCAAGCGATTATAGATAGGCAAATATTTAACATTGAACTTTTCTGCCAAGGAGTCGAGACCAAGATGATCAGCACGTGGTTTGAAGTTGGGATGAGCTTCAAGAAATCAACGCAGACGACTACTATGGAGTGCTAAATTGTCCATAGGGCAATGGGTTGAGGAGGATGTCCTTAGTCCTACATGCAGAAGCGGTGATGTACTAAAATTGGATTATTTCAACTATGTAGTTAGATTTGGCCGGGGAACTTTGTAAATAGTCATGTTTTTCTTTCTTGTTTTATAGCTGTTTTTCTTGTACCGACACTATATGTTTAAATGTCCGTTGGCGCGTGGCCAATGTGTTTGTTGATATTTTGATTTTTTTTCTTGAGTCATGTGTAATGTACGCGGCGTGCGTGCGTGATTTTTATCCTTGCAATTGCGGAACCCGTTACATTCGATAAATGGTGCTTTATTAACGTTAATATTTGAAATAGGAATGGGAGGAAATGATTGTAAAACATTTTGCTGAACAGGTTATTATTCATGTTAGGGTAGCCGAGTGCACCAACTTAAAAGTAATTGTAGAACACCTTCGTTCTAATTTTGATAGATTTTCTTGAGTCCTTTTCAGGTGACTAGTCACGGCATAGAACGATGGCGCCAGCATGTGGATATTATTTGTGTCTTTTATTTCAGGGTCTGTCACAACCCATACGTGTGATTAAGTGTGTGTTGATGTGTCTAGTGTGTGTTGATTCTACGTGAGGAGGGGGTAGTTGTCCTACCGCCCTTATATATTTTTGCTGCTGTTATATTTTAGATGGAAAGACAGAGTGCTCTTGGGAGACTGCTGATTCTTGTCCATATGTTTTTCTGACACACACGTATTATTGTGCTTTGGGGCACATTTCTTCGAGGTTCGACCCCAGGCTCTGGGAGGTCGAGGTTATTGACACGTGGGTTGACAGACATGCAGAGTTCCACAAACCGCCCGTTTTGCCTGTGACTTATTTTGATAGGCAGTCCTTTTTGTCCGACTGAACCCTGTAAGCTTTCATGCAGCAAACCTGTTCATTGTGATGGCTAATTTTAAGCCATAATTAATTGGGGAGTTCGCCATGTGTGTAACGGATTGTTGTACCTTGTATGGATAAGAATATTGTGATTAACGTAAATGTTGGCTGTTTGCCTATTGCTTTGTTGATGACTCGATTTCATGTAATTTTGTTTGTCACACCCGTTTGGTGTAGTGGTAGAGTATTTGTAAATTTTGACAGCGGTCATTTGAGTATTTTTCTATTGGTCACGTGTTAATGTACTTGTGTTGATTTGTGTGAGAAGTCCTAAGATTTTAGGCAGTAAATGTTGCTACGGCAATTTAAGTCCAATTTCACACGGAAATTTTGTGTTTGTTTATAGTAGATTTAGGAAGTGTCGGTTTAATTTAAGTAGTGTAGTTGTGTTCCCTCGTGTCGGTCTAGCTCTAGGAAATGCGGATTCGTTGTCTGAAGGGTCATTCTGGATGATAACGAATCACGCATTCAAAGTACACATCGTGGTGCATGTAGAACGGCGTACGCACTTATATGGTCACTTTTGGTATCGTTTTATTTAAGGACACTTGGTCCAGGTAATTAATCTCTCCAGAGATATCGCCTAGTTTTTGGCATTTTTATTAAGCGGGAGTCAGTTGGGAGTTTTTGTTGTTAATTGTTTATGTGTAAATATGGTGATTTGTTATTAAATTCAGTTGTTTTTAACCCTGGCTTCACTCTTTCCTGCATGTTATTTTGTTATATGTTACCCTGCAAGTTAATGAAGCGCCCTGACAGCAACTTACGAATATGACCTGTTACGCCCCGAATCTGAGTCTCATATGCTTCTTCGCAAGGGTTCATAAAACAAAAATGGCTGCCCAAGTGGGGATTGTTGTTGTTGTTGCTTCGCTGATCTCATATTTATTTCGTTGAGAAATGATGCCAGGTCAAGCGGACATGTAAATTCCGTAAATGGAGGCGATGTTGTACCGCCATGTGCATTAGTAAAATCACTGAGTTCCTAAAGTTAGAAATATTGAACAAGGTTAGAATTTGATTTGGTATTTGTTATAAACTTGTTCTGGCGCCCACATTAAAATTAGAAATTTGCATTATTAATGAACTCAGTCAAAGCAGGAAGATGTTGCCTTATATCTGACATTTAATTGACTTCGGTTAATTGGTGTTTCGTAAATTTTGTTGGTTAGGAATTTAAAAGCAGATCACTAGGGGTTATTTTGTTGTTTGGGAATAAGTGTCATTGTATTCAGTAAATTTTGTTACTGAAATTTTCATTAAATTAGAGCCAGTAATATTTAAATGTGTGACATGTATGTGCGTATAGGGCTGAAACCTTAGCCCATAACCCTGTTTTTCTCTGAATATATTTGTGTGTGTGAAATGGCGATCGTTGATGAAATTAAGGCATTGTTAGAACAGATGTCGATCCAAATGTCCGCGAAAACGGAAGAACAATTAGAACAGATGTCGATCCGAATGTCCGTAAAGACGGAAGAACAATTAAAAGAACAATTAGAAGCTCAGCGTGAGCATAGTGGAAAAACAATTACTTGATATGAGCGGTAACATTTCGGTCCAGTTAGAAGTCCAGAAATTAGACACTGACAAACAATTCAATGAACTAAACCACAAATTGTCACAACAGGCGGTAACACAAACCGAACAGTTAGGAAAAATCACGAATGATATTAATCAGAGCGTTCAAAAAGTAGAGAAACTGGCAGGCGAGGTTGCGGAAAACAACATCAAACAGTTAGGCGAAATGAAGAAATTGGAGGCGAAATTTGATAACAAATTAGTACAATTTGACGAGATGGTGGCAGATAAACTCAAGCAGATAGAGGCAGCATGTGTCAGTAACACCGCGGGAGTGGAGAAGACCCAAGAGAAACTACAGCAGCAAATTAATTCGGTAGATAACAACGTGCTGGAATTAATAAAGGAAATAGATAAAGTCGAAGTTAAGGCTGAAACCGAGCGGATACACTTGCGGGAAAATTTAGAGGAGCAATTAGGCAGAACACAAGAGATCATAAGAAAAGAGATGGAAGGCCAGCTAATAAACACACAAGAGGTCATAAGACAAGAAGTAGGGGAGCAGCTCGTCAAAACTCAGGATAATTTGGAAGAACAACTAGTAAAAACGCAGGAACGGATACGTGAAGAGCTAGAGAAAAATCAGGAGAGGAACGAGGAGAAAATAAATAGCTTAAAAAGTAGGATCCGGCGAGATTGGGACCAGCAGGCTCATGCGAATAAGGAAGACAGGCTGGCAGTTTTAAAGCGAATGCAGGCACTGGAGGAAAATATGAAGTCGAAATTACAGGAACACTCAGAATTAATCATAAAAAACGAGATTAGATCGTTAGAGAATGCGACATTATTTTCAAACGAAAATATTCCGGAAAAGCAAACAAGTATTGGAAGTCTGGCAGGTTCGAAGTTGGCTGAGGACACGAGTCGGGGTCAAAGTCCCAGACTAACGACTAATGCATTCCAGCAGTACAGGGGGGAGACTTCAACTCCGCAACCGAACTTGGCACCAGCCCAAGTCATCCAAGTCATTCGGGGTAATGATTTTAAGCCCGATAAGTTTAAAGAACATTCAGGAACCACTCCCAAAGCATTTCTACGGCAATTAACTGACTACTTTAATGACCAACACATCGGCCCGGAGAAACAATTAAGACTGGTGGAGAAATTTTTAGAAGGACCTAGCCTGACCTGGTTTTTAAGTTTCAAGTACACGTTTACAGACATGGCTCAATTCCGCGAGGCGTTTTTGAAGAAGTTTTGGAGTCCTTCGTTACAGCAGGGGTTAAGAATGGACCTGTACACGCGCAAATACCATAGTACACATCCAACCCGTTTTTTCAGAATTCTTCAGTCAGCAATTGGTAAAATTCAGGGATTTTGATGACCCGCCTAGCGAGCCGAATATGGTTCTAACCATCGGAAAACAACTCCCAATGCATATCCAACAATTATTAGTCGCAGGAAATATTCAGACCGCAGTCCAAGCCGAAGAATTACTCAGACACTTAGATGAGACGAGTATGGTAAGCCCACAGACAGGAAGAAGGAATTTGGAATGTGTCAACACGGCAGAGGTAGTTCAGGGACTCCAAAATAACCACGGCCAGGGGAACCAAAGTAAGACACAGTCCACAGGGACACAGTTCACGCCAAGAAGACAAGATTTTGACGGCCGAAACCAGTTCCATAACAACAATCAGAATTATCAGAATAACCGCGGGAGATATCATCAGAATAACCAAAATCAAAATAATCAGTGGACGTACCAGCGGGAATACACGAATTGGAGGGGAAACCAGAGACAAGGTAGACCTTACCAAAGAAATGGAGATGGTAGATGGAGTAACGGCAGGGACTATCGCCAAGAAAACAGAGGAGATTATAGGAATAACTGGGACGAACGATATATTGAATCCCGTAAATACTTGGATCAATTAAGTAATGAAGAAGCGGAGAAGGAGAAGTGGGGGCGTGCCATGGCGAACAGACAGAGCCCAGACAACCATCAAGGAGAGGGGGCAGAGAGTTTACTGAGGCAACAGGAGCGACAGAATGATAACCGGCGAAACACATCTAATGGGGCCCGGGATAAAAAAAAAACCAAATGAACTGAAAGGAGACAGGCTAAAAACGGAGATCGCCAGGGAGCAAGAAGAGATGATAGTGGCCAATATAGAAGAGTGGGTAGCATTCCCAGACGACTGCCTGGAGGAAGTGGTGAAGAACCGTGAAAATGTTATCAGACAGCTACCAATTATTTACGCGCATATTGGAGGTATGAGGGTGAGATGTTTGATTGATACAGGTAGCCAGGTGAGCTTAGTCACTGAAATTTTGATAAAAGAAATAGCAAGAAAACAGACTGTTCCTATTATGCCGGTACCGCTAATGAAAGTCAGAGGTGTCATTCCTGACAAAACTATGAATTGTAAACAGCAAGCATTTCTAGATCTGGAAATATTGAACCATACTTTTTCACAAACATTCATTGTTATTCCAAAGATGAACTACAATATAATTTTAGGAGCCAACTTCATCTGCGATTTTCATGCTGTAATTGATTTACATAACAACACTGTAAGCTTCAAACAAGTAGAAGGATTGGATCATGTGGGTTTAAATATGGAAGAGAATCCGCTGGAGAGAGAGGCCAATACTTGGGTTGTTGAGGAATGCACTAATGAGGCCGGAGATAAGATCTTGAGGGGAGAGCAAGTCAACCAGACAGCAGTGCTAGAAATGGACAGCCGAGATATTTCGCAGGAACTTTGGGTGCATTTGGCGGAAGAAGAAATGGGCGGAACCAAATTCGAAATTCTACTTCAGGAGCGACTTAAGGAAGCCATCGTAGGGGAATCTGATAGAAGAAGATTGGAAGAAATTTTAAGATTACATAAAGGAGCTTTTGACACCGTACCTGGGAAAGTTTTAAATTTTCAATATGCGATGCAGGTAACAGATTGGACCCCATTTAAAAGTAAATTGTACCCGATCCCAGAGAAGCATTTTTCTCAGGTGAAGGACATTATTACTAACTTATTAGATTCTGGCATGATAAGGAAAGCTGCAACTCCTTATCTGAACGCAATATTGGCTGTGACCAAGCCAAACGGATCAATTAGGCTATGCCTAGACGCGCGAGTTTTAAATAGCAAACTGCTAGTTGAGCACGACCAAGCACCGAGGATCAAAGATGTTTTGAAAGGCTTCCGCGGGAAGAAGATATACTCAAGTGTTGATTTGACGAATAGTTTCCACCATCTTGAACTTGAAGAAAAATCCCAACTGTTGACGGGATTTTTATTCGATAATCAAAGTTATATCTGGTGTCGAATGCCCTTTGGCGTGAAAACTGCGGGATGTGCACTCATTAGAGCACTCGATAGAAATCTGACTGAGGAGGTCAAGAACTTCACCACGAGATATGTTGATGACATATTAATCGCTTCTGAGACAATGGAAGAACACTTGATAAATTTAAATAAACTGCTGGACAACCTGAGAACCATGAACTTCAAGATCAACTTAAAAAAAGTCACATTTTTGCCAGAGCGAAATTTTATATTTGGGACATATAATTGATGTTGAGGGCGTGCGGCCTAATCCAGCCAAGATTGATGCTATTAAGAAATTTCCCACACCTACCAAAGTCAAACATGTTAGAGCATTTTTGGGAGTGACAGGTTTCTTCAAAGAAAATTGCCCTGGTTACACAGAAACAGTAGCGCCTATGCAGGAGATGTTGAAGAAAGCGAATCGATGGTCGTGGAACGAGGAGTGCGACAGGTCTTTTAAAGCAACGAAGGATTTATTGGAAAACTGTGTGAAACTTGGATATCCGGATTTTGAGAAACAATTTATCATTCAAGCAGATGCTTCGTTAATTGGGATTGGTGCTATGCTGTACCAAGAGGACGCTGAAGAACCCAAGAAGAAATCCTATTTGGCATTTACGAGTCGTAAATTACGGAAACATGAGAGGAACTACACAGTTACGGAACTTGAGCTACTAGCAATTCTATATTCTCTCCAACAGTGGCGCAAGATGATCTATGGTTATTCCATCATTGTTAGAACCGACCACCATGCACTGACATTTTTATTTAAGACAACAATAGCAAGTGAGAGAGTTACGCGCTGGTCCATCTACATACAGCAGTTTGACATTACAATAGAGCATTGTCCTGGGAAATTGAACGTCATACCAGATGCTTTGAGTAGAAACCCTGAGGACGGAAACGAAGTAACAGCGGAAGTTCACAATATTACCTTGACACCTAAGGCTCGTGAGTTTTTGGCAAGATTGAAGGATATTCGGAAGGAGCAAGAAGCTGACCCATGGATGATGATGATGATAAAATTCTATAGGAAGGAGTTACAACCAAATTCACCGGAGTACCGGGAAGCCAGTGCTAAACAAGCGAGATTTCACTACTTGAATAACTTGTTACATAAGTACGTGGATGAGCATCATACTAAACTGCGGATCTTAGTTCCAGCATCACTACAGAGGGGATTAACTTGGCATGTTCACGAGAGCCTAGCACATATCGGCACGGATAAGACTGAAGCTACGATAGGGGAGACCTTTACTTGGCCCAAGATGAGATTCACCATTGTTGAAGTAATTAGAACGTGTGACGCTTGTCAGCGCACAAAGCCGAACAACTTTATTCTGAAACAACCTCCAAGACCACTATTACCGCAGAAACCATGCGAGATGCTCGCGATTGATTGCTTTGGTCCTTTAGTAAAAGGAAAGCGTGGATGCCGACACCTCTTGGTATGTGTCGATGTATTTTCGAAGATGGTCGTGCTATGTCCTATTCAGAAGACGACATCAGGACAAGTCCTTAGTCGAATTAAGAACAAAGTCATTCCGATGCTTGGGAAGCCGGAATCCATTCTATCAGATCACGGTACCTATTTCACAAGCAATGTTTTTAGGCAAGGTTTGGAGAGCCTAGGAATAAAACACATATTTTCAAGTATTCGTCATCCTTGTGGAAATCCGAGCGAAAGAACAATTCGCTGTGTCGCTAAATACTACAGAGTAATGATTCCTAACGAACACAATAAATGGGTAGACAAAGTAGGGGAAATTGAGATGTGCATGAACACTACTAAGCACGAGTCGACGGGTCAAGTCCCACTGATTGTACACCACAACAGGTTGCCGGAAAGAACTTGGGACAAGATCATTCCTTGCCCAAGGGATCCATTATTAGCGCATGATTTGCGAATCCAGCGAACGAGAGAGCACATGAGGAACCAAGCGGACCGAAGGCTGAGACGGTACCGAGGAAAGAAGTTTCACCGAGAGTTACAAGAACAAGAATTAGTGCTGGTTCGTAGACCACCGATCTCCGACCCTAAGAACAAAGTCTTCGCCAAGTTCTGTCCAAAATTCATTGGCCCGTTCCGGGTAATTAAGAATCTGGGTAACAATGCCTACAGATTAGAAGAAGTGAGCACTGGTGCAAAATCTGTTTTTAATAGCGCCAATTTGAAACCGTACTACAGAAGGGAACCATTTGATGATTAGGAAAGATGATATGTGCAGAATCTGTATTGCCAAAAATTTTTTTTTTTTTGAAAGCAAACACTCAAATCCACGGGGAGCGCGTGAGTACGCACTTTGTTTGTAAACAACGAGCAGCTGAGACGACGGGAGTGGCAACTACGTGAGGAGAAGGGGGAGACCTAGAGAAAATATGAATGACATTCCAGCGAGAAGGGAGCACACTAATTGAGTCAGAGGGGCATACACTCGAGCAGCTGAGTGAGATTTAAAGAGATGTGTTGTTACTACAGTGGATTTTGTTTTTGAAATCCAAACCAATAAATTGTTTCGAATTTCAAAACCTTGCTGAGGATAAATGAACCCTTATTGATCTTCGATAAATAAGTATTCATATTTATTATTATTATTACTACGGCCCAGGCAGCACATAAGGAAGTCGACTTGGATATTAGGGAGGCCAGCATTTCGTAATGATTGCAACAGAAGCTGAGTTGGTAGCTATTCCTGGGGGACGGCCAGAATTAGTCGAGTTCAAGGCCAAATTGTGCAACTACTGTACCAAAATTGGAGACATAAAGGAAAAATCACGAGGTCCTCTCAACGAACATACGATTGAATCAGCCAATCGCAAGAGACCAAGCTGTGACCACGAGGTGGACGGCGTCAGTAGTAAAAAGCGCGCGGAAGTGTGTATCTAAGGAACCGCCGAACGGATTAATCTCCGCTCGAGTAATTTGAGACGTTGGATTTATTTGGAGAAGAATGACACTAGCCCCATCTTTGTGAGACAAAAACTCTGGAAGTTTTTATCCGACTCCGCCCCACTCCGCCGCCCTTGTCAGTTTCTCATAAATAGTTTGGCCTGACGCCAATCTAAGTCTATTCTTGTGGAGCCTTCAGAGGCATACTCCACGCCAGTTTGAAGTGTGATTTTGACGCTCGAATTTAATCTAAGTCTATTCTTGTGGAGCCTTCAGAGGCATACTCCACGCCAGTTTGAAGTGTGATTTTGACGCTCGAATTTAATCTAAGTCTATTCTTGTGGAGCCTTCAGAGGCATACTCCACGCCAGTTCCAAATGTGATTTTTACGCTCTAAAATCAGTGAAGCTAATTTATTTTCTGAGCTCTGGGAAGCTAAAGTCCCAGCGTTTGCAATATCGAATTTTAAAAGCTATAATACATTTTGTTCTAAAATCAACTGAATTGTGTGATCTAAATATTTCACGCCAGCGCGTGATAAACTGTAACATTCTTTTAAAGAAGACGAGTTCAACTTTAAGGGGGAAGTATCGTATCACCCTAATTAGCGCTTACCAGAACCGAAGTCCAAGACGGGACGGAAATACCGGACGAGATAGCGACTGCTGATGCAGCCAGGATTTTGAACTTGTTAACGAGCCAGTGGCGCGGACTCGAGATGTATATTTTATGTATAAATTGTGTGTATTGTATGTGTGTTTTTATAGTGCGTATGTGCGATATAATTAGGGCCAGTCTTCGCTATTAATCGCAGTAGGACAATTGTGGGTGAACTGAGTAGCCTGCAAGCGATTATAGATAGGCAAATATTTAACATTGAACTTTTCTGCCAAGGAGTCGAGACCAAGATGATCAGCACGTGGTTTGAAGTTGGGATGAGCTTCAAGAAATCAACGCAGACGACTACTATGGAGTGCTAAATTGTCCATAGGGCAATGGGTTGAGGAGGATGTCCTTAGTCCTACATGCAGAAGCGGTGATGTACTAAAATTGGATTATTTCAACTATGTAGTTAGATTTGCCGGGGAACTTTGTAAATAGTCATGTTTTTCTTTCTTGTTTTATAGCTGTTTTTCTTGTACCGACACTATATGTTTAAATGTCCGTTGGCGCGTGGCCAATGTGTTTGTTGATATTTTGATTTTTTTTCTTGAGTCATGTGTAATGTACGCGGCGTGCGTGCGTGATTTTTATCCTTGCAATTGCGGAACCCGTTACATTCGATAAATGGTGCTTTATTAACGTTAATATTTGAAATAGGAATGGGAGGAAATGATTGTAAAACATTTTGCTGAACAGGTTATTATTCATGTTAGGGTAGCCGAGTGCACCAACTTAAAAGTAATTGTAGAACACCTTCGTTCTAATTTTGATAGATTTTCTTGAGTCCTTTTCAGGTGACTAGTCACGGCATAGAACGATGGCGCCAGCATGTGGATATTATTTGTGTCTTTTATTTCAGGGTCTGTCACAACCCATACGTGTGATTAAGTGTGTGTTGATGTGTCTAGTGTGTGTTGATTCTACGTGAGGAGGGGGTAGTTGTCCTACCGCCCTTATATATTTTTGCTGCTGTTATATTTTAGATGGAAAGACAGAGTGCTCTTGGGAGACTGCTGATTCTTGTCCATATGTTTTTCTGACACACACGTATTATTGTGCTTTGGGGCACATTTCTTCGAGGTTCGACCCCAGGCTCTGGGAGGTCGAGGTTATTGACACGTGGGTTGACAGACATGCAGAGTTCCACAAACCGCCCGTTTTGCCTGTGACTTATTTTGATAGGCAGTCCTTTTTGTCCGACTGAACCCTGTAAGCTTTCATGCAGCAAACCTGTTCATTGTGATGGCTAATTTTAAGCCATAATTAATTGGGGAGTTCGCCATGTGTGTAACGGATTGTTGTACCTTGTATGGATAAGAATATTGTGATTAACGTAAATGTTGGCTGTTTGCCTATTGCTTTGTTGATGACTCGATTTCATGTAATTTTGTTTGTCACACCCGTTTGGTGTAGTGGTAGAGTATTTGTAAATTTTGACAGCGGTCATTTGAGTATTAGCCTACTCTGAATGTCTGTCCCCCCTATCAATTCGAACACGGTGAATGCGAATTGAACGAAATTTGGTACAAAGGTAGCACTAGCAAAGGACACCTCAGTGTCATGTTTTATATCGCCGCCATCTTGACGGAAACGTAATGGCGGCCACACAAATGTTCAAAGCTTAAATCAAATTACGACTAACCTAATCATCCGATCTCTACCAAATTTTGCAACAACATACCTTTATGGGGGCAGCATCTTTTGACTAAACTAATAGGTCATCAGCCTAATAGTTTGCGGATGGCGGCCATCTTTGTGTGAAAATCGATTGCCCCTATTAATTCGAACACGGTGAAACCGAATGGAACGAAATTTGGTACAGAGGTAGTACTAGCAAAGGGCACCCCAGTTTCATGTTTTATAACGCCGCCATCTTGACGGAAACGTAATGGCGGCCACACAAATGTTCAAAGCTTAAATCAAATTACGACTAACGTAATCATCCGATCTCTACCAAATTTTGCAACAACATACCTTTATGGAGAGAGCATCCTTTGACAAATCTAATAGGTCATTAGCCTAATAGTTTGCGGATGGCGGCCATCTTTGTGTGAAAATCAGTTCCCCCTATTAATTCAAACACGGTGAAACCAAATGGAACGAAATTTGGTACAGAGGTAGCACTAGCAAAGGGCACCTCAGTGTCATGTTTATATCGCCGCCATCTTGACAGAAACGTAATGGCGGCCACACGAATGTTCAAAGCTTAAATCAAATAACGATTAACCTAATCATCCGATCTCTACCAAATTTTGCAACTACATACCTTTATGGAGGGAGCATCCTTTGACCAATCTAATAGGTTATTAGCCTAATAGTTTGCGGGTGGCGGCCATCTTTATGTCAAAATTGATTCCCCCTATTAATTCGAACACGGTGGAACCGAATGGAACGAAATTTGGTACAAAGGTAGCACTAGCAAAGGGCACCTCAATGTCATGTTTTATATCGCCACCATCTTGACTGAAACGTAATGGCGGAAACACGAATGTTCAAAGCTTAAATCAAATTACGATTAACCTAATCATCCGATCTCTACCAAATTTTGCAACTACATACCTTTATGGAGGGAGCATCCTTTGACCAATCTAATAGGTCATTCGCCTAATAGTTTGCGGATGGCGGCCATCTTTGTGTCAAAATCGATTCTCCCTATTAATTCAAACACGGTGAAACCGAATGGAACGAAATTTGGTACAGAGATAGCACTAGCAAAGGGCATCTCAGTGTCATGATTTATATCGCCGCCATATTGACAGAAACGTAATGGCGGCCACACAAATGTTCAAAGCTTAAATCAAATTACGATTAGCCTAATCATCCGATCTCTAGCAAATTTAGCAACAACATACCTTTATGGAGGGAGCATCCTTTGACCAAACTAATTGGTCATCAGCCTAATACTTTGCGGATGGCGGCCATGTTTGTGTGAAAATCGATTCCCCTTATCAATTCGAACACGGTGAAACCGAATGGAACGAAATTTGGTACAGAGGTAGCACTAGCAAATGGCACCTCAGTGTCATGTTTTATATCACCGCTATCTTGACGGAAACGTAATCGCGGCCACCCAAATGTTAAAAGCTAAAATGTAATTACGACCAACCTAATAATCTAGTCTCTACCAAATTTTGCAACACCATATCTTTATGTGGGAAACATATTCAGACCAAACTGCAAGAACATCAGCCCAATAGTTTGCAGATGGTGGCCAAGTATGTGTGCAAATCGATTCCCCCTATCAATTCGAACACGGTGAAACCGAATGGAACGAAATTTGGTACAGAGGTAGCACTAGCAAATGGCACCTCAGTGTCATGTTTTATATCACCGCTATCTTGACGGAAACGTAATCGCGGCCACCCAAATGTTAAAAGCTAAAATGTAATTACGACCAACCTAATAATCTAGTCTCTACCAAATTTTGCAACACCATATCTTTATGTGGGAAACATATTCAGGCCAAACTGCAAGAACATCAGCCCAATAGTTTGCAGATGGTGGCCAAGTATGTGTGCAAATCGATTCCCCCTATCAATTCAAACACGGTGAAACCGAATTGAACGAAATTTGGTACAGAGGTAGCACTAGCAAAGGGCACCTCATATTCATGTTTAATATCCCTATAGCACGTTGTATTTCAACAAGCTACTACAACCAACATTCAATCATACTCCTTGAAAAGGACAAAGAGTTATAACAATACCCATGCATTTAGGAGAAAGTAGGCTATATGTTCTTTACTGAACATCTTGTTTTTCTATTGGTCACGTGTTAATGTACTTGTGTTGATTTGTGTGAGAAGTCCTAAGATTTTAGGCAGTAAATGTTGCTACGGCAATTTAAGTCCAATTTCACACGGAAATTTTGTGTTTGTTTATAGTAGATTTAGGAAGTGTCGGTTTAATTTAAGTAGTGTAGTTGTGTTCCCTCGTGTCGGTCTAGCTCTAGGAAATGCGGATTCGTTGTCTGAAGGGTCATTCTGGATGATAACGAATCACGCATTCAAAGTACACATCGTGGTGCATGTAGAACGGCGTACGCACTTATATGGTCACTTTTGGTATCGTTTTATTTAAGGACACTTGGTCCAGGTAATTAATCTCTCCAGAGATATCGCCTAGTTTTTGGCATTTTTATTAAGCGGGAGTCAGTTGGGAGTTTTTGTTGTTAATTGTTTATGTGTAAATATGGTGATTTGTTATTAAATTCAGTTGTTTTTAACCCTGGCTTCACTCTTTCCTGCATGTTATTTTGTTATATGTTACCCTGCAAGTTAATGAAGCGCCCTGACAGCAACTTACGAATATGACCTGTTACGCCCCGAATCTGAGTCTCATATGCTTCTTCGCAAGGGTTCAATATGTTGTTGCAAATTTGGTAGAGATCGGATGATTAGGTTAGTCGTAATTTGATTTAAGCTTTGAACATTTGGGTGGCTGCCATTACGTTTCCGTCAAGATGGTGGCGATATAAAACATGACACTGAGGTGCCCTTTGCTAGTTCTACCTTTGTACCAAATTTAGTTCAATTCGGTTTCACCTTGTTCGAATTGATACGGCGGGACATACATTCAGAGTACACACACACACAGACAGGCACACAATTGTTCGCCCTGTGTAGATCTCATAAGTCTACTTTCATTTTTTTTTCAAAAGTCGAAAGTAGGCTAAAAATGGACAACCGGTGCAAAGTGGTCGGATGAACTCTGTGCTCGGCACAGTAAGCTAATGAAAACCTACTGGGTCAATCGTAAATTGATTGGCTAAACGTCAGAATGTATAGTGGAAATTATTGTTTTTCCTAGTTGGCCGATTAGCGAATAATAAATAAATAATAATAATAATAGTCTAATCATTATTCTTATATTCGATTTATAGGTGCTCGGGTACTTCGCGTGCCATGAGGTTGGTACTCACAGGTTGAGAACGACCTTCTCATTCTTACTGTAGATGATATGACGATGATGACGATAATTGTTGTTTTAAGGGGCCTAACATCTAAGTTATCGGCTCCTAATATAAATAAAAATAAAAATGAAAGATGACGAAATGAAAAACTATAAGTACCTACGTACAGCTGATATGGGGCTACTAGAACAATGTGTTGTTGTGATTGCATCTTTTTTGGCCCATGCGACATGGTGGTCATGGAACCCTGTGTACTAGGGTGTGTGTAGAAGAAGAATAAAAACGACGAAAGTAGGAATAAGGGAAACAAAGGACAGGGAAAGGAAATGCCCCCAACTTTCCAATAATGAGGACTGAAGGACTTGGGAAAAGAAGAGCCATGAAAAGCAGATAGGAAAATAAAAGTGGAGAGGATCCGCCCTGAAATCAATGGAAAAAGGAAAGGCGAACCAAGCTCAGGAATCCCTCGGGGTTGCCAACTCCCGAACTCACCAGCCCTGAGCCCTTGAGGGTGTAGCCCTATCAAGGGAGCACCATAAGTACTGGGGCTACACTCACCCTGCCTCCTTCAGAGCCATGCGAAGAAGACACGTGAAGCCAGAAAGAAAAAGGTCTGATGATGATGTGAATGGTTATTTGTTTTAAGGGGCCTAAAATTTAGGTTATCGGCCCCTAATGGTTTAGGTGATAGTGAAAGATGAGATGAGAATGAAAACTATAACTAATATTAACCACAGACTTCATTACGGTACTAGAAAAAGAAATGGTAAACAAATAAAGGATAAGGCAAATAAGGGACAGGATAAAAAGAAAGGATTGAGGGACCTGGAAGCAAGGAGAGCCATGAAGGGCAGATAGGAAAGGAAAAGAGGAGAGGGCCCGCCTCAATTTCCCCAAAGTCAGTGGAAATTGGGGAAACAACGGATCCAGCTGAGGAATCCCTCGGGATCGCCAACTCCCGAACTCAACAGCCGTGAGCCCCTGAGGATGTAGCAATATCCAGGGTGCACCAGAAGTGGTGGGGCTACATACACCCGGCCTCCTTGAGGGCCTTGAGCAGAAGGCAGGAGATAACATGAAAAGAGAAAGAAGGCTGGCCCCTCGCAGGAGGAGGGCATCAGGAAAGATGAGACAAGGGCCAATTAAGGCGGGAAATCAAGAGACTCCCTAGGCCACAGATACCCTTATACTATCGGGGTCGGAGGAGAACAAGATGTTGACCAAGAGAGGTCGATAGGAAATAAGACGGAGAGAAGCCCGTCACAAGTAAGTGGAAGCAATGCCGGACTCAGCTGAGGTCCCGTGGTTGCAACCCACGTCCCACTAATTGTGAACCCCTGGGGGATCATTGTTAGAAATGTAACGATTACTCAGCGGCACAGTTACAGTGCGAGGACAGTGTACAGTACAATACGCTTGAAGCCTCGGTTGCGGAGAAGGCGGGACGTAAAGAGCCCCGAGAGCTACTCGGTCATCGCTAAATGACTCCCCTTAACTTAATTTTCTCTTGTTTGACCACGCGCCAACTGTGACATGCAGTCTGAGTACTAAATCCCGTGATTTACATTGAAGAACCATTTGCAACAGCGTATCGACCGCGCGCTGCTCCGCTGTATGGGGATATCTCTTTTCTAACGCACAGACCGTCCATTGTTCACGGAAGTTATGGTATTTGTCTTGATACTGACACATATTATTGCAAAATTACGAACCCCGTAATGAATTGAGGAGATTTTCCTGTAATATCCTCTGATATAAAATATTAGTCTTTGTATGTTTTGCAACCTGCTTGCTTCTCACCCGAGTGGACCGGGTTTGAATCCGAGTTAGTACGTGTGAGGTTTTCGGAGATAAATATCACATTCTGTGGTTAGGATTCCACGTAAAACTGGAGGTCCCATGGCTGATGATAACGAGATTAATAGTCGCAGTCACTACAAGATTCCTTTCCTTTCCTTCATTCCTATGTTAACGCTTTATTTACTGTTCTACTGAACCGATTTGATTAATTTTTATATCGTTCGAAATCCTTTCTTGAATTAATTTCATAAAACAATCTTAAAGTGACATTTTACTGGAAAACTCCAACGGAAATGTGGAAAGGAATAGTTCCCATGTACAAGGCTTCATACGTTACTAGCAATGGCTATTTCTAAGAGTTCTACTGGACTGATTTGAATCATTTTTATGTGGTTCGAAATAATGTGCAGAGCAAATTTCCTGTTAAGTCTTAAATTGGAAACTTTCTCGGAAAAATCGCTAGTAAAGAGGAGAAATAGTATTCTGTTTCCCAGAGAGCGTTCATATTTAGGCTATTTTAACTTATGAAAAAATAGGCTTATGAGATAACCTTTTGTCTGTGTGTGGGTACGAGTGTGTGTGAGCGTGTGTGTTTGTGTGTGTGCATGTGTGTCCCCACTAATAAAATCTAAACGGCTGGAACGATTTCCATGAAGCTTGATAAGAATATAGCACTATTTTGTCCGTCCTCGACCGTGCCCTTCAAATTTTATTACGTCTCTCCAATCCAACATGGCGGCTGTGCGAAACATTTCACTGGCATTCCATGTCTCCGAAACTATTATCAAATTCACCCTAAACTTTTATAGGGTGATAAACGGCACTACTAAAAGGTCCCCTATTTGACTTTCAAAAACCTATTAGGTACAAAATGAACATGGCGGCCAAGCGAGTTGAAACATTTAAATAGACTTTTCTTGCGATTTATACACCCAAGCGCAGTGAAACTTGGTCCTATATCAAATATTTATACACATTGCAATGTACTGACATCTAATTTCGTTCAATTGTTTACATAAACTAAAGATGGCGGTTGTGCGAAATGTTAAAATTAGGTTTTTATTTCTTTCGTCCGAATCATGCGATCGAAGACAAAGATTGAATAATGAACCTACGCAAAAATCGTCATCAAATAGTTCATAACTCTATGGCCTACATATATTTAAAAATCCAACATGTCGACCATCCGAAGTATTTAGATGGTTCTCAATATCTATTAATCTATGACAGCAATGCTAATAACATAAGTTCACCTATGGGATTTTCAATGGTGAGCACAAATTTAGCATGGCGGCGACGCGAAATGTATTATTTTAATTGACGTTTCTCGCAATTTAACCATCCGAGCGCAGTGAAACTTCATACGGTAAATGCTTATTATTATTATTATTATTATTAGTATTATTTATTTACCACAAATCTTATAAGTATGGAAGGCCTAGTGGAAAAGGGCAAGCCCCACATACATATTTCATGCTTCACAGTCTACAGTACATCTACATTTGTTTTTACAGTATTTACATGTTTTACAAGGATATTTTCAGTATTTACATATTTAGAATATTGACATAGTAAATTTTTCCTGTTCACTCACTCTCTCACGCACGCACATTCATAACCACAATCACTCCATACATACATTCATTCATTCCATTCAGATACTCACTCATTCAGCGAGATAATCAATCACTCATACATACGTTTATTTATACAATGTACCTGCTTATACAGATTTTAATCCACTGACATCTAATTTATATCAATTCTTTTCAAAACTTCAAGATGACGGCTTTGCGAGATATTCAAATCTCATTGTGTGTGTGTATTTGTAATGCAGGTAAGGATTGGGAAGGAGGCGGTCGTGGCCTTAAGTAAGGAATCATCCCGACATTTGCCTGAAGTAGAAGTGGGAATCAACAGAAAACCACTTCCAGGATGGCTGAGGTAGGAATGGAACCCAACTCCTCTCAGTTTTGCCTCATGAGACTGAGTAGACCGCGTTCCAGCCGACAGTCCAGAATTGAATTTCTTGGAAAGCCGGAAATCGAACTCGGAAAACTGGGGTGACAGTCAAAAAAGCAGAGGTATTATGCATAGTCTATTTAATTAGTATTTTCATGTATACATATGCAGGTAGTATTACATATTATAATGGAGCATACTTTAATAAAAATGTGTATTTAAAAACTATAAGGACAGACATAGGCTACATGAATTAATTGTCGTTCTTGTTAATTCATTTTAGGTGCTTGGAACATTTCGGTCATCATCCCCGTGTTGTTGGGTGCGCGTTGAACTTGTCTGATAACCTGTATTTATATGATGACTCCAGTAGTGTGTTTAACTGTATTAGGGACATGGATGAGGTAGGTGGTCAAGAGCTTAACGTAAGGTACTATCCCGGCATTTGCCTGGAGGGCGTGTGGAAACCCCCGAGGAAATACCACACTCAGGACAGACGCTGTCACTGCTGGGATATGAATCTGCGATCTTCGACCATTCTTCAGCTGCCCACGCGGACGTGGTGCAGGATTAAACGAGCACGGCTACGCCGAGGGGTATGTAAAAATTGTTTGTGAATGTATCTCATAAACCTACATTTCCGTTTTTCAAATGACGAAGGGTAGCTAAAATTCCAGACGATAGTCGTTTCCGAGATAAGTGCATTCAGATAAATACATAGTAAACGGTACAGTGGCGTATTTATTGTTTGCTTTTGGAGGGTAATTCGCTGAGTTGAAATTACATTAGACTACGGGTGAGGGCTCGGATATAATACGATGTAATAAAATGAAATTGAAATGAAAATCCACAACCTGCTTCCAGTCTCCGACCGGGTCAGGAATGCAATGAATTAAGCCCCCATCTAGTGGCAAGGATATGAACTGTGCCGGCTGCCGAGGCCTGACGCACTCCTCTGGGGCAATAATTAAATGAATGACAGATTAAATGAAATGATAGGGGAGAGTGTTGCTGAAATTAAATTTTTGACAGGAAAAACCGGAGTACCCGGAGAAAAACCTGTCTGCCTCCGTTTTGTCCAGCACAGATCTCTCATGGAGTGACCGGGATTTGAACCACGGACCCAGCGGTGAAAGGCCGGCGTGCTGCCGCCTAAGCCACGGAGGGTTTTATGTAATAAAATAATGAAAGCAAATATACTGTCCAAAAGTTTCAAAAACTAATATATATTATTTTCGTATTAGATATCATTAGCATTTGATACATTGTATTTGCACTGATTAATGTGCAAACAATCAACAATTAACAATTGTCTAGTAAAGCCATCATTACTTCCGACTTGACGTTTCAGTGCTAGGCTAGAGTTTCGTTCGCTAAATTGTCACATCGCGAACGAAACTCGATTTGTCGTGATATATCGATTTGAATGGCTGCCTATGATTGGCTTGTTAAAGTGAATTTCCTTCTGACCGCCAGATAACACTAGGGTAACACTGAAATGTCAAGTCGAAAGTAATGATGGCTTTTCTTCGTGGAATCATCTGGCTCTTTCAATTCCCCGAAATTGTATAAATATAAGGTGCGTTCAAAAAGTAACGAGCCGGAGGCTGTAATGCGCAAACCGATGACGACAGCGGCTAATCGTGGCGTGTGTATCGAGGTGTGGTTCCGACCAGAGCGTGGAAGGTCACAGCCTGTCGCTAGAGGGCACGCGTGCACGTCACGTGACGATAGAAAGCTAGCAGCAGCATGCATCAATCGTCCAACCAAGGCCAAGACAGTAGGCCATTCGACATGCTTCCTGGTGTGGTTGAAGACTGTGGTGCACCCATTGGGCACACACTTTCCGCAGGTGCAGTCGTTCCTTCATGATGGTGTGCACTCTTCCGACGCTCAATCCGACCACGGCGGCTATGGCGTTCACTGTCACTCGGCGGTCCTGGGTAATGAGTGCATCAACCAGATGAATGTTGTCATTGGTAATGCAGGGAGGTGCCACAGACCGGACATCATCGGCTAACGACACTCGTCCTTCCCTGAAGCGCTTGTGCCACGCCTTGACCCTTGCAAGGGACATGCAGTGTTCGCCGTACACTTGTGACATTCGGCGTTGAATGTCCGTTCCTCCTACTCCTTTCGCTGTCAGAAACCGAACAGCACCTCTTTGCTCTTCGATTGACGCCTCCATGTCACTTTTTGCAATGCGACTAGCAGCGTTGGACGATTGATGCATGCTGCTGCTCGCTTTGTATCGCCACGTGACGTGCACGCGTGCCCTCTAGCGACGGGTTGTGACCTTCCACGCTCTGGTCGGAACCACACCTCGTTACACACGCCACGATTAGCCGATGTCGTCACCGGTTTGCGCATTACAGCCTACGGCTCGTTACTTTATGAACGCACCTTATATTAATAAACTACACCTTCCAACTCAAGTTTAAAACAACTTAACACAATATGACCAAAATATGTGCAAAGTGACATTCAAACTCCAATAGTCTACTAACAGAATAGTTACTGACAAAGATTGGTGAATTTTTGGAGAGTGATGAGGAAAGATAATACCACACCCATCTCACTGCCGCCTTTCTGTCTAACTGAACGGCTAAGCATCTTGTTCATTCAGTGAGTGTTACGTTAGAATAACACTAAAAATGTTCCACGAGTGAAAATAAATACATAGGCTACATATAAATCTATTAACTTACATAGACCCGGTCGAAGTCGTCGGATTTTTAAGAGCGTTAAAAATCCCTCCGTATGCCTTCCTTCGGAGGGAAGTAAAGCCGGCGGTTCCATGTCATAGATTTATGGCATGAAAAAGAACATTCCACTAACTACACTTGTGGAAGCTAAAATTTGTAGGTTAGTTTGAAACCGCTATATTAGTTCCAACGTTTGCCGCCATGTGCTGACTGTGATGACATTTAGTTGCCATGTCAGCCACTAGGTGTCGTGGACGGTAGCATTGGGTAGCAAAAGTAGGATCTACTTGAAAAAATTAATCGTCGGCAGTCCTTCTACCTGAATCACAGATAACACACCGGGTATCAGACAAATTCTACACACACCCAAAGTACACGGGGCTACATGACCTCGTTGTCGCAGCCCCTAAACTAAGGAACCAACCATCCAATCTTACATAGTCCAATCATTTCTCATCAATGGTAAGATTGGTTTCATTCAAAATCAAATCTTCAACAACTTTTTATGTTTTTATTATTTCGCTCTGGGGGGCTATTAATCCACCTGATCACCCCCCGTACTGATACGTTACCATTTTCCTGTATAGGAGCGATAGTATGACCTAGAACTAGTATTTTTGAGCCTGCTATGAGAGTGAGTGTGAGAGAGAGAGAGAGAGGATTCTCATTTCCGGTGGCCGGACATTATCTACCGAGCTCCCGTCTCTTGTATCTTATGCACTCCACTCGCCACGTCCCTGAGATGTCGATAGCCGAGAATGGATGACCAGACTCGAGGGAAACACATCAATATAGCATGGGTGCAAGAAATAATGGCCGAGCGTGAATATTGTTCCAAGTGCAACATGAAATGTAGCCATTAACAAAAAGGAAGCTTGTAGTTTAACGTGACCGTTAATCTCGCGATCATGAGCCACGGGACCTCCGTTTTACGTGGAATCTGAACCTCAGGACATGGCATTTGACTTCGAAAATCTCACATGCATTGACCGGGAATGGAACCCGGTCCGCCTTGGTGAGAGGCCAACAGCTTGACCGCTGCGCCACCACGCCCCCCTCCATTAACAGAATGCACCCTCTTCTGAGTCACTTGGCTTTTAGTGCCGGGAGTGTCCAAGGACATGTTCGACTCGCCAGGTTTGTAGCTGCTTCGAGACGGACACCCAATGGGTGAGCTACAAGTACCGTTGGGGAATGGAAGGACGAGGAGTTGGAAGGTAGTGGCTGTGGCCTATAGTTAGGGACCAACCCCGGCATTTGCCTGGAAGGAAGATGGGAAACCACAGAAGACCATCTTCAAGGCTGCCGGCGGGGGGATTCGAACCTCCTCGCCTCCCGGATGTGAGCGACTGCCAGCAGTCATGCCGTAACGACCACGGCTAACTCACCCGGTGAGGACATAATAAGGTGCTGTTACTTAGTAAGGGCTTTACCAACCTGTGGACTCAGTAGACGTAAGTACGAGCCCCACCGTCGGCCGTCCTTGAAATGATTTTCCATGGCTTCCCCATTTTCAACTCCAGGCAATTGCTGGGAAGATAACTTCTGACAGGTCACGGCCGCTTCCTTCCATATCCATGCCCAGTTTCATTCGTCTTCATTCATTTCATCTCTCATTAACTCCACTCCTGTGGTTGGCTTCAGGAAGGGAATCCGGCTGTTAAAACCACCCACCACATTGGCTTTCATCGCATATCATCCCTGACTACGTTGAAAACGGGAATAATTAGGGGGAGACATACATAGTTAGTTTAAGGGTTTTGACATCAGTTCTGCGTAGTTGTGAATGTATTGTGTACAGAAGTAGTGATTGTTGATTTATGGACCGGAACAGCGAAGTCATCTGCCTCTCTTATCTCCTTTCAAATTATACCAATGTTGAATACATTAAAATTCAGAGGTTGATATCTAAAAATTAAAATAAAAAATAAAAAATAAAATGCAGCCGAAACCCTATCTCTAAATGCTAATAAAGGACTCCTCAAAGAACTGGACAAAAAGAGAGCATAATCGCTAGAGGTATAATGGCATCAAATTACAAGAATGGCATCCATTATAAAACAAGATGTTCAGTAAAGAACATATAGCCTACTTTCTCCTAAATTGTTATAACTCTTTGTCCTTTTCAAGGAGTATGATTGAATGTTGGTTGTATTAGCTTGTTGAAATACAACGTGCTATAGGGATATTAAACATGAATATGAGGTGCCCTTTGCTAGTGCTACCTCTGTACCAAATTTCGTTCAATTCGGTTTCACCGTGTTTGAATTGATAGGGGGAATCGATTTGCACACATACTTGGCCACCATCTGCAAACTATTGGGCTGATGTTCTTGCAGTTTGGTCTGAATATGTTTCCCACAAGAAAGATATGGTGTTGCAAAATTTGGTAGAGACTAGATTATTAGGTTGGTCGTAATTACATTTTAGCTTTTAACATTTGAGTGGCCGCGATTACGTTTCCGTCAAGATAGCGGTGATATAAAACATGACACTGAGGTGCCCTTTGCTAGTGCTACCTCTGTACCAAATTTCGTTCCATTCGGTTTCACCGTGTTCGAATTGATAAGGGGAATCGATTTTCACACAAAGATGGCCGCCATCCGCAAAATATTAGGCTGATGACCTATTAGTTTGGTCAAAGGATGATCCCTCCATAAAGGTTTGTTGTTGCTAAATTTGCTAGAGATCGGATGATTAGGCTAATCGTAATTTGATTTAAGCTTTGAACATTTGTGTGGCCGCCATTACGTTTCTGTCAATATGGCGGCGATATAAATCATGACACTGAGATGCCCTTTGCTAGTGCTATCTCTGTACCAAATTGCGTTCCATTCGGTTTCACCGTGTTTGAATTAATAGGGAGAATCGATTTTGACACAAAGATGGCCGCCATCCGCAAACTATTAGGCGAATGACCTATTAGATTGGTCAAAGGATGCTCCCTCCATAAAGGTATGTAGTTGCAAAATTTGGTAGAGATCGGATGATTAGGTTAATCGTAATTTGATTTAAGCTTTGAACATTCGTGTGGCCGCCATTACGTTTCAGTCAAGATGGTGGCGATATAAAACATGACACTGAGGTGCCCTTTGCTAGTGCTACCTCTGTACCAAATTTCGTTCCATTCGGTTCCACCGTGTTCGAATTAATAGGGGGAATCAATTTTGACATAAAGATGGCCGCCACCCGCAAACTATTAGGCTAATAACCTATTATATTGGTCAAAGGATGCTCCCTCCATAAAGGTATGTAGTTGCAAAATTTGGTAGAGATCGGATGATTAGGTTAATCGTAATTTGATTTAAGCTTTGAACATTCGTGTGGCCGCCATTACGTTTCTGTCAAGATGGCGGCGATATAAAACTTGACACTGAGGTGCCCTTTGCTAGTGCTACCTCTGTACCAAATTTCGTTCCATTTGGTTTCACCGTGTTTGAATTAATAGGGGGAATTGATTTTCACACAAAGATGGCCGCCATCCGCAAACTATTAGGCTAATGACCTAGTTATTTGGTCAAAGGATGCTTCCTCTATAAAGGTATGTTGTTGCAAAATTTGGTAGAGATCGGATGATTAGGTTAATCGTAATTTGATTTAAGCTTTGAACATTTGTGTGGCCGCCATTACGTTTCCGTCAAGATGGCGGCGATATAAAACATGACGCTGAGGTGCCTTTTGTTAGTACTACCTCTGTACCAAATTTCGTTCCATTCGGTTGCACCGTGTTCGAATTAATAGGGGGAATCGATTTTCACACAAAGATGGCCGCCATCCGCAAACTATTACGCTGATGACTTATTAGTTTGGTCAAAGGATGCTCCCCCTATAAAGGTATGTTGTTGCAAAATTTGGTAGAGATCGGATGATTAGGTTAGTCGTAATTTGATTTAAGCTTTGAACATTTGTGTGGCCGCCATTACGTTTCCGTCAAGATGGCGGCGATATAAAACATGACACTGAGGTGTCCTTTGCTAGTGCTACCTTTGTACCAAATTTCGTTCAATTCGCATTCACCGTGTTCGAATTGATAGGGGGGGACAGACATTCAGAGTACACAGACTCACATACACACATACACACACACAGACAGACACACTTTTTTCGCCCTGTGTTGATCTCATAAGTCTACTTTCATTTTTTGCAAAAATCGAAAGTAGGCTAAAAAATCCAACAAAGACGTCTACAGTGAAATAGAGAAAATTACAGAAACGATCCGTAAGAGGCGGGCACGGTATTCGGTCATCTCAAATAAATGGACGGAAACAGGCTGACTAAACAGATTTTAATTTTTTTTTACTCCAAACCCAAAACCACAATACCCTGGTTTATAAATACCAGAGACGGCCTCAAAATGCTGCATCTAAAACCCGACGAGGCCCTCAATAGAGATCTCTTCCGCAAAAAGATACTGACTAATGGGCTAACTCGAGATGAAACACCAAGACCGAAAAGAAGACAAGATACACCTGGACAGCAGAGCGCAAAATGGCCCACTCACAGAGAATGAGGGAATTCTGGGCTCAGAGGAAAGCGAAACAAATTGCCAAGTGTAGCAAGACTAAACGTGGTCCTAGATGGCCTCATCGAATTATATATATATTTATAAATATACATATATATATATAATGTTGTTGTTGGTGTTGTTTGAGTCTTCAGTCTATTGAATGGTTTTATGCACCTCTCCATGCTTCCCTGGCCTGTGCTAATCGTTTCATCTCTACTGTACATAGCTACCACACCCTACATCCAAGGCAATCTGTTTAACATATTCCTACCTTGGTCTACCCCTACAGTTCTTGTTCTCGACCCTTCCTTCCAAAACTCAGTTCGCTATTCCTGGGTGACTTAGTATGTGTCCTACCAACCTATTTCTCCTCTTCAATAGCAGTCACCAGAAACATCTCTCCTCTCCCACTCGTCTTACCTCTTCGTTTGTAACCATATCTACCCATCTGATCATCATCCTCCTGTAACACAAAAATTACGGAAAAGAAATTCAGAAAAATTGCCGTGTTTTAAATCTTCCTTATTTTTGGTCAATAATATAGAAATCTCGCTTATATTCTTCAAAAATAGTTGGTAACCCTAGCCCACACACAACCTGTCTCCTTGAGTGTACCCTACAGAAGGCAGGAGTTTCCATGTGAAATAAACCGGGGAAACACCTCATTCAGTATAGCCTCTGTAAGCGCCGGGAATCAAACCTCTAATCTCCAGATTGATGCAGCTCCTCGTCCAGGTTGTACAGTAGGAATAATAGTAATATTACGGGTTTTACGTCCCTTTTAACTACTGCAGATTTTAGAGAAGCCAGGATGCCGGACATTTGCGCCGAAGGGGATCTTTAACGTGCCAGTAAATCTAATGACACGGCTCCCTCACATTTAAGCACTATCAAATAGTAGCTTGCCACGGTGGGTGAGTGGATATCGTGTCGGTCTACTAACCCCAAGATTGCTGGTTCGCTCCTGGCCGTGGTAAAAGATTTTTGAAAGGCGGCAAAAATACGATACGCATGTCATACGATGTTGGCATGTCAAAGAACCCATTTGAATTTAGTAGGCCGAGTTCATAATGGCAAAATTAATCTCGGAGTTTCCGCCAACACAAAGTTCCTTATTTCTCTACCAGAAAGCGCTATAGTGTTCAAGGAGCTTAGATATCTAACATCTAACCTCCTTGACTTTCATAGAAAAGAAACAACGAAATTCGACATGCAAGCTACCCTCTGGGTGTCAATAAAGCTTGTACGTGGCTTCCGAGGCCATATTATTATTATTATTATTATTATTATGACTATCAAATAAAAATGACTGGGCCAGAATTTGATCTCGCTATCCTGGGATCAGCAGGAGAAAACGTCGTAGTGTGCGATTGAATAAACATGGCTACGGCGCGTTGAATGTAAATACAGGGTCTTCCACTCAAAGTGGGGCTCACAGCGCGGCACGTTGAATTTAAATACAGGGTCTTCCACTCAAAGTGGGGCCGACAGCACGGCGCGTTGAATGTAAATACAGGGTCTTCCACTCAAAGTGGGGCTGACAGCGCGGCGCGTTGAATGTAAATACAGGGTCTTCCAATCAAAGTGGTGCTGACAGCGCGGCGCGTTGAATGTAAATACAGGGTCTTCCACTCAAAGTGGGGCTGACAGCGCGGCGCGTTGAATGTAAATACAGGGTCTTCCACTCAAAGTGGGGCTGACAGCGCGGCGCGTTGAATGTAAATACAGGGTCTTCCACTCAAAGTGGGGCTGACAGCGCGGCGCGTTGAATGTAAATACAGGGTCTTCCACTCAAAGTGGGGCTGACAGCGCGGCGCGTTGAATGTAAATACAGGGTCTTCCACTCAAAGTGGGGCTGACAGCGCGGCGCGTTGAATGTAAATACAGGGTCTTCCACTCAAAGTGGGGCCGACAGCGCGGCGCGTTGAATGTAAATACAGGGTCTTCCACTCAAAGTGGGGCTGACAGCGCGGCGCGTTGAATGTAAATACAGGGTCTTCCACTCAAAGTGGGGCTGACAGCGCGGCGCGTTGAATGTAAATACAGGGTCTTCCACTCAAAGTGGGGCCGAAAGCGCGGCGCGTTGAATGAAAATACAGGGTCTTCCACTCAAAGTGGGGCTGACAGCGCAGCGCGTTGAATGTAAATACAGGGTCTTCCACTCAAAGTGGGGCTGACAGCGCGGCGCGTTGAATGTAAATACAGGGTCTTCCACTCAAAGTGGGGCCGAAAGCGCGGCGCGTTGAATGAAAATACAGGGTCTTCCACTCAAAGTGGGGCTGACAGCGCGGCGCGTTGAATGTAAATACAGGGTCTTCCACTCAAAGTAGGGCCGACCACGCGGCGCGTTGAATGTAAATACAGGGTCTTCCACTCAAAGTGGGGCTGACAGCGCGGCGCGTTGAATGTAAATACAGGGTCTTCCACTCAAAGTGAGGCTGACAGCGCGGCGCGTTGAATGTAAATACAGGGTCTTCCACTCAAAGTGGGGCCAACAGCGCGGCGCGTTGAATGTAAATACAGGGTCTTCCACTCAAAGTGGGGCTGACAGCGCGGTGCGTTGAATGTAAATACAGGGTCTTCCACTCAAAGTGGGGCTGACAGCGCGGTGCGTTGAATGTAAATACAGGGTCTTCCACTCAAAGTGGGGCTGACAGCGCGGCGCGTTGAATGTAAATTCAGGGTCTTCCACTCAAAGTGGGGCTGACAGCGCGGTGCGTTGAATGTAAATACAGGGTCTTCCACTCAAAGTGGGGCTGACAGCGCGGCGCGTTGAATGTAAATACAGGGTCTTCCACTCAAAGTGGGGCTGACAGCGCGGAGCGTTGAATGTAAATACAGGGTCTTCCACTCAAAGTGGGGCCGACAGCGCGGAGCGTTGAATGTAAAGACAGGGTCTTCCACTCAAAGTGGGGCTGACAGCGCGGCGCGTTGAATGTAAATACAGGGTCTTCCACTCAAAGTGGGGCTGACAACGCGGCGCGTTGAATGTAAATACAGGGTCTTCCACTCAAAGTGGGGCCCCCGACAGCGCAGCGCGTGGCGGGTCGGACGAGCACATGGCCGCTCGCTGAGCTTGGGGTCGAGAGCGCACCAGTACGAGTTGCATGTAAATAACAAGCACACATAATAACACATAATCAAAGTAAAATAATTACTCACCTTGTCACAGAAGATGTTGAAAATGGCATCCACCTGTATCTACACATTTCTGGCATCGTATAAGAAAATTTTCATTCACACGCTTTATTTCATCTACCGAGATAGCATCAATTTCTCTCGTGATATTTTGTGCTATTTTGTACGCAGGTTGAGACATTATTGAAACAGTAGGCTTTAACACTTAGCAATAACACGTTATAAAATTTTGAAACACAATAACAATTAAACAATATCCACTAACACGTACGCACGTTATACACTTATTACACTTATAACTTACAATAGGCTATAAACAAAATAACGAAGTCAACTTGACTCGGCAAACACTGTGTCGCAACCCTCCCAGCACCGCGAAGTACCGCGCTGCTCCGAAGCAATAATTTCATCAATCCAGCAGCACTTCTTTTCTTATCTTATGACTTTGGTTTGGAAGTTTAAGACCTAAAGAAGTACAAAATATGCAAGCAAATATGCCCTAAAAACTAGCTAAAAATGACCTAAAAACTATTAAATATGACCTAAAAACTATGTCTCTTCACCGAACTCTTTCAAATACTTTCTGAACTTTACAGCTTGACTACACTTCATTTTTGGCATAATGAGGTTCACTGCAGTAATACAAGTGTAACCAATCTGTTGAAATCCATTGGTAGTGAAAGAGCAAGGGAGCTTTCACTCGCCCTGCAAGGAAGAACTGGGCGAGATATAAAATGGCATTTCCTTGTTTGCTAGCTAATTTCTTCTGAGCTAAATATATCTACTGGAGTGACATCCTATTGAAAGGCGGAAGCACATTATCGTCATGTGCCGTGACCTCATGCGTACAGTGTCGCAATCTAACTTGTCCAGAAAGATGTGCTAAAAGACGTCCGTAGAGTAGCGCCTTCTTGGAATCAGGTCTTCTAAGCCTGCTATCTGCCTGTTCCGTGAAAAGAAAGAAAAATATATCTACTACACTATTCGGAAAACCTGTGTTTGAAACTCGACGCAGGTAACACGTACCTTGTTAACGACGTCTCGATTTAAACAAAAATGCTGAAATTATAACCAAATATGACCTTATATTACTAAAATATGACCAAAACAATAAAAATGGCCGAAATATGCATTTATAGGCAACATCAAATTGCTTTAAACGAGGTCAGGGACCCGTCATTCAAACTTATTTTTCAGATTTCGGGTGAAGTGAGCTCAGAAAAAAAATAAGACTTTCCCTTAACATCCGAAACTTACTTATGACATTTGCTGTCACAGCAGCGCACTGCGATATGCTCGTCTAACCTTTAGCTCCACGTTATACCTGGAGTGCTGGGCCGGCCCTGCTTTGAGTGAAATACCCTGTAGTTTGATTGTTGTTAATTCATTTTAGGGAGTTTCCGCCAACACAAAGTTCCTCATTTCTCTACTAGAAAGCGCTATAGTGTTCAAGGAGCTTAGATATCTAACCTCCTTGACTTTCATAGTGATTCAAGGAACAATGAAATTCGACATGCAAGCTACCCTCTGGGTGTCAAATTACAAATTTTGCACCCGGCAGCCGAGGCCATACGATAATATTATTATTATTATTATTATTATTATTATTAGAGACTTGGGACATCTTGGATATCAGTGCCGTGTAGTTGGGTGTGTGTTAAACTTGTCTGATAACCTGTATTTAAGTGATGGATGTAATAGTGTGTGTAACTGTAATAGCGACTGGAATGAGTTAGGTGCCCAGGGATTTGAAGTAAGGTACTTTACCGACATTTTCCTGGAGGGAGTGTGGATAAACCTGGCGAAAACCCCACTCAGGATAGCCACTATCAGCGCCGGGATTCGAACCTTTGATCCCCGAACTTGCTGCAGATGCCCTCGCGACCGTGGTGCACTATTTAATGATTACGACTACACCAGAGGACAATATGTAAATAGCACCTGGAGTTCTGTAACAGACGTTACTGAACAGAATCGTAAATAATACGGGGGAAGTAGGGAGAGACACTTGCTTAAGTAAATAGTGCTCTCTAATCTAAGCACAGGCCGCTATCTCAAGAGGTAATTCTGAGGAATTCGCCGGGCTGCATTCATTAAGTTGTCGCCAAGATTTATAGCACGGAGCTGGAGAATTTTAATACGATGTGTCGTTAGCCATGGACAACTCTCACATGTTGTGAAGGAACTATACAATGAAATCAATCTAAATTGCAGGGAACACACTATAATATTCCTTGCATATAGACTACGATTACGGCACACTTCAAATCAACTAAACAATAATATCAGCATATTTCAAAGTCAAAGGACACAGTTTAATACATTACATTAATAAAGGACAACATAAACAGAAGACACTAACATACAAGTAGACTTAATAAAATAACGGATTGGATTGACATTAAAAGCAGGACCATTTTACGACCTAAAATACTGGTTGGCACTACATGAATACGTAAAGATATAATACTTAAAAAAAAAGGAAAATCCACAGCCTGCTTCCAGTCTCCGACCGGGTCATGAAATTGAATTAATGAAGCCCCCATCTAGCGGCGAGGATATGAACTGTGCCGGCTGCCGAGGCCTGTCGCACTCCTCTGAGGCAATGATTAAATGAATGACATATGAAATGAAATGATAGTGGAGAGTGTTGCTGGAATGAAATTTTGACAGGGAAAACCGGAGTGCCCGGAGAAAAACCTGTCTGCCTCCGTTTTGTCCAGCACAGATATCATATGGAGTGACCGGCATTAGAACCACGGACCCAGCGGTGAGAGGCCAGCGTGCTGCCGCCTAAGCCACGGAGGCTCTAAAGATATAATACTTAAATAATACTAAATGTTTAGTACAGTATATTTGATAACATTTTCATATTTGTTTCCTTTATTCGAGTTTAAAAACATGTTTAAGTTAATTTACTTTCATAAATACTTTTGTAAGGACGTTCATAGCAATTAGATTTGTATGAGGGGTGTTCGAATGAAAAGGTACGAAAAGATATTGTTGTTGTTGTTTGAGTCTTCAGCCTTTTGACTGATTTGATGCAGCTTTCCATGTTTCCCTGTCCTGAGCTAATCGTTTCATCTCTACATAGCTACCACACCTTACATCCGAGACAATCTGTTCAACATATTCTAACCTTGGTCTACCCCTACAGTTCTTGTCCTCAACCCTTCCTTCCATAACTAAGCTTGCTATACCTGGGTGTCTTAGTATGTGTCCTACCAACCTATCTCTTCTCTTCATTAGCAGTCGCCAGAAACATCTCTCCTCTCCCAATAGTCGCAATACCTCTTCGTTTGTAACTCTATCTACCCATTTGATCTTCATCATTCTCCTGTAACACCACATTTCAAACATTTCAATTCTCCTCTTTTCTAGTGCACCAATAGTCCAAGTTTCACTTCCATATAGCGCCACGATCCAGACAAAGGCCTCCAAAAATGACTTCCTAATACCTAAATCTATATTCGATGTCAACAGATTCCTTTTCTGTAGAAATGCTTTCCTTGCCTGAGCTAACCCACTTTTTATATCCTCTTGGCTTTGTCCATCACTGGTTATTTTGCTTCCTAAGTAACAGAATTCTCCTACTTCCTTTACCTTTTCACCTGCCAATTTGATGTCCATAGAGGTTTCTGATTTATTTCGGCTGCATTCCAATATATTTTTATTTTTATACATTTATTAATTTTCATCGTGAATTGTTTCCTCAAGACGGAGTCCATACCACACTGTAGGTACAATTTATTCATTATTCAAAAGTAATCACCACAGGCCTGAGCACATGTGTCCCATTGCTTCACTAGCCGCAGGATTCTCTGTTCCCAGAAGTCTTGTGGTTCTGACAGGAGCCAATCCTGTACGGTGTTCTTTAGTTCGTCGTCCGATTAGAAACGTTTTCCCTTGAGACGAACCGTAACCGTGACGTGTATTGTGCGACACTCCGTAGCCTACGCAAGTCAATCAAGAACAAACGGCCTGGACTGCTTACGAAGGGAGTGATTCTGCTACATGATAACGCTCGCCCACACGTCTCTAACGTCACACAAGGTGTATTGGCCACGTTCAAGTGGGAGCAACTTGATCAGCCGCCCTACTTCCCGGACTTGTCACCCTGCGACCTCCATATGTTTGGTCCGATAAAAAACTCTCAAGGGAAAACGTTTCCAATCGAACGACGAACTAAAGGGCACCGTACAGGATTGGCTCCTGTCACAACCTCAAGACCTTTGGGAACAGGAAATCCTGCTGCTAGTGAAGCAATGGGTCACCTGTGCACAGGTCTGTGGTGATTACTTTTGAATAACCAATACCCACAATATCGTTTCGTACCTCTTATTTGAAAACTCCTTGTATATTCAAAGTTGTATTCTTAGAGTTAAGTTTTATTTAATAGGACTAAGTGGAGAGTGATTGTTACATTGGAAGAAATAAAATCTACAGCTTCTCTTGGTGATGCTAGAGGTAGAAGGAGGTGGAACAGCATCTGCAATAAATATCTGAAATTATGACCAGAAAGATACCCTCTCATATGTGATAGAATTTCTGATTTTATTGTATTTATTAATTCAATGTTATCACATGGAATATCTTTTGCAATGTATATCTTTTGTAATGGAATGTACTGTATATTCTCTGTTTTCTGTCATGGAACGCCATGGCCTGTTGAGTACATAAAATGATGATGATGATAATTTGTTTTCGTAAAAATGTCCTATTTAGGGGCAGTATAAGTATGTTATAACTAGGGCTCGGATTTTTAGGTAAATAAATATGTTTTATGTAAATACATATTTTAAGCATTTTTTCTATAAATCTATAAATTCCTGCTTTTCACTTATTAACACATAAAAGGACATAATATTTTAATTTTTTCTTAAATCAGTATGCTAGATCTTTCAGTTTATTGCATTTTTGTTCCGTGTTACTTCAGCGGGGAAGAACCTGTGAGCTATGTAATCTTCATGCAGATCGTATGTCAGCTTGCAACCGTATTATTCTTAACTTGTCGCCCCGTGCCACTCACTGTGGAAGCCGAGGATTTATTTGTCCATAGCCATATTGCACCACCTGCTAGACCTTTCCAGCTACCTGGAATCAGTGTCACACACATGCAGTTCATTTCTGGCACTGAAGTGTTAGGCAGTTGTTCTACGATGCCTAAAGTAAAAACAATTACAAGTTATCGTCTGTTGCAGAATTTAAAGATAATTTTATTTCTGATGGGGGCGTTCTGTACTGTCAACCATGTGGGAAAGCAATCGAGGCAGAACAGCGATCTCAAGTTGCACAACACCTCAATGGCAAGAAACATATAGCCGCAGTTTCGAGCCTTCAGAATAAGTGTCGCGATAATCGCCGGTCATTTGTGATGGACAACCTGAAGATGTATCTCGTTGTGTATTGTAATGCTTCAGCAGTCAGTGAGACATAGAATAAATTGCATTCGTGAGTACTGCATATTGTTTATATTCACATTAATAAAGTAAATTATAATTAAATATTTTTACTTTTTTTGTCACACATTTCAGGTATTTTAATACATACAAAATAAATGTTTAACCGATTTTTAGCACTTAAAAATCCGAGCCCTAGTTATAACAATTCGAGCCATACTTATGAAGACCCCAATAATGGGTTGAAGACATGTTACATTATAAACATTGTAGTATTAACATCTCTCAGTACTTAATCTCATAAATATCCTAATAAATTAACAACAAATATATATGGGCTGGCAATAAAAAAATACGAAAGAGAAATTTTGGCAAAACCACTTTTTTCCCACTCGGTATTGATTCTGTCGAGGTTTCATAAGTAGGACAACCTCCCTGTCATCAATCAGTCACGCCAGCGACGTAAATAAACGTGCCTACGCTTTAGATAACCACCTGGAGTAAAGCAAATAATGCGGGATACTTCGGCATGTGTATTACCAGCTTGAATCAAAGCTAGAGTCCTGGTTCAATCAAACTGTGAGATAAGCTTTGTAAACATCACGTCCTGTTCTGCCGTTATTACTGCACTGTACACACTGCAGTAGTATCTGGCTACAAGCTGAATGGCAAAGTGCCACCTACTGTGGTATCTAATTACACAATAGTCCACTATCCCCCACGTATTCTAAACAAACATACAAGTGATGTTACAGTATGAAGCGTTCTGGACACCGGGAAGTGTTCGGCAGCCAAATGGGCGCTGTTAAATACTGTTAATCAAATTAAGATTGCTCGTACTTTATAATAAGTTCATCAACAAACCTCACATCTGTCACTTGTGAACTTAATAGCCCCCTATCACCATAAAATATTTCGGTTTGATTGCTTTAATAGTTTCGGAGATACTGAGAACTGGTGAAATATTTAACGTGACTGCCATGTTGGATTGTTTTTAAATGTACTTATTAGTGTTATGTACCAGAATATACATATTAGGCCTATAGTATTGGGTCGTTATACAAAGATCCATTTACAGTACATCGCTCGATTATCTTACAAGAAATAAATACATTTTTTTAAACTTCGCCCAGCCACCATATTGAACTTTTCAAATTGAATTACAGTATATTAGAAGCCTGTACAGCAGTCTCTAAAATTTAATCCATATTTACTGTGCCAAGTTTCAACAGTGCCCGGATGAATAAGTCGCCAGAGAACCCTTTAAAAAAATTAAAATTTGCCTTGCCATTATATTGGTTTTGTGCTGATCTGGATTTTGAAAGTCATACCTGTGAACTTACTTTATAGTTCACTGTCATAATATTAAAATTCATGTTCATTGCTGGAATAGTTTGGGAGATTTCAGAACCATTAAAATATTTCGCGCGACAGCCATGTTCGATTGGTGAAAATTTAAAGGCATGTCCTGGGTTGGGTCGGGTAAGTAGTAAGTCCACACCAAACGTGATTGAAATTGTTAGAGCCAATCAGAAAATATTCGTGGAGGGGAAACACACGCACGTTAACATGTACACGCACATATGCGGTCAAAGGGTGTAATTATGTTCGACGATGTCGAAATGTAAATATTTTCTGTCAGAAATCTGTATCATAATGAGGCTCATTATAACACTATTTTTCATTATGAAACAGTTTCTCCCACCAATCAGAGCTCAAGAAACAGTTGTGTGACCAATTACGTAAGGATAGTATCGCATCTGCGCAGACTTCCACGGCCTTCTATTTTAAATTTCACTGCGTGGCTCGTGTCATAGTGGGGGTATTTGAGGAGGCCATGGTCAAATACAAGGTATCCTCCGAGTCCCATGCGCTCTGTTCAGTACATAAAACTGGCGAAATCTCGACAGATATTTATGAATATTTATGTTCGAACATAAAATAGTTATAATTATCGTCGAATATAAACAGTCGTATGCATCTCTCCTATAATGGTAATAATTAGGGCTCGGATTCGAGCATATTTTCATATTTTTTTCCTGAATAGTACACATTGAAAGAAGCCTTTTGGTGGTATTTTCACCTCTCTGGGACCAAGAGAAATTAAATTTATCGAGCATATAAATGCATAAAACCGCGGTTTTCAGAATAGAAGCATATAAATGCGTATTCTTGTGGTTGTCGTCTAAATAGTTTGTTTTCCTTCGAAATCCTCCATCCCCCCACCCCTTCCCCGAATTCGGGCCCTGACCATCTTTAAGGTTCGAAAACAGAAATAATTATTGAAAAGCCTATCTGGTGCGCATAATAAAACCGCAGGTTTTTAACCTTTAGTAAGGACGTTCTCGCCATTGAAACTTTTATTGCCTGATTTAAGAAAATCGTTCAAAACTGAAAACATAGACAAAATTCTTGTTGTACAGACCAATCTACTTCATTTTGTAAATGAACTTTTAAACTGTAACTTTTATAAGAAATCTTCTCTAATATATACTTGAAACTTGAATGCGAGTATATCGCAGTGTATCATACATACAATTAGAAAATAAAGTCCGTATATTAAGATATGTTATTGGTTTTTACGTTTCACTTTCCTTTCTATAGTAATTAACGGTGTTTTTCGAGCAAATTCTGCTTAGTTATCCGCATATAATGGTTTTTTCGAGCATATCTATCGAGCATATAATGGGTTTTTCGAGCATATCTATCGAACATAAAACACATGGTTTTCGAGCATATCTGGAGATTTCATCGAGCATATCGATCCGAGCCCTGGTAATAATTAAGACACGAGTTCATGTACTATTATAATCCTATATTTTTCATATGATGAAAATAGGGACTACTTACGCTGAGTGTAAAAGTATTGATAGAAGGGATGTAAGAATATGATACAGGAGGCGACTACAAATGATTCTAGGATATGAATGGTTTTATATGTATACTTAGGCCTTCTCATCATTAGAAGAGATAATATTGCCATATCTGGACTGAAGAAGAGAAGGCGTAGTTGTTTTAGATTCAGTAAGGGACTATATGGCATCGTAGCCATGTACATGTATGTCCATATACTTAGGTATGTGTGGAATGTCTAATAACCTGTGTTACCGTGAAGTCTGCAATTGGCATAGGAATTAGGTAATAGGTGGCCATGACCGTCATTTAGGTACCATCCCGGCATTCACCTGGAGTACTGTAGAAGTAGGAAACCACTGACACTTCTAAGACTGTCAAGGTAGGAATTTAACCACCACTCAACTGTTCTGCATCATAACACTAAGTGCACCCTGTTTCAGCCTGTTGGCATGCTAATGAACCTATATGAATTCAGTAGGCCGTGTTCATAATGGCAGAATTAATCTTGGGATTTTCCGCCAATTCGAAAGTTCCTCCTTTCTCTTCTAGAAAGCGCTATAGTGTCAAGGAGCTTAGATATCTAACCTCCTTGACTTTCATAGTGCTCCAAGGAACAACAAAATTCAACATGCAAGCTGCCCTCTGGGCGTCAAATAATAAAGCATACACCCGAGGCCATACGTTATTATTATTATATAGCTCTCAGATCAGTTGGCATGGCATAGCAAGGAATCGAATCCGAATCTCCCTGGTGACACCAAGAATGTTAGCCACTTCGACATGAGGTTAACTACTGAAGAAAACTTCTCGAATAATATCGCGACAATCCTTACATTTCTATGTGTACTTTTAGCCTATTTACATCATGTGAAATATAGGATTACCAGATCACCTTTGCTCCGTGTATGTGATTGTACTGTATGTGCAAGTGTGAATATGACTAACAGCACATGGGGGGCTCAACCAAGTGTACTACGTACGTCTGCTCTAGCTCTAAGTTTCTCCACTGCAGAATATGCAGCATCAGTCTGGCAGAACTCCGCACACACCAGGAATATTGACACCGCTGTCAACGAGACAGGCCGCATTATGACAGGTTGTCTACGATCAACTCCAGTTGACAAAATCTACCATCTTGTAGGCATAGCACCTCTGGATATTAGAAGAAGAACAGCGGCAGAGGTTGAGAAGAAAAAACAGGAAAATGATCCTAGGCATCCCATGTTTGGAAGTGAAGCATCACGTCCCAGGTTGAAGTCAAGAAAGAGCTTTCTTCGAACAACTGAAGCAATTGCAACAACATCTTCCGCTCGCCGTATAGAGTTATGGCGAAACAGGACACCTGGAAGTAATGGCCAAAACCTAAGGAAGAGCCGGCTCCTGGTTTTCAACTACCTTACCAGACGTGGAAGACGTTGAACAGACTGCGAACTGGAGTGACGCGGTGCAAACAAAATTTGAAGCGGTGGGGCTACAATACTGAAGATGCAACCTGCGAATGTGGAGATATTCAAGATGTTCAACACCTCTTGGTCTGCCCGAACTTGCCTGAAGCCTGCACGCTGGATGACCTGGTTTCAACAAATGCTCGTGCAATCAAGGCTGCCGAGTTCTGGGCCTCAAAATCGACTTGATATGTTCACAATTTGTGTGTGCATTGTGAATATGTTTTTAATTGCAAATAGCTGTATTGTACTGTCCTGGATACGAAAAATATATATACATTTCAATAAGTGATTGCAATCAAACATGGCGGACGAGTGAATTATTTCACCAGTTCTCAATATCTCCAAAACTATTACAGCTAGCAACCTGAGGAACATTGCGTTGGCGGAAAATCCCGAGATTAATTTTACCATTATAAACACGGCCTGCTGAATTCAAATGGGTTCTTTAACATGCCATTAACGTATGACATTTGTGCGGTGATTTTTGTCGCCTTTAGAAAATCACTTACCACGGCCAGGAACCAACCTGCAAGCTTAGGGTTGGTAGTCCAACACGATAATCACTCACCCACCGTGGCAAATAATAATAATAATAATAACAATAATTTTAGAAAGCGAAACAGGAATCCTATAGTCTCTACAATTTCCACCTAATACTGTACCTATAATTCATCTGGTTTTCATTACCTCATTAGCAGCCGAATACAGCAGCATTGGTAATATAATAATTGTTTTTGCCTTTGGACAGCCAGAGGAACAGTATGCGCCATTTCCACATGGGCGCGTTTCACTTTATACGCTGTGGTAAACAGAAACAGAGTAATGTTATCTCCGCACCACACTCCAGGGAAATCAGCCAATAGCAGCCCTCGCCACAAACAACAGCGAGTAGTTAATATGCACAGCATTTTAATAAAACATTTCATGAAATGTACTCGAGAAAATATAAATGTAAATTAAAGAATTAGATAAGAGGCAAGCGCTTCTCGTTAACGCGGGTCAAGTAGCCTGCAAAGGGTTCAAAAAAAGGATAGTAACAGTCCACAAGGGGCCCAGTACACCCATGTTCAGACGTTTTCCGGGTCACGTTGTTTACGATCCGATATTCTCAGGGGCTTTTCCGCTTTTGTGGATCAAGTATGTTTTGTTACTTAGAAATGTTTAATCGGTACACCCCGTTGTGTAGTGGCTTACGTTCTTGGTTGTCACGCCATTGATCCAGGTTCGATTCCCAGGTCTGCCAAGAATTTCTATTCTGGTCTGGGGGCTGGAACGAGGTACTGTGCCCAACTCTAGGAATGGGTATTCCAAGTTTCAGACACCTAGATATCAAGGGAAAGGCTGTAGCCGCTTTTGAAAGTTGAGATATTTGAATATCGCGCTACATTGCTTCTCGAAGCATTTAGAAATAATTTACCGATACTTGGATGTCAAGTGACGTAGCGAGTAATAGCAGAGGTTGAGGCTATTTATTGATTAAATAGTTAACCATGGAGTAGAGACTTGAGACTGGGATCAGATTACTGGCACGGCCAAATGAAAGAGAATGCAATTAGTATCAAGTAAATCGGACCAGGGATTCAAGAGATATGAGGATTTCCAGATATCAGGTGATGACGCGTGACCCTGACAGTTTTGAATAAAAGCCAGCTGGCCGAAGCAACTTCAGCTCATTCTAACACAAGCAGTTGCCTAGCAAGTTGCTACGACGCTGAGCCAAGGCACATGGTTGCCGGATCTACGCAGAAGTTCTTTTCAAAGTCGTGATAGTCACGAAAAGTGCTGCGCTACGAGTTGGAACTTAGTAAGTTTCTGGTGAGGAGAATCACTGAGGTGATTGATATTTCTACAGACATTGGTGGAAATATTTATATTTCTACAAGGACATATGCTAGACTTTGTCTAGAAAATAGTATTTTGTCACAGTCCAGTAATAACTTAATACTTGGATGATTAAATCCATTTCAAGTCAGTTTTCATTTTTGTAACTAGTTAACCACTTCGATCTGTCAGTACACTGAAGACTAGTCTATAACGGTGGCGTTCATTAGTCTACGCAAGGGAAACTACAAGTTGCTTAGCGCATGGTAGATGGTGATATAATAAACCATGCCCAGGGAACGATCTTCAGAACAGCCGTTAATTGCTTAGACTGTCAGTGTTTTTCTTGTACTGATAAGATTACCGTGAGTTATGTTACAACTGACATATCTAAGAATAGATCACTTAGATCTGACCCTATTTAAACAAACTGTTATGGCTTTGATAGAAGCCCATATTAAAATGGAACCACAGTTTATTCAAACATCGAAAGATACTACCACTATGTCTGACTAGACGGATTGTGGGTATATGATGGCGGCGGATACAAGGATTGTACATGCTTGTCCGACAGGGCATGTCTATGGATAAATCTGGTACAGACCAGGTTTACTACGCTTCAAGACCATCAAGAAATGTAAGCCACATTTGAATTATATTATGCCTAGCTAATTGGAACAAACTATTTTTCTGCAGATGACCAACACATTATTTTTATTCGTATTTAAAGCTTGCAATGATTTACGCAAGACTTATTAGAGTTATTCTGAGCATTTGCAACACTCAGAACAGTTTAGGATCGATGACCGAGCATTTCGAGCATTTATTTGAATATTTCATATTTTTGGGAAACCACGGAAAACAACCGATGTAACTGTAAAAGTTAATTTATTTTTGTTGAGGAATGGATATTTTTTCCATATTCGAAGGTTCGAACATGTGGATTCTCACATAAGGAGATGATAATTAAATATATTTAAAATGATATAAATAATATAAATAATAATAATAATAATCCACTAATAATAATCTATATATTTAAAACACTAAGCTGATTTTTGTTACCACGAGATTGAGAGAACGACAGAACCGATTTACTTCGTAGAGCAATCTAACGAAAACTCTTGGCCTCTAGATTTGCAGAGTGTCTCTAAAATAAAAAAATATATTACGGTATATTTTTAAATTAGTATAGAAAATAGCAGAATTCTGGCCCCCCACGCATGCGCACAATCCGCCTGGGCTCATGACAAAATGGCGGTGAGAAGTCCATTAAAATGTAAGTTATTTAATAAGCTTCCATGTAATTGAAAACATACATTAACCAAGTTCTGACAATAAAATATAATAACAGTATAAACGTATACGAATGTGCAACATTGATTTTTGGGATAATGAAATAGATTATTTCCTTCAGACAGCGGCTTTTGAATATAGTGAATGGTTGCGTCTGCTGCTGAAGGAGAGTGCGCGAGTAGCTATGTGGTTAAGGCGACTGACTGTGGTTCCAAGGAGCACCGGTTCGATCCCAGCACTAGCCAGTATTTTTTTTTTTTGTTACCACTGAAATATTGTTTAATGAAGGAGTATTAGTAAGGTTTTATGTCTGTTAAAGATACATATTTCTACATTCCCTCTCAATACGTTTTATTTCCGTTTTACCATTGCATTACAGCATGTGATCAAAAGAACAAACTGATGTCCTTAATACGCCGTTTGAATATCTGCGATCAGTTCCTATAACTGACAACAGATGGCGGTACATCGCCCATATAGTTCCAGTAACTGACAGAAGATGGCAGCACCATTGCATCGATATATTTTAAACACAAGACATGGCGCGTTTTCACGTGGTAGTTAAATATTGTTTTATCAAGGAGTATTATTAGTAACGTTTTATGTCAATTAAATATACATATTTCTACATTCCCTCTCAATACGTTTTATTTCCGTTTTACCATTGCATATTAATAATAATATCGTATGGCCTCGGGTCCCTGGTGCAAGCTTTGTTAATTAACACCCAGAGGGTAGCTTGCATGTCGAATTTCGTCGTTCCTTTGAACGCGGTGAAAGTCAAGGAGGTTAGATATCTAAGCTCCTTGACACTACAGCGCTTTCAAGTAGAGAATGGAGGAACTTTTGTGTTGGCAGAAAATCCCGAGATTAATTTTGCCATTGAACACGGCCTACTGAATTCAAATGGGTTCTTTAACATGCCAACAACGTATGATATGAGTATCGTGATCACTTACCATGGCCAGGGGCGAACCTGCAATCTTGGGGTTGGTAGTCCGACACTATAACCACTCACCCACCGTGGCATGCTGTTTACCATTGCATGACAGCATGTGATCAAAAGAGCCAACAGTTGTCCTCAATACGCCGTTTGAATATCTGCAATCAGTTCCAGTAACTGACAACAAATGGCAGTACCTCGCCCATATAGTTCCAGTAACTGACAACAGATGGCAGCATCATTGCATCGATATATTTAAAACACAAGACATGGCGCGCTTTCACGTGATGGAGAATTATAAAGGAGGGGAATATTTAAGAAGGGAAATGTTGAAGAACATTAACTGACAGTTGAATGTGTAGGCTATGTTGTTTATGTACCTTAATATTGCAATTTCTTCCCAATGCTTCGGTGGTCAACTTATTAGCGTCCTAGACTAAAACTTATAATTATGCATCGTCGATATACTCTTAAATTATTAAAGAAAAAAGTAGTTTTTCAGGCACTCGCGCGAGTCCACAATATTGCATTCGCCATGAGAGACACTTGGCAAACATAATTCGTTTGAAGGGCTCCGACATCGTGGTCACTCAGCCCCGTGTACTTTGGTGTGTATGTGTAAAATTTTCTCTGATAACCTGTGTTATTGTGATGGCTGCATTACTGTGTGTATTTGTAATTAAGGTGGGAAATGGCAAGGAGACGGCCAAGGCCTTAAGTTAGGAACCATCCCGGTATTTGCCCTGAGTGGAAGTGGGAAACCACGGAAAACCACATCCAAGATTGTCGAGGTGGGAATTAAACCTTCCTCTTCTTAGTTATACCTCAAGAGACTGAATGTGCCCCGTTTTTGCCCTCAGACCAGAATTAAATTTCTTGGCAGAGCAGGAAATGTAACTCGTGTCTCCGAGGCGATTGCCAAGAATGGGTGGGTTTCCATGTGTTAATACGATTTTTGACATGCACGGGACATAGAATTCAAAAACTGCCTCCATTAGGGTGACTGCCGAAGTGAGTATTGAGTATAGGCCTATGGTCATTCCAGTATTTGGCGAAGTGATTCTATGTTCCCCTGCAAAATGTACTGCCATAACCTATAACAGGTGATGGAAATTGCTTATTTAGAGCAGTTTCGTACTGCTTATAACAAAATGAAGAACGTCATTCTGAGCTGGGTTTTCAAGCTATTGCAAAAAAATTCGCTGGCAGGAACAATTATAAGGAATTTATTTTAAGCGATCAGTTTCATCGCATTCTCCTCACCAACCAACTTGAGTATGAAAGTCTCTGAACGGTCATGTTGAACTTCATTGTATTAGACAATTGTTTAATGATTATTTGTTTAGAGTACTGAGTCTAACTACGCAGTTGATGTCGGCAATGGAAGTATTATTTGTCATTTAATATTTAGTGGCTCCGTTATTGCTGGACACTATAGTGTTATCGAATAATACCAAGCCATATTTAAAATCCAATATAAATAGGCCATTTCAGAATCAATTCCAGATATTATGCAGTACAGTGTACTGTAAGGTCTTTGACGATCAAATGTAAACATTGTTCTACATTGTATTTCTCTTGCGTAAAATCTACGCGTGGTTACTTTGGTCTTTACTGTTGTGAGGGTAACATTGATCTGCTGGAATATAAAATATTTGCCAAGCTGCAACAATGTAATGATATTAATTTAAAAGTCATTGAACTTATATCCAGTAGTTCAAACACATACATCAGCGTTAACTGATTGGATACTGAAGATGAAAGCCAGCTACTTCATTTCCCTACTTATTGAATTTTTCAATTCCTTGGAATTAAGTGATTCGCCTCCACATACTCCGAACGTTTGAGCCATAGTTATGCTCCTTAGAAATCTGAACGTTTCCCAAGGACTCATATATGGTAATATATTAATTGTAAGAAATATGTAAGAAATTGCTTGGATTCGGATATAATAGGTGCTGTAATATTAGGCAGAGAGACCTACGACTTGATTTAACACCTTCCGATAAAACACTTGCAGGTACAGTACATTTTCTTTTAATAGGCAACAATGTCCTATTCGCTCGGCCTACTTTATCACAATCAATCAAGCTCAAGGAGAAACTCTTGAACGTATTGGACTATTTACCTCATCACGTTTTCAGTCATGACCAGCAATATGTTGCAATGCTGAGAGTGCTATCTTTTGACGCCCTTAAAGTTGCAATAGTGCTAAAAAGTAATCGTACAAAGAATGTAACTTATATAAGAAGCTTCTTCAGTAATTTTGTTTTCCATTGTCCGTCATGTTTTGACGGGTTTCATCTAGTAATAATATTTTTTATAATTTTTCTAAATAATTCTTGGATATTATATTTTCTAATAATCATATGTATTGAGAAAGAGCCTGTGAAGTAGTTTAATCAGTTCTAGTTTGGAACAGGAGATTTTCCGAAGGAGAGTGGTTAGCGCAAGCCCGCATTCAACCAACATTTCAGTTCTGGTTGAACAGTTGATATTTGCATTGAGCAAAGTACATTTTTCAGATAACACGGAGAGGCATGAAACGGGAAGCAATTGATATTTGTATCAAATAGGATATTTTTGTATTTATATAAAATCATGACGTAAATACACTCGAAAGTGAAATAAAGATTTTCATAAGTATGGTAAATTCACGGGTTGAACTGAATGGTAAAATAAAATAAACTTGTAAGTTTATTAATCTTCCAGTGTTGATAACAAGCAGAGGCTTGATTTATTGTATAAATTTTGGGAAGAAAATTTATATGTGTGGAGTAGTTGAAATGCCATTCCCAGGTGCGCATGTTTAAGTCGCAGGAATGAAGAGGTTTTTTCGAGCATCAATCAAATAGCAGGTTCGATGGCTCAGGTTTATAGTAGGAGTATTGGAACTACACATTTCGTCGGATGAATGACCCGAAGGTTATTTCGTAAAACCATCAGTTCTTATTTCAACCTTGTTTACGAATTCCATTTAGACTTTGATTTTGCTAGAACCCGGATTTGTCATGATAGTAGTTTATTCTTCTTCAGAGGAAGACCTTTGCCGTTGTTGTTGTAATATTGTGTTCTTACACAAATAATAGAATGGGCCACTGCCAATTAAAAAATAATTCTTTAACCACGAATAATTTGAAGGATATTTTCAATCCTAGTGCCATGAACTAAATGAATTCATTATAAAACTACAATTCTAATTTCCGCATTCTGTCGAAGAATTGCAAGTTGTAAAAGTTGCTAAAAATGGCCATGAATATAAATATTTTTTATAATAATGATTCCGAGTGGAAAATTGAATAATTGAATGGTTCAACCGTTTATTGATCAAGTTGATGATTCAGAAATCATATATTTTGTTAGGAACTTGAAGTTCATAATCGAGTCACTTCTCGAATGTTTAATGTTAGAAGAACAATTAATTGTTGTTGTGCTTCGCACAGTTCTTCGATGCTATGCTCAAGGTCAAATACTTTTCAGATGTTATTAATATATGTAAATAATTTGTGTTGCTTCGATGATGATAATATTTTTCGACGATATATTTTTGAAACTGGAAAACTAAGTGAAAGTTTAAAATTCTGTGAACATTTATTCTACGAGTGTTAATATCATGTAAATATTCAAACAGTGATCTACGGTATTTCCAGTAGAGACAATTAACTTTGAACTGGAATTAAGCATTAATAATTTTGGAACACAGTCTACAGGACTATTAATCGGACTTGTGTTTCCAAAAAGATTGTCAAATGTGTTTGGAAAATTTCTGTATATTGTGTGTAAATAAGAGTGTGGATCGCCACACGTGGATGATGCTGCTTTGAGCATTTTTGCAGTCAGATTTTAACTTCAAAATAAACTGAGATAATTTTACAGGATGTGTTACTCCCAATTAAATCTCCTTCTATCATTATTGTTGCATTGAGCCAAAAATCAGTAAAGCATTTTTTTAATTTGATGTCGTTTTTGCGATTTGCTTTAACCCATCTGGCGCTCCGGGATATTTTGACTCTCGTGCTGACTGATTATTGGTAAAATGCATATGTGGTCGTGCGGACTCCGGTCTAAACGGGCACAGTACATTCATCCTAGCGAGGCAGAAATGAGAACAGGCGGCGCTGATTCCCACCTTAGATGTGTTTTCGTCGGTTTTTGTTGTTGTCGGAAAGGCTTATAATTTAACACCGCATTCTCCACTTCCCAATCCTAATCTCAATTACAAATACTACTAGACACCACAATAATAGAGGTTACCGGACAAATCCTACACATGCATGGGGCTAAATGACCACCATGACCTCTACAAGAGTTAACGACAAAAAATATTTTCAAAACAAAGTTTTGGAAGGAAATTAATAAATTCGTGCCATCAATACTGAAGTATTGATAGAAGAAATGAACTATCAAAGAAACGATGTGTTTCATTTAATAAATAGAGCTGATATTAAGAAAATGTCTTATGAAATCTACACAGGGCCATAAATGGTGTGTCAGTGTGTGTGTTTGTGTGTGTGTGTGTGTGTGTGTGAGTGTATGTGTAGGTCTATGTCTGTCCCCCTCCCCCTATCAATTGAAACATGACGAAACCGAATTGAACGAAATTTGGTACAGAGGTAGCACTAGCAAAGGGCATCTCAGTGTCGTATTTTATATTGCCGCCATCTTTATTAAAATTAATGGTGGCCACTCGAATGGTCAAAACGTAAAATTAAACTATGACCAAAGTAATCGGCAGATCTTTGCCAAATTTGGTAAAATCATACATACGTCCTGTGCCCAAACTACAAGGCCATCAGTCCTACCATTTAAAGATGGCGGCCGTATGAATTATGCAAGCATTTATTTTTAACTTACGACCTACCAATTCCGATTATCGAGCCGAGGGTGGTTTAAGCTATCCTAAAGGACGTGACACGTTGTTTATCATAATTTTATTTCTAATATTACACTTTATCAGTGACTTAAAAGATCTGAGCCGTCTCTCTCACATGACAAGATGCCAGCTGACCTTTTGTGCTTGTCCTATATTTCAATATAAGTATGTTGCATGCGATATAGCCTACTGATAGAAATAATATAAACTTTACACGGAATGATTTACAATGAAGATGTACTGCACTGAAGAAATCGTTTATTTGAAGACATTATTTGCTAACACGTGTATCTGAGTCGCTTAATAACACTGACATTGTATGGGCATAATTGGCTCTGTTATAGTGTGTTCGTCTCTCACGCGGTGAGCTGGGGTTCGAAACCTACTAGAGTTAGCTTTTTTTTACATGAATTCTTTTAAAATAGATGTCGACGAGCTCTCTCCACAGATACTAAATAAATTGCTATATAGCTCAAAGCAGAGGCTAATGTATACACTCGCTTATTGATAATCACAGCCCCAGCATCGCACATAAACAGAAGATAGATGAAAAAGGAGAATAGAAAAACAAGATACACGTTGTCATCCACAGCCTCCTCAATGTCTCTGTACGGTGCTGTCCTCTTGCGGGTTACGTGGGTAATTGTTCTAAACATTCCACTTTGCAGATCCCTGGCCTCCTGAAGTATTACAATTTTGTACGAGTTCAACTTCATGCAATGATCGCGCTCCGATTACCTTTAAGCACTGTCAGCTGGATCGCATCCCTCCTGGTTGCTTTAAACTGCCTGCCCATTCAACACTCAGAGGCGTACAAGATATATATTAATTCACCGCTAGGTTGCTGTACCAGCTACTACATCGAATATCCAATTATAGTCTACTCCTTGATAAGAACAAAGAGTTATAATACCCATATATTTAGGAGAAAGTAGGCTATATGTTGTTTGCTTAATATCTGGTTTTACATAATATTTGTATTGCCTTTCAACCTTTATTTTCTCTATCCTTCTTTAGCTAATTTCTACTTTCGTATCAAGATACACAGATTCAGGCTCAAGATACAGTGACATGTACAAATGAGTTGTCTCAAAAACCGGTACATTAATTCTCCGAACTCACTCTTCGCCTGATCGTTTTCTTTGGTCAAGCACGGCGTTTATCCGAGCACTATGCGCCGGTTGTTTATTTATCAGCTTGGAAAGTCCACATAATTAAGGATTGTTATCTTGAGAAAGTATCTATTGTAGGGGAAGACCGTACAAAGTGAATAAACTAACTTTATATTCGATTATCTGTGTAATTACGTACGACAATGACATGCAATTTACTGTAGTTGTTCATTGATATCTACCCATTTAATTTCTGTAAAAAACAGAATCAATTGTGAAACTATTCTTAATTAGAATTCAGTATTAAGGAAAAATGGAATGCATTGTTTAAGAAATGAGAATATTAATACTAAGCAAGATTACATTTTACAGAAACTCAATCACCCCTAAAGACACATTGCGAAACGAGTCTTTTTACTTGAAATACCTTCTCATGTCTGTCTAAACATCTGTTCAGCCTCATTTCGTCACCTTCAATCTTATCGTTCTCTTCTCACGAGGCAGACACATTTTCAAGTGGCTTCATAGACACCACGTCGCCAGTTGTGTAACATTTTAACGTGTGGTTTCTCATGTCTCAGAAAGGGAACGCATTGCTCGATATATTTATATTTTTATTGCTAAATTCAATTTTCTGTTAACATGTTATATTCCTATTAGGCCTCCCAGTTTACACTGGAAAAATAAATCAATAAATACTTACATAAATAGTTTAATCTTTGATAATGAACCCTTATTGATTTGCCGATCAATAAGTCTTCATGATTTTTATTATTATTATTACTGATGCCCAGGCAGTACATGTTGAAATTGACAAAGGGGAGTCAGGTAGTGTGTCGCAACGATTACAACAGAAGCAGCTTGGTGGTTATTCCTGAAGATGACCGGTTAAGCCGAATTCAAGGACAAATTCAGTACGAACGCGCACCTCAATCGGCGTCATTATGGGTGTGCCAGAAGTGAAGTTCCAACCGATCCACGATTGAATAAGCAAATCAGGAGATAGGAAGCCAAAGCCACGCGGTGGATGGCGTTCCCTAGGAAAAGGCGTGAAAACGCGTATCTAAAGAACCGCCGATACGAATTAATTCCGCATAAGTCCATTGAGACGTTTGGATGAAAAGAAGATGATTGATACTAGTCCCAAGTCTGTGAGGTGAAAACTACAGATTATTTTCACAAATTTCCCCCACCCTACCCCATTCTGTCAGTTTCAAATAAATTGATCGGTGATGAGCTGTTTGAGACACAACTTTATTGAGCTCTGGTGAGCAACGTTCACGCCAGCTTGCGTCACGATTTATCAAGCTCTAGTGAGCGTACTTCACGTCTGTTTGACAAACATTTTATCTTGTGCTCAAGGGAGCAGAGTTCACGCTTAGCCTTGTGGAGATCTCTAGTCGAGATAAGCACTACGTGATAGACATATTTGAGACTTGTTAGAAGCCAGTTGCGTGGTGATTGAAGAGTGTAATTTATGTAAATTTTTGTATTATTTTGAGTGATATATTGTGCGTGTGTTAAGCAAATGCTGAGATAAGGCCAGTTCTACGTTAAGTAATCGCCCGGACATTTATTGTGAGTGAAAGTCAGTCGCTCATAGCGATTCTAGCTAGGCAAACTAATAACTTTGAACATTTCTTTCCAAGAAGCAACGTCAAGATGTCTGCTGAAAGGTCGCATGATGGAATGAAGTGCATCGCCTCTACCAATACGTCGACAATGGACGAGTAGATTTCCCGTAGGGAAATGCTGTGGGATGGATGTTAAGTTCTACAAGCTGCAATGGTGATGTACAAACCATTGATTTACTCAATATGTAGTTAGATTAGACGCGGGAACGTTGTAAATATTTTATTCATTGCTTTTCTTGTATTTAGATTTTTTTGTGTTTGCCGACACTATTATCTTTAAATGTACGTTGGCACGTGGCCAAAGTGTTTGTTTGGTATATTTTCTTATGAGTCATATTTAGTGTACACGGCGTGTGTATTTGATTTATCCATGCGAATGCGAAACTCGTCACGGTCGATAAGTGGTGCTTTATTCAAGTTCATTTTTTTGTAGGAAAGGGGGTAAATGTTGTAAGATGTTTTACGAACAGGTTTTTATTCATACTAGGGTTGCCGAGCGCAACGAATTAAGATGTCACTGTAGAACACCTTAGTTCTATCTTTTTTTGAGTTTTTTTTGGAGTCCTTTTCAGGTTCTTTAGTCACGGACTAGATGGGGAGCGCAAGTCGGTGGAAAATATTTATGTCATTTATTTCAGGTTTCTGTCAAACCCATACGTATGATTCTGGTGTGTGTTTTGGTGTCAGTGTATGTATTGATTCTTCGTGATGAGGGGTAGAATGTGCTACCGCCTCCAAATATTGTGGTTGTTTTTTTTTTTTGGAATGGCAGAGCACTCTCAGAGGCTACTGTACCTTGTCCAGTGCTGATTCTTGGATTTCCTTGGGAAATGCTGAGATTTTCTTTTGACACACACACGTATATTATGTGCTTTTGAGAGCACACTTCTTCGAGACTCGAACCAGTGCCACGGCAGGTCGAGGTTATTGACACGTGGGTTGACAGATGTGCAGATTCCACTTAGCACCCGTCTATGTCTGGTGATTCATCTTTTTAGGCAGTCCAGCTGACCGACTGACCCCTGTAAGCTACCTGTAGCAAACCTGTTCTTTTGATGGTCGTTGGACCATAATTAATTTGGGAGTTCGCCATGTCCGTTACGAATTACCGCATATCGTATGAATGAAATATTGTTTTTATGATGTAAATGTTGGCTTTGAGCCTAGTGTTTTCGATGACTCATTTCATGTTAGATTTGTCTGTTGTGACACCGCTGGGTGTATTTTAGTATTTTTCTGTTAAAAATGGCAAGCGGCCATATGTGTATTTTTTGTTTGGTCACGTGTTAATTTACTTGTGTTGATTTGAAAAGTCCTAGTTTTAGGCGTTAATGTTGTTTGCTTCGGCAGTTCTTTGATTCCAATTTCATGCGGAAATTATTGTTGTTTTATTTAGTGTAGGAAGTGTCGGATTAGCTTAATTTAGTGCTTAGTTGGTTCCCCGTGTCTGTCTAGCTCTAGACAATGCGGATTCGTCCCCTGAAGGTGTACTGGATGGTAACGGATCTCGCATTAATTTGTACACATCGTAACGCATGTAGAACGGCCGCACACGCACATGGTCATTGTAGCAATTTGGGACATTTGGTCCAGTTATTTTACGATCTCTCGTGAGATTAGGCCTAGTTTGGCATTTTATTAATTCAAGTGGGAGTCATTTGGGAGTCCTTGTTTGTTTTGTTTTGTTATAAATAGTGTATATAGTTGATCTGTTATTAAATTGATTTGTTTTAACCCTGGCATTCACTTTTTCCTGCATGTTATTTTGTTATATGGTACCCTGCATGTATTAAGAAGCGCTTAACAACAACTTAACGAAATGGACAGTTACCCCCCCGAAACTGAGTCTCATATGCTTCTTTGCATGTGTTCAATAAGTATACCTAACAAGATAATAAACTATTAGTCGCCATTAAGTAATTAGTGAACGAAGTATTAACAAAATTATCCCTTACGGGCAGAGTGAATAAATATCCACTTTGCCCTATTCACTTTGCCCAGCTGTGCACCATTAAGGAAATCGTGACTGATTTCTTAAAAGTAATGTAGCAAGAAAGCAAAGTGTGTAAATAAGAGGGTTGGAACAACACTAAAACACAATGCAATCACTTTGAAAATAGTTATACATATCTGTGAATAATATTGTGCTTCTTACCTTGATAAAATTTTAAGAAATGTTATAAAAATCTGCAAACGCTTCTAGTCTCACAATATCAACCACTGTAGTCTTTTACTACTGATTCTTATGTCTTCAGTAGATGGCAGTGCTTCCTGCAGGAGCAACTCGATGACATCTATCGTGATTTTCCTGAAATTTTACATATTCGCTTTGCCCGAGTCCTTCGCTTTACCCGGTCGTCCCCTACACATCTTCTGGTCACAGACCCATTTTTTCGAAATCTTTGTTGACATTAATCTACCAGGAAATTGTTGTAATTATTGGCTTTGAGTAAAAATTGTTAAAGATTCCTTCTGTCCATCGAATGTCGTCTATCCGATGTAGATGAGAATAGAACATTATTTTTATTATTATTATGATTATTATTATTATTATTATTATTATTATTATTATTATTATGATACTTTCATTTCACCAATCAGTGGGTACAAATAAACAGAGCATCGGCTTATTTGCAAAAAGGTATGGCAACTTCTCTTAAGATGGCATATTAAGAAACGAGTGTACAATGGAACAAGTCTCCAAGATGACGGCCTTCTGCATGGTGATATGTTGACCTGGATGTAGTCCCAATTTTCATAGGTTGCAAGCCTATGATTTAGGGATGATGCTGGTAGAATAGATTACTATGGGCAGCACCACTACACTTCCCTGTCTCCACATTTGCCGTATTTCCTCCGCCAAGGCCAGATATTATTATTCTTATTATTATATTATTATTATTATTATTATTATCTTCTTTATTTACTCATCTTACAGTCGGTAACATGACTCATATCGGTACATTACGTAGAAGAAAATGAGTAAAGTAACACTTAAGCCTATAGCATACATGTTCGAACTATACGGTATAACATTGACGTTTGACAGTTAACTTTCTCTTCTCTTCTTATCTTCCACGTCTCCTTTTAACAAGAGGGTCCAAAGAAAAATCCTAATGTGTATTAAAAAACCCTCTAACGATGCTGCAGGTTTTCAGAATTGCAGCCTTTTGTGCAATAGTGTGGGTGTATATGGGAAGATTTAGTGTGGCTAGATTTACTGAAAAGGAGTTAGGTGTCAGGCCAGTGGGAGAAAGGAGGAAAGGAAGAATCGTCACTTTTTTGTCTCCAGATTCTAGCCACCTCCACAGCTAGAGGAGTATGTTTATCAATCTTCTCTCTGTATTTATGGTGGAAATTATGCTCATCCGGAACAGATATTACAATCAAGTACGTGTGATGTTCTTCTTATCAGTTAAAGTTATGTTTGGTCTATTATGAGGAGTTGTTTTGTCTGTTTGAATAGTGCGATCCCAATACAGCTTGTAATCTTCGTTATTATTATTATTATTATTATTATTATTATTATTATTGATGTGTAACATCTTTCCACTCGGTTGCTGGATAGTTTTGTGGGAGTGATTTTGAAAATTGGGGACGGAAGTGGATCGGAACGATCGAGCTGGCAGTGGTGGATCAAACGGAAGTGTACTAGCTGGCAGTGGTTGACAACGGAAGTATGCACTGCCCGCTCGATCGATCGAATGGAAGAGTGCCCTAGCTGGCAGTGGTGGATCGAACGGAAATATAATACGCACTGCAAACTCGATCGATCGATCCAGCTGGCTCTGGTAAGAGAAACAATCAGCGCGCGGTGTACAAAATTGATACCATGACGCACTCTCGGCCATGTGGAATGTATATGACATACTGAACGGAAACCGCTCATGCGAACTCTGGTGTCAAGTGATTTAAACAAATGACATGTTACAAGTCTTAACATCAAACATTGTAAGTAGTCGGCATTGCATTGGCATAAGGCATTTTAAACTCAATGTCACTCAGGAACATTATCGAAACCAGCAAAATATAAATGAAACTTAATTCCGTAATGCAGTATTATTGGAACGTGGAAATAAGTCACCATCTTGTGCACAATATTTGCTCAGTCGAAATAGCCGTGGGGTTATTGGGTATGACTGTGAATCTAGAGATCTTGGGTTCGAATCCTGGGTGGGGTAGATATTTTTGCTACCAGATTATCATTTTAAACGCTATTTATCATATCAATATGACTCATTTTAACAGAATCCATATGAAATTACGTGTTGATCTGTGGATCAAGAGGACCTGTTTATAAGGAATTTAAGGTTATGAGCGGTGTCGCGTCTATTAATCTAGTTGATACATATCGTATTCTTTATTTAGGCAAGTGCTGGTGGAAGCTACAAATCATCTAATAAAATGAGTTCCGTATTATAAACTACAATATCTGTAAAACACTCCCTTTTACAATAGATTAATATTTGTGCCAATAATAATATAAAATACCGGTGTATCAACAATTTCACATGAGGTTTCTTCTATGTCAGATGTTACACGTCATATGCGACTACTGTAAGACAAGTAATTTATTATTATTATTATTATTATTATTATTATTATTATTATTATTATTATTATTATTATTATTCAATAAGTACCCTTACACCATTGCAGGTGGCATTAGAATTATGAATGAAATATACTCGGAATAGGTTAGTAACATTTTTGTTTCTTATTTGTCTGACCTCTGACTGCAGACAAATGGGTATTACTGTATGGGAGAATACTGCGCTGGATAGGAGGAAATGGAGGCAGATAGTGAGAGCGGCACGGGATCGTCACGTCCCAGAAAAGCCAACGGAGTGAGTGAGTGAGTGAGTGATTTGTCTAACATTGTCGACAAGGGTTGATATAAGGAGCAACATTGTTTAATGTGCGCATAATGGAATTATCCCACTTCCGTATTCTGTCTGTGTATTGTGTTTGTGTGTGTGATTTTTTTAATAGAAAGTGAGCTTTTTTGTGTAACACTCTATAGCCTATGTTATTAGATGTACGGACTATTCAAGTTCATTGAATTAAAGAACCAGCTAGTAAGAAGGATGTTGGAGGAATATCTTCTGACATCGTACCCCATTACATTTAAATGTAGGCAATGTACAGGCGTGATGCATGACACAAATAGGAATATTTTGCAAGCGGGAAGGAAATCCAGTCACACAAAATAACATTGAAAACAGAATTGGCAGACAGGAAGGCAGGCAGACAGGGAAGCGAGGAAGAAGCAGCGCACCAAATTGGAACCCCGGGGACGAACGTGTTGACAAGTTCGGCTAGCGCGTGTGCAGACTACAAAAAGGACGTCCATGATCCAAAATCGATCGCAAATGGGGCAGAGAACGCAGCTAAATCTTACCACCTTCTGAATTCTTAAACGAGCCATGAAGACGGAGAGGAAGTAATGCGTACTGTTGGCTTGTAACATTCTCAAATGCTACTTATGGAACTGACAACCGCAACTGTCTTATAGTAGAGACAGGTGGGGAGGCATGCAACAAATCAGGAAGTATTATTTTTATGATAATAATAATAAAAATAATAATATGATGATAGTTGTTATTTTAAGGGGCCTAACATCTAGGTTATCGGCCCCTAATGGTATGGGTGATAGCGAAAATGACAATGACTCATAAAAGGAATTTAGATTGAAAAATACGCACAAAATGTAGTTTACGTTCAAAATTACTTACAAAATGAAATGTAGATTCTAAATACTCAACAAAATGCAATTGAAATTCAAAATATACGAAATGCAATCGAAATTGAAAATACGTACAAAATTCAATTGAGGTTCAAAATACTTACAAAATGCAATTGGAATTGAAAATACACAATGCAAGTGAGATTGAAAAAGGCCGGTTCAGATTCAAAACACTCACAAAGTGCAATTGAAATTCAAAATACTTGCCCGCGATTCAAAATACTGTACTTCCAAAATGAGATTGAAAATACTTACAAAATGGAGTTTAGGTCGAAAATACTTACAAAGTGCAATGTAGATTGAAAAAACATACAAAATGTGGTCGAGTTAAAATATAGGCTATATATATGCAAATAAAAGAAATAAGAAAAATAATTTAGAGACACCGGGAGCCAATCCATAAAAACGGGGCGGGAATCTTAAAGAGAAAAGGAACTAGACTGAAAAGAAGGCTGATCCCACGAAGAAAGAGGGATCAGGAAAGGTGAGAGTAGGGCCAATGAGGGGGGAAAGGAAAAGACTCCCGAGGCCTCGGATACCCTAATACCGTCGGGGTCGGAAGAGAACAAAGGTTGACCAAGATAGGTCGACAGGAAAGAAGACAGAGAGGAGCCCGGCACAAGTAAGTGGAAGCAATGCCGGACTCAGCTGGGGTCCCGTGGTCGCCAACCCACGTCCCACTAGATGTGAACCCATGAGGGATAATAATAATAATAATAACAATGTTAGAATCTTATAGATGCTTCTAATTACTGGTAATAATCGGAATAATTGATGTAACTTATTAATTTTAAATTTCACCGACAGCAGTGGCTACGCTCACTAAAGCGCAGCGCTAGGCCATCAGGCCAAGCTCTCTGCTGACTCAGTAGACGCGTGGGTTCGAGCCCCACCGTCGGCCATGCTTGAAATGGTTTTCCATTTTTTTCCCCACTTTCAACACCAGCCAAATGCTGGGACGGTACCTTCTAACAGGCTACGACCGCTTCCTTCCACATGGTTTCATTTATCTTCAATCATTTCATCTCTCTGAAGCCTCCGTGGCTTAGGCGGCAGCACGCCGGCCTCTCACCGCTGGGTCCGTGGTTCAAATCCCGGTCACTCCATGTGAGATCTGTGCTGGACAAAACGGAGGCAGACAGGTTTTTCTCCGGGTACTCCGGTTTTCCCTGTCAAAATTTCATTCCAGCAACACTCTCCACTATCATTTCATTTCATCTGTCATTAATTTAATCATTGCCCCAGAGGAGTGCGTCAGGCCTCGGCAGCCGGCACAGTTCATATCCTCGCCGCTAGATAGAGGCTTCATTCATTCCATTCCTGACCCGGTCGGAGACTGGAAGCAGGCTGTGGATTTTCATTTCATTTCATCTCTCATGAATTCCTCTCATGAGGTTGCTGTTAGGAAGGGCATCCGGCTGTAAAACCATCCGCCAAATAGAATTTCATCACATTAATAAGGGCTGGACAAACATACATTCATTTTAAATTTCAAAATACAATCACGGTAGGTCTGTTGTACCTGTCTCTTACGCCTCTGCTCATTATTACTGTCGTTGATTCTTTTAGGGACTTTACGACATCGCGGCTATGTAGCCTCGTGTACTTGGGTATCTAGAATTTGTCTGATAACCTGTGTCACTGTGATGTATGTACCAGCGTGTGTATTTGTATTTGAGGTAGGATTTGAGTAGGAAGCGGCCGTGGCCTTCTCGGCATTTGACCGGGATAGAAGTGGGAAACCATGGAAAACCACTTCCAGGATGACTGAGGTAGGAATCGAACCAGCCTCTTCTCAGTTTTGCTCCACGAAGCTCAGTATACTCCGTCCAGCCCTAAGACCAGAATTAAATTTCTTGGCACTGCCGGGAATCGAACCCGGACCTCCGTAGTGACGACGAAGAATGCTAGCCACTACAAAACAAGGTGGAACTTGTTCTTAACAATGACTGACACTTAATATGGCAGAATTTTCAGCTTTCTTTCACTTAGCTAATTTTTCAAATTTTCTCAGAAATCATTTTCCGTCGTTTCCCACTTCAACGCAAGAGAAATGACGGAAGGATTCTTAATTAAGGCCACGGCCGACTCCTAGCCAAAACTTAAATCACTTATTATCCAAGAAGAAGTGTAGAATCCAGGTTCATCACTCCTGAACAATTACTACTTGTAGCTCACCCTATGGGTGTCCGCTTGAAGCAGCTAAAGCCTCTGGCGAGCCGAACATGTCCTCGGACACTCCCGGCACTAAAAGCCATACGATAAATAAATAAACTACTCAAATTAAACGAGGAATACTCCAGAATTAATGAACCACATTTAAAAAAATAGAATTTATATTCTGCACCTTTGCAATATATTCTTTTTTTTTAGCGTATGGCTTTTAGTGCCGGGAGTGTCCGAGGACATGCTCGGCTTGCCAGAGTTTGTAGCTGCTTCTATACGGACACCCATGGGGTGAGCTACAAGTACCGTCGCGTGAGGAAAGTGTGATTGTAAGGACGAGGATTTGGAAGGTAGCGGCTGTGGCCTATAGTTAGGGACCAACCCCGGCATTTGCCTGGAAGGAAGATGGGAAACCACAGGAGACCCATCTTCAAGGTTGCCGGCGGGGGATTCGAACCTCCTCGCCTCCCGGATGTGAGCGACTGCCTGCAGCACGCCGTAACGACCACGGCTAACACACCCGGTTCCTTTGCTATTAAAGGGAACATAGAATCATCCTACTCGCTTTTGTTCAACATTAGTTCAGCGCGTGGAGTGCAGTAGTCCCGTACATATTCCAGTTTGCCGCTGCACTTAATGTCCGTCAAAAGCAACGTGCTCTTATAGACTTCCTGTGTTCTGATAACTAGACAGTGGGAATCAGTCACAACAGGCTGCAACATGTGTATGGTGATGAACTGTTATCGAAGTACAGTAAGTCACAAAGCGCAGAGGTTATAGGGCAACAATATACATGTAAACTGCAATTACAACAACACCTGATGGCACAAACCTGCGCGAACCCGCGTGCGAAAACGGAAAACGAGGAGAAGAAAGGTAGTGGTAACAGGGCCGTATTTCTAAATAGGCTAAGTAGGCTGTAGCCTAGAGCGGCAAATTTTCAGGGGCGGTAGTTTGGCAATTTATTCAAAAGTTAAAATGAAGTATTTCAGACCCTAATAATATTTTCCGTACGAATTTAAGAATACATGTTACAGGTACTTAAAAATAGGTGTTAGTCCTTCTACATAGCCTACTTTCTAACACTATAACAGGGGCGCCGTGGCTCAGTGGTCTAGCTGTATGCCTCTCACCAAGGCGGTCCGGGTTCGATTCCCGGTCAATGCATGTGAGATTTTCGAAGTGAAATGCCATGTCCTGTGGTTCGGATTCCACGTAAAAGGAGGTCCAGTGGCTCATGATCTCAAGATTAATGGTCACGTTAAACTACAAGCTTCCTTCCTTCCTTTAAAACTATAACATAATACAAATTCACAGATACAACAGAAACACTTTCATCATCATCATCATGTTTTTCAGTCAAGCGACTGGTCTGCCCCTACAATGAGTCTTCTCCACGTTGTTCGGTCTTGTGCTGTCCTTTTGACCATTTCATAATTTCGTAGGCCAGAGCTATGTAGGAAAGATCTCATGAAAGTGTTCCGTGGCCTCCCGCGAGGGCGTTTTCCGGGTATTTTGCCTTCTAGAATGTCGATCATCAGGCCACCATGTCGTAACCTGTGGCCAAGCCAGGTGGATCTCCTTCTATATATCTGGCGGATCATTTGCCGAATTTAAGAATACGGTCCGGGTTCGATTCCCGGTCAATGCATGTGAGATTTTCGAAGTGAAATGCCATGTCCTGTGGTTCGGATTCCACGTAAAAAGGAGGTCCAGTGGCTCATGATCTCAAGATTAACGGTCACGTTAAACTACAAGCTTCCTTCCTTCCTTCCTTTAAAACTATAACATAATACTTTCATATGAGTACATTATCAACGAGTTTGCCATTAAGAAATCTATGTAAATTTCAACATCAAGATTAAGTGGGGTGAGTAGTTTTAGAGAAGTTTATATATTTTTCAACAAATAAACCAGTAATTAACTACATTTTGTGTAATATCATTTCACCATGTAGGACAACTTAATTAAAATTTAACACAGTTCTTCAATTACGAAAAAGATAGTCATTAGTATAAAAAATTAAAAATATGTGTATAATAGTGATCACTGATCTCCAAGAACAAATTAATTAATGAAGCTTGAAAGCTTGAAACCCATTTTATTTTTAACGAATCTTAAAAGAAGTAAAAAAAAAACAAATTTACAACTAATGTCATTATATAATTTATTATGTAAAGCATTAAATTTGTTGTGTTATCTAAACTAAATGAACTTTATGTTTAAAAAAGTTGAAAACGCCAATGAACTCTATCACATTGTTGTATAAAACAAATGTATTAAGCAAATATCAACTATAGAGGGGCGGCAAATGGACTTTAGCCTATAGGCGGTCTCCATGGCTTCGGCGGCAGCACGCCGGCCTCTCACCGCTGGGTTCATGGTTCAAATCCCGGTCACACCATGTGAAATTTGTGCTGGACAAAGCGGAGGCAGACAGGTTTTTCTCCGGGTACTCCGGTTTTCCCTGTCACAAAATTTCATTCCAGCAACACTCTCCACTCTCATTTCATTTCATCTGTCATTCATTTAAGCATTGCCCCAGGGGAGTGCGACAGGCTTCGGCAGCCGGCACAGTTCATATCCTCGCCGCTAGATGGGGGCTTCATTCATTCCCTTCCCTGACCCGGTCGGTCGACTGGAAGCAAGCTGTGGATTTTCATTCTCTAGGAGGCATACTCTTAAATTCGGCCCTGAGTGGGAGTGCTGGAAAACTTACTAACGTGTAATACAGTTACTGTTATAGGACACTTTTGCTGGTGACTTCAGTGGCGTAGTTGGTAGCATGCTGAGTTTCTATGCCTAAGGTCGGATTTATTTTAAGAGCGTTAAAAATCCGTCAGTATGCCTTCCTTCGGAGGGGAAGTAAGGCCGGCGAACCCTTGTCATAGATTTATGACATGATAAAGAACCTTCCACTAATTACACTTGTGTGAAGCTAAATCATAGGTTATATGAGGGGTCTAGATGCAAAACTCACATTCTCCACTCTTATTCGAAATTAAGTTAGCAGGGCATTCTTATTCTTCGTTCCAAACTACACACAACTATCTTATTTAGTGCTGAAAAGCCAAACTCACAATATCCAGTGGTTTTCAAATGCCAAAAACTCAATTTAGATGCAAAACTATCATTCTCCACACTGTTTAATTGCAAAGAGCACATTCTCCCAGTTGGCCAATCACAAGACAGCTTCTGGTCATGTGACTTTCTACAGCTGCAAGCCAGTATTATTATAGTCTGTTCAACTCGTAACCTCTACATAATAAATAAATAATATGAGTGTATTCAAACAATGCAATTGGTATCTTTTGTATAAATTTTTCACAAACTTGGCCAATTTGTCTATTGTTTTGTCTGAAGTAATTAATTTTGTTTAGTGTCATAAGTAACATTCTCCAACTTGTTCAGACACAAAACTCACAGTCTCCGATGTTTGGATGCAAAAGTGACTTTCTCCAAAATTAAAACCTATTTTTCAGATAAATTAATGTAAACAATGAAACATAGTTTATACAAGATGGTGTAATTAAGTATCGACTGCAACAGAAGCAAAGTCTCTTAGAGATTCCATTAGTGATACATTTAAGAGGTTTTTTTTTTAGTTTCTGTGAAATTAGAAAAAGTGGAGAAGGTCGAGTTTTGCATCTAGAACCCTCATATTTGACTAACGCTCTTAGGTTCCAACGTTCGTCGACAGGAGTCGACTTCAGTGGCATCTAGTAACAAAGTTCAGAACTAGTTGGACGTTGACGGTGGCGTTTGGTAGCAAAGGTTGGAACTACTCGAAAATCGAATGACTGAAGTTCATACTTCATTTAAAAACAGATAACACATATTAATACAGCCATCACAATTAACATCGGTTAGCAGACCGATTCTACACACACCCAAAGTACACGAGGCTACATGACCGCGTTGTCGCAACCCCTAAACTGAGGAACCAACCAACCAACACCTTTGCTATTTAGGAAGCAAAATAACCAGTGATGAATGAAGCAAAGAGGATATAAAATGTAGGTAGTCTCAGGCAAGGAAAGCATTTCTGCAGAAAAGAAAACTTTTGACATCAAACATAGATTTAGGTATAAGAAAGTCGTTTTAGAAAGCCTTTGTCTGGAGCGCGGCGCTCTATAGAAGTGAAACTTGGACTGTTGGAACAGCAGAAATGAGGAGAATTGAAGCATTTGAATGTGGTGTTACAGGAGAATGATGATCAGATGGGTAGATAGGGTTACAAATGAAGAGGTATTAAAATGTGTGGACGAGGAGAGGTGACTCCGGCGAGTGCTAATGAGGAGAAGAGAAAGGTTGGTAAGACACAAACAAAGACACCCAGGAATAGCAAGCTTAGTAGGATGGGTGGAGGATAGGAACTGAAGGGGTAGGTCAAGGCTAGAGTATGTTAAACAGATTGCCTCGGTTGTAGGATGTGTTAGCTATGTAGAGACGAAACGATTAGCTCATGACAGGGAGGCTTGGAGTTCATTATTCAAACGTTCACTTCGATCACATGATTAATACACAAGAAATAAAAACTAATTTCAAAATTGCGCACAGCCGCCATCTTGGGGTTATGTGAACAATTGAACTAAATTGTGCATTTTACTGTACCATATTTCATTGCACTCACATGATTAAATCGCGAAAAAAGTATATTAAAATGTTTCACCTTCACTTGGGCGCCATGTTCGTTTTGTATGTTACAGGATTTTGGAAGTCTCATAGCTGAACTTATAGTAGTACCCACTAACACCGTAACAAATTTCAGGATGATATCAGTAATAGTTCGGAGATATAGAATGCCAGTGAAATATATCGCACAGCCGCCATGTTGGATTGGTGAGACGTAATAAAATTTGAAGGGCCCGGTCGGGGTTTGCCGAAATATTACTATGACCTTACCGAGTTTAATTGAATTCGCTCTAGCTGTTTAGAAGTTATTATGAGGGAGGGGGGCACAAAAACACACAAACAAACAAGCACACACATACGCACACACACACCCGGACAAAAGGTGTTCTCATAAGCCTATTATTTCATAAAATAAAATAAAAAATAAATCGTAATGAATTATATGCCACACACAAAGTTGTACCGTACCATTTGGTCGCATATGTGATTGTTCCTTCCGCTCTTCCCGGTATCACATTTCCGCCTGTATTTCATCAAATTGTAATAGGCCTAATTTAATTCCATAATTTTTAATTTGCAGGTAAAATAAATCAGAAGGATTTGAAAAGAAATTTTTAAAATATGTAAGTTAGAGTCTTCATGAATTTTGTAAATTATGTACATTCTAATGACACTTCAATAATAATAATAATAATAATAATCCGTGCCCAGTGGTGAGATCATGGGTAATGATGCTGCGTCTTATATCGGCCAATACGGAGGAACTGTGCTTCGTTTGTGGCTTCCAGGGAATAATAGTGGCTTTACTTTTAGTGCTGAATGTGTGTTAGTGTTATCTAGTGTATGTGTTCCTGTGTAAAGGTGTATTAAAGTAATATTTAATATGAATTTTGTGCTATAAATGTCCGCCATCTTGGTAATTGCGACAATATGATTCCATAGATAACACTATTTAGAGGTCACTCCGTATATCTGACTAACACCATTGACCTAACTGTCTCCATTCTGTTTTCTTTTGTCATTGATCCCATGGAGGCCATGAATAGGATACGCACTATTCTGTATAGTCTCGGTGTTACCTAGGTCACACAACCGGCCATTATTGTCAGCCATCTTTACGACCGGCAATGTGACGCTTTTGTACTAGACAGCATACTACATTATTACCTAGTCAGCTCACGTGGGGGTTTAGTTCCGAACTGAGTACGAGCTAAGCATAACCCTGCGTGAGACACTGGGAAGGGGGCCCTCAACCCCGACACGGCGCGTCCCGATGGCTGATGGGGAATTTCCTGTAGATATACAGGAAAGGTGCGAATAAGACCTAGTCAAATAAGCACCCGCGGATCAACTGAGGTGAATAAAACAATGGCCAACGGCTTCGATGGCAGAGGAGGACCTATGTCTCAATGGCAGCGAGGGCGGAAGAACCAAAATTGAAATCCACTTCGCGTCTGACTTGGATCGAGCGGCAAAGTGGTCAGCGTCTGTTTACCTAGTAGGTACGGCTGCATAGCTTATGTTCCAGGAACTAGCAATCCCTGGTCCTAAATTCCCAGTGGAAACACTGGATTAATCCTTGATTACAAGCAGTTATGATTCGTGCGAGTAACTACAGAATTACCCCAGGTGGTAACCAATCCACCCGTCCATGGACGGCAACCAGGTTTTCGGACTCTGGGGGACCTGGGCAACCACGATCACAGAGAAAGTCGGAGTTCTCTGGCAAACTACCATCAAAGACACCCACATACATCGGGACCTTCAACATCAACACATTACTAAAACCAGGCAAACTACACACCTTAACATCAGAACTAGATCGACAAAGGATACAGATACTAGCTCTTCAGGAAACACGCTTTACAGATGAGAGCACACTAGACTATGGTAACTACCGTATTTTCAAAAGTAAAACGGACAAACGAATAGGAAGAGGTGGCAACCCCCTCTTGGGTATGGCATTTGTAGTTCACAAGAGCATAGTTGATTCGATAAAAGAAGTCAATCCCATAAGTAATAGAGTAATGACTATGCGCATACAATGTGCGAACAAAAAATACACATTAATTAACGCACATGCCCCCACGAACATTGAAAATAAAAGGGACTTGCAGAAGGTAGAACAGTTCTGGTCTAAACTCGAAAAGATCGTGGCAACGGTTCCTAGAGAAGACACAAGGATATCACTAGGGGATTTCAATGCACAGATTGGCAAAGAAAAAGAATACCAAAAGACTGTAGGCAAATACCCAGCTCATAAATTCACCAACAAGAATGGCATGAGACTCACTGAACTGTGCCAACAGAACAACTTGAAGATAATGTCCACCTCTCTGAGGAAGCACCCTCGAAAACAGAAGACTTGGCGATCACCTGTGCAATCTCTTGGAGAATATCAGATCGACCATGTGGCCATCACACATCCTTTACAGAAAGAAATTCATGATGTGCAAGTTCGAAGAGGCGCCAATATTGACTCCGACCATTATCTAGTGCGAATCAAAGTGAAATTTACCCCGAAAAGAATCCACCCCAAGAAATCTCATCTTCAGAAATTTGACACGAAAAATATAAAGGATAGTAACATAACAGAGGAATGGGAAAAGGAAACGGCAAGCAACTGGAAGCAGTTCCTTGACAAGATCATTACGAGAGCTAAAGAGATTATCCCATTGAAGAAGAGTACGAAACATCCGTGGTGGGATTCTGCATGTGAAGAAGCACTGGAAATGAGAAAGAGAGCTTTTCAGAAATACAACAGTAAGAAGTCACTCGAGACTCAACAACACTTATTTTCAGACCAGGAAGGAAGTGTCAAAAGTAATCAGACAAACTAAGAGGAAACACATGAAGGACCGATTGGAATCTATAGATCAAGACTTCCGAGATCACAAAACGCGAGATTTATTCAGGACGTTCGCAGGAAGAATCCGAGGATACACCCCACAGAACTTGTGTTTCCGAAAACAAGACGGAAACCTCGCGTTGTCCAACTGGGATAATTGTAGTGAACTGGCTCGGTATTTCTCTGAGTTACTCAATTGCGAGGAGCCAACATCACGATGGCCCAAAGAGACTCCCGTACATGTAAACCCTGAATCTCCACGACCTACTAAAGAAGAAATCGAGAGACACATTTTCAGAATCAAAAGTAACAGGGCGTCTGGAGAAGATGGCATAGTTGCAGAACTATTAAAGAACATAGGCCCAAATACACTCGAGGAGCTCACACTAATCATCATGGATATCGGGAAAACAGAAAAGCTACCTGAAGAATGGAAATGTGCACTCATCCATCCGTTATACAAGAAAGGTGACAGAACGGATGTGAATAACTACAGAGTAATTTGATTTAAGCTTCGAACATTTGGGTGGCCGCCATTACGTTTCATTCAAGATGGTGGCGATATAAAACATGACACTGAGGTGCCCTTTGCTAGTGCTACCTCTGTACCAAATTTCGTTAAATTCGGTTTCACAGTGTTCGAATTGATAGCGGGGGGGACGGGACAGACATTCAGAGTACACTCACTCACACACACACACACACTCACACACACACAGACACACAGACAGACACATAATTATTCACCCTGTGTTGAACTCATAAGTCTACTTTCGATGCAAAAAACTGTGTGTAACAAACTCTTCGAGAATGACGCAAATGTCTTTCTTTCAAAAATTGTAGTAGGATATGGAAGGTATCTACACCACTTTGAAGTAGTTGTTGCTAATTTTAGGGGTTGCGACATCGTGATCATATAGTCCGGTGTATTTGTGTGATAGGCTGTGTTATTACATTCAACCGGAGACGGAGAGGCAATCAAAGCAGGGAAACAATATATTTCACTCAAAAAGAATAAATGCAAAATCGTGTCTTGAGAAGGAAAAGTGATGGATATCGTGTTCTGTGATTCGGAGAGAGATTTGCTTGTCGACGTTATGCCTCAGGAAACCACCATCATTCCGATGCACTTCACGCTCGCCTGAAGCATGTTCGATCACATCGGCAGGGTGATTTGATGAAGCACGACTTCACATCTGTCGGAAAACCAATGGCGCTATTCTAAACGTTGAGATTGACCAAATTGCAATAGGCATCTTATAGCCCTGATTTGGCTTCCCAATGTTACCATTTCCTTTGTAAACGAAAAAAGTCTCACATTGCAAACTGAGGTGTGAAGACAATGGCTCCCTCATGAAGGCTAATACACTGTGGCTTAGCCTTGCCGGGTCAGACTTTTACTGGGAAGGAATACATTCACTCGTTTAGAGGAAGCATTAAAGCAGCAAAGTGTCTTAGTGATTGGGATTCAAACGTAAGATTTCCTGGTTCGAATTTGTCGCCCCAGAGGTCTGGTTTGAAAGTTGTTATTGATTTGCGACATCGTGGTCATGTGGCGCCGTGTACTTGAGTGCGAGTGGAATCTGTCGGATAGTAAGTTAATTGTGATGGTTGTCTGTGCATTTATAACTGGTACTAAGTTTTGGCTAGGAGTCAGTTGGAATGGGCGGAGATTATACTGTACAGTATGCAGAAATTACATATTTTATCGAAAGGACGTATTTATATACAGCAAAAGTGTCAATGGTGTGGAATAAAATTGGGGGGGAAAAATAAGAAATTGGTGCACTGATTTTGGGCTGAACTTCGTATTCGTTTCTTGATCTTTATAGTGGTATTTGCTGTAGTATTTCTGGACTGCCGGAGAGCCGGGAGTCAGTTATTGATGTTAACTCATTTAGGGGCATTAAGAGTTCATGGCCATGCATTCCTGTGAACTTGAGTGTGTGTGTGTGGAATATGCCCGATAACCTGTGTCAATGTGATGGCTGTAATTGTGTGTGTACTTGTAATTGGAGATACAGTATTATTGCGTAAGAGGTGGCTGTTGCTTAAATTTATATTCCAGGCATTTGCCCGTAATGGAAGTGGAAACCACGAAAACCACTTCTAGGATACCTGAGGTAGAATCCCGTTCCATCCTCCAGACCAGAAATAAATTTCTTGACAGAGCCTAGAATCGAACATGGATATCCGCGGTGGAAACCAAGAATTCTAATGACTTCATTAAGGGGTGGATCGGGTGTGAATTGTGCATGTGGTATCATAACGAACGATTTCACTTGAGGTGATACAATTCCCCAAGAAACCTATCCTTTCAATGCCGGTCCATTATGATAGCTAGGCGGCTTCGGTGGCGTAGTCGGTAGTATGCTAAGCTTCTATGCCCAAGATAGCGGGTTCAAACCCGGCCGAAGCCGTCGGATTTTTTAAGAGCGTTAAAAATCCCTCAGTATGCCTTCCTTCGGAGGGGAAGTAAAGCCGGCGGTCCCATGTCATAGATTTATGGCATGTTAAAGAACCTTCCACTAATTGCACCTGTGTGAAGCTAAATTGGATAGGTTAAGAATGTAAACAACGCTCTTAGGTTTCTACGTTCGTTGCCAAGAGCCGACTGCGTTGGCGTCTAGTAGCTAAGTTATGAACTTGGCCTAGTAGTCGTTGACGGTGGCGCTTGGCGGAAAAAGTAGGAACTATTTGAAAAATTCTAAGTTGCAGTACTTAAATTAAAAAACAGATAACACACACTAATACAGTCATCACAATTAACACCGGTTATCAGACAGATTCTACACACACCCAAAGTACACGGGGCTACATGACCACGTTGTCACAGCCCCTAAACTTAAGAACCAACCAACCATTATGATAGCTGCATCTGAAAATATCCGCAAAAAGGACTACAAAGTATAAGTTCTGACTCGGGAGCTCATGCTCATAACTGTCCTTACTGACATGGAACATTCAATATGGTTACTGAGTACCAGATGGTGGAAACAGAATATACCCTCTTAAGTATTCAGATCACAATGAATAGCACAGCCAACGTGGTATGTGAACTGTGCAAATGTGCTCTAGGTTCCAGACTCGAGTTGCTTGTATCTGCTGTAGGCCTATATGTGAACTAATCGGAGGGAAAATCAGGTGACATGCTCAGCGTATTGAAGTTAGTAGCGTGTTAGATATAATAGCAGACAGAGCCTTATAACCGTGCTTGTTAACTCTACTATTTATTTATTTATTTATTTATTTATTTATTTATTTATTTATTTATTTATCGTGTGGCTTTTAGCGCCGGGAGTGTCCGAGGACATGTTCGGCTCGCCTGAGTCTGTAGCTATTTACAGCAGACATCCTTAGGGTGAGCTACACGTTCCGTTCAATTTCAAGTAGTTCCAACTTTCGCTACCAGATATCAATGATACCTAGTGGCGAACGTTGGAACTTTGTTAGAGCGTTACGACGAAATCCAACCTAACAAACGTAGACTTATGAGATCGATCTGGGCAAATGATTCTAAGCCTGCTGATAGGTCCAATTTTAAAATGAATGTAATTTCTATACTAACAAATGGATTTCATTCAAACTTGGCACAACAATAGATCATATAATTTCAGATTATTTCTGACCAACACATGCATGACATTGTTGCCAACATGATTTACGCGCGCTTTTTGATCCAATGTCTAACTGCGTAACTTCCATGCTATCCATTGAACTTCAACCAAATTTTGCATTCTGTACCTTAAGAGATAGAACTAAGAATATATTCAGTCACCTGGGCTGCCAACTCTAGTGGTCTATTACGTATGTGTGTCTGTCTGTCTTTCTGTCCTTCTTTCTGTATGGCTGTGTGTGTGTGTGTGTGTGTGTGTGTCCCCACCCTATCAACTCCTAAACGGCTGCAGCTATCGAAACAAAATTTCATATGTGTAAAGATCTATACCTGAATATCTCAATGCCGTATTTGAAAATGATGTCAGTGCTACCAACTGCTGAAAATCGCAATTAAAATTTGAGCTCCATGTTGGATATCGTGGTAGGTATGCATGGGAGCTATTTCAAAATTGGCACACATATAGATAATAATATTTCAGTTTAATTTCCAGGAGGCCATATATGATAGTGTTGCCAAAATTATTCAAAATCTGCTGATAGGTCCAATTTTAAATGCATATATCTTCTACACTAACTCTTGGAATTCAACCGAACTTCGTATGTACTATGTGTACATAAACAGATATGACTGAGCGTATTCTTAAAATCCACCAGGGCTGCCAACTGTTAATGAATGCTCTCAATTTATTTTATCAAAATACCAATAAATCAGAAAGTATGCAAGCGGACAGTTTTAAACTATGCATACGTATAATACCTGACATTATATATTAATTTGGAGTAACTAATATACGTCAGTGCTTCCTTACATGATTCTAAGCCTGCTGATAGGTCCAATTTTAAAATGCATGTTACTTCTATACTAACTAATGGATTTCATTCAAAATAGGCACAACAATTGATCATATTATTTCAGATTATTTCAGACCAACACATGCATGACATTGTTGCCAACATGATTTTACGCGCGCTGTTAGATCCAATGTCTAACTGCATGTAACGTCCATGCTATCCATTGGACTTCAACCAAATTTTGTATTCTGTGCCTTAATAGATAGAATTAAGAATATATTCAGTGACCAAGGCTGCCTACTGTAGTGGTCTATTACGCTACATTATGCCAGGTATAGGCTACTGTATTTCGACCTAATTAGAAATTTCAATATTACCAACTTAATTTCGTCATTATTCTAGATAGATCCATTTATATTAATTATTGGCATGAATCTTAAATTTTAAGAAAAGTACGCTCTTTTGTTCATCACTGAACTTCTTGTACTTTCACTGTACAGCCTCCCCCAGGGGCTCACATCTAGTAGGTTGTGGGTTGGCGACCACGGGGCCCCAGCTGAGTCCGGCATTGCTTCCACTTACTTGTGCCGGGCTCCTCTCTGTCTTCTTTCCTGTCGACCTCACTTGGTCAACTCTTGTTCTCTTCCGACCCCGACGGTATTAGGGTATCCGAGGCCTAGGGAGTCTCTTCCTTTCCCGCCGTAATTGGCCCTTGTCTCATCTTTTCTGATTCCCTCCTTCTGCGAGGGGTCAGCCTTCTTTTCTTTTCATGTTATCTCCTGCCTTCTGCTTAAGGCCCTCAAGGAGGCCGGGTTTATGTAGCCCCACCACTTTTGGTGCACCCTAGATAATGCTACACCCTCAGGGGCTCACGGCTGGTGAGTTCGGGAGTTTGCGACCCCGAGGGATTCCTGAGCTGGGTCCGTTTTCCCCTTTTGTCCCTTACCTTTGGGGCGGACCCTCTCCTCTTTCACTTTCCTATCTGCTTTTCATGGCTCTCCTTCCTTCCAAGTCCCTCAATCCGCCTTCTTCGAGGGTTGAGGGCATTTCTTTTCCTTCTGTCCTTTTATTTGCCTTATTCTCCTTTATTTTTCCATTTCTTCTTCTAGTATGTCGGTTATTAGTTAGTTTTAGTTTTTAAGTTCGCTTTTCATTTTCATTTTCATCTTCACGATCACCCAAACCATCAGGGGCCGATAACCTAGATGTTAGGCCCCTTAAAACAACAATTATCATCATCATCATCTGACAGGCCACGGCCGCTTCCTCCCACATCCTTGCCCAGTTTCATTCGCCTTCATCCATTCCATCTCTCATCCCGACGAGCAGGTCGTCCACGGGCGTCGACTAGAAAGACCTGCACTCGGCCTCTCAGGAGGTCACACGAAAAAAAAAACTGTACAGCCTACAAACCATGCGGGGGGAGGGTACTTTCTTGCGACCACCACTTCAGGTCAAGTTTCTGAGGATCTATGATGTGGTTCAAATAAGATATTTGTACAAATCGTTCAACAACTTCTCTCATATTCCTTACATTCAACTTTCACAACCTCACACGCATCCTAATAGTAACATATTTACTTTTATTATGTTGTTGACGCTAAATAGCTTGAACAATTTTGATGATTTTTTTTAATGTGTATTAGAGTGGGTTCCTATATCGTTTAGATTCACAATTTGACCCCGTAGGTGGAATGAACACAATTTTAGATCCACAATTTACACACAATTTTAGAACCACTATATATAGTCAAAAACAGTCGTTATAGAAACCGAAAGCCTTAGTGAATGCTGAGGTCTTTGAATTGTTTGTCTCTGCACGTTAGAGCCACCTGGTTGCAACCTGTGCAACTACCGCCATACCTTACACTTCACCCGTGGCGGAAAGTTATGTTTTGTCCCATAGGTGGCGGTGATGTCGGTAGCACAAGAGTGAATTCGACACATGAATGACGGCACGAATAATTTCAACTAAATCTCGTATGCGGTCGCGAACCATTCATACGATTACGATGAAACTATGACGAGTTGTTGTGTACACTCCTGCAAAGGTTTCTTACTTAGTAAATCCATTTTACAATAGTTAACGCATGAGTAGAGTCAACAAATGAGCGACGACGCGCAAAGTTTTTCAATAAAGTCCCGTATGCGTTCATATACCATCCATCCGATAGCGATGAAACTTGGGTGAGATGTTGTGTACACTCCAGGGAAGGTTTCTGGCTTAGTACATGCATTTTACAATAGGTAGCGCACGAGTAGATGCAACAAATGAGCGATGGCACGAGAATCGTTTCAACAACGCAATAACTTTCAACTGCTGCTAATTTCTGAAATAGAACAAACTATAAACTGAAACAGTGATTTATCCGTGTGCTTCCAAATAATGGTCTTCGTGCAAACCATATACGCCGGGTACCCAAACAATCGAACGAGCTCATGAACAAACTATAAACATACCCTATTTTTCCTTCCTATTTCCCATCTACTGACAATTAATAATAAACCTGTGTATATTTTTTGTTGGTAAATTGAGGCTTCATTGTGGTGACCTCTCCAATATTTAATTTAGCGCTACGTAAATACTGTTTAAATAACCTGTAGTTATAATTCAAATTTTAATGTCGTTCTTATTAGCCTACTTTCGATTTTTTCAAAAAATGAAAGTAGACTTATGAGATCTTCGCAGGGCAAAATTGTGTGTCTGTCTGTGTGTGTGTGACTCTGTGTGTGTGTGTGTGTGTGTGTGTGAGAGAGAGAGAGAGAGAGAGAGAGAGTGTGTACTCTGAATGTCTGTCTCCCCCCCCCCCTATCAATTCGAACACGGTGAAACCGAATTGAATGAAATTCGGTACAGAGATAGAACTAGCAAAGGGACATCAGTGCTATGTTTTATATCGCCGCCATCTTGACGGAAACATAATGGAGGCCACCCAAATGTTCAAAGCTTAAATCGCATTACGACTACCCTAATGATCCGATCTCTACCAAATTTTGCAGCAACATATATCTATATGGCGAGCGTCTTTTGACTAACTACAAGCTCATCAGCCTAATAGTTTGCAGATGGCGGCCATGTATGTGTGCAAATCGATTCCCCCTATTTTTTGGTACAGAGGTAGTACTAACAAAGGGCACCTCAGTGTCATGTTTTATATTGCCGCCATCTTGACGGAAACGTAATGGCGACCACCCAATTGTTAAAAGCTTAAATCAAATTACGACTAACCTAATCAGCCGATCTCTACCAAATTTTGCAACGTCATATATTCAGATGGCGAGCGTCTTTTGACTAAACGACAAGGTCATTAGCCCAATAGTTTGCAGATGGCGGCCATGTATGTGTGCAAATCGATTCCCCCTATCAATTCAAATACGGTAAAACCGAATTGACCGAAATTTGGTACAGAGGTAGAACTAGCATAGGGCACCTCAGTACCATGTTTATATCGCCGCCATCTTGATGGAAATGGAATGGCGGCCACCCAAATATTAAAAGCTTAAATCAAATTACGACCAAACTAATCATTTGATCTCTAACAAATTTTGCCACACCATACCTTTTTGTGGGAAACATCTTTTCACTCAACAACAAGGTCATAAGACAGCGGCCATGTAGGTGTGCAAGTCTATTCCCCATATCAATTCAAACACGGTGAAACTTAATTGAATAATTCTTTTTTACAGAGGTACCACTAGCACCTCATATTCATGTTTAATATCCGTATAGCAGGTTGTATTTCAACAAACTACTACAACCAACATTCAATTATACTCCTTGAAAAGGACAAAGAGTTATAACAATACCCATGCATTTAGGGGAAAGTAGGCTATATGTTCTTTAATGAACATCTTGTTTTTCCTGCTGTGCCCAGGAATTTAAAATCATAACCTTATATTTGTCTAAAGCTCTTGTCGCTTTACTATGGAAGCATTCTAATTAATAATTTGTTAACTACTTAATTTATTGAACAAAATCTCTAAACATTTTGTAGGGTTCCCTGTTAATCTTGTTACAGGTCTCAACCTTCCATCTTGTAATAATATTCGAAAATTGTATTATTGTTGAGGTAATTAAAAATTGTTCTTCCTTGTTTGAATCATTCTTTGCTCAAAGAGCATTCTAATTGCGACGTTTCCTTTCCCATTTTTCTGGTACTAATTTCTGTACTTACAAACACTTAATGTTAATCTCAACATTAATGACAATCATTTGTTGTGTTCATGGCGAAACTTCTGCTAAAACTTTACATAAAGTTTACTTTAGCTATTCTTGTAAATTGTCAAATGCGAGTATAGTTCGCTCAGCAAACTCCCGACTCGAGGTTATTACTGCCTTGCCATGTCAATTTACCTTTAAAACTCTGGTTTTGCCTAAGTTAGGTTGGTTAGGCTTTCCTCAGCTAAACTTCTAATCAGCACGCCGCTGGATAAAAGTTTAGCAAACTTTGAACACGACAATATATTGTTCCTTTTCTTGCATTTTTGCTCAATTATAACTTTCCTTCAAAACGCTTCGAGGGCTTTATATCTCTTTCTGCATTAAATACAATCGTTCTCTCAAGAGGTCCATCCTCGGTGGGGAATAAAACTATCCCTATCAGTTTCACCCTCTTCAGCATTTAAGAATGCTTCTTGAAAAATTTCCTTTTAGCTTGGGAAAGAAATAATTAGTTGCCCCTAGTTTGCATTTTCGCCAGTGTCCTGGGTCCCTACAGGGTCCCTACATAGTACACTATTTCCCGTACGGAAGGGACAGTGCACTTGGTGACTGTTTGCTAGCCATCTCAACGATCTAATCTTCTCATCATTACATAAAGTTATATAAGTACTTGCTTATGCACATTCTTGGTTGTTTTTCTTTTCGCAAGAAAGACTGTGATTTTCATGTTAATTTCATCAATTATGCTACTGCATTTCCCTTTGCTATAATTAAAGAATTTGCACATATCCTATTAATAATTAAAGTTTGAGGACTAGTGTTCGTTCTCCCTTCTGGGGGTTTCCAGCTTGTTCTTTCCTATTTTAATAATAGTTTTTTATTATTAAAAATAAAGTTATTCTTTTTGTGGATTCGCTCCCTTGTTGCCTAATTTTGTTTCTATTCCTAAGCCTATTCCTTTTTAACTCATCTTCCCTCCGGTAGTGTTTAAACTTGGGCTTGACACTCCACTGGTCTCGGGAGAGTGTGGGGTTCGAACTCCACCTCGGCCGTCCTGAAAATGGCATTCCGAGGTTCCCCATTTTCACCATTAGGCAAATGCCGGGAAGGTTCATCTTTCAACAAGCCAACGGCCAACTTAATTCCCCACTCCCTTCCCGGGCCTATCCTTCAGTAGACCCAAGTTAGCTGTCACCTGGGCCTGTGCAATCGGTCTGTCATCATCCCCATTTGTATCTGCTGACAAAGTATGTTCAGCTCCCATACACCGTCCTTGCGACGGTAGAGGAATGATCCCTCACAGAGTCCGTGGGTGAAGCCGATCAGGGGGGATAAGCAATTACAAAAACATGTTCCTTTCAAAGGCTCTGGGACTTCATTGCAGGGTAGGAGATGGAGTGTCTGCCGCATGTGATGACGCACTGTTTGAAACCTCATACAGTTGAGTAATATGGCGGCAATTCAAGCCACAACATCAAACAAACGAACATTAACGTCCGCACGTAATCAACTACACTAAGAAATTCCCGTCGATACGTACGTAAAGCGGTATATAATAGTAAACAACCTGTACTTTGTACTCGTTTTAATAATTTATAGACTAGTCCCTGCCTGCTCAAAGTTAATGTATCGGAAATACTGTATAGGCTACAGCCTTTAGTTTAAGTATAGAAATCCTTCTGTTTTTGTTCTCGTTGTTGACTCATTTAGGGGCTTTCCAACATCGAGGTCATGTAGCCCCGTGCACTTGTGTGTGTGTACTATTTGTCTGATAACCTGTGACACTGTGATGTCTGTACTAATGTGTGCCTTTGTAATTGAGGGAGGATTTGGGTAGGGCATGGCCGTGGCCGTATTTTAGGTGTCATTCCGGCATTTGCCTGGACAAGAAGTGGGGAAACCACGGAAACCCACTTCCAAGATGGTTAAGGTAGGAATCGAACCCTCCTCTTCTCAGTTTTACTTCACGAGACTGAGTGTACCCCGCTCCGGCCCTGGGTAATCCTCCTGTAGTATAAGATATTATAATAATCTCATTCAATGGCCTTGCTCAATAATTTAACACAAACAAGAGACTCCATTCCGAAACTTAACAGGATGCTCCAAAAGGAAGCAATGTGTAATGGAACGAAAGGCACAGAATACGACTTGAATATTCAGTGGTAAATTACACATCACGTCTTATATCATCGCTAAATGGAGAGTGCACGAACGCTCCACCACAGGGTAATTTTATTGGAAGCAAGATATATTTCTTGGGGATGGAAGAAGAGCTAGTAATTCAATTTGTGACATAACGTGCAGTAATAAGAAAACGCTCCTTTGTGCTCCCTCGTCGTCTTAATGGAAAGACAACGTGAAGATGTAAGGCGGTAAAAGGAAGTGCCCTTGATGCGAGAATCCCAGAGATATATGCATGATGAGTGGGAAATAAATTTGTTACATCCGGAGAGCAGAGAGCCAACAATTCAAAGCGAAAGTATTTCTCTTGGAAAATACTCTGAAGCTGTACCAGTATATTTTATTGTTGTTCTGGTTAATTCATGTTGGGGCTTTGCGACATCAGGTCATCTAGCCCCGACTACTTGGGGGAAAGTGTGGAATCTGTCTGATAACGTGTGTCATCGTGATGGTTGTTGGTTGGTTGGTTGGTTCCTCAGTTTAAGGGCTGCCACAACGCGGTCATGTAGCTCCGTGTACTTTGGGTGTGTGTAGAATCTGTCTGATAGCCGGTGTTAATTGTGATGACTGTATTAGTGTGTGTTATCTGTTTTATCATTTTAAATTATCTAGTCGACTTCATCGTTATGCTTGAGTCAAACGTTATGCGTTACGGAGACGGAGACGATGACGTCATGCAGCCGCGCGGGAAGCCTAAGTTAATGGGTAATGGACGGCGAGTGCGTGACGTCATGCAGCCACGCGGGAAGCCTAAGTTAATTGTTAATGGAGTCTGTTGAAAGAGTCCTGGGGCGTCGAGTGACCTGGGGCTTCGAGCGAAGTGAAAATGATACAGGGTGACTCCTATAGAGATATACAAGACGCCAGATAAGAATACAAGGTGACTCTTAAAGAGGTGCACAAGATGTAAGACAAGAATACAAGGTGACTCTTAAAGAGGTGCCTCCTAAAGATGTGTGCAGGATGTCAAAGCAAAATACAGGGTGACACATAACGAGGTGTACAGTATGTTAGATTCAATTCAAATAGAGGGTTACCCTTAAAGAGGTGCCCGCACGGGAAGCGTAAGTTAATGGGTAATGGAGTCTGTTGAAAGAGTCCTGGGGCTTCGAGCGAAGCCTATCAAACATGTGTAGCAATTGTAGAATGCGTCATTTGAAATGATATAACGTCTAGTCTTTTAGATTGTATTTTTTAAAAATTCAAGTAAGGACTGCAGACATTCCATTTTCAAGTAGTTCCAACTTTTGCTACCAAACGCCACCGTCAACACCAACTAGTTCTGAACTTGGTTACTAGATGCCACCACAGTAGGCTCCTGGCGACGAACGTTGGAACCTAAGAGCGTCAGTCAAATCTAACCTATAATTTAGCTTCACACAAATGTACTTAGTGGAAGGTTCTTTATCATGCCATGAATCTATGACATGGGACTACCGGCCTTACTGCCCCTCCGAAGGAAGGCATACTGAGGGATTTTTAACGCTCTTAAAAGTCCAACGACTTTGGCCGGGTTTGAACCCGCGAGATGTACAGCATACTACCAACTAGGCCACCGAAGCCGCATTATGGTTGTACTGGTCTAGTCCAGGCTCTGTGAACCTGAGAGGAATGTGGATAGCGGACGATGAGGAGAGATGTGGGGGGGGGGGGTTCTCGCTTCGTGCGTAATAACAGAACCAAATAGGCTACATTGGTCGGTTACTCACTCACTCATTCGCAACAGCAAAGTGGTTTAGGAAATGGCCGTAATTTAGCAGTATTGAAATACAACGCAATTCCAAATATCACGGTGGGCTATTGACAGGCCCATCTCTTCCCGCCTCCCCCGTCACCTCGCCCCACAAGTTCATAGATCTTAGACCCGAGCAGTACTGTTGGTTGGTTGGTTCCTTAGTTTAGGGGCTGCGACACCGCGGACATGTAGCCCCGTGTACTTTTGGTGTGTGTAGAATCTGTCTGATAAGCGGTATTAATTGTGATGACTGTATTAGTGTGTGTTATCTGTTTTCAATTGAAGTGAAGACTGCAGACTTTTAATTTCGAGTACTTCCTACTTTTGCCGCCAAACGCCACCGTCAATGACTACTAGGACTTGTTTAGAACTTAGCTACTAGACGCCAGCGCAGTCGGCTCTTGGCAATGAACGTAGGAACCTAAGAGCGTTGTTTACAGTCTTAACCTATACAATTTAGTTTCACACAGGTGTAATTAGTGGAAAGTTCTTTAACATGCCATAAATCTATGACATGGGACCGCCGCACAGTGGGTCAAAGTCGAAATCTAGGAGGACAAAATTATTTATTTTCATAATTAAAAAATCAAAATTTATTACTTCTACAGCATTCTCATATAATTGCCGCTCACTATTCTGGGATATAAACGCATCTTAGTGTAAATCAGTCACCACTGTTCGAGCAGTCGGAATTGGAGGGTGAATGTAAGTGGCTGTGGTTTGGTTGTCTTTGTGGTTAGTGTGACGCCTTAAGATTAAACATACAGCTGAAGGTATGATCTTTGTAACGTGTTTCAGTTATTAATGGGCGTAATTGTTTCGTAACTTAAGCTATGTTTACATTATATAATATTTAACTATTATTATTAAAATTATATTTACACTTAGATTTTTAGTATGTCGCGTCACTCTGCGTCACTTTCTACTTAATGTTAAAATGTAGATGAAGTCTTGTAGTTTACGCCTGTTATAAGATATTTTGCATCTTTTTGCAAATTACATAGTTATTTTACGTTTTAGAAGATGCTGAGCAACCAGTTCTCACACGTTTACAACTGTTTGAAGCACTGGGTTCGACGATTGTGTCCAAAGTGGAACTTTGTAACTTTGTTAAAAGTAAATTAGGGGTAGAAAATTGTTCTGAAGAGATAACTGAATGCTCTATCCGACTCCTAGTCATAGACAATTTCTTTCATGTGTAGACGTAGGTTAAAAAAAAGGTCTTAACTGATGTTTATTGTGAAGTAAACAAACTATATACGTTGCTTTCACTCTAAATTCATGATTAAAACGTAAACATAATTTTGTCCCCCTAGATTTCGATTTTGACCCACTGTGCGCCGGATTTACTTCCCCTCCGAAGGAAGGAATACTGAAGGATGTTTAACGCTCTTAAAAATCCGACGGCTTCGGCCGGGTTTGAACCCGCGATCTTGGGAATAGATGCTCAGCATGCTAGCAACTAGGCCACCGAAGCCGCCGAGATCAGTACTGTACTACTGTAGTATGTATGTGGGGTTAGGATTTAGCAACAGCTGACCGTGGCCTCAATTTAGGTACCAACCGGAGCCTTGCTTGTATTAGAATTGGTAAGCCACTTCTAGGATTGCAGAGGTGGGAATCGAACCCACCTATTCTCACTTTGGCCTCATAAGGCGGAGTGTACACCGTCCCAACCCTTAGATCAGGGGTTCCCAACCTGATGCTCGCGACCACCACGGCGCTCTTTAAATACGATTCCGTGCTCTCGCCAAAGGAGCTTTTTTTTTTAGCATATGGCTTTTAGTGCTGGGAGTGTCCGAGGACATGTTCAGCTCGCCAGTGTTGTAGCTACTGCGAGGCGGACACCCAATGGGTGAGCTACAAGTACCGACGCGTGTGGAGTCTTGTATGGGGAGGAAAGTTTGAATGTAAGGACGAGGAGTTGGAAGGTAGCGGCTGTGGCCTATAGTTAAGGACTAACCCCAGCATTTGCCTGGAAGGAAGATGGGAAGGTTGTCGGCTGGAGGATTCGAACCTCCTCGCCTCCCAGATGTGAGCGACTGCCAGCAGTCATGCCGTAACGACCACGGCTAACTCACCCGGTGCCATACGAGCTAAAACGTGCTCGCGATCACAACCTCCCCTGAGTTCCATTATTCAATTCAAATGTTGTTGCACAGACCGGGATAATAGTGTTTTCATTACACGTTTTGACAGTCAGAAATGTCATCATTTTGTGAAATAGTGTTTCTTAATCCAAAGCAATTGCCAATGGCCTGACCATGTTGAAACATCGGATCCCATGAGAACTCCGCAGTTAAGCAGCATTGGGCGTGGTCGGAACTTTGATGGAATGCCGGTTCTGGGGGACCACGCGCTGTTGGCGAAGAGAGGGTAAGGAGGAGCGGAAAGGCCCTGGCCACCCTACCGCACGCAATCTCCGGCTCAGGATTGCCTCTTTGGAGGCACGGGCGGACATGCCTTCGGGCAGAATATACACACACACACACAAAAAAAGACACACAAATCTAAAGCAAACATAATTGGACAGCCCTGTTTCATGAATAACACGAAAGATGTTGATTCGTCTCGACTATCCACAAGTAAATGTATTTTGTCTGCATGAGTTATGCAAGCAGTTGCATCATGCCTGGTGAGCGGTGAATCACTAGCTATTCAGCACTTCTGATGGAGAGAGGGGTAGGTGCATGCTTGTTGCTTTATTATTATTATTATTATTATTATTATTATTATTATTATTATTATTATTATTATTATTATTATTATTATTATTATTATTATTATTCTTGTACGAAGGGCGTACTATATTGTTTTACACTTTATTTTGTTCTACCCGAATGAAGTATAAGGTGCATTCAAAAAGTAACGAGCCAGAGGCTGGAATGCACAAACTGGTGACGACATCGGCTAATCGTGGCGTGTGTAACGAGGTGTGGTTCCGGCCAAAGCGTGGAAAGTCACAGCCCGTCGCTAGAGGGCACGCGTGCACGTCACGTGACGATACAAGCGAGCAGCAGCATGCATCAATCGTCCAACCAAGACCAAGGCTGTGAGCCATTCGACATGCTTCCTGGTGTGGTTGAAGACTGTGGGGCACCCATTGGGTACACACTTTGCGCAAGTGCAGTCGTTCCTTCGTGATGGTGTGCACACTTCCGACGCTCAATCCGACCACGTTCACTGTCACTCGGCGGTCCTGGGTAATGAGTGCAGCAACCAGCTGGACGTTGTCATGGGTAATGCAGGGGGTGTCCCAGACCGGGCATCATCGGCTAATGACACCCGTCTTTCCCTGAAGCGCTTGTGCCACGCCTTGACCCTTGCAAGGCACATGCAGTTTTCGCCGTACACTTGTGACATTCGGCGATGAATGTCCGTTCCCCCTACTCCTTTCTCTGTCAGAAACCGAACAACACCTCTTTGCTCTTCGTTTGACGCCTCCATGTAACTGTTTGCAATGCGACTGGCAGTGTTGGACGATTGATGCGTGCTGCAACTCGCTTTGTATCGTCACGTGACGTGCACGCGTGCCCTCTAGCGACGGACTGTGACCTTCCACGCTCTGGTCGGAACCACACCTCGTTACACACGCCACGATTAGCCGATGTCGTCACTGGTTTGCGCATTACAGCCTCCGGCTCGTTACTTTTTGAACGCACCTTATACATTACACATCAGTTGTTACGTCCACCTTCTCAACATAATCTCCTTGTAGTTTTATGCACTTTTGCCATCGAAATTTTAGTCTCTCCAGACCTTCCTGAAGCCATTCTCTCGGAGTGCTGCATACCCATGCCTCCACACCTGTGTCCAGTTCTGCAAAATCCGCAAAACAGCGACCATGCAATGGACGCATAGGGGCAGTCGGCCGCCAAAGAAATGTCGAACAATGCCATCAGTTGTCAAGCGAATGGCAGCAGTGTTCTGTGACACAAAGGGCATCATCCTCATTGACTGGCTGGAATGGGAGCCACGATTAACAGTGCAGCATATGTGGCAACCCTTAAGCGCTTACGTCGTGCCATTCAAACTAAGCGGTCAGGAAACTGGGCTAAAGGTGTGCTTCTGCAACATGGCAATGCCCGCCCCCACACTAGCCGAGAGACTACCGCTGCCATTGATCAAATGGCATTCACGGTGCTGCCATACCCGCCATACTCTCCCGACTTGGCAGCAAGTGATTGTCACCTGATAGAGAACATGAAGAAACCTCTGCGTGGTCGCTGTCAAGGCATGGAAACGCAGCACTCCGAAAGAATGATTGCAGGAAGGTCTAGAGAGACTGACACACCGATGGCCAAAGTGCATACAGTATAACCTGTCATATCCGGACTAATGTGGCTACCGGCCGATCCGGATATGGAAAAATCCGGATATCACAAGGCTATTTTTACAAATAGCTAGGTGACCAGAAATAATTCACGAGTTTGTTAGCCTACTTTCGATTTTTGCAAAAAAAATGAAAGTAGACTTATGAGATCACTACAGTGCGAAAAAAAAGTGTGTCTGTCTGTGTGTGTGTATGTGTGTGAGTCTGTGTGTGTGTGTGTGTGTGTGAGTGTGTATACTCTGAATGTCTGTCCCCCCCTATCAATTCGAACACGGTTAAACCGAATTGAACGAAATTTGGTACAGAGGTAGCACTGGCAAAGGGCACCTCAGTGTCATGTTTTATATTGCCGCCATCTTTACCAAAAGGTAATGGCGGCCACTCAAATGGTCATAACGTAATAATGCATTACAACCAAACTAATAATCGGATCTTTACCAAATTTGGTAACAACGTTCCTTCATATGAGGCGCGTCTTGTGCCCAAACTACGAGGTCATCAACCGTACCATTTCAGAATGGCGGCCGTGTGAATTATGCAAACTTTATAATCCTTAACATGGGACCCACCAGTTCCGACTATCGAACCAAGAATCGTTTAATCTGTTTGAAACGACGTGGCCCGTTTGAAATTAAAAGTTTATATTTTAATATTATAGTCTAGAAGTGATTTTAAAAAGCTAAGTCGTTTTGGTTATTTGACAAGATGGCAGCTGATCTCTCGTTCTGACCTATATTTTATTAATTTCAGTATGTTGCATGCAATATAGGCTAGTGGTAACAAATATATGAACTCTCTATGAAATGAACTCGGTTTAAAATATACTCCAGTAAAGAAATCGTTTAGTCCAAGTCATGATTTGCTATAACGTGGTATATGTATTGGTTCCTAACGATGAATTACAGTGTTCACGATTGGCTGCGTGGTCAGCGCGTTAGTCTTTCACCAGGCTGGCCGTGGTTCAAATCCTATCAGAGTTGGACTTTTTTTTCTTGATTTTTTTAATATTTATTATTTCTTGAGTACTGAGACGTTATAAAATAAAGCATTATATGGTGCATTTTGAAATGGAAAATATATATTTAATTAAAACAACATTCACCACCGGAGTGACATCTAGGAGTAATTACTTGAACTATGTTATTGGTAACCACAGCCTTCTAGATACGAGCTATGCTCTCTACCGGCCAGTTAGTGAACCCATGTCTACAGTATAATTGCGAAGGTTATTATTTTTGCCGATAGAGGGTACACATCCCCAAGATAAGGCGCGATTATCACGGCATCATCAAGCAGTACCGGTACATTGCCTACGTCACAGAAGGGTTTGGTTTACGCGCCATGGCCTGTCTTCCTCGTTAGCCGCGCGCGATTACAAATTAGCTGTGTAATAGTTATATTAAATATGTTTCTCCCAGTGATACGTTTAGAGCAACTAGTTGAAATTATTGTAAGTAGTCGGTGTTAATAAACTGAATACCTACGTTGTTTGGAGTGTTTACTGATGAAATTGCAAAATGCTGGGGTAAATTATTTGAACGCCACTCCTCAAATCCAGTGTGCCAATTTGCACTTCGAATTGGAAGAAATTAGGAGACAAAGAGCTATAACTATACCCATACATTTAGGAGAAAGTAGGCTATATGTTCTTTCCTGAACATCTTGTTGTTGATTAATTTTAATGTTTTTAACGGTTTAGTATCATTTTGTTAACTGTATACTGTACATAGGCTAAGAAATAGAATTGCTTTAAACTAAATTAAAATAATTAAATTAGAATACAGTAATATGCTTTACAGTACATGTACTTACATAAATACACTGTACATTCTGCTTCTACATAATTTTTTGAAAATGTTTGTCATTTTCTCATGCTTCACGCACTTCAATTAGGCCTACTGTTTCTACATTAGTTTTTGAAAAAGTTTGTGATTTTCTGTTGCTTCACGCACTGTACACGCTTTTTGGATGCCATGTCCCTCAATCTTCTTAAAAGCATCACTTCTGTCACACTCGTTTCATCTTGATTTTCTACATAAGTGATTAAAGATTCTAATGGTCTTGAATGCCTCAGAGTGACTCATTATAGGGGCGTTGTACTCTTCTTTGGGTTCAAAGATTTTTTCCTCATCATTGCACACCATTTCTATAATGTCACTGTCTGTAATTTCGTTGACTTCGTCTTCATTTACTAACCAATTTATGGCTTCCTAGTTGTTGATTTTTTCACAACTGGGCAGGCATTGCACAAGCTTAGCAATCTGACGATTTTCTTCATTGCAGGCATAAGGTTCATTGACGTCTTCTGTTTTCTCCCCCCGTCCATTTATCAGTTGCTTTGTGATCTAAGAGCTTCCTCCATGACCTTACCAGCGTCAACGGTTTTATTTCATCCCATGCCTGGGATACCCACATTATCACGTCTAACATGTCCACCTTTTTTAACGTCTCTGTATCCTCGCTCTCAACTACGACTTAAAAATTCATTCGGAGATGTGTCCGGATATGGGAGGGTTCGGATATCACAGGTCCGGATGTGACAGGTTGTACTGCAGTTACAAGTAGTTTATGTTGAGAAGGTGAGCGTAGCAACTGCTGTGTAATGTACTTCATTCGGGTGGAAAAAAATAAACTGTAAAACAATATTGTACGCCCCATTAGATATCCATGATTCAAAATCAGACATTTGTAACGTGTGGTGTAGGTTTTCACATAAATTCACTACTAGAATTGTTGAGGTGGTATTCGAACCCAACTTTGTCTGTCCTACTCGCGAGTCTCTGTGACTGTTACAGCCCTTAGACCAAGATTTAGATTCTTGTCGAAGCTGGGAATTGAAGCTACGGTCATTGATATAAGAGTTCAATTCTTAACTATAACCTTGAGTAGGTACAACTTTTACCTTACGAACCTAGACTTCATGCGCGTTCGCGTTTGAGTTTTGTCTGTGTGTTTTAGGATTAAATAAGAAAGAAAGGAAGAAAGAAAGAAAGAAAGAAAGAAAGAAGAATTGTGTAGTTGGCAATGCTCTTACTCCTTGTTTTAATGATTGTGCATACCTCCATGGCCAGGAAGTATGGCCAAGTTCTGATACCACAGACCAGTCTGGTTGGTAGAGACGGATGCGCGTTTTAGACGTCTAAATTCGCGTCTCTGTGTACGTGACTGTTCGTCTGACTCAACCACGAACTCACCCACACCAACTAACCACAAGGCACCAGCACAAAGCAAGGTATCCTTTCAACCCTCACCACAAAACTTGAAAGAATTTGCGAGGGAGATGCTTCGTACAGCGTAAAGAAGCTGGAGATACACGTCTACAAACAACTCGTCCATCTGTGTATAATACTTGCAGAATGCTGGAATCTTCAGGGGCAAGAAGAGCGGGTGATTCACGTTGCTGAGATGAGGAAGCTATGTAGTTCACTGATCTGGTTCCTAGCTTTGAAATAGACTCCATCCGGGTGATTTGAAAGTCAACAATATCACTCCAGTATCTCAAGCCAGAATCGAATGTCTTTGCTGAGCCGGAAAACAAACCCGGGTCTTTGGTGTGGCAGCCAACTGCACTAGTTCCTACGCCACGAGTCATGCTTTAAGCGCTAATATCTGTAAATAATGTAGGCTATATTTTCCCCTTATAATTGACAATTGAAGCCTCCGTGGCTTAGGCGGCAGCACGCCGGCCTCTCACCACTGGGTCCGTGGTTCAAATCCCGGTCACACCATGTGAGATCTGTGCTGGACAAAACGGAGGCAGACAGGTTTTTCTCCGGGTTCTCCGGTTTTCCCTGTCAAAATTTCATTCCAGCAACACTCTCCACTATCATTTCATTTCATCTGTCATTCATTTAATCATTGCCCCAGAGGAGTGCGTCAGGCCTCGGCAGCCGGCACAGTCCATATCCTCGCCGCTAGATGGGGGCTTCATTCATTCCATTCCTGACCCGGTCGGAGACTGGAACCAGGCTGTGGATTTTCATTTTCATAATTGACAATTCTACTGTTGTTGTTGTTGTTGTTTATTTATCCAAGGGGCTTGTCCTTGTGTTGAACTTGTCTGATAACCTGTATTTTTGTGTTGACTGTAGTAGTGTATTAGGGACGGGGATGGGGTAGGTGCTCAAGGTCCTGAAGAAAGGTACTATCCCGGTATTTTCCTGGAGGGAGTGTGGAAAAATCTGGTGGAAAACTACACTCAGGACAGCCGTTGTCAGTGCCGAAATTTGAACCTGCGACCTCCGGACTTGCTGCAGCTAGCCGCACAGACGAGGTGCACGGTTTAACGAACACAGTTACACAGCGGGGTACCAACTCTACGGGGTAGGGGATACGTTGTGATGAGGCTATGTGCTGGGTGGTTTTTAATGATGGATGTCCTTCCTGAAGCCAACCTCTTGTGACGACTTAATGAAATATGAAAAGAGTCAAGATCAATAAAACTTTACAAGGAATTGGAATTGGAAGCAACGACCGGCATTTATGAGGTGATTTAAATGGGAAACCACGAAAAATCATTTCAAATTCAGTCGACAATAGCGTTCGAACCTTCTCGTCTACTGAATCCGGGGCTATCCAGAGAGAATTGATGAATTGGTTAATAATGTATTGTGACCGCCATTCATATCATAAGAATCAGACATGCTCATAACCTGCTAGGAGGTAATATTAAACCCTCTGCGGCGTGGAAGGAACTAAGAAATATGGGAATAGGTAGAGAGAAAATTGACAACCCCATTAATCTACCTCTTGACACACTCAACGAACATTTTACAACTATCGGACACTCAGTTGACCCTGACATGAAACACAGAACTTTGATCAATAACTACAGCATCCCCACCCCTAACAGAGAACCATTCCATTTCTCGCATGTTACCCCCTCACAAGCCAGACGTGCTATTCTTCGAATAAAATCGAAATCTAAAGGGATTGACAATATAGAAATCGAATTATTCAAACGTATCATTGATATTATACTTCCCACAATAACACACATATTCAATCACTCGTTAATGACAGGTATGTACCCATCGCTTTGGAAAGCGGCCTTCGTCATCCCAATCCCAAAAAATACACAGGCTAAACATGTAAACGATTATCGCCCAGTCAGTATACTATCATCCCTCTCCAAATCACTGGAATTTATCGTCCACGAACAACTCTCCTCATATTTGCTAGAGCACAATATCCTTGATGAACACCAATCCGGCTTCCGCAAAAATCATAGTACTAGTACTGCACTACTCAAGGTCACGGATGACATAAGAAAGGCTATGGACAGTGGGCTAGTAACAATCCTAACACTGCTTGATTTCAGTAAAGCTTTCGATTCTGTTGACCATGACATATTACTCTCTTGTCTATTTAAAATTCATCTCTCCAAGAACAGTATCCAATGGATGGACTCTTATCTACGTGGACGTCAACAATGTGTTAGAATTAACTTAAATCAAATGTCTTCATGGCGTCCAGTTGAGAGAGGAGTCCCTCAGGGGTCAGTCCTTGGACCGCTCCTGTTTTCAATATATATAAACGACATTCCGTCATCAATCACTAAATGCAAACACCACCTATATGCTGATGATGTACAAATCTACCTGCATTCAGCACCAGAAAAACTATCGGAAGCAATCGGCACCTTTAATGAAGACTTAACTGAAATCTGTAACTGGACTCGCTTACATGGACTACGACTCAATGAGGCTAAAACCCAAGCAATCATAATCTCCCACCCGAAAATCCTCCTAAAACTAAAAAATGAACCCACATTACCAAAATTACGCTTGTGCGATTCCCCAATCGAATTCCGTGAGCCAGTTAAAGATCTAGGCGTTATTATAGATAAACATCTTTTCTGGGCGCAGCACGTCTGCAATGTTTCCAGAAAAGTATGTTCCGCATTGAATTCACTTAGAAGATTCTGGAATATTTTCTCTCGTGTATTAAAGGAACGACTTGTTTCCTCCCTAATATTGCCTCATTTCGATTACTGCGATGTGGTATACAAAGATCTCACTGTTACTCTTAAAAACAAACTCCAACATGCACAAAATGCCTGTGTACGCTACATATTTAATTTACGGTACTATGACCATGTCACCCCCGCTTATGAGCAACTTAACTGGTTACGTCTAAATCAACGCCGCGACCTCCATTCTTTATGTATTCTTCAACAAATACTCTCAACTTCAACTCCAGTTTACCTGCACTCTCAGCTTCACCGCCTCTCGTACGAGCATACTCTTGGAACACGGTCAAAAAACGACACACTCTTGCTGATACCCATACACCGTACAGTAAGCTATACCAACTCCTTCGTTGTTGCTACTGCACGACTGTGGAACAATCTGCCTCGCTCTGTCAGAGGAGCAACCCCGTCCAGCTTCAAGCAGCGTTGCCAGCAGTACATACTCACTAAGTAAATGAAAGTTGAACTCAACATTTATGCTTATATTCTTACGTCGTATTACATATATTCAAACTTTCCAATTCTCACTTTCTCATTTACTCTCTATTAAGATATCTAAATAACCTCCTTCAGTAACGACTAATTATCTTCATCATCATCTTCATCACCATCATTAGTCTACTTTTTTTCAGTAGCCTATTTCCTTTACCTTACTGTAATTTTAAACTTACTCCTAAGTATCTTAGTTATTCACCCTAACAATGCAACAATTTACAGCCTACACCACCAAGCTAATCCAGTTTATATGTATTTTATACTGTATAAATATTGTAAAATTGTTAGATTTAAGTTGTATTTGTATTGTATATTATCAAGCTAATCCATTTCATATGTATTTTATATTATATCAATATTGTAATATTGTTAGATTTAAGTTGTATTTGTATTGCTCATCATTTATTATTTGTATAATCTGGTTAGATGGAAGAGAGGGCCCAATGGCCCTAATCTTGCCAGTCAAAATAAATCTATCTAACTATCGGCTGCCACTGCTAAAGGGTTTGCAGGTAATTACACACGTCGACAGTCGTAGAAATAAATACACCCGAGCTGAGATGCAGTTTGTCAGTATAGTCGACGTGATTATGGTACCGAACATTGTTCCATAATGTCGATTATAAAGGTCCGTAATGGCGTAACTATATTATTTATAGGAATAATAGGATATCCGCCTTTCAATACTATTTAATTCTTCTACTTACAGGGACGTGTTTCGAGGGCTATCACTCCCCCTTCATCAGCCTGCCAAACAAAAACTACAAAGAAAACCTTCCTTATTCACATGTACATGCAAATCACATGTAAAAACTATCCTATTATTCCTTCAAATAATACCAAACACTGTGTCAATGGGGCCATATTGAGAGACGGGAGTATGATCACCTCATACGAAGAGTGTGGCAGATACACGTGATAGGCAGCTGGAGTAAATAATGACCCAGGGTTAACAGTGGAAGCAATATTTCGACAAGATATGGCCCCGCTCGGACTATCAGTCGCCGATGGTACGAATAGGAAGGGATGGAAGGCCGCTTGCCATGCCACTAACTTTATTATGGGATAAAGCGAGGATGGTAAAGAAGAACAAAAAGGAGGGGGAGAAGAGAATTTTGTACATTTGAAACTGCCTTTGAGGAGTATGTTTACAGTACCTTTACAATTATCAAAGCTAAGAACCAGAAAGAAAGACAAGACAAGACAATCTATATATATAAAGCTCAATGTTTGTCTGTCTGTCTGTCTGTCTGTCTGTTATGTATACAAATCCACACCGTTTCACCGATCTGAACCAAAATTTGTATACATACCCTTCGGAACCCTGCGGGTAACCCTGTCCACTTGAAATTTCCGACAGACCACCCCATTCCCTGCATTTAGGCCCTTTGTCCCAAATCTACAACGTTTCACCGATCTCAACCAAAATTTGTATACTTACCCTATGTAACCCTGTGAATAACACTGTCCACTTAAAATTTCGGACAGACCACCCCATTTCCTGCATTTAGGCCCTTTGGAAAACTTCTACACCGTTTCACCGATCCGAACCAAAATTTGTATACCTACCCTTTGCAACCCTGCGGGTAACCCTGTCCACTTGAAATTTCGGACAGACCACCCAATTCTCTGGATTTAGGCCCTTTGGCCCAAATCTACACCGTCTCACCGATCAGAACCAAAATTTGTATACTTACCCTTTGGTACCCTGCGAGTAACACTGTCTGCTGGAAATTGCGGACAGACCACTCCATTCCCTGCATTTAGGCCCTTTGGCCCAAATCTACACCGTTTCGCAGATCTCAACCAAAAGTTGTTATTTACCATCTGGAACCCTGCGAGTAAAACTGTCTGCTTGAAATTTCGAACAGACCACTCCATTCCCTGCATTTAGGCCCTTTGGCACTAATCTACACCGTTTCACCGATCAGAACCAAAATCTGTATACTTACCCTTTGGTACCCTGCGAGTAACACTGTTTGCTTGAAATTGCGGACAGACCACTCCATTCCCTGCATTTAGGCCCTTTGGCCCAAATCTACACCGTTTCGCAGATCTCAACCAAAAGTTGTTATTTACCATCTGGAACCCTGCGAGTAACACTGTCTGCTTGAAATTTCGAACAGACCACTCCATTCCCTGCATTTAGGCCCTTTGGCACTAATCTACACCGTTTCACCGATCAGAACCAAAATCTGTATACTTACCCTTTGGTACCCTGCGAGTAACACTGTCTGCTTGAAATTGCGGACAGACCACTCCATTCCCGGAAAGAGGACAGGGTCCGTCCCAAAGGCAATGGAAAAAAAGGGGTAAAACCGGACCCGCTCAGAAAACCCTCAGGGTTGCCAGCTCCCGAACTCACCAGCCATGAGCCCTTGAGGATGTAGCACTATCCAGGGTGCACCCGAAGTGGTGGGGCTACACACACCCTGCCTCCTTGAGGGTCTTGAGCAGAAGACATGAGATATTAAGAAAAGAAAAAGAAGGCTGACACCTCGAAGAATGAGGCTATCAGGAATGATTAGACAAGGGCTAATTAAGGCGGGAAAGTGAAAGAGTTGCTAGGCCTCGGATACCCTGATACCAACGGGGTCGGAAGAGAACAAGAGTTTGACCAAGGGAGGCTGACAGGAAAGAGAACTGAAAGGAGCCCGGCACCAGGAAGTAGAAGCAATGCCGGACTCAGCTGGGGTCCCGTGGTCGCAAACCCACGTCCCACAAGTTGTGAGACATTGGTGGGTGGAGGAAGAGGGGGGGGGGGGGCAGGTGTGAGAATAGCTTGCTGATTCATCGCGAGGTGACATGAGAGAAATGTCCAGACCCCGCCGTGTTACCTGGTATTGCTGACTATGCTGATGTTCATATTGCGTCTTTGCTCAAACCCCTGTAGTGTTACGAAAGAATGAGTGATTCACCGGTCAATGTGAATAGGACCGGGAACCCCCACCCGAACGTCTGTCATCATAATATATCGTCATCATCTGTGATATTCTCAGGTTAGTGCAGCTTGGACCCGAGCAGTACTCGATAAGCTCTTTCACTACACGCATCCAGTATAGGCCTAAGCCAGAAAATAACGTTCAGACATCGGAAGACATCGAAGGTAGAAATCTGAATTACCTATATCAGATTTAAAATTACACCATGTTCGTTTAGTAGTCATTTTTCATTACCTTATTATTATCATAATGACAAATGACCTAGATGTTACGCCCATTATACCACTAATCACCACACACAATAACTCTTCATCGCCTGTGAATTTTGAAATATTTCTTTCTACCACGGTAGTTTGCAAGTTTCTCGTGTCAATTCAACAGTAGTTTTACTTACCATCCTCATCAAAAGGGCAAATGACCTAGATGTTACGTCCATTATACTACTAAGTAACACCACAGTCTTCATCGCCTGCGATTTTTAAAATGTGTATTTCCATTAGTTTGTAAGTTTGATATACCCGTTCAGTAGTAGTCGTATTGACAGGCTATGCCAAAGGAGAAGATATCTTCATTCCCCGAATTCCTTTGATCCCTACTGATATGCCTTTTGATTTCAAGCTAATGCAATTCCCTGCATGATCCCCTCTCATGATCAGTTATACGTAGCTTTCTCAAGAGTGGGCACACCTAACCATTTATTTATTTATACACCAGAGGGAAAAACAAGGAATATCGTTTATCCTAAGGCACTTCATTAATTTCAATGTTAGCTACAAACATGTTAGTATTTATTAAATAACAACTGCGAAGTGAGATGAAACATTTCTCTGAAGTTCAACCATTACATCGTATATTAGGCCGTGTTACTTTGCGAGTCATCTGTCTAGGATACTATTTAATCTACTGTTACTGTATTCATTTATGCCAATGATCTGGTTCCTCTTCTTGAGAACCTGTACCGAAACATGTAAGCCGGTCACGTAGAAAATTCACAGCGAGTGTTATGGTATATCGTACATCTCTTTTCTATTTTATTCCTTTCATCCCTTTAAAGTATCAATTTTTCCCATTCGTTGATAAGTTATATGTGCCAGTAGTCGCTTCTATGTTCATCATCACTATGTAGAAGATGTTTTGCGTCAGAAGAAAAGACAACTGGATGCTCAGGAACGTTAACGATATATCGACTGAGAAATCTGGAAGCTTCACTTGGAGGAATTGCTTCAGACATTTATCGTACAGTTTAAACCTTAACAAGACGAAACTTTTAACCAGATAGCGATCTAAGTGGGAGCTCTTTGGTAAAAAATAATCAAGTCTTTCCCGAAATGTGAGTCCTAAAAATAACTTTTTCTATTATTTTCTAAGTTTCATGTCAGTTATGTAGTAATTTTCAATATCATCCTGATCAGTAGGGCAAATTACCTAGATGTTACGCCCTCAACGTCATTGGGAGCAAATGACATAGATTTTAAGTCCATTATATTTCTAATCACCACCACATTTAGTCTTCTACGACTGAGATGTCACGAATTCTGGGACCGCTAACGACATATCTCGACTCGGACTGAAGACAAATATCACGTGAATGATCATTATTTTACAGAGCCTTCCCATAGTGACTTAAGTATACACATTGTCACTGGGTTTGATATTGTAAGAAATGAATACATAAATAAATATAATTTATGACGTTGAGTGTTAAGGAGACTGAAATATTATCATCATACCACCGGGCGAAGCCGGGTACTACTGCTAGTCTATCTATATATATAAAGCACAAAGTTTGTCTGTCTATCTGTCTGTCTGTCTGTTATGTATACAAATCTACACCGTTTCACCGATCTGAACCAAAATTTGTATACTTACCCTTTGGAACCCTGCGGGTAACCCTGTCAACATTAAATTTCGGACAGACCACCCTATGCCCTGCATTTAGGCCCTTTTGCACAAATCTACACCGTTTCACCGATCTGAACCAAAAGTTGTATATTTAACCTTTGGAACCCTGCTAGTAACACTGTCCACTTGAAATTTCGGACAGACCACCCCATTCCCTGCATTTAGGCCCTTTGGTCCAAATCCACACCGTTTCACCGATCTCAACCAAAATTTGTATATTTACCCTTTGGAACCCTGCGAGTAACACTGACCACTTAAAATTTCGGACAGACCACCCCATTCCCTGCATTTAGGCCCTTTGGTCCAAATCTACACCGTTTCACCGATCAGAACCAAAATTCGTATTCTTACCCTTTGGTGCCCTGCGAGTAACACTGCTTGAAATTGCGGACAGACCTCTCCATTCCCTGCATTTAGGCCCTTTGGCCCAAATCTACACCGTTTCACCGATCTCAACCAAAATTTGTATATTTACCCTATGGAACACTGCGACTAACACTGTCTGCTTGAAATTTCGGACAGACCACGCCATTCCCTGCATTTAGGCCCTTTTTGCACAAATCTACACCGTTTCACCGATCTGAACCAAAATGTGTATACTTACCCTTTGGAACCCTGCGAGTAACACTGTCTGCTTGAAATTGCGGACAGACCACTCCATTCCCTGCATTTAGGCCCCTTGGCCCAAATCTACACCGTTCCACCGATCTCAACCAAAATTTGTATATTTACCCTTTGGAACACTGCGACTAACACTGTCTGCTTGAAATTGCGGAGAGGCTACTCCATCCCCTGCACTTAGGCCCTTTGGCACAAATCTACACCATTTCACCGATCTGAACCAAACTTTGTATACTTACCCTTTGGAACCCTGCGAGTAACACTGTCCACTTACAATTTCGGATAGACCACCCCATTCCCTGCATTTAGGCACTTTGGCACAAATCTACACCGTTTCACCGATCAGAACCAATATTCGAAAACTTACCCTTTGGTACCCAGCGAGTAACACTGTCTGCTTGAAATTGCGGACAGACCACTCCATTCCCTGCATTTAGGCCCTTTGTCCCAAATCTACACCGCTTCACCGATCTCAACCAAAATTTGTATATTTACCCTTTGGAACACTGCGACTAACACTGTCTGCTTGAAATTGCGGAGAGGCTACTCCATCCCCTGCATTTAGGCCCTTTGGCACAAATCTACACCATTTCTCCGATCTGAACCAAACTTTGTATACTTACCCTTTGGAACCCTGCGAGTAACACTGTCCACTTACAATTTCGGATAGACCACCCCATTCCCTGCATTTAGGCACTTGGGCACAAATCTACACCGTTTCACCGATCAGAACCAATATTCGGAAACTTACCCTTTGGTACCCAGCGAGTAACACTGTCTGCTTGAAATTGCGGCGAGGCCACTACATCCCTTGCATTTAGGCTGTTTGGCACAAACCTACACCGTTTCACCGATCTGACCCCAATTTTATATACTTACCCGTAGAACCCGACAAGTAACACTGTTCACTTAAAATTTCGGACAGACCACACTATTCCCTGCTTTTTGGCCCTTTGGCAGAAAACTACACCGTTTCACCGATCTCAACCAGATTTTACATAATTACCCTTTGGAACTCGACGAGTAACACTGTCCACTCGAAATTTCGGACAGACCACTCCATTTCCCGCATTAAGGCCCTTGGGTACAAATCTACATCGTTCACCGATCGAAAACAAAGTGTGTATACTTACCCTTTGGAACCCGATGCGTAACAAAATTTCTGACATACCACTCCATTCCCTGCATGTAGCTCAGGAATTCCTCGGGGTTGCCAGCTTCCTAACTCACCAGTCATGAGCCCTTGAGGGTGTACCAGAAGTGGTGGGTCTACACACACCCTGCCTCTTTGAGGGCCTTGAACAGAAGACAGGAGATATTATGAAAAGGAAAAGAAGGCAGACCCCTCGAAGAATGAGGGTATCGGGAAAGATGAGACAAAGCCAATTATGGCGGAAAATTGAAAGACTCCCTAGCCCTCGGATACCCTAATACAGTCTGGGTCGGAAGAGTACAAGAGTTGACCAAGGGAGGCCGACAGGAAAGAGAACTGAAATGAGCCCGGCACCAGGAAGTAGAAGCGATGCCAGACTCAGCTGGGGTTCCGTGGTCGCCAACCCACGTCCCACAAGTTGTGAGACCCTGGGGGGCGTCAGTTGTGAGAATAGCTTGCTGATTCATCGCGAGGTGACTTGAGAGTACTTTCCAAAGCCCGCCGTGTTATCTCCTGCTGTCTATGCTGATGCCAGCACAGGGCCGTTGCGAAACAGTGAGTGATTCCCGGTCAATCTGTATAGGACGGGGAACCCCGAACGTGTGTCATCATATTTCGTCATCATCTGCGATCATCTCAGGTTCGTGCAGCTTGGACCTATATTCTTTGTCTTGCAGTACGCTCTTTCACTAGACGCATCCAGTACAGGCCTAAGCCAGAAAATAAGGTTGAGACTTTGGAAGACATCGAAGCTACACACCTGAATTACCTATATCAGTTTTAAAATAATACCATATTCGTTTAGTAGTCATTTTTTCATTACCTTATTATTATCATCATAAGTGCAAATGACCTAGATGTTACGCGCATCATACCAATAATCACCGCCGCATAAAGTCTTTCTCGACTGTGATTTTTAAAATATTTATTTTTGGTTGGTTGGTTCTTAAGTTTAGGGGCTGCGACAACGCGGTCATGTAGCCCCGTGTACTTTGGGTGTGTGTAGAATCTGTCTGATAACCGGTGTTATTAGTGTGTGTTATCTGTTTTTTAATTTAAGTACAAACTGCAACTTAGAATTCTTCAAATAGTTCGTACTTTTGCCGCCAAGCGCCACCGTCAACGACTACTAGGCCAAGTTCGGAACTTAGCTACTAGACGCCACTGCAGTCGGCTCTTGGCAACGGACGTAGACATCTATGAGCGTTGTTTATCTATCCAATTTAGCTTCACACAGGTGTAATTAGTGGAAGGTTCTTTAACATGCCATAAATCTGACATGGGACCGCCGGCTTTACTTCCCCTCCGAAGAAAGGCATACTGACGGATTTTTAATTCTCTTAAAATATCCGACGGCTTCGGCCGGGTTTGAACCCGCTATCTTGGGCATAGAAGCTCAGCATGCTACCAAATACGCCACCGAAGCCGCCATATAGTTATTTTTATTACAGTACATTGTGTACATTATACGTTGAAGTGTCAATTCAATACCGGTAGTAGTTTCCCTTATCATCCTCATCATAAGAGCAAATGACCTACAGTAGATGTTACGCCCATTACACCATTAATCACCACACACAATAAGTCTTCCTCGCCTGTGAATTTTGAAATATGTATTTCTATTACGGTAATTTGTAAGTTTGACGTGTCAATTCAACAGTATTTTTTAGTATCAACCTTATCAAAAGGGCAAATGACCTAGATATTACTCCCTCATTGTCTTTGGGGGCAAATGACTTACATTTTAAGTCCATTATATTTCTAAGGAGACCTTAAAACATTATCATCATTCCACCGGGCGAAGCCGGGTACTACTGCTAGTCTATCTATCTATCTATCTATATAAAGCTCAATGTTTGTCTGTCTGTCTGTCTGTCTGTCTGTCTGTCTGTTATGTATACAATTCCACACCGTTTCACCGATCTGAACCAAAATTTGTATACATACCCTTCGGAACCCTGCGGGTAACCCTGTCTACTTGAAATTTCCGACAGACCACCCCATTCCCTGCATTTAGGCCCTTTGTCCCAAATCTACACCGTTTCACCGATCTCAACCAAAATTTGTATACTTACCCTATGTAACCCTGTGAATAACACTGCCCACTTAAAATTTCGGACAGACCACCCCATTTCCTGCATTTAGGCCCTTTGGCAAACTTCTACACCGTTTCACCGATCCGAAACAAAATTTGTATACCTACCCTTTGCAACCCTGCGGGTAACCCTGTCCACTTGAAATTTCGGACAGACCACCCAATTCTCTGGATTTAGGCCCTTTGGCCCAAATCTACACCGTCTCACCGATCAGAACCAAAATTTGTATACTTACCCTTTGGTACCCTGCGAGTAACACTGTCTGCTTGAAATTGCGGACAGACCACTCCATTCCCTGCATTTAGGCCCTTTGGCCCAAATCTACACCGTTTCAAGGATCTCAACCAAAAGTTGTTATTTACCATCTGGAACCCTGCGAGTAACACTGTCTGCTTGAAATTTCGAACAGACCACTCCATTCCCTGCATTTAGGCCCTTTGGCACTAATCTACACCGTTTCACCGATCAGAACCAAAATCTGTATACTTACCCTTTGGTACCCTGCGAGTAACACTGTTTGCTTGAAATTGCGGACAGACCACTCCATTCCCTGCATTCAGGCCCCTTGGCTCAAATCTACACCGTTTTACCGATCAGAACCAAAATGTGTACACTTACTCTTTGGTACCCTGCGAGTAACACTGTCTGCTTGAAATTGCGGACAGACCACTCCATTCCCGGAAAGAGGACAGGGTCCGTCCCAAAGGCAATGGAAAAAAAGGGGTAAAACCGGACCCACTCAGAAAACCCTCAGGGTTGCCAGCTCCCGAACTCACCAGCCATGAGCCCTTGAGGATGTAGCACTATCCAGGGTGCACCCGAAGTGGTGGGGCTACACACACCCTGCCTCCTTGAGGGTCTTGAGCAGAAGGCATGAGATATTAAGAAAAGAAAAAGAAGGCTGACACCTCGAAGAATGAGGCTATCAGGAATGATTAGACAAGGGCTAATTAAGGCGGGAAAGTGAAAGAGTTGCTAGGCCTCGGATACCCTGATACCAACGGGGTCGGAAGAGAACAAGAGTTTGACCAAGGGAGGCTGACAGGAAAGAGAACTGAAAGGAGCCCGGCACGAGAATGATCATTATTTTACAGAGCCTTCCCATAGTGACTTAAGTATACACATTGTCACTGGGTTTGATATTGTAAGAAATGAATACATAAATAAATATAATTTATGACGTTGAGTGTTAAGGAGACTGAAATATTATCATCATTCCACCGGGCGAAGCCGGGTACTACTGCTAGTATCTTATAAACCTGCAACGATCAAAAGAACCTGCGCAAAGCTCACTTCCCCGCACATTCACCCCGAGTGGACGTGCGACGTCTCAGAGGAGCGGTGGAGGGGGTCACATGCTGTCTGGCCACCGTACCGAGCACACTGCGGAGACGCGCTGACAAGAGCTTATTTGCCAATTCATTTTCGCGCTCTTATTGTTTTCTCAGTTTTATATACGTTTTCTTTATTGTAGTCCTATAATCCCTTGTCGTGTAGTGTGTACTTTATTGGTAAATGTGTTTATGTATATAGTGTGGTGTACCATGCTATTCTTGTAATATTATCATTTGTGTTTCGTTATGGCTTCTACTTCGAAGTCTGGTAGCAAATCTGGACGACCATTAAGGGGACAAGATAGAGAAATAGTCTATAACGTAACGTAACTGCTCACCTACGAGAACAGAAAACCGTTCATAAACTCAATTACTCATATAATGTTGTGGCATCAACAAGTGAAGCAACGGGTGTTTCAAAGGGAAGACGTCTATGGCCAAGGGTCGTCTGCAGCTTTCTACACCTGATGCATTATTTCGTGTTGTTTATATTATAGCCTCTGTGTGTGTACGCTTATCGGAACTGCATATTTGTTTAAAACATAGTTTACAACTAGGGAATCGTAAATACTGTATTTTCATTTAACTCCGCGCTTAATACTTTCGGTCACTTTACATTTATTTTCGTTCTTTTAATTGCATTGCGTTTGCAGCATTAATGAAGGAATAACCTCAATCGAACATACAATACGGTATGTGACGACAGTTCAGCCAGCCGCGCACTCCTTGATCCCGTATTGTCGGGGAAGATCGGGACGAGCCGAAGTGAGCTGCGCGAACCGAAGTAGCCGAGGGTTCTTTTGTTTGTTGTACCTTTATAGCTACAGATCGTCCAACTGAGTTTTGCTTTATACTGTCAGATGATGTCATGATATTATTATTATTATTATTAATTATATTGTTATGCCCGTCGAAGAAGCGCGATTGAATCTATCGAGCTGTTCTTGATTTCTTATTCTCCCAAAATATCTTCATCTTCTCGCTATGGCTCTTTCTGCGATCCACCGTCCAGGTTCTGTTGGATGCAATGTTTGTTTGGGATGATAATAAAATTGATGATTGTCAACTAGGTCTCTGAATATAGATCTCCACAGTTCCATATCACTTGAGATGTCTATATCCTGAAGGTCTTCTTCAACTTCAAGCAGCCGGTTGTTTGTAGCTTTCATGGAGAGCGTAAGATTTAGATTAGTCAGTCTGTGATCACCCATTCTGATAATATGCCCATAAAATCTCCTACGTCTTCGAGATTTTTCTCGAATGCTGATAAAGCTACTGGTATAATAATAATAATAATAATTATTATTATTGTTATGTGTATGTTTCACAAAACTCAAGCTCCTAAACCAGAGGGAGTTAGCAGGTGTGGTTTGTACCAAAATCTTCCAAATCGTCTCAATAGTAGGCCTACAGGAGAAATCTTGCATTTCTTGAAAAGTCAACGGAAATATATTTATGTGTTTATAAAGTGCTTTTAAACAAATAAACAAGACGATAGCCCCTGGCAGAACTGTGTCACGGCCTGCCCGCATCGCACTAGAGCTGGGCGGGTAGTCTGCTCACATGGGGCGCACACAACTTATTATAAGTTACGAGAGTTCTCGCACGGGTCAGCTAGTTACTAATAATTCTGGTTTGAGGTACTGAAACGATTTCGTTGAAATGTAATTTCGAAGACTTACATCAGGTCAGTGGCCTACACGAATTTTCTTTAACACTGAAAATCTTGGATCTCCGAAAGCTGGTCTAGCCGTGAAGCGTGCCAAAAACAAATAGGCTTCGGTGGTGAGTCCTCTTGCGAGCCTTGGCAGGCTCAATTTACTACGGAATGTATTCAGTAAGGCAATTTTATTGTAATGAAATGATAATTTAGATGCTATTATCAAGCCCTCTTGAGACCAGAAATAAGGCACTTTCTCTACAAGCACAACGAGTTAGCACATTACCACGCGCACAGAACAATAATTAATGGAAGACAAAGGAAGCCGTTAGGGGACGCACTTATCTGTGACGCTGTTCCACAAAGACGCTTGGCGTCGGACACACAGTGCCATCTCGTGAGATTTTAATCGCCTGTGGGCATGGAAGCATCTGTTTGTTATCACAGTGGGATCTTGACGACGGCGTCCAACACGCTTCATGTCATGAGCAAGCGCCCGGTGCTTCCGTTGAAATACATGGCGTCAGTGTGTTTGGAGTGATGTAACAGTGGAGTGCACGTGATTCGACGATAATACCCACGAAAAAGCATAATAATAATAATAATAATAATAATAATAATTAATTTACTAACAGATATAATTCATTTTATTCTGGATCAGAGAAGGGGTATGAGTTCGTTTTTTTGGGGAAGTAGTTTTTATGAGCGGATATTCTTCCTGATGACAGGAGTTAATGAATGCAGTTGAATGGGTGAGGAGTTGGAAGGAAACCGCCATGAGTAATCACGAAAACTATTTTGAGGATGGCCGAGAGTAGGGTTTGAACCCCCCAAGTTAGCTTGCCTCCCTAACCATACGCCTAAGTCCACTATACAGTAGCTATTGAGTAGGCTAACTGCATATAATTGATAATAGGCTATGTTTTGATATATGCGGTGGATTATTATCCTATAGGTGCGTGGTAACACATCCGGCAAGTCGTTTTACCTCTCAACAATGTAGACCGGGTTCAATTCTCGGTCAAAACATGTGAGATTTTCGAAGTGAAATGCCATATCCTGTGGTTCGTATTCCACGTAAAATGGAGATTCCTTGGCTCATGATCGCCAGATTGACGGTCTCGTAAAACCACTAGCTTCCTCTTGTTATCTCATACCGCGGAGTAAATATATTTTCTTTTAGGTAGATTTCATGAGAAAGCTACCAATTGCAATTGGCACCATGTTGCAAATCTGGAAAATTTCTACTAATCTTCGCGTTTCACATCCCCCAGACCCCCAAACCACCGTCAGTTCAAATCTCATTTTAGTGGACATGATATTTACCGACATTTCTCGCCTATCACTTACACATAACATATGAAGACCCCACGGAAAGAACGATGTAAGTCCATTTTCTTTTCAGAAACGAGTTTATGGCGCATTCTGGTGGCCAGCAATCGTCACTACTGCTGAGTGGAAATTAATTTCAAATAAAGCGGAATGTCACCGAGATACAGAGTTTTATACTTTTTAGTGGAAACGGAAAGAATGTCCCATATCCTCTCACTTTTTCTCACAATTTAACTTAAGTTGTTATTTGATTTACATGTACTTCCTTTATAAGAAATTAATTTGGCAAAAGAAACTATATTGCTTACCCTAAATTGGGGTATTTTAAGCATTTACTTTAGTGTTGAAAGTTTGAATTCACTCACCCGGTTTTTTTTTTCGTTGATTCTTCAAATACAGTACATATTCAACATCGCGGTCGAATTCATTACTGGCCAAATCGGACCAAGGGGGCCGTTCGAAAAAGTCAAATATCACTATAACATTATTAGTACCGTATGTAAAAAGTCGAATCCATCTATGTTTGTACTGTTCTTCGGATAAGGACTATAAAATTATTTCCATTTTATGATAGCACCAACCATTTACCAATTAAGTGGGAAAAATGGAGCTTTGAGAGATAAGAATCACACCTGCCTTAATAAACACAATAAAAAAACAGTCTTGAAAGGTCAATAGTCCTTTAAAAATTACCTAAAACGTTTGGCTAAAATAATTTTTGATATGACGCACCCTACGCCAAGATATGAGCAAAATATTTTCGGAATTATAAGATGGGACTTCTCGTATGCTAAACATGTGGAACTTCTGTATGTGTACAACAATTGGCAAATTTAGTGAATGTTATTTTTAGCCTATTTTCAATTTTGAAAAAAAAAAATACGCTTATGAGATCACCTTTTGTCCGTGTGTGTGTGCGTGTGTGTGTGTGTGAGGTGTGTGTGTTTCCCCCTAATAAATTCTAAACGGCTGGAGCGATTTCAATGAAACTCGGTCAGTTCATAGCACTATTCCGTGTGACCTCGACCGTGCCCTTCAAATTTTGTTACGTCTCACCAATCCAACATGGCGGCTGTGCGAAATATTACACCAGCATTCAATATCTCCGAAACTATTACCGATATCACCCTGAAAGTTTTACGGTGATAAAGGGAACTACTAGAAGTTCACCTATGTGACTCTTGAAACACTGGTAACTACAAAACCAACATGGCGGCCAAGCGAAGTTGCAACGTTTTAATAGACGTTGCTCGCAATTTAACCAACCAAACGCAATAAAAGTTGGTACAGTATATGTTTATACCCATTGTAATGCACCGACATCTAACTTCGTTCAATTTTTTACATAACCACAAGATGGTGGCTGTGCGAAATATTTCACAGGCATTCTATATCTCTGGAACTAACAGCCGTATAACCCTGAAATTTTGAACAGAGATAAAGGGCACTACTGGAAGTTCATCTATAAGATTTTCAAAAACCGGCTAACTACAAAACGAACATGACGGCCAAGCGAATTTGAAAATTTAAATAGACCTTTCTCGCGATTGAATGTTCAAAACGCAATGAAACTTGGTACAGGAAATGTTTATACACATTGTAATGCACTGGTATCTAATTTATTTCAATTGTTTACATAACCTCAAGATGGCGGCTGTGCGAATTTTGAAATTAAGTTTTTATTTCTTGTGTCGTAATCATGCGATCGAAGTGAAAGTTTGAATAATGAACCTACGCAATAATTATCCTTTAATGGTACATGACTCTATGGCCTATACATTTAACAATCCAACATGGCGACCATCCGAAATATTTAGACGGCTCTGAATATCTACGAATCTATTATAGCAAAAAACTGAATATTTTTATGTTCATAGGGGATATGAACATAAGTTCACCTATGGGACTTTCAATAAACTGTTGATCACAAATCCAACATGGCGTTGACGCGAAGTATAAATATTCACATGGACGTTTCTCGCAATTTAACCATCGGAGTGCAGTGAAACTTGGTACAGTAAATCCTGATACGAATGTTAATCCACTGGCATCTAATTTATTTCAATTGTTTCCATAATTACAAGATGGCAGGTGTGCGAAATTTTAAAATCTCGTTGTTACTTCTTGTGTCCTAATCATGCGATTGAGGTTTGAATGCTACACGTACACAATAATCTTCATGTAACAGTACATAACTCTAGGACCTACATATATATAGTCCAACACGGCGACCATCCGAAATAATTAGTCGGTTCTCAATATCTACGAATCTATTACAGCAATCAAACTGAAATTTTGTATGTTGATAGTGGCAATTAACAAAAGGAGGATATATGAAAATAGGCTGTATCGTTCTTCACGGAACTACTTGTTTTACCTGGTGACATCTAGGCCACCTGTTGAATCGGATTGGCATCAGGCAAATTTCAGCGTATGCGCTGTATCTGGTCGACAACAGTCGCCACAAAGATGACACTTTTCAAGAGTATTGTCCTACCTACTGCATTAAATGCCTGTGAAACATGGAAATTCACGGCTATAGTACATTATGCAACGAGCCTATAATGGCAATAATTAAGAGTGTCTTAATTACCATTATAGGCGAGTTGCATACGACTGTTTATGTTCGACAATAATTATAACTATTTTATGTTCGAACATAAATATTTATCAATATATGTCGAGATTTCACCAGTTTTATGTACTGAACAGAGCGCATGGGACGCAGCGTAAGTTATACCTTGTATTTGGTCATGGCCTCTTGGAATACCCCACTTTGACAATAGTCACGCAGTGAAATTTAAAATAGGAAGGCCGTGGAAGTCAGCTCAGGTGCGATGCTATCCTTACCTAATTGGTCACACAACTGTTTCTTCAGCTCTGATTGGTGGGAGAAACTTTCTCATAATGAAAACTTGTACTATAATGAGCCTCACTATAGTACAGTTTTCTTACATATAATATTTACGTTTCGCCATGGTCGAACAAAAAGGTAATTAAGCGATTCGATGTTTTCCAACAAATTTGCCTTAGACAAATTCTTGGAGTCTCTTATCGTGATCATGTCACAAATGAAGACGTCTTAAGAAGATCAGACTCAGTGCACCTGTCAACGACTGTAACTGAGCGTCGAATGCAACTTGCTGTCCACATCCTCCGCATGCCCCAATACCGTCACCCACGAACTGCTCTAAGATGGACACCACTGGGAGGAAAAGGAAACATGGCCGGCCTCGAAGAACTTGGCGTCAAACAATGAGAGAAGATCTCAGGACCATTGGCATCTCTTGGGATATAACAAAGGAGAAACTGTTCCGCCTAGTCAATACATTTATTTACAACAAGTTATAAACTTGCTATTATATGGTACATGTTTCGCGGCCTCTAGTACTGGTCCCTTCTTCAGCCATAAATTAAGTTGCAAAATCCAGCATAATTAAAGATATCATAATAAAAAATACATAAAATGATGAGTGAATGGATGAAATGAGGCGAAAAAGAACTTATTACTCATGAGAAGTAATGTGAGTGCACATCAGTAAAAATTAACACCATTGGTATTGCTAGGTTCTTGAGAATACACTTATATAGCACTGTTCTAATGTTTGTGCTATAAATCCCAAGTGAAGTGATTTCCACATGCACAAACATTAGAACAGTGCTATATAAGTGTATTCTCAAGAACCTAGCAATACCAATGGTGTTAATTTTTACTGATGTGCACTCACATTACTTCTCATGAGTAATACGTTCTTTTTCGCCTCATTTCATCCATTCACTCATCATTTTATGTATTTTTTTTATGATATCTTTAATTATGCTGGATTTTGCAACTTAATTTATGGCTGAAGAAGGGACCAGTACTAGAGTCCCCGAAACATGTACCATATAATAGCAAGTTTATAACTTGTTGTAAATACATGTATTGACTAGGCGGAACAGTTTCTCCTTTGTTTTATAGTGAATCTGTCAATACGGAAAATGAACTTCTTTCAGAGCACAATCTCTTGGGATGATGCCGAGGCTGTTGCGATCGACCGACATCGCTGGAGAAGACTTGCTGCCCAGTGTGCCTTGCTCATAGGGTTGACAGACGTTACGTTTTCCCCGTTTTTTACTTGTTTTGTTCCGCGTTCCGTTTTAATCTTTAACGGAACGCCAAATATTCCGTTTTTTTGGTTATTTTGATAATATATTCAATTTCGCTCCAATGTTCAAAAGTCACGCTTCAGAATTGATGGTAATATCTAGCTTGTTTTCTTGTGATACAGGTGCAAGTTTGTAGATTTATTAGGGGCAACAGCATTAAGGAATATCTTAGTCCTTGTGAAATTAAAACTCAGTATTTTCCCCTCCAATGCTTTTACGGAGAGAGTTTTTACTGTCATGAATATCAAATGAAGAGATGATAGAAAAAGAAGCTCCATTAGTTTGATGTAACAATAATCGATCACACAGTACAATTATGACGAAAAGTGTAGTGATTTTATCAGAAGACTTACAAATAAAAATTCACCGGAAAGGGCCGTTCAAATGGAAAGCATTATTTTGAAAGTTGCTGGTGTCATAGGCATATATTATATGTCAGCAATATCGAGTTTTTATTTTGTGTGTTTGATTATGTAATGCTTATTTAATACATAGTGTATTATTTATTACAACATTTAACAACCATGATTAAAAAGAGACAATGTTTTGGGACGTGTGTTCCGTTTTCCCGTTCTTGAAATCTGGCAAACCGTACTTGCACAGGACCTAATGATGATGATGACATCTAGGCCTACCTCTGCCTTCCGCTGTGTAATTGGAATAATGCAGGGGCAACGTATAAAGACGGTATTACTTTCTGGACGTGCCCAGTATATAATGTGCTTGGTCCCCTAAGGATCACGCTGAACTATTAGTTAGCATTGATCATCTTGTTTTTCTTAGCTTCCTAAAACTACGTCATCCATCGGGTATATGCCTGTCTTCTTTCTTGTGTGACCACGGGACCCCAGCTGAATTCGGCATTGCTTCCACTTACTTGTGCCGGGCTCCTCTCCGTCTTCTTTCCTGCCCACCTCTCTTGGTCACCTTTTGTTCTCTTTTTATTCTTTTGTTCTCTTTTGTGAGGTTATTTTGGAAATCTGCTAGCCAGCGATTCATTTTTTTTTAGCGTATGGCATTTTGGTGCCGGGAGTGTACGGAGACATGTTCGGCTCGCCAGAGTTTGTAGCTGCTTCTATGTGGACAGCCATGGGATGAGCTACAAGTACTGTCGCGTGTGAAGTGTTGTCTGGGGAGAATAGTGTGATTGAAAGGACGAGGAATTGGAAGGTAGTGGCTGTGGCCTATAGTTAAGGTACCATTTGGCTGCACATGATAGAGAAAAGCGGCCGAGACAGACGACAGCGACGAGAGACGGAGACAAGTCAACGTGTTGCCGCTCACGTAATTTGATGATGACCGAGACTGACGACACGCTTAGACATACCGTATAGTAGGTGTTTATTGGGATGTGCGTGCATATATTCTTTGAAAAATGGTTACGAAAAATATCTAATGATTAGGTTGCTCGAAGAGGAAGAAGACGATGATGTGTTGCTGTGATATTTGTTACGAAAGAAACCAAGAAAATCTATGAGTTCAACGCAAAAAAGGATCTTTCTGTTTGTTAATAAAGAATCATTTATCTTTAGAAGAAGAAGATTAAATCGTAAGCAGTTTGATTACGTACATTTTATTTCCGACATTTTATCACTTCATAAAACATGTTCCGCGTCCGCTTGTCGCGAGACACTACTGCTCTGAGAGCGGTCTCGTACGGTTTATCTCGGTCGCCGATCAGTGTCGCTTGTCTCCGTCTCGCACTCTCAAATGTACTCCATATTGTTGAATGGAGAGCAGATCGAAAGCGACCTGCCTCGGTCTCGCAACTCTGTCGTCTGTCTCGGTTGCTTGTCTCTGTCGTGTGCAGCCAAATGGTACCTTTAGGAACCAACCCCGGCATTTGCCTGGAAGAAAGACGGGAAACCCCAGAAGACCATCTTCAAGGTTGCCGGCGGGGGGATTCGAACCTCGTCGCCTCCCGGACGTGAGCGACTGCCTGCAGCCACTCCGTAACAACCATGGCTAACTCACCCAGTTGGATTCCGTTGATGATGAGGAAGACTTTCTTGATCAACCGTGAGTAGTCGAATCATGTTATATGTCCGTAGAATTTCGTGCGTCTCTTCTGTGCAAGTGAAGTGAATCATGCAGTCAGTGAATAGGCTATAGTTCTTCTGATATCCCCCTTATCCAGATATAGTAGTATTAGTAGTTGTAGCAGTAGCGTTCTGAGGGTTCAATTCCAGGCTCTCCCTAAATAATTAATTCTGATCTGAGGGATGGAACGGCGTTCACATCCTCGTTAGGAAGAAGGGATCGATTCCCACCTAAGCCATCCTGGAAGTTGTTTTACATACTGTAGTTTCCCACTTCTAGTTGAGGCAAATGCCGGGAATGAAGACCACGGCGACCTCCTTTTCAATCCTAACTTTAATTACATAGAATACCAGAGACACCCCAATCACACAGATCGTCGACCAATTCAACGCCTCCTGAAGCTCGTGGGGTAAATGACCACGATATCAAAGCCTCTCAAATGAAAGTACAACTAAAATTTCGAGTGGCGATATTTCACGCCGTTAAGTTGCAAGGCTATTACGAGAGCTTCCAACTATATCTTAATCCCGCTCAATGGTGTAAACGCTTCTCATTTCATCAATCCACTCCCGTTGCTGCCCATTCATGTTTTAAGGGAACCTATTCGCAATTAGCCAGCGTCATAGTGGCTTTGAAGGATAGTGTTCGCCTGGTCTGTGGACGCAACATGAATCGTCTTTGTGAGAAGATCGTGGGTAATTGGCTCTGTAATTGTGTTCCTATCCTATTCCTTTGTATTTCATCTATTATTGGTAGACATGAAAGAGTACGGTCTCCCTAAAGCTCTTCAACTCCAGGCAATTCAATGGTGAGTAATTAGCAAACGGGAAGGGACGATGTCATTAGAGTCGTTATTTTAGCAGCTTTAAGACCCTCCTGTCACCTGCTCAAAGTTTCCTATACCTTGCTCCACTTGCTTTCAGAGCGGAGCACCTGAAGCTAGGTAGTTTAATGTTACTGTTTCTTTCAATTGGTACAGTGGTTATGGGCAATTAGACGTACTTCTTATGAAAGAGAGGCATGGAAAATACACCTTCAATCAATAACATTGTTATTAATGTTTTCTAATGCACCGGTTTCGGTCACATTATGCCCTTCATCAGCAATGAATAAATCTATATATATAAAAGAAAGTCGTGTTAGTTATACTATTTATAACTCAAGAACGGCTGAACCGATTTGGCTGAAAATTGGTGTGGAGGTAGCTTTGAACCAGGAGACGGACATAGGATACTTCTTATCCCGTGACGTAACATAAAACGTCAAAGAGAATACAAGTCACTATAAAACGTAACGCTTATGACAGCTAAAATAAACTCATGAAGGAATGGCAAGGCAAGTCTTTTCCAGGCAACTGTAGCTCTTGACGAGACACGCCTGACTGGATGCGAGTAGCGCTCTCCACTACCGGTATAGAAAATGAGGCTCTTAACATGAAATCCCGTTAGTTACTCAACGTAATTTGTATTCTCTTTGAATCATCATTAACAATGCCAAGACACAGACGATCGAATCTTTCCCGACAAAGCCATAATGCAAGAAGGATACGAAACATTGCGAATGAAAGGACTGAAGAAGAACAAGAAATTGCCCGTAAAGAGCGCCGCGTTAGTATGGCTCGTCTTCGTGCTTCTTAATCACAAGAGCAAAGTGAGGCAGCCCGTGAAACGGCGATACATAATCGGGCTTTACTCTTGATCGAAGACATGTGTTACCTCATGTGCGGTAGTTTATTAGTCACGTTAGGAATGCCAACGCCAAATCGTGAAATGAATGACGCAATAATTGGAACGGGAACGTGAATATGATCACCAGGAATTAGATTTAGTAGTTTAAGCGAATGTACCCCTGTTGAATCCCCAACAAAAGGAAGTTTATGATACATTAATGAAGGCAATTTATGATGGAAATGGTGGTTTATATTTTCTGGATGCCCCTGGAGGAACTGGTAAAACATTCCTGTACGTGAGAAATCCAACATTGCGGTTGCAGTTGCTTCTTTTGGAATAGCAGCCACATTCTTAGAAGGATGTCGTACGGCTCATTCAGCATTAAAATTGCCGTTAAATCTTCAAACTATTCAAGAACCAACATGTAATATTGCAAAAAAAAATCAGCAATGGCCAAAGTTTTATTAGCATCGAAAATCATCATCTGTGACGATTGCACAATGGCGCATAAACGTGTATTTGAAGCACTTAACCGAACATTGAAAGATCTACGCAATGACTGCAGATGTTTTGGAGACGCAATGATTTTACTGTCAGGCGATTTCCGCCAAACACTGCCAGTAATTCCAAGATTAACGGCTTCCGACGAAATAAACGCTTGCCTCAAATGATCGAATCAATGGCGCTATGTGAAGAAACTTCAGCTGACAACAAACATGAGAGTTGCATTGCTTAATGATACATCTGCCGAAGATTTCTCTGAGCAATTGCTGACTATCGGTAATGGTCGAGTACCTGTCGACGAATCGAGCGGATTGATTTCATTTCCTCATAATTTCTGTAACTTTGTCTCATCGAAAGAAGAACTTATCAACAAAGTATTCCCAAACATCATTACTAATTACAAAAATAATGAATGGTTGAGTGAGCGAGCTATTTTAGCGGCTAAGAATAAAGATGTAGATGACCTAAACTACATAATTCAGAATGAGATCATTAGAATAATGCATTCATTCAAATCTATTGACTGTGTAACAAATGAAGATGAAGCCACAAACTATCCAATTGAATTTTTAAACTCCTTGGATGTGCCTGGCTTACCACCGCACAATTTACGCCTAAAGGTTGGCTCCGTAGTAATCATGCTTCGAAACATAAACCAACCAAAACTGTGCAACGGTACGCGTTTGGTGGTAAGTAAATTGATGAACAAAGTGATTTACGCGAAGATACTCAAATGAAAATTCGAAGGTGAGGATATGCCGTTTGAGTTTAAAAGACTTCATTTTCCGATCCGTCTTGCATTCGCCATGACCATTAACAAATCACAAGAACAATCCTTGAAAGTTTGTGGTTTGAATCTGGAATATCAATACTTTTCCCATGGTCAATTATATATGGCATGTTCACGGGTCGGAAGACCATCTGCGTTGTTTGTTCTTGCGCCTGATAATAAAACAAAAAATGTCGTGTATCACAAGGTACTTAACTGAAGAGTGCTACCTATGCACCAAAATACATGAACAATAAAGAATCATTAAAATACTTAAGTTTTTTATTTGTATTTCATAATAAACAAGAAGTTCCGTGAAGAACTATACAGCCTACTTTTCATGCCAATGATTATTCTACAGTATATGAACCTATCTAGAATAATGACGAAATTAAGTTGGTAATATCAAAATATCTAATTATTTCAAAATATACCTGGTATAATGTAGCCTAATAGAGCACTACAGTTGGCAGCCCTGGTGACTGAATATATTCTTAGTTCCACCTCTTAAGGTACAGAATTCAAAATTTGGTTGAAGTCCAGTGGACACTGGATCTATCAGCACGCGTAAAATCATGTTGCCAACAATACCATGCGTGTGTTGGTCAGAAATAATCCGAATTATTGTGATATCTTGTTGTGCCAATTTTGGATGAAATCCATTTGTTAGTATAGAAGTTACATGTATTTTAAATTGGACATATCAGCAGGCATAGAATCATGTTGGCAGCACTGCCTTGTATTAATTACTCCAAATTAATCTAGAATGTCAGGTGCTATACGTGAGCAAAGTATAGAGCTGTTGGCTTGCATACTTTCTGATATATTGATATTAGGGTAAAAAGAATATAGACAGCATTTATTAACAGTTGGCAGCCCTGATTGCTCTTAACAATACTTATAGTCATATCTGTTACGGTACACATAGCACATACGAAATTTGGTTGAAATCCAACTGATAGTATAGAAGTTACATTTATTTAAAAATTGGTACTATCAGCAGGCTTATAATCATGTTGGTAGAACTGTCGTATATAAGTTACTCCAAATTAATCTAAAATGTCAGAATATACGTGTGCATAGTTTAAAGCTGTTGGCTTGCATACTTTCTGATACATTGGTATTTGGATAAAAAAATAGAGAGAGCAATTATTAACAGTTGGCAGCCCTGGTGGCTCCTAAGAATACGCTCAGTCATATCTGTTTATGTACAGATATTACATACAAAATTTGGTTGAAATCCAATTGATAGTGTAGAAGTTATATGCATTTAAACATTGGACCTATCAGAAGGCTTAAAATTATTTTGGCAACACTATCATGGTTGGCCTCCTGGAAATTAAACTGAAATAGTATTATCTACATGTGTGCCAATTTTGGAATAGCTCCCATGCATACCTTGCAAGATATCCAACATGGAGCTCAAATTTCTAGTGCGTTTTTTCAGCAGATGGTAGCACTGACATCATTTTCAAATATGGACGTGAGCTATTCCGGTGCACATCTTTACTCATACTAAATTTGGTTTTGATTGCTGCAGCCGTTTAGGAGTTGATAGAGGGGGACACACACACAGCCAGACAGACAGAAGGACAGACAGACAGACACACATTTTCCCGGATCGATCTCATAAGTCTACTTTTTCCTCATTTTTGCAAAATGCGAAATGTAGGCTAAAAATTGTACTTAATAAAATTGCCTCTAAGGCGGAACAGAGTTCGCCGGGTCACCTAGTAATATTTATAAATAGAAACAAGTATGGAGTTTCAAGTTCGTGAAATATTATCATAGAGGTAAAACAACTTCATACTTGATCTATTTATACATATTAATTATACATTGTTGATGAAGCTCATAATGTGGCCGAAACCGGTTCTTTAGAAAACATTAATAAGAGTCACTTTCAAGACATGGTTATTTTCCCCCTTACCGTGGCTTATGATCTCGAGATTAACGGTCACGCACAACTACAATCTTCCTTCCTTCCTTGGTTATTTTCCTGTCTCGACGTTCTTATGAAAGAGCCCAAGTGCTCTTTTGAGGAAAGTGAGACCCAAGTTAGAAATGGACCTGCAAGCCTGGAATAAATTGTATGTTTCAAAATCATGGCTGATAGTGCACATTAAAATACAGTTTATTCCCGTGAAGAAAATGCTCTCTACTACAATACTTGCAGATTTATATTTCACCATTTGGCGCTTGAATCCTCTCTGCGTTGTTTTAGTTTGAGTCTTCAGTCTTTTGACTGGTTTGATGCAGCCCTCCATGCCTCCCTCTCCTGAGCTAATCATTTTATCTCTACATAGCTACCACACCCTACATCCGAGGCAATCTATTTAACATATTCTAACCTTGGTCTACCCCTACAGTTCTCGTCGTCGACCCTTCCTTCCATAACTAAGCTTGCCATTCCTGGATGTCTCTCTCTTCTCTTCATTAGCAGTCGCCAGAAACATCTCACCACCCCACTCCCACTCCCACTTTCTACGTTCCTAAATCATATTATAAATATTGCCGACCGACTTTCATAATTCTTGTTACATTAACATTATTTACATTAACTCATTTCGTATAACATTTTTAGTGATGTATATTGTGGTATGTATATTCAGTTTTAGAGAATACATCTCTCTTTTATTTATATGTTTGTGATATTCCAATGGGCAAGCAGGGGACTTTGTTAATAGCATATCAATGTGTACCTAAGACTGTTAGGTCAAGCCCTGGAAATAAAATAATATTATAATTTCTAGGAGACGCAATCACTTCACAAAGCCCTAACTGACAATAGAACAGCAATCAAGCTAGAGCGTTGGAGGAATTATCATATTGATAAATAATTTTAAAAAAACTCGGTATCTCGCGCTAGTATCAATTTATCAGTCGTTGAAGTCAGCCAATCAGATCGCTCCGAGGGCTAAATCAAACGGGCTTTCCGATGTGATGTTGCCAACTCTTCTACATTTTATTGTTAATGATTATATTGTCACACGTGGAGTCTGGCAATAAACACAGTAGATTCTATTCCGAAAATCCGCCTGTTCGGAACGGAGATCAGGAAAATACCGATTGTTCTCATTTACTTTTTCTTTTTTACTTAAAAACAGGAGAAATCATGAAGACGTTAGGTTTTTCCATGTTAAAACGTACATGTATTGTTATACTGTACAAGGAAGTTAAATGGATGCTATTAGAGAATACAGTTCAACAAATTTGCAATAAGCGCACACAGTTCATCAAACTTCGCTAGAGTAAACACTGACTTGATAGTTAGGACTAGACAGAGCTCAGTGCAGTGAGTTGTGTGCATGGAATGCGGGACGAGTCTATTATTACAACACAGTCGATTGTCTGTGCTATGAGTAGTCGAAGGTCACTGTCCTCCCCTTCCGACTGCCACGGAACCTATTCACGCACTGATCAATACTGTGTAAAGCTGACACTAGCAGATGTCCCCACACTTAATTTACGACTTAACAAGTCAATACGTTTATATTCCTAATGAAATCCACCTATTCAGTAATTTCCGCTAAACCGAGCAGGGTTCGGTCCCAATTAGTTCGGAATAGCGGGACTCTACTGCAATACGTACATACACACACACACATACGTACATACCAGCACCGGCTACAGTTAGAAAACTACAGTATAAGAAAAGAAAGGAGGGCCAACTTGAATAGTGGAGCGAGAAAAATTAAGTAACTTCCTAAAAAGGGCAAGCCGCCTGCAAATACGATTCTACTAGATGATATGGATAAGTGTATAATTCGTAGGGTATTTCTAGTTCATAAAAGAAATTTCAAAACTGCGAAAATTATTAATTTAGGCCTACTTCAAGCAAGAAATTTATTGAATAATTACGGGAATTGCATAATATAAAGCATGCTACAATTTTCCGTAATGGCAATTCTCGTGGACTTGGGTAAGGAACATTAGTGCTTTAGTTTTATGTGACTGTCTGCGTGGTGCAACAATAACGTTCCCGCCTGCTGTGCCCAAGGTTGCAGGAAGGTGTGCAAATGTGAAGGATTCGTATCCGTAGATTTACTGGCACGTTAATGATCACCTTTGGGGGAAAATTCCGACACCCCGGCGTCTCCTAAATCCTCAGTAGTTAAAAGGGCCGTAAAACAAACAACACTATTATTATTGTTATTATTATTATTATTATGAAGCTTCAGTTGTCCTCATCAGCTGACTACTGAAATGGTGTCATGCACGGTACTGGTGGTGCTACGCTACGGAGGACTCCAGTCACTTCGGTCGAAAACACAATTATAGAAAACGCTAATCTTCAGTAAAGTACAGTACGTTATATTGTTAATTGAATTAATCCCTGGTCCATGAGACGTGCACCTTGATCCTTATTTCTCACTGATATAAAAAAGCACATTACTTCAAGGTAATATTTTGAGCTCCCAATGCGACCATTCGAGGAAAACTGGGATTCCCACGACTGCAATCATGCTCGAGGGATTCGTTCAATTAGTGGCGAGTATTGCATGGTTCATTTTAGATGAGAATGCTAGTGGTGCAATACTCGGGCCTTCCACGAAGTGTAGGAATAGGGTGATGGCCTTTGTTTATTCTTTTGATAGAAGAATAATTTTATTATCTGAGAAAATCATTCGTTATATATTTTATAGCTGCTATTGTTTTGATTTAGGGGCTGAGACAACGTGGTCATTTCAGCCGCATTTTCGTGGGTGTACTGTATGTAAACGAGTTGTTCCGTGTCGAACTAAAGAGCCTACTTTTATTCAAATTATAGAGACCATATATCAACAGTTGGCAGACCTGGTGACCCTAAATATATTCTTAGTTCCATCTCTGAAGTTCCACAATGCACATGCAAAATTTGGTTGAGATCCAATAGATAGTATGCACGTTACATGTATTTAAATATTGAATCTATCAGCATGCGTAAAATCAGGTTGGCGACACTGCCATAAATTGGATGCTCAAACATAAATTGAAATATTATGATCTATATATCATTTATTAGTATGGGAGTTACATGTGATTCAACATTAAACTTATCAGCACGCGTAAAATCATGTTGGCAGCACTGTCGTATATTGGTTAGTGAGAATTAACCTGCATTTGCAGGTTCGATATGTATGCAAAGTTTAGAACTCTTGGCATTCATACTTTCTGATATACTGATATTAGGATAGAAATGTATAGACTGTAATTTTCAACAGTTGGCAGCCCTATTGACACTAAAAGAATGCAAATTCAAGTCTGCTCCAGTGGGCAAATCCCATACTAAATTTAGTTGAAATCCATTAGATAGTATGGAAGTTAAATGCATTTAAAGATTGGACCTATCAACAGGCATAGATTCATGTTGGCAACACTCTCTTGTATGGGCTCCTTTAAATTAGTCTGAAGTAATATTATCTATATGTTTGTCAAAATTGGAACAATTCCCATGCACATCTTCTGAGATATCCAACATAGACCTCAAATTTCAATTGTGATTCTTCAGCAGTTGGTAGCACTGGCGTCATTTTCAAATATGCCCTTGCGATATTCTGGCATGGCTCTTTACTCGTACTAAATTTAGTTTCTATAGCTGCAGCCGTTTAGGAGTTGATAGGGTGCGGGGTACACAGAGAGACAGACAAACAGATAGACAGACAGACAGACAGAAGGACAGACGGACATACGGACAGACAGACATACATTTGCCCAGATCGATCTCACAAGTCTACTTTTTCCGCATTCTTACAAAATGTGAAAAGTTGGCTAAAAAAAGTCTGATGGTCTGTATTATTGTGGTGTCTATAATAGTGTGCATATTTGTAATAGAAACAAGGATTGGGAAGGAGGCCGCCATGGCCTTCTGTCAGGAAGTATCCCGGCATGCACCTAGAGTAGAAATGTAAAACTACGGGCTGCTCTTCTCAGTATTTCTTCCCCGTGGCTGGGTGCACCCCGTTCAATGAAGTCAAAATACAGTTAGTTAGTCATTGTTTTAAGGGGTGGAACTACGAGGTCATCTGCCCCTATGTCAAAATACAAAAATAAATAAAAGGTTTATACAATAATAAGCAATAACTCAAAAATTAAATTATTGATATTTATTTATTTATTTAACGTAAGGCTTTTAGTGCCGTGAGTGTCCGTGGACATGTTCGGCTCGCCAGAGTCTGTAGCTGCTTCCAGCTGACACCCTTAGGGTGAGCTACAAAATCCTTTCAATTTCAAGTATTTCCAAATTTCGTTAGCAGATATCAGTGATACCTAGTGCTGAACGTTGGAAATTTGATAGAAAGTTCCGACGAAATCTAACCTAACAATTTAGCTTCATACAAGTTTAGTCTGAGGAAGGATCTTTAGCATGCCATAAATCTATGACGTGGGACCGCCGGCTTTACTTCCCCTCCGAAGGAAGGCATACTAAAAGTTTTTTAACGCTCTTAAAAATCCGACGACTTCGGCCGGGTTTGAACCCGCTATCTTGGGCACAGTTGTTCAGCATGCAACCAACTACGCCACCGAAAAATTGTTAATGGTTTGAGATTAAATTAAAATAAATCATAAAAAATACCGTGCTGGAGACCATTTTTCAGTGTTACCTTAGTAAATGAAATGTAATGCTTTTCAGTGGGTCATCGCGATTGTACGCAATTGTTATGGGTGTTTTCCTAATCCTAAAAAAATGTATATGATATTAATTGATATATAATTAATAATTAATTATAAGATTAATAATTATTAATTATTTATATAATGTAATTTGTTTTCAGGATTAGGGAAACACCTATTACAATTACGGTGGGTGAGTGGTTATCGTGTCGGTCTACTAACTCCAAGATTGCGGGTTCGCTCCTGGCCGTGATAAGTGATTTTTAAAAGGCGGCAAAAAAACGACACGCATGTCATACGATGTTGGCATGTCAAAGAATCCATTTGAATTCAGTAGGCCGTGTTCATAATGGCAAAATTAATCTCGGGAGTTTCCGCCAACAAATAGTTCCTCATTTCTCTACTAGAAAGCGCTATAGTGTTCAAGGAGCTTAGATATCCAACCTCCTTGACTTTCATATTGATTCAAGGAACAACGAAATTCAACATGCAAGCTACCCTCTGGGTGTCAAATAACAAAGCTTGCACCCGGCACCCGAGGACATACGATATTATTATTATTATTATTATTATTATTATTATTATTATTATTATTATTATTATTATTATTATTATTATTATTATCATTGGGTACAATCATGATGAGCGACTGGAAAACATTAAGTTTCGATTAAATTGAATCGGCCGGAGCAGAAAATTATTAAGTCAGTTTTCATTACTCTTCAGGACACAGTTAAAACGTCATTGACAGAAGAGAACTTGACAAACACACTATAATAATCATCTACTAGTTGAAACCCGTCAAAACATGACGGTCAATAGAAAAATATTTACTGAAGAATTTTCTTATATAGGCCTACTGTACATTCTTTGTACGGATATTTTTTGACTCTATTGAAACTATGAGGGCGTCAAAAGATTGCACTCTCAACATTGCAAAATACTGCTGGCCATGACTGAAAAATTGTTGGGGAAAATTGAGGCCTATACGTTCCAGAGTTTCCCCTTGAGCTTTATTGATTGTGATAAAGTATGCCAAATGAATTGGAAAATATTGCCTCTTAAAAGAAAATGATAGTGTTTTATCGGATGGTGTTAAATCAAGTCGAAGGATTAGACATCTCTGCCTAATTTTAACTGCACCTATTATTTCCAAATCCAAGCAATATGGTTGCATTTAGGAGTCCTTGGGAACCGTTCAGATTTCTAAGCAGCATAACGGGCCAAGCGTTTGGAGTATGTGGCGGCCAGTCGTTTAGTTCCAAGGGATTCAAGAACTCTGATGAGTCTAATACAACTGGCCGCAAACCATCGCTTATATTTTTGGAATATAACGAAGAAATGCGATGATGTGCAATTCCATACATTTTAAAACAATGTGGACCGTGTGCGTGTGGCACAGTAACATTGGCACCAAATGAAACGAAGGAACGAAGGAAGCTTGCAGTTTAACGTGACCGTTAATCTCGCGATCATAAGCCACGGGACCTCCGTTTAATGTGGAATCCGAACCACAGGACATGGCCTTTCACATCAAAAATCTCACATGCATTGACCGGGAATCGAAACCGATCCGCCTTGGTGAGAGGCATACAGCTCGACCGCTGCGCCATGAAACGAAGGACATAGCATTGTACTGCCGATTAGTCCCTCTGGAATTCCTTGAGATATCATCTCCAGTGAAAAATAATTGTTAAAGCCTGTCAAATATTTTATATTTATTCAGATTAATTTTACCATTACAACAGCAAAGGTCAAAGTAACCAAGTGTAGATTTCTCGCAAGAGAAATACAGTGCAGAACAATGTTTACATTTGTTCGTCAAGGACCCTAAACTGTAACGGCATAGTATCTGGAATTGTTTCTGAAATGCCATATTTATATTGGATTTTAAAAGTGGCTTCGTATTTTTCTCCGATTTCCCACTTTTTTGCGGCTAATGTTCTATTTCGTCAAATGGGTTTATTTATAGCAGCATTTCTGCCCAAATTAACGTCATTTTATATAAAACTATAGTGGCCTGCATCAACGTAGCCGCCAAATATTAAATGGCAAATAATAACTTACTTCCATTGCCAAAATCAACTGCGTGGTTAGACCCATTGTTATGCACTCTAAACAAATAATCAATAAACAATAATATTCACATATACAATGAATACTTCCATTCTCAAGTTGGTTGCTGATGATAATGCGATGAGATTGATCGCCAATAATAAAATCCTTGCAATTTTTGCAATTTGCTTGCAAACGCAACTCAGGATGACGATCTTCATTTTGAAATAAACAGAATGAAATTGCTGTAAATAATGAATTTCCATCACCTGTTGAAGGTACAATACTTTGTATTTCCATGACAGTAAATTATGCAAGGGAGCATAGAATCACTTCGCCACTACTGGAATGAGCATAGACTCACTTCGCCAGCCACAGTAATGGAGGGAGTTTTAGAATTATATGTTCAGTGCTTGTCAAAGATCGTATTAACACAGGGAAGCCCATTCTTAAGGCTACATTCTGAGCTATTGCCCCGGATTCCAGGTTCGATCCCCGCTCTGCCAAGAAATTTAATTCTGGTCTGAGGACTGGAACGGGGCGCACTCGTGAGGCAAAACTAAGAAGAGCAAAGTTTGATTCCCATCTCAACAATCTTGGATTTGGCTTTCCGTGGTTTCCCACTTCCACTCCAGGCAAATACCGGGATAGTTCCTAACTTAAAGCCTCGGTCGTTAACTCCCCATTCCCCACATTAATTACAAATGCACACATCAACACAGCCATCATATTAACACAGGTTATCAGAGAAAAGTTTACACTCGCACACCTGTTCGCCAATATGTTAACGCTGATGTATGTGTTTGAACTACTGGATATAAGTTCAATGTTCCCCATCTCTTGATGAATACAGTACTTTTGCATTTGTCAGTTGGCACAGGCTAGAGTAAAAGGTGGCTTTTCACCGATGTCTCAGTCTCACTCATGGCTGTGATTATATGGAAGCTACTGAGGTATGGGTGGTGCTTAGTAATGGCATTCGGGGCACAGTCAGTGCCTGTGAATGCTGTGAAAGGTTCAACTCATAGGGTTAGGACTACTGTTCTGACTCAGTGAGGAAAGCAATGGCAAACTACCTCACTCCTCTTCTTGCCTAGAACGCCTCAAAATAGCGCTGCCTTGGGTTTTTGTGGGTATCTACTCACATAACGTAACGGCGGTACTTTTTGAGGATCCAACCAGCCTTCGGGCTGACTACCTAACAGACAGACAGACAGACTTTAAAATTAATATCATTGCATTGTTGCAGCTTGGCAAATATATTATATTTCAGCAGATCAATTTTACCATCACAACAGTAAAGGCCAAAGTAACCGCGCGTAGATTTTACGCAAGAGAAATACAATGTAGAACAATGTTTACATTTGATCGTCAAAGACCTTTCACTGTACTGCATAACATCTGGAATTGTTTCTGAAATGGCCTATTTATATTGGATTTTAAATGTGGCTTCGTATTATTCGATAACACTATAGTGACCTGCAATATCGGAGCCGCTAAATATTAAATGGCAAAAAATACTTCCATTGCCGAAATCAACTGCGTAGTTAGATTCAGTACTCTAAACAAATAATCATTAAACAACTGTATTATACAATGAAGTTCAACATGACCGTCCAGAGACTCTCATACTCAAGTTGGTTGGTGAGGAGAATGCGATGAGACTGATCGCTTACAATAAATTCCTTATAATTGTTCCTGCCAGCGAAATGTTTGGCAATAGCTTGAAAACGCAGCGCAGAATGACGTTCTTCATTTTGATATAAACAGTACAAAACTGCTCTAAATAAGCTATTTCCATCACCTGTTATAGTTTATGGCAGTACATTTTGCAGGGGAACATAGAATAACTTCGCCAACTACTGGAATGAGCTTAGGCATATACTCAATACTCACTTCGGCAGTCACCCTAATGGAGGCTGTTTTAGAATTCTATGTCCCGTGCATGTCAAAAATCGTATTAACACATGGAAGCCCACCCATTCTTGGCTATCGCCTCGGAGACCCGGGTTACATTTCCTGCTCTGCCAAGAAATTTAATTCTGGTCTGAGGGCAAAAACGGGGCACATTCAGTCTCTAGAGGTATAACTAAGAAGAGGAAGGTTTGATTCCCACCTCGACAATCTTAGATGTGGTTTTCCGTGGTTTCCCACTTCCACTCAAGGCAAATACCGGGATGGTTCCTAACTTAAGGCCTCGGCCGTCACCTTGCCATTTCCCACCTTAATTACAAATACACAAAGTAATGCAGCTATCACAATAATACGGGTTATCAGAGAAAATTTTACACTTACACACCAAAGTACATGGGGCTGAGTGACAACGATGTCGGAGCCCTTCAAACGAATTATGTTTGCCAAGTGTCTCTCATGGCGAAAGCAATTGTGGACACGCGCCAGGGCCTGGAAAACTACCTTTTCACTAATAATTTAAGAGTATATCGACGATGCATAATTTATAACTTTTAGTCAAGGATGCTACCAACTTGACCACCGAAGCATTGGGAAGAAATTGCAATATTAAAGTACATAAACAACATAGCCTACACACTCAACTGTCAGTTAATGTTCTTCAACGTTTCCCTTCTTAAAAATTCCCCTCTATAACTCTCCATCACTTGAAAACGCGCCATGTTTTGTGTTTTAAATATATGGATGCAATGGTGCTGCCATCTGTTGTTAGTTACTGAAACTATATGGGCGAGGTACTGCCATCTGTTGTCAGTTACTGCAATTGATGGCAGATATTAGCTCTTTTGACCACATGCTGTAATGCAATGGTAAAACGGAAATAAAACTTATTGAGAGGGAATGTAGGAATCTTTAACTGACATAAAACGTTACTAATAATCCTTGATAAAACAATATTTAACTATCACGCGAAAACTCGCCATCAAGGCCATGCCTTTTGTTTTAAATATATCGACGCAATCTGCTCTCAGTTACTGGAACTTGAGCCGTTTTTATGAGATATATAAGTTACTCCTTTGTGCCATTTTTATCTGACGTGATCAATGCACGCCTTTGTGAAACCTTGGCTGTGAAGCTATTAATAGCCCTCTGTCTTAATACCATATATGGACATATCTGCATCTTGTCCCCTTATTGGCCAGTGATTTATATTTTGGAAGGGGTCGTGACCAATCAAATTTTAGCACGCAGTTACCTTTGTGTTGCGTCGTCATTTGCTTTGTTTCGAGGCATTTCTTCCTTGCAGCCAAGTAGGCTAGACGTATTCCGATATTCTAGGGAAAGTGCCCGCGTTCAAGGTGAAACCATGGCGAGGTGTCTGTATGTCGTAATCAGTAATTGCTTTACTGTAGTTCTGTTTCATATTTCGGTAATTTAAAACTTTTTTTCTGTGTTATTTTTCTTTTGGTCGCGTGTACTTGTCCCCTCCCGATATTTTCCCTCCGCCCTTTGTGTGCGTGTAATTGCTGGTGAGTTTTGTTTTGTATGATAGTGTTATTTTCATTTATTTTGATAACGTAGTTTTTGTACTTTAAGGGTTGAAAGTCATGTATGTGGGCTTGTCTTCGCTTTACTCTGGTGTGCTTGACGGTGGGTTTGCCTACCTTGTAGGGGGCATCCTTGGGTCTGTCATCCAGAGTGTATCTTATCGTAGAACAACATAACGGGATTGGAGATTATTTTTCTTGCTTCCCGTAATGCTTTGTTCTTTATCTTAAAGAGTTCACAAAAGGAGGTCTCGCCTTTGCTATTTTGCTGGTGACCTAACCTGTGATATTCTTGTGTCTGTGAATGCCCATATTTTGCGCATCACATATTTTCGTCGTCTTTGTGTGCCCTTATCTCCTACGCATACTTTCAATTTTTAAAGTATATTTTTGGCTTTGCCGATAATTTAATGTAATTTTTCCTTTTGTCTAAATTCCTATTTTTCTCGTAACTCACTAGATCTTGCATGTGCCTCCGCGTCTTTCTTCCTCATTCCTCCCCTCCCTCTCACCCCTCTCCACCCCGTTCTGAACCATTGTACCCCCCTCCTATTTTGTTCATCCCTTTTGACACGCTTTGTCTAAATTTTTAGAACGTATCTTGACTTCGTAGAGTGTAGTCGTTTCTGAGTTTAGTCTTTTTATTTAATTGCGACATACTTACATTTAGTCATCGTTTCATCTTGCCTTGAACACGTTACCTTAACTTATCTTATTTTATTTCATTTTAATATAATTTAATTTAGTATATTTTCGATTTTCTTCCTAATTTGTATTTTTTTTCTTGCGGTAAATTATTTTTGTGTTTAATTTGTTGGTCATTTCTCTTCTTGCTTTTAATATCTCTGGGATCGTTGTACTTTGTGGTTCTTATTTAAATACATTTTATCTTTGCCTAAGTATCTCTGCTTTTGCGTCACGTCTTATTTTAATTTTAGTAACCTTCTTCGAGTTTTGTCTGGTTTTTGCTATATTTCGGTTTGTCGGTCTTATTAGCGTACTTGTGACGTTAATACGACCTACACGGCCTCTGATTTAAGTTTATTCATCTTTGGATTTTACCGTAGTTTAATTTTAATTAGCTTTCCCCCTTCCTTTTGGGATTGCTTTCTGGTTTGCCTTTTAAAATTTGGGCCCAGCGAAAGCCAAGCAAGACTGCGATCTCCCCGTTTTTCTTTCTTCTATTTTATTTTATTTTATATTTCTTCGGGGATAGGGGAAGAGCTTCAGCTACGTTTCCACTGACGTCTGCTGCGTACGTAAGTATATGTTTATTTCTATTACTTCATCTTAAGTTGCGTACAAACTATATTGGCGAGGTACTGCCATCTGTTGTCAGTTACTGGAACTGATTGCAGATATTCAAACGACGTATTGAGGACATGCTGTAATGCAATGGTAAAACGGAAATAAAACGTGTTGAGAAAATGTGTAGAAATATGTATCTTTAACTGACATAAAACCTTACTAATACTCCTTGATAAAACAATATTTCAGTGGCAAAAAAAAAAAAAAAAAAAAAAAAAAATACTGGCGAGAGTTGGGATCGAACCTGCGATCCTTGGACCCACAGTCAATCGCCTTAACCAAATAGCTACTCGCGCACTCACATTTAGATGCAGACGCAACCATTCACTATCTTCAAAAGCCGCTATCTGAAGAAAATAATCCAATTCATTATCAATAAAATCAATATACATTCGTATATGTTCATACTGTTATTATATTGTATTGTCAGAACTTGGTTAATGTATGTTTTCAATTACATGGAAGCTTATTAAATAACTTACATTTTAATGGACTTCTCACCGCCATTTTGTCATGAGCCCAGGCGGATTGTGCGCATGCGCGAGGGGCCAGAATTCTGCTATTTTCTATATTTATTTAAAAATATACCGTCTTATATTTGTTTATTTGAGAGACACTCTGCAAATCTACAGGCCAAGAGCTTTCGTTAGAGTGCTCTACGAAGTAAATTGGTTCTGTCGTTCTCTCTATCTCATGATAACAAAAATCACCTTACTGTTTTAAATATATAGATAGATGTTGTGGAGCAACTGTTCAGGTTATATTATTTTGTGTTCGGGGAATATCAATTTAAATTTAATAAACATATTTTTCAAATCAATTTTGCCTTTCAGCTCTGTGGTCAGTTTGGTGCGGCACAAAGCCATCCAGAATGAATATTTCACATTGTATTTTATTTTAAAATAGATTTGTAACATAAAAACCACGCAACCCATGTACAAATATAATTAATGATAGCACTGTAACACGCGTAATCTCGCAGTGCAGCCAATATTAATTACCGAATACGGCACTGTCATTGACTTAATGCTTTTCTCCTCTGATCGCACTGTATGTAGCAGTGATTTCTGGGTTAAACAGAAGATTGACTTATTACTTTCCTATGCCGTTCCAAGGCCCTTGGGTCAATACTTCAGAATACTAATTGTTTAAAAAATAACAATTTTTGATTTAATGCTCTTCAGCTCCGACCAATTCAATTATAACAAGTAGTTCCGTGAAGAACTATACAGCCTATTTTCATATATCCTACTTATGTTTATTGCCACTATCAACATACAAAATGTCAGTGTGATTGCTGTAATAGATTCGTAGATATTGAGAACCGACTAAATATTTCTGATGGTCGCCATGTTGGATTTTATATATGTAGGTTCTAGAGTTATGTACTGTTACATGAAGATTATTGTGTACGTGTAGTATTCATACTTCAATCGCATGATTAGGACACAAGAAGTAAATACGAGATTTTAGAATTTTGCACAGCTGCCATCTTGTGGTTATGGAAACAATTGAAAAAAATTAGATGCCAGTGGATTATCATTTGTATAAGGATTTACTGTACCAAGTGTCACTGCACTCGAATGGTTAAATTGCGAGAAACGGCCATGTGAATATTTATACTTCGCGTCGCCGCCATATTGGATTTGTGATCTCCAGGTTATTGAAAGTCCTATAGGTGAACATATGTTCATAGCCCCTATGAACATTAAAAATTCACTTTGATTGCTGTAATAGATTCGTAGATATTGAGATCCATCTAAATAATTCGGATGGTCTCCATGTTGGATTGTTATATGTACAGGCCCTAGAGTCATGTACCATTAAAGGAAAATTATTGCGTAGGTTCGTTATTCAAACTTTCACTTCGATCGCATGATTACAACACAAGAAATAAAAACTTAATTTGAAAATTGGCACAGTCGCCATATTGAGGTAATGTAAACAATTGAACTAAATTAGATACCAGTGCATTACAATGTGTATAAATATTTCCGATGCCAGGTTTTATTGCGTTTGGATCATTACATCGCGAGAAACGTCTATTTGAAATGTTCAGATTCGCTTGGCTGCCATATTCGTTTTGTAGTTAACCGGTTTTTGAAAGTCTTATAGATGAACTTCCAGTAGAGCCTTTTATCTCCGTACAAAATTTCAAGGTGATACTGGTAATAGTTTCAGAGATATGGAATGCCGGTGAATTATTTCGCACAGCCGCCATCTTGAGGTTATGTAAACAATTGAACGAAGTTAGATGTCGGTGCATTACATTGTGTATAAGCATATACTGTACCAAATGTTGTTGCATTTGGTTGGTTAAATCGCGAGAAACGTCTATTTAAAAGTCGCAACTCCGCTTGGACGCCATGTTTGTTTTGTAGTTACCAGGTTTTCGAACGTCACATAGGTGAACTTCTAGTAGTTCCCTCTATCACCGTAAAATATTCCAGGATGATATCGGTAATTGTCTCGGAGATATTGAATGCTGGTGAAATATTTCGCACTGCCGCCATGTTGGATTGGTGAGACGTAACAAACTTTGAAGGGCACGATCAGAGTCGTCCGGAATAGTGCTATGAACTTACCGAGTTTCATTGAATTCGCTTCAGCCGTTTAGAAGTTATTAGCGGTGACACCCACCATCACACACTCCATCACACACACATGCACACACAGACAGACACACGGACACAAAGTGATCTCATAAGCCTATTTTTTCATAAATGAAAATAGGCTAAAAATTACGGAAAAACAACAATTCAGAATTAAAAAGCGAAGAAGTCGTTGATTCAATGTACACTGGAAAATTTGGATTACTGGCCTTAACCCACACTCACTTATAAAGCGGATGACGGGATCAGCAGCCACAGTGCCATCGGGTAATATAAGTTTCAGTGTCATCTGCAAACCAGCCTCGTGATGCAAAACTGTGAGGAGGAGGATCCAATTCCCACCTCTGCCATCCTGAAATTGGTTTTCCGTGGTTTCCCCACTTCTACTCCAGGCAAATGCAGGCATGGTTTCTAACTAAAGGCCACGGCCATCTCCTTCCCAATCCCATCCCCAATCTACAAATACACACACTAGTACATCCATCACATCAGGGGCCGATAGCCTAGATGTTAGGCCCCTTAAAACAACAATTATCATCATCATCAACATCCATCACAATAACACAGGCTATCGCACAAATTCCAAACACACACAAACACACACAAACACAATGACCACAATGTCACAGCCGCTAAAATGAGCAACAAGAACAAACAGTACTTTATTGCAATATTTTGATAGGTTAAACCATTAAAACATGAAAAATAAACTTTATATTGAACTTCGGTTATTGGCTTAAACCCAACTAATTACCTTAACTTTAGAGGTGCTCCACGACAAAATTATCCGCTGTTATCGAAATTGGTGAAGCGATGTTCTAGTAGTAATATGACTGTAGAAAGCATGCAGTGAACTGTGCGTGAACCTAAGGCGATAGCAAAGTCTTACCTTTTGGTTTCTGAATTGAAGAGTTGTGCAAAATGTTCAGACATCAAACTCACCTGAAACAAAGATAATACATGGATATTAATATAGAGAATTGAGCCTTGTTCAATTGCATAACAGTTTAATGGTTTCGAAAGCAAAACACTGAAATCATTGATAATGATAACGAAACAATTCAGAGCTATTGAATGCTTGTACAGTGAGTCCGGGAATGTTCTCCGCAGCGACTACTTGCGTCTGCGAGAGCTAGCTACAGCAGTTACGTCGGTAGCACGGCCGCCGCTTGCATCATAACAAATAAACAGTAAACTTTGTACTCACCACAGCCATTCATAACAGATGCTGGAACCATTCACAGTACATCACTCTTTTTCCGTAATTAGTTTGTTTTAATTCATGAACCACGGTAATTTTATAAGGGAACAACTGAAGCTTGTCTCTTACAGCTTTATGTGCTGTCGACTTAGAGATTCCTGTTTGTTGAGCTAATTTCCGTGTTGATTTACTTGGACTATGCAGCATTATATCGGAGATATGATCAAGTTTATCGTCCGTTAAAAGCGTAGGCATGTCTGTTCCCGGTACATCTTGAACTGAGCCAGTCACACGAAATTTACTTATCAAATCCCGAACGGTATCACGGTTTGGACACTTTGAATTAGGAAACCGCGCCTGAAATCTTAATTTTACATTTTCTGTAAACCGATCGCCTTCGCGAAAAACGTATTCCACCAAAAAACTCTCTCTTCAGTAGTAAACATTACAGCCTGTATACTGTTGCACTCTTCCAATAATATATCTGAACGTTCGCTGACTGTGATACACACTGAAGACATGCAGTCTCGCTCGCTTATCGCAATACACACTGAGGAGGGAATCCCGCTTTCAACGACGCAGTGCAGCCAACTAAACGCATGACTCAACCACTCACTGCTGCTCGTACCCACTGCGGAAACATTCTCGGAGGCCTGGTATGTATGTATGTATGTATGTATGTCTACCCCATTTCTACTCCCTTTCAGTGGTTACCTGTCCGAACTAATATTGCTCCGGAAGATCTAAGGAGGACAGCAGCTAAGGTAAAGTTGCTCAAGAAGATCACATCTCAGAAGAACTCTCCCTTGTACGATGCGTTACGAGATCCACCAACAACTCGTCTGAAATCACGCAAGCCACCCTGGGTTGATTTGGAAAGTGTCAGTTCTTTCAACGTGACCTCCAAATGGCGACAGCGCTGGCAAGAGAATCCACCCAACAATGCTTATCTGGTTCAAGATCCGACAAGGAAGGTTGAAGGATTCCATCTACCACGACAAACCTGGTCGAAGCTGAACTGCATTAGGACGGGTCAAGGGAGGTGTGGTCACACCTTGATTGCGACTGCGGAGCGCAAGACCAGACGACGGACCATATTGTTAATGAGTGTCCCCTTCGAGCATTTGACGGTGAGATGAGGACTCTACACCAAGTGACTCCGAGTGCTCTGGACTGGTTGTCAAGTTTGGACATTTCCATTTGAATGATTCTTTTGTATAGGCTAATTGTACTGTGCCCAATTCTAGGAATGGGTATTCCAAGATGCAGACACCTAGGTATCAAGGGAAAGGCTACAGCCACTTTTGAAAGTTGAGATATTTGAATATCGCGCTCCTTTCCTTCTAGATTGAAATGGAAACTTTATGCAGCCAAGAAGATGTTAAGTGACGTGGCAAATAGTAGCAGAGGTCGAGACTATCTGGTGATTAAATACTTAGCCATGGAGTAGAGACTTGATACTTGGATCAGATTACTGGCACGGCCAAATGAAAGAGGATGCACTTAGTCTCAAGTGAATCAGACCAGAGACACCGGAGATATGAGGATTTACAGATTTCAGCGTGATCCAGCGTGGAGCCGACCATTTTGTATAAAAGCCGCTCGGCCCAAGCATAAGCGGCTCACTTCAAACCAAGCTCTTGTAGGACAAGGTGCTGCTGCTACGTCGAGCCAAGGCACATGGTTGCCGAATCTACGCAGAAGATATCTTTGAATTGTGATAGTCACAAAAGTGCTACGATACGTGGGGAACGTAATAAGTTTCCGGTAGAGGGAATCACTAAGGTGATTGTTATTTTCTACGGACATTGGTGAAACACTTTGTTTCTATATGGACATATGCTAGACTTTGTCTAGATATTATTCTGTCACAGTCCAGTAACAATAATTCAATACTTGGATATTTTAATCCAACTTGTCAGTTTCACAAATTGTAACTAAATAACCACTCAGATCTTTCAGTATATTGAAGGCCAGTCTATCACGGTGTTGTTCATTAGCCGACAAAGGGAAACTATATGTTGCTTCGCGCATGATAGATGGTGTGAAGCCATGCCCAGGGAACGATCTTCAGAACAGCCGTTGATTGTTTTAGACTATCAGTGTTTTCCTGTACTGAAAAGATTACCGTGAGTTATGTTACAACTGACGCTTTTGAGAAGAGATCATTTGGATCTGACCCCATTTAAGCGAACTGCTATGGATTTAATTGAAGTCAATATTAAAATGGATCAGCAGTTACTTCAAACTTCAAGAAATATTTCCACTACGTCGTGCTAGACAGATTGTGGGTATATAATGGCGGCCGATACAAGGATTAGACGTGCGTGTCCAATAGGGCATGTATCTGGATAAATCTGGTACAGACCAGGTTCACTACGCTTCAAGACCAACGAGAAATGTAAGCCACATTTGACTTTTATATTATGCCTAGCTAATTGGAACAAACTCATTTTCTGCAGATGACCAACACATTTATTTTTCTTCGTATTTAAATCTTGCATTGATTTACGCAAGACACATTAGGGTTATTCTGAGAATTTTCAGCACTCAGAACAGTTTAGGATCGATGACCGAGCATACCGAGCATTTATTTGAATGTTCATTTTGTTTGAGAATCACGGTAATCAGCCGATATAACTGTAGAAGTTAATATTTATTTTTGTTGAGGAATGGATATTTTGTCCATATTCGAAGAGTCGAACATGTGTTTTTTTCACATAAGGAAATAATAATTAAACATATTTAAGGAAATAATAACAATAATAATCCAATAATAATAATAATAATTTTCATAATTTTTCTAAATAATTATTGGATCTTACATTTTCTAATAATCACATTCGTTGAGAGAGAGCTTAAGGATTAGTTTAATCATTCCTAGTTTGGAACAGGTGATTTTCCGAAAGCTAGTGGATAGCGCAAGCCCGTATTCCACCAACATTATAGTTCTGGTTGAACTGTTAATATTTGCATTGAGCAAAGTATATTTTTCAGATAACACGGAAAGGCATGAAACAGGAAGCCAATGATATTTGTATCAATTAGAATTTATTTTTTTGGTGTTTATATAAAATCATGACGTAGGCACACATTCGAAAGTGAAATAGAGAATATCACAAGTGTGGTAACTTCACGGTTTGAACTGAATGGTAAAATAAAATAAACTTGTAAGTTTATAGATCTTCCAGTTTTGATAACAAGCAGAGGCTTGATTTATTGTATAAATTTTGGGAAGAAAATTTATGTGTGTGGAGTAGTTGAAAAGCCATTCCCAGGTGCGCATGTTTAAGTCGCAGGAATGAGGAGGTTTTTTTTTTTGAGCATCAATCAAATAGCAGGTTCGATGGCTCAGGTTTATAGGAGGAGTATTGGAACCACACATTTCGTCGAATGAATGACCAAACCGTCAGTAATTATTTCAAACTTGTTTACGTATTCCATTAATACATTGGATTTGCTAGAACCCGATTTTGTCATGATAAAATGTTATTCTTCTTCAGAGGAAGACCTTTGCCGTTGTTATTGGGATATTGTGTTCTTACACAAATAATTGAATGGGCCACTGCCAATTAAAAAATAATTCTGTATCCACGAATTACTTAAAGGATGTTTTTCAATCCTATTGTCATGAACTAAATGAATTTATTATAAAGCTACAATTCTTATTTCCGCATTCTGTTCAAGAATTGCAAGTTGTGAAAGTTACTAAAATAGCAACAAATATAAATATTTTTCTTAATAATAATTCCAAGTGGGAAATCGAATAGTTGAATGGTTCAACAACTTTTTTTGATCAAGCTGATGATTCAGAAATCATATTTCTTTGGAATGTGAAGTTCATAATCGAGTCACTTCTCGAAATGTTTAATTTTGGAAGAATAATAAATTTTGTTGTGCTTCGCACAGTTCTTCGATGCCATGCTCAAGGGTCAAATACTTTTCAGATGTTGTTATTAATGATGAAAATCCACAGCCTGCTTCCAGTCTCCGACCGGGTCAGGAATGGAATGAATGAAGCCCCCAACTAGCGGCGAGGATATGAACTGTGCCGCCTGCCGAGGCCTGACGCACTCCTCTGGGGCAATGATTAAACGAATGACAGATGAAATGAAATGATAGTGGAGAGTGTTGCTGGAATGAAATTTTTGACAGGGAAAACCGGAGTACCCGGAGATAAACCTGTCTGCCTCCGTTTTGTCCAGCACAGATCTCACATGGAGTGACCAGGATTTTAACCACGGTGAGAGGCCGGCGTGCTGCCGCCTAAGCCACGGAGGCTTCGTTGTTATTAATATGTGTACATAATTAGTGTTGGGTCAAAGATAATATTTTTGACAATATTTTTGAAACTGGAAAAATAAGTGGAAGTTAAAAAATTCTATAAACAATTATAAACAGTGAGAATTTCTACGAGTGTTAATATCATGTTAGAAATTCAACCAGTGAACTACAATATTTCCAGTAAAGACAATTTAATTTGAACTGGATTTCATCGCAAATAATTGATATAATTTTGGAACACAGACTACAGGACTGATAATCAGACTTGTGTCTCCAAAGACAATTGTTCAATGTGTTGGAAAATTTCTGTACATTGTGTAAATAGTAGTGTGTGCCGTCGCACTGGAATGATGTTACCTTGAGCATCATTTTGCAGTCAATTTTAAAATTTAGAATAAAATTAGATAATTTTACATGTTGCGTTATGCCCAGTTGAATCTCCTTCTATCCTTATTGTTGCATTGAGCCAAAAATCAGTAAAGCATTTTTTTATTTTGATGTTTTTTTTTTTAGGCGATTAGCTTTAACCCATCTGGCGCCCCGGGATATTTTGACTCTCGTGCTAACTGATTCTTGGTAAAATGCATATGTGGTCGTGCGGACTTCGGTCTAAACGGGCACAGTACAGCCATACGATGTGTATATATATATCTATATATATATATATATATATATATATATTTATATACATAATTCTTCGACACGTGTGTATGTGACTGAACTCCTCCAAAACGACTGAACCGATTTTGATGGAATTTGGTATGTATATTAGGGTGGGTCCATGTATGGTTTAGATTCACAATCTGACCCGGTAGGTGGAATGAACACACTCTTAGAACCACAATTTACACACAATTTTAGAACCACAATATACAGTCAAAAACAGTCGTCATGGAAACCACTAACCTTGGCCTTCGTGAAAGCTGATGTCTTTAGACGGTTTGTCTCTGCACGTTAGAGCCACCTGGTCGCAACCTGTGCAACTACCGCCATTACATACACTCCGCCCGTGGCGGAAAGTTGTGTTTTATACCAAAGGTGGCAGTGATGTCGAATTCTACTGTTTGTCTCTGCACGTTAGAGCGTTTCAAAGCCCCGTATGCGTTCATATACCATTCATCCGATTGCCATGAAACTTGGGTGATATGTTGAGTGAGCTCCAGGGAAGGTGTTTGGCTTAGTAAATCCATTTTACAATAGATTGCGCACGAATAGATTCAACAAATGAGCGACGACGCGCGAAGCGTTTCAAAAAAGTTCCGTATGCGTTCAAATACTATTCGTCCGATAGCGATGAAACTTGGGTGAGATGTTGTGTACACTCCAGGGAAGGCTTCTGGCTTAGTAAATCAATTTCACATTAGGTAGCGCACGACTAGATTCAACAAATGAGTGACGACGCGGGAAACGTTTTAACAAAATCCCGTATAAGTTTATATTCCATTCATAGATTGAGATGAAACTTTGATGAGTTGTTGTGTACACTTAAGTGAAGGCTTCTAACTTAGTAATCCATTTCACAGGAGGTTGCGCACGAGTAGATTCAACAAATGAGCGGCGACGTGCGAAGCGTTTCAACAAAGTCCCGTATGCGTTCAAATACCATTCGTCCGATAGCGATGAAACTTGGGTGAGATGTTGTGTACACTTACGTGAGGGTTTCTAACTTAGTAAATCCATTTTACAAAAGGTAGCTCTCGAGTAGATTCAACAAATGAGCAACGACGCGCGAACTTTTAATCAAAGTCCCGTATGCGTTCATATACCATTCATCCGATTGCAATGAAACTTGGGTGAGATGTTGTGTACACTTACGTGAGGGTTTCTAACTTAGTAAATCCATTTCACAGGAGGTTTCGCACGAGTAGATTCAACAAATGAGCGACGACGCGCGAAGCGTTTCAATAAGGTCCCGTATGCGTTCAAATACCATTCGTCCGATTACGATGAAACTTGGGTGAGATGTTGTGTACACCCTACGGAAGGTTTCTGGCTTAATAAATCAATTTTACAATAGGTAGCGCACGAGTAGATTCAACAAAAGTGTGACGGCACGCGAATCATTTCAACAAAGTACCGTATGCGTCCATATACCATTTATCCGATTGCGATGAAACTTTGGTGAATTGTTGTGTACACTCCAGGAAATGTTTCTGTCTTTGTAAATCCAGTTTTAATAAGTAGCGCACGAGTAGATTCAACAAATGAGCGACGGCGCGCGAATCGTTTCCACAATGTCCCGTATGCGGTCATATATCATTCATCCGATTGCGATCAAACCTTGGTGAATCATTGAATACACGCCTGAGAAGGTTTCAGGCTTAGTAAATCTATTTTACAATAGGTAGCGCATGAGTAGATTCAACAAATGAGTGACGGCACGCGAATCGTTTAAAGAAAATCACTTATGCGTTCATATGTCATTCATCCGATTCCGATGAAACTTTGATGAGTTGTTGTGTGCACGCCAGGGAAGGTGTTCAACTTGGTAAATCCATTTTACAATATTGGTAGCGCACGAGTTGATGTAACAAATGAGTGACGACGCGCGAAGCGTTCCAACAAAATCCTGTATGCGTTCATATACTATTCATCGATTGCGATGAAACTTTGATGAGTTGTTGTGTACACTTACCTGAAGCTTTCTAACTTAGTAAATCCATTTCACAGTTGGTAGAGCAAGAGTAGTTCCAACAAATGAGTGACAGCGCACGAATCATTTAAACCAAATCCCGTATGCGTTAAATGCCATTTATCCGTTTGCGATGAAACTTTGGAGAGTTGTTGTGCACGCTCCAAAGAATGTTTCTTAATTAGTTAATTCAATTCACGATAGTTTAGAGGCAGTTAACATAAATTGAAATAAATATTGTGTATCCAAAAGCACTTCAAGAAACAAAGTTACAACACTTTCTTTGATTGGCAGGACAACGTCTGCCGGGTCAGCTTGTATACATATATATATTATTCCCGTTTCCAACGGGGTCGAGGATGAGATACAATGGAAGTCTATGTGGCAGATGGTTTTTACCGCGGGATGCCCTTCCTGACGCCAACATCATGAGAGAAGTTAATGAGATCTGAAATGAATGAAGATGAACGAATCTGAGCAAGGATGTGGAAGGACGTGGCCGTGGCCTGTCGGAAGGTACCGTCGCAGCATTTGCCTGGAGTTGAAAATGGGGAAACCACGGAAAACCATATCAAGGACGGCCGACGGTGGGGCTCGAACCCATGTCTACCAAGTCCGCATAGAGCTGGGCCTCATGGCCAAACGCTGCGCTTTAGCGAGCGTAGCTACTCCTGTCGGTGCTTGTCTGAAGTGCTCCTTGATATTATTGAGTGTTTTATAATATAAACTGCTATGCGATAGGATGAAGATATAGTTTCTTCTGCAACACTAATTGATGCTATCCTGACGTAACCGATTAATTTCGAGTTGATTTATTTGGTTGCTTCTTTTCTTGACCGTGTTAATGAAAACTAAATTCTTAACTATGGACCTTTTATTCATTTATTTGTTTATTTACATATTTATTTATTTATTTATTTATTTATTTATTTATTTATTAAAAGCCTCCGTGGCTTAGGCGGCAGCACGCCGGCCTCTCACCACTAGGTCCGTGGTTCAAATCCCGGTCACTCTATGTGAGATCTGTGCTGGACAAAACGGAGGCAGACAGGTTTTTCTCCGGGTACTCCGGTTTTCCCTGTCAATATTTCATTCCAGCAACACTCTCTACTATCATTTCATTTCATCTGTCATTCATTTAATCATTGCCCCAGAGGAGTGCGACAGGCTTCGGCAGCCGGCACAGTTCATATCCTCGCTAGATGGGGGCTTCATTCATTCCATTCCTGACTCGGTCAGAGACTGGAAGCAGGCTGTGGATTTTCATTTATTTATTTATTATGAGGTTTGGCCTGCAACGGGCAGTACCCATCTTGTCAAATACCTGTTCCTGGTCAGTATGCACATCCTGTAGTAACGCATGTATTCTTCGTATCTGTGCTCATTTAACGAGTTCATTCGGGTACCAATAATTAAGCTTGCCACGGTCACTATTCCTGCTATCTTCTGACATTTAAACACACATCTCATTTTATTACTCTGGATCAGGCAGAGTGTAATAAACGCATTTCATCAGACGTTTCACATGCTTTCAGGAAATCGAATCAGATAAAGGGAACATTTTTGCACACATCAAAAGTAGCACTACCGAGATAGAAGCAATGTTCGCTATATAGTTATATTAATGGTTGGTTCCTCAGTTTACGGGCTGCGACAACGTGGTCATGTATTCCTGTGTACTTTGGGTGTGAGTAGAATCTGCCTGATAACCGGTGTTAATTGTGATGGCTGTATTAGTGTGTGTTTTCTGTAATTCAGGTAAGGACTGCAGATGATCAATTTCAAGTATTTCCTTCTTTTGCTACCAAACGACACCTAGCCGCCAACTTGACTACTAGATGCCACCGCAACTGGCACCTGGTGGCGAACGTTGGAACTAAATAGAGCGTTAATCAAATCTAACCTATACATTTAGCATCACATATTTGTAGTTAGTGGAAGGTTCTTCTACATGCCATAAACCTATGACATGGGCCCGCCGGTTTTACTTACCCTCTGAAGGAAGGCATAAGCTACAGAGGGACTTTTAACGCTCTTAAAAAATCCGACGACTTCGGCCGGGTTTGAACCCGCGATCTGGTGCATAGATGCTCAGCTTGGTACCAACTACGCCACCGAAGCCATTGTTGTTATGTTAAAATTATTTGACCAGGTCATAGTTCAGTGGCTAACAATCTTGACTGTCAACCTTGGGTCCTGGATTCGATTCCTTACCCTGCCAAGAATTTCAATTTCGGTCTGAGGGCAGGAGCGGGGTGCACATGCACTCGTGAGGTAAAACTGAGAAGAGATTGGCTCAATTGCCGTGGTCCCCAAAATACGATAACAGGCAAATGCTAGGATGGTACCTAACCAAAGGCCACGGGCGCCTCCTACCCAATCTTAGCCCTTATTACAAATAGTAACACTAATACAGCCATCATAATAACACAGGTTATCAGATAGGCTACACACACCCACGGAGACCTAGATGGGGACACATGAAAACGAAGTTGCAAATCCTTGAAATGATATAACAACATAGAGATGAGAGACAAATATGAAAACAAAATATCTCGTTAGCTTAAGAAAACTCTAGATTTGGAGAATTCATTGATTGATTGTTTTAGTGATTGATTGATTTAGTGATTGCTTACTGTTATATTTATTCTGGAAAGAAAACAATGGGGCCAAAACAGTTAGGTGATTTGATTTAACGTACCATAAAATTATAGGCGCATAATATACGGAAATACGACGTTTAATTCGTAGATTAAATTAAGAATGTAATGTTCAAAGTTGAAATCCTTGGGATAAATGAGTCGGATGTACAGCCGCTCTAACAAGTAATGAGCTTTCTCTTGGCAACTGCTTTGGCGAAGTCATAACGACGGGTTAACACAAACACTTTTATAGTGGCGTCAAGTTTCATTCTGATTTGACGCTGTTTGGAAAACTGTCACGTCATGTTGAGGATGAAATGATGATAGAAATATCAGAACACCCAGTCCCCAAGCTAGTGGAATTAACCATTGGAAATTAAAATTCCCTCTACCTAGATGGAAATTGAAACACATAGCCACGAGGCTGGACGGTGTTTAGAATTTTAAATAATTACAAGCTTACTGAAAGCTTTCCTTTAAGTTTTAGCTCCGGGCTCTAGAATTACACAAGAATGAAAGAAATAAAGATTGTAGTAGTTAGTTAGTTATTGTTGTTTTAAGGGGCGGAATTACGAGGTCATCTGCCCCTGAAATAAAGATAGAAAGAATTAAATGCTGTGGGGTTACGAAGAATGTGCTCATTCTTTGATTGAGCGTTAGTACATTGATATTTTGTTCATCGGACAAGCAATAAAGGCTATTCCGAGGAAAAACTATACCGATCTGGAGGTAAAATCCTTATTGACAAAGTCTTATATATTAGTATCCGTATGCGGTAGTAAGTTTTCCTCAAATGAAACGAGGTATCGGTCCAATTTCAAGCTTTCCTTCATTCCATTATTAAATACGTTCAGAAATAATTGAAATTCTTGCGACATGATTTTGACTTTTTATTCTTAATGCATTTCTTTTGCATATACAAACGTACTATTCACGTAAGAAAAAGTCATTAAAAGTTCAGCATTTCATTTTTAAAGTCTTTAAAAATTTTCCAATTTGGGGGGGGGGGGGTATCCGGATGAACTGCATATTTAAGACTTTTTAGGAACTCCACTAACAAGCAAACCTTCCGAAGGGGGCGCATAAATGTTTCTACCAACATGTGTGTAATGTCAATACAAGTGGTTATATTTTTTTTTCAACACGAGTGAGATTACCCCGCGGGTATAAGCGTGGGGGATGAATGATATTTGTTTTTAAGTTTGAAGAAATCAAATTATGTACGTGAATTGAAGTTTTTCTATAATATTACATATTACTAGCATTAGGCCTACCCATCGCGGCTTCGCCTGCGAATATTCTAGTTGTAAAGAGTACATTTAGCAAAATCTCAATCATGAATGCTATGACTGATTTATCCTTGGTATGAATAATCAGACTTTATCAATTCAGCTACTGGTTAGGGGTTTGTCATTCCTTCATAGGTATATCAGAGCGAAGTTAGTTTTCTGGGAATATCACAGACACTGTTAATTTAAGGGCCTTTAAATGTGGTTTTCGGAGACCCTTTATAGTCGGGTGAAAAAGACCTTTCGTACCACACTCACACGTGAAAATTGCGTGAAAAAAATCTAGAGTGCCCCTTGACCCCCTTAAGTGCATTATACTGTATGTAGGCTATTGATGAATTTTACAGCTTAATTTGTTTCAGTGATAACCTTATAACCGTCTGGAAACTTTCACAGTAATGTAATAATTGGAATTTCATTGCGTCTTAAGGAAATAGATGGACCTCTGAGATTCTGTTACCATGGTTACCGTGTTGCATTCTTTCATTATTTTATTGTAAACTAGCAGAAGTACCCGTTCTTCGAACGGTGTTCGGTGTTAACACCAGACATTATAATAATAATAATAACAAGGTTATTGGTGTTACATCCCTTTTAAGTACTGTTGATTTTAGAGACGCACCAGACATTATCAATTGAGCTACTGTTGCAATGGTTAGCGGCTTGTAATTCCTTCATAAGTTTATCAGAACGAAGTTAATTTTCTGGGAATATCACACACACTGTTAATTTAAGGGCCTTATAATGTGGTTTTCGGAGATCCTTTATAGACTCGCGAATTTTTTGTCTCACATTGAGAAGTGCAACATATGCTTTGGTCGTCCTTCTAGGATAATTTTTATATTTCGCCTATTTTAGCATGTATTTTGAGAAGGTTTTCCCTATATCCACCCTTCTACTGTATGAAAAGTACGGTGAAGAGTTTTGTAAATGATTGGTGTATTGACTCATGTTTACCATACCTAATTTTACGATGCACCAAGCATCCGAACATGAGTTATAGGCGTACATAAGGATACACAGAAAGACAGACAGACAATTCTATTGTCTACAACATATCACCCAGAAATCCAAATATGGGTATATCTACCACACAGTATCAAAGAAAATCATCCTTACGATGAACCCGTATGTCGACAAAAAAAAAGAAAAAAAAAAGATTAGTTGAAATGTGCTCTCAAACTAAATTCACCTAACGTGTACTTCCTGACATGAAATAGAATTGAAAGTCTTGTAGATGGAACGCAATACACGTCACATAAAAACTGACCCTCTACGTTGTGTTGGGTCCCCATACACAGGAAGACCTCTATCATAAATTATAAAAGCTTGTGGTGCATGAAAATTCAGGTTCTTTAGTCTCAAATGGCCCAAATTCCTAAAAGCCGCAAAAAATGCTGATTCAATTCAGGAATTTTTGAAAATAATGTTGTTGTTTGGAGATATAATAGACCTTCTGTACTGTATGTCGCACGTGAAAATTGCATGAAAAAAATCCTAGATTACCCCTTGACCCCCTTAATTGCATTGGTGAATTATACAGTCTACGTTGGTTCCGTGATAACCTTATATTTGCAAACTTTCACAGAAATGTAATAAATGTAATAAATGTAAAAAATTGCTTCTTACTGAAATAGATGGAAAGTTGGATGCCACCCCTTGAGATAATGTTGTCATGGTTACGGATTTGCATTCCTTCATTAGTTTGTTAAATTAAATTTAATTAGTTTTCTGGGAATGTTTCAGAAACTGTTGGTTTAAGAGCCTTATAATGTAGTTTTCGAGGACCCTAGAGTTTTATTTCTGGCACCGAGGGGCTTTGTCTCGTCGTTGTACGCCATAATATAATACTACTAATAATAATATAATATAGGGATAGGAATATAATAGACCAGCCATACCACACCGGCAGGTGTGAATCGCGAGAAAAAATTCTAGACAACCCCTTGACCCCCTTAAGCGCATTTTACATATTGATGAAATTTACAGCTTAATTTGGTTCCATAATAACCATCTAGCCGTTTGCAAACTTTCACACTAATGTAATTAATGGAATTGCATTGCGTCTTACAGCAATAGATGGACCTCTGAGAATCTGTTGCCATGGTTATCGGCTTGTATTCGTTCAGTAGTTTATTAAATTAAATTAGTTTTCTGGGAATATCTCAAAAACGGTTGGACGTAGGACCTTAAAATGTGTTTTTAGGGCCCCCGAATGTTATCTCTCACATTGAGGGGCTGAAAATGGGCTTTGTCTCGTCCTTCTACTCCTATTTCAGCATGTATTTTAAGGGGGTATGCCCCCTTTTATGATAGGTACAGAGAAAACATACATCAATGATTAGTGTCGTGCCTCTGATGGATATCTGTACCAAATTTTGCGTTGATACACCCAGCCGTTCTCGATTTATAAGGGAACAAAGTTGTCCACAATCAAACAGACAGACAGACAGACCAAAACATTATTTTCGCGCGCATCTATCATAATACAGTCTGAAACGTGTAAATAACTCAAATTTCCGTAGAAATTCAGAAAAAAACAGACAAATTTTCTATTTATATATGTAGAGATATACTGCACGGCTCGGTGTTGACCGTGTTTTATTGCACAAATTTAGGATTTACTCGCTAACCGTTGGAGATACACGAAAAGTGTTAAGGACCTTTTGGATAGAAAATTCAATGTTAAAGCTCATGTATGCCATCAAAAGGTTGCTATTTCTTAGCGTTCTCTTTTTATTTGAAATGGAAATATCAAATTTTGAAACCAAAGGGTGTAGTGACGTCATAAATGTGGGTTTTACTCGCTAACCGTTCCTTCATAAGTTTATCAGAACGAAGTTAGTTTTCAGGGAATACCACACACACTGTTAATTTAAGGGCCTTAAAATATGGTTTTCGGAGACCCTTCATAGACTCGCGAATTTTGTGTCTCACATTGAGAAGCGCAACATATGCTTTGATCGTCCTTCTAGGATATTTTTTTATATTTCGCCTATTTTAGCATGTATTTTGAGAAGTTTTTCCCTATATCCACCCTTCTACTGTTTGAAAAGTACGGTAAGGAGTTTTATAAATGATTGGTGTATTGACTCATGTTTACCATACCTAATTTTACGATGTACCACGCCTACGAACACGATTTATAGGCGTACATAAAGATACACAGAAAGACAGACAGACAATTCTATTGTCTACAACATATCACCCAGATATCCAAATATGGGTATATCTGCCATACAGTATCAAACAAAATCATCCTTACGATGAACCCGTATGTCGACAAAAGAAAGATTAGTTAAAATTTGCTCTCAAACTAAATTCACCTAACTTGTACTTCTTGACGTGAAATAGAATTGAAAGACTTGTAGACGAAACGCAATACACCTCACATAAAAAATGACCCTCTACGTTGTGTTAGGTCAACATACACAGGAAGACCTCTTTCATAAATTATAAAGGCTTGTGGTGCATGAAAATTCAGGTTCTTTAGTCTCAAATGGCCCAAATTCCTAAAAGCCGCAAAAAAATGCTGATTCAATTCAGGAATTCTTGAAAATAATGTTGCTGTTTGGAGATATAAAGGATGATTGTAGTTTTACGTGACCATTAATCGCGAGATCATAAGCCACGGGACCTCCATTTTAAGTGGAATCTGAACCACAGGGCATGGCATTTCACTTTGCAAATGTTTGGAGATATGATAGTCCTTCTGTACTATATGTCGCACGTGAAAATTGCATGAAAAAAATCTAGGTTACCCCTTGACCCCCTTAGTTGCATTGATGAATTATACAGTCTACGTTGGTTCCGTGATAACCGTATAGCCATTTGCAAACTTTCACAGAAATGTAATAAATAGAGTGACATTACTTCTTACAGAAATAGATGGAAAGTTGGATGCCACCCTTTGAGATAATGTTGTCATGGTTAGCAATTTCCATTCCTTCATTAGTTTGTTAGATTAAATTAGTTCTCTGGGAATATTTCAGATATTTTTTGTTTTAGGGCCTTATAATGTAGTTTTCGAGGACCCTTTAGGGCCCCCAAGTTTTGTTTCTGGCACCGAGGGGGCTTTGTCTCCTCGTTGTACGCCATAATATAATAATAATAATATAATATAGGGATAGGAATATAATAGACGTGCCGTACCACACCCGGAGGTGTAAATCGCGTGAAAAAATTCTACTGTACCCCTTGACCTCCTTAAGCGCATTATACGTATTGATGAATTCGACAGCTTAATTTGGTTCCGTGATAACCTTCTAGCCGTTTGCAAACTTTCACACCAATGTAATTAATGGAATTGCATTGCGTCTTACAGCAATAGATGGACCTCTGAGAATCTGTTGCCATGGTTACCGGCTTGTATTCGTTCGTTAGTTTATTAAATGAAATTAGTTTTCTGGGAATATCTCAAAAACGGTTGGTTTTAGGGCCTTAAAATGTGGATTTCGGGGACCCTTCAGGGCCCCCGAGTTTTGTCTCTCACATCGAGGGGCTGAAAATGATTTTTTGTCTCGTCCTTCTACTCCTATTTCAGCATGCATTTTAAGGGGGTAGGCCACATTTTATGAGAGGTACGGAGAAGGGTTACATCAATGATTAGTGTCGTGCCTCTGATGGATATCTGTACCAAATTTTACGTTGATACACCCAGCCGTTCTCGAGTTATAAGGGAACAAATTTGTCCACAGACAATCAAACAAACAGACAGACCAAAACATTATTTTCGCGCACATCCATCATAAAACAGTCTGAAACGTGTAAATAACTCAAATTTCCGTAGAAATTCAGAAAAAAACAGACAAATTTTCTATTTATATATATAGAGATATACTGCACCGCTCGGTGTTGACCGTGTTTTATTGCACAAATTTAGGTTATACTCGCTAACCGTCGGAGATACACGAAAAGTGATAAGAACCTTTTGGATAGAAAATTAAGTACTAAAGCTCGTGTATACCATCAAAAGTTTGCTATTTCTTAGCGTTCTCTTTTTATTTGAAATGGAAATATGAAATTTTGAAACCAAAGGGTGTAGTGACGTCACAAAAGTAGGTTTTACTCGCTAACCGTTGGAGATACACGAAAAGTGATAAGGACCTTTCGGATAGGAAATTAAATTTCAAAGCTCGTATGTGCCATCAAAAGTTTGCTATTTCCTACCGTTCTCTTTTTATTTGATATGGAAATATGACATTTTGAAACCAAAGGGTGTAGTGACGTCACTAAAATGGTCGCCATTTCTTAATAGTGCAAAATATCGAAATTAAAAGTATCCTATATGTAAACCTGGTATTTCAGCTATATTCATGCAAAATTTCATTTAAATCGGACCAGTGGTTCTTGCATTATTAGGTAACAGACAGACAGACAGACAGACAGACAGAAAGACACACACCATCTCATTTTTATATATTAGTATGATATACATGTTTTAAGGTATTTATTTAATTTTGAGGCATTTAAAAGAGTAAGTGAGTGCATTTCGCTTACACATTGGGTTATGCTGAACCTGTAGGTACCCCATATGTGTAGGTTGGTGTTAATGGGACATTATTTTCGGTACAAAACTGGAATGGGGCCTTAGCAGAAAAATATAGGGAGGGATGAGAGTAGTACTAAACATGCAATCTTCTGTACTGATATCCAACAAAGGAGTGTGTAAAACTATTCGTTGTACATCAATGACACTTCTTTTACAATTATCACAGAGGTCTTCCAAATTCTTAAAGCAATAGTCCGTTGTATTTTTGATTTTGTTTTTATAATTGGGATAGGGAAAGATACCTTAAGTCAATAATATCCAATATTTGGATGCACTGTACCGGCTTCGGTTATATTATAATCTTCTTCAGCAGATAGGCTATGAATTAAGTTGCAAGATTATCATATAATATAACTAGCAACCCAACCCGGCATTGCCCGGGAGAATGCATTACGTGATAAGCGCTTTTTTTTTCTCCAGTATCAATGAACAACGACCAATATCCGTTTTACGTCTCGGCATGATGGGTTAAAATCACTGACTGGACTTTAGTTATATTATCATGGAGATGCATGTGCAACAAATTCTTGTCAGAAGTAATTTAAGAATGACGACGTGCAAGAAACACAACTCCCCCTTCCGTCCAATCTTAACTTGACTGTGAAGTTTGCGGAACGAAAAGTTCACAGGCGAAATGAAGAAAACCCGAGTTGCACTTCCAGGGAAACTCCAAACCCAACCACCCTTCTCAGGAGTATTAACTCAACACGACTGGACGGTTTGCTGCTGGCTTCTATCTGGAGCAATAGGTTCACCCGCTAGCTAGGCTGTGACAGGGATGATAGATTCGCCATTAGATAGCTCGTAAACTGTTGCCTCAGTAGTTGAATGGACATGGTTGGAAGAAATTAAAACGTAAAAACACTCATAGTGGGCGATGTATTGAAGATAGACATATGCTCTCGCGGACTTTTTTGTAGAACTTTTCATGCTGAACAATTCTTACACTCATAGTATTGAAATATTTTTAACAGTTTGCCCAGCGTAAGCTTAACAAGAAGTTCCGTGAAGAATTATACAGCCTACTTTTCATGCCAATGATTATTCTACAGTATATGAATCTATCTAGAATAATGACGAAATTAAGTTGGTAATATCGAAATATCTAATTAGTTCAAAATATACCTGGTATAATGTAGCCTAATAGAGCACTAGAGTTGGCAGCCCTGGTGACTGAATATATTCTTAGTTCCATCTCTTAAGGTACAGAATACAAAATTTGGTTGAAGTCCATTGGACGTTACATGCAGTTAGACACTGGATCTATCAGCACGCGTAAAAGCATGTTGGCAACAATGTCATGTGGGTGCTTGTCAGAAATAATCTGAAATATTATGATATCTTGTTGTGCCAATTTCGGATGAAATCCATTTGTTAGTATAGAAGTTACATGTATTTAAAAATTGGTCTTATCAGCAGGCATAGAATCATGTTGGCAGCACTGACTTATATTAATTACTCCAAATTAATCTAGAATGTCAGGTGCTATACGTGTGCAAAGTATAGAGCTGTTGGCTTGCATACTTTCTGATATATTGATATTAAGGTAAAATAATATAGACAGCATTTATTAACAGTTGGTAGCCCTGATTGCTCTTAACAATACTTATAGTCATATCTGTTATGATACACATTGCACATACGAAATTTGGTTGAAATCCAACTGATAGTATAGAACTTACATGTATTTAAAAATTGGTACTATCAGTAAGCTTATAATCATGTTGGTAGAACTGAAGTATATAAGCTACTCCAAATTAATCTAAAATGTCAGATTATACGTGTGCATAGTTTAAATCTGTCGGCTTGCATACTTTCCGATATATTGGTATTTGGATAAAAAAAATAGAGAGAGCAATTATTAACAGTTGGCAGCCCTGGTGGCTCTTAAGAATACACTCAGTCATGTCTGTTTATGTACACATTTTACATACAAAATTTGGTTGAAATCTAATTGATAGTGTAGAAGTTATATGCATTTAAACATTGGACCTATCAGAAGGCTTAAAATTATTTTGGCAACACTGTCATGGTTGGCCTCCTGGAAATTAAACTGAAATAGTCTTATCTACATGTGTGCCAATTTTGGAATAGCTCCCATGCATACCTTGCAAGATATCTAACATGGAGCTCAAATTTCTAGTGCGGTTTTTCAGCAGTTGGTAGCACTGACATCATTTTCAAATATGGACGTGAGCTATTCCGGTGCACATCTTTACACATACTAAATTTGGTTTTGATTGCTGCAGCCGTTTAGGAGTTGATAGGGGGGGACACACACACAGCCAGACAGACAGACAGACAGACACACATTTTCCCGGATCGATCTCATAAGTCTACTTTTTCCTCATTTTTGCAAAATGTGAAAAGTAGGCTAAAAAGCGCTCGGACGTCAGTTTTTTTTTTACTTTTCCACCGAAATCGTTACTGGTCGGCTTCCTTTGATCATAAATAAATAATTTTCCACAGAAATAATCCTCGAGATATCTTTACAGAATGGTGAAAACCGCATGAAAATCCATCCCGTGGTTCTCGAGTTTACCCGTAACATCGAAGAATCGGGGTCTTTGTTTTATACTAAGTAGAGATTATACGCCAATCAGTATAATTTAATATAATATAATCCTCCTTCCGTCCAATCTAAATTGACTGTGAATTTTGGGGAACGAACGCTTCACAGGCGAAATGAGAGTTGCACTTCCAGGGAATGGTGAGGTGAATGAAACTCAAATCCCCCTTCCGTCCAATCTTAACTTGACTGTGTTTCACAGGCGAAATGAAGAAAACCCGAGTTACACTTCCAGGGAAACTCCAAACACAACCACCCTTCTCAGGAGTATTAACTCAACACGACTGGACGGTTTGCTGCTGGCTTCTATCTGGAGCAATAGGTTCACCCGCTAGCTAGGCTGTAACAGAGATGATAGACTCGCCCTTAGCTAGCTCGTACTCTGTCGCCTCAGTAGTTGAATGGACATGGTTGGAAGAAATTAAAACGTAAAAACACTTATAGTGGGCGTTGTATTGAAGATAGACATATGCTCTCGCGGACTTTTTTTTGTAGAACTCTTCATGCTGAACAATTCTTACAGTCATAGTATTGAGTTATTTTTAACGGTTTGCCAGGCGTAAGCTTATAGAGCGCTCTGACGCCACTTTTTTTTTCGACTTTTCCACTGAAATCGTTACTGCTCGGCCTCCTTTGATCATAAATAAATTATTTTCTATAGAAAAAATCCTCGAGATATCCTTTACAGAATGGTGGAAACAGGATCGAAATCCATCCAGTGGTTCTCGAGTTTACCCGTAACAAACACAAATCGGGGACTTTAAAAAGTATGAGTTCAAAAATATTTCCAAAATAAGTTATCTAAATGCTTAAAAATACTCTAGAAAAAATTAAAATCAGATCTGTTACAATTTGCTTTAAGTTAATGAAGAATGAAAAAAATTCTTCAAAAAATACAGCCCGTAGTTGAAAAGTCAAAGATATGGAAACGATGTTGTTGTTCATTGAAAAATTTAGAGGTTGGGATACATTGTGAACTAATGCATACGTTGTATTAAAAGGTTTCATGATACATTAAATTGATAAGAGTTTGTCCAAAAACTATAAAGGCTAGAGATGAATGTTTCTCAATAAACAACAACATCGTTTCCATATCTTTAACTTCTCCAATACGGGATGTCTTTTCTTTTTAAATAATTTGTTCATACATTATTAATTTAAAGCAAATTGCTTTCAAATAAGTAGACAGATGTGCAGGTATGTAGATTGATGCGTCCGGAACACACTGTTAGGTAGATTTCATTAGCAAGCTAACTATTGCAATGGGTACCATGTTTCGACCTCCGGAAAATTTCGACATATCTTCGTGTTTCACATCCCCTAGACCCAAAAACCACCGTCAGTTCAAAAGTTTATATATAAATTATGTATATATGTATCCATATATGTATATATATATATCACTTTCTTGTGGACACGATAACCAATCACTTTGAATTTTTTTACAAAATATGTATGCCTTTAAAATCTCGGTCGAGTTCGCTATTGGGCAAAATCGGTCGAAGGGGGTGAAAATGTTTTTTTTTTCTTTCGAAAAAGTGAAATATCGCTATAACTCCCATAATACGTGAAATATCGAGTCCATTCAAAGTTCATACTATGTGTCGGATATGAGCCAAACATTTATGTTTGAAGAGTTTTTTTGATAGCACCAACCTTTGACCAAAGGGGTGGGAAAAAGTGGGTTTTTCGGGAAACATTAATCATATCTCTCTTAACAGGCACAATATAAAAACCGTACCAAATGGAACATATTCCCCTAATAATTGCCTAAAACTTTTGTCTGAAAGAATTTTTGATATGACCCACCATTACGCCAAGGGATGAGATAAAAGGTTTCGGAATTAGAAGAAAATGCCAAGTGCCGTCAGAGGTTACCATGACAACGCTTCTAAATTTGTGACGGACTAGCAGAAGTACCCATTCTTCGAACGGTCGTCGGTTTTAATAACCAGACGTAATCAATTGAGCTACTGTTGCAATGGTTAGGGGCTTGGAACCTGTTTGTCGACAAAGATAAATGATTAGTTGAAATATGCTCTGAAACTAATTTACCTAACGTGTACTTCCTGACGTGAAAATAAAATTGAAAACCTCGTAGACGAAATGCAATACACGTCACATAAAAACTGACCCTCACTGTTGTGTCAAGTGCGCATCCAGAGGAAGACCCCTTTAATAAATTATAAAGGCTTGTGGTGCATGAAAATTCAGTTTTTTTTATCCTCCAATGGCCCAAATTCCTAAAAGCAAAAAAATAAAATAAAAAATAAACTATTTCAATTCAGGAATTTTTGAAAATAGTGTTGCTGTTTGAAGATATAATAGACCTTCTGTACGACACATCGCACGTTTAAGTCTTGTGAAAAAATCGAGGGTACCTCTTGACCCCCTTAAGCGCATTGATGGAATTTACAGTTTCTGTTGGTTCCGTGATAACCTTATAGCCATTTGCAAACTTTCACAGAAATTTAATAAATGGAGTGGCATTACTTCTTGCAGAAATAGATGGAAAGTTGGATGTACCTTTTTGAGACACTGTTGTCATGGTTACGGGCTTGCATTCCTACATTAGTTTATTAAATGAAATTAGTTTTCTGGGAATATCTCAGAAACTCTTGGTTTTAGAGCATTAAAATGTAGTTTTCGGGGACCCTTCACGGCTGTTTAGGGGCCCCGAGGTTTTTTTTCTGCCACCAAGGGGCAGAAAATGAGCTTTGTCTCGTCGTTGTAGGCCGTAGTATCATCATCATCATCATCCTCTTGCACAGTTTCCAGCCTCTGGCCGGGTCTGTTTGGAACACATGCCACTCCAACGTCTTCTGTCTTCCCACCATCTCTCAGCCTCCACCCCTGTCCAGTCTTCTCCTCTCTTCTTCACGATTTCTTCCATCCCTTTCAGCCACCTGTCTCTCGGTCTTCATCTCGGTCTTCCTCTCGGTCTCTTTCCTTCCCACTTCGTCTCGTGTATCCTCTTGGGTATCCTCTTATCCTCCATTCGTTTTACATGTCCATACCATCTAAGTCTAGATTTCTCTATACCATCCCGTAATGGTTCCTCCTTTATTAATTCTCTGGTCCTCTCATTTCTTATTCTGTCCATCTTTGTAGCTCCAATACTGCTTCTCAAGAACCTCATGTCACTGGCCTGTATTTTGCCCTTCTCCCTTCCTTTCATAGCCCAGGTCTCCGAGGCATACGTCAGGATAGGGACATAGTACGTCCGATATATGATCTTTTTTCTGTTCTGAGGGACATCCTTGCTCCATAACATGCTTCTCACACTCCTCAGGAATGCTTCTGCCTGTCTCCCCCGCTCATTTTTCTCTATCGTTTCTTCCATTTTCTTGTATAAGGCGTCCCAGATACTTGAAACTCTCCACTTTCTTCAGCTGTTCCCCACCAATTGTTATCCCCGTTATGGTCCTTTCCTTCTTCCTCGTTGTTATCACAATCTCACTCTTATTTATGCTGAATTTCATCCCAGATCCTTGTATTATTCCTTCCCACACGTCCAACTGTTCCTGTACCTCATCCTCCTTGTTTCTCCAAATCATCAAATCATCCGCTAACACCATTGCTTTCATCTTTCCTTCCCCAATTACTTGTGCCACTCGGGTCATTATGTCATCCATCACCACAATGAAAAGTAACGGTGCCAGTGCACTTCCTTGTTTCAGGCCGTTTCTCTGTTCCACCCAGTCCGATCTCTTTCCTCCCACTTTCACACAGCTCACGCTTCCCTTGTACATCTCCTTTATCCTCCTTATAGTCCATTATTCTACTCCTCTATCCTCCAGGGACGTCCATACTTTGTTTCTGCATACACTGTCATATGCTTTCTCAATGTCCAGGAAGGCCATCAGTAGATCTGTTCCATACTCACAGTGCTGTTCTTGTAACTGCCTTACAGCAAAAATCAAATCCACTGTGGACCTTCGTGCTCTGAAGCCATGTTGTTCTTCCCTCATCCCTCCTTCTATCCTTGTCCTAATTCTCCTTTCTAAAACTTTCTCAAACATCTTTGCACTATGACTCATCAGTTTTATTCCCCGATAGTTTCTGCATTCTATTCTACTACCTTTCTTGAAGATCGGGACAATTATTCCCTTTTTCCAGTCCTCTGGGGTCTTCCTTTCCGTAGTGTAATAATAATAATTGTAATAATAATGTAACAATATAGGGATAGGGATATAATAGACCTTCCGTAGCACACCAGCACGTGTAAATCGCGTGAAACATTTCTAGAGTACCCCTTGACCCCCCTTAAGCGCATTATGTATTGATGAATTGTACAGCTTAATTTGGTTCCGTTATAACCTTCTAGCCGTTTGCAAACTCTCTCAGTAATGTAATAAATGGAATTGTATTGCGTCTTACAGGAATAGATGGACCTGTGAGTTTCTGTTGCCATGGTTACCAGCTAGCTTTCTTTCATTGTTGTATTAAATGACAATAATTTTCTGGGAATATCTCAAGAACTGTTGGTTTTAAGGCCTTAAAATGTGGTTTTCGGGGGCCCTTTCGTTTCTCACATTGAGGGGCTGAAAATGAGCTTTGTCTCGCCCTTCTACACCTATTTCAGCAAGTATTTTAAGGGATAGGCCCCCTTTTATGAGAGGTACAGAGAAGAGTTACATCAATGATTAGTGTCGTGCCTCTGATGGATATCTGTACCAAATTTTACGTTGATCCACCCAGCCGTTCTCGAGTTATAAGGGAACAACCACTTTGTCCACAGACAGACAGACAGACAAACAGACATACAGACAGACAAAAATTTTATTTTCGCGCGCATCCGTCATAAAACAGTCGGAAACGCGTAAATAACGCAAATTTCCGTAGAAATTCAGAAAAAACAGACACACTTTCATTCTTATATATAGAGAGATGAGCTATCAGAGGTTGCCATGACAACTCCATTGCACGAGATCACCATCTGACTCTGTGGGAAGCGGCTTCGGTAACATAACTGGTAGCATGCTGAACTTCTATGCCCAAGGTCGCGGGTTCAAAGCCGGCCGAAGTCGTCGAATTTTCCAAGAGCGCTAAATATCCCTCAGTATGCTTTCCTTCGGAGGGGTAGTTCCAACGTTCGTTGCTAGTTGCGGTGGCATCTAGTAGCCAAGTTCACAGCTAGGTGTCGCTGACAGTAGTATTTGTTAGAAAAATTAGGAACTACTACTTGGAATTGACCGTCTGCAGTCATTACCTGAATTACAGACTAATACAGCCATCACAATTAACACCATTTATCAGACAGATTCTACGCACATCCACGCACCACGTTGTCGCAGTCCCTAAATTGAGAAACCAACTAACATCTCTGCTGGAAATAAAATTTTGCGTGAAGTAACAGACCGTTAGATAGTTACACATTAGTAGGGCTCGGATCGATATGCTCGATAAAATCTCCAGATATGCTCGAAAACCATGTGTTTTATGCTCGATAGATATGTTCGAAAAACCCATTATATGCTCGATAGATATGCTCGAAAAAGCCATCATATGCGGTTAAATATGCAGAATATGCTCGAAAAACACCGTTAAAAACTATAGAAAGGAAAGAGGAACGAAAAAAAAACAATGACATACCGTACGGTACCTTTATATACGAGCTTTATTTTCTAATTGTATGTATGATACACTGCAATATACTCGCATTCAAGTTTTTCAAGTATATATAAGAGAAGTAGTTTATACAAGTTACAGTTTAAAAGTTCATTTACATAATGATCAGAATTAGGCGAGTCAATGGAGTAGGTCTGCATTGGTCTGTACAACAAGAATTTTTTCTATGTTTTCAGTTTTGAATGATTTCAGAAAAAGTTTCAATGACGAGAACGACCTCAGTAAAGGTTAAAAACTTGCGGTTCTATTATTCGCACCAGATAGGCTTTTCAATAATTATTTCTGTTTTCGAACCTTAAGGATGGTCAGGGCCCGAATTCGGGTAGAATTCGAATAAAAACAAACTATTTAACTGAAAACCACAAGAATATGCATTTATATGCTCCTATTCTGAAAATCACGGTTTTATGCATTTATATGCTCGATAAATTTCAATTCTGTTGGTCCCAGAGAGGTGAAAATACCACTGAAAGGCTTCTGTCAATGTGTACTATTCAGGGAAAATATATGCAAATATGCTCGAATCCGAGCCCTACACATTAGTGTCGAAACCTTGCATAAGGACAGTGTGACCACAAGTGTAACAAGTAGTTCCGTGAAGAACTATACAGCCTATTTTCATATATCCTACTTATGTTAATTGCCTCTAGCAACATACAAAATTTCAGTTTGATTGCTGTAATAGATTCGTAGATATTGAGAACCGACTAAAAATTTCGGATGGTCGCCATGTTGGATTTTATATATGTAGGTCCTAGAGTTATGTACTGTTACATGCAGATTATTGTGTACTTGTAGTATTCAAACTACAATCGCATAATTAGGACACAAGAAGTAACAAGGAGATTTTAAAATTTCGCACAGCTGCCATCTTGAGGTTATGGAAACAATTGAAATAAATTAGATGCCACTGGATTACCATTCGTATAAGGATTTACTGTTCCAAGTTTCACTACACGCGGATGGTTAAATTGCGAGAAACGTCCATGTGAATTTTTATATTTCGCGTCGCCTCCATGTTGGATTTGTGAACACCAAGTTATTTAAAGTCCTATAGGTGAACTTAAGTTCATAGCCCCTATGAACATTAAGAAATTCAGTTTGATTGCTATAATAGATTCGTAGATATTCAGAGCCGACTAAATATTTTGGATGGTCGCCATGTTGAATTGTTAAATGTATAGGCCATAGAGTCGTGTACCATTAAAGGAAAATTATTGCGTAGGTTCAATATTCAAACTTTCAATTCGATCGCATGACTACATCACAAGAAATAAAAACTTAATTTTAAAATTCGCACATCCGCCATCTTGAGGTTATGTAAACAATTGAACTAAATTAGATACCAGTGCATTACAATGTGTATAAATATTTCCTGTACCAGATTTCAGTGCGTTTGGAACATTAAATCGCGAGAAAGGTCTATTTAAAATTTTCAACTTCGCTTGGCTGCCATGTTCGTTTTGTAGTTAACCGGTTTCTGAAAGTCTTATAGATGGACTTCCGTAGTGCCCTTTATCTCCGTAAAAGATTTCCGGGAGATACCGCTAATAGTTTCACAGATATGGAATGCCGGTGAAATATTTCGCACATCCGCCATCTTGTGGTTATGTAAACAAATGAACGAAGTTAGATGTCGGTGCATTACAATGTATATAAACATATACTGTACCAAGTTTCATTGCGTTTGGTTGGTTAAATCGCGAGAAACGTCTATTTAAATGTCGCAAATTCGCTTGGCCGCCATGTTCGTTTTGTTGTTACCAGATTTTCAAGGTCACATAAATGAACTTATAGTTGTTCCCTTTATTACCATGCAAAATGTCAGTGTAATATCGGTAATAGTTTCGGAGATATTGAATGCTGGTGAAATATTTCGCACAGCTGCCATGTTGGATTGGTGAGTCGTAACAAAATTTGAAGGGCACGGTCGGGGTTGCAGGGAATAGTGCTATGAACTTACCGAGTTTCATTGAAATCGCTCCAGCCGTTTAGATTTTATTAGGGGGACACACACACACGAATCACACACACACACGCACACACACACGACAAAAGGTGATCTCATAAGCCTATTTTTTCAAAATTGAAAATAGGCTAAAAATACACCCGAAATGACGAGAAGGTTTCCGTACCCATAAGACAATAAAATGTTTAAAATATGCATAAACAGACGAAAATCAAAGTTAATTAAGCTCCAATTGTAAAATACTTTCTCGCAACAAATGAGGTCTCATCCTTCTACGAAAACCTGCATATTCTGCCTATTTTCGCCTATCCCCTAGTTTACCGGGTGAAATCTACCTCTGCCTTCCGCCTCGCCGAGAGGAATTTTTTATCATTTTAAATGATCTTGGCGACTTCGTCGTTACGCTGGAGTCTGGCGTTACGTTACGGTGACGGGCCGAAATGTACCCAGATGCACTGAGGTGTGTGACGTCATGGTACCGCTTGGTGCATGTGTTCCCCGACAATCTCTACTTCGTTAGTATAAGACAAATATCCCCGATTCTTGGATGTCACGGGTAATATCGAGAACCACTGGATGGATTTTGATGCGGTTTTCACCATTCTGTAAAGGATATCTCGAGGAAAGATTCTGTAGAAAATAATTTATGTATGATCAAACGAAGCCAAGCAGTAAAGATTTCACTGAAAAAGTCGAAAACAAACTTGCGTCTGGCGCTTCTTAATCTTACGCTGGGAAAACTGTTAAAAATATCAATATACTATGAGCGTAAGAATTGGCCAGCATGAAAAGTTCTACAAAAAAAGTACGCGAGAGCATATCTCTCTATCTTCAATACATCGCCCACTATAAGTGTTTTTAGACTGGATGGAAGGGGCACGTCCTCGCTCGCGGCATTCCGCGCGCTTGACTTGCTTTGCCCTTGGTTTGAACTTGCCGTTCGCAAGTAATTTGAAACAAGATACGCAAGATAAGCACTATGCAGATAATTTTGTAACATGTCAAAAGTCTTTGGCTTCGAGCCAAGCGAGAACCCTCCAGATTTTCTGGCATTTTTCAGCATTTGTAGCATTTAAAATGATACAAAGTCTAGTCTTTCAGACTGACTGTCACTTTTTATTTTTTGGCAAAATCAGCGTTAAAAAACTTGTATATCGTGAATTGTCACCACAGTGCCGAAGTGGAGGTGACTAGGGGGTCACGGTCAGGCCGGGAGTGAGCAGGTGCGACCAGGAGCGGCATAATTGAGTGAGTTCTCGCCCACTGTCCACCTGTTAGCACTGGACCTCCTTGAACCCTCTTTTTGTTCCTTTCAGTAGCCCAACTAACCTTCGACAAGCCATTCATAACAGCTCCTGATTAGCAAGGATACTCCTCCACGCCTGACAATGCTCCGCAATCCCACAGCCCAAGTGGGACGAAATCTAAATCAATGGTGTTACACGACTGCTTTGTTAATGAATCAGAGACGAAGTACCCACGCCATGATATCAAGATCACGCGTTTGATTCTTGACCGAGAAAGTAGAATAATTGAAAAGCGAGAATATCAACGGCACTCCGAGTCGTTCGACAAGGACTCGAGAAAGACTTCGCGTATCTGATCTAGTAATTACAAAACGAAATCAAATCTCAGCCACAGGGCACCAACTTGAGTTTTGGTATCGCTGCTAGGTGTTAGTGCAAGCGGAAAATATGATTCGGAGATAAGAATCGCCGAGATGGCTTCTACAAAAGTCACACACCAATTAACTGAGGCTATGTGGTTATTCTTATGGTTTATTTTGCGCATTCACTTACACATTCTCAGCACATTTGCTGTAAAGAAAACATTTACAATCCTAGATATACATCATAAGGCGTAAATTCTTCAATCTATCGGTGACTACATTCTGTAGTAGCATTACTCTTTTCCCTCACTTCTTCATGCTTGATTACCAAAGAACTGCCTTACTACAGTATGCGACATGTCGAAAGTATGACTGTTTCCTGGATAAACTTAAAAAGGCCTGGGTCCAATTTCAACTCTGCGCGAGATTCCTTTAAGTTGACCTTCATGTTCGTTTCTTCCCACTTGGAATGTTTTATATTTAGTTGCTAAAATGTCGTTCAATTTACATTTCCGCTTTGGCATAGTAGAAAATCGTGTTTAGCCATGGTATAATTTATGATGATGATAACGATAATTGCTGTTTTAAGAGGCCTAACATCTAGGTTATCGGCCCAAGTGGTATAATTTGACACGTCAATCAACAATGCGGACTCGCCAGCATTCAAGCAGCAAAGGGAAACTCTCCGAAGAATTAGAAACTCTCCTCTCAGATGATACACATTCATAGCATCACAGTTCATATAACAACACTTCCCTCGCATCTCATTGTTTCTTCTCCTTCTTGTTCTTTCTCGACTTGAAACTTTTTAGAAACCACTCATGCGTTTAAACGTTGAAAGAAATTCCTCCCGGAGCCCGACAAACATTTGAATTGTAGGGACAGTCCAGAGTTTCTGGACGTCTGGTAACCCTACAGAGGTGGGACTAGTTAGTTAATTATTGTCGTTTTAGGGGTGGAACTGCAAGATCATCTGCCCCTTTTAACACAAATTAAATTATACAAATTTGGAATATATCATTAAATTTTGAGGTGGACACCTAAATATGAAAATACTGAAAACAAAAAAAACTAATAGGTATAATTATTAACAAAAATTACGGAAAACAAGAAATACAGATTTCAAAAAAGAACAAAGTCTTTGAGTAATTTATTTTCGATTAGAGGTGGGACTCTACCCCATTTATCTTCCACCTCCACAAGGCTAAGTGAGAATTGACCACGAAAATTCTGAGATAACAGTCAATTACACTAGCCTCTACACCAAGAGGCAGTCATATGCGAAGATTAGTCTTATTATGCTTAAAATCCGCTAAAATGGTCGTTAGCTTGTAAATTGGAATAGGCTAGTATATTGTAATTTCACCCTTCTTTTCAACTAAAACTTATCACTGGTTTATTGAATTCCGTATCAATTATTCTGTCGTTAGCAGCCCTACAATATGCTAATTTTTTAGTAGGCTATTTTTTTTTGCTCATTTTAATGAAATACGTTAATATAATTAGAGCAATTCACATTTACATTTCATTAAATGTGTTCTGCGTATCAAATTCACTTTCATTTCTAACGGGAAACTGGATCATAATATTGGGTGTTCGAATCATATTTCCCGAGCATATTCCAGTTAAAAATGTAATTATATCAAGTGTATTACCCTCAGGGATATAATGTGCATCACAATAGAATTCCAACTATATTTTCAATGTGTAATGATAATGTGGCAATTACCTGCAACAGAAATAGAATACCATATAGTAGTACAACTACGCGCATAAATTTATTTATGTTTGACCCTCACTATTATGTGTTAGAAAACTGTATCATAATGATGGTCATTATAACACCGTTTTCCATTATGATACAGTTTCTCCAGCCAATCAGAGCTCGTTCATTGACCAATTAGGTAACGATACCTTCGCGCATGCACTCAAAATCCAACATGTCGGACATAAACACAACATCGAACGATAATAAATTACCGACATGGAATACGCACCGTCCATATGTTCGCGTAAATAAACTGGCGAATATGAGACAAGAAATAGCACTGTACCGGTACCTTAATATCCCCAAAACCAATTTCTACACAGCGCGTGGTTTTGACACGACTTCAGTGACAGTTTTACTGAATACTGGTGCGCAATCTGAACATATGGTATTGAAGCACACAGAGCGCATGCGTCGGTTGTCCAGAGAGCTTGGACAAGAGAGATATACTACCCACCGCAGCACCCGATCACAACATTCTACTGTAGTGACTGAACAGATATTTATGAATATTCATGTTAAAACATATAATAAAGTTATAATTATCGTCGAACATAAACAGTCGTATGCAACTCGCCTATAATGGTAATTAAGACACTCGTATGGAAATTATAAAACTCGCATACGCTCGTTTTATAAAAGTACTCGTGTCTTAATAGCCATTATAGGCTCGTTGCATAATGTACTATATTCGGCATTGAGTAGATTATTATATTCGTTCAGCCTTCTAAGGAGCACGTGGAACCATTAAATAGCACTGAAATTCATCTTTTTGAACTTCTTATTCGCCTAAAATGTATTCATTATTTCACTCTTGACATGCCGTCTTTCTTGTGTCCATAAGTTTTGAAGTTTCAAGCTTTTCTCGGATCGATTCTTGGGTGCAAATTTGTGGGTGTTGATCTTTTGTCAGTATGTAGTCCTTGTTATAGTCAATGTCGACTTCAGTAAGGTCCATTTGTGTATCTAATAGCAGCGAATTTTGGTTGGTCGGTTCCCATTGATAAAAAGAAATATTTTCTTAGTCAGACGTGAATCATCCATTCTTGTTAAATGTCCATAAAATTTCAAACGCCGTTCGCGTGCGACTGAAGAGAATCGTTCAGTTAATGCATATAGTTCTTCCGAGCATTTTCGCATCCATTTTCTTGTGACATCAAATATAGATTTAGGTGTTAGGAAGTCATTTTTGAAGGCCTTTGTCTGGAGCGTGGCGCTCTATAAAAGTGAAACTTGGACTATTGGTGTAGCAGAAAAGAAGAGAATTGAAGCGTTTGAAATGTGGTGTTAGAGGAGAATGATGAAGATCATATGGGTAGATAGGGTTACAAACGAAGAGGTATTAACACTAGTGGGAGAGGAGAAATGTTTCTGGCGACTGCTGGTGAAGAGAAGAGATAGGTTGGTAGGACACATACTAAGACACCCAGGAATAGCAAGCTTAGTTATGGAAGGAAGGGTCAGGGACAAGAACTGTAGGGGTAGACAAAGGTTAGAATCTGTTAAACAGATTGCCTCGAACGTAGAGTGTGGTAGCTATGTAGAGATGAAATGATTAGCTCAGGACAGGGAGGCATGGAGATCTGCATCAAGCCAGTCAAAAGACGGAAGACGCAAACAACAACGACATACCCTCTTGAAACTTGGGCCCGAATATCTTCCTTAGAGTTAGTATTGTAACATTTTTAATGAGTTAACTAAACGTGGTGATGACTATTGTGGTTCAATAAAACAAACATGATATGAATAAATAATATACACTGTGGTGTGACCTTACCTGTGATAGTGTAATATAATAAGTTGTTGAGCGCCAGATTCCTATTTAAGATAGTGAATCGAAATTTATTGATTTAACCTCGGCTATCAGCAGTAGAGTCGAGAACCACTTACCCGGGCCGTAGTGAGACAAAGTCATCTAACCAATCCTGTATTTAATCAAGGAGTATGATTGCCTTAAAGTACCAACTACAATGAAAGAAATAGGCATTACGTTAAAGGAAATGAATTTATTTACTCAAGAACAAAATACTAATAAAACAGAATAGTGATAGTCACACAATTGAATTTAAAATTACTCAATGCGGCAATTAATTATTTAAAAGAAAATGAATATTAAAATGAATTGAAAGTTAAATGAAGTTAAATTATAATAGAGACGATAGTTTTTATTGAATTGTTGGCTCACCCAGTCGAAGATTCGTCATATTTAAGAAATGATCGGTGATCTCGTTGTTACGTCGCTTATGTTTAAAAAAATGATGTGATATCTCATTTACTATGAAATATCCTCATTAAGTACGTTGCCATCTGTAGAAAGACTCTTGATCAGGGATATAACCCATTATGTATTGATATAGATGTCGGCAAGACATCGTTCAGTGTCGACTCTCGGTGCTCAGTCCATTAGGACCCAGAAAGCAAGGTTACAACTTCCTTCCTTCATTAAGAGCTGTAGATTAATGCCATTCTTCTCCGATGTTGCAGGTACAAATACTAATGACTTCCTTGTCACGTGGTGTCACAGCTTCCCTCTCTATTAGCCTTCTCCATTCTTGACTCATAACTTGCAATATATATAGACGCGTATATACCGTAGAAAATGGCGTGTTGGTTACACCATTGTGGGTTTCTTAACATCTCAGGAAAATGACGCAGTTTGCCGTGGTGAAATTCTTACTACGTCGTTCAGTTTGTGACGCACAGGGTTAGTCCATATCGCCAGTCTTGTTGCAATGTATAATACTTCGTCTCTTTACAAGTAATTGTTAATAAAAATCTAATTGAATATAATAATCAAAACCGCTTACAATTATCTGATATAAAAATCATCTCATGGATGTACTAGTTAATAATAATAATAATAACATGATAATAAATGAATAACCCTTTAAATATAACAGCTATGGGATCGAATCGTTACAATCGCCCCTGATATAAATAATTTAAAATAAAATGTAACATTATTTATATCACTACACATCCTACACAAATGAATACAAATTTAAATATTAATACCCCCATAACGACAACATACAAATAATACCCTTCAACAATACATAAAGATATACAAGAACATACTCTTTTCACTTTACATATTTGTACTATCATTTCTCATTCTTCCAAATGTTCATAATGTTCATTCTTCTTTATATATGTTGTAAAAAAAATATACATAAATGTATTCTTCACAAAAAAAATCATATTTTAACTTTCATTCATCTCATTCTTCCAAATGTTCATAATGTTCATTCTTCTTTATGTATTAAACGAGCTGTAAAAAATATACATATAAAATGCCCTTCACTTTTATTTTTGACATATATGTCAACGCTGCACTCGTTTATATTTCGGTGATCGTATGCATGACATACAATTTTGGCTTCATCTCTTTTGAACGTAGTTTTTGTATATCAGTCTGGCGTAGAAGTACATTGTTGTAATACCAGCTGATTAACCCATAATAACTATTACAGCACACGATAATAGGATGCAAACAATACAATATTCCTTTCGTCTTTATAAAGGGATTACTCAAATGCAGTAAAATTTCAATAATTGAAGAAAAAAATAACTTAGCAAGATATTCAAGGCAATTCCAATTTCAGTGCATATGTCATACATGTAAATATTTCCCCAAATACATAATGACATCGAAATACCTCAAAGCAGTTATTAAACAGTTCATTTAAATATCCAAGTTACTACTCACCTGCCTTCGTGGCTTAATTCTTTCTTAGGCCACGGCCGCCTCCTTCCAAATTAATACTTCCTAAGTCTCCACGACTTCTTAACTTCTCATAAAACCATAATTCCTCTTTACTACTTCTCGAAAACAATAACTTGTTTTTTCAAAATCACCAATAAACATAAAATCTGACTTCTCGTTCACTTTATAAAATTTAACTTAGCGTCAAGATATAACTTTACCGTAACGTCATTCCTTACTTACCATAACAAAATGATTAAGACTTGGACAAAATACTACTCAATACCTGAATTACGTATATCACTAAACTATTTCACAAAAACACATGACAAACTCCTCGGAATAAATATTTCGTTCCACAAAATATTAATGCTCTTATACTTTGAACTTAGTCTATTCATGATTTGACTTTTTGCTGAATGCCTAAAAACCCCCCTTAGTTTTCTCTCAAAACTCTTAATTAAGTACCGTGTCCTCCAAACACCACTTCCTACTTGTTCTGACCGCCTGGACTATAGCTCACTCTTGCTATACCAGAATCTCTCAAAACTCATCGTGACATCACACGTCACATACAAAAAAACCTCCCCTATTCGTGGTATAATCCCACATCTTCGTATTGTTACAGGTCACCTCTTACTGACCAATAACACATTAAATTTCAGCTAAAAAAAATCGTACATGCTTCGACTAATTCCTTGGAATAATAACATCACACTTAGCTTTCCTAACTATTGTCTTCCTAAAATAATGACAGTGTTCCTGTTGATAGTTAATAACACCGACACTCCTAATTAGCAAATATTCTCCCATAATCACTTCATAAAGCAAGTTCTGAGTTCTAACTCAGTTCAGATACTTTCTTCTCTATCAAATTAAATGCGTAAATTACACCTGCCTTTAATTGTAACTTCATTATTACCCCTTAGGTATACACTTATCTTACCAACTTATTCTTCCTTCAAAATATTAACTTATCTTTACTAACTCCGTATGACATAAATAAAACTTTAATTTCCTGTCTACTAAAAAAAATGATTTACTTTTAAAATCCTCAAAACGTCGAATTATAACAAATTCCTTTCAATATTAGAAAATATTATGCCAACCTTTTAATTATAATTATTATCTTTACTTTAACCTGTGTGTAGGACAACAATCTACCACATCATTAATTCGTTATTATTCATCAGTAACTTTTTACTAAAAGTGGTTTAGCTCGATAACAAGCCTTGTAATATCTTTAAAACGTGCGTAACTGTAACAAAAACTTGGACAATCTTACCTTTGTAATCTCTTATTACCTTGTGTGCATACATCCATATATACTTAAAAAAAAACTCCCTTATTAACTTCACGTAGTCCCGTAGATACCATAAAAAATAATTATTGCTTAACGGAATATACCTCGCTGACCTACTTCATCCTCCAAAAACTTCTTAAAACTCCATTTGGCATCTTACCAAAAACTTCCTCAAAAAACAACTTCATTTGGCATCTTACCAAAAACTTCCTCAAAAAACAACTTCATTTGGTATCTTACCAAAACTTCCTCCTTAAAAAACTTCATTTGGCATCTTACCAAAACTTTAAAACCACATTGCTCAACGGCATTACCTTCGTTGGCCTACTTCTTCAAACTCACGTCCATTTACGTGAAAATACACACATACACACACACATATCTGTCAACAAGTACCAGATGTCCTAATTAGTTACTACTTCCTCATTTCAACCCGATGTTGGTTAATTCATACAACGCATTACCATTAACAATTCTAAACCACTTAAATTTCTCAACATATATCCGCTGATAACCTCGCTGTCCTCAACTGAAACTTCTTTATTAAATCAATACTTAATTCTTCAACTCACTAGTTTTATTACCACTGTATCATCTTATCTTCACTCACTTTTGAATTAAATCTTTATTACCATTATATTCTTAATTATGGTTGCCATAATAATTATTACTTTCTTTCGATTACTTACCTATGTAATAACCTTCCTATTTTTAAAATTTAATTCTCACTTCATCCAACTTACCTGCAGTTTAAGGACCTACATTCAACTTACCTGCATTGCTCAATAGCACGACAACCTTTGTCTTCCAAATTAAATGATTTTAGTCAGTCTAAATCAATAAGCGTAGGCACTACGCGCCCCTTACCATCCTAACTTCACGACTGAATTAAAATTACACACAGCAGGTTTCTTATCTACCTCTTTTAAGTCATATTAAACTTCATTACTTAATATTTAAGTCATACGGAAGAGTAACTATCGGTAATATAAATTTATATCACTACTTTCTCTGGCATTTCACCGTTCTTACCATCTTCATCTTCAATTCTATCTCTTTCTAGGGTTCCATTTTCCTCTTTTCTTATAACATTACTTTCTACCTCTTTCGGACTACACTCATCAACAGTAACATTATACTTCGGCTTTCCTCCTATCATTTCCCCAAGTCTGGCTAATTCATTACGCCACTGCACATCATATGCTTTCTTTCTCTCTTTCATTCTGATTTCTTTTTCCACTAACAACTTAATTCTCTTCTCTTTCATTTTACTTCTAAAATATCTACCTACATGTCTTCCCTTCACTTCTCCACTACTAATATTTAATTTTCTCTTTAGCCGTTGCCCATTGCTTCTCCTCTTATCTATCTCTCTCCTCCTCTTAACCTGTTTACTAATTATGTTCTTCTGACTATGACTTAACGCACGCTTCTCTGCCACTAATAATTTCATATTAACTTCCTCTATCACAGGACTAAATTCTTCCCTAGTTTGCCTATCTAATTTATCTATGATTGTCTGCATCTTAATCTCTTGGGTGCTTAGTACTTTCTTTATCTTACCTACTTCTATCCCTATCTTTTCTCTCATCTTCTTCACTTCTTTTTCGCTACATTCTATAGTCTCTTCTACAGCTATCCTGCGTTCATCTAAAATCTCCTTCAACTCTACTATGCTTTCTCCTACTATCTCCTCTGACGCTAATCTATTTTCACCTAAAATCTCGTCTGACTCTAATCTGATTTCACCTAAAATCTCCGCTAATTCCAATTTGCTTTCACCTAAAATCTCGTCTGACTCCATTCTACTTTCAATTATAGTCTCCTTACAGGCTGTCTTTACTGATTCTACTGCAGTTTCCCCTAAAGTCTCTACCACCTGCCTAGTTTCCACTTCTACCAATTTGCTAAAACTTTCACCTTGAGTTGCTATTTTCTCTTCAATCACAGTTACTATTCTTTCCTGAATCCTACTTTCTGCTGCTTCTAATTTCTTATCTACTGTCTTAATAATATCTTTAGCCTTCATCTCTACCTCCTCCTTAATTTCACCTCTGATCTCCTGTTTTACCCCCTGAATACTTTCCTGTAGCATATACTTCTTACTCAATCCTTCATTTACCTTAACCACACTGTCTAGCTTTTTACTATTTTCTTCCAGCTTTTGGTTGATCGTTTTACTATTTCTATGCAATTGTTCAAACTTCTCATTAAATTCCTTCCTACTTTCCTGATTTTGTCTACCCATCTCTTCTCTCATTTCCTGACTATTCTTATCAAGCTTCAAATTCAACTCCTGACAATTCTTTTCTAATTTCTCAAATTTAACATTGAACTCCTGACTATGCTTATTTAATTTTTCACTCATATCTTGATTTAGCCTACCCATCTCTTCTCTCATCTCCTTACTATTTTTATTCATATCTTTATCTAATTTCTCAAATTTACCATTGAATTCCAAATAATTTCTTTTATTCTCTTCACTATTTTTATTCATACTTTCATCAAATTTCGCACTTAAATCTCTACTCATCTGCCTTATGAGCGCAGTTAATGGATCTTCAGGAATCTCTATAGACTTTTCTTTCTCTAGACTACCACTAGTCTCAGGATGTACCTCTATATTCGTCTCGATATTTTCCTCTGAATTAGTGTCAGGGTTAACCTCAGGATTATTTTCAGGATTACTCTCAGGATTATTCTCAAGATTTACCTCCGACATCTTGGTATTATTCTCTACGCTCTCAACATCGCTACCGCTATCAACCTCCTTATAATTAACTTTCTTGACTGCATCCCTACTTCTCAACTGCCTCTGTTCCTCCTCCAACATCTTGAAGTACACCGTATAACAATTGCCCGTCCAAAATTTCACTTCACTTCACTGTCCCCCAAAAGCACTGACAATTTGCACTGAAATTATACACTCCTCTGACTAAATACCGAATGGTTTTCGTGTCCTACTTTGTGGCGCCAAATGTAACATTTTTAATGAGTTAACTAAACGTGGTGATGACTATTGTGGTTCAATAAAACAAACATGATATGAATAAATAATATACACTGTGGTGTGACCTTACCTGTGATAGTGTAATATAATAAGTTGTTGAGCGCCAGATTCCTATTTAAGATAGTGAATCGAAATTTATTGATTTAACCTCGGCTATCAGCAGTAGAGTCGAGAACCACTTACCCGGGCCGTAGTGAGACAAAGTCATCTAACCAATCCTGTATTTAATCAAGGAGTATGATTGCCTTAAAGTACCAACTACAATGAAAGAAATAGGCATTACGTTAAAGGAAATGAATTTATTTACTCAAGAACAAAATACTAATAAAACAGAATAGTGATAGTCACACAATTGAATTTAAAATTACTCAATGCGGCAATTAATTATTTAAAAGAAAATGAATATTAAAATGAATTGAAAGTTAAATGAAGTTAAATTATAATAGAGACGATAGTTTTTATTGAATTGTTGGCTCACCCAGTCGAAGATTCGTCATATTTAAGAAATGATCGGTGATCTCGTTGTTACGTCGCTTATGTTTAAAAAAATGATGTGATATCTCATTTACTATGAAATATCCTCATTAAGTACGTTGCCATCTGTAGAAAGACTCTTGATCAGGGATATAACCCATTATGTATTGATATAGATGTCGGCAAGACATCGTTCAGTGTCGACTCTCGGTGCTCAGTCCATTAGGACCCAGAAAGCAAGGTTACAACTTCCTTCCTTCATTAAGAGCTGTAGATTAATGCCATTCTTCTCCGATGTTGCAGGTACAAATACTAATGACTTCCTTGTCACGTGGTGTCACAGCTTCCCTCTCTATTAGCCTTCTCCATTCTTGACTCATAACTTGCAATATATATAGACGCGTATATACCGTAGAAAATGGCGTGTTGGTTACACCATTGTGGGTTTCTTAACATCTCAGGAAAATGACGCAGTTTGCCGTGGTGAAATTCTTACTACGTCGTTCAGTTTGTGACGCACAGGGTTAGTCCATATCGCCAGTCTTGTTGCAATGTATAATACTTCGTCTCTTTACAAGTAATTGTTAATAAAAATCTAATTGAATATAATAATCAAAACCGCTTACAATTATCTGATATAAAAATCATCTCATGGATGTACTAGTTAATAATAATAATAATAACATGATAATAAATGAATAACCCTTTAAATATAACAGCTATGGGATCGAATCGTTACAGTATGTGTCGGTCAATTTTCTCGATGTCCTTAATGTGAACTGTGAGTGACGATGTCTCAGTTGCGTAGAGTGCCTTTGGTAGGACAATAGTGTGGTAATGTAGGAGTTTGGCTTTTGTAGATAGGGATTTCTTATTGCATAAGTAGATAATAGTGAGAAGGGTTCATTTTCTGTCTTCAACCCTCAACCAGTGGGCTCTTGTATTATACGAGGCACATCCAGAAAGTAAGTTCCGTTTGGTAATAAAATTAAATTGTGTACAGATACAGAAACATTATTTATTCCACAACATTCTACACCACTTAAACTAATTTTCCACATAACTGCCGAACTTTTGCAGGCATTTGTCATAGCGTGGCACAAGTTTTTGGATACCTTCTTCATAGAAGTTCGCCGCCGACCGTAAACGAGAGTGAAGATTCCCCTGTAAGATATCCTACCGTTTGGCCACCACTGTTAGGCAAATTGCGTGCTTACCAGGAGAACTGCGTATGTTTAGGAGTTCTCCTGACCACATACGCAATTTGCATAACAGTGGTGGCCAAACAGTAGGATATCTAACAGGGGAGTCTTCACTCTCGTTTACGGTCGGCGGCAAACTTCTATGAAGAAGGTATCCAAAAACGTGCGCCACGCTATGACAAATGCCTGAAAAAGTTCGGCAGTTCTGTGGAAAAGTAGTTTAAGAGGTGTAGAATGTTGTGCAATAAATAATTTTTCTGTATCTGGACACAATTCAATTTTATTACCAAACGGAACTTACTTTCTTGACGTGCCTCGTATTTGAATTGCAGCCAACGGCCAACGCAAGGTATTTTAATTGAACGCCCATAGGCTCCCCATCAAATTCAATTTCAAGTAGTTCAACTTTGGCTGCCAGAGATGCCACTGTCACTGACACCTAGCGGCGGCGAGCGTTGGAGTATGGTTGGTTGGTTCCGCAGTTTTGGGGCTGCGACAACGCGGTCATGTAGCCCCGTGTACTTTGGGTGTGTGTAGAATCTGACTGATAACCGTTGTTAATTGTGAAGACTGTATTAGTGTGTGTTATCTGTTTTTAACTCAAGTAAGGAGCGCAGACATTGAATTTTTCAAGTAGTTCCTACTTTCGCCGCCAAACGCCACCGTCAATGACTACTACTAGTTCAGAACTTGGCTACTAGACGCCAACGCAGTCAGCTCCTGGCGACGAACGTAGGAACCTAAGCGCGTTGTTTAAACTTAACCTATATACTTAAGCTTCACACAGGTGGAATTAGTGGAAGGTTCTTTGACATGCGATAAATCTATGACATGGGACTGCCGGCTTTACTTCCATCAGAAGGAAGTCAGACTGACGGATTTTAACGCTCTTAAAAATCCGACGACTTCCGCCGGGTTGAACCCGCGACCTTGGGCATAACAGTTCAGCATGCTACCGACTACGCCACCGTAGCCGGCAGTGTGCAGTGATTCCAAGAACTGTCACCCTGGCATCTCCTCGCCAATAGTTCCTTCCCTCTCACTACTGACCTCGTCCATCCTAGAAGTGGCTTTCCATGGTTTCCCATCTCTACTCTAGGCAAATGCCGGGATGGTACCTAACTTAAGGCTATGGCCACCTCTTAGTCATATCCTAGTCTAAATTACACAATTTACAAGTGTGTACAGTCATCACAATGTCACGGGTTATCATACATATTCAACAGACACACTAGTGCACGGAGCTACATGACCACAATGTCGCAAAGCCCCTAAATCAATCAACAATAATTTTAACAGTGACACTGGATATCAGCTAAGTGACACTTGGCTACCAGTTATTAAACATCTAGGAAGATAGTTCCTCTCAGTTTCTCTAGTTCTTCACCTATTTCAAATTGTATGTTTTTCTATGGCTACAAAACCGGGATTTGATCTCTTTTGTTCGTCACTGGAGGAGTTTCCATCTGTTTTTTCGCCGTTGCCTGTTTGACGTTAGGTATCGTACAGAATCACTTCCCTTTTGTTTCTGTTTCCCTATATCCATCAAACCCTCCCTCTCTCCCCCGCCCCCGCCCCCTCTCCTTATTTGGACATCCTTATTCTTCGAGGAGTCTCTATATTTTCCTCCCGCCCCCTGTACCTTCTCCTTCCTCACTACTCTGTCCGCCGTTCTTATTAATATGGCAGCTTGCCACGGTGGGTGAGCGGGAAAGACGGGATACAGTTGAATTTTACTATCGAGTTCTTCGCCAGCTCCAGCAAAGATCTGATGCTGGGGAGCGTATATATGACCAGATTCGGGAAGTTAAAACCAAGCTCCTGTCTCTACAGCAACGAACGCTCGCTCATATAAACGTGGCTTTAAAAGATCGTACAGTGCTCCCGGACGAAAGTGCAAGTGTATACCATATCGCCAAAGGACAACGTGAGCGGCAACGTAAATATATCCACCGCCTCCGCACCAGTACTGGAAGTGTCGTCACCTCCCCTGAAGCTATACGTCGTGAAATATCATTATTTTATCAACGGTTCTACGCTAAGGCTCCAATTGATCCACAGCAGGTGACCCTATTGCTGTCATCTTGCAGTACCCAACTATCTCCGGACAACAAAACTCTGCTCAGCGCGGATATTACGGATCAAGAGATTCACTCTGTGGTTAAGCAACTCCCAAACAACCGCTCACCTGGTATTGATGGACTGTCATATGAAATGTATAAACACTTCTGGCCTCTCATTGGCAAAGAATTTTGTCATGTCCTGCGTACCATTCTCCAACGTCGTGCTCTTTGTCAATCACATCACGAGGGTACCATAGTCCTCATACCAAAAACATCCTCTCCCATGGCAGTTGGTGACTTCCGACCAGTTACTCTGCTCTGCAGTGATTATAAAGTCCTTACCAAAGTACTTGCATGCCGATTGAAGACTGTTCTACCTGATAGCATTGGTGATGAACAATGTTGCAGTATTCCTGGAAGAACTCTGTTAACAAACTTAGCGATACTACGGGACCTACACCTAAAAGCCGAAATGCTCCCCACTGAGCCAATGAGTTTTCTCACCTTAGATCTTGATAAAGCCTTCGACCGCATCAGTCATGAATACTTGTACATGGTCTTGCAACACTTCGAATTTCCTGAAATCCTTATTGAAACATTCGTATGATAAATTGTAATGCTACGTCTCGAGTGCTCGTCAACGGTTTTCTTTCCCCTCTGATTCCAATACAACGATCAGTTAGGCAAGGATGTCCCCTTTCTATGCTACTTTTTGTCATTGGCCTTGAACCGTTCATTCGGACTACCCAGGTGAAGCTACAGGGTTACAAACTGTCCACACATGTTTTTGGAATGTGCGCCTATGCTGATGACGTATCAATATTGATCCGCAATAATGAAGACATCTCCCACATCGATAGCGTCCTTCAGCTCTACCATATCGCCTCTGGAGCACAATCGAACCCCCAGAAAACTGCTTTGCTTCCGCTCAATACTAACTCAGTGATTACCCAACAGCCCTGGTTCCGGATAGTAAATGAGGTGAAAATTCTTGGCATTACCTGGAAGCAATCGCTTCTGGACACAGTGCAAGCAAACTGGACTAAGGTCATTGCCAAAGTTAGGGGAGTGCTGATCCAATTTGGTCAAAGAAACCTCAATATAGTGCAACGGGTCATGGTCCTCAACGTGTTTGCGCTCTCTAAAATATGGTATGTCGCACAACTTTTCCCACTTCCCAAAATGTTTGAGAGCCAATTGGCAAAATATACAGGTTGGTTTATATGGCAAGGATTTTTGTTCCGAGTACAACGGGAGCAGTTGTATCTCCCATCCCGGCAAGGCGGGCTAGGGCTAACAGCTCATGGCATGAAATGCCGTGCACTCCTCTGCAAGAACGATATCACCATTCTTTCCCAACATGACACTTTTACGAAAGCCCTATACAAAGATATTCGAAACACAGCCCGTGGTTGTGATAGAGCTTTGCCGAAGATATTTAGGGACCATCAACAGCACCTTCTGGAAACTGTTCGCCAAATGCCTTCAGGGACTGTTCCAACGACGAAAAGTATTTATAACATGTTGCGGCAAGTGGTACACTCCAAACCGCGAATAGAGGCCACCACCCTCTACGTCCATTGGCCCACTGTTTGGAAAAATTTTGGGGCTATGACCATTTCTTCTGCTGTACACTCCCAGGTTTTTATCTTCCTCAACGATCTCATCCCAACCGCTCTACGGCGATATACCATCCGTCTTGAAGCTTACCCATGGTGTACTATATGTGGTCAAACTGATACGGCGATACACCGCTTCACATCATGCACGCGAGTTGCCTCCACGTGGCTGTGGTGTAAGGGAAAAGTATGTCAACTATTAAATGTGCCCACGGATGACCTTGATGACAGGAAGTTGGTTCGTTTGTCGGTGACCGCCTTCCCCCAAATTAAACAGACTGCCATTGTGTGGATAATGGGACAATATGTACACTTCGTGATGGACAAGGATCAACATTTCTCGGTCCTGGATCTCAGGTATCACCTGCAAAAAGAGCGTTGGAAGCTTAGTGAAAGTGGACAATTGTACGATAAATATGGACACTATCTGGATTTCTTGTGATGTAATAGTATGGTATTTATCATATCTGAAAATTCTGTAATTCTGTAAAGAGCTAATAAAAAAATAAATTAAAAAAAAGTGGATAGCGTGTCGGTCTACTAACCCCAAGGTTGCAGGTTCGCTCCTGGCTGTGGTAAGTGATTTTTTTTGAAAGGCGGCTAAAATACGACCCGCATGTCATACGCATGTCAAAGAACCCATTTGAATTCAGTAGGCCGTGTTCATAATGGCAAAATTAATCTCGGGAGTTTCCGCCAACACAAAGTTCCTCATTTCTCTACTAGAAAGCGCTATAGTGTTCAAGGAGCTTAGATATCTAACCTCCTTGACTTTCATAGTTATTCAAGGAACAACGAAATTCGACATGCAAGCTACCCTCTGGGTGTCAAATTACAACGCTTGCACCCGGCACCCGAGGCCATACGATATTATTATTATTATTATATTATTATTATTATTATTATTATTATTATTATTAATAATAATAATAATATGGCGCGTTTTTCTACCTTGGTCCATACATTAATATGTGACAGCTGCTCTCTGGTGACGAACAGAGGAATTTATCTAGTTTTTATCATTTCAAATGATCTTGTCGACTTCGTCGTTATGCTTTGGGTCTATCGTTATGCGTTACGGAGATGGAGACTGTGACGTCATACAGCCGCGCGGGAAGCCTAAGTTAATGGGTAAAGGATATACAAGACGCCAGATAAGAATACAACGTGACTCTTTAAGCGGTGTACAAGATGTCACACAAGAATACAGGGTGACTTCTATAGAGATATACAAGATGCCAGATAAGAATACAGGGTGCCTCTTAAGAGGTGTGCAGGATGTCAGAGCAAAATACGGGGTGACACTTAACGAGGTGTACAGTATGTTAGATTCAAATCAAATACAGGGTGACCCTTAAAGAGATTCGCAAGATATCAGATTCGAATAATGGGTGACCCTTAAAGAGTTGTAAAAGATGTCAGACTCAAATACAGGGTGACCCTTAAAGAGGTGCCCGCGCGGGAAGCCTGAGTTAATGGGTAATGGAGTCTGTTGAAAGAGTCCTGGAGCTTCGAGCGAAGCGAAGAGTCCTGGAGCTTCGAGCGAAGCGAGAAGCCCTCCTGAGCCCTTCTAACATGTTTAGCATTTGTAGCATGCGTCATTTGAAATGATATAACGTCTAGTCTTTCAGACTGACTGTAATTTTTTTAGTAATCTCATTGATATACTTTCCTTGGCCACATTGTTTAATTCCATTTAAAAAGGAGGCAAGGTTCCTTCGAAACATCTGGTGGTATTTAATTTAATTTCACACGGCAATAACCCCAAAAAAACATGATAATTTGAATAGTAATCTGGGCCGTGAAAGCTTTAATCTACATAACATCATATAATATTAATTTATTATGTTATTGTGAGATTTAAAAAAAAACATCAATGTTCAAGGAGCATATTGTGCCCAACCAGTCACGGCAGTCTGGCATCGAACTCAGGTCTCATCAGAAAAGACCAGGCACATGGTTATGCCTAGAGTCGAACCATTGATCTCTGCGGGGGAGCGATTCAGGGAACCCAAAGAGCAATGAGAGGTATACTGGCATATAACAAGGTAGCGTGATTTCACGATCTATATGTGAATATAATAGCAATTTAAGGGAAGAACTGTAGCCAAATGCAAGGAAATATACATTTTCAGAGCATACGAAAATGAGAGAAGGCCAGTTTGAAGTTTTACAAATGACCCTTAGCAAGTGGGCGGAGAATCTAGGCGCCGACCGAACTATTTACGTCTGGAGCAGGAAGACAGCTCAGAATTAATGACTTGGGTATCCACCGCTTGACAACGGTGCAAGCTATGGTGGGATCGACTGCTCATGGAAATTAATTAATTACAGCCAAGTGGAGCATTGAAATGCATTGAAATATACACCCAGGTGAATATATTCAGGGAGAGGTAATTTAGGAGTGGTTTTTCACCTAAATTAAGGCCTTTATCTCCAAATGAATGCATTACAACCTAGCCTACGCTCAAGAGCAGTGACTTTGTGACCAGTCAACGGGGAAGTACCACGATGGCGTGCCCACGCGCTGAACTAAGGCAATTAATTGTAATTAATTGGCCGAAGCGATCGCCGGCACGCGAATATTTTTGAAACCTCCACACCTAAATAAACAAGATGTAGATGTCATTTCGGCTGAAGAGGTATTATTTCAAGAAAGGAGTCGCTCTCATGTGTCCAGTGGACTATTTTGTACGAGAAGCCTTTATATATGGGGAGCGAGGCAAGCAGAGCCAGTGTTCGCCAGTCTTCTACAGTCTTCACCCGTCGTTCTACAGTTGTTCTACAGTTGTTTTACAGTATACACGTAACTAAGACGCTGCTAGTAGCGCGCCAAATGTTAAAGTATCAACGCGCCGTCGTTGGAGAACAATAGAAGCAAGCTATAAAGCTTCATAAGTAATCATGAAGTGCGTCGAAAGTAAATTATTACAGATATTTACCTATTATCTGACGCAAAAATAAATTCGCCACAGCAAAAAGGAACTTATAATGTTTTTGAACAGTTCTTATACCGGGAGGTATTGTCAGAATTATATATGACATCATAATCAGGATCACTACAATGATGGGAGCTTGGAAACCATTGCCACTTAATATGGATAGTGAGCTGAACAAGATTGCAGGGAACGAGGATTGAACGTCCGTAAAACGCTGTTAGATTGTCACGGAGACCAGCGGTTGTCATAATTGCATCGCATCTCTGAGATCAGGCGTAGGAGAAGTCCAATTTAAGGATCAACATGTGAAGTAGTGGACAAATGTATATAAATTGTGAAATAGTGATTTAAAGTGTTCATGTGTATAGTGATTAATATGCAGTGTATAGCAATGATAAAAGCCACTGATAAAAATATGTGCATCATGTGGAAAGTGTATGAATCTAAGTGTTGTGTCAAGGATAACATGATTGCTTAATTCAAGCGTCATGGTAGCGCCAAAGCTGAGGCGCTGGCACTATCCAGCAAAGAGGAAAAAGTGAGTACCCATTTTTTTATAATGTCAGTATAACTAAATAGTTCACCATGTAACGATTTATCACTTTGAGAATAAGATATAATAGTCACTTACTGAACGAGTTTTCACCACTCGTCTTGAATAAAATATGGCTTGGAAGGTGATTTGTTTAAGGCCATTCAGGCAAAAATAGTGATGGATGTAACGGTAACGTTAAATGATATTAGTAATAATATTATGGGGTCGGCAACAGTAAAGTAATAGGCATTTTGGCCTAAATAATGTTCAAATAGTGCCATGTCTAATGTAAAGATACTGTATTTGGTAAACAGTAAGAGTATAACGTGAAATATAGAGAAATACGAGAGCTTTTTCAGTGTCAGTGAAATATGAATGAATATTTGATATGGTCAATCCTTAGGATTATGTTTGAGGACCATTAAAGTAAAGTAAGCCAGTAAATTTTATTACATTTTTGTTAGGAGCTATGTAAAGCTTTGGCTTAAGTGGTATGACAGAGAGAACGCGGGTGCCTTAATAATTGAGTCATATATGTGAAGTATTGTTTGAGCCGCTTGTAAGCGTGCAGAATTAACGTAGAATCCAGTGATTTACGTAATAAATATAGCGGGGACAAACTAATATAGCTTGCGCGTTAGGTGAGAAGTTGGCTGAATCTACGAGTAGTATCGCCCTTGAGCATACTGTATTATTTCGCAGCGAATTGGACAGAGTCTGTCTGTATCCAACGCTTGCTTGAATTATGCCACTATTGACGTCCGTCGAGACGCTGTGAGCATGTGTGTATTAATGACCTACCCTGAGGTAAGGATCATATTCGTCGTTTAGGAACGCAGGTTTCCTTATATATTATTGACAGCTGCTGGTGAAAGTCGTGGATTTTCACTATGATGCGCGTCTAAAAGCCGCTAGTAGTCACCATAGAACGGCAAGGCTATCACTAGAATTCCACCCCAGCCATGAATGTTAATTAAGGAGCCAATTGAGCCCAAGACACTATAAGGATAGGTGTTAACTATTTAAATGACTCAATTACGTAGGAGCCACACTTAGCGTTACTCCAGTACTGCATTTTGTAAACAAACCTGACCTTGATCTTGACAGCAGAGAGAGAGGGGGAATTGTAGACCACTTCTGCGGCCGCCATCTTGGCTAGCCAGCTGGAACGAATTTTATTGCCTGCTGAGGGGAGGAAGGTCGTTCGACCGGTCCCTTGTAAATTAGAGTCACATTAGGACACTGAGGAATCTCGATATTTAAATATGCAGTTAAGATATGATTATTTTGATGATGCCAAGTGAATTGAACGGTGGGTTGCAACTCACATACGTTGTTGAATCATAGAAATCAGATAATATTTGGCTCAGTTATCCTCTGAGGAGAAAAGCTGAACCAAAATAATGTAGGCATCTTCTTTGGAGTGCATTTTGCCATTCCTGCTAGTTTATGCAGACGGGTATGTGTTTTCCCAGAACATGACACATTTGTAACGATGATAAGCCCGACAAGACCCAGAAAATCGTTATATGGTGAAACTATAAAATGAAGTACCACTTTTCTTAAAGCGTTCATATGGATGGAAGGAGGGAAGATGATTCACACAACACAACAAATATTTGTTAATGTTTGCAGAAAGTAATGAATTCATGTTAAACAAGGTAAATGCCATAAGAAATGGAATAATGTTATTAGTATCATTTTTATGTGATATGTGATTCTTGTGTTATGATACTCCCATTAACTAAAATTGTATCAGTTGATGAACATTATGGAAACCCATGGAAGTCTGAAAATATCATTGACAGGATGCTAGAATTAGATTTGAGTGCAGTGTAGCACTATTTTAAGAAGAAAGCTCACAGAACAACCCTATTTTATTTGTTGGAATTAAATGTAATTTGTCCTTTATTTGTATTTGTTGTATAGCCATGATTTTAGACCAGTAAATGTGTTATTTTTAGGAAAATGTTGTGTATTTCCTGTAGAGTAGTTACCTGGTAGACTAAAATCCTGAGCATGTGGTCGTATAGTGGGCAGGAACGTCCCATACCTCGAAAAACCGTGAGTTAGTTGGGATACGAACACATGGTCCACATGATGACAATCGGGTACAATATTTTGTCACAAAAGTGATAAATGGGGAAAATAGAAATTTTCTGAAGACGTGTTTACCCGCTCTACCTTGTCTTCAGTTAAGATTTAAAAATGATTCGTAGCTGCTGGAGGCCATGCAAGTGTAAATGACACGCACGTATCCAGCTCGAATCCTGGACAATACTTATTGAACAGATATGACTGATGTAAACGGAATTATTCCTGAAAGTCTAAACATTAAATTACATCATCGGATTTTAAAAATGGTGGTGGTGGGAGTGCGTTTCAAATGATATAGAAGAATTTCTGTCACAATATTAGTTAACATGTTCTCTAAATGAGTTAAGTTACTTAGGATTTATTTATTTAGCTTATGGAAACCCATTGCACAAAGATAATTATCGTCTATATACTTATTTACATAATAATCTATACACTGACAAGGGGAGGATACGATGTATGGGTCACTGATTCGAACCATCTTTAGTACACGTGTAGGGCATGACCAGGCGTATACCAAGTGCAAGTTGAAAGATGCGCTTCTCAGCTGTTTCCGAGTAATTAATTAATTAATTGCAATTACACTGCGGCGTCTATGGGCGTTGTACGCTAGTAAGGATCCAACGAGCGCGTGGTGCAGCGGTAAGAGCACTGCTTCGTAAGCACGGGATCGCTGAATCGAATCCCACCGGTGAGCCTTTGCAAGTGTGTGGTCTTTTTTTTTTTAAACCATTGTCAATTTCCAACCAATACCCATAGCAAGAGTCACTGCTTACGGGGTGGTCTGATGGTTTACAGACGTGCATTGAACGGAACAGACTGGGCATTCAACGTATAAATGTATGCATATGATAGAGTAAACCTGACCGTGTATAATATCAATGTATTTGCAATGCCGATACTGCACAGTACTGTACAGTATGTAATGTCACAAACGTTGACCCCCATACGATGATTTCAGAATCCCTTTTCCCGCTCACAAAACACTTTATTACAATTCCAAAATGACCATTATTAACGAAACCTACAGTTGTACGAATTGCCTATGTTTCAAAAAAAAACTTACGAAGCAAGCCTCTTACCACTCCACCACGCGCTTCTTGGCTTCAAGTTAACGTACAGCGATTATGAACGCCGTACAGCAATTACGAATAATTTATAATTAATTTCTCGGAATCGGCTGAGAAGCGCACCTTACTACTTGTACCTGGTATACGCCTACTCATACCCTACAAGTGTACTAAAGATGGTTCGAATCGGTGACCCATGCATCGTATCCTCCCCTTGTGAGTCACAAACAGATATCCAGATTTGTGATGTATTCAACAGCCTTATTTGTTGCGAAGAGGAACTCCTGCGGGTCACCATATGGAATGCTCTTAAGGGGCGCGCTTGGACAATGTGCTGAACCGTTTGACGTTAAACATCACAATCGCAGCGCGGGGAGGATGTCATCCCCCATTTACGTAGGGAATTGGCGCATCTACCAGAATTAGTTCGTATTCTATTCAGAGTGGTCCAAATCTTCCTGTGTTTATCAAATCCTGGTGGCCTGGTTTTGATACAGGGCATCTTCAGTTGCTCCTTTGTAGCACTGGTTTGCCATAATTTAGTCCATCGATAACTTATATTATATTTATTGTTATTGACTTGGCAAGTTTGTAATGGAGGATGACGGGAACGGAGTCTCTTAGTGTTGATGGCTGGAATGTCTTCAAGAATAGGGAGCTCAGGACTAGCAGTTATTTTCGTGAATTCACGCACTGGCGAACATTCTCGTCGCAGGGAAGGAGGCTCAATATGGCTCAGGATTGGAAGCCGGAATGTAGGCGTATTCTTTAAAGTGCCTGTTATAATGAGCATGGTTTGGTTAAGTTGAACGTCAACAAACCTTGTGTAAGCGCTGTTGATCCAGACTGCGGCACAGTGTTCTGCTACAGGATACACCAGACCAAGAGCAGAGATTCTCAGTGTTATTACTGATGAGTTCCATGTAGTCCCACAACGTTTCTGCAAAATATTATTCCTAGTATTGATCTTGGCAGATGTTCCTGATAAGTGATATTTGAAGCTAAGGGTTCTGTCCAGAACGACCCCCAGAAATTTAGGGTTTCTATTGCTGTGTTATTCTTCCCTCAAATTGGATCTGAAGTCTATTATTGAGGTGGAAAGTACTCGCATGTGGCGGAACTCTTTCCGATCACGGAGAGAGTCCGTCATTTTGTGTAGGCTAAGGATGGGTCATACAAGATCCACCCACTCGTACCTAATGAGAAGGGAAGACCCACCACTTTGTACCTGTGGAGCCGTTTTCCCCGTGACCCACATTTTAACCGAGTGTGTGGATCTTGCTGACTTACGATGGAACCTTGGTTTACAGATGGCACTCACACTTATATTAGCCGATGACGCGTTGGCTGCTGATCGCGTTATTCGCCTTATATGTGAGAGTGTTTTAGGGCCAGCAATCTAAATTTTCCAGTGAACATTGACTCAACGACTTGTTCGTTTTTGAATGATAATTTTTTGTTTTTCCGTAATTTTTGTTTTGTTTTGTTTTATTACTTTTAGGTATTTTTAAAATTAGGTGTCCACCTCTAAATTTTAAATCCAATTCCAAATGTATATTCTTAAATCTGTGTTAAGAGGGGCAGATGACCTCGTAGTTCCGCCCCTTAAAACAACAATAACTAACTAAACTCCGTCTTAGCTGCATTTGGTTGTAGCATCCATTTACTTAGGATGAAATCCTACCATTACACTAAAATCATTGTGATTTATAAACACTTTCTGCGGGTGGGTTGAATCAGGGTTGGTCTGCCTCGTGGCGCAGTGACAAGCAATCTTCCCTGAGGACCGGTTCCGATTCCCGGCTCCGAGGGCTGGAATGGGGTACACCCAAACTCGTGAGGCAAAACTGAGAGAAGAGGTTAGTTCGAATCCCGCCTCAGTTATCCCGGAAGTGTTTCTTCGTAGTTTCCTTCAACCTTCCAGGCTAATTTCAGGACGGTTCCTGACTTTAGGCCAAGGCATCTCCTTACCAATCCTCACCTGAACTACAAATACACACACTCACACTATTACATACACCACAATTGCTCTGGTTATTATACGAATTGTGCACACACACACACACACCCTAGTACACGGGAATGAATGACCACGATGTCAAAGGCCCTCAAATGAAACAACAACAACAACAACAATAGAATCAGAGTTATATTCACCGTTGTGACTCAGGTATCAATGTCACTATTTTGGCAAACACTGAAACTTGCATTTGTAATGTAACGTGGAAGTTGGCGGCATTCACTGTCTTTTGTCTGTTATTATGTCATCCAAGGATGCCGATTTTTATATCGTCAGCCAAATAACAACATAGCCTATAATTAAAGCCCTGTGTGGATAGCGGATAAGCTGCGGATAATGTTCAGAGTACATTTTCGGATAGTTTTTATAATACAATGTTGAACTGGATTATTAAGGGGTGATGTAATGAAATTTGTGTCAAAAATCGATTTTTTTGAAACGTGTTATTCGTAATCTACTTAGTGTAATTTGCATTGTGTATAACTTTTATAGTTATAGGAGGCATAGAAGTTCATTAAAAAGATTTAATGTCAAACTCTGCATCTATACTTCGTGCGAATCCAGGAGTGTTCACCATAAAGGCGTTCAACACCATTGACAAGAATAGACTCGTGAAAGCTGAGAAAGGGATGTCTGATTTTGAGCTGGAAGCCAGACAGAAAGTAAGAGGGCAGAAAAGAATGTTGGAAGATGAAGAGTATGAATATGCAGGATTAAAAAATCAAATAAGCATTTTTCATATTTGAATGTGGTAACCAAATGTTTAAATGCATTTTTCTCTAATATACATATTTTGTAGAATCTGAAGCATTTTCTCAAAAACTATAAATCGCAGAGCTATGATTTTTCAGGAGTTGTTCATTACACATTGTGGTATATATGGAACTATAATAATGTAATCATTGCTTATTTAAAGTTTTATTTATAGGGTTTTATGTGACGAAAAAATGTCTTATTTCTGCAACCGTAAGTTCAAGATTTTTAAGTAAAGAACTAATATGCATAGGCAATTTATTTTAGTTCAGTATACATATTGTAGTGATAGCTTCGTACAGTAGAAATATCAAAGTGATAGTATCATTAGAATTCTTGTTATGGCTTTCATGCAAAAAGGGCATAACTGCTAATATCTTATAATATTAATGTATATGCCTTACATCTAGGTCTCTAAATATATATTTTTTCATTTATTACAGTTAGTTATCTATCTACACACAACATTTCATGCCTTTAACTCAAAAACTATGGTGGTAATGCTTTTTAAGAAAAAGCTTGCATTTCCGATTACATCCTCCCTTAAATGATATTTTTAGTTTTTACGATTCTTGTTATTTTTCTATTTGCTTTCGCTTGGATTGTATGAGAATAATAGAGAAATGAGAGAAGCCAGTCATGGAAATACCCTCAATTAGTGTTGACTTATGCCAAAAGAAATTCCCTTATACCAGCGCTTGCCTGCGTAGGTATATCCGACGACTAAGTAAGTGCTATAGCAACCCGCTGTTTCACATGCCGTTACTCAGAGGGACACATAGATTAGGGGTACGAAATTCTCTTCAAACGTCTAAATGAAAATCCACAGCCTGCTTCCAGTCGACCGACCGCGGTGAGGATATGAACTGTGCCGGCTGCCGAAGCCTTTCGCACTCCCCTGGGGAAATGATTTAATGAATGACAGATGAAATGAAATGAGAGTGGTGAGTGTTGCTGGAAGGAAATTTGAGAAAGGGAAAAACGGAGTACCCGGAAAGAAAAAAAAACCTGTCTGCCTCCACTTGGTCCAGCACAAATCTCACATGGAGTGACCGGGATTTGAACCACGGACCCAGCGGTGAGAGGCCGGCGTGCTGCCACCTAAGCCACAGATGTGTTGCTTTAATACTTTATGCTTTGTCTAATAATTTAAGAATATTATTGTAATGTGTGTGGATTCAGATAGCAAACGTGCGGATGCGGGGCGGATAACAGTCGTACGGATGCGGGGCGGATAACAGTCGTACGGATGCGGGGCGGATAACAGTCGTACGGATGCGGGGCGGATAACGGTTCTTTTGTCCGCGCAGGGCTCTAACTAAAACGTAACCTATTGGTCTAAGGCAAAACAATTACGATGATGGTGATGATGATGATGATTATGATGATGATGATAAATCTTGTAAGTGGCCGACCAGTGCCAGCGAGGTCATTTATTTCTTTATTTAGCGAATGGCAATAACAAAACTGAATTACAACATAATAAATATACAAAATTAATTTAACTAAGTCATTAAATTTATAATTTAATGTCTAAATTCTCTATCCATTGATGGGCTGCCTCTGTCACTTCATAGAAATCGTTAAGATTTCCAGGGTACGCTCGATGGCTGCAATTTGATATTATGTATTGGATGGTCTGATGTTCACTGCCACAATCACATTGTGGAGATGGGACTTTTCCCCAGTGGTGAAGTCTCTCTGCGCAGATGCCATGGCCTGTTCTAATCCTGTTAATTGTCTTCCATGCATGTCGTGGGAGTTCCATGCCTGGTGGCTTTGTGGTGGTTCTTATTAGAGTCTGACGATCGACGTTCTTAGTTCTACTCCACATTTCCGACCACTTCTTGTTCATGTTAAAGCCCATTTCGTGTAACGATTCTGCCAATATTATGGATGGCCGCCTAGATTTTAATCTACTCATTTAAGCATAGAACGTCACAGTGAATTGGGAGCTGTGGATTTTTAGCCTACTTTACACATTTTGCAAAAATGAGGAAAAAGTAGACTTATGAGATCGATCCGGGAAAATGTGTGTCTGTCTGTCTGTGTGAGGGTCCCCTCCCCCCCCCCCCCACCCTATCAACTCCTAAACGGCTGCAGCAATCGAAACCAAATTTAGTATGAGTAAAGATGTGCACCGGAATATCTCACGTCCATATTTGAAAATGATGTCAGTGCTACCAACTGCTGAAAAAACGCACTAGAAATTTGAGCTCCATGTTGGATATCTTGCAAGGTATGCATGGGAGCTATTCCAAAATTGGCACACATGTAGATAACACTATTTCAGTTTAATTTCCAGGAGGCCAACCATGGCAGTGTTGCCAAAATAATTTTAAGCCTTCTGATAGGTCCAATGTTTAAATGCATATAACTTCTATATTTCAACCAAATCTTGTATGTAATATCTGTACATAAACATATATGACTCAGCGCATTCTTAAGAGCCACCAGGGCTGCCAACTGTTAATAATTGCTCTCTTTATTTTTTTATCCAAATACCAATATATCAGAAAGTATGCAAGCCAACAGCTTTAAACTATGCACACGTATATTCTGACATTTTAGATTAATTTGGAGTAACTTATATACGTCAGTTCTACCAACATGATTATAAGCCTGCTGATACGACCAATTTTTAAATACATGTAACTTCTATACTATCAGTTGGATTTCAACCAAATTTCGTATGTGCTATGTGTACCATAACAGATATGACTATAAGTATTGTTAAGAGCAATCAGGGCTGCCAACTGTTAATAAATGCTGTCTATATTTATTTTACACTAATATCAATATACCAGAAAGTATGCAAGCCAACAGCTCTATACTTTGCACACGTATAGCACCTGACATTCTAGATTAATTTGGAGTAATTAATACAAGGCAGTACTGCCAACATGATTCTATGCCTGTTGTTATGTCCTATTTTAGAATACATGTAACTTCTATACTAACAAATGGATTTCATCCAAAATTGGCTCAACAAGATATCATAATATTTCAGATTATTTCTGACCAGCACACGCATGGTATTGTTGGCAACATGCTTTTACGCGTGCTGATAAATCCAGTGTCTAACTGCATGTAACGTCCATTGGACTTCAACCAAATTTTGTATTCTGTACCTTAAGAGATTGAACTAAGAATATATTCAGTCGCCAGGGCTGCCAACTGTAGTGCTCTATTAGGCTACATTATACCAGGTATATTTTGAACTAATTAGATATTTCAATATTACCAACATAATTTCGTCATTATTCTAGATAGGTTCATATACTGTAGAATAATCATTGGCATGAAAAGTAGGCTGTATAGTTCTTCACGGAACTTCTTGTTAATCAATTGTTCATATTCCTTGAGAAGGGCATTCTGTCTTCGCAAATCTGGTGGAGCAATATGACTTAAATGTGGTAGCCATTGTAGAGGAGTAGATCTAATGCTTCCTGTTATTACCGACAGTAGTGGCTACGCTGGCTAAAGCGCGGCGTTAGGTCATGGGGCCACGCTCTCTGCTGACTCGGTAGACGCGTGGGTTCTAGCCCCACCGTCGGCTGTCCTTGAAATGGTTTTCCGTGGTTTCCCCATTTTCAACACCAGGCAAATGCTGGGATACCTTCTGATAGGCCACGGCCGCTTCCTTCCACATCCTTGCCCACTTTCATCCATTCATCTCATCTCTCATCCCGACGCGCAGGTCGCCCACGGGCGTTGACTAGAAAGACCTGCACTAGGCCTCTCAGGAGGCTACACGAAAAAAAAACCTGTTATTTTCCTCATTGCTGTATGAGGTTGAGGTCATATTATGAATTATTGATACATAATTATGCCATCCATAATAGACCTAATACTTATAATAATAACCCTTGGCACTACGGCCCATGAAGGGCCTAGGTCTACCAAGCGACCGCTGCCTAGCCATTTGGTCTGCAGATATTGGGATGACGCGTGATCAGTGCATCGGGTCCCCTCGGCCGTTAATCTTGATTTCGTGATCGGGGTGCTGCCTCACGATCAGACAGCTACTCAATTGTCATCACGAGGCTGAGTGCACCCCGTTCCAGTCCTCACGTCATTTTCTAAAATTCCTGACGAAGCCGGGGCCTCCGGATGAGAGGCAGGCGCGCTACCCCAACACCACGGGGCTGGCCCATAATAGACCTACTGCAATGTAATTGCGGCGTGTGTTTATGACGATTACTGAATGCAATACGAAAGTTGACAGCAAGCTGCCGGTCGATATTATTCTTCAACAACTTGCTATTTATTGTTTAAATTTTCACGATTCCGACAATAATAAGAAGGCTACAGACAGAAAATTTGTAACTTTTAAAACATAAAGACATGGTTGTTGTTGATTATTTTAGGGGCAGTGATATCATGGTCATCTTCCCCTTGTATTTGAGTGTGTGTATTTGTGGTGACTAGTAATAGTAGTAGTGTGTGTATTTGGATTGCAGGAGAGGATTTAGAGGGAGGCAGCCATGGCCTTAGGTTAGGAACCATCTCGGCATTTGCCTGGAGTAGAAGTGGGAAGCCACGTAAAACCTCTTCCAAGATGGCTGAGGTGTGAATCAAACCCACCTATTCTGAGTTCTCCTCACGAGGCTGAGTGTATGTCGTACCAGCCTTCAGATCAGAATTAAAACCCTCTTAGTGCTAAGCGATTTCCTGAAATACTTGCCAAGAATGACAAGCCATTTTGAATGATCATGCAGGCTATTCGAAAAAAAAGTCATAAATACCACATTTTCAACGATAGAATCATTATTTTTGCTTTGTTTTATAACCAATACCACATTATTTCATATATTATGTTCGTAAAGATAAATACTGCATCTAAACCTTTTTAATAGAGGTTATTCTGATAATTGTTCAATTTTGTTTGTAAAAGATCAGTTTTGAGCCTAAATTATGGACACCTAAGAGTCATATTCGAAGAAACACTAAGTTTCCAGCTGTAGAAAGTTCAGATACATCTGTAGGTAGAAAACTTCAACAAGAAGAAAACAACTGCCCCGCAATTTTGGCGGGAACGTGCGTGATTGGAGGAGCGGTAAGGGAGGGCGTGAATACAAACTCAAACCTATCGCGTAACGCACTTCGAAGGGAAAAAAGTAGACACCGCACAGGCAAGCTTGAAACCTCACCTTTCCAACAGTAAGAAATAATCACGGACATATGCCCACAGAAATCTACAATTATAAGATAAACAGCGCGCCGATTGAATCGGCTTTGGCACTTTTGGCGCGAGCAGCGAGAGCCGACCTGATCGGCGCGTGGCACTGAGAGGGTTAAGTTTCTTGTCAGAGCCGGGATTCGAACCCGGATCCTCGAGGTGACAGCCAAGAATTCGAGTAAGAATGAACTCTGTCAGGTTACGTACGTCTCGCAGCCAGGGAGGAAGAGCAGACTGGAGAGATGCTGGGAGGCACGTCAAATAAACCCTTATTCCCGCGCTGGGAGACAGACGCCATGCTCATCATTTATGCACCGCGGCCGGAGCCCTCAACAAACTGAATGTGAACACGGCAGGATGAGAGATAAATAAATTAAATGAATTCATATTGAGGATTACACAACACAGGCTTAAGCCTACCGCCTTTTGTGTAGCCTACAGCAGCATCTGTATACCACGAAGAAGAAAACCAACCCTTACCGTGTACACAAGGGTGGCGAGAAAGTATCTGAAATATTGAACACTCTAACCGGTGTTGCTGCCCGGCTTCGCGGCCAACTGGACAGGACACTAGCCTTAAGGAAAGGATTAGGAAGAAGGCGGCTGTGGCCTTCCGTTAGGAACTGATGATGATGATAATTGTTGTTTTAAGGGGCCTAACATCTAGGTTAGCGGCCCGTAATGGTTTGGCTGATCATGAAGATGAAAAAGAATGTAAACTATAACTAAAACTAACTACTAATTTATATACTAGAAGAAATGAAAAACAAAAGGAGAATCAGGCAAATACAGGACAGGAGGAATAAAAATGCCCTCAACCCTCGAAGAATGCGGATTGAGGGACTGGGAAGGACGGAGAGCCATGAAAGGCAGATAGAAAAGTGTAAGAGGAGAGGGTCCGCCACAGAGGTAATGGATAAAAGGGAGAAACCGGACCCAGCTCAGTAATCCCTTGGGGTTGCCAACTCCCGAACTCACCAGCCGTCAGCCCCTGAGGGTGTAGCAATATCCAGGGTGCACCAGAAGTGGTGGGGCTACATACACCCTGCCTCCTTGAGGCCTTAAGAGACTCCTTAGGCCTCGGATACCCTAATACCGTCGGGGTCGGAAGAGAACAAGAGTTGACCAAGTGAGGTCGACATGAAAGAAGACGGAGAGGAGCCCGGCACAAGTAAGTGGAAGTAATGCTGGACTTAGCTGGGGCCCCCACGTCCCACTAGATGTGAGCCCCTGGGGGGGCCGTTAGGAACTATCCAATATTTTTTCCTGAAATAGAAGAGGGAAAGTTTGGTAAACCATTTATTGGATGACTGAGACGGGAATCTAATCAACTTCTTCTCAGTTCTACCTCAAGAGTAGCCAGTTCCAGTTATCCGACCTGAATTAAATTTCTTGACAGAGCTGGGATCGAACTCGAACCTTATGGGTGACAGCCAAGAAGTGCGAAGAAGCACTGGATATGTCGCAGAAAAGAGAGGGGCTCAGTTTGACCCACCCCGGCCTACGCTTCATTGATTCTAATGAATCCGAGTTTGCAATGACAATGCTATAACGAATACAAGGAAAACAAAGCACTGAATGTATTGATATAAACAAAACTCAATTGTATACATAATCGACGGCCAATAAACAAACAAACAAACCGGACAGTCAAAACGAATTGGCCCAACAGACACTTGAAATTACCTCCACAATTACAAGAACCTAATCGTAACCAGATTGTTCTGGATAAACGGCACTACTCGGATGGCTGTAGTAGCCTTGGTATGTGAGGCTATTATTCTGTAGTGCCACGGAATTGTGGTACTAGCCGAAGACCTGAATTTTATAGAACAGTGATAAAACTTGGTTGGTTGGTTCCCTAGTTTAGGGGCTGCTGCGACAACGCGGTCATGTAGCCCTGTATACTTTGGGTGTGTGTAGAATCGATCTGATAACCGCTGTTAATTGTGATGACAGTATTATCTGATTTAATTGAATAGCTATCGCTATTTTATTCCACTTAAGACAATACAAAAAGGAATAGAAATCATGCTGAATTTAAATTTGTTTTACTAGTTTCTATTAACTTTTAATCATCGTCATTGACTGGAGACGAACGAACAAGCGTTAAAACATGGGATCGCTGGCTTTACTTCCCCTCCGAAGGAAGACATACTGAATAATTTTAACGCTCTTAAAAATCCGACGACTTCGGCAAGGTTTGAACCCGCTATCATGGGCACAGCAGTTCAGCATGCTACCAACTACACCACCGAAGTCACATGATTTCAATTCCTTTTTGTATTGTCTTAAGTGGAATAAAATACTTGCACCTCATTCTAGGTATTATCAATTTATACGCCAATTGGGACATTGTTCACGATGCGTAATTCCATCAGTGTTGTGTGATATTCTATCGTGTATGAGCACTGAAAAGTAAATATGAAATCAAACAATTCGGCCTATATCTTCAATCCGGCGGCCATTAGAATCTACGCCTTCGATTAAATGTCCAGTCCACTCGGTAATAAACGCAGACCAGCGAATGGTTGCCGGAATGATAGCAGACAGGTGCACTGCTTTCCCCATTCTAGCAAAACAGCATCTCAAAGTTGCTCTTGACGTTTATAGCATTGGTTTCCATTTTATTTACGACTGAGGCTTGAGTTTTATTCAACTCTAGAGCTTCTGCTATCGAAAGTTACTTCATACTGCAATTGAAATGTATCGCCATTCAGCCCGCATGAAAGAGCATTGTGAGTTGTGACGTTCTCATGCTACGTACAATCGCTGTCGCTAGTTAATGGACAGAGTAAAGAGTAACTTGGAATTCAACAGGAAAAGAACACAGAATCTCAGTTGGTCTGTGGGTTAATATTGGGAACTCCTAATCGTACTCGCACGTATAGAATGTCACCAGATACTGGGGTAAATATTATACAGATGGTAGAGGACGCTTAACAGAGCATCTTATAATAATTATGGACATGGTTATGTTTTGGGGTGGGGGTAGGATGGGGAAGGAGGAGAGGGGGGGGGGGGCAAACAAATGTTTCTGTAATAAGTGTGACAGTCATCTAGGCCTTTTTATATGGTTACCAAGGCAACAAGTATTCACCATCTAAATCTGAAGTGTTAGTTAGTTATTGTGGTTTTCAGGGGCAGAAATACGAGGTCAGCAGCCCCTAATCTGAAGTGAAAAAGGCAATCTAGGCCCCTTATATAAGGGGCAGATGACCTCGTAGTTCCTCCCCTTAAAACAACAATAACTGACTAACTAGCCTCTTATATGGTTACCAAGGCAACAAGTATCCATTATCTAAATTTGAGTTGTAAAGGCTATCTAAGCCTCCTATATGGTTACCAAGGCAACATGTTCAGTATTCATCATCTAAATCTGAAGTGGAAAGGCTGTTTGGTTGGTTGGTTGGTTCGTTAGTTTAGGGGCTGCGACAGCGCGATCATGTAGCCCCGTGTACTCGGGGTGTGTGTAGAATCTGTCTGATAACCGGTGTTAATTGTGATGACTGTATTAGTGTGTGTATCTGTTTTTTAATTCAAGTAAGGACTGCAGACGATCAATTTTCAAGTAGTTCCTACTTTTGCCGCCAAACGCCACCGTCAACGACTTCTAGTTCAGAACTTATCTTCCAGATGTCACCGCAGTTCGCTCTTGGCAACGAACGTAGGGACCTAAGAGCGTTGTTTACATTCTTAACCTATACAATTTAGCTTCACACAGGTGTAATTAGTGGAAGGTCCTTTAACATACCATAAATATATGACATGGGACCGCCGGCTTTACTTCCCCTCCGAAGGAAGGCATACTGAGGGATTTTAACGCTCTTAAAAATCCGACGACTTCGGCCGGATTTGAACCCGCGATCATCTAAATCTGAAGTGTTAGTTAGTTATTGCAGGTTTCAGGGGGCAGAACTACGAGGTCATCTGCCCTAATAGGAAGTGAAAAAGGCAATCTAGGCCTCTTATATGAGGGGCAGATGACCTCGTAGTTCCTCCCCTTAAAACAACAATAACTAACTAACTAACTAGCCTCTTACATGGTTAAAAAGGCAACAAGTATCCATCATCCAATTCTGAAGTATAAAGGCCATCTAGGCCACGGTGGGTCTAATAACCCCCAAGCTTGCAGGTTCGCTCCTGGCCCTGGTAAGTGATTTTTGAAAAGCGGCAAAAATTACGACACCCATGTCATACGATGTTGGCATGTCAAAGAACCCATTTGAATTCAGTAGGCCGTGTTCATAATGGCAAAATTAATCTCGGGAGTTTCCGCCAACACAAAGTTCCTCATTTCTCTACTAGAAAGCGCTATAGTGTTTGAGGAGCTTAGATATCTAACCTCCTTGGCTTTCATAGTGTTTCAAGGAACAACGAAATTCCACATGCAAGCTACCCTTAGGGTGTCAAATAACAAAGCTTGCACCCGACAACCGAGGCCATACGATATTATTATTATATGGTTACCAAGGCTACATGTTCAGTATTCATCATCTAAATCTGAAGTGGAAAGGCCATCTTAACGTCCTATATGGTTACCAAGGCTTCATGTATTCATTAACTAAATGAGAGGTGTAACGGCCATCTAAATAACCTCAGTGTGCCTTCCTTCGGAGAGGAAGTAAAGCCGGCGGTTCCATGTCATAGATTTAAGGCATGTTAAAGAACCTTCCACTAATTACACCCGTGTGAAGCTAAATTAGGTTAAAATGTTAACAACGCTCAGGTTCCTACTTTCGGTGGCATCTAGTAGCCAAGTTCTGAACTAGTAGTCGTTGACGGTGGCATTTGGCGGCAAAAGTAGCAACTACTTGAAAAATTCAAAGTCTGCAGTCCTTACATGAATTAAGAAACAGATATCACACTAATACAGTCGTCACAATTAACACCGGTTATCAGACAGATTCTACACACACCCAAAGTACTCGGGGCTACATTACTGCGTTGTCGCAGCCCCTAAACTGAGAAACCAACCAACGACCTTAAATGTATACAATCGTTCATCTAGCGCCTTCTGCAGAGATAGCCTTCTTTCTGAGACTACATATTTGCTGCGGTTCGTCATTGTAAGAGTAATAATTAGTGGTTTGTGATATTAATGTCTTATGCTGTACAGAGGTGTGCAGATTATTAGAATTTAATCATTCACAATTCTTTATTTAAAAATATTTCATTGACCAAGTGCTGGAATCTTTTGTAACCCTACTTAGTAATACTTTCTCCCCCGTGGACTTACACCTTTTCCCATAATAAATTTTGCCTGGACTCTTTCGGAATTGGGTATTCCGAGGGATACCTGAGCTGGGTCCGTTTCCCATTTTTTCAATGAATTTGAAATGTACCCTCTAAGTCAGCTGATTTTAATCCATGGTTCATGAATCTTTGAATAGTTCATGAGCGGATCATCAGCAAAATGACTCCACATCTCTCTGCTCTAAATTCACATGAAAAGTAGAGTGAAGTAATCATAACAAAACGTGTGACATTTTGCATTAGCAAAGCTCCTCTGTTAGTGGAAATTTAAAAAAAATGAGTTTCTTAAAAGAAAATATAATCAAGACTCGTGGTTAAACAATTGAAGTAACTTAAGCGCCTTGCAAACATATTTAGTGCATTAAGCCGTGAAAAGTATAAAGGCAATTCTGGAAAACGGACGTCGTTTCTAATAATTTGCACACCTCTGTATATTCAATCTGGCAGATAAGATACCTCGATACCTCGTTTGCATTAACCTCAAGACTATCACACTGCATTGGTTAATGTTGATTCATTTAGGATTTTTACGACATCTAGGTTACGTAGCCACGTTTATTAGGACGTCTGATGAAACTGTATGATAACCTGCGTGATTGTGTTTGCTGTAGTTTTTTTTGGTATGGAGTGCCGGGAGTGTCCGAGGACATGTTCTGCTCGCCAATTTTTGTAGCAGCTTCGAGGCGGAAACCCGATGGGTGAGCTACATGTACCGTCGCGTGTGGAGTGTTGTCTGGGGAGGAAAGTGTGATTGTAAGGACAAGGAATTGGAAGGTAGCGGCTGTGGCCTATAGTTAGGGACCACCCGCGGCATTTGCCTGGAAGGAAGATGGAAAACCACAGAAGACCATCTTCAAGGTTGCCGGCGGGGGGGATTCGAACCACCTCGCCTCCCGGATGTGAGCGACTGCCAGCAGCCATGCCGTAACGACCACGGCTAACTCACCCGCTTGCTGTAGTAGTGTGTGTATTGAAATGTCTGACGCATGTGTTAACTCTAGAAACTTGTAGGGTTACGTGCCCAACAAAGTCGCATTCATAAACTGACGTCCTTTTTATGTGGAATCCCAACACCCACACGTGAAATTTAATCTCGAAGATAGAGAAAATCGAACCTAGTCCATTCTGGTTAGAGGCATTTTAATCGATATTCAATCACAAGTATCAATGCAGTAACTTACTTCGGTCACACTCCGTATAAAAATTGAGCGGTATAACAAATATTATCAAGCGAGCAAAGTTCCAAACAATATTTGCCCAGGAAACCTTCAAAGTGAATGTTTCGTGGTAGCAGGAGGTCGAGTCGTTTTGTCTCAACGGGAAGCGCAGTCCAGTCAACTGTGAGAGATCAATACCAACCGAGAGCATGGCCGAATATTATTTAGTCATTTTAAATAATGCAGTCATACAACCTGCAGTTTCCAACCGCAGGGCGTGCTTTATCGAGCTGTCCATTGCCAAGAAGATATTTTACTACTTAAGCCGATCAGACTTACAAAGAGAGTTCATACTCGAGATCAAGTTAGATTATGCGGTGAATGCTTCTTCAGGAGGACTAATCTAATATTGAGACGGAGAACTGGCGGGGAAAAGAAGCTTGCCGGTTAATTAAATTATGTCTGGTATAGTGGATTTTTAATACCTTCTTCAGCGCGCACAGTGCCAATTTATTTTTCTCCCACGAATTGGGATTAAGTGTGCCATATCAAATATTGTTAGAACTCATAACTTACTAATCTGCATAAATGTTTCGACTAAATCACGCCTTACGGCACGAATGGAGGGTTCGACTGAGTGGCGCAATTGGTTCAGTGTGGGCCCTTAAAACTCAAGATACCAGGTTCAGTCTCGTCTCAGACAGATCTAAATTTGAAGGTTTTTAACTGAGACAAACTCGTATCAGTAATTTAGTACCACGTAGAAGCTACCCTTCTGGGTAAATTTCTGGTGTGGAATTTCATACGCTGTAGTAGTTAAATGAATCTTAAATAATAATAATAATAATAATATAATTGCGTCCAGTTTGTACTGAAGGAATTTGGATGAAAAGGATATCCCAGGAAATGTATCAGCATGTGGAGAAAATCTCGGACACATTCAGGAAAAGACGTTTGAAATGTTATCAGAATGAGTGATCACAGGCTGACTAACAATTCAAAATGTTACTCTATCAAAAGGAAAACAAGAACAACTGACTGCTTGAAGTTGAAAATGACCTTCAGGAAATAGAGATATCTCAAGTGACATTGTACTGGTCAGATCAAAATTCCGAGAACTAGTTGAGAATCTTAAATTTTCAGACCAGTCAAGCATTGCATCCAAAATAACCCAGAAAGGGGAGGGGGGCAGAATGAGCCATAGCTAGAAGATGAAGATATTTTAGGAGGACAAGATCAGGCAGATAGGTTCAATTGCGCTCCTTAAATGGCCATAGCGATGTTAAAAACAATAACAATAATAATAACACTATTAAGACGGAATGTCTCTAAGCCAGTGAATGTCTGTCTATAAACTACAAGCTGGATAAATTAGAGGTCTTGGAAAGGAGAATCCTCAGAAAAAAATATGGGTGCCGTTCAAACAGAAAGTAGAAAGAATCTCTTAAACTATGAGGAAGAGGTTGAAGTTTATCGGACATCTATACAGAATGGACCAAAATAGACTCACCAAACGGATATTTGATTACTTCTGGAGAAAGAAGACCACAACAGCATGGATTAAGGAAACAAAGGCGGATATGGAAAGATTGAACATCTCTGAAGACCAACTGTTAGACAGAAATAGATTTAGGAACATACTGAATAATTTGGAAGGGATTCAAGCCGCAAGAAGACCTAAGAAGACCGGAAGAGCCTGGACGGACGAACAGCGTAAACAGGCCAGCGAACGCATGAAGGAGTATTGGGTGCAGAGAAAACTCCGCACCAAGAAAAAGAAATGAAGTTGTAGCGTGATCCTAAGTGGTCCATTCGCGTGTAAAAAAACACTATTAATAATTTAACCCAATTCAATGATCGCGTTGTAACTTGTTAATTGGCTTAGTGACCTTTGTCTTCCTATTCATTCTTCCAAAATCTCTCAATGAATCCACTACGTTTTTATTGCGATCTTTCCAGTTTTCTCTTTGGGTATTTCATAACATATTTCTTACTTATTAATATTCTCAAACTTCCCAATTTCTTTTGATGTCTTAGTTGATGTTTATTTCGTGCAAGTCTTCATTTGTATCTTCTAACCAGATTCTCTTTGAAGCCTGTGAGCATGTTTTATTAAATTAATGTTTGGTGAGCCTGTTGTTGCTGTCCATAGAATTTATACGTCTCTTGCGTATGGTAATAATGCACCTTTCTATTTGATTTGGAGTCCTACAGTTCTCCTCTTCATTTATATGCACCCCACGGAGTGGCCGCGCGTGTTAAATAACTCACCACGACCGCGATGCGGAACTGAAGTATGTTCGAAGAAAGGAGATTGAACCTACGCTAGCAACATTTATCATGAGTGGGGTTTATTTCCACACTCCCTTCAGGTAAAAGCCAAGTCCAGGGCACCTTCCACAACCCCCATTACATACACTATACATTCACCACAGAAATGCAGGTATCCAGAATTATTCAATACATATCAAAGTACACGGGGCTGATAACCAAGATATCCCATGCCACTAAGTTGAATTAACAACATCATCCATAATACGTTTCCTCGTATCGAGCCATATATTTCTTCATGGAATCTTTCGTCTTCTTTATCAATGGTTGCGTTATTATTATTATTATTATTATTATTATTATTATTATTATTATTAAGTAATGTATATATCCAAGATTGAATCCTGCCACTGGTGTTATTTTATGTCCACTGCGGCAGGTCCTAGCACAAAGACGCACTTTCCGTTGATCGCATATCAAACGTCCGTTCAATGTGACCAACTCCTACAGAGCAAAGGAAAAGTTACATTATTTTCTCAAACAAGCCTAGAGTGAAAACAGAATTGTTTGACATAGCAGCATCTAACTTATTATTGCCAACAGGATCATAGACCTCACAAGGACAAAGAGGGACAAGAATCATACCAGAATTGTCAAATGTAACCTCTCTAAACTCAAGCGCAGTGTCCCGAAAAAACTAGCCGCTCTCCAGGCCCTTCTCCACAACGGAAGTAGAAAGTGCTATTAAACAACTGAAAATCGGCAAGGCTGCTGGTCCGGACAACATCTATAATGAATTTATTAAGAGCTTAAATATATTATATATGCTGGCTTACTTGTCTCTTCACTTACATTCTCCAAGAGAACAGACTGCCCAGTCATTTCAAATTATCGAAAGTTATAGCCATTCTCAAACCTGGGAAACCCGATGATAGCCCCGAGAGTTATCGACCAATAGCACTGCTCAGTTGCATATTCAAGCTTCTTGAACGAATCCTCCTAACCAGAATAGCACCTTTCATTGAAGCTGTTACGCCTCCTGAACAAGCTGGATTCAGACATGGACGCAGCTGCACCAAGTTCTTGCTCTAACTACACATATTGAAGAAGGTTTTCAAAGACAACTGAAATCAACAGCTGTTTTCATCGACTTGACTGGAGCATATGACACTGTTTGGCGACAAGGACTTGTCTACTAACTATTGCAAGTTGTACCAAGTCGAGAAATCGTGGATCTAATATCTAGTATGCTTAGTGAAAGACAATTCGAAGTGTTTCTAGGCAGCAATAAAAGCCACAAACGAAAACTAAATAATGTTCTACCACAGGGATCTGTTTTAGCCCCATTGCTCTTCAATTTGTACATTCATGATTTACCAGTCACAACATCAACCAAGTTCATATATGCTGATGACATCACTCTTGTAGCACAGAGTAATAACTTTGAAGATGGTGAACAAATTCTTAGAGAGGATCTCAAGAAGATGTCAACTTTCTTTAAGACCTGGAGATTGATCGCCAGCACTTCAAAAACTGAGGTCTCTTGTTTCCATCTATCGAATCGTGCTGCAAACTTCAATCCAAGAGTTTTGTTCAACGAACGAAATCTGAGGTACAATCCTTTTCCAAAATATCTTGGAGTCACTTTAGATAGATCCCTGAGCTACAAAGAACACATCACTAAGCTTTCCCACAAAGTCGCTGCAAGAAACAACATATTGCATAAGCTCAGTGGTACATCCTGGAGAGCCTATGCTGACTGTTTTCGCTTATCTGCCATCAGGCTTGTCTACTCGGCTGCTGAGTACTGTGCACCCGTCTGGTTGGAAAGCGTGCATGTAGAGAAGGTAGACACAAAATTTAATGATACAATGCGTTTCATTACTGGTTCCATCAAATCAACTCCATGTCACTGGTTACCCATGCTGGTCACATCCCTCCACCACACTTAAGGAGGATGCAATCTCTACTAAGGGAAGCTAAGAAAATCTTTGCATCACCCTCTTTGCCATTCCACCAATAATTCTGCCATCCATCACAGCAACGTCTGCAATCTAGAAGAACAGTAAGTGTCACTGCGGGGCAACTCATTGCCGCTGGATTTGGCCTAAATGAAAGCTGGAAGCATGAGTGGTCAACTAAAACAATGGGAACAAGCGCCCACCATCTTGATCCCACGAAGAAACAAACGGCTTTGACTTACCGAGGAAGTTCTGGTGCCGCATCAACAGGCTGAGGACTGGACATGGTTGCTGCAATTATTTCATGTACAAGTGGGGCTGGATCAGCTCACCAATGTGTGAGTGTAACCTGGAAGAACAGACGATCGAACACCTGGTCCAACGCTGTCCTCTTTATTCGTACCCTGGCATTCCTGACGATTTGTTCACTCTCACACCCGACTTAAGGGGACTTATGAGTGAGTTTTCATGAAATATGGACCAAAATACGGTAATTTGGATTTTACCGAAAATTGGTGCCCACACCTTTTCAGAATCAAGGAGTGTTGGATTCTATCCCGTGGCGCCATTTTTAAAGCCCAGGCGGTGATTTAAAGATGGATGCGCATCATTATTAAGACAAGACCTTCAGTGAAGATCAGTGAGCAACGTGACCACATACGTCTTCGACAGAGCAGAAAAAGGAACACCCCAGGAAAGAAAACTGCAAGAAAAAAGAGAAAACTGCTGAACTTGTCCCTAGAAGACAGGATGAAGAAGTCTGAGGGCTGTACATATGGTGCAGGGCAGTTCTGATGTAAGTAACTAACCTCCAACTTCAATTGCTGTTTTCTCATGAAGTGATTTTTGTTACATGCAATATCATAAAAAATGCTCCTTGTATTGCAGTTTTGAAGATATTTGGTTCAAAGTTCGTTTGCATATTAAAATATGTATGAACATTACAATTTGCTCTGGATTTTTATGTCAGTGAAAATTAACTGTATTTTTTTTTTGCTTTCAAAAATAAAAAAAATATTTTTAGGGCAAAACATGAATATTATCACTTTGACTATTATTTCTGACTCTCATATAAAAGGTACATAAAATTCCAGAGCAATTTCCATTTGTACATGCATTGTGCTACTGTTTACCAAGTATGGATGAAAATAAGTGAAAACTCCATCGCAAGGAACTTTTTTTTATGACCCTATGTTTTGAAAGTATTTTTATTATTATTTCAGAAACGGTTAGAGTAATCAATTTCAAATTCAGAATATGCTCTAATTAGAGGCATATCTACATGTGGTTAAAATTTCAAATTGATCTGTCCAGTAGTTTCGGATTTCGGAAACTCACTCATAAGTCCCCTTAACGAATGGTTGAGAAGGATGGACTTAAAAGTTTGAATATAGCTTGTTATGTATAATTGTATATTGTATAAATTACCATACGATTAAATACCTAACTTATGGTGCGCTTGGTTCTTTGTCAAATAAAATTAGCTACAACAATGGCGTTTGTTTACAACGACTGAAATCTTAAATCACAAGTATGATTCGCACGCATGGGTTTCACAGATGTGGCCAAGTTAAACTTACTTGCATACATTTTCATTTGAGACTTAATCACCGTCCAGTCTGCAAGCCTCTGTTTCCGAACAAGTCGCCTCCATGATCCCCTATTAGCAGTTAGCATTGCGCCATCCTCTGCTTCTACACCTCTCACTTTCAGATCGTTAACCACTGAATCTGACCATTGCCTCCTAGGTTACCTCTGCTGCTCTTACCCTATACAGTCGAACTCATTATATTTGGGCCGGCCGCACCGGCTGAGAGCACTAACGCGCTACCTCATGCCTCGCTGGCATTGGGAGAGCGTGGCTTCGAACACCACCTCGGCCGTCCTGAAAATTGTTTTCGTGGTTTCCCATTTTCACCAACAGGCAAATGCCGGGACGGTTCCTTTCAATAGTTCCACGGCCGATTTCCATCCAAAACTCCTTCCCTCACCCATCCTGAAAAGAGAATACATGACCATTGGCTGCATAATAAAATTCCTTATTCACTCAAAAGAACCACTGGGACAGATAGTGTACTAGGGAGCTATTCTGTAATAACTCTTACACATTCTACCATAGATACCAAAATAACTCAAGTTTGCAGACAGAATTCACGCACACCAACATACACGTTAACGTTAGCCACTGTAAGCGCTGGGATTTGAACCCTCGATCTCCAGACTTGCGGCTCCCAATCGCGCTCGCACAGCTATGCCATGGGATCGTACACTACACGACCTAATAGCAGTAAACTTCCATTTGATAGGAACGAATTCAATGATACATAAGCTATTTGTTGCTGTAGAGTTTGAATGGAAAAAGTTACTGTCAGTCTGAAAGACTAGACTTTATATCATTTAAAATGACGCATGCCACAACTGCCTTCTCGCTTCGATTGAAGCCCCAGGTCGCTCGACGACCCAGGACTCTTTCAACAGACTCCATTACCCATTAACTTACGCTTCCCGCGCGGCTGCATGACGTCACGCGGTCGCCGTCTCCGTAATGCATAACGTTAGACTCAAGCTTCCCGCGTGGCTGCATGACGTCACGCACTCGCCGTCCGTTACACATTAACTTAGGCTTCCCGCACGGCAGCATGGCGTCATGTGGTCGCCGTCTCCGTAACGCATAACGTTAGACTCAAGCATAACGATGAAGTCGACAAGATCATTTGAAAAGATAAAATGCAACAGCAATCAATGAGAACTAACGGACCCATGCGAGAACTCTCGCATAATGGGTTGTGTGCGCCCCATGTGTACAGACTACCCGCCTGGCACTAGTGCTAGGTGGGCTGTACGCAATACAGTTCTGGCAGGGGCTTTTTTTATTTATTTATCGAATGGCTTTTAGTGCCGGGAGTGTCCGAAGACATGTTCGGCTCACCAGAGGTTGTAGCTGCTGCATGCGGACACCAAATTGGGGGCTATCGTATTGTGTATTTGTTTAAAAGCACTTTATAAACAAATAAATATATTTCCGTTGACTTATCCTGAAATGCAGGATGTTTCCTGTACTATTGAGACAATTTGGAAGATTTTGGTACAAACCACACCTTCTAACTCCCTCTGGTTTAGGAGCTTGAGTTTTGTGAAACTTACACCTTAGCGTACAGCAGGGTGATTCTTTTGCTGGAGCGGGGCCGGAAGAATGAGGATGTCCAAAAGAAAAGGGGTGGGGGGTGTCTCTATATTTCCAGCCCGCCCCCTTTACCTTCTCCTTACTTACTACTCTGTCCGCCGTTATACCATGGTCCATACAGTAATTTCTGGCAGCTGCTCTCTGGTGACGAACAGAGGAATTTATCTATATTTTTTGTAAGTTTTTGTAATCTCATTGATATACTTTCTTTGGCCACATTGTTTGATTCCATTGAAAAAGGAGGCAAGGTTTCTCCGAAACGTATGGTTCTAATTTATATACACACGGCATTAGCCCAAAAGCATGAATTATTTATCTAGTAATCCGGGCCGTGAAAGCCTTAATATACATATTAGAAAATTATAATTTCTGACCGCAGCAGAACTCGCTAGTACAGTACAAGTTCGAGGATCCTGGGCTCGGGGATAATAAGAATGGAATGGCGACACGTGAGTCATGTGAAGGAGATGGTTGCCTATTTATTTAATACAATACCGCTTACATTTGTACAAAAGCAGTCAGTCGTAGCCGTGGGGCAGGTATCCCATTGTTTGGATGCCGCGACATGAACGGGAAGGCACGGCCACCGAACAGCGGGAGAAGTTGGACTGTCCTAGATCGGTTGATCGCTCACGAAACTTCAAAAACAGAAACAAAATATCACGTGTTCCACTGGGTCAAGTTTGGCAGGATACGGTTTCTACATGTGAATAGGATGAAATGCAGCATTTTCCTGAATATATAGTAACATGATTTCGACCGAGTAAAAGAAGAATTTTTTCACAGGAGTGAATATTCATGGAGATAAGCTTGACATGATAAGGTTTGCTGATGACATAGCGCTAATTGCAGAAAATGAAGAAGACTTACAAAAGATCCTGAGCAAGATGGACAAAATAATGGAGGAAGAATTTAATAGGAGAATAAATAAAAACAAAACAAAGTTTTGGTCTGCCGTTGAAATGGCGAAAACCAGACAGTAATAAGATTAAGTAATGAAACGATACAAGAAGTGAATGAGTTTAATTATGGGGGAAGTAAAATAACGAATGATGGAAGAAGCAGCAGAGAGATATTAAGTAGGATTGCCCAAGCCAAGAACGCTTTCTTTAAAAAGAAGAACCTAATTATTGCAAAGAATATAAGTCCTGATGTGAGGAAACAAATGTTGAAGACCTATGTATGGAACGTCGCGCTATATGGCAGCGAATATTGGACAATAGATGAGAGAGGAAAAGACTACTAGCATATGAAACATAGTGCTATAGAAGGATTATGAAAATCAGCTGGAAAGAAATGGTCACAAACGAGGACGTCTTTAGAAGAGTGGGAGAGAGAAGATGACTCCTTATATATTTAAAAAGAAGACGGAATCACACTTGGGCCACATACTGCGACACAACGGATTGCTTAAGCTTATAATCATGGGAACAGTAGACGGCAAGCATTATAGAGGAATACCCAGACTGGATTACTTGAGTCGAATACTGGAAGATATGAGTTGTGGCTCATACTGTGAACTGAAGAGGAAGACGGAGAGACGGGAAGAATGGCGAGCTGCTGACAACCAGCCTCACGGCTGTTAACCGAAAATCACAATTCTACGCCTAGTAGTTTACTTGTTATGATATTTTAAAATTATTTGAAAGCGGACACTACTCATCAAGCATTAATAACTCGTTCCTAGCTGCTGCAGAGTGCACGAGCCAATGCAATGTTTTCAAGTCATTGCACAACGACGAGGTGCGTGAGCGAAACTCTCCCTCCATTGTGTTAGCATTATGTTCCCACATTCTAGTCCAAGCAGAGAATGAACGATGTTGCTACATTGGAACTCGGGGAGGCAGAACGTGTCACGTGTTTCAGAAGATGCGTGAAGGAACTAAATGCGTTACTGCGTCGTGGGAGAGACAGGTGTGTCGGACTTTTAGGTGGCGTATTTAGTCCACGAATAATGATTTTGATTGCTGTTTGAACCAATTCATTACTGCATACAGTGCCTCTGCGTTTCTTAAAGAAATTATTCAATGGCCCTAACAAATGAAAGCTGCAGGACGTGGTGAAATATTTCCTTAGGGCCAACGCAGAACATTCGCGACCAAACCGTAGCAGTGGCCTTTAACAAGCACTTTTCACCGTATAAACTAACCATTCTCCGATGAAACACCACTGGTTTGCAACCCTGTACCGTTTAAATCTAGATTAATGCCCGTCGGTCTTGCCTGGACGGGTTCTGAATCTCACCGACCATATTGATGTAATACCATGATAATGATAATGATAATTGTTGTTTCAAGGGGCCTAACATCCTGGTTATCGGCCCCTAATGGTCTGTGTGAAAGCGAAAATGTCAATGAAGTGGAAACCAGAACGAAAATTAAGTGAGCAGGAAAATACTTACAAAAAGGAACTCAGATGGAAACTACTCACAAAATGGAGAGCGGTAATACTTACTAAAAGGAATTTCCAACGAAAATGCTCACAAAAGGAATAGAGTGAAAAATACGCAAACAATGTAGGTTAAGTTCAAAATACGTAAAAAATGCAACGTATAGTCGAAATACTTACAAAATGTAAGTGAAATCAAAATACTTACAAAATGCAAATGAGATTGAAAATGCATACAAAATGTAATTTAGATTCAAAATACCCACAAAATGCAATTGAGAATTAACTACTTGCAAAAAAGCGGTTTAGGTTGAAAATACAAAATGCAATTGAAATTGCTTACAAAATGTATGGTAGATTCAAACTTCTCATTTGGCTGATCAATACTTACAAAATGGAATTTAGAATTAAAATACTTAAAAAATGTAATTTAGATTCAAAATACCCACAAAAATGCAATTGAGAATTAACTACTTGAAAAAAAAAAGCGGTTTAGGTTGAAAATACAGAATGCAATTGAAAGACTTACTAAAAAGCAATTTAGATTGTCAATCCTTACAAAATGCAATCGAGGTTGAAATACACTCACAAAATGCAACGTAGATCGAAAAGACTTACAAAATGCAACGGAGATTGAAAACACCCACAAAATGGAGTGGAGATGCAAAAATAACAGTGCGGGAATCTTAAAGGGAAAATGAAATATAATGAAAAGAAAAACAGCAGGAAAGTGAAAGAGGAGAGGGTCCACCCAACAGATAAGGAACAAAAGGGGGAATCTGGACCCAGCTCAGGAATCCCTCGGTGTTTCCAACTCCCGAACTCACCAGCCGTGAGCCCCTGAGGCTGGAGCACTTTCTAGGGTGCACCAGAAGTGGTGGGGCTACATACGCCGTACCTCCTTGAGGGCCTTGAGCAGAAGGCAGGAGATAACAGGAAAAGGAAAAGAAGGCTGACCCCTCCCAGAAGGAGGGGATCAGGAAAGATGAGTCAAGGGCCAATTAAGGCGGGAAAGGAAGAGACTCCCTAAGCCTCGGATACCCTAATACCGTCGGGGTTGGAAAAGAACAATAGTTGACCAAGGGAGCTCTACAGGAAAGAAGACAGAGAGGAGCAATGCCAGACCCAGCTGGGGTCCCGTGGTCACCAACCCACGTCCCACTAGATGTGAGCCCCTGGGGGATGATGTAATACCACATGTCTACAAACAAAGCAAGGCGCGAGTATTCGACTACATCACATGAGCTCTACACTCAACTGCATTTGTGCATGCGTAGTTCCAACTTCAAGTAACAACACACCACATAGCATGTTTTGAACAGCTTTCAATTAAACACACCTTGTATAGGTCTCTCACTTTCCTCGCTAACGAGCAGATCACCTTTAAAACCTAGCTGAGCCACCATGTTCACATTCCATGTCTACGGGAGCGAGGGCGTCCCCAGCTCGAGGCACAGTGTTGCCAACTCTCCACCGTAGCCACTGAGAGTAAGCAGCGAGACTTGACAGAACTACGTGCAGCTGTGCAACACTGGAATCCTGACATGCGAGCAGGACACAACGAACTGACACTGGAGACCACGTGGGGAGATAAAGCAAGCATGCCATTGGTCAAGAACCATCATCTATTGGTCAGTAGTGAACAATGGTTATTGTGGACGCGTTCTAGTGCCTAACGTTAACGAACAAAGTGAGAGAACTATACAGTAATAATTAGTGTAGTAGGCCATTATCCAGTCCATAAGAGAGCAAATAGAAATGGAGAACGTCTTATTGGGCGGCTTCGGTGGCGTAGTCGGTAGCATGCTGAGCTTCTATGCCCAAGATAGCGGGTTCAAACCCGGCCGAAGCCGTCGGATTTTATAAGAGCGTTAAAAATCCCTCAGTATGCCTTCCTTCGGAGGGGAAGTAAAGCCGGCGGTCCCATGTCATAGATTTATGGCATGTTAAAGAACCTTCCACTAATTGCACCTGTGTGAAGCTAAATTGGATAGGTTAAGAATGTAAACAACGCTCTTAGGTTTCTACGTTCGTTGCCAAGAGCCGACTGAGGTGGCGTCTAGTAGCTAAGTTCTGAACTTGGCCTAGTAGTCGTTGACGGTGGCGCTTGGCGACAAAAGCAGGAACTATTTGAAAAATTCTAAGTTGCAGTACTTAAATTAAAAAACAGATAACACACACGAATACAGTCATCTAACAGCGGTTATCAGACAGATTCTACACACACCCAAAGTACACGGGGCTACATGACCGCGTTGTCGCAGCCCCTAAACTTAAGAACCAACCAACCAACCAACGTCTTATTGAACTATGTGACAAGTGATAACCTGGTCCTAAAAACACCAGGCTTCAAACGTCTACCTAGAAATGCCAAAACCTGGAAGAGTCCAAATCCAATGCTTGGTGAATTCCAGTTAGATCATGCTGCTATAGCACGACAACATCATATGGACATACAGAACGTAAATGTATTACGAGGAGCCAACATAGACTCTGATCACTACCTTTCACTTGTCAAGATTAATTTACAACCCTTTAGGAAACAACCAAATCTTACAAATCTTGGAGGCCGCCCAGGAAACTATCCCTGCCTCATCAACCAAAGGCAAACACCCATGGTGGGATACAAATTGTGACGAGGTTATAGAAGAAAGGCGTCAAACGTGGATTAGGTGTTACCAACCAAAAAATGGAGCTAATTATGAAGCCTTCCTCAAGCAAAGGAAAGCTACAGCTCAAACCGTCCGCAGAGCCAAGAGGAATTAACTCAGGAGTCTAATGCAACAGGCTGAAAATGATTTTCAGAGAAAAAACTCAAGAGACTTGTACAAGGGACTTAAGAAGCAAACGACCCTGTATACATCTCGTGCACTTATCCTCCGCGGGCAGGATGGAAAACTTCAACTAAACAATGAAGACTGCACTAAAACTCTTGCAAATTACTTCCAGAAGCTACTAAACTCAGAGATACCTAATGAAAAGCTTATTGTCCATGAGCCTCCCCACAGGAACCCTGATTCTCAACCGCCTACAAGAGGAGAAATAATGAGCATCATTTCGAATGGTCTCAAGAACAACAAGGCTCCAGGTGAAGACGGCATAGTAGCCGAGATGTGGAAACATGCCGATGACCAGTCCTTACAGAACATCTATCAAATCATAAAGGACATATGGGCAACAGAGTCCTTACCCGAAGGTTGGACGTCTGCTGTGATTTATCCCCTCCACAAGAAGGGAAGTAAGACAGACCTCAACAATTATGGGGGTATTTCCTTGTTACAAATTACCTACAAGATCCTCTCTGTTGCTCAATAGAGTCAATGCACAGGTAGACTCAGAATTTGGTGAATACCAGGCTGGTTTCCGTATGACTAGATCTTGCCCAGAACAGATACACAATCTTAAGACAGTTCTCACCTACACGGAGCGAGGTGGCCATCCCTGTGTGGTGGTCCTAGTAGATTTTCAGAAAGCCTATGACTCTGTGGATATAGATACACTTTTCTCCATACTACGGGAATTTGGTCTGGATGGGAAGACCCTGCGATTAGTCCAAGCCACTCTGAGAAACACGACGTCCAAGGTCAGGTTCGTAGGTGAACTATCCGAAAGTTTTCCAATTAGAACAGGAGTTAGACAGGGTGATGGTCTCTCCTGTATTCTCTTCAACTGTGTACTGGAAAATATCATTAGGGAATGGAGAACGATGCTACCACCGGGCTGGACTGAAACTTGGTTACAAGTGAGACAACTTCTTCGTCCCTTGCCTAGCCTTTGCTGATGACCTCATTCTACTGGCAAATAATATAGAGGAGGCTACCTACAACTTACAGAGTCTTTATAGTGTGGCGGTTAAGACTGGTTTGAAGATCAACATCCAGAAGACTGAATTTAAGACCAAATCAAAGAGACCCCTTCTAATATTCCTCTCACAGACACTACCATACGAAAGTACCTGCAGTTAAGTACATGGAACAAAGGATTTCTGCGAATCAGAGCGAGAACCTAGCCATAGATGCCAGATGTACCAAGTTTGAAATGGCTAATCATTTCTGTCGTAGTATCTATTCATCTAAGTGCCTCTCCAAGAACCTCAGTCTCAACACTATAACTCGATCGTCAAGCCATCTGTTCTGTATGCTTTTGAGTGCCTTGTAATGACCAGAAAGGGTCCACTCAGAAAAATGGAGTTAAAAGAGAGGAAGATCCTGAGGAGGATATTAGGAGGCATTTACAGAATCCGTCATAATGATGAATTGTATGAGCACCAGGAAGACATCCTCACGTCTATAAGGAAAAGACGCCTGACCTGTTATGGACACTTGGACGTCTGGATTCTGAAAGACTCACCAACAGGATATTCACAGTAATAGGAAGAGGCAAGGCTTCTAAGATTAAATGGATTGCGTCAGTTAAGTCAGATGTGGAACAACTAGATATCCCACTGGAACAAACTCGTGACCGACTGATGTTCCTCAGGTCATCCGACAGGGCGTTTTCCCAACGTTCCTTACAAGTAAGAAGACTACTGGAGCTAAGTGGACAGAAGAAAGAAGACTGACTCATAGTCATAAAATGAGGGACTATTGGAAGAAGAAGAAAGCAACAACTTTACCGAAGAGTAGATACGAGCCCCGTGGTCTTAAGTAGCCCTAAACGATAAAGAAAGAAAGAAAGAAAGAAAGAAAGAAAGAAAGAGAGTAAGAAATGACGCGTGATGGGCTCCATCTCAGCAAATATATTTTTCCCGTGCAAATACAAACCGATATAGAATAAGTGAATTAATTTACGTATTTCACAGTCATATAGCATAACCTTTTGATGTATAAGGATTACAACGCGACCAAGAACTACATTTTCCAACCACCCCGAGCCGAGAAATAGTTACCTTACACAAATGATAACAACTTTGTTTCTTGGACAGACAAAATGTTGAAATTAATAAACCAGTAATACAGCATTCCAATGTATATTGTGTTAAAATTTGGATTCGATCTGATGACGGGTTTTTGAAATGATAATACTTAAATGTGACGCATGGTTGAAACACGCTTAAAAACGGGCACTTTTTGTGTTCCAACTGCGATAAAAAATATTAAAACATAAATTAAAAATTCCAAACTTACGTGAACTAACCTAAAAGAGAACGACAAAAATGATGATGTTATTGGATTTTATGTAGGTCTATTGTTTACTTCACAAACAACCATCAAACTCGAGTGCACATAATATTTTGGTCGACAGTAGGTGCGCATTAAGTTTCAGTTTTAATTGAAATTGCGCTTCGCTTATTCTCCCCTCGTTATATTATTTCAGACAAACATCTTGTTAGAGTGTACCACTTCATAGGCACAGTCAAGGCATGCTCTCTTGCTTGTCCAGTCAAATTAGCAAGTTTATTAGGTAATAGAAGCAAGGAGCTGGTGGCAAGCATATCACTCAAACATCTCCTGAGGGAACAGTCACCGAGCAAGTAAGTTCACATCTACAGACCTCGAGACACTCACAACTGCTACTTACGATGGAGATCTACAATTAGATTCAATTATCTCTAACAATGTTGCTATATGCACAAAAAGCAGACATTCCGGGAATATCAAAGACAAGGCATGGAAGTGTATGATAATGAGAGCTATTACATTAAACATGACATTCGACGACATGGAATTAATTACATTTTGCAAGTCCCTAGACAGATGAATTGCCTTCAAAGACAATCCAATGACATTGTGTGAGATGAACTAAGGGCACCAAAAAACATGGACCACCGAGTTATTTGTTGCTTAGAAATACAACAATATGTTCAGTAAAGAATAATATATAGCCTACTTTCTCCTAAATGCATGGGTATAGTTATAATTATTTGTAGTTGGTTAGTTAGTTATTGTTGTTTTAAGGGGCGGAACTACGAGGTCATCTGCCCCCTATATCATTATTTGTCCTTTTTAAGAAGTATAATTGAATGTTGGTTGTAGTAGCTTGTTGAAATACTACGTGCTATACGGATATTATACGTCGATTCATTGAATACTCACCTAAATTATATATACACACACTAATACATCCATCACAATAACACACGTTACCAGACAAAATACAACACTCACCGAAGTACACTGGGATAAATGACCATTATGTCCATGCATCTCAAATGAAACAACAACAGATTCCTACCCAAATCCTTACTCGTATAAAAATACACACACTAGTAAGCCTGCAGACATCACAGTGACACAGTTAATCAGACAACTTCTACACACACCCAAGTAAACGGGGCTACAAGACCATGATGCCGCAAAACTCATAAAGAATCAACAACAAAAACAACAACAATAGACTCTACCGTGGATCAAGGTCAACGAATTTTAACCGCTGTAGTCGAGTGTTGAAATATATGGTGTTATAAGTATATAAAATATTTTCGATTGCAACGTGTGAGTAGTTATAAATCAACGAATACAAAACCGGGTGAGTTAGCCGTGGTCGTTACGGCATGACTGCTGGCAGTCGCTCACATCCGGGAGGCGAGGAGGTTCGAATCCCCCCGTCGGTAACCTTGAAGATGGTTTTCTGTGGTTTCCCATCTTCCTTCCAGGCAAATGCCGGGGTTGGTTCCTAACTATAGGCCACAGCCGCTACCTTCCAACTCCTCGTCCTTCCATCCCAACTTTCCTCCCCAACGGTACTTGTAGCTCACCCATTGGGTGTCCGTCTCGAAGAAGCTACAAAACAGGCGAGCCGAACATGTCCTCGGGCACTCCCGGCACTAAAAGCCATACGCTAAAAAAAAAATAAAAAAAAATAAAAATAAAAAACGAATACAAAAAAAACGAAGTAAAATATTTGAACCTTCTGGGATTTGATCCATGAACCTCCAGGCTATGAGGCCTAGTCGTTACCACTACGCCACATATGATTTATACTATTACTTGGTTAACAATTGGTTTAGTATAACTCCATGATATTATGCCTTGCAATTTCTTTAGAGTTTTCTAACGTTTGATACAAAATATGTATCATTTTGTTCAGTACATTCCTAAAAGGATATAAAGTTACGAAGTTACGGAAATATGTGGATTTACGAGCAAATAGTGGCCGGTTTGACCCAACGGAACGGCACGGACTAGCACGATATAGCACGGTCAGCCTGAAGCGTTAGTCACTACTGCGGTTACATATTCTATTTTAAAATGCTAATATCCTACCGGTCACCTCCTTGAGGATATTTTAATCCTCCCTATGAACGATGAGCCTATTTGGTAAGACTAGGCCTTGTTGAATCGTAAGGTATGGTTAGGCTATAATACTTCAATGATTCATACATCCGCCATCTTCAAACTATTGGGATGATGACCTTGTAGTTTGGTCAAAAGACGCTTGCCACATGAAGGTATGTCGTTACAAAATTTGGTTAAGATCAGATGATTAGGTTATTCGTAATTTGATTTAAGATTTGAACATTTGGGTGGCCGCAATTACGTTTCCGTCAATATCGTGGCAATATAAAACATGACACTGAGGTGCCCTTTGCTAGTGCTACCTCTGTACCAAATTTCGTTCAATTCGGTTTCACCGTGTTTGAACTGATAGGAGGGTACAGACATACCAAAGCACACAAACACACACACATACTGTACCCATGGCATATGGGTACAATACACACACACACACACACTCACACACACACAGACAGACACAATATTTGGCCCTGTGTAGATCTAATACGTCTAGTTCATTTTTTGCAAAAATCGAATTGAGGGTAAAAATAGCTTTAGGACATAGCTCTCATGAGCGGTCGTATGTGTTGAATAGGAGTTGAAAATGTGACAACAATCGGGATTCAAATCACTAGCCTAACCGTTTGAGTCTTCTGTGTTTTGACTGGTTTGATGCAGTTCTCAGGGCCTCCCTGTCCTGGGCTAATTGTTCCATCTTTACATAGCTACCATACCTTCACTCTCTTCTTTCATTTTTCTCAAATTCAATTTTTCAAGGTTTTCAGTTACAAGCCACATTTGAGAGAAGCACTGGGCCTACAGGTACCCGTTAGTGCTCAAATTAAAGGTAACCAAATAAACTTCAAGTTCATTATCAATGACATTTCTCATAGGATGAGTATTGTGGACAATATTTGTCAAATTAGGAGATCAAAACTAACAATTTTTACTTTTTTGAAAAAACATCCAATCTTTGAATAACAGTGTCTCGAGAACTACTAAACGTACAGAGCTCGCTTACGACTCACATTGTAGACAATTTAATATAATTAATTGTAAACAGGTATTCACAATGTTTTCTCTCAGACGCATAGTTTGGATGATATTGAGAAAAAACTGAAAAAGTGCAAATATCTGGCTGTTTTTGGCTGTTACACAGCTAGCACAGGACTTTCGAAGTTGCAAATTTGTTTTTTTTAACTTTTGGCAAAGATTCAAACAACATATTAAAAAATTAGAACTACATGACCTTTTGCAAGGTTGGATGTATATTTTGACTGGACTATATTCTAACCTTGGTACACCCCTCAATAATTCTTGTTTTCGACCCTTCCTTCCATAATTTAGTCTGCTATTCTTGGGTGTCGTAGTTAGTGTCCTACTAACGTATCTCTTCTCTTCATTGGCAGTCACCAGAAACATCTCTCCTCGCACACTCGTTGTAATATCTCTTCATTTGTTACTCTATCTACCACCTGATCTTCATCATTCTCCTGTAACACCAAACATCCTCTTTTCTGCTGCTCCAACGGTCCAAGTTCCACTACTAAAGAGTGCCACGCTCCAGACGAAGGCTTAAGAAAACGTCTTCCTAATACCTAAATCTACCGGGAGTTTCGAAAAAAGTGTCCGATATTTCAACAGGGATTGGGATTAGTCAAAACGAGAAGAAATGTTTATATAAACATTTGTCCGGAAACAAATACCTGTTGAGATAAGCACCATTTTACTTGTGTTGTGAATTTACACTTCAACAAATGGACGTCATCCTACCAGCTACTTCTAATGAACACTTGACTGTTACACACGTTTAACAGAACACGCATTGGGCAAACATCCATCAACTCCACCAACCATGAGCTGTGATCATTTCAGCTGGTCTGTCCGCGGATATCATCTGCACGTTACAAGAGATGCTCCACAAGGTTAACACACGCTTCGGCCTTTCTTCGCATGGAATCCCCAACTCGTGCCTGACTGGTCGCAGATGTGGGCACACTCATTGGTCACAAGCTCTTGTAACATGTGCACATTGTCGATGGATGTGGCATACACCAGTGTCTTCAAATGGCCCCATAGCCAGAAATCCAATGGATTAAGGTCCGGCGAACCACACAACCGCATACTATGGCTGAACATCCGACTCATGCAAAGACCTTCAACGGAAAGACGCCTGCACCACCGACCACAACGCCTCCTTCTCGCGGGTAAAATGGTGCATATCTCAACAGGTATTTGTTTCCAGACATATGTTTATAGGAACATTTCTTCTCGTATTGACCAATCCTAACCCCTGTTGCAATATCGGACACTTTTTTTCGAAACACCCTATATATTCGATGTCAACAGATCCCTGTTTAGTAGAAATGTTTTCCTTTCTTGAGCCAACCTACTTTCTACTGTATATCCTCTATGCTTCGTCTATCACTGGTTATTTTTCTTCGTAAGTAACAGAAGTCTCCAACTTCTTCTAGCTTTTCATCAGTCAATTTGACGTCTGTGAAATATTTCGGCTGCATTTCATTAGTTTTATTTTCATTTGTTGATTTTCATCATGTGTCATTCCTCGAGACGGATGGTTGGTTGGTTCCTGAGTTTAGGGGCAGTGACAACACGGTCATGTAGCCACGTGTACTTTGGGTGTGTGTAGAATCTGTCTGATAACCGGTGTTAATTGTGATAACTGTATTAGTGTGTGTTATCTGTTTTTTAATTCAAGTAAGGACTGCAGACTTTGAATTTTTCAAATAGTTCCTACTTTCGCCGCCAAGCGCCACCGTCAACGATTACTAGTTCAGAACTTAGCTACTAGACGTCACCGCAGTCGACTCTTGGCAACGAACGTAGAAACATAACAGCGTTGTTTACATTCTTAACCTATATAATTTAGCTTCACGCAGGTGTAATTAGTGGAAGCAAAGAGGATATAAAAAGTAGGTTGGCTCAGGCAAGGAAAGCATTACTACAAAAAAGGAATCTGTTGACATCGAATATAGATTTAGGTATAAGGAAGTCATTTTTGGAAGCCTTTGTCTGGTGTGTGGCGCTCTATGGAAGTGAAACTTGGACTATTGGTGGAGCAGAAAAGAGGAGAATTGAAGCATTTGAAAAGTGGTGTTAGAGGAGAATGATGAAGATCAGATGGGTAGATAGGGTTACAAACGAAGAGGTATTAAGACGAGTGGGAGAGGAGAGAAGTTTCTGGCGACTGCTAAAGAAGAGAAGAGATAGGTTGGTAGGACACATACTAGGACACCCAGGAATAGCAAGCTTAGTTATGGAAGGAAGGGTCGAGGACAAGAACTGTAGGGGTAGACCAGGGTTGAACAGATTGCCTCGGATGTAGGGTGTGGTAGCTATGTAGAGATGGACTGATTAGCTCAGGACAGGGAGACATGGAGTGCTGCATCAAACCAGTCTAAAGACTGAAGACTCAAACAACAACAGAAGCTTTGACAGTCAAGAGCGTTAAGTCCCTACGGCACGAGGTGGCCTCACTAAAGGATTTTGGACATCGTGGTGATCAGCGTTGTGTACTTGTGTGTTTGTAGAATAATAGGCTATGATAACCTGCGTTATTGTGGTGTGTGTACTTGCATATAAATGGTATTGTAACTGGCAGTAGGACTGCAGAACAGATTTTCGCCGCCAACGATAGTTATTTTTCTGGAGTAGTTGTTGTTAATTCGTTTTGGGGGCTTGGGATATCTTTGATCATCAGCCCCGTATATTTGGGCGAGTTTAAAAATTGTCTGATATCATGTGTTTCTGTGGAAACTGCAGTAGTGAGTGTAGCTGTAATTATTAGTTTCGGGGATGGGGTACGTGCCCCCGGACATTAAATAAGTTAGCACCCCAGCGTTTCCTTGGAGAGAGTGTTGAAAAATAGGACATGCAACGGAAGCAACGGAAATGTGGTTGTGGAGATGGATGCTGAAAATAAGCTGGACGGAGAAAAAGACTAACGAATGGGTCCTCAAGGAAGTAGAAGAAACAAGAAAATTGATCACTGCTATAGAAAAGAGGAGAGAAAAATTCGTTGGCCAAACCCTACGTCATAATGAGTTCCTGTCACGGTGGGTGAGTGGTTATAGTGTCGGACTACCAACCCCAAGATTGCAGGTTCGCCCCTGGTCGTGGTAAGTGATTTTTGAAGGCGACAAAAATCACGACACTCATGTCATACGTTGTTGGCATGTTAAAGAACCCATTTGAATTCAGTAGGCCGTGTTCAATGGCAAAATTAATCTCGGGATTTTCCGCCAACACAAAGTTCCTCTATTCTCTACTTGAAAGCGCTGTACTGTAGTGTCAAGGAGTTTAGATATCTAACCTCCTTGACTTTCATAGCGTTCAAAGGAGCGACGAAATTCGACATGCAAGCTACCCTCTGGGTGTCAATTATCAAAGCTTGCACCAGACACCCGAGGCCATACGATAAAAAAAATAAAAAAAATAAAAAAATGAGTTCCTGACCACCATACTGGAAGGAAACGATCTGGGGAAGAAAGAGAGAGGTAGACCGCGGAAGGCTCATCTGGATTCTGTGATGCATGGACTTCAATTTAAAACAGTATGCTGACTTAAACACTCAGCAAGTGAAAGGCAAGTGTGGTTGCAGCGACATTTAGATGATGATGATGATGACCACACAAACGATAGCCGCTGTCAGCGGCGTGAATCAAACATTCCATCTCTAGACTTACTGCTGGTCCCCAGCGCAGTCGTCATGAGGGATTTTATGCGGTTGGTTGGTTGGTTCCTTAGTTTAGGGGCTGCGACATCGCGTTCATGTAGCCCCGTTTACTTTGGGTGTGTGTAGAATCTGTCTGATAAGCGGTATTAATTGTGATGACTGTATTAGTGTGTGTATCTGTTATTTTTAGCCTACTTTTCACATTTTGCAAAAATGAGGAAAAAGTAGACTTATGAGATCGATCCGGGAAAATGTGTGTCTGTCTGTCTGTCCTTCTGTCTGTCTGTCTGTCCTTCTGTCTGTCTGGCTGTGTGTGTGTCCACCCCCCCCCCCCTATCAACTCCTAAACGGCTGCAGCAATCAAAACCAAATTTAGTATGAGTAAAGATGTGCACCGGAATATCTCACGTCCATATTTGAAAATGATGTCAGTGCTACCAACTGCTGAAAAAACGCACTAGAAATTTGAGCTCCATGTTGGATATCTTGCAAGGTATGCATGGGAGCTATTCCAAAATTGGCACACATGTAGATAATACTATTTCAGTTTAATTTCCAGGAGGCCAACTATGACAGTGTTGCCAAAATAATTTTAAGCCTTCTGATAGGTCCAATGTTTAAATGCATATAACTTCTACACTATCAATTGGATTTCAACCAAATTTTGTATGTAATATCTGTACATAAACAGATATGACTGAGCGTATTCTTAAGAGCCTCCAGGGCTGCCAACTGTTAATAATTGCTCTATTTTTTTAAATCCAAATACCAATATATCAGAAAGTATGCAAGCCAACAGCTTTAAACTATGCACACGTATATTCTGACATTTTAGATTAATTTGGAGTAACTTATATACGTCATTTCTACCAACATGATTATAAGCCTGCTGATAGTACCAATTTTTAAATACATGTAACTTCTATTCTATCAGTTGGATTTCAACCAAATTTTGTATGTGATATGTGTACCATAACAGATATGACTATAAGTATTGTTAAGAGCAATCAGGGCTGCCAACTGTTAATAAATGCTGTCTATATTCTTTTTACCCTAATATCAATATATCAAGGAAGATTGTAGTTTTACGTGACCGTGAATCTTGTGATTATAAGCCACGGGACCTCCTTTTTACGTGGAATCCGAACCACAGGACATGGCATTTCACTTCGAAAATCTCACATGCATTGACCGGGAATCGAACCCGGACCGCCTTGGTGAGAGGCATACAGCTAGACCGCTGAGCCACCACGCCCCTATCAATATATCAGAAAGTATGCAAGCCAACAGCTCTATACTTTGCACATGTATAGCACCTGACATTCTAGATTAATTTGGAGTAATTAATACAAGGCAGTGCTGCCAACATGATTCTATGCCTGCTGATATGTCCAATTTTAAAATACATTTAACTTCTATACTAACAAATGGATTTCATCCAAAATTGGCACAACAAGATATCATAATAATTCAGATTATTTCTGACCAGCACAGGCATGGTATTGTTGGCAACATGCTTTTACGCGTGCTGATGGATCCAGTGTCTAACTGCATGTAACGTCCATTGGAATTCAACCAAATTTTGTATTCTATACCCTAAGAGGTGGAACTAAGAATATATTCAGTCACCAGGGCTGCCAACTGTAGTGCTCTATTAGGCTACATTATACCAGGTATATTTTGAACTAATTAGATATTTCGATATTACCAACTTAATTTCGTCATTATTCTAGATAGGTTCATATACTGTAGAATAATCATTGGCATGAAAAGTAGGCTGTATAGTTCTTCACGGAACTTCTTGTTTTATTCAAGTAAGGACTGCAACTTAGAATTTTTCAAATAGTTCCTACTTTTGCCACCAATTGCCACCGTCAACGACTACTAGGCCTAGTTCAGAACTTAGCTACTAGACGCCACCGCAGTCGGCTCTTGGCAATGAACGTAGCAACGTAAGAGCGTTGTTTACATTCTTAACCTATACAATTTAGTTTTACACAGGTGTAATTAGTGGAAAGTTCTTTAACATGCCATAAATCTATGACATGGGACCGTCTGCTTTACTTCCCCTCCGAAGGAAGGCATACTGAGGGATTTTTAACGCTCATAAAAAATCCTACGGCTTCGGCCGGGTTTGAACCCGCGATCTTGGACATAGGATCTCAGCTGCCACATACTACGCCACCGAAGCCACCGGATTTGATGCTCACAGCTACATCTCGGAGTCACGTATAGAAGAAGTGTAAAATACACAGAAAAGCACGTGTAGAATGAATGGGAGATGTATTCGAACTTTCTTCCTGGTCAGTTGCTCTCACAAGACTGAGTTAATCCCCTTCTTCTTCTTCTTCTTCTTCCTCTCCTTCATGTGCCGTCTCCTCTAAGAAGGTTGGCGATCATCTCAGCAATCCTGTTTTTGGATCTAGCAGCACTGTAAAGTTCACTGGAACTACATTTGAACCATTATTTTTAGGTTGTCCAACCAAGAGATCGTCCTTCTTCCTCGACTCCTTCAGCCCTCAACCTTCCCTTGAATAATTTCTTGTAGAAGACGACACCTGTCCCTTCTCATTATATGGCCCAAGTATTGTAACTTCCTAATTTTGACACAGGTAATGATCTCCTATCCTACGCAATATCTCAAGATCTGTGATTCTATCCATCCAGCTTACTCGTTAGATCCTTCGATAAGTCCACATCTCAAACTACTCTAGTCTGTTAATCATATCTTGTTTGAGTGTCCAAGCTTCCATAACGTAGAAGAGTACCGAGAAGACATAACATTTTAGCAACCTTAGTTTCAAATTTATACTAAGGTCTCTATTGCACAATAAATTCCACATTTGATTGCACTTCTGTTTTGTCCTATCCTTGCCTTAATTTCTTGAGAGCAATCATTGGTATCATTAACTGAAATGAAAATGAAAATGAAAATCCACAGCCTGCTTCCAGTCTCCGACCGGGTCAGGAATGGAATGAATGAAGCCCCCATCTAGCGGCGAGGATATGAACTGTGCCGGCTGCCGAGGCCTGACGCACTCCTCTGGGGCAATGATTAAATGAATGACAGATGGAATGAAATGATAGTGGAGAGTGTTGCTGGAATGAAATTTTGACAGGGAAAACCGGAGTACCCGGAGAAAAACCTGTCTGCCTCCGTTTTGTCCAGCACAGATCTCACTTGGAGTGACCGGGATTTGAACCACGGACCCAGCGGTGAGAGGCCGGCGCGCCTAAGCCACGGAGGCTTCTGGTATCATTAACTATGGTTCCTAAATATCTGTATTTCTGAACTCTTTGAACTGCTTCACCTTTGATTATCAAGTTTCCTGGATTACTCTCTTTCGAAATGAAATTGGTTTTCTTAACATTTAGAGTTAAACCACCTTTCTCACTGGCTTCTGCCACTCTTATCCGTACATCTTCAAGGCATCCAGCGATTAGTAGAGTATCGTCCGCAAATCTTAAATTATTTATAAGTTTGCAATTCACCTTAATCCCTGATGTAACACCCAACAGGGCAGTTTGAATTACGTTTTCAGAGGAGGTGTTGAACAATAATGGGGACAGTACACATCCCTGTCTCACACCTCTTTCAATTTTTATTTCATTTGAAACCATGGTGCCTTCTCTTATTACTGCTGTCTGATTATAGTAAAGTTGGGTAATAATTTTCATATCCCCTTACAACCCCGCAAACAAAGGTTTAAAATCTTCCATGATTCCACCAGGGATCAAAGCCGAGTCGTCTCTCCGGTAGTTGTATGTCTGATGATGATGATGATGATGATGATGATGATAATTGTTGTTATAAGGGGCCTAATATCTAGGTTATCGGCCCCTAATGGTTTGGGTGATCGTGAAGATGATAATGAAATGGAAACTATAACTAAAACTACCCAACTTATATACTAGAAGAAGAAATGGAAAACAAAAGGAGAATAAGGCAAATAAAGGACAGGAGGAAAATAAATGCCCTCAACTCTCGAAGAATGCGGATTGAGGGACTTGGAAGGAAGGAGAGCCATGAAAGGCAGATAGGAAAGTGAAAGAGGAGAGGGTCCGCCCCCGAGGGAGTGGATAAATGGGGGAAAACCGGACCCAGCTAAGGAATACCTCGGTGTCGCCAACTCCCGAACTCACCAGCCGTGAGCCCCTGAGGGTGTAGCAATATCTAGGGTGCATCAGAAGTGGTGGGGATACATACACCCTGCCTCCTTGAGGGCCTTGAGCAGAAGGCAGGAGATAACATGAAAAGAAAAAGAAGGCTGACCCCTCTCAGAAGGGGGGTATCAGAAAAGATGAGACAAGGGCCAATTAAAGGCGGGAAAGGAAGAGACTCCCTAGGTCTCGGATACCCTAATACCGTCGGGGTCGGAAGAGAACAAGATTTGACCAAGTGTAGTCGACAGTAAAGAAGACGGAGAGGAGCCCGGCACAAGTAAGTGGAAGCAATGCCGGACTCAGCTGGGGCGCCGTGGTCGCTAACCCACGTCCCACAAGAGGTGAGCCCCTGTGGGGATTATTTATAAGCACACCTTGTAACCGTCCATTATGGCCAAATGGCTGCAATAAATATTTATTAAATCTTCTATGACTCCACCAGGGATCAATGCCGAGTCGTCTCGCCGGTAGCTGTATGTCTGAAGTTCAAGGAGGAACGTAAAACAAAAACCTGCGAGCGCCTGTGAGATGTCTTCACTCAGTATTCCTAGCCAATTCAGGTCAAACACACAGACAATGGCTCCATATTTCGTGAAGGTATCCGCTCAATTTTGTGTTCCGTTCCAACAAGCAGGTGCCATACGAGTTATGACCCTACTAACATTTAGTGGATGTTGGTCCATGTAAGGCAGACTGTGCCCATTCTCCGTGCCTTGATAAAGAGAGCACGTCTGTAGTGCCTGTGTTATGAAACCAAGGACGACCCTCACAGCATCCCAAATCAGAAGCAACATTGGAATACGCTATAGGAATTCAAAATCCTTAGAAAAAATTGTAAGTTTGTATTGATGTTCTTTCGAGTGAACAATAATTAAATATTTTTACTTCCACTCCAACTTTGAAATCTCCTTCCCAAGGACTTTTAACATGTTCTCAGAAACAAATAGCATTCCAAAAAGACGTGCTTCACATGATATAAAATCACATTGGCTCCAGTTTCAACAAGGTCACATACGACTTGGATTTCGATTTTAAAAAACCCGTAGTGTACATCCATTCCCGGGTAACGACAATGTTTATCGTTTAATAAGGCATACTCCAAAACCATCGAGAAACGTAATTAATCCCTTATAAGCTAGCCTACTTGTATAACAGGTTTCCTCAAATAAATGTCTGTTAGGTAGTCAGCCCGAAGGCTGGTTTGATCCTCAAATAGTACCGCCATTAGATTATGCGGGTAGATACCCACAAAAACCTAACGCAGCGCCATATTGAGGCGTACTAGGCAAGATGTGGAGTGAGGTAGTTTGTCATTGCTTTCCTTACTGAGTCAGTACAGCAGTACTAACCCTATGAGTAGAACCTTCCACAGCACTCACAGACACGGACTGTGCCCCGGATGTCATTACTAAGCACCACCCATACCTCAGTAGCTTCCATATAATCACAGCCATGAGTGAGACTGAGACCTCGGTGAAAAGCCACATTTTACTCTAGCCTGTCCCAACAGACAAATGCAATTGTACTGCATTCATTAAATGTATGCCAATAAAATTGTCTACACCACAATTTTAGACGACATTTTCGTATAATGATGTTCATGATGTTGATTCTTTTAGGGTCTTTGAGACATCGTGGTCATGTAGCCCCGTGTGCATTTGGGTGTGTGTAGAATTTGTCTGATAACCTGTGTCACTGTGATGTCTGCACTAGTGTGTATTTGTAAACGAGGAAGGATTTGAGTAGGAAGCCGTTGTTTCATTTGGGAAGCTTAGACCTCGTGGTCATTTAGCCCCGTGCACTTGGGTGAGGGTTCAATTTAATCTTATAACCTGTGTTATTGTGATGACTGTATTAGTGTATGTATTTGTAATTTAGGTGAGAATTTGAAAGGAAGCAGCCGTGTCTAAATTAAGGAACCATCCCGAAATTCACCTCGAGTAATAGTGGGAAACCACGGAAAACCACTTCCAGAATTCCTGAGTTGGGAATCGAACCCACCTATTCTCAATACTGCCTCACGAGCCTGAGTGTACCCCGTTCCAGCCCTCAGACTAGAACTAAATATCTTGACAGAGCCGGAAACCAAATGTTTTGCAAACAGCCAACTTTGGAACAAAAATTCTCCGATTGGTGAGAAGATGGTCGTGTTTGATGGTGATAACATCTAATACTATCTTTGACAGCTGTGAGTGAGCCAGGCCCCCCTCATGCAGTCCATATTTCAAATATTATTTAGACTTATTTATAATTCGAATAGAACCAAATCTTTCTGGGATCTAAGAGAAAACACTCCAAGGGTCTGAAATATCCAATAAAGATTCTTTGAAAAAATTAGATGTTTTGCGGTGGAGTCTACCGTTAACAGGTCGGTTCTTTACTAACTCATGATACTAGTCTGATGTCCACGATGCTCGTAGGCCAATAATAATAAACAACAGGACAAAGTAAATAACAACTCATTTTCAAGTCTTAGATGGAGAGAATTTGAATGAGTTTTAAAATGGTATTGACTCATGATGAAAATCAACAAATCTAAAACAGAAATAATGAATTGCAGCCGAATTATTTCAGAGACCCCCTAAGGACGTCAAATTGGCTGATGAAAAGCTAAAGGAAGTACGGGACTTCTGTTACTTACGAATAAAAATAACCAGTGATGGACGAAGCATGGAGGATATAGAAAGTAGGTTGGCTCAAGAAAGGAAAACATTTCTACAAAACAGGAATCGGTTGACATCGAATATAGATTTAGGTATAAGGAAGTCACTTTTTAAATCCTTTGTCTGGAGCGTGGCTCGCTTTAGAAGTGAAACTTGGACTGTTGGAGCAGCAGAAAAGAGGAGATTAGACGCGTTGGAAATTTGGTGTTACAGGAGAAAGATGAAGATCAGATGGATAGATAGAATAACAAATGAAGAGCTATTAAGACGAGTGGGAGAGGAGAGAGATTTCTGGTGACTGCTATGACGCTAACTATGACACTTGGGAATTCGAGCTAATCATGCTGGCCCACTGATCTCTATTCATGGATCGCTGATGGCAGCTCTCCGCTGCACGAGAAAGTACGCCAGGTTGAGCGCGCGGTCCGCCATGTTGGCGTACCCATTCTCGAGCTCTCCTTATGGGGAAGCAATGATAATCTAGTCAATTTTAAATCGCAATTAATGGTGCCTTGGAACAATTAAAAGTATAGAGATATGTTCACTCATAGCACAAGGGCATTGGGATCACTGACACGTCATTCCGAGGTCAGTAAATCTTCGGAATAGCAATAAAAATGAATGTATAATAACGACTGACAAATATCAACTTAGGTGCTGAGTACACGCAATTTGCGTTCAGTAACAGAGTAACGAGTGAAAAACAATTTCTGGAAACATTCTTGTAAATTGTATATATATATATATATGTCACGAAATTATGCATTCTTCAAATGATGAACCGGTACCTATAAACATAGCTCACTATACAGGCCCAGATTCGACATATCGCAATCGGTGCTTGGTAATGAATTCCTGTTTCCATGAAACAACCAACACTTCCCCCAAGTAAACCCAGCACTCTACATCAAATACAGTACTACAGCTTTTAATCACGCTAGCAGCACAATGAACTTAATAATAACGGAAAGTAGATCAAAGCCAAAAATGCACTTTAAGCCAAACCAATTTCAGTCCTCAGCTCCACATAAAACTTAACACAACTAAAAACCTACTCAAAATATACTCTCCCTACCGTTTTACAACTTTTAAGCGAACTATTCGCACCCAGAACCGAAAAACCCTGAAATGGGATCAAATTAAAAACGCAATAGCCTAGCCCGATCACGTCTGCTTCAGCACCACCGCATATGTATACTTAACTTCCCAATAACTTCAAAATTACAGCTAAGTGACCTATCTTCCTGAGATGTAAAGGTATTACCGGTTTGCCTGGGATGATGGGTCACCAAACCGGTACTTAAAACTAATATTTTACGCTTTAAATAACCAAATTCAGCCCATTTTACAACTACGAGAAACACAAAATATTTACTGCCAGTATAAATACATGTATAACATCAAAATACCAGTAACCAATCACAGAGCCGGATTCGCAATATTGCACCATGCGCTCGCTGCCATCTTGCTATACCTGTCATCGTCTATTCGGCTTACTGCTGCCTTAGCTACCAGCCATCCATGTATAGATATCAGTGAGCTAACCGCTACGCTACGGAGGCGACTAGGAGGTTAAGATGTGATTTTCAAAATTGTGTTGTCTTATTTAATAAAAACCAATGTCCCTGAAAGTATAGCAGAAATGGGTGATTTTTACAGACCTCCTTGGAATTAAGTGATTTGCTTCCACATACTCCAAACGAATGACCCATAGATTTATGCTCCTTAGAAATCTGAAGTCTCCTAAGGGCATCTAAATGCTACCATAGTAATTATAAGAAATATGTACGAAAATTGCTTGAATTTGGAAACCCTTCGACTTGATTCCATATTAATTATATGAAATATGGATGAAAATGCTTGGATTTGGAAATAAGTGCAGTTAAAATTAGGCAGAGAGGTCTAATCCTTCGACTTGATTTAACACCATCGGATAAAACAATCATTTTATTTTAAGAGGCAACATTTTCCGATTCGCTTGGCATACTTTATCACAATCAATAAAGCTCAAGAGGGAACTCTGGAACGTATAGGTCTCAATTCGTCTCATCAAGTTTTCAATCATGGCCAGCAGTATGTTGCAATGTCTAGAGTGCAATCTTTTGACGCCCTTAAAGTTTCAATAGTGCCAAAAAATAATTGTACAAAGAACGTATATAATAAAATTCTTCTGTAAATATTTTCTTATTGGCCGTCATGTATTGACGGGTTTTAACTAGTTAACAATTAATATTGTAGCTTTCAGTTGGTAAATACAAAGAGCAATACAATATAGAGGTGACTTTGCTAATTCCGCACTGATTGAAATATACTTTTTCAGCAGAGATACCCCAGTGCAAGAGACTAGTTTATTTCACCAGTTTTGTTGAGTCAACTGCTTAATTCTTCTTGGCTATGAATTTCGAAACGACAAATGCTGCCACCTAGTGGTAAAATTGTGAAAACCTCAGTAGTATTTTGTTAGTACTTGACTTTCTTAACTTAGTTCCTATTGTCCCTCGTGGAAGATAAGGCATCAATGAAGCATCTCTATCTGGTCCTGTTTGCTGACAACCTCTTCGCCTCACTCCAGGTATTTCCCTCCTCTATAGCCGCCAAGTGGACAGATCTGCGCCACGTTCGCTTGGGTCTCCCTCTCCTCCTCGTACCCTGTGGGTTCCAATCCATTGCCTCTCTCTCAATGGCTTCATAGACCGTAATTCTTCATACATGCCACTGCTTGCCGTAATCTTCCGCTTTCCCGCAGAGTTCTCACATTCCATAATCCAATTTTCGTCAAGCTTTTCAAGCCAAAAGTCGTCGTCTTAGGATCAGTCCGGTTTCTCTTCATTGATGTTTCTTTAATAAGTTGTTTTAAGGTGTGCGAGTTATTAGCTCACAGCACCCGATCTTGGTGGTGTGGCTGCCACCTGCACCTCCAAGCTTGCAGTTTTCTGTTGGGGGTTTCTCCCTTAGCCTCTGAAGATCCCTCTTCACCACAAGGCAGTGGTTTTCCTCCTTGTTTACCCCAAGAGGGAGAGTTGCCTTCTCCGCCAACTTCGCCGTACCAAAGGTGATCTTCTCCGCCTCCGTTGCCGTTAAGGACTTCACCAGAGCCCCGTTAGCCATTACTTTTCAGGGTTCCTGTAAGGCCTTCACAGTTACCGTAGCGGTCCTGGAGGCACCAGGTCCCCACTGTACTTCACCCTTACAGGCTATCCCCTACTTCATAATGTTGCCCGACCCCCACGACGTGGACGAGGGGTTGGACTTCTAGGGGACTATTTTGTTAGTAAAATATTAATAAAATCTTCTGCATTTTGGTGATGCAATTTTATAACGTAGTGGTAGTAATGAAGCAATTTATAAGGTACGTTAAAAAAGTAACGAGCCGGAGGCTGGAATGCGCACACAGGTGACGACATCGGCTAATCGTGGCGTGTGTAACCAGGTGTGGTTCCGACCAGAGCGTTTGTCCTTTGGATTCAGGTTCGAAGTGATGACACCATGACTCATCTCCAGCCACCACTCGTGCCAGGAACCCATTCCCTTCCCTCGCATAGCACTGCAGATTACCAAGACAGTGGGCCATTCGACATGCTTCCTGGTGTGGTTGAAGACTGTGGGGCACCCATTGGGCACACACTTTGTGCAAGTGCAGTCGTTCCTACATGATGGTGTGCACACTTCCGACGCTCAATCCGACCACGGCGGCTATGGAGTTCACTGTCATTCGGCGGTCCTGGGTAATGAGTGCATCAACCAGCTGTACGTTGTCATCGGTAATGCAGGCGGGTGCCCCAGACCGGGCATCATCGGCTAACGACACCCATCCTTTCCTGAAGCGCTTGTGCCACGCCTTGACCCTTGCAAGGGACATTCAGTGTTCGTCGTACACTTGTTACATTCGGCGATGAATGTCCGTTCCCCCTACTCCTTCCGCTGTCAGAAACCGAACAACACTTATTTGCTCTTCGTTTGACACCTCCATGTCACATTTTGCAATGCGACTGGCAGCGTTGGACGATTGATGCATGCTGCTGCTCGCTTTGTATCGTCACGTGACGTGTACGCGTACCCTCTAGCGACGGGCTGTGACCTTCCACGCTCTGGTCGGAACCACACCTCGTTACACACGTCACGATTAGCCGACGTTGTCACAGGTTTGCGTATTCCAGCCTCCGGCTCGTTACATTTTGAACGCACCTTATATTAGATTTTTCATAGTGCAGATTTAGACGAGGCACCGCTGATTTAGTCTTAGTACCACTAATATAAAACAAAACTCACCTAAAAGGTTACTAACTTAAAATTTCTTCAAAGTGTTAGCCTACTTTTAGTAGACTATATGATTTAGACAACACAATGCCAGGTGAAATTGTACGAGCAGAATGTGTGTCACAAATATGTAGTAATTTAATTTCAATTTTAATTAGTCTCTTTCATCCCTTTCATTTATCATGTTCACCATCAATCCCTAAATATTGAGGATACAGCGGAGTATCCCCTATACAGGGTGTCGCAAAATTACGTCAACAAACTGAAACCAGAGGTTTCGGCCCTTATCTGAAGCAACTTCAGATATGACACTTATGGCCTCAAACGAACAGTTAAAAATCTGTTCGACGTTAAACTTGTAACGAGGCAAATCAGCAACACCGCGTCGATAAAGTGCGAATTTTTCTATTGTTTCCGTTCCGTACCAGTTCCGGAGGAATGCCGCCACTGGCAAACTATCTCAGTGGTATCGTGCACAGTGCGGTGTGTTCCTTGAAACGAGTCATTTGGTACCGGTCCAAATTAGAGCCAGCGCAAGTTTTTTCTTATCATAATTTTTCCATTTTTTGCCGTGCACGATAGCCCTGAGCTAGTTCGCCGGACGGGAAGTGGCGTTATTCCTCCATGACTGGTATGTAACGGAAATATTAGAAAAAGTCGCACTTTCTCGACGCAGTGTTGCGGATTTGTCTCGTTAAAAGTTCAACGTCGCACAGATATCTAACGGTTCTTTTCCGGCCATAAGTGTCCTATCACAAGTTGCTTAAGTAAAGGGCCGGAACCTCTGGTTTGAGTTTGTCGACCTAATTTTGCGACACCCTGTATACATTTTAATCAAATGTAATTAATGTCAGTCTTTTTCACATAATCCAATATTTCGAATGATGTTTGTGTCGACCGACTGAAAGCTAAAATATTAATAAGACCTCATTAAAGCAGAGGTTTAATTCAAATTGCAATTTCTAAATGATTATTTCCTGTGTGAAAATGGCTTCGATCAAAATATGTTTCGGGGAGCTTTGGAAGACCCGACCGTACTTATCTATACTAATTTATAAAAATGAGATGGTGTGTGTCTGTGTTACGCAAGAACCACTGGTCCGATTTATATGAAATAGTACATGGAAGTAGCTGATTTACCTGGTTAACATGTAGGCTACTTTTGATTTCGATACTTCGCACTATTTAAAGATTGCGACCATTTTAGTGACGTCACTACACCCTTTGTTTTCAAAATTTCTAATTTAAATTTCAAATAACAAGATAACGCTAAGAAATAGCAAACTTTTGATGGCATATACGGGGTGTAAAATTTAATTTTCTATCCGAAAGGTCCTTATCACTTTTCGTGTATCTCCAACGGTTAGCGAGTAAAGCCTAAGTGTGTGCTATAAAACACGGTCAACGCCGAGCGGTGTAGTTGGACAAAATGTTCAATCCTTACTCTCCTTCCGAGCAGCACCTCGACTATCCCCTGTTTTAACTGTCACCTTCACATTTTAATTTATTTATGACCCGCAGCGAACTACGGGTACTTCAGCTAGTATACACTAAAAAGAGGTCACTTGATATTCTACTGCATAATGAAAATCATCCCTCTCACGTCTAACGACGGCCATGTCAAATGCTATCAATGAGGGGCCTAACCCTAGGATACGGAGAGTTTTCCCGGCATTTACACTTCACGTCACCTTATGAACTTGTTTGAAACAAGATCTTAAGAATCGAGTTCCAGGAGAACTCTTAGCACTTGCTGGAAGTACGAGAGGGGACAGACAAGCCAGTCCAAGTTAGCCTGGAGGTAATGCCGTTGCGATATAACGGAGATGAAGCGGGAGAACTTGTGATATTGTTTGCGACTTCGCTAAAGCATCACAAAGTGAAGCCATTGTGACAGTTTAGGAACTTTGAACTCATCAAGTTAAGCCACAAACCAAGCTTTACAAGTCTCGCAATATCTAGGACAGCTGCTACGCCAAAATATGGAAACAAAATACATTTCCCCTAGTATTTTCTATCTTAAAACAAGCGCATATACTCGTAATAGCTTCAGAAAGAAGAGATGGGAAGGTATTTGTTTTTATGGACTCTATTTACTGTAACTTGACACAAGTTCAAAGATGGGGTCTTGACTTCTACTGTAGTAGCCTAAGAAAGAGAATGTAATTCCCTCTCCGTCTGCTGGAGACCTCTTCAATACGCTGTCTCCAATTAATCGGAGAAAGTCAATATAAAAGAGAATTTTGCTTCATTATTTCGTGAGGAGGAAATTTTAATAACATTTAAAGACCTGATAGATGAGTCAAGAATGAAGTATATACTTTCGAATCATAAGTAAAGAAATTACATAGTTATACGTATATACACACACATACACATACATACATACATACATTGGATCATCTATCAGGAGACTGGTGTGAAAGCTTACAGAGCTTGCCACGGTGGGTGAGTGGTTATAGTGTCGGACTACCAACCCCAAGATTGCAGGTTCGCCCCTGGCCATGGTAAGTGATTTTTGATGGCGACAAAAATCACCATACTCATGTCATACGTGGTTGACATGTTAACGAACCCATTTGAATTCAGTAGGCCACGTTCAATGGCAAAATTAATCTCGAGATTTTCCGTCAACACAAAGTTCCTCCATTCTCAACTTGAAAGCGCTGTAGTGTCAAGGAGTTTAGATATCTAACCTCCTTGACTTTCACAGCGTTCAAAGGAACGACGAAATTCAACATGCAAGCTACCCTCTGGGTGTCAATTAACAAAGCTTGCACCAGGCACCCGAGGCCTTGCGATATTATTATTATTATTTATTTAACTTCCTGCCTTCGCGGTGAATGGGGATTCGAAGTTCTTTGAGGCTCTATCTTAATTTTTAGACACCATCTACACTTATTGGAAAACTATCAACTGGCCTTAAGCACATTTTGATAAACAACTATTAGGCCTAAATATTAGCCTTGTTCTTTTCTGGAAATTTCTGTTTCAGAATCACAGTTTCATTGCGAATTCTGTAATCTCCCAATTTATTTCGGATTTACGAAAAGATACGAGCCTTACAATAGTCGCATATGATGTGTAACATCTGGCATATTATCATACTTTGAAATAGAGATGAAATGCATGTGAAGTCATCTGACATGTTATCCTACTCGAATACTGCACAGCTTGGACATTCATAAAATGTTAATTTACGCTCCGTTTTCATACTGGTACTATGATGAATGTATAGATTGAATTGCAGATATGCTACTGTCACACTTAAGAGGAAGAATGAAACCATAGTCTCTATCCTATCTATAGACTACTAGAAATAATGTTCAATAGAATCAAAATTCCCAACTCCTGCTTGGTTCAAACTATTGTAATTAAAATTAGATAAATCGTAATTTCATGTAGATTCTGTTAATATGACGCATAATGTTATGAAAGATATCGTTTCAATCGATAATCCGGTAGCAAAAATAATTTACCGGACTGGGGTTCGAACCTGAGATCTCATGATTCGCAGACCAAGATGCTATCCACGCAGCCATTACAACCACAGAAATTTAGAGTTCAAGACAGTTACTTATTTTCACGTGCCGGTATTAATATGGAAGTCTTTTTTATGCTCCGTTAATATTTTGCTTTTTTTCGATAATGGTCCAGCGTAGAATTGAGTTTTAAATTAGTTATGAATACGCCTATTTGACAGTAAACGGAATTCCTATAATGGTCCATGAATGTCTAGCCCAGTTCCCGTGCAAAAACATCGATATCTGTTACATTGATCACTGCATTACGGCAATGTGCGGTAATATCTGAATAGCCATTGTGCAGAAACATAATAACGGCCTTGCCGACTAGTTACAATGTTCCATATTAGAGCTTATCATCATTTAAATAGTGATACGAAGTTTTTTAACATGTGGTTTGTGTTTCAATCAGTTGACACCAGAGTTCGCATGAGCGTTTACCGTTCAGTATGAAAGTGTTGAGCAAAGTTACTCGGGGAGTGGATGCCCATCACTTTTATCCAGAGATTGAAAAACAGACTCTTAATAAATCATAATTGTTTTCAGAAAATATGATATAATGAATATTTTTACACCAACGAATGACAACTTGAAGATGATTTATTGTAGAAATATCTGTAAGGGTGCCTCCAAACCGTGAAGTAATCCGTATGTGATATACATTCCACATGGCCGTCAGTGCTTCAAGGTACCAATCTCTGACACCGTGCTCTTTGTTTCCTCCGGGATGCAATCCAGATGGCAGTGCGTCTTACACACTTCCGTCCGATCTACATCTGTCCGATCCACTACCGTCCCATTTTTTCAAAATCACTCCCACAAAACTATCCAGCAACCGAGTGGAAAGATGTTACACATCAAAATACAATTGTGTAATTGTATATAGAATTTCAATTTCACAAATTGTTTTTAGCGTTTTGAGTTGTATTTAGTTAGTTAGTTTTTGTAGTGTAAAGGGGGCAGAACAGCGAGGTCATCTGACTCAAAGAGTTATATTTTAAGGTGATATTTTTAAATCCGATGTGCATTGCATTGCGAACTGTCCGGATTCGGGCAGCCTCTAGAAGAAGGAGGATATGAAAATTAAATTAACTATTCAGTAAGGCCGTGACAGCACAATTTTAATTCCGTTGTGAAATCAGTAGGCCTACATTCGGGACGTGAGATAGACATAACGTTGTTCGACCAGAAAATTCATGCAAGAGTAGCGTAGTAGTACAGAGAGTCTCTCTCACGACTCGGCCGGCCAGGGCACCAAGCTTATCTGCCTCCTGTTGACTGATCACTTCCTGTTACACAGCGCACACTTCGCAGTTCTGGTCCATGCTTGTAACGTGTATTTAGTGTTCATCTGTCGCTCCAACTATTCTCGAGTTGTGAAGTGTTACTTTTGGGTATACTTCTCATAATGCTTCCACGTGTGTATACGGTAGAGGAAAGGGTATTTATGTACGAACATTATGTGAAAATAGAGTCTTGCAGGGAAGTCGTTAAACGTTTCATAACACATTTTCCAGGTGTGCGCCCTCCACATAGAGAGACCGAGCGGAAGCTCGTAAACAAATTGAGGGGAACTGGTTCTCTACTCGATTAGAAGCGAAGTGTTAAAAACGTGTACTTAACGAGGAAAAAGTAAATGAAATCGCAGAACATATCCGGAGAGAAATAGCCTCAATTACGGAAGACGAACGTATGCGTGTGAATCGGAGTTTCCTAAGACGATGCCAGAAATGTGTGGATGTAGGAGGAGAACATTTCCAACATCTCCTGTCATAAGGTACGACCTCAGTTTATTAATTCTTACTTTCTAAAAAATGCTTCAAATCCCACAATGTTTCTAAATTTTAATTGGTATCTCATGTCATGCACGGATAAAGTGAGCCAAGTGCTGTTCTATTCTTATTGCTATGCTATGCCGAGTGGGTAGTGATGAGTCAACGGGAGACAGATAAGCTGGGCGCGCCGGCCGGCCGAGTCGTGAGAGAGACTCACTGTATTAGTAGTAGTAGTAGGCCTAGTAATAGTCTAGTAGTAGTACATTTATTTTGTGGTTTGGAACATCTTATTTACCACTCCTGTGATTATGAATGTCTGTTCAATTTGCCTGATAACCTATGTTTCTAAGCTGGCTATATTGGAGCCTGCGTGGATAAACCAAACTTTATCCGCTTCCGCCCCACATCCACACGTTTGTTATTCGAATCTCTTGGCATCACAATAATATTTGTGTTTAGATAAAGTAGGTCTAGACTATTAAACCAACACATTTTGACATTTGAAGATAAAGTCGTTCCCTTAGACTTTGTATGTCATATGCTTGTTAAAAATGAATGTTATACAGCCCGAATTGCAATTTTTTTCAGTTCGGAGTGTTAATTATGCTTAACGATAATTTGAATGAGATTAGCGTAAAATCATCATCTTACATTTGTCATGAGAAAAATATAACAGAATAATAAATATACCCAATATAACTCAAACATCCGGGTCCTAGTAATCTAGGTCGGATTGTATTCTAAAAACTATCCGCAAATTTACTCCAAACATTATCCGCAGCGTATCCGCTACCCGCACAGCCATGCAAACGATATCCGCATAGCGAAAAATTTTGCGGATATTCGCGGGTTTATCCACGGATATCAGCATCCGCGCAGTGCTTCAGCTATAGTGTTGTGTATAACTATAATTACCAGGTTTAGGTGCCCCAGCAGGACTCGAAATAAGGTATCATATCAGTATTTGACCAAGCCTCCGTGGCTTAGGTGGCAGCACGCCGGCCTCTCACTACTGGATCCGTGGTTCAAATCCCGGTCACTCCATGTGAGATCCGTGCTGGACAAAACGGAGGCAGACAGGGTTTTCTCCGGGTACTCTGGTTTTCCCTGTCAAAAATTTCATTCCAGCAACACTCTCCACTATCATTTCATTTCATCTGTCATTCATTTAATCATTGCCCCGGAGGAGTGCAACAGGCCTCGGCAGCCGGCACAGTTCATATCCTCGCCGCTAGATGGGGGCTTCATTCATTCCATTCCTGACCCGGTCGGAGACTGGAAGCAGGCTGTGGATTTTCATTTCATCAGTATTTGACCGAAGGTCGCGTTCAGAAAGCAGATAGAACGACCACTGGAATTCTAACCTCAAATCTCTTGACTCATAATTCCCGATTGCGGTCGTCATGCGTTCCTTATCGCTCACGGCTACGCCGCTATATTCAACAGCAGATTACTATGAAGTAAGCAGATGTGGATTGTTCCTAAAAAGTATTGTTCACTTATCGAATATAGGGTACAAAGGATAACAAAATAGAATTAAGTTTAATGTAACTCAAGCGGCTTCGGTCGCATAGTTGGTAGCATGCTGAGCTTCTATGTCCAAGATCACGGGTTCAAACCCGGCCGAAGTCGTCGGATTTTTTAAGAGCGTTAAAAATCCCTCAGTATGCCTTCCTTCGGAAGGGAAGTAAAGCCGGTGGTCCCATGTCATAGATGTATGGCATGTTAAAGAATCTTCCACTAATTACACCTATGTGAAGCTAAATTATATATAGGTTAAACATTTGACAAACGCTCTTAGGTTCCAACGTTCGTCGCCAGGAGCCGTCTGTGGTGGCATCTGGTAATCAAGTTCTGAACTAGCAGTCGTTGACGGTAGCGTTCGGCGGCATAAGTAGGAACTACTTGAAAAAATGCAATGTCTGCAGTCCTCACTTGAATTGAAAACAGATAACACACACTAATACTTTTATCACAATTAACACCGGTTATCAGACAGATACTACACACACACACACACACACACACACAAAGTACACGGGGCTACATGACCGCGTTGTCGCAGCCCCTAAACTGACGAACCAACCAACCAACCAATGTAACTCACTACAAATTAAAGTTAGAGGGGAAGAAAAAGTGATATTGTTGTTAGTTCATTTGAGGGGCTTGGAACATCTTGCTCGTCAGCCCCGTGTAGTTGGGTGTGTGTTTAACTCGACTGATAACCTGTATTCCTGTGATGACTTTTAAAGTGTGTATAACTGTATTAGGGACAGGGTAGGTGCCCCGTGACTTGAAGTGATGTACTATCACGGCATTTGCCTGGAGGGAGTGTGGAAAATCCCGGGGAATACTTAACTCAAGATAGTCGCTGTCAGCGCTAGGATTCGCATCTGCGATCTCCTCACTTGATGTACCTGCCCACGTGGTCATGGCGCACAATTTAACAGGCACGGCCAAGCTGCAGCGTGGAAGAATAAGAAAGGTTTACTGTAGTCAGTTAATTATTGTTGTTTTAGGGACGGAACAGTGAGGTCACCTGCCCTTAATAATAAGAATGAAGACAAAGTTTCATGCAGAGTAGCATTTCCTTTTGAATGCTTGAGCATGCTCGTGTCTGCTAATGGAGGCAACGCTCGTTAGTACCCTTTCTCCAAGTTACATTACTAGAAGTTAAATGCATTGCGTATTTTCTGGAGACAACAACATTATTTTTCAGACTCCGAGGGCTGCATTGTGACTATCACCCAACACGCACTTCTCAGTCATAGCCTAATAGACTGGAGCTGAATATCAGTCCTCGGTACAATTAACGCCCGTCATTGATGGGTTGATGTGGTCATACACCTGCTCCGCCTGGGTTACCGCGACCGCTTACTATAGCCATTATCAGCTCCTCCTTGGGTCTATGCTCTTCTATATATAGTGGCTTCGGTGGCGTAGTGGGTAGCTTGTTGAACTGCCGTGCCCAAGATCACGGGTTCAAATCCGGCTGAAGTCGTCGGATTTTTAAGACCGTTAAAATCCTTTAGTATGCCATGTAAAAGATCCTTCCACTAACTAAACTTGTTTGAAGCTAAATTTCGAGGTTATATTACGTTGAAACGCGCTATCAAAGTTCCAACATTCACCACTAAGTGTCAGTGACATCTGGTAGTGAAAGTTGGAACTACTTGAAATTGAACGGAACATGTAGCTCACCCTATGGGTGTCCGCTTGAAGCAGCAACAGCCTCTGGCGAGCCGAACATGTCCTCGGTCACTCTCCGCACTAAAAGCCATACGCTAAATAAAATAAAATTTTCTATAGTCTGCATTACGAAAGAGGAACGCTGACAGCTGTCATCAACTCGTAAAGTGGTTGATTGGTTCTTAAGTCATGTAGCCCCGTGTACTTTGGGTGTGTGTAGAATCTGTCTGACGACCGGTGTTAATTTTGATGACTGTATTAGTGTGTGTTATCTGAAGCCTCCGTGGCTTAGGCGGCAGCACGCCGGCCTCTCACCGCTGGGTCCGTGGTTCAAATCCCGGTCACTCCATGTGAAATCTGTGCTGGACAAAGCGGAGGCAGACAGGTTTTTCTCCGGGTACTCCGGTTTTCCCTGTCAACAATTTCATTCCAGCAACACTCTCCACTATCATTTCATATCATCTGTCATTCATTTAATCATTGCCCCAGAGGAGTGCGTCAGGCCTCGGCTGCCGGCACAGTTCATATCCTCGCCGCTAGATGGGGGCTTCATTCATTCCATTCCCTGACCCGGTCGGAGACTGGAAGCAGGATGTGGATTTTAATTAGTGTGTGTTATCTGTTTTTTTTTTTAAATTCAAGTAAAGACTGCAGACTTTTGAATTTTTCAAATAGTTCCTACTTTTGCCGCCAAATGCCACCATCAACGACTACTAGTTCAGAACTTAGCTACCAGACTCCACCGCAGTTGGCTTTTGGCAACGAACGTAGGATCCTAAGAGCGTTGTTTACATTCTTAACCTATACAATTTAGCTTCACACAGGTGTAAATAGTGGAAGGTTCTTTAACATGCCATAAATCAAAGACATGGGACCGCCGGTTTTACTTCCCCTCCGAAGGAAGGCGTACTGAGGGATTTTTAACGCTCTTAAAACATCCGACGATTTCGGCCGGATTTGAACCCGCGATCTTGGGCTTAGAAGCTCAGCATGCTACCAACTACGCTCGTAAAGTGAGGTTTGTGGAGAAGTTGAGTGGGGGTAACGGTCTCCATGGCAATAATGAGCAGTGTTGCAATGTACTCACGTACAGCGACAAGCACACGACCTGACGCAATGGCCTTGCCCCATCACTCAACAATATCCCGAGTATTTGCTTGTAGTTTCACAGGTTAGCGAAAACTGCATCGAATTGGCACAGAGGTTCTCTTGTTTCACATAAATACAACAACAGATGTTACAGTGGCAAAGCGGCATTTCCTCACTTACTGGCTTTGACAGCTGAAAGCGTCCTTCTTTCTTGATACAGACGATAGTGATGTGCTTCACAACCTGTGATTTACGTACCCGTGGATGTGTGCGGGAGTAACCAGAGGTGTCCATGGGAAATCCTGATTTAAATGATTTCTTTGAAACATGAACGGCTGTCTGGTATCCTTGAAATTGTAGAGTAGATTTCAATATCTCCAACTCAAAAAACATACGACACTGAAGCTGAGGACAAAGTATCTATCTATATGTATATATAATACGCTAAGGCGTATGTTTCACAAAACTCAAGCTCCTAAACCAGAGGGAGTTAGAAGGTGTGGTTTGTACCAAACTCTTACAAATTGCCTCAATAGTGCAGGAAAAATCTTGCATTTCTCGAAACATCTGCGGAAATATATGTATATTTGTTTAAAACGTGCATTTAAACAAATAAATAAGATGATAGACTCGGGCAGAACTGTGTCGCGTCCCGCCCACTTAACACTAGAGCTGGCCGGGTGGTCTGTACTCATAGGGCACTCACAAGTCACCGATTGTACATTCATAAGAAACAGAATAGCCCACAACAGTGACAAATTGAACTATGATTTATAAATATCTACAATTTGTTTGAAAACAAGTAGTTCCCTGAAGAACTTAATAACCTATTGTATTTTCATATATCCAGCAGATAAATATTATAATCACGATTCATTAAACCAACCTGCATTACTATCGCTTGTATAGGACACGAGAAATATAAACGTGATTTTTAAATATTAATTCAGCCACTATTTTTAAGTTCTTATATAAATTGTAATAAACTAGACGCCTATATATCAAAGATTTTCCGTGCTACGTTTCAGTGCGTTCCGATAATTAAGTCACAAGAAAAATCCATATAACTATTTAAATTTCGCGTCACCGCCATGTTGGTTTTGTGTTCATTAGGTTATTGAAAGGCACATAGTGTAGGTGAACGTACGTTAATAGCTTCAAAAAAATTACAAAAATTCAGCTTGATTGCTGTAATACGTTCGCAGATATTGGAAACCGTCTTAATATTTCGGATGAACGTGGTGTTAGATTGTTATATATGTAGGCCATAGAGTTATGTCCCATTATATCAAGATTATTGCTTAGGTTCATTGTTCGAACATTCACTTTGATCGCTTGATTCGGAAACAAAAAAATATCGTTTAAAAATTATGCATAGCCACTAACTTGAGGTAATTAAAGCAATTGGATAAAATTAGATGCCAGTAGCTAAAATCATGTATAATTGTTAGCCGTTGTAAGTTTCACTGCGCTTGGATGATTTAATCACGAGAAAATGATATTCAAATATTTTAATTTCGCCTTTCAGCTTTGTTGGTTTTGTAGATAACATGATTTTCTATGTCACATAGGTGAACTTATAGTAATAGTCTTTATCAAAATACAACATTTCAGCGTGATATCGGTAATAGTTTCGGAGATATACAATGCCAGAGAAATATTTCGTGCGGCCGCCATATTGTTTTATATATGTACACCATTCAGTTTATATACTATTAAATGAAAATTATTGCGTAGGCTTATTATTCAAACATTAACTTCGATCGCATAATTAGGACACAAACTTAATTTTATAATTTTGCTCAGCCACCATCTTGACGTTATGAAAACAGTTGAACTAAATTAGATGCCAGTAGATTAAATTGTGTATAAACATTTACCGTGTCAAATTTCACTGCACTCGCTTGGTTAATTTGCGAGAAAAGTTCTTTTAAATGTTTCAAATTTGCTAGGCCGCCATGTTGGTTTTGTAATTAGGAGGTTTCTGAAAATAACATTTGTGCATTTCCAGTAGCGAACTTTATCACCGTATAAAATTTGAGTGAGATATCTGTAACTGTTGTGGAGATATACGAAGTACGTCCAGAAAGTAAGTTCCGTTTGGTAATAACATTTAATTGTGTACAGATACAGAAAAATTATTTATTGCACAAAATTCTACAACCCTTAAACTACTTTTCCACATTACTGCCGAAATGTTGCAGGCATTTGTCGTAGCGTGGCTCGAGTTTTTGTATACCTTCTTCATAGACGTGTGCCGCCTGTGTCTTCAACTAGTTGTACGTTCCGCTGCAGCGCAGTTCCGCATATGCGCGTTAGACGCTCTGTATCAAGGAGAAGAAACGTGCGCCATTTGGAGAGCGCTGTCAGCCACGTACGCGTTGTTGTGCATGTTTAATCGTACAATGTCGGTGTTGATTGAAAATCCCGCCGCTTGTGAAATCAGATCTGTGATTCGTTTTCTGAATGCTAGGAAAGTGAAACCAATTGAAATTTATTGGCAAATTTGTGAAGTGTATGGACAAAATGCGATGAGTGATTCAATGGTGAGAAGATGGGTCCGACAGTTCAATGAAGGACGTAGTGAAGTGCACGATGAAGAACGAAGTGGGCGTCCATCTTTGGTTAAAGAAGAACTGGTTCACGCGATTGATGACAAGATCCGGGAAAACCGCAGGTTTACAACTAGTGCTCTCGCTATGGAATTTCCCCAAATTTCACGATCACTAATTCATGAAATTGTTACCGAAAAACTGAACTTTCGTAAACTTTGCCGACGTTGGGTACCAAAGATTCTTACGGAGCAACACAAAACAAAACGGATGGGTAGTGCACTTCAGTTTTTCACCCGTTACAATGAAGGCGGCGAAGAATTTCTGACACAGATAGTCACAGGAGATGAAACTTGGGTTTCTTACGACACCCCTGAAAGGAAGCGGCAATCAATGGAATGGAGGCACACTTCATCCCCAGCAAAGGTTAAGCCGAAACAAATCTTGACACCTCGGAAAATGATGTGCACAGTGTTCTGGGACTGGAAAGGCATCTTACTCATTGATTTCTTACCGCGTGGTCAAACAATCAACGCAGATGCTTACTGCGAGACACTTAGGAAATTGTGCCGTGCAATACAGAATAAGCGCCGAGGGTTGCTGTCAAAAGGTGTTGTTTTTCTTCACGACAACGCACGACCACACACTGCAAATGTGACGAAAAACCTTCTACAGGGATTTGGCTGGGACGTGTTTGACCACCCTCCGAACAGCCCTGACCTCGCTCCTAGCGACTTTCATCTGTTCACACATCTCAAGTCTTTTCTTGGCGGTCAACACTTCAACAATGACGTCGAGCTGAAAGAAGATGTTTCCAACTGGTTGAAGACACAGGCGACAAACTTCTATGAAGAAGGTATCCAAAAACTTGTGCCACGCTATGACAAATGCCTGCAAAAGTTCGGCAGTTATGTGGAAAAGTAGTTTAAGAGGTGTAGAATGTTGTGCAATAAATATTTTTTCTGTATCTGTACACGATTTAATTTTATTACCAAACGGAACTTACTTTCTGGACGTGCCTCGTAGAATATCGGTGAAATGTTTCGCTCAGCCGCCATGTTGGGTTGGTGCAAAACATTAACGTGTAAAAGGCACGGTCGAGGTTGGACGAGGTAATAGTATGCATTTACCGTGTTCCACTGAATTCGCTTCGGCCTTTTAAATTTAATTAGTGGTGGGGGAGGGAAGACACACGGACAGAGACACACACACAAGGACAAAAAGTATCCTCATAAGCCTATTTTCTCATAAATGAAAACATGCTAATGAACAAGACCACGTAAGAGTAAAGCCGGGCGGGTTGATTATACACATGCGTGATTTCTCGCACAGGTCCACAGGTTATTATTTATTTATTATTCGCTAATTGGCCAAATAGGGACCACGATAAGTTCCGCTATACATTCAGGCGTTTATTCAATTTACGATTGAACCAGTAGGTTTTCATTAACTTTCTGTGTCGAGCACGGCGTTCATCCGACCACTTTGCACCGGTTGTCCATTTCTCATCTCAGTAAGTCCCAAAAGTCACGTGCTTGTTCGGAAAAGGTCTCGTTTGTGCGCGTCATCTGGTCTTAGGCCCATTTCCTGGAAGTCTTTCTTGACGTTAACATACCAGGGAACTGTTGTTTTTGGTTTTGAGTCGAAATAGTTAAATATACGTTTTGTCCATCTAGAGTCGTCCATCCGTCGCAAGTGACCGTGGAAGCGAGCCCTGCGTTTGCACATTGTGGCTGTGATCTTCTCTATCTTAGAATAGATTCCTTGCCCGGATTTTCTTACGTAGATTCCGTTTTTGTAGTTTGGACCAAGTATGTTGTGGAGAATCTTTCTCTCTTTTTGCTCTAACTTAGCAAGCGCACATATCTTAGAGAGGATAGAGGGATGCCGGCTTGACGACAGTGATGTAGTGATGGAGTTTGGTATACATAGAAAAGCACATTTTGTTAAGTTATATAGGCCTATGTTCAGGGTGGTTTGAAAAGCTACCTCCAGTTTTTTTGCTCTGGCCGTTATGGCCTCTGTATCTAGTTCGTTTGATTGGATCTACTCACCAATGTATTTAAACTTATGCACACGGTGTATTGTTCCATATAAATAATTAATTGTTCCATATACGGTGTTCATTTCTCTTTGATGTTTGACATTACTTCCGTCTTTTCAAAGGATATCCGCAAGCCTGTTTTTTCCTGCTACCTCCTTCAGCACATTGATTTCGTCTGTTGCAGTTTCAAAACTTTGTCAGTTTCGCTATATCATCCGCAAAAGCTAAGGAATCGATTTCTACTACGTTCTTCTTCGTCCCAATCTTTAACGGTGGGAATAAGTTTCTGTCTGCTAGTATCTGACGCCACTGCTGTATTACTTTCTCCAGTACGCAGTTGAACAAGAGGGGTGAAAGTCCATCTCCTTGTCTAACACTCGTTTTAATTTTGGAGGGTGCAGAGTAGTAACCTTGGAATTTTATTTTGGGGATGGTATTTGTCAGGGTTGCTCGTATTACCGCTCCCATTTCTGCAATTATTTGAAGCAACATATCGCGATCAATGGAGTCGTATGCCTTTCTGAAGTCTACGAAAGTACACACGTATGTTATTATTATATTATTATTATTATTATTATTATTATTATTCATGTATTATCATTATGTCCGGCTCCGTGGCTAAATGGTTAGCGCGCTAGTCTTTGGCCCGATGTGCCCCGGGTTCAATTCCCGGCCGAGCCATCAGGGATTTTTAATCTCCTGGGGTTAATTCCCGTGGCTCGGGGACTGGGTGTATGTGACGTCTTCATCATCACTTCATCCTCATTACGACGCGCAGGTCGCCCACGGGCGTCAACTAGAAAGACCTGCACTCGGCCTCTCCGGAGGCCACAAGATCATCATCATCATCATCATTATTAGATCTGTTTATACGGAAGTATACTGATCTGGCAATAGGAAGACGTTTTCAATCGATTTAAGCCTTCTGTTTTGAAGGCAGGATTCGTTCTGTAAGCGTGTTTCATTTGGATAGAACCGGGTGAGTTAGCCGTGGTCGTTACGGCATGACTAATGGCAGTCGCTCACACCCGGGAGGCGAGGACGTTTGAATCCCCCCGCCTGCAACCATTGAAGATGGTCTTCTGTGGTTTCCCATCTTCCTTCCAGGCAAATGCCGGGGTTGGTCCCTAACTATAGGCCACAGCCGCTACCTTCCAACTCCTCGCCCTTCCCTTCCAACTTTCCTCCCCAACGGTACTTGTAGCTGACCCATTGGGTGTCCGTCTCGAAGCAGCTACAACACTGGCGAGCCGAACATGTCCTCGGACACTCCCGGCACTAAAAGCCATACGCTAAAAAAATGGATAGAACTTTATGAAATAAAATCCACCCTACAGTACATATTTTGTGACTTTTAAAGTCATGCTTTACAGTAATGCCTAACTAATCCCTTATTTAGATCTGTCAACAAGTTATTGGAATATTGGGCAGACAGTATTAATGCAAAATAAACATTTATGAACATACTCGTATGAGAGAGCACTCTAAATATGGTGGCACTCAGCAGAATTGTGTGCTAGATCATGGAGTCATTGTATCTACACGGGGTTGAAGAGTACCGGTACAGTAATGTCAATACACCATGAAATGCTAAAAATATCCTCTGTCGGGTATATTACAATTTTTAGAACAATGTACTGTGATGGTGGCGGATACTAACAGGTTCCGGCTAAATGAACAAAGTTATACACGAATAAGAACCGCGATGGCTGAAAAATAGCTACCCAACTGGAAGAACAGGTGCTGACTGCGATGTTATATAGTAGCCACGTCCGCAGCTAGGTGACATGGATGGTAGAATTTGGTAGCAAAAGTAGGTACTACTTGAAAAAATTAATCGTCTGCAGTCCTTCTACTTGAATCATATATAATTCACCCATCACATTTAACACCAGTTATCAGACAAATTCTACACACACCCAAAGTACACGGGGCTACATGACCACGTTGTCGTAGCCCCCAAACTAAGGAACCAACCATCTTTTGTTTGTTGTCATGTTATCTCCATAAATGGCAGAAAAAGTCCATTCTTCTTTTTCTCGTCGTGTCTATTATTAAATCACTTTCCTGACAGACTACTGCATTAAGCAGCAATCTCCATTGTCCATCTGCCTGGTGTTTTTTTTATTAACGATTATTCTGATTATCCTTCTGTCAATCTTCTGCAGTTGATCTGGCATTGATTTGGGATTGGTTGATTGGTTCCTTACTTTAGGGGCTGCGACAACGCTTTCATGTAGCCCTGTGTACTTTGGCTGCGTGTAGAATCTATCCGATAACCGGTGTTAATTGTGATGACTCTATTAGTAATAATAATAATAATAATAATGTTATTGGTTTTACGTCCCTTTTAACTACACTGGCTTTTAGAGACGCCGGGGTGCCGGAATTTTGCCCCGAAGGGGATCATTAACGTGCCAGTAAATGTACTGACTCGGCTCCCTCGCATTTGCGCACCCTCAAATGCCAGCTGACTGCGCCAGGTTTCGAACCTGCAACCTTGGGCTCAGCAAGCGAGAACGTTACCCCTGAGCCACGAAGCCAGACGACTGTATTAGTGTGTGTTGTCTGTTTTTAATTCAAGTAAGGACTGCAGACAATAATTTCAAGTAGTTCCTACTTTCGCTACCAAATGCTACCGTCCACGACACCTAGCTGTGAACTTTGCTACTACTAGATGCCATCGCATCCAGCGTCCGGTGACGATCGTTGGAACTTAAGAGCATTAATCAAACCTACCCTACAAATTTTGACTTCACACAAGTTTAGTTAGTGGAAGTTTTCTTTACATGGCATAAATCTATGACATGGGACCGCCGCGTTTACTTCCCCTCCGAAGGAAGGCATACTGAGGGATTTTAAACGCTATTAAAAACTCCGACGAACTTGGCCGGGTTTGAACCCATGACCTTGGGATAAACAAATAAATTAATTCATATAAACTAAATATGAAATAAGTAAATCTATTATATTGTTACGTTTACGGTTCTTGAATTAACTGGTCAGGCATATACAAATACACTACCGTACTTCTTTATTTATCAAACCTTACACTACTAAATATTAATTTAGTGTTCATTAATATTTAAACTGGGAACGTCGAGCTCTAGTCTTTTTGAAACTACTACACTCCAAATCTCAACACTGCCTTTTCACCGAATCCTAAATCTCTTCTCTATCGTATCGTCGCCTTCTCGATTCATCCACTGCCAGCTTGCCGGCCCAAATCACAATTGCAGCCAGCGCGCCACGCGCTCGCACGAGTCTGCCACCAGGTGCGCTCACACGAGTCTTGTCACACTGTCCCCTCCTTAAGATTGTTCCGTACCGGAGCAGACACCCCGTCTTTGGGACCAGCAGCAAACCAGAATTTCAATCCCTGTGTGCCGAAAGACTTCTTCTAGCATGCTTCTTACGATCCTCCAGTCCAATCCATCCTGCCCACAGCCCAACTTGGGCACAGCTAATCTGGATATGTTCCGCTGCAGTAGGAGCTCTCGCATCGCAAGTAGACTATCCCAGACGGCACGATAGGTCGGTTTCTGGTGGGAAAGTTCTTTCGTCACTAGATAGAATAGCGATCGCTCCTTCCTGGGTAGATACAACACGTTTCCGACACGAGGCTCTTGACGCTGCAGCTCTTCAATCCCACCATACTTCCGCCGGAATACTTGGGCGATTCCTCGGCTCATCCTCAGGTCCTTAGCCACAGAGTGAGCCAAGGCATACTCACTGGAGGTTTGGAATAAATCCTGCCGAATCTCAGTACTCACGCCATAACAAACATTGCGGTCAGTACCACATTGGGACATGAATTCTTCGAACGATCGTTCCGACTCCGGGACTCGACATATACGGGCGAGTTGCCCGTGCTCCTCTTCATGGTTGTCGCCCAGGAACGATGCCAGCCGATTGAAGTGGACCACTCGGGGTTTGCCATTCGGTCTCCTCCTGATACGGTAGACGACGTCGTTAATCCTCTTCAGTACCTCATATGGTCCGTCCCAGGAGCGTTGCAGCTTTGGAGAGAACCCTCGCCGTCGTTTAGGGTCGAAAAGCCAGACTAGATCTCCTGCTTGGTACCCGCCTGATTCGGCTCTTACGTCGTATCGCTCCTTCATCCTGTCGCTCGCATTCTGAATGTTTGTGCGAGCGCGGTCGTGAATGTCATCCATCCTTCGACGAAGGCCGGAGATGTAGTCCTCCCCAACGACATTATCCTCAGGTTTGCAACCGAACGCCAGGTCACACGGCAACCGCAGTTCTCGGCCAAACAGCACATTAGCTGGTGTTTGGCCTGTGGTCTCATGGATATAAGAGCGATATGCCAGTAGAAACAAGTGGAGAAACTTGTCCCAGTCCCGCTGGTGGTCGGAGACAATTTTCGACAGGTATTTCTCTACTGTCCTGTTCATGCGCTCCACCATTCCATCGGACTGTGGGTGCAGGGCAGTCGTTCTCGTTTTCCGGATTCCGAGAATCTGGCACATCTCCTGGAACACCGACGACTCGAAATTTCGCCCCTGATCGGAATGCAGTTCCAAGGGTACACCAAATCGGCTCACCAGCTCCTTTATTAGCGTCTCGGCAACCACCACAGCTTCTTGGTTGGGCAACGCATATGCCTCTACCCACTTGCTGAAGTAATCTATTGCCACCAAGATGTATTTATTCCCACTCTCAGTCGTAGGGAAAGGGCCCGCTACATCGATGGCGATCCGTTCAAACGGGGCACCAACGTTGTACTGTCTCATCGCTGCTCTTCCCTTCTTCTGTGGCCCGTTCGCAGTGGCACAAACCACGCACTTCCTACACCATTCACGTACGTCATCTGAGTAATTAGCCCAATAAAACCGCTCTCGAACTTTCTCCATGGTTTTTCGAACTCCAAGGTACCCCCCAGACGTTCCATCATGCAGCAACTGCAGTACCTCGGGCACTCTGTTTCGTGGAACAATACCCTGTAGCCTCTCCTGAGCCCCGTCCTCTCTCCCCAGTACCCTCTTTAGCACCCCGTTTTCCAAAATCACGGAATTCCATTGAGCCCAGTAGGCTTTCACAGAGCGCGTGTAGGGTGCTACCTCTTCCCAAGTCGGTCGTTGCTCAGACGTCTTCCACCGCAGTAGGTGTTTTAAGTCCGGGTCATTTTCTTGATCCTTACGGATTTCCTCATCCTTCCAGTGGTCGTCGATCACAGTGCTTCTTCTCACTGCTGCAACTTTTTCGTCAATCCGATTGCAGTGCTTGCAGTCTTGTGCGCATGGTCTCCTTGACAGAGCATCAGCATTTCGGTGCTTAAGGCCAGCCCTGTGTTCAGTGTCGAAGTCGTACTGCTCGAGCCTTTCAATCCACCTGGCTACCTGTCCCTCCGGGTTCTTGAAGCTCAGTAGCCACGTAAGCGCTGCATGATCAGTCCGTAGAAGGAACTTCCTCCCATAGAGATATTTGTGGAAATGCTCCACTGACTTCACTACAGCGAGCAATTCCCTTCTAGTTACGCAGTAGTTCCTCTCCGGTTTAGAAAGAACCTTGCTGAAGTAAGCTATCACCTTTTCTTGCCTACCTTGCAGTTGGGAAAGCACGCCACCTACTCCCACATTGCTAGCATCGGTGTCCAAAACGAATAGTCCTTCCGGTTGTGGGTAACTCAGGATAGGAGCATTGGTCAATACCTCCTTCAGTTGTTCGAAGGCTTGTTGACAGGTCGCGTCCCACACAAAACTCCGACTTTCCTCGGTAAGTCTGGTCAGAGGCTTAGCAATGTTAGCATATCCTGGCACGAATCGACGGTAATAGGTACACAGTCCGAGGTAACTCCTGACTTCTTGCTTATCTTTCGGTACTGGCCATTCCTTCACCGTGTTAATCTTTTCCGGATCCGCGGTGACTCCCTCTCCGGAAACAACATGGCCGAGGTAGTTAACTTGTTTCCGAAACAGGAAGCACTTCTTGGAGTTAAGCTTAAGGTTGGCTTGCTTAAGACGTAAGAACACCTGGTCGAGATTTCTCAGGTGATCTTCAAAAGTTCTTCCCAGAACGATAATGTCATCCAAGTAGACCAAGCATGTTTCCCAAGACAGCCCTTTTAAAACGCGATCCATCAGTCGTTCAAAGGTCGCAGGGGCATTACAGAGTCCGAAAGGCATAACTGTGAAGTCCCAAAGCCCAGAACCAATCGTAAAGGCGGTCTTCTCCTTGTCCCTGGGGTCCAATCCTACCTGCCAGTATCCACTCTTGAGATCCAACGTGGAGAAGATCGTGCTCCCACCCAAGGTGTCGAGGGTGTCATCGATGCGTGGTAGTGGGTAACTGTCCTTTTTCGTCACATTGTTCAGTTGACGGTAGTCTACACAAAAACGTGTAGATCCATCTTTCTTCTTCACCAGGACCACTGGCGAAGCCCATGGGCTGCTTGAAGGTTCAATCACCCCATCGCGAGCCATATCATTTATTATCTGCTCTGCTTCCTCTCGCTTGGCTAGTGGTAATCTTCTGGGAGTCTGGCGAATTGGTCTTGAGTCACCCGTATCGATGCGATGTTGAACCACGTTCGTTCTTCCGTTACTGGTCCCGTCCTGGAAGGCATCCTTATGACGTCGAAGAAGTTCCCTCACTTCTCGGCTCTGCCCAGGATTAAGCTCTTGACACGCTGCCTCGATAAGACCGTCGAGCCACACCGATGATATATCGGATGAGGAAGTAGCTGTTTGTACTTGGCGTACGACGGAGGACACAGACGAACAGCTTCCCAAACTGGTTCCTTTCCGAACGATTATCGAGCGATCATTAAGGTTCATTACTCGCACAGGAATTTTCGCCCCTGCACGGACCAAAGCTCTGGCTACCAGTATTCCACGTTCAGGTTCATCGTCAGCAAACCTAGGCCCTACCATGACGACACAGCCATGAGGAACTCCACCATCCGGCTTTCCTTCTACCATCACTTCACTAAGCCCAGGTAGTACAACATCTACCGCTGCGATCACCCGTACCGATGAGGCGTTCCTCCTCTGCAGCACTACCTCCTCGTTTCCGACTCTCAAAATCCCACTCTCCAGGTCCAGTCCAAATTTATACTCAGTCATGATATCCATCCCGAGAATGACGTCCTCCTCCACTTCAGCGACCAAGACACGATGGCGAAACTGGGTATCACCGATGACGAAGTTTACGACTACCTCCCCGTGAACGATGGCTGGTTCCCCCGTAGCCGTTCGCAGTGTCCATCTAGTGGTTGTTACTGTTCGTCTCACGATGCCTGGTCTGATTATTGTCATTGTGGCCCCTGTATCCAGCAGTAGGTCTCTGGGCTCTCCGTCCACATGGCCACTAATAAAAATAGATTTGGCTTGACAACCCAGAGACGCGACGATAGTAGAAGTGGGGGCATTTCTGGTGTTGCCACTGGTTGACAGTCGCCCCTTTCTATCAACCCTGTTTAGTTTTCCTGTGGCTGGTGCTTCCCGTTCATAAACTTAGGGCATCGATCTCTGAGATGCCCCATCTCCCCGCAGCCCCAGCACCTCGTCCGTTTCTTCTTGGACTGCAAGGCTTGAAGTACTTTCTCCACGATTTCTTCTATGGAAGGCACTGGCTGGACCTCCTTGTCTGGTGCTTCCCGTTCATAAACTTAGGGCATCGATCTCTGAGATGCCCCATCTCCCCGCAGCCCCAGCACCTCGTCCGTTTCTTCTTGGACTGCAAGGCTTGAAGTACTTTCTCCACGATTTCTTCTATGGAAGGCACTGGCTGGACCTCCTTGTCTCTCTCCAGAGCCTGGCCGCGCACGGATTGTTCGACAGCCTCAAACTCAAGAGCCAGAGTCAAGGCATCATTCAATGTTTGCGGACGCGCCAGCTTCACAGCCCGCTGCGTCTCAATCTCGCGGAGCCCATCGAGAAACTTCTCGGTAGCAAGACTCTCATACACATCGCTGGGCACTGTTGGATAGGCACTCCTAACGAGACGTACTATGTCTGCTTCGAACTCCTGTAGGTTCTCGTTGGGTCTCTGACAACGGTTTCTCAACTGGGAGCGATACAGCTGTTCCATGTGACGATGACCGAACCGCATTTCAAGTTTCTGTACAAGAATGTTGTAGTTCTGCCTTTCCGACAAGGGAACAGCCTGCAGGACTCGTAGGGCCTCCCCGCGCAGCGACAAACTCATCAGTGAAGCCTTCGTGGCATCCGACCATCCATTAATCATGGCAGCGGTCTCGAACAAGGTGAGGTATTCTTCCCACGCAGACTTCCCATCGAAAGTCGGCAGGTCAGTCCGACCAAACGCGGAAACAGGTATACGCTCCTTACCTTCCGATGGTCCACCAGCGGTAATGATTTCGTTTTCCTGCTTGTCTTTATTTGGAAGCACACCGCTCGCAAGCTCGTCCTCGAACTTCCGCAGGGATTCTTGAAATTCTTCCCTCAGTTTGGTTTCGATAGTGAGCGTTACTTCTTGAAGTTTCCTCTCGAGGTTGCCAGTATTTTCCATTAACTACCTTTCCAAATTCTCTGAGTTTTCCGCTATTTTCTTTTCCGAATTTTTATATAGTTCTGAATTTTCTGTTCGTATTTTCTTTTCCATGTTTTCTAATATCTGACACAAACCCTCAGTCCCACCAGTAATCTCGAAAAGAAATGTTTCTGGATCCTCACCTGTGTCCACCAGTACCTGTCTTAACCTCGCTTGCAGCACAGATTTTATTCCCGTAGAATCAACTTCCCTTTCTTCCAGTTCCAGACGTAACTCCGAAACCTTCAGTGCTGAAAGTTTAAATTTCCTGGTCGTCATTTCACACTCTAAAATGCGGTACCTCAAGACTTTCACTATGTATTTACTCTATAGCCTGACCCCACACGTCTGACACCAGTTGTTACGTTTACGGTTCTTGAATTAACTGGTCAGGCATATACAAATACACTACCGTACTTCTTTATTTATCAAACCTTACACTACTAAATATTAATTTAGTGTTCATTAATATTTAAACTGGGAACGTCGAGCTCTAGTCTTTTTGAAACTACTACACTCCAAATCTCAACACTGCCTTTTCACCGAATCCTAAATCTCTTCTCTATCGTATCGTCGCCTTCTCGATTCATCCACTGCCAGCTTGCCGGCCCAACTCACAATTGCAGCCAGCGCGCCACGCGCTCGCACGAGTCTGCCACCAGGTGCGCTCACACGAGTCTTGTCACAATATATAATCCAAAATTGACTCATCATCGCAGGGCTCAAACCACTAGACCTAGAAAGCTGAAATTTTGCATGTTGGTTGATCCGAGTATGTAGAGGCTCACTAAGGAACGGTTTTTGAAAATTCAATTTGTAAGTGACCTTTTTTGGCCCTTTGGCACTGAGCAAGGACAGTCGGTACAAAGATCGCATTTGGCTCATTTGAAGCCGCCAGATACGAGATACAATACTCGGAGGTCCTGTAGGGACCCCAAAACACACTTTTTAAGTTCCTAAAATGAACGGTTTCGGTGATATTCCCAAATAACTGTGTTCCCTCTGAGAAACAGATCAACGTTACTATGGCAACCGATGCAATTTCGCAGACCGGGGATAGTTTTCTGGCAATATTTCGAAAACCGTTCGTTTTAGGGCCTTAAAACGCAGGGTTCGTTTCCCACTTCATTGAAGTGGAAACCACGAACATTGCTCCTCGCATTGATACGCTTAAAATGAGCTATGTGGTACTAAAGGTCTATTATATCCCTATCCCTATATTATTAAATTATTATTATGATTATTATTATATTATGGCGTACTTGGAATTGACAAAACTCATTTTCAGCCCCTCGGCGGCTCGGAGGCTACTATGTGTTAAGGCTCTAAAACCACGTTTCTGAGATATTACCAGAAAACTAATATCATTTAATAAACTAATAAATAGATGACGAGTACAGAAGAAGACCAAATCAGGAGCTATATAGATATACTGAGAAAATCACAGATGTGGCCAGGAAGAGACGTCTGGCTTTCTACAGACATGTCTCATGGATGAACCCAACAAGACTAACCAACCGGCTTCTCAACTACTGGAGGAATAGAAAGAGCGTGACACCGGCGCTAACAGTAGTTAACAAGGATATCCAAGAACTTAAGATAAAGAAAAGTGATATTACAAGCCGATCACATCTCAGAAAGATACTAAAACAGAAGAGTTTTCAGGACAGACCACCCTGTAAGAAAATCGGCATTATCTGGACAAAAGAGAGAAAGGAGAAACATAGCCAGAGAATGCGCGAATATTGGGCAGACGTCAAGTCCCTCGCCAAGCTGAAAAGTTGAACGTCGTGGTCCTTAGCTGGCCCATCCGAAAGAAGAAGAACAAGAAGAAACTAATGAAGTAATTGAAGCCGGTAACCATGACAAAAGTATCTCAAGAGATGACCTCCAACTTTACATCTATTTCTGTAAGAAGCAATGCCACTCAAATTATTAAATTTCTGTGAAAGTTTGCAAATGGCTATAAGGTTATCGTGGAATCAAACATAGACTGTAAAATTCAACAATGCGATTAAGGGGGTCAAGGGGTACCCTACAATTTTGATACGTGACTTACACGTGCGATATGCGATATGTTGAACAGAAGGTCTATTATATCTCCAAACAGCGACATTATTTTCAAAAGTTCCTGGATTGGAATAGTGTGTTTTGCGTCTTTTGGTAATTGGGGCCATTGGAGGCAAAATATCCCGAATTTTCATGCATCACAAGCCATTCTAATTTATTAAAGGGGTCTTCCTGGGGATGGGGACTTTCCACAACGGTGAGGATCAGTTTTAATTTGACATAGCCTATATTGCGTTTCGTCTACGAGGTTTTCAATATTATTTTCACGTCAGGAAGTACACGTAAGGTGAATTTAGTTTGAGAGCACATTTTAACTAATCATATTTTTGTCGAAAAACGGATTCATCGTAAAGATGATTTTCTTTGATATGGTTTAGTTGATATATCTCTATGTTTCGTACGCATATAATTCTTGTTCGGGTGCTTGGAGCATCGTGAAATTAGGTATTTTGACAATGAGTCAATGCACCAATCATTTATATAACTCTTTAACGTACTTCTCATAGAAGGGTGGGTGTAAGGAACAACTTTTCAAAATACATGCTAAAATAGGCGAAATATAAAATTATCCTAGAAGGACGACCAAAGCATATGTTGCGCTTCTCAATATGTGACACAAAACTAGGGAGTCTATAAAGGGTCTCCGAAAACGACATTTTATGGCCCTTAAATTAACAGTGTCTGCGATATACCAAGAAAATTAACTTCGTTCTGATAAACTTATGAAGGAATGACAAGCCCCTAACCATTGCAACAATAGCTCAATTGATAACGTCTGGTTATAAATACCGAAGACCGTTCGAAGAGCGGGTACTTCTGCTAGTACACACATACATTTTCATTTGAGACTGTTTTGCCTTTCAACGTTTGCCTCTGTTTGCGAACAAGTCGCCTCCATGATGGCCTATCAGTGGCTTCCTCTGCGTCTACGCCTCTCACTTTAAAATCAGCGACTTGGGTGGCGTAGTTGGTAGAATGCTGAACTGCTGTTCCCAAGATAGCGGATTCAAACTCGGCCGAAGTCGTCGACTTTTTTAAGAGCGTTAAGAATCTTTCAGTATGCTTTCCTTCGGAGGGGAAGTAAAGCCTGCGGTCCCAAGTCGCAGATTTATGTCATGTAAAAGATCGTTTCACAGTCTAAACTTGTGTAAAGCTAAATTGTACCCATGCATTATTATAAGGAGCATATGATCGTATCCCAGCTGGTTCACGGTCTTTCGAGGTATGGGGCGTTCAACCCACTGTACGATCATATGTTCAGTATTTGAGTCTACCAGGTGACTACTCTACATGGAAACACAACAGATTCCTAAATACAGAGTTTAATGATCCTAATATCATGGCAAAATACAACAAAAACACAAATATTTACGATTATATTTACACTCCCACAACATAAATTAAATATCTGGAGTGCGCAGATGATTATTCCGAACAATAAAACAAACCCTAATCTGATTCATCTGCACTCCGCAGCTCTGTTCCACCAATACAAAGATGAGATCCACTTAAATGCTCTGAGCTCCTCAGGCATGCCGCAACATCTTTTGAGTCTTTATTAACATTGGCGCTCTCCCGCACCCAAATATACCCTACACTTCCTAATATTTATACTTTTTGACATTGACGAATGTTCATAGTGTCATTCACGTCACTTAATTCATCTTAATTAGCATATCACAACACAACAATTTAATAAAACACAAGTTATCACTGAACAATCATTAAATGTAATCATTCCTGACCCAAATATTTCTGTCCGTTCTGAATCGGAACATTTATCTTTATTTATGTTTTACCAATATTAATCTCTTTACATTTCTTTGTTTAACATTACGTTTTTTATGTGGACAATCGTTTCCTTCCCCATAGATTTCAAACGCTTATATGAGTAACCTCTCCCTCCAAAATACACATAATTAATGATTTATCTTCACCATACAACAATCTTTCAGGTCTCACCAAGTCGTCAATACCTTGCAAATGTACCAGTTCGTGCATTACCATTACCCGTCTGAGTAAATTAGCATTCATTGGGTAATTACTCTTTATAAATGCATCTTATTATTTGGTGCAGTTAAAATGTCATCAGACACCAACTTGACCAAATATTATCCGATTTTTACGATCAAACAAGATACCCCCATGGATATGATACATGTAATTCATTTAATACAATAATATCAACCATTTTTCAATTACTTCAAGAGATGTGAGTAGAGGTCTCAGTGCTCCAGTACATAGATTTAAAGGTCAGGCGGTCATTCAGCTCTGCTAGTGCTAGTACCATAGGTTCGCTAAGCTCCGCCCTTTTCAACACGGCTACTCCTACCTGCGTCTCGCGCTACTGGCCGACTTTTAACTTGTAAACAAACCTTGACATTTGCCTCAGTGACACACTGCAGCTCTCCAGGGGCAATGATGGGATGTGTCATTATGAACGAAATCGATCTATATATTTAATGATGGGATAACCAGCACATTTCTTAATCCATTTAGAGTTACATGCACCAACCTGATCATTTCCCAACCATTACCGATTATCACGCTAAACAAGTAAACCTGCTGGTCAATAGCAACCAACAACATTAAAACCAAAAACAAATAAAACTAACAATCTTGAAAAGCTGCGCTAGTTTACAATAAACTTCTGTAACTAAATAACTGTACATATTGTAAATACCTGAACCCACTTATTTGTAGACATAGATTTAATAGCCAGAGTATAGTCTAAGGGATCTGATGATGATCGCTTGACAATCGAAACAAGTCATCGAAGGGAATTTATTAGGGGAAGATGACCTCTCTGTTCCTCCCTTCAAAACTCCAATAACTAACAAATTAACTAACTAAAGGAATTTATTTATCTCATGTAGTTTTTCAGCGTTGACCGACGGAAAATCAGTACTCTGGCACCACCGAAAAATGGCTTCCTTTCTTCCGTCCTCCCTTCCTCCGTTCGTCCCTTCCTCCATTCCTAACTACCTTCCTTCCTTCCGTCCTCCCTCACTCCGTTCGTCCCTTCCTCCCTCCCTTCCTCCATTCGTCCCTTCCTCCCTTCCTCCGTTCGTCCCTTCCTCCGTTCGTCCCTTCCTCCGTTCGTCCCTTCCTCTATTCCTACCTACCTTCCTCCCTTCCTCCGTTCGTCCCTTCCTCTATTCCTACCTACCTTCCTTCCTTCCTCCCTTCCTCCGTTCCTCCGTTCGTCCCTTCCTCTATTCCTACGTACCTTCCTTCCTCCCTTCCTCCGTTCGTCCCTTCCTCCCTTCCTCCGTTCGTCCCTTCCTCCCTTCCTCCCTTCCTCCGTTCATACCTTCCTCCCTTCCACCATTCGTCCCATCCTCCGTTCGTCCCTTCCTATATTCCTACCTACCTTCCTTCCTTCCTTCCTCCCTTCCTCCGTTCGTCCATTCCTCTATTCCTACCTACCTACCTTACTTCCTCCCTTCCTCCGTTCGTCCCTTACTTCCTTCCTCCCTTCCTCCGTTCGTCCCTTCCTTCCTTCCTCCCTTCCTCCGTTCCTCCGTTCGTCCCTTCCTCTATTCCTACGTACCTTCCTTCCTTCCTCCCTCCCTCCGTTCGTCCATTCCTCTATTCCTACCTACCTTCCTTCCTTCCGTCCTTCCTCCCTTCCTCCATTCCTCCCTTCCTCTATTGCTACCTACCTTCCTTCCTTTTCCTTCCTTTCTTTCTTTCTTTCTTTCTTTCTTTCTTTCTTTCTTCTTTAGTTATTTATTTATTTATTTATTTATTTATTTATTTCGCGAATGGCGTTATCAATGTACATAACATTCATATAGCCTAAATGACACGGACTACTGTAATAGAAATACGAGGGTGTTTTTCAACTTCCGATGGACTGTATAAAAATAACAGAATGATATTCCAAACTGATTTTACTACTAAATGTTTGCTTGGTTCATTCTTATGTCTCAACATAATCGTCAAAGCGATTGAAACAATTGTCGTATCGTTACTCCAGCTTTCCAATGCCCTCGGCGAACAACCTGCCGCCACTGAGGTGGGTACGTCTGAAGTGTCTCCTGAAGTGTTTCCTTTTTAACGTGGCGTTGCCGCCCAACCATACCTTCAATTCTCAAAAATGTGAAAATCATTCACGACCACACTGTGCCAACGTTACGAAGGACTTTTTCAAAGAATTCAAGTGTGAAGTTTTGGACCATCTGCAGTGTAGTCCAAAACAGCACTGAATGATTTTCTTCTTTCTCGAAAATTGAAGGTATGGTTGGGCGGCAACGCCTCGCCAAAAAGGAAACACTTCAGGAGACTCCAGACGTACCCACTTCAGAGGCGGCAGAATGTTTTTCCGAGGGCATTGGAAAGCTGGTGTAACGATACGACAAATGTTTCAATTGTTTTGGCGATTATGTTTAGACATAAGAATAAAACAAGCAAACATTTAGTAGTAAAATCAGTTTGGTAGGTCAATCTGTTATTTTTATACAGTCCATCGGAACTTAAAAGTAAAACTGCCCTCGTAATATACACTGTAGTATAGATAGTATAGACTACTCATAATTATCACAGGTTTTATTCATTCACCATAGACCCAAATATAGATTGGAAATCCACTAGACTGCTTTATCACGTGATACTGTAGATGCGATACGCCATGGGGCCCCTGAAAGCTCGCAGGGGCCATTAAGATGGCGATATGTTCAAGCGTCTGCATTTACTCGTCAGTTCAGTGAGGTTCGCTATTATCTCTTTGTTGAGATTAGATCTTCGTGTGCCCTTGCCAGTCCTTATTTCATTAAGAACTCTCCAACGACGCCTCGGTAGTTGAAACCCAGCCGTTTGATCATAAGGAATTTGTGCAATTTTATTGCTTTTTGTGAAGTACCTAGGTACGCTCCTTTCTTTGACGATTCCAGGCGTTTGAGATGTTCAATGGGCTTGGGTTGGTAAGTGCAGACTGCTGGTAATGCTCTTCTGTATGTTCGGTAGCGATACTTGGAACTGAGAGCCGTGGTATGTTACTTACGACAGATTGCTAGCGCGTGTTGTTAATTACATCTAGAAATGAGACACGTTGTCTGATTTATCAATTATATATTTATTCAGCCAGGTTGAAGAGCAGTTACTCACGTTCGTATCCAAAAGTTGATTCAAAACAAGTGACAATATTATGATGACACGAAACTGTCTGAAAAGATCTCTCGGTCAAAGTTCATGGAGACTAGACACGATAGTGATTTATGATTTATGATAATGAACAAGTCATTTTCCCACAATTTAAGAACATAACGTATGGCTTGACGAGGCATTCTTGCTTTCTTCATACATGATCAGAGACAGAAATATATTTCACATGACATTTGTTCATCATTCTTTTGACAGCACCCTGGCCAGACTACAAACCCCGTGCATTTACCACACCTTTTTGCTCCTTAATGTTATAAACATATAACACCAGAAAAGAAACTGTAGTAAAACTTCCGTAGAGCGGGAGAACAAGGTATGGACGACAGATTGTTAATAAATTACTCGGAACTCGTAATCTCGGTCGACGCCTACTGCACGCGATGTCCGCATCAGGTAACAGCTTCTCATACAATCAATAGCCGTCACAGCCTTATTTATGACCTTATAATTGTCTTTCTGCATGAAACACTAAAAGTGATTTTCAACTGAAACAAGCACTAACTAACCAGTGTCTTCTGTGGTAATTATCAGTTTAATTAACTAAACGAAACACCGGAAGATCATGGAACTTCCGAATCAGTAACTCACTTTTTTAAATGGTCAGAAATGATTAATGAAGAGTGAATCTATGATGAGGCTATTCCGTGCAGCACTGATGAACAATTAGGAGAATAATATATCCTCATAAAGTTATTCTATTTCCAGCTCTGCAAACCACCATTACCGAAAATAATGTGTCACGGAATTCCAAGATAACGACTGTTCCCTATCTAAGAAATGGAGAGCGAAGGTTCAGTGGTCGGTAGATGGATTGCTCCCGTCCACTTGCTCGAGGTCAAGATAACATTGTTATTAATGTGACAGCCATTTCAAGGCTAATGTTAAAATTAAGTTAGTCGTTATCATTTTTTAAAGTTCTGCTGCTTTTATGATTCCCAGAAACATTTACTCTTTGCTTTGCGTGCGTGTGTCAATATTCCACAGTCAGATTTGAAGTAGCACTTACGATCGATCACTTTTCTTTTTATTTTGTACCTGCCCCCTATGTTACGGTATCAGACTTAATTGGGCACAACGTTGCCCCCAGCTAGTAGCGTCGCCAGGAAATTTCACCCGAGGGGGAGGAGGAGTCATGGATTTAATGATTTGATATAAATATTTTAGCCTACTTTCCGAGGATAAAATAAGAAAAATTGAAACGTAGGTGTCGACGATGAATCGGGGTTGGTATTTCAGTCAACTTGTGCACGCATGCTCTTCTTTATTAAGGCTGCACCGAACTCAACAAAAGTGTGTATGCATTAAGCCGTGCTTAGAGAAATCTGTTCAGTAACACCATTCCTGCCAATTGCAAATGGACTCCATTGAAATCTTGATAACTCTGAAACCATTCACCACAACAATACAAAACTTGTAGTTATAAAATCTGTACTTAGTATCCCCCATTCTGGAATGGTATGGGTAACCTTGAGAACCACTGGATAGATTTTGATGCGGTTTTCACCATTCTGTAATGGATATCTCGAAGAAGGTTTCTGTAGAAAAGAGTTTATTTATGCCCAAAGGAAGCCAAGCAGTAACGATTTCAGTGAAAAAGTCGAAAGGAATAACCTGGCATCCGTGTGCATTTTAAGCTTACGCTGGGCAAACCATTAAAAATATCTGTATACTATGAGTAAGAATTGTTCAGCATGAAAAGTTCTACAAAAAAGTATACAATATATCGCCCAGTATAAGTGTTTCTACGTTTTCATTTCTTCCAACAATCTCCATTCAATTACTAGCTTCTAGACAGTTTACGATCTATGTGGCTGGCGAGCCCTATCATTCCACTGTCGAGTCGCGTCGAGTCATGACTTCAGAGAAGAGTGGATGTGTTAGAAAATTCCATGGAAGTGCAACTCGGCTATTCTTTACTTCGCCTGTGAACTTTCCGTTCCGCAGAATACACAGTCAAGTTTAGATTGGACGAAAGGGCGATTTGCCATTCATGCACCTCGCCATTCTTAAATTACGTCTGACAAGAATTCGTTGCACATGCATCTCCATGATAATATAATTAATAGTCCAGTCAGTGATTTTTACCCATCATGCTGAAACGGAAAAAGGATATAGGTCGTAGGTCATTGAAATCGAAAAGAAAAACGCTTTTCACGTACGGTAACTGACACCCAGTGGTGAACGTTAGAAATTGATAGAACGTTTCTAACCAAATAACCTACACATTTTGGCTACACACTACTGATTGTAGTGGTAGGTTCCTTTGCATGCCATAAATCTATGACAGGGACCCGCCGGCTTTACTTTCCCTCCGAAGGAAGGCATACTGAAGGATTTTAACGCTCTTAAAAATCCGACAACTTCCTTTGTAATCTATTATAATTTCCTCTTTACAGTCGGTAAACACGTTCATGGGCCCAAATAAACTGGGCGAGGAGTATTTATTTATTTATCGTATGACATACAAACAAAAAGCAAGCAAGATAAATATATACACACATATTCATTGATATATACATATTTACAGGTACACATGACGAGGCAGGCTTATATATTTAAATCTAAATTCCTTATCCATTGCAATGCTGCAGGTGTTGCCAACAGGAAGTCAGACCGATTATCCTGATAAGCTCTTCTAGGGCAATTCATGGACAATGTGGTGAACTGTGAAGGAGCACCGCAGTCACATTGGGGAGAAGGAATTTTACCACATTTAAAGAGTGATTCAGCACGGACTCCGTGGTTGGTCCGGATCCTATTGAGGGTAGTCCACTTTCTTGTTGGCAGGTCAAACCCCTGTGCAGCGCTATTTCCAATTAAATCACTCCAAGCTTCAAGGTTGATGTTGGTGCTCCATTCATTTTTCCATTGAATATTCGGCTTAAAATTGTTGCCTGTGAGATCCCTAGCATATTTGATGGATGGATGTCTAGATTTCAGTCGGTTTCTATTCAGATCAGGGATGTCGCAGTGAATTGGACTAGCTGGTTTACTAGCTGGTATACTCTCGAATCAGGGCAGCTTTCCTGCGTAGGTCAGGAGGCATGACGTTTCTAAGGACAGGAAGCCAATAAGTCGGCTTAGGTCTAATAAGGCCACTGATCAGTCTCATGGTGTTATTGAGTTGGGTATCAATTATCTTTACATGGGGGCTCTTCAGCCAAACTTGAGCACAATATTCATTTTTCCATTGGATATTCAGCTTTAAATCGTTGCCTGTGAGATCCCTAGCATATTTGATGGATGGATGTCTAGATTTCAGTTGGTTTCTATTCAGATCAGGGATGTCGCAGTGAATTGGACTAGCTGGTTTACTAGCTGGTATACTCTCGAATCAGGGCAGCTTTCCTTCGTAGGTCAGGAGGCATGACGTTGCTAAGGACAGGAAGCCAATAAGTCGGCGTAGGTCTAATAAGGCCACTGATCAGTCTCATGGTGTTATTGAGTTGGGTATCAATTATCTTTACATGGGGACTGTTCAGCCAAATTTGAGCACAATATTCAGCAGCAGAGAAGACAAGACCTAATGCAGACCTAACTTCTCGAGAAGTGTATAATTAATTGATGTAATGGCTTGCCACGGTGGGTGAGTGGATAGCGTGTCGGTCTACTAACCCCAAGATTGCAGGTTCGCTCCTGGACGTGGTAAGTGATTTTTGAAAGGCGGCAAAAATCCGATACGCATGTCATACGATGTTGGCATGTCAAAGAACCCATTTGAATTCAGTAGGCCGAGTTCATAATGGCAAAATTAATCTCTGGAGTTTCCCCCAACAAAAAGTTCCTCAGTTCTCTACTAGAATGCGCTATAGTGTACAAGGAGCTTAGATATCTAACATCTAACCTCCCTGACTTTCATAGTCAAGGAACAACGAAATTCGACATGCAAGCTACCCTCTGGGTGTCAAATAACAAAGCTTGCACCCAGCACCCGAGGCCATACGATATTATTATTATTATTATTATTATTATTATTATGTGCGTATGGACCCTATTGGATCACGCATTACATTTATGATTCGCCTTTCTAACAGACCATATTGCTTTCATTCTTTCACTGTGCGCTTGTTTCCTTTCTTCTGACCACTTAGTCCCCGATCTTCTGGGGGCTTCATTCTCTGGCTGTACCACCCATTTATTTATCTTCTGACGGTAGACATTTCTGTCTAGTATTTCTGACGTTTCTATCCGGGCCTTTTCCAGGTCATTTTTAACATCTTGTATCCAAGATACGTTCTTCAGTTTTCCAGAGTATGTCAAAATCTTGTGAGTTAACCTTGAAGATGAGAGTCTGTGAACGTGTCCATAGAATTTCAGTCTTCGTTTCCTGATGTCTGCGGCGAGGTTGGATAGTTTTTCCGTGGCTTTGCGTGATTTGAGTCTATACCCTTCTTCACTTTTCTCTGGGCCCAGAATTTTCCTCAAGATCTTTCTTTCCTCCTTCAAGATATTTTCCAGATCACCTTTCTTATTAAGTACCAAGGTTTCACTTGCATACAGCACTTCAGGTTTAATCACCGTATTATAGTGTTTGATTTTTGTATGTATGGACATGCATTTCTTGTTATAGATGTCACGGGTTCTCCAATAAGCTCCTTTGAGTTTTTGTAATCGAACTTTCTGAGCTTCCTTTTCCAATCCTGTTGGTTCTAGGATCTCACCGAGATATTTAAAGTGTGGAACCCGTTTGATGTGCCCGTATTTTGTTTGTAGTTCCTGGATGTCGAACCTAGTGCAAATAAACTTGGTCTTCTCAAATGAGATTTGCAACCCAGTTTTCTCAGCGCATTCCTTGAGGACTTCAATCTGTTTGATCGCTAAAATATCGCTGTCTGCTAGTATCGCTAGGTCGTCTGTGAAAGCTAAACAACTGACCTTGATGTCATCATTCTTTCGTCCAAGTTGAATGGGTTTCCAGAGCTTCTGGGCATTCAAGTCCTTCTCCCATTCTCGAATGACTTTATCTAGAACAAGGTTGAAGAGCAGTGGTGACAATCCGTCACCCTGTCGCACGCCGGTCTTAATCGCAAAGGGCTCTGATAATTCACCCAGAAATTTTACTTTTGACTTCGTGTCCGTGAGTGTTTCCTTGATGAGTCTTAATGTCTTTGGATCAAGTCCTAGTTCTTCTAAGATGTTAAAGAGAGACTGTCGATCGACCGAATCGTACGCCTTCTTAAAGTCGACGAAACTACAAATGATCGGAGAGCTTCGGGTCGCTCTATATTTCAATATCGTCTTCAAGTTAAAAATTTGTTCAACACAAGAACGCTCAGGTCGGAAACCAGCTTGATATTCACCAATTTTGTGTTCAAGCTGTTCTTGTACTCTTTGAAGAAGACACGCGGAGAGAATTTTGTAGGTGACTTGAAGGAGAGAAATCCCTCTGTAGTTATTCACATCCGTTCTGTCACCTTTCTTGTATAACGGATGGATGAGTGCACATTTCCATTCTTCAGGTAGCTTTTCTGTTTTCCAGATATCCATGATGATTAGTGTGAGCTCCTCAAGTGTATTTGGGCCTATGTTCTTTAATAGTTCTGCAACTATGCCATCTTCTCCAGACGCCCTGTTACTTTTGAGTCTGAAAATGTGTCTCTCGATTTCTTCTTTAGTAGGTGGTGGAGATTCAGGGTTTACATGTACGGGAGTCTCTTTGGGCCATCGTGATGTTGGTTCCTCGCAATTGAGTAACTCAGAGAAATACCGAGCCAGTTCACTACAATTATCCCGGTTGGACAACGCGAGGTTTCCGTCTTGTTTTCGGAAACACAAGTTCTGTGGGGTGTATCCTCGGATTCTTCCTGCGAACGTCCTGTAGAAATCTCGCGTTTTGTGATCTCGGAAGTCTTGATCTATAGATTCCAATTGGTCCTTCATGTGTTTCCTCTTAGTTTGTCTGATTACTTTTGACACTTCCTTCCTGGTCTGAAAATAGTGTTGTTGAGTCTCGTGTGAATTCTTACTGTTGTATTTCTGAAAAGCTCTCTTTCTCATTTCCAGTGCTTCTTCACATGCAGAATCCCACCACGGATGTTTCGTATTCTTCTTCAATGGAATAATCTCTTTAGCTCTCGTAATGATCTTGTCATGGAACTGCTTCCAGGTGCTTGCCGTTTCCTTTTCCCATTCCTCTGTTATGTTACTTTCCTTTATCTTTTTCGTGTCAAATTTCTGAAGATGAGATTTCTTGGGGTGGATTCTTTTCGGGGTAAATTTCACTTTTATTCGCACTAGATAATGGTCGGAGTCAATATTGGCTCCTCTTCGAACTTGCACATCATGAATTTCTTTCTGTAAAGGATGTGTGATGGCCACATGGTCGATCTGATATTCTCCAAGAGATTGCACAGGTGATCGCCAAGTCTTCTGTTTTCGAGGGTGCTTCCTCAGAGAGGTGGACATTATCTTCAAGTTGTTCCGTTGGCACAGTTCAATGAGTCTCATGCCATTCCTGTTGGTGAATTTATGAGCTGGGTATTTGCCTACAGTCTTTTGGTATTCTTTTTCTTTGCCAATTTGTGCATTGAAATCACCTAGTAATATCCTTGTGTCTTCTCTAGGAACCGTTGCCACGATATTTTCGAGTTTAGACCAGAACTGTTCTACCTTCTGCAAGTCCCTTTTATTTTCAATGTTCGTGGGGGCATGTGCGTTAATTAACGTGTATTTTTTGTTCGCACATTGTATGCGCATAGTCATTACTCTATTACTTATGGGAGTGACTTCTTTTATCGAATCAACTATGCTCTTGTGAACTACAAATGCCATACCCAAGAGGGGGGTGCCACCTCTTCCTATTCGTTTGTCCGTTTTACTTTTGAAAATACGGTAGTTACCATAGTCTAGTGTGCTCTCATCTGTAAAGCGTGTTTCCTGAAGAGCTAGTATCTGTATCCTTTGTCGATCTAGTTCTGATGTTAAGGTGTGTAGTTTGCCTGGTTTTAGTAATGTGTTGATGTTGAAGGTCCCGATGTATGTGGGTGTCTTTGATGGTAGTTTGCCAGAGAACTCCGACTTTCTCTGTGATCGTGGTTGCCCAGGTCCCCCAGAGTCCGAAAACCTGGTTGCCGTCCATGGACGGGTGGATTGGTTACCACCTGGGGTAATTCTGTAGTTACTCGCACGAATCATAACTGCTTGTAATCAAGGATTAATCCAGTGTTTCCACTGGGAGTTTAGGACCAGGGATTGCTAGTTCCTGGAACATAAGCTATGCAGCCGTACCTACTAGGTAAACAGACGCTGACCACTTTGCCGCTCGATCCAAGTCAGACGCGAAGTGGATTTCAATTTTGGTTCTTCCGCCCTCGCTGCCATTGAGACATAGGTCCTCCTCTGCCATCGAAGCCGTTGGCCATTGTTTTATTCACCTCAGTTGATCCGCGGGTGCTTATTTGACTAGGTCTTATTCGCACCTTTCCTGTATATCTACAGGAAATTCCCCATCAGCCATCGGGACGCGCCGTGTCGGGGTTGAGGGCCCCCTTCCCAGTGTCTCACGCAGGGTTATGCTTAGCTCGTACTCAGTTCGGAACTAAACCCCCACGTGAGCTGACTAGGTAATAATGTAGTATGCTGTCTAGTACAAAAGCGTCACATTGCCGATCGTAAAGATGGCTGACAATAGTGGCCGGTTGTGTGACCTAGGTAACACCGAGACTATACAGAATAGTGCGTATCCTATTCATGGCCTCCTTGGGATCAATGACAAAAGAAAACAGAATGGAGACAGTTAGGTCAAAGGTGTTAGTCAGATATACGAAGTGACCTCTAAATAGTGTTATCTATGGAATCATATTGTCGCAATTACCAAGATGGCGGACATTTATAGCACAAAATTCATATTAAATATTACTTTAAAACACTATTACACAGGAACACATACACTAGATAAATCTAACACACATTCAGCACTAAAAGTAAAGCCACTATTATTCCCTGGAAGCCACAAACGAAGCACAGTTCCTCCGTATTGGCCGATATAAGACGCAGCATCATTACCCATGATTATTATTATTATTATTATTATTATTATTATTCTTTCTTCGATTCGGCCAACTAGGGACCACGTCAGTTCAACTGTCTCTTCTTCCGAGCTTTAACTACCGCCCAGTGTTCCCGCATTCGTCTCCGGTGTTGTTCTTTTCTCTCTTGGGACCACACCTTCCCTGTCTTCAGCTTCGGCTTTTCCTGGAAACCTTTGTGCGTACGTAGTTTTTCCTGAAGTGGAACACGCTCCTGGATATCTTCAGGGGAAATTTCCATTTCACGTAGATCTTTCTCAACTTCCGTGAACCATGCCCCTTTGGTTTTCTTATCCTGAAAGTACGTCAATATCCGTTTTGATATCCTGCCTGGGCTCATTCGTGTCACGTGGCTATAAAAGGCAATCCTTCTTTTTCGAATCGTGTCACTGATCTTCTCCACGTGCTTGTATAATTCATGGTTGTGACGCCTTCTGTACTCGCTGTTTTCTTTGATAAGACCCAGGATTTTCCTCAAAATCTTCCTTTCTTTCGCCTCTAGTTTTTCCATTAGACCTTTCTTGTTCATTGTTAGAGTCTCTGCCGCATACAGAGACTCTGGTCGTATAACAGTGCAGTAATGTCTAATTTTGGCGTTTAAGGATATCGATCTCTTATTGTAGATGTCTTTAGTCAGGTTGTATGCCATTTCCATTTTATTAATGCGTGACACGAAGGCTTCTTTCTCTGATAGGTTAGGCTCTATCCATTCACCGAGGTATTTAAACTTTTCTGCCTTCTGAACTTTTCCTAGTCCGACCTTCAGTTCCCTGGGCGCTGATTTTATGTTTGTCATGAATTGTGTCTTCTCAAAGGAGATTTGAAGCCCAGCCTTCAGTGCTTGATTTTTCAGTTGGTTAAGTTGTTCTTCTGCCGTATCAATGGAATCTGGAAAGATCACTAGATCATCTGCAAAGGCTAGACAGTCGATTGTAAGATTCATATACTTGTACCCTAGCCTTACCCCATTTTCTACCCTTGAATTTTTCATTTCCTTCCGCCATTCTCGGATGACCTTTTCTAAAACACAGTTGAAGAGTAGAGGTGAGAGTCCGTCTCCTTGCCTCACTCCTGTCCTGATTTCAAAGGCATCGGACATCTCTCCTCTGAACTTCACTTTGGAGGTGGTGTTGGTCAGGGTTTGCTGGATAATTGATTGTGTCTTGTTATCTAAGCCAAACTCTTCAAGGATTTGTAATAGGGTGGTTCGATCAATTGAGTCGTACGCTTTTCTAAAATCAACAAAGGTCACCACGAATTCCCTGTTCCTGAGTTTCAGATATGAGAGGATGGACTTCAGATTCATAATCTGCTCAGCACATGACCGTCCCTTTCTATTATTATTATTATTATTATTATTATTATTATTATTATTATTATTATTATTATTATTATCGATGTAATTACTGTTAGCAATTGCGAGGAGGAAACCAATCTTCACATAGAATTGTCCCATAGTACCATCTTATTAAAAACCGCCTTCTCCAACACTAAAGAATGTACCGTAGTTTAATCACTGTTTACACGTACATGTTTCGGTGTTTAATGACACCCTCGTCAGCGCAGATTGAATTACAATAATTTTAAAACTAAGTTTACAAAGATAAAAGGGAACATGGATATCCTTACAAAACACTATTATAAATTTAAATTAAAAAAGTTGCCTCTGTAGCGCAGCGGTCAGCGTGGTTAGCTGCCGCCTCGGAGGTCCTGGGTTCGATTCCCGGCTCTGGCACGCAATTTGAAAAAAGGCATGAGGACTGGAACGGGGTTTACTCGGCCTCGGGTGGTCCAAATGAGTAGAGGGGGTCCGATTCCCACCTCATCCATCCTCGAAGTGGCTTTCCGTGGTTTTCCACTTCGTCTTCGGGCAAATGCCGGAATGGTACCTCTTGTAAGGCCACGGCCACCTCCTTCCCTCTTCCTTGCCTATCCCTCCTAATCTTCCCCTCCCTTCCCTCATGAGGCCACTCTTCGCTTTGCAGGTGAGGCCGCCTGGGCGAGGTGCTGGTCACATCTCCCCAGTTGTATCCACTCCGTTCAGATGTTCCCAGCTCTAGGACACTGCCCGTAGGGGCGGCAGAGGTGAGTTCCCTCGCTGAGTACGTGGGAGCCACCAACCTGGAGGGTAAATTCGAATTAAAAATAAAATAAAATAAATATAAAAAAATAAATGAAAGCTCACAAAAAGAATAAGTAACAATGAAGCCTTGGTGGACCACTTCTTGATGCATTAGCAAGCATTCTTTGCTATCAGTCGTGAGGTCTGGGTCGATTCTCAATTCTGCCAAGAAATGTAATTCTGGTTTGAGAACTGGAACGAGGTACACTCAGCTTCGAGAGACAAAACTCAGTTGAGGTGAATTCGATTCCCACTTCAAGACAAACTCGTGGTGTAGTGGCTGGGAATTCGATTCCCAGCTCTGGCAAGACATTTAATTGTAGTCTGAGATCTGGAATCCGGTTCACTTATCTTCCTCAACCATCTTATAAGTGGTTTTCCTAGTTTTCCCATTTTCTGGTTGGTTGGTTGGTTGGTTCCTCTGTTTAGGGACAGCGACAACGGGGGCATATAGCCCCGTGTACTCGGGGTGTGTGTGTAGAATCTGTCTGAGAAATGAAAATCCACCGCCTGCTTCCAGTCGACCGACCGGGTCAGGGAATGGAATGAATGAAGCCCCCATCTAGGGGCGAGGATATGAACTGTGCCGGCTGCGGAGTCCTGTCGCACTCCCCTGGGGAAATAATTAATTGAATGACAGATGAAATGAAATGACAGTGGAGAGTGTTGCTGGAATGACTGTTTGTGACATGGAAAATCGGAGTACCCGGAGAAAAACCTGTCAGCGTCCGCTTTGTCCAGCACAAATCTCACAGGGAGTGACCGGGATTTGAACCACGGACCCAGCGGTAAGAGGCCGGCGTGCTGCCGCCTAAGCCATGGAGGCTTCTGTCTGATAACCGGAGTTAATTGTGATGGCTGTATTAGTGTGAGTTATCTGTTCTTAATTCAAGTAAGGACTGCAAACTTTCGATTTTCAAGTAGTTCCAATTTTTGCTACCAAATGCCACCGTCAACAACCAACTAGTTCTGAATTATGTTACTAGATGCCACCGCAGTTGGCTCCTGGCGACTAGTGTTGGAACCTTAGAGCGATAGTCAAATATAACCTATAATTTAGCTTTACACAGGTGTAATTAGTGGAAGGTTCTTTATTATGCCATAAATCTATGACATGGGACCGCCGCGGCTTTACTTCCCTTCCGAAGGAAGGCATACTGAGGGATTTTATACGCTCTTAAAAATCCGACGACTTTGTCCTGGTTTGAACCCGCGATCTTGGGCATTGAATCTCACCTTGCTACCAACTACGAAACCGAAGCCACATTTTCCCATGTCTTCTCCAGATAAATGCTGGGACTGGTGTAAGTTAAGGCTCGTTCTCTATCCTAACTCGAATTAAACATACACTCAATAGTGCAACCATCACAATGACACAGGTTATCATACAACATTTCACACACACTCAAGTACACGGGACTGAAATTGACGCGATGTCAAAGCCTCTAGATGCCACAACAAGAACAAAGCCTTGGTGCCCATGAACTTGAATTGAGCCAAGGAACTCGTATAGAGGACTCTTGAGATTAGAAAGTTCGCTACATCACTGCGGTTATTGCACTGCTCTGGTCGGACAGCTGTATGTTGTAACCGCGGCGAGATGTTACCATTGAGTAGTTGTTGAAATCTTAAATTAAGGTGCGAAGTAAAAGGAATGTAAACACGAGTGAGCTACGGCACCGACATCAGCAACTAAATCATTATAACAGCTTGTTACAAGTTAGAGCTATTCCTGTCGAGGGCAGTGCCCCTGTCAAGAACCTCACCCAAGTGATTCATGACGCTCCAGTCATTATTGATAAATCCTCACAAGTTCTTACAACCTGCACCTGTCTTAACCCCCATCTCCCTTCTCAGTATATCGACTCCTTTCTCCACACTCCATTCACATTGCACAATTTTCTTTCCACTCAGTTACGCCTGCATTTCCTTTTTGTTGTAAAGCCAATTTTAATTTCACGCCTCAATTATTCACCTCTTCTCCCCACTTATCGTTTTCTTTTTGTTTTAGTCAGTAACCCCCCCGCCCCGCCTCCCCAGGGGCTCAAACTTGTGGGACGTGGGTTGGCGACCACGGGACCCCAGCTGATTAAGGCATTGCTTCCACTTACTTGTGCCAGGCTCCTCTCAGTCTTCTTTCTTGTCGATCTCCCTTGGTCAACTCTTGTTCTTTTCCGACCCCAACGGTATAAGGGTATCCGCGGCGTAGGGAGTCTCTTCCTTTCCCGCCTTAATTGGCCCTTGTCTCATCTTTCCTGATACCTTCATTCTTGAGGGGTCAGCCTTCTTTTTCTTTTCATGTTATCTCCTGCCTTCTGCTCAAGACCCTCAAGGAGGCAGGGTGTATGTAGCCCCACCACCTCTGGTGCACCCTGGATAGTGCTTCACCCTCAAGGGCTCACGGCTGGTGAGTTCGGGAGTTGGTGATCCTGGGGGATTCCTGAGCTGGGTCCTTATTTTCCCATTTTCCAGTGACTTTGGAGTGGGCCCTCTCCTCTTTCCCTTTCCTATCTGTCTTTCGTGGCTCTCTTTATTTCGAAATCCCTCAATCCTCATTCTTCGAGGGCATTTCTTTTCTTCCTGTCCTTTTTTGCCTTATCTTTTATGTGTTTACCGTTTCTTCTTGTAGTATGTAAGTTATGTACGTTATAGTTTTCATTCTCATCTCATCTTTCACATCACCCACACCATTAGGGGCTGATAACCTAAATGTTAGTCCCCTTAAAACAACAATTATCATCATCATCATCATTTCTTTACTCTAAGTTCGGCCATCCCATCAATAGCTTCAGAGTTTTTCAATATTCTATCTTTGGCCACAAGAGACGGCGAAACTGCCTAAGGGGGACCACCGCCACTGTTGTTAGTAGGGAAGAGATATTTAGTTTTTTTAATAATAGTATAGTATAATTGCGCACGAAAGTGCATTTGGAATAAACAGATCATAATATAATAAACACTGCCAGATGAGAAGTTAAATGATGTGCCAAATTAGACACGGCAGACTGGCATCGAACTCGGGTCTTATCAAAGAAGACCAGGCCCATGATGCTGCCCAGAATCGAATCATTGATCTCTGAGGGGGGAACAGCTACAGGGAACCCGAAGAGCAATGAGTTATATCTGCATATAATCATAATAGCAGGATTTCACGGCTAGAACGAGAATATCGTAGCTTTTAAGGTGTATCATTGCAAGAAAATACAAAGCCCATGTACGTTTTAGAAGCCTGAACGCTAGAAAGCAAACCAGCTTGACAGTTGACTAATCGTAGTTAGCGAAGGGGCGTTTTTAGGTGACGCCAAGGAACTAATTTTCGTCTGCACCGCAGGAACAGCTCAAGATTAATGACTCTGGGATGCACCGTTTCACAAGGCATAAGAGTAGAGAGGGGGCAGTCGCCCACAGAAATTAATTGATTACAGCCAATTGGAGCATTGAAATGAAATAAAATTTACACCCAGGTGAATATATTCTAGGAAAGATAATATAGGAGTGTTCTCACGCCTAAATTAAAGCCTACATCTATAAACGAGCCTCCGAACAGACTGCTTCCGCTCGGGAGGAAGGTTTTGGACCTCCACACCTAGACAAACGAGAGTTATACTTCACTTTGTTTGGAAATGTATTATTTCAAGAAGGGAGTCGGTCCTGAATGTCCAGTGGACTATGTCTCACAAGCAGAGGGGGAATTACAAGGATAGTGCCATGACGCCATGGTAGAAGGCAATTAATTGTAATTAATTGGCCGAAGCGATCGCTTGCGTGCGAGTGATTTTGGGACCTCCACACCTAGACAAACGAGAGTTATACTTCACTTTGTCCGGAAATGTATTATTTCAAGAAAAGAGTCGGTCCTGAATGTCCAGTGGACTATGTTTCACAAGAAGGCCTTATATAGGAGAAGCTTCGCAGGGAAGTTAGTTCGTCTTCAGTTCGTCTTGACTCAACACGTGAACTAACACGCTGCCAGATCACGCAAGAAAGTGCGCGAAGTTATAAAGTATCAACGCTCAAATGTATTTGGAGAACAATGGAAGCGCATCATGCAGCTTCACAACAGTAATTATGCATCGTGTAAGATTTAGTCCACAGCAGATGTTTAACCAATAACATACGCGAGTATAAATTCAGTACAGCGTAGGGATAATTTAGGATGTTTATGGACAGTGAACATACCAGGAGGTGTTTTCATAGTTAAAAATGATACATTATTGTCAGGATCACTACAGTTACGGGAGCCTGGAAGGCGTCACACATAGTCGTGGCAGAGAATTGAACAGAATTGCAGTAGAGGTGATATAAACTGTAGGTGACGGGAATCGAACGCACGCACACGCAGGACAGACTTTTATGGAGACTAGCGGTTGTCAGGAGTTAGCTGCAACGCATCTCTGAGGTCAGGCGATAGTTGGAGTCCAATCAAGGATCCATGTGTGAAATAGTGCGAGAATTGTATATAAAATTATATTACAGTGATTCTTAAAAGTGTTTATGTATGTGGTAAAATAATATGTATTGTGTCAAAGTGAGAAAAGCCAGTGATGGAAAATATGATTATCATGTGTGAAGTGTATACCATGTGTCGTGTGATAAATATCATGATGGCTTAAGCTAAGCATCATGGTAGGCTCGTGGCTGGCGTGCTGGACTAACCCAGCAAAAATGAAAGTAAGTACAAATATAATATGTTGATATGATTACATAGCTCACCATACAACGAAGCATCACCCTGAGACTAAGAATTAACATTCATTTATGTACGAGCTTACATCCCTCGTATTTTGGTAAAATAATGGCTTGGAGGATGATTTGTTTACGGCCATTTCGGCGTAAGACAATGATGAAAGTAACGGTAACGTTAAATAATAATAATAATAATAATAATAATAATAATCTGGGGTCGGTAACAGTAATGAATAAAATAATGGGCATGTCAGGCCTAGAGTACGTGCAAAGTGTGTCATGTCTAACGTAAGAGTACTTTATAATTGTAAACAGTAAGAAAGAAACGTAAAATATCGAGATAATGAGACTTTTTCAGTGACATTGAATTGTTGAATGAATTTTTATTATGGTAAATTCTACAGGGTTGTATTTGAGAACCATTAAGGTAGTTAATGTAAGCCAGTAAATTTATACTTGTTTTGGGAGATACATAAAGCTTTGGCTTAAGTGTAATTGCAGAGAGGACGTGAGTGCTTTAATAATTGAGTCATCTATAAGAAGTATTGTTTGAGCCGCGTACAGCGAGCAAGTAACGTAGAATCAAGAGATTTACGTCAATACGTTGCGGGGATCATCCAAACATAGCTTGCGCGTTAGGCGAATCTAGTCGGCTAATCTTCGATATCTTCGAGATGGTATCGCCTTGGAGCATACTTGTATCATTCGCAGCGAAGTGGGACAGAGACTGTCTGTAGCCACCGTTTGCAGAATTGTTGCCAGCAGGGATAACTATTAGAGACCCTGTGTGAGCCCATGTATTATTGATCTGCCCTTAGAGGTAAGACTAATGGTTCGTCGTATAGGAAACACCGATTTCCTTTTGTTATAGGCAGCTGCACCAGTGAGAGGACTTTGATACTCACTTGAGATGCACGCCAGGAGCCACTAATGTCGCCAAAGAACGGCAAAGCTATTACATGATCCATCCCCTGCCATGAATATTAATTAGGAGCCGAGTTGAGCCCATTATACTCTAAATGTAGGTGTTAAATAATTAGAATGACTCAATTACTAGGGACACACTCAGGGTACCTCCAGTATAACTGCACCAGTAAATAAACTTGACCTTGCAAGAAGCCATAAGGGGTGGCATGAAGGCCACTAGACCGGCGGCCATCTTTCTCATGCAGCCTAAACTAATTTATTGTCCGCTTGGAAAGGAGGTCTGTTGACCTGATCCTTTTATTTTAAAAGTGTAGTGGGACACTTAAGAATCTCGATATTTCGAAAAGTAATTAAGATATGATTGATGTGATGATGCCAATTGAATTAACTGCTTTATTTCCACACACATACCATGTTGGATCGCTGTGATCGGATAATATTTGGCCCAGTTATTCTGTGAGGAGGAATACTGCACCAAGTAAATATAGGCATCTTTGTAAAGTTTATTTGCCCAGTTTACACTAATTTATTCATACGAGTAGAGTAATTTCAATGACATGACACGTTTGTAACGATAATGTTTTGACCAGACCCAGAAAATCGTTGTATGGTGAAGCTATAAAACATCTCTATCCATGTGTATTTTGGAAGGGAAAGTGTACTACTTCAGCGTTTCAAATTGATGGGAAAAAGGAATACGAGTTTCACGACAAAACACTTGTTAATTAAGGCATAATATAATGAATTAATGTTACTGAAAATAAATGCCCCGTGTAAAACGGATAAATGTTTAATAATTGCAGATTTAATGTCATTTAAAGATAATTTGTGTTTATTGTGTTGTGATATTCCAGTTTGTGTTAAATTGTGCCACGTAAAGAACACTAGGGACACTCGCAAATGTCTGAGAGTATCAATGGTAGGATGTTTTGAATAGACTTGAGTGCGTTGAAGCACTAATTTTAAGGAGAGACTCACAGATAACTTTGATTTTTGTTGTGGGAAGTAAATGTAAAGTATCTTTTGTTTGTGTTTTATGTTGTATATCCATGATTTTCTATCATTAAATGTTATATTTAGGAATATGTTGTTTCTTTCAAGTAGAGTAGTCACCTGACAGACTCAAATCCTGAGCATGTGATCGTATGGTGGGCATGAATGTCCCATACCTCGAAAGACCGTGAGTTAGCTGGGATAAGAACACATGTTCCATATGATGACGATTGGGTACAATATATAGACTAGCGGTGCATGGTTTCCACCGGCCTCCACCACAAACCGCGCTCGAGACCCGGATCCCACCAAACCTCCGACCAGTGCGCGCCCCATATTACATGATCCTTGTTCTGTGCAATGCCTCACGTGATCGATATCATAATAATAAAAGAACTGCGCACAAATGTGCATTACATTTTCGAGTAATCCAATAAGGACAGTGTTCTCTTAGAGCATTTACTAAAATGATATCGACCGCACTGTTTAGCACATAATATGCACACACACTGCTCAGAAGGTCCATGAAAGCCACGCCGCACGCACAGCTTATGATGGAAGCCGTGCACAGCAAGTCTATTCAGAGCAATCCTCATTTCACTGTTAGGTTCAGTCCATTTTCTCTGAGACATGGCATCAGTCCCATAGAATTCTATGTCGATTTCCGCTAGCTTTCTTTGTCTCATCCTTAGGAATTCTTGTTCCTGTCTTGTAGAAGGCAATTGTAATCGGGATCTTAAGTCTTCAATAGGAAAAGTTTCCCTGGCAAGTTCATAAACAATTCGGGAGTGCGTGCATTTTGATACTCCTATGACAGCCTTTAAGTATCGCGCTTTGTCTTTTTCAATTGATCTGTGATCACTCAAGCTTAATTTATCCCAGACTATGTCTAACCCATATATGAGGAGCGGAACAATCTTGGCATACAAAGAGTGCTAAGGCGGATTTCAGTGAAAGTCGAGATATGTTTTCAAAAACATTAAATAGGTTTTCTTAGGTTCTATAATAGGTTTTTATGTTTAATGTGTAGGAAAAGTTGTCATATACTGCGCAAAATTAAAAATTAATGCTTAATTGTTAGTTGAAAATCTGATTGCAACGTGAGTGTAAATATTTTACATAGTGATACGTCATCAATTCTACACACACACCCATGTACACGGGGAAACATGACCATGATGCCTAAGCCCCGCAAATGAAATATTAACTGTGCATACAATAGCATAGAGAATACTAAAGTCCAATGCAATCCTTGATTGTAAATTGGTCAGTTTTCCCATGTGTCCTTTAGCAAATTTTACCGGACTATCATGATACAGAGTAAATCGTTGTTGCCTAGTGACAACCTGTCCGTCAAGTTATTAGATCGGTAAAACGGTGTAGATTTGTGCAAAAGGGCCTAAATGCAGGGAATGAAGTGGTCTGTCCGAAATTTAACATAGCCTAATCTATTCCTCTTGAATCTGGTTATCATATACAAAAATAATTTTTTGAATCCAACTGGTAGTTCCAGAGATTAGCGCGTTTAAAGACACAAACACTCAGACAAACTCTTCAGCTTTATTATATTAGTAAAGATGATGATAGTAAAAGTTGTTTTAAGGAGTGAAACATCTAACGGCATGGCGAAATTGAAATTTAATTAAAAAAAAACAGTACAACTTCTACAAGCCTCCGTGGCTTAGGCGGCAGCACGCTGGCCTGTCACCGCTGGGTCCGTGGTTCAAATCCCGGTCACTCCATGTGAGATCTGTGCTGGACAAAACGGAGGCAGGCAGGTTTTTCTCCGGGTACTCCGGTTTTCCCCGTCAACATTTCATTCCAGTAACACTCTCCACTATCATTTCATGTCATCTGTCATTTATTTAATCATTGCCCCAGAGGAGTGCGTCAGGCCTCGGCAGCCGGCACAGTTCATATCCTCGCCGCTAGATGGGGGCTTCATTCATTCCATTCCTGACCCGGTCGGAGACTGGAAGCAGGTTGTGGATTTTCATTTCATTTTCACAACTTCTACAGAAGTATTATTAACTTAACCTATACAGTATACCATAAGAAGAAGTTAAAATAAGAAAGAATAATAAGAGAAATAAATGATAGGGAAAATGATGTCGATAAGAATTGTGTTGATACTGTTGTTTCAAGGGGCCTAACATCGAGTTATCGGCCCATGATGTTTTGAGGAATAAAGAAAAATGATAGTCAATTGAAAACTAAAAATAAATCTAACTACTGACTTACAACTAACTTACGGAAGTATAAGAAGAAGAAAAAGAAGATGAGGAATGAGATAAATTAAATACAGGAAAAATAAATGTTCTCGCCCCACAACGAATTAGAACTGAGCGACTCGTTAAGAAGAAGAGCCATGAAAGACACATGGGAAAATGGGAAACGAAAAGGGGATAAGAACCCAACTCAGGAATCTCTGGGTAGCCAAATCCCAAACTCATCAGCCGTGATCCCTTGAAGGTGATACGATTTCCAAGCCTCTGATACCTAATACCATTGGGGGGGGGGGGCAGAAGAGAACGAGAGTTCACCTAGGGAAGTTGACGTAAAAGATGAAAGAGAAGAGCCCGGCACTGATAAGTGGAAGCAATGCCTGACTCAGCTGGGGGTTCCGTGGTGCCAAATCACATCTCACTAGTTGCGTGTCCCTGGGGAACGGGACATGTGGTGGAATTAAATTACAGTTCGTATTAAGTAAGTTTATATGTGGCATAGTAAATGTAATAAACTGGAGGTTATGTAATTACCGGTTATTATATATAATCAGCACTACATTTCGTAAATGTGACAAACTATTGAATATTTATTAAATTAGCCGGCGAGATTATATAATTCCCCAACTAGTATTGGCGAATGTTAATAATTTAATTGAAAGGTTACACCTCACTCCTCTAAAGCCAGGGAGAGACAAACGCAATGATAGATACTAGGTTAGACGACGGTCGTGATGAAACCATTGGCCGCTACTAGGTTAGACCACTGTAGTGACAATACCATTGGCCGCTACTAGGTTAGACGACTGTCTGGATGAAACCGTAGGTTTTCTACTAGCTTAGACCACTGTCTGGGCGAAACTATTGTTTGCTAGTAGGTTATACAACTATCTAGACGAAACTATTGGTCGCTGCTAGGTCAGACGACTGTCTGGGCTAAACCATTGGTCGCTGCTAGGTTAGACCACGGTCTGGGTGAAACTATTGGTTGCTACTAGGTTATACAAATGTCTGGACAAAATCATTGACCACTACTTAGACGAAAATTACTGCGTGTAATATAAGCAAGCTGGTCAGGATCGTAAGCCCCAGATATGTGTTTGTATGTAGAGCCGTATTAACACATAGCATTTAGAATGTCAAACTGACTTATCACATTCACCATTACGAGTTGGCAATTATATAAACACACCGGTTAATTTGATAAATATTCAATAATTTGTCGCATTCACCAAATTGAGTGGTGATTACATAAAACAACCGAACGATTAATCACATTTACCGTAATATACAGTAGGCCCATATATTTACAAGTCCATGGTCGTGGCCAAATACAGGCTCATTATCTATGTGCGCCCCGATAAACACGGCAAGCTAAGTCGGCTGTGACTGGCGCAGATCGCAGGCGCGCGTACGTGGTTCAGCCGGTGGTTGGCGCACTCCGCTGGCTCATATCGTTAGTTCACACGTGTTTTGTCATTCGTATGGACGTGTATCTGCAAAGCTTAGACGTTAGTGTTATAGTTTAGTGAGTATTGTGATTACTGTGATTGTTGGCTATGCCTAAACACAAATTCACATTGCGCGAGCGTGTGTATATCCTTAATTCATATATGTAAAGCAAGAAAGCTTGTTCTGAAACGAGACGAAAATTTGTAATCAAGTTTCCAGGAAAACCTGTGCCTAATGCCAGTACAATTAGGAGGCTCGCTAAACGTGCGATCTGCGCCAGTCACACTGGGCTTAGCTTGCCATGATTATCGGGGTGCACATATATAATGATCCTGCAGAAAGTACGTTTATATCAACTTACCGTTTAGAAGACTCGGGTCGACTCTCGGACTGGCAGAGTTTAAATACTGAACCCTGGTGTCAAACCTCCTGATCACCCGGAAACTTTGCATACAATTCGACCAGATCACAAGGAAATCAAATCTGGTGGTATTTCATCCCCTGACTTATTTGGTCCTTCCATAGAGAGGGTGATATTTAACGCATTTTAACACTGGACCGAAATTAGAATCAGTGGACGTACTAAACAGTGTACAGTCCCTCTCCATCCTCTCCATTATTTCCCTAACTTCCTTTAGGCAAATACCTGAACGCTATTTTGTCTCAAGCCACTAGGCACCTTCCCCATTACGAGATCCTGAGATGATGACGATGATGATAATTGTTGTTCTAAGGGGCCTAACATCTAGGTTATCGGCCCCTAATGGTCTGGAAAATAGCGAAAATGACAATGAAATGGAAATCAAAACGAAAAAAAACTGAATTGAAAATATTTACAAAATGGAACTCAGGTGAAATGACTCACCAAATGTACAGTGGAAATACATACAAAAGGTAATTTAGAAGGAAAATACTGACAAATGGGATTAAGATTGAAAAATACGTACAGAATATAGTTTAGGTTTAAAATACTTACAAAATGCAATGTAGATTAAAAATAGGCCTACTTACAAAATGTGGTTGAGATTCAAAATACTCACCTAATGTAATTTAGAAAGACGGGGAGCCAATTCAGAAAAACAGGGCAGGAATCTTAAAGAGAAAAGGAACTAGAATGAAATGAAAGAGAAGGCTGATCCCTAGAAGAATGAGGGATTAGGAAAGATGAGAGAAGGGCGGGAAAGGAGGAGACTCCCTAGGCCTCGGATACCCTAATACCGTCGGGGTCGGAAGAGAACAAGAGTTGACCAAGAGAGGTTGACAGGAAAGAAGACGGAGAGGAGCCCGGCAGAAGTAAGTGGAAGCAATGCTGGACTCAGCTGGGGTCCCGTGGTCGCCAACCCACGTCCCACTACAGGTGAGCCCCTGGGGGGTCCTGAGATGAAGCAGTTGCACACCGTATTACTGTCACTTCAGAAACACAGAGTATCAGACGAATTCGATACACAACCTAGTACATAGGGGTGATGATGAAGATGTTCCGAGCCCCTTTAAAGACTGGCTGAGTGGCGTAGTGGTAATGTCCTTGCCTGCTGTACCCAAGGTTGCAGGATCTAATCCTGGCGCAATCAGTTGGCATTTGGAGATGCGCAGATGCGAGGGAACAGTGTCAGTAGACCTCCTTCTGGCCAAAATTTCGACACCCCGGTGTCCCTAAACGCCACAGTAGTTAAAAGGGACGTAAAACCAATAACATTGTTATCATTAATATGAATTAACTACAGAAACGATATCCATTTTAAGGTTTGGGAGTTACTGCAGAAATATGTTATCACTTCAGTTAGAGGCTCAGCATATTTTTCTCATCAGCCCCGTGTGCTTCAGAGTGAATTGAATAGAGCGCTGTATACCTACTGTATGTTATCGTTGTGATTGCTGGTTTAGATGTAATTATTATTTATTCAAGTGAAAATTCCCTTAAAGGAGGGCGATTAAACTTGATAACATGATGTCATTTGAAGGTGTGTCACCTCCGCTCCTCCCAAAATCTCTTTATTCTCGCGGAATGGTCTCTCTTCCCCTCATCCGTCCAATATTTTCCAGGTTGTCGTAAAGATCTTGGTTCAATCTTAACATACGCGATTTTCGTTAGGCACTCAGTTCTTTCTTCGAAATGTTGTATACTGATTACTTGCAAGTCTCTCTGTACCTCTTTAAGCCAACCTGTGCCGCATTTCTCTATATTATGATACCGTTTAGATGTAATTTTTAAAATAATAATAATAATAATAATAATAATAATAATAATAATAATAATAACAATAATAATAATCATAATGCACTCAGGAGACGTTTGAAACTTTTGGGCACATATTTAGGAAGGATATCAATTCAATATAAATAATACAAAAATACCAAGGGGGACCGGAATAAGTTGTTGTTGTTGTTGTTGTTGTTTTAAGGGGATGAACTACGAGTTCATCTGCCCCGGAATGAGTTGAACATCCGGGAGAACATAATGAAGAAACGCGAACTCTTCTGAACCTCTGTAAATTATCACACTGTTAGGGAGAAATCTAGCAGCAGGACTGTTAGAAGATGACAGAAGAACGCAAGAAGCAACAAAGTGAGTTTCTGAAGGAATGAAGAGAAGCAAAGTAAAGCCAACTCCGTACAGGCCATGGAGGCCCTGGGAATAGTGGAAGTTAGAGGCTTCCACTCTTTGTGACATCGGCACTAGATGGGATGGAGTTGTCAGCTCCATGCCCGGTCGTCTTTGCTCCCAGGAATTACCCTGGTACTAATTTCTGGTGTAGGCTTAGTGAACCGCAGGGCTATTTGCGTTTCCGAAAGTAGTAGTTTAGTTTCTAAAATCCACTACCTGAGTGGAGATTGTACCCACTCCCTTTCAGGTAGAAGCTCAGCGCCTCTACCGACTGCACCAAGAGAAGAGGAAAGCAAAAGTCATCAAGCCAACGAACAAGTTTCCACGTGCTCTGTGATTGGACATAACGAAGAAAGGAGAAGAAGAAGAATGTTATGGGTTTTACGTTCCCTTTGCTACTGCGGCTCATTTAGAGACGCCGGAATACTGGAAGTTTTCCCTGAAGGGGATCTTGAACATGCCAGTAAATCTACTAACACGGCTTCGTTGCATTGAAACACCCACAAATGCCAACTGACTGCACCGGGCATCAATCCCGTCATCTTGGGTACAACAGGCGAAAGTGTTATTGCTGCGCCTTGCAGCCAGACATTTAGCTAGGGGCCTAGAGACTTAAAATAAAGTACTATCGTAGCATTTATCCGGAGTGAGCTTAAAAAGAAAAGTGGAAGAAAAGCGAACATGTGTTGGCGGCTGTCATTGAAATACGGTAGATTCAAACTAAGGATCTCCAAATATGCAACTACCTAGTCTAAACCACTTGGAAACGCTTTTTCGTGAAGGATATTATAGCTCAGTTTGGGTATTTTGGATTATGAGAGCTATCTTATTATATAATACGCTAAGGCTAAGGTGTATGTACCACAAAACTCAAGCTCCTAAACCAGAGGGAGTTAGAAGGTGTGGTTTGTACCAAAATCTTCCAAATAGTCTCAATAGTACAGGAAAAATCTCGCATTTCTTGAAAAGTCAACGGAAATATATTTATTTGTTTATAAAGTGCTTTTAAACAAATAAACAAGACGGTAGCCCCTGCTTGAACAGTATCGCGTACAGCCCGCATAGCACTGGAGCAACGCGGGTAGTCTGTACACATGGCGGGCTCACACGGGTCCGCTAGTTATGATATATTGTTGTTGATGCTTCATTTAGGGACTTGGAGTTCATGAGTGTACCGCGTTCCAGCCCTCAGACCAAAATTAAATTTCTTGGCTAAGCCTGGAATAAAACCCGGACCTCCGCGGTGACAGCCAAGCATGATAGCCACTACGCAATGAGGCGGACGTAATTAAAATTGAGCATATATTTGGGAATGCCAAAAATCGCGGGTTCAAACCCGGCCGAAGTTGTCGGATTTTTTCAAGAGCGTTAAAAATTCCTCAGTATGCCTTCCTTCAGAGGGGAAGTAAAGCCGGTGGTCCCATGTCATAGATTTATGGAATGTTAAAGAACCTTCCACTAATTACACTTGTGTGAAGCTAAATTTATAGGTTAAACTTGACCAACGCCCTTAGGTTCCAACGTTCGTCGCCAGGAGCTGACTGCGGTGGCATCTGAAGTAGTAGTCGTTGACGGTGGCGTTTGGCGGCAAAAGTAGGAACTACAAGAAAATTCAACGTCTACAGTCCTTACTTGAATTAAAAAGCAGATAACACACACTAATACAGCCATCACAATTAACACCGGTTATCAGAATGATTCTACACACACCCAAAGTACACGGGCTACATGACCGCGTTGTCGCAGCCCCTAAACTGAGGAACCAACCATATTTTTGGGAGGGAAGCAGACTCGGCTAAAAGTTATGAAGAATCCCAGCATTTGCATGGAGTAGACGTGGGGAAACATCGGAAAACCACTTCTATAATGCCTGAGATGGGAACTGAACCCACATGTATTCTCACAAAGATGACAGGGCCTCGTTGAAGTCCTCAAACCAAAATTAAAATACTCGGCAGAGTTGGGAATCGAACCCAAACCTCAGAGATATTGGTTAACAACGCTGATCATTACACCACGGGACGGTCCAATTAGGGAGTCATTCAAGATCCCCAGGCGAGAACCAGCCTACTTTAAAGTTCCATTAAAATCGTTCCACTCCACCGGAAGTTAAGAAAAACAGACCGGCACACACACTCCAAGGGTGGTCTTACAAGATAACTTTTAATACGGTGATAGCAGCTAAAAAGAGACAAGTATTGCCTTAAACTTTAGCCACTTGTCCGCAACTGAGGTCTGTTCCAAAACATTAACATTCTTTAGTAGTTTATAACTTCTCCTTCTGGAAAGTTGGGACTAATAACCTGCAGACGCCACGCCCCTTTAAAAACATTGCAGTTCATTTCACGCAAGCATAACTTCTTATAGGAATAATTTCAACGTAAAGTCACGCTTGTTTTAATGGCAGGGTGGGTGTGGTACCGCTAAGTGCCATAAATATAGCAACTTTAATAAGTTCAACGTTCTTAAGAAGAAAGGCTCGTAAAAGTATCTTCCTCTTGGGCCATTTTTAAATTAAGAACTACAATGAATTTAAGTGCCCATGCAACAGGACTGTTAAAAAGAAAGCTTAAATTTGTGGGCAAAGCTGTGAGCTATAACGAGAACATGATTACCTGCCAGTAAGTACTGTAAAGAGATAGTAGATCGCTTATGATGATACTGAGTCAGTCACCTTCCATGGTCTAGAGCAGGCTACTTCACACATAAGAAACGGATCACAAGATCTGAAGTATTATTGCTTCTGATTACTGCAAGTACCAGTTACAATAATAATAATAATAACACACAAATTCGTCACTACAACACTGTCATCAAACCAGTACCGCTATATGCATCTGAATGTCTTATCCTATCCGAGAAATGTTTGCTCGCGAATTTAGAGAGAAAAGAAAGAAAGTAAGTAAGAAAGCAAGAAAGATCCTACACATCATAATTGGCCCGGAATACAAAAATGGCATCTACATCAGAATATCCAGGCTCGAAGATAGAGATGATCACAGACACAATGCGAAAACGCCGAGTTTGCTTCCTGTCATATACGACGGTTGATCGACTCCCGATGGACGAAACGTATCTTCAGCATATTCGACTCAAAACAAAAAACGACAATGCCATGGTATGTTAACGTCCAGAAAGATCTGAAAGAAATGGGGATACGAGCAGAAGATTCACAAGACTAAAATCTTTACAGAGCAGCCATCACGACGTTTGGGACTTTCCGGGACGAAAAACGGACAACTGGTGCGAAATGGACAGACGAACGTCGTGCTAAACACAGTGAGCTCATGAAGACAATGTGGATTAAGGAAAAAATGAACAAATGCCAGAATGTAAAATGAGGCTTATCGTGGTCCCTAGTTGGCCGATTAGCGAAATTGAATGAATGAATGAATGAATGAATAACACTCAATTTACTATTCTTAGAGCACATCAAAGTTCAACAACCTTATTGTAAATAAGAACAACGTACTTTGCTTAAATTCGATTCTCGTTCTTTAATAGGACTGAAAATTTCCGTGGGGTCTCTTTTTACCACTGCTAATAAGCCACTTATCCATGGGTAATGGCGTCACTTGTATAAGTTTGTTGTAGGAGACTTCGGTACTGAGAATTTGGGTTCGGTAGGGTTCGGATCGGTAAAAAAAATTGTACTTCGGTTCTCGGTACAAAATCGGTTCGGTACAGCTCAGCTGATTTTCACACGCTAAACTAGAGTAATTTGTAAACTAATAACAAAAAAGTAACACATGACTTCTAATGATTATAAAGTACAGTAAAGCAAATATTTGCCAAATAGCACAATTATTATTTAAAATACAGAAAAATGTACAGCTAATAATCTCATACATGTTCCATTAACTTTCAAACTTGCCCTTTTAGTATGGAGTAAGCCAATTGATTCATAGATTAAATAGACATTAGGCTCACACTGGAACACTTAAGTCCATAATTTAAAATTTTATTTATCAGAAGAGTTATTGTGCTCTAGTATTTAACTAACTATTGAAGTTAAGCATTGATGATAAAGGACAATACTTTGGATGTCTAAAGAGCAACGTTTCCTTAAATTACGGTATTTATGTCTCTTGTACCGAACCGAACTTTTTACCGAGCTTTTTATCGTCTCGAATCGAAATCGGTAATTTCCTTTGTACCGTACCGTAACCGAAAAATCGGTGCACTGCCGACCCCCTAGTTTATTGTAAATCGGGCTAACCTCTTCCACTGAACAGGCACTAGAATTCACCTGGTCACTCACTGGCTACAAAGGCCTGGCTGGATTCGAGTCAACAATGGCAGAAATAAAAGAAAATATTCTTGTAAGGAAGTTGCGGTCACATGGTCAAGCGACTTATTGTCATTAAAGTGTTTGGTAAGGAGATATCACTGCGGGTGAAAGGGTGTACTGTAGTATGGGAAATGATACTCGACAATTTTTCTCAGAATTGCTGCTGGCAGGATCTACTGGTCAGTTCTTGTGAAATAACACAGCAAAAGTACTGTACGAGTTTATTATTCTTTAATGGTCTTGGGAGCTTCCAGTCTATGATAGGTTCATGGATATGAGGATAGCAATAATTGTTACAGAATATGAAATATAAATATTTCCATAAGAGCCGGCACCCCCCTTTACCACTCTCTGCCCCCCCCCCCCTCCCCCATGTGGCAGGAAGGCAGGAAGCTCCCACGACAATTCAAAACTAATAAATTCGGACTTTTGCAGTCTTATCTAACAATTAGTATAGATGACTGACCAGTAGATCCTGCCAGCAGGAATTCTGAGAAAAGGTGTAGAATAACATTTCCCACACAGCAACCTTTCACGTGCAGCGATATCTTCTTACCAAACACTTAACGACCACCAATGGCAGACAATAAGCTGTTTGACAATATGACCACCACTTTCTTACAAGAATAGATTCTTCTATTTCTGCCATTGTCGACCCGAATTCAGCCAGGCCTTTGCAATCAGTTCAAATACAGTGAGTGAACAGTGTGTGTTCAGTGGAAGTGGATAGCCCGATGTACAATAAACTGATATACTGATATACTGATATACTGATATACCCATGGATAAATGGCTTATTAACAGTGTGCGAGGTAGACTATGAGAGGTGCTAAGATAGGAAAGAAGAACAAGGGGAAGGGAAAGGGGAGGGCCCTAGATATTTAAGCTTACAGAGGGGGGGGGGGGGGGAGGGGGGGCATGACAGAAAAAGTTTGAGAACCCCTAGGCTTGAGTAGGCGTTCTCAACCTGGTGCTCTCATCATACGAACGAACAAGTGATCGCAAGTACAGTACAAGCTCCCCCGAGGTCCATTCTTCAATTCAAATTTTGTTGCATTAATCAGAATGGTAGTGGTTTCATTACAAGTTTTGACAGTCTGAATTGTATTTTTCTTTTAATTTTTTGAACCCGTCCGAAGTCGTCGGATTATTAAGAGCGTTAAAATGCCCTCAGTATGTCTTCCTTCCGAGAACAAGTAAAGCCGGCGGCCCCATGTCATAGATTTTTGGCATGAAAAAGAACCTTCCACTAATTACACTTGTGGAAGCCAAAATTTATAGGTTAGTTTGGTAACGCTCTATTAGTTCCAACGTTTGTCGCCAGGTGCTGACTGCGATGGCATTTAGTAGCCACGTCCGCAGCTAGGTGTCGTGGATGGTAGCAAACGTAGGAACTACTTGAAAACATTAATCGTCTGCAGTCCTTCTACCTAAATCATAGATAACACACACTAATACGGCCATCACAATTAACACCGGGTATCAGTCAAATTCTACACACACCCAAAGTACACGGGGCTACATAATCGGATTGTCGCAGCTCCTAAACTGAGGAACCAACCAACCAACCATAAATTTTTTGAAATTTTATTTTTAATCTGCAGTAAAATTAATTGGACATCCCTGTTTTGAGTAACACGAATGTTTGAGAATACAGGTGAAAAATACTGCAACTAAATAATTGTACATATTGTAAATATTTTTCACCAGTATTCTCAAACATAGATGTTATAGCCTAAGTGTAATGGATCTGATGATGATCGCTTGACGATTGAAACTGGTCATCCTAGTGTATTTATTAATCTCATGTAATTTATTTCAGGATTAGGGCATAACCCAGCTCTATTTGGGTACATTCGTGTTGACCGACTGAAAAGCACCAAACGTTTGTTTATTGTGTGTAGAATTTCAATTGAACGCCCGTAGGCTCCCCAATAAGTTCAATTTCAAGTAGTTCCAACTTTGACTACCAGACACCGCTGTCACTGACACCCAGTGGTGAACTTTGGAACTTGATAGAGCGTTTCTAACCAAATACCCTACACATTTTGGCTAAACACCAGCAATTGTAGTGGTAGGTTCTTTTCGCTCGCTATTGTTTGACCCTCCAGGGTCGGCTTTTCCCACGGATTAAGCGAGGGATCCCACCTCTACCGCCACTGAGGGCAGTGTCCTGGAGCTTGAGACTCTGAATCAGGGATACAACTGGGGTGTGTGACCAGCACTACGCCCAGGCGGCCTCACCTGCAAAGCGAACAGGGTGCCTGAAGAAGGGATGGGAAGAGTGGGACGGTTAGGCAAGGACAAATGGGAAGGGGGCGGCCGTGGCCTTACAGTAGGGACCATCCCGGTATTTGCCCGAAGACGAACTGGGAAACCACGGAAAACCACTTCGAGGATGGCTGAGGTGGGAATCGAACCCCCTCTACTCATTTTGGCCACCCGAGGCTGAGTAGAACCCGTTCCAGTCCTCACACCACTTTTCAAATTTCGTGGCAGAGCCGGGAATCGAACCCAGGACCTCCGGGGTGGCAGCTAACCCTGCTGACCGCTACGCTACGGAGGCGACAGTGGTAGGTTCTTTTACATGTCATAAATCTATGACAGGGGCCCGCCGGCTTTACTTCCCCTCCGAAAGAAGTCACACTGAAGGATTTTAACGCTCTTAAAAATCCTACGACTTCGTCTTGGTTTGAACCCGTGATCTTGGGCATAGCAGTTCAGCATGCTACCGACTACGCCACCGAAGCCGATTATACCTTTCTTTTAACAAGCGATTGCGGAGTCAGTTACCAATAAAAATAATGACCTGCAGCAAGCAACCAAATTTGTGTTGATAGTGCCCTAGCTTCTACTGTATAATCATTAGCAAAGGTGTTCATTTCCCTTTGAGCAGCCGGTGTAGGACATGCTCATTGAAACACAGACCACATAATCCCAAGGTATTTGTACGCCACTGAAGAAATAAAAAAACTCCCCAGAGAGGAGACACAATAACTACAAGTGCAATGAATAAAGAACAAGGGTAGTCGTTGGTGCACACCAAGACCTCAGGGAACGACCATCGTGGCAAATAAAACCCGCGCTGAGCGGAAACTACTTTATTTGTTCCATTTAGTATACACCATCCTCACTGTTAAGTACATCAACGCTTATTGCTCTACCTCGCGGCGAGTTAAAGAAAGCTTGTAGTTTATGTGACCGACCTTTTGAACTGCATTACCCTTATCGTATGCTTCCTGCTCCACTCCTACCGGCTTCGCCCGGTGGATTTATTTGTTTTATGAATGATAATGAATACTACTACAGAACTAGAGCGCTCAAGGATGAGGATCGGAAAGCACCAACGCTTATTGCAGCTGATAACCTCAGTATACTGCACCAACACCATCGCCCTTATACAGAGGCATACTATTGTCATGATGATAACTGTTTTAAGGGGCCTAAGAAATGTTTTTGCACTAATTACTCCCCGTGTCTGCAATTTATAAGCAGTTCACAATTCTGCACCAGAACACTGGTAGGGGCGACGTGATGCAGACCGCATTACAGCCAACAATATACTTATGTATTATTGAAGCTGTTCGGGATGCTTGTTCTTCCGACTTACAGAACAAAAATCAATCTTTAAGGTTACCCGAGAGGTGTAGCATAATGCTACATAGCCTAAACTATACCTCTTGAATATGGCTATCATATTCAAAAAGAATTTTTCGAATCCGACTGGTAGCTCCAGAGATTAGCGCAATTAAACACACTAACAAACAAATCTTCAGCTTTATTATATTAGTAGACTATAGATTAACAGCAGTAGGAAGTGAACACTAAAAAACAATCTAACTTCTTCTTCTTCTTCTTCTCCTTCTACGCGATCAGGCCCAGCGGACCGCGCGCTGCTACAAGTTTCCTTCTCCATCGTCCCCTATCCATAGCTGCCATCCGCCAGCTGTCCCCACGTATCGCTGCCTGTTGCAGATCTTCATGGAGTCCATCACTCCACCGCTTCCTTGGTTTCCCTGGTGGTCTCCTTCCTGTGGGGATGAAATCCAGTAGCTTCCGTGGCCATCGGTGGTCTTCCATCCGGGCTACATGTCCAGCCCACTGCAGTCTTCTGGTTTTGATGGTTCCAGCTATGTTGGCATCATGGTACTGGTTTTCTACTTCATAATTGTGTCTAATCCTCCTTTCAACCGTGTGTACATCCCTCACCGTTCCGAATATCTTCCGAAGAACTTTTCTCTCAAACACGAGTAGTTTATGAAAGTCCTGTTTTCGGATACTCCATGTCTCACATCCATATAGTACAACGGGTTGGATCAGAGTTTTATACAGACGAATATTGAACTGTCTGGAGAGACATCTGGACCGAAGAAGCTGTGTTAAGCTGTAGAGAGTTTGGTTTCCTGCTTGGATCCTGGCGTTGATTTCTAACACAAAGTATAATTATGTTATATGAAATATATTTCCACGTCAGTTGTTCGTGCATCATTGTCACTATCACTGTCAACTAAGTGTTCTAAAATAAATGCAGTTCCGTGAGCGAAGATGAAGAAGACTCCATTTTTACATTCAATCCATATCCGTCGAAGCATTCGACAATAACGAGGGATAAACATTCATTTGAATTCCGGCAAACTATAGTAAAAAGGGAAAGGTGTTCGCGGAGCGGAAGTTAAAGGGTTGCTATTTTAGTTTTGGCAACGATGCTGCTGCTTTATGTTGCAACGGTGTTGGACTTGCCATTGTTACCAAGAGTTGTTAACCTTTATCCCCTTCCTTAGAGTACATGAACTCGTCCGTCCCCTCCCCCATTCGTGTGCAGTGGCGCCTGTTAGATGGGTAGTTGTGGGCAACCGCTCGCGCAATACTCTATCGATATGACGCTTCTCGTACGCACTTGTAGCGTTATAAGCGCAAAGGAGAGGACTTCTTACAGCGTATCATAACCATTGACGAGACGTGGGCCAAATATTATGAGGCACAATTGAAACGCCAATCGAATGAGTGGCAGCACCATGAATCACCACGAAAACAAACAGTTCGATAAACTTCCAAAAATGTGAAGGTAATGTTGATTCTTGCCTATGATTGGGATGGTGTGATCATAAAACATACCGTTCCCCTAGGGCAAACCGTTAATGCGGCGTACCATTGTTCGTTTCTGCAAGACCATCTCCTAGCAGCTCTGAGAAGGAAACGGCGACACCACGTCGATACTCCGCCCATCGTTCTGCATGGCAATGCTAGGGCACACACAGCAGGAGTTGTGTCTGCACACCTATCTCTCCAATTCTTTTGATTTTTCCTTTTATCACTTTTCTTTTTTACGCTTTCTTAAATCTTTACATTACAACGGTTCTGTATCATAAGTGAGTTTATTCTACTTCCAACCACATCGCGCGGTTCTCGCCCTCAAGAAGTATTAATCCCCTCAACTAGTGACTGGGTGAAGAGCTCTCTCAGGCCCAAAAAATCTCCTGAAAGAAAGAAGAAGAAAAGAATCGCTGGAACTGGGAGGTGCTCTATCATCCCGTACGTAGACCCATGCAATCGAAGCCGGCGTAGCCGGCCTCGATGCGTTGATGTTTAGCCCATCAGCCCTGAGGCCTTGAGTGCTGTGACAAATAGTTGCGACCGACTACAATTGTTTATTGGGGTTTTTGGGTGATTACCGTGAATCAAACTGATCAGGATATGATCTTATGTACTAAGACATATGAAATACAGAAATTTAAAGGATAGTAGAAGTAAGAGGTTCGTGAAAGAGAAATCTAAAGGTTGGTAAATGTAAAGATAGAGAATTTTGAGAGAAGAGAAAAAGTGCTATAGTAGCATGGTTGAGAAAGTTTATTCTATAATAATACGGGGGCGTTTATGACGACACCCCCGTGCTCGGTAATCACCCAAATTGTTTACAAGAGGGTTGGTGCTGAGTGTAGTTGTTCTATATGTTTTTACTGCCTGTCTATGGATCCTCTGACTGATGGTCGAGAGATTGTAGTCGGTGTGAAGTTGAGCGTTACGTACGAACCAGGGGGCGCCCGATATCGTACGCAAGGCTCGGTTCTGAACAGTCTGAAGTTTCCGGAGAGTGGAGGGAGCTGCGTAGCCCCAGACCGGGCTGGCATATTCCATTACAGGACGCACAATTGTGCTATAAGACAGGACCTTGCTGAATTCATCTAAAGAGCTCTGGGCTTTGAGCAGTGGCCAGAGCTGCGCTTGGACCGCCTTCGCTTTGTTAGCGCGCTGTGAAACCTCCTGAGCGAAGGTGAGGCCTCGGTCCAGCGTGACTCCCAAGTATTTAGTAGCAGGTTGCCAACTGATTACCTCGCCAAAGAAGTTAAGATCCTGGACTTCTGTATGCTTGCGTTTCTTGGTAAACAGAGTAGCGGAACATTTATTGACGTTAATCTTGATTCTCCAATCCCTAAACCAGGATTCTAGGGTGTCTAATGTGACTTGGAGGTTGGAATCAACTCTATGTCCTCTCGTGGAGGTAGTGGAGATTGCAGTATCATCTGCATACAGGTGGAGACTGGTAGCGTCAGTTTTGGACATGTCAAAGACATAGATATTAAAGAGGGCTGGGGCAATGACGCTACCCTGAGGCACTCCGGCCTTAATCCTTCTCAAGGAGGATTTTTCGTCTGCCACCTGGACATAGAATTTCCTTTTCCTAAGATAGGATTTAATGACCTTTAGTAGATGACCTGGGAAGCCTTTGTGTTTCATTTTGAATAATAGTCCACTGTGCCAGACTTTGTCAAAGGCACGACTAATGTCCAAAAAGCAAACTCCTGTCATACGATTTTCATTGTAGGCGCGCGTGATGACCTCTGTGAGTCTCAAAAGTTGATGTACAGTGGAATGGCCTTTGCGGAAACCGAACTGCTCGTCGTTGATAGTATTACTGATATGAGGGTCCAGCCTGGAAAGCAGGGTCATTTCGAATAGTTTGGAAATGATTGATAGTAAGCTGATAGGTCTGTAGTTTTGGGGGAAGGTTCCATCAGTGTTGGGCTTCCCTATCATTATGACCTTGGCTACTTTCCAGGCTGGAGGGAAGTACCCAAAACGGTAGATAGCATTGAAAATTTTTGTGAGGCAGGTTAATGCATTTTTAGTCAGATTCTTGAGATATGAAGCGGAGACCTCGTCTGGGCCAGGGGCTTTGCGGGTTTTAAGTTTCTTAATAAGTCTGAGCAGCTCGGAGGGGGAGACAAGCCTGAAACCTCTGGGGAGACCCTCCTGAAAACCACCACGAAGATCATGACGGACGAGATCAATGAAGTCATCGTCACAAGGTTCGCGGTTCGGTTCACAGGCTCTCTCGAAGGTGTCAGCCAGGGCATCAGCCTTGTCTAAATTAGTGAATACCATTCCACCTACCCCGTGCAATGGTGGAATACCAGTCCTTTTCCTGAGCAGCTTTCTGGCCATACCGTACAGTGATTTAGCATCGCCTGCCATGTTTTGAAGTTTGGATTGCCAGTGCTTATTACGTAGATTGACCATGGCTGTATGGATATGTCTTTTAAGGACATACCACTCTCGCTTAAAGCGAAGATCACGTGTGGTTTGCCACCTCCGCCTGATCACATTCTTCCGCTTAATGAGAGCTTGTAGTGTAGGGGGGATGCAGAAGGGCTTGTGTTTCTTATGTTTGGGACCGATAGCTGCGGTTTGGGCTGCTTGTAGGAGGGATTTGGTGAACTTCTCTACGTGGACGTCAATGTCGTCCTCGCAGCGAATGCTGGGGTTACCAGCGACGGTAATTTTGATGATGGATTGGAAGTGTTCCCAATCGATCTTGCGGAGGTGAAGAGGGATTTCGGAGCGGGATGGTCTGTAGCTAGAGTTTAACTGTATAAGGATCGGGTCGTGGTCGGAATCGAGGGCTGAGTAGTTTGTGACTGTGATAGGGATGTCTAGGTCCTTGCTGATGGCAATGTCCAAGAGATCCGGTAGTAGGTTGGGATTAAACGGGAAGAAAGTGAACCCAGGCGGGCCGTGGACCAGGCACCCGTGATCATCGCAGAACTTCTCGAGAAGCCTACCCCTTGCCTCCGTGTATCGACTGCGCCATAGTCGATTTTTGGAATTAAAATCACCCGCCAATATCACTGGCATATTGTCAGGCAATAGAGCTTCCAGATCGGCCGGCACGAAGGGGACACCCGGGGGGAAGTAGCAGGAGACGATGCGGTATGTACCGGAGGAAAGTTCAACCTGTACGATGGTGGCTTCCAAAAACCTCAGACTGTCGGGCGTGGGGATACGTTGGTGTACCAGGTCAGAGAGTACGGCTATGGCAGTTCCCCCACTTGGACGTCCTACCCGGTCGTTTCTGTATATGTAATAACCAGGGATATAAAATCTGGTGTCGGGCTTAATTGAAGTTTCTCCGAGGAGAGCGATATGTATCATCCCCCCTACTCTCCCGTCTTAAGTCCCTGCGACTTTGATCTCATCCCGAAGATGAAGGAGCCAATGCGCGGGAACCGCTACCCAACAATTGGAGATGTTGTGCAGGCTGCCGAGCACTCTCTTCGCACCATCGATAGATTGGGCAGTGCCAACGGAATCCAACGGCTTCCGCGTCGCTGGGAACACGTTGTACGAAGTGCTACAGACTATATCGAGGGCATATGAAACTTGGAACCATGTAGGTGTGTTATTTATCAATTTATAACATACTTGCCAAAACTAAAAAAGCAACCTATGTATTTTAATGTCCAACCCCACTTAACATAGGAGTGCAAAAGGTTAACCTCGTGATCGTAAGCCACAAGACGTCTTTTTCCACAGGAAATCTGAACCACAGGACAATTCACTTCAAAAATCTCACATGCATTAACCAGGAAACGAACACGGGGCCGCCTTAGTGAGTGGCAAACAGATTGACCACTACTTTGCCAACACGCTCCCGGTGCTACTTAAAACGATCACCACGACTGTGGTGGAGAACTGCGGCAATTCCGGAGATTGAAGCTTCAAATCCCGGTATTGACAGGGAATGTAATTTTTGTAGTTTAGGAAGAAGGAGAAAGAAAACAAAAGAAGAAAAGTTAGGAAATAGTTGTTTTACGTAAGCGTCAACCTTGCGATCTTGAGCCGCAGGACCTACTGTATTGTTGGTTAAACGCGGAGTGGTGATGATGATGATGATTGTTGTTTTAAGGGGCCTAACATCTAGGTTATCGGCCCCTAATGGTTTGGGTGATAGTGATAATGAAAGATGATTACATGAAACCAACAACTAAAAATTAACTACTGACAACAACTTAGGCACTAGAAGAAGAAATGAAAAACAATAATGGACAGGAGAAAAAGAGACGCGCTCAATCCACTAAGAATGAGGACTTGAAAGGAAGGAGAGTCATGAAAGGCAGATAGGAAAGAGAAAGAGGAGAGGGCCCGTAAGTCATTAGAAGAAAAGGGGAAACAAGATGTTCAGCAAAGAACATATAGCCTACTTTGTCCTAAATGTATGGGTATACTTATAACTCTTTGTCCTCACCCCTAAAACAATCCCTCCACCACCATGTTTTTTTGTTTTCTTTTATATTGATAATTAGCCAGTAAGTGTCTAAATCAATATTAAGTTATATACTTTATGATGATTGCATATCAAAATTACTAACTTACTGTAACGCATTCACGTCCTCTAATCACGATATTAAGCCTCCAAACTTAAGAATCCTTCGTTTTTAGTATCTTCCCATTTAGAAATCCGCGACGATCACAGTAGGTTGGTGCTGCAACCACTTGCGTCTAGCTACCAAGATGTCACCGGGACTACGGGATCCTTCGCCTGCTGTCGGCAAACCTCGCGTTAGCTCGGATTTTCCCTCCATTGTCAGTTAAACACGTGCCACTGTTCTAGTGGAATGCTGTATAAATCTAAAGTTCTGTTCTATGAAGTATTTCAAGTTATTCGTGCTACAGTACAAGCTTTGTAATTCTTCTGTGAATAAATTGTTTTGTTAACGAATTACCGTAACATATTGATTGATGTAATGGAAAATTACTATTATTCAAGTCAAGTGTGCTAAACCTACAATCAAGTCCCTGTTTGCCACGAAGAAGCCACCAAAGAAGCTCCGTAAATTGACATTCGTTGAGCCTGACGGAAAGGAGCGAGATGATATAAAAACTTTATAAATATAAACGACTTGTACGTCCCTATAAAGCACACCAAGGACTCATTTTGGTACATATTGTATTCATTCATGACTTGTGTTATGAATACTAGCGTTAAATTTTAAATTCTACTCAGATAATTGAAAATTATTATTATTCATGTCTTTACAGAAAGTTATGAATGTAGTTCTAATTTAAAGTACATAATATAGTGTGCTAAACCTACAATGAAAGATCTAAACTCAATGCAGTTCCACAGCCTGCTGTTTATTTGCACGCCGATCACTGAGAGTACCGAGCTAACGCGAAGTGCTGCAACCTAGCAGGGAATTAATATATCTTGTACGCCTCTGAGGGTTGAATGGGTAGGCAGTTTAAAGCAACCAGGAGGGAGGCGATCTAGTTGGCAGTGCTTAAAGGTAATCGGAGCGCGGTCGTGGTTAAAAATTGAACTAGGGAGTGTTCTTGACGACCTTCGTGTTGCAACCACAAGAGTGCAGCAGGGTCTGAAGGGATCCAGGCACATGCAAATTGGGTTACTGGCTGCATAGAACTCCAATATCAAGCTCCTTTTGTATTTCTTGACGTTGCTTAGCATTCACCATTAGCCATATTACGCATTGGACCCGTTCTAGCCATGCTGCACTCTGGTGACAACATTTGACAGTTACACGCCCATTGCAAAGCGGAATGTTTGGAACAATTACCCACGTAACCCACAACGCCAATTAATAATGGAGTGAAAGGAGCCCAATAGGGCACCAGACTCCAAGCATTTTTTCTATCGCTACAAGCGATAATTGACAGAAAGAGAGTACTAGACCTACTGTCACTCTTTCTCAAACACTTAAAATCAGTCTTATCAAAAATTCCATCCATTATTATTATTAACCTCGCTGAAGCAACCGCTGCCAGGCCATGACAAAGCGAACTGAGTGTATTAACAACTAGTGCCGCCGCGGGTCGGATGGTCAATAGCCTTGCCGCTGACCCAAGTTCGAACCCGCGGCTCTTCAGGCACAATAACAAGCTTTAGTACTCTCAACACCTAACGATAAAATTAAAGCAAAGTAAAATAAACCTCTCGACTGCAAACTCCTAAGGACTAAATTCTCCTATTAAAGCATTATTCAGTAATGCTTTTAAGGGAGAAAATTTATAAATCACCAATCAAATTAAATTCACCCAAATCAAAACTATTGCCAATTAATAATGGAGTGAAAGGAGCCCAATAGGGCACCAGACTCCAAGCATTTTTCTATCGCTTTAGCGATAATTTGACAGAAAGAGAGTACTACTACTCCAGCCTTCAGCCAATCAGATCGCTCCTCCAGCCAATCAGCGAACAGTAACTCTAAATTCAAACTCCCCGCTCCAGTGTCAGTCTTTACACTACAATAACACAAGTTACATACTCCTCTCACAAATTTTAACAACATGAGGTGGTAGCTGAGGCCTTTACAAAGCAATGCCTTGTTATAAAACAATGCAATACCCACTACGGGTCTTTATTTTCCACTTCTCTCAAAGCACTATTTAACTTCTACCTACTAAAGGTCTTCTATATTTCTAATAAAATTACGAAGCTGCTGCTTAAATATTAAACAATTATACACACTGCAAAATTAAACACAGTCAAACCATGGTGAGTGAACTGATAATTAACATCTACAGCATCGGCAGGAGTGTGCACTGGCCAACAATGGCCATCAGGCACATCCTGACCCGAACTTAAGCTGAAACAGACTTCTATTCTCTCTTTAAATTTGCACTGCCCCAAACTAATTAACTGGTTGCTCTTGCATTTAGTTAATTAAATTTATAACTTAACTCCTCGCACAACTTAAATCCATTCCACTGCAAAAACTCTGGCTATCGGTTACTCATTAAACTATAGCCAGAGTAAATTTACTTAATTCATTAGTATTTTTTAATTATCCTCCAAAATTCTCCCCCTCAAACTAGAGTAAAAGGAGCCCGGTTTACGGGCACCAGACTCTACCTCTTCCTGCATTCACCTTTCAAAGGTGACTTGCATGTCACTGCCAGGGAATAGTAGCGAGCCGACTGCGACTATGTCATTCCAGACTAGACGAAAGGACAGCGCCGTAAAGAGGCATTGAGAAGACTGTGGTCGATGATAACGTGTATCTTGTACTTATTAGAATCTCCATTTTCTAATGGCTTCTATGTGCGATGCTGGAGCTGTTATTGTCAATAAACGAGTGTATACATTAGCCTCTCCTTTGAGAAAAATGGCATTTTATTTAGTATCTGTGTAAAGAGCTCTTCCACAACATTTGTAAAAGAATTCAAGTAAAAAAAAAGTCACCTAAGGTAGGAATCGATCGCTAGTCAACCGCGTGAGAGACCAATATGCTAGCTCAGAGCCAAACAAGCTCTTTAAACATCGGTGTTATTAACTGAATTACATACAACGTGTTTGCAAATAATGTCTTGAAATAAACAATTTCTTCACTGCAGTACATCTTCATTATAAATCATTTCATACAAAGTTTATATTAATACTATCAGTAAGCTACATCGCATACAACATACTCAAATTACTGAAATATACGACAAGCACAAGAGGCCAGCTGCCATCTTGTCATGTGGCAGAGACGGCTCAGCTCTTTTAAGTCACTAATACAGTATAATATTGTAAAGTTAAATTATAATAAATAACGGATTACGTCCTTTAGGATAGCTTAAAACACTCTTGGCTCGCTAATCGGAATTGGAGGGTCCCATGTTATGGATTTTAATGTTTGCATAATTCACACGGCCGCCATCCTGAAATGGTACGGCGCATGACCTTGCAGTTAGGGTATAAGACGCGCCCCATATGAAGGTATGTTGTTACCAAATTTGGTCGAAATCGGATGATTAGTTTAGACGTTATTTGATTTTACGTTTTAAACATTTGAGTGGCCGCCATTCAGTTTTGGTAAAGATGGCGGCGATATAATACATGACACTGAGGTGCCCTTTGTTAGTTCTACCACTGTACAAAATTTCGTTCAATTCGGTTTCACCGTGTTCGAATTGATAGGGAGGGGGGGGGGGGGACAGACATTCAGAGTACACACACACACTCACACTACACACATACTCAAAATATTTGGCCCTGTGTAGATCTCATAAGTCTACTTTCATTTTTTGCAAAAATCGAAAGTAGGCTAAAAACAGACCCATCTCAGGAATCCCTTGGGGTCGCTTAATCCCAAGTCACCAGCTGTGAGCCATTGAGGGTGCACCAGAAGTTGAGTCCGAACTAGTAGGCACGATATTTCACTTCAAAAATCATACTTACATTAACGGGGATTCGAACTCTGCCCGTTTTTGTCGAAGGCAAGAAGCTATGCCAACACATCCCTACATAAGACTGGGGAAGGAGAAGGAAGAGGAGAGAAGGGTTGGTTTCATATTGGTATCTTGCGCCGGTGGTTATGACGAGCTCATGACGTCACTACTCACAGAAGATATCTGACTCGACGAATGTATTCAGAGTGGTGGCACATCTATTTTGAAATTGTTGCGGAATATTTTTAGCACGATATTTGTGATAAATATAAAATTTCTTCATTTCATCTTATGGTGGGGTTATCTTTCAAGTTATTCACTGCACCCAATAATTTACTGTATTAATATTGAAGAATGAATCAGAATGTTGACAAATGACACGGTGTCAATTCGCAACAAAATAAATAAGTCCAAGTACCGAAATCACTAACCAATTATTCTCAGAAACTATTCTGTGTGCCTCTCACCAAGGCGGTCCGGGTTCGATTCCCGGTCAATGCATGTGAAATTTTCGAAGTGAAATGCCATGTCCTGTGGTTCGGATTCCACGTAAAAAGGAGGTCCCGTGGCTCATGATCTCAAGATTAACGGTCACGTTAAACTACAAGCTTCCTTCCTTCCTATTCTGTGTACATAAGGACACACAAGAAAAAGTGCCATTTTTGGGGGGAATGTAGTTGCCATGTAGGGGCAACCACCACCACCTCATGAAAATTTGATTTTTGATGTGTAACATCTTTCCACTTGGTATCTGTATATTTGTTGTGGGGGTGATTTTGAAAATTGAAACAGAAATGGACGGGACGGAAACAATGAACGCGCTCGGTGGCTGAGATTGATACCACGACGTACTCTCGGTCATGTGGCTATGTGGAATGTACATCGCATACGGTTTACTTCAAGGTTTGGAGGCCCCATTAAAGATACTCCTACAATAAATCATCTTCAAGTTGTTCTTTGATGTGAAAAGTGACAGTCAGTCTGAAAGACTAGACTTTGTATCACTTTAAATGCTACAAATGCTGAAAAAAGCTAGAAAGGCTGGAGGCTTCTCACTTCGCTCGAAGCCAAAGACTCTTGACATGTTAGAAAATTATCTGCATAATACTTATCTTGCTTATCTTGTTTCAAATTACTCGCGACCGGCAAGTGCAAACCAAGGGCAACGCAAGTTCAAGCGCGCGGGATGCCGTCACGCTCACCAGAGCGCGCGGGGACGTGCCCCTTCCATCCAGTCTAAAAACACTTATAGTGGGCGATTTATTGAAGATAGAAATGTGCTCTCTCGGACTTTTTGTAGAGTTTTTCATGCTGACCAATTCTTACGCTCATAGTATATTGATATGTTTAATGGTTTGCCCAGCGTAAGCTTAAGAAGCGCACGGACGCCAAGTTTGTTTTCGACTTTTTCACTGAAATCGTTACTGCTTGGCTTCCTTTGATCATAAATAAATTATTTTCTACAGAATCTTTCCTCGAGATATCCTTGACAGAATGGTGAAAACCACATCAAAATCCATCCAATGGTTCTCGAGATTACCCGTGACATCCAAGAATCGGGGATTTTGGTCTTATACTAACGAAGTAGAGATTGTCGGGGAATACATGCAGCAAGCGGTACTATGACGTCACACACCTCAGTGCATTTCGTCCCGTCATCGTAACGTAACGCCAGACCCCAGCGTAACGACGAAGTCGACAACATCATTTAAAATGATAAAATATTCATTATATCATATTTGCTGAAAACAAATATGATTTATTAAATCTTCATATTTTTGCTCTATTCTTATTTAATGTAAGCACTCGAGGTACTGTCGGCCATGTGGCTATGTGGAATCTATATCACATACAAAATTACTTCAAGGTTTGGAGGCCCCATTAAGGATATTCTTCCTACAATAAATCATCTTCAAATTGTCGTTGTTTGGTGTGAAAATATTCATTATATCATATTTGCTGAAAAGCGGTCAGGATTTGGCACTGCAGTTTTACAAGTAGTTATTTCAATGACCAACAGAGATCACTGTTAACAAGGGATAACATGTCACATATTACACATCATATGCGACTACTGCAAGGCCCATAATTTTTAGCCTACTTTTCACATTTTGCAAAAATGAGGAGAAAGTAGACTTATGAGATCGGGCAAATGTGTGTCTGTCTGTATGTCCTTCTGTCTGTCTGTCTGTCTGTCTGTCCTTCTGTCTGTCTGGCTGTGTGTCTGTCCCCACCTATCAACTCATATACGGCTGGAGCAATAGAAACAAAATTTGGTAGGAGTAAAAATCTATACCAGAATATCTCACGGCCATATTTGAAAATGATATCAGAGCTACCAACTGCTGAAAAATCGGAATTGAAATTTGAGCTCCATGTTGGATATCTTGGAAGGTATCAATGGGAGCTATTCCAAAATTGGTACACGTATAGATAATAATATTGCAATTTAATTTCCAGGAGGCCATACATGGCAGTGTTGCCAAAATGATTATAAGCCTTCTGATAGGTCCAACATTTAAATGCATATAACTTCTACACTATCAATTGTAATACAACCAAATTTCGTATGTTGTATGTTTACATAACCAGATATGGCTGAGCGTATTCTTAAGAACCACCAGTGCTGCCAACTGTTAATAAATGCTATTAATTTATTTTATCCAAATACCAATATATCAGAAAGTATGCAAGCCGACAGCTTTAAACTATGCACACGTATAGTACCTGACATTATATATTAATTTGGAGTAACTTATATACGTCAGTGCTACCAACATGATTCTAAGCCTGCTGAGAGGTCCAACTTTAAATACATGTAACTTCCATACTATTATTTGGATTTCAACCAAATTTCGTATGTGCTATTTGTATCATAACAGATATGACTATCCGTATTCTTAAGAGCAACTAGGGCTGCCAACTGTTAATATGTGCTGTCTCTATTAGTGTTACCCTAATATCAATATATCAGAAAGCATGCAAGCCAATAGCTCTAAACTTTGCGCACGTATAGTACCTGTCATTCTAGATGAATTTGGAGTAACTAATATACGTCAGTGCTGCCAACATGATTCTAAGCCTGCTGATAGGTCCAATTTTAAAATGCATGTAACTTCTATACTAACTAATGGATTTGATTCAAAATTGACACAAGAATAGGTCATATTATTTCAGATTATTTCTGACCAACACATGCATGACATTGTTGCCAACATGATTTTACGCGCGATGTTATATCCAATGTTTAACTGCATGTAACGTCCATGCTATTCATTGGACTCCAACCAAATTTTGTATTCTGTACCTTAAGAGATGGAACTGAAAATATATTCAGTCACCAGGGCTGCCAACTGTAGTGCTCTATTAGGCTACATTATGCCAGGTATACAGTATTTCGAACTAATTAGAAATTTCGATATTACCAACTTAATTTCGTCATTATTCTAGATTTTTTTTTGTCGTGTAGCCTCCTGAGAGGTCGAGTGCAGGTATTTCTAATCGACGCCCGTGGGCGACCTGCGCGTCGGGATGAGAGATGGAATGGAGGAAGATGAATGAAACTGGGCAAGGGTGTGGAAGGAAGCGGCCGTGGCCTGTCAGAAGGTACTGTCCCAGCATTTGCCTGGTGTTGAAAATGGGAAACCACGGAAAACCATTTCAAGGACAGCCGACGGTGGGGCTCGAACCCACGCGTCTACCGAGTCAGCAGAGAGCTTGGCCCCTTGACCTAACGCAGCGCTTTAGCCCGCGTAGCCACTGCTAGATAGATCCATATAGATTAATCATTGGCATGAATCTTAAATTTTATGAAAAGTAGGCTCTTTAGTTCGTCACGGAATTTCTTGTTTTATATATATATATATTATGTTCGACCCCCACTATTATGTGTCAGGAAACTGTATCATAATGATGGTCATTATAACACTCTTTTTCATTCTGATACAGTTTCTCCAGCCAATCAGAGCTCGTTCATTGACCAATTAGGTAACGATACCTACTCGCGTGCGCTCAAAATCCAACATGTCTATATAAATTACCGAAAGTGCACCGTCCATAATGTTCTCGTAAATAAACTGGTTAATATGAGACACTGTACCTTAATATCCTTAAATCCAATTTCTACACAGCGGGTTGTTTTCAAACGATTTCCGTGACATTTTTACTGAATACTGATGCTCAATCTGCACATACGGCATTGAAGCTCACAGAGCGCATGCGTCGGTCGGTCAGTGAGCTTGGACATCAGAGATATCCTACCCTGCGCAGCACCCGATCACAAAATTCTAGTGACAATCTCAACAGATATTTATGAATATTTATGTTAAAACATATAATAAAGTTGTAATTATCGTCGAACATAAACAGTCGTATGCAACTCGCCTATAATGGTAATTAAGACACTCGTATGGAAATTATAAAACTCGCATGCGCTCGTTTTATAAAAAATACTCGTGTCTTAATTATAGCCATTATAGGCTCGTTGCATAATGTACTATTTTTAAGAGGGGATTCTGAGATAGAAAGATATGAAAATAGGTGTATTACCTTTTCACGAAATTGCTATAACTTACAGTACTTGTAATTGACATGCATTTGAGTTAATATTTAATAATATTATACAGCAACGTGATGCGCTCATCACAGAAAAACAATAATTGCTCTAAAATAATAAGAGAAAATATCGTTGTATAAAACTTTGACACAATTACAGTTCTTTCATCATGGGTAATGGGAACCTCGCCCTTTCAAATGTGACTATTTTTGCACGCAACACTTAAACTTATGGTTTATATTAAGTAATTTGACAAGCATCATCTTATAGTAATTGTTTCGAGGTAAGAGAAAGAAATGTAATGAAAGAACTCTGGAGTAAATTCCGAGAGGGCTTGTCTCGACATCCTGGAGCCACATACTCTGTAGCTTGCACAATCTGATCGAAAACACGTCTGCAATGAGATGTAAATGAACTACACTTCACAACACGCTTGAAGATTATTCAGAGAAAGTAAGACATACCTGCAAGGTAATAAATTTTACATGCTAATTTATCTCGCGGCAGAAAATTAACGAAGAAGAGTTATTTTTACTGTTGCAAGTTCATTAACCTGGATAACACTAGGACTGGCGCCGGGTCATTTTGTCCCACAGTGTGTCACTCCCTTTTTGATGTGTAACATCTTTCCACTAGGTTGCTGGATATTTTTGTGGGGGGGGGGATTTTGGAAAAGGGATGGAAATGGGACGGAAACAATGAGCGCGCGCGGTTGTGAAGATTGGTACCAGGACGTACTGTCGGCCATCTGGCTATGTGGAGTGTATATCGCATACGGTTTATTTCAAGGTTTGGAGGCCCCATTAAAGATATTCCTACAATAAATCATTGGAATTATGCAGACTCCAAACGTATAGCACAGGATCGACCCAGTTGGAGAAGACTCGTCGCAGGGGCAAACCAGTCATCAGACTGAATTACTCTTAAGTAAGACCACGACCTACCTCACGCATGCGCACCGGTCAGGATTTGGCACTGGAGTTTTATAAGTAGTTATTTCAATGATCAACAGAGTACAGTACACTGTTAACAAGGGATTTGCGCTCCCGGCAGACAGACAGTAGGATAACATATCACATGTTACACATATGCGACTACTGTAAGGTTCGTAATTGTTTTGTCGTAGTCGTACGGATTTTAATGGAGTAATATTACACCTGGTGTCTTCCTATGAACTATTCCCAATATAAAATGAGGTTTATTTATATTTTTCAAATTTAACATGGAGAAAAATGACAGTAATTTTCGTAACAGTATAATTGGCCTTGATAGTGGCGAAAAGCAGCCATGTTAATTTTTTTGAACAAATGAGCTGATGACCAAGGTGTCCCTAGACCCTAAACATGGATCAAAAAGAACGTGAGCTATGTGATTGGGCTGCGCCAAAATAGGTGGATTTTCCTCCTTATATTTTACAGATTGTCCCGACTAACGTAAGCCGATAATTTTCACGTTAGGACTGGCGCCATGGGTAAATCGGACGCGACCGTAATTAATATAGAAATTACTTGAGTGTTCAAAAATCTATGGACATGTTTCTTTTGAAGGATGAAGTTTAAGGCTAGGAAGGAAGATACTGTAAGCGACAGGAAATAAGGGCTGACCAAAACGAAAATATAAAGCATTATTTAAGTCTCGGGTGAAAATTACCCATGTGCCAGTCCTCGCGGGTTAACGGTAAAGTGCTTCGGTGGCGTAGTTGGTAGCATGCTGAGCTGCTGTGCCCAAGATAGCGGGTTCAAATCCGGCCGAAATCGTCGGATTTTTTTAGAGCGTTAAAAATCCTTCAGTATGCCTTCCTTCGGAGGGGAAGTAAAGCCGGCGGTCCCATGTCATAGATTTCGTATGAACGTTCACCACTAGGTATCATTGATATCTGGTGGCGAAAGTTGGAACTACTTGAAATTGAACGTAACTTGTAGCTCACCTTAAGGGTGTCCGCTGGAATCAGCTACTGACTATGGCGAGCCGAACATGTCCTCGGACACTCCCGGCACTAAAAGCCATACGATGAATACAGTAGATAAATAAATAATAACGGGAAAGGGATATGTTTAACATCATCCTCGTGTACCTGTGCACCGACAGTGTGTGTGTGTGTGTGACTTTACCTGCTGTTTCTTCCATATTCTCTGCAGAAAATTCCGTGATGGTACCTTATTTTAGGCATCGGTGCACCTACTAACGCGCAGCTCTAGGCCATGGGGCTAAACTATCTGTGGACTCAGTAGACGTTGGTACGAACCCCACCGTAGGCCGTCATTGAAATGGTTTTCCGTGGTTTCCTATTTTCAACTCCAGGCACCTTCTAATAGGCCACGATCGCTTACTTGCATCCTCTTCCATTGCCTTGCCCAGTTTAATTAATTTCATCTCTCCTTAACTCCTCTCATGAGGCTGGCGTCAGGAAGGGAATCCAGCTATAAAAACATCCGTCACATAGACTTTCATCGTATCTCATCCCCAAGCCCGTTAAAATCGAAAATAAGAGGGGATAAACATACATACATAGACTATATACATACATCAGCTAAATACATAGGAGAGAATTTGTTAACTCCGCGGTACAGCTAATTACGCAGTACTTGAAATATACTTTTTCTGCAGAGATATTCTAGCACAAGAAACGAGTTCATCTCACCAGTTGAGTTGACTCAACTATTTAATTTTTTCCTTGGCTATGAATTCTCCTGTATGTTGAAAATGTTTGACTAGCTGGGTTATTTTGCTGACTGTAGCAATGTGTGTAATTGCAATTGTTTGTGCCTAGGTCTGCAGTAGGTGCACCGATGCCTAAAATAAGTTACCATCACGGCACTTTCTGCAGAGAATATGGAAGAAACAGCAGGTAAAGTCACACACACACACTGTCAGCTCCGGAATTCGAACCTTCGATCTTCAGAGTTGCTGCAGCTGCCCAGCGTTGTTGTGCGTGAGTTAACGTGCACGGCTACGCCACGGGGTAATTTAGGTAAGTAAGGACAGTTAAATAAGCCTCCGTGGCTCAAGTGGCAGCACGCCGGCCTCTCACAGCTGAGTCCGTGGTTCAAATCCCGGTCACTCCATGTGAGATTTGTGTTGGACAAAGCGGAGACAGACAGGTTTTTCTCCGGGTACTCCGGTTTTCCCTGCCACAACATTTCATTCCAGCAACACTCCCCACTCTCATTTTCATTTCATCTGTCATTCATTTAATCATTGCCCCAGGGGAGTGCGACAGCCTTCGGCAGCCGGCACAGTTCATATCCTCGCCGCTAGATGGGGGCTTCATTCATTCATTCCATTCCCTGACCAGGTCGGTCGACTGGAAGCAGGCTGAGGATTTTCAAAGACAGCGAAAGAGTTCTGTAGGTGGTATCAGATAATTAGGAAAGAGATGGGGGGAACTGACCGTCCCCTGAGATAATAAAGCACGGGGCATCGCCCCCTTTAATATTAGCCTGCTGAAATGACCCGACTCTCCAATTAATTCCAGTAAGTTCCTTATTTCTAAACATTGTCAACTGGTTCGAAATGTTAAAAAGAGCAATCGAAGCTGAATGGTGACTATCATTAGAGTGCCCATCTCGTAGTGTAGTGGCTAGCATTCCTGAATTCATCCCTGATTTTCGGGTTTGTTTCTTGACTCCGCCAAAAAATCTAATTCTGACCTGAAGTGTGAACGGGGTATATTTAGCCTCGTGAAATAAGACTAAGAAGAAATGTGTTAGATTCCTAACCCATAGTCCTAGAAGTGGTAGTAAGAGGTTTCGTCCACTTCGGTTGTTGTAGTTGATTCTTTTAAGGGTTTTGCGACATCGAGAACATGTAACCCCGTGTACTCGTGTGTGTGTAGAATTTGTCGTATAACTTATGTTAACGTGATGTCTGTACTAGTGTGTGTATTTGAAATTGAGTTAGGATTTGAGTAGGAAGAGGTCGTGGCTTTAAGTTAGGTACCATTCCGACATATGCCTGGAGTAGAAGTGGAGAAACCACGGAAAACTACTACCAGGATGGCTGAGGTAGGAATCTAACCCGTCTCTTATCAGTTTATCCTCACGAGGCTGAGTGTACACCGTTGCAGCTCTCAGATCAGAAACCACAATAACACAGGTTATAAGTAAAGCCCTGCGTCGATGTGGATAACTGTGGATACACCCGCGGATATTCGCAAAAATATTTGCCACGTGGATATAGTTTGCATGGCTGTGTGGATAGCGGGTAAGCGGCGGATGATGTTTAGGGTAAATTTGGGGATAGTTTTTAGAATACAATCCTAACTTGTTGAATATCATTACTAGGACCCGGTTGTTTATGACATATCTTTTTTCCGTTATGTGTTTTCCATGACAAATGTAAGATTCAAATTATGTCATTAAGCGTAACTTTTTTATTATTTATTATTTATTTAGCGTATGTTGCAGTTAGTTAGTTATTGTTGTTTTAAGGGGCGGAACTACGAGGTCATCTGCCCCTAAAGCGTATGATGCATACAAGACATTAATCTCTCTCTATATATAAGAATGAAAGTTTGTCTGTTTTTCCTGAATTTCTACGGAAATTTGCGTTATTTACGCGTTTTAGACTGTTTTATGACGGATGCGTGCGAAAATAAAATTTGTGTCTGTCTGTCTGTCTGTCTGTCTGTCTGTCTGTCTGTGGACAAAGTGGTTGTTCCCTTATAACTCGAGAACGGCTGGGTGGATCAACGTAACATTTGGTACAGATATCCTTCAGAGGCACGACACTAATCATTGATGTAACTCTTCTCCGTACCTCTCATAAAAGGGGGCCTACCCCCTTAAAATACTTGCTGAAATAGGTGTAGAAGGGCGAGACAAAGTTCATTTTCAGTCCCTCAATGTGAGAAGCAAAACTCGGGGACCCTAAGGAGACCCCGAAAACCACATTTTGAGGCCCTATAACCAACAGTTTTTGAGATATTCCCAGAAAATCAATTTCATTTAATACAATAACTAGGGCGCCCGTACTGCTCCGCAGCATAATTTTTCAGTATTGGATTTAAAAAATTACGACATTAAGTAATAGTTTAAAACCTTTATTTTACAATACATCCTTCCAGACAATGTTCGCTGTGCGTCGATTCTTAGTTTCAAATGATTTTCCTCGGGATAAGGCAACATAGAACAATCCATGGCTAAAACAGCATCAGGCAAGTAGATTCCAACTCGATGAAGCGTTTGGCCATGCACTTTGTTGGTTGTAATACAAAACGCTAGTGTAATACAAAATTTCCGTCATTAGAACCAAAGATATTATTGCTAAAATGAGAAAAATATTGAAAAATGAGATATAATATCGAATGTTCCCTCATAACATTCTAAAGAATCAGCCGATTTGAATACTTAACAGCTCAAATGAAAGGGCTTCAGTCACTGAGTGTTCTTAGACTAAAACGACTTGAGTACCTCAATCTGAACCAAAGATATGATAGCTTCAAAGTTGGAAAAAGATGGAAAACGTTGAAAATATCAAATAACTTGAGGAAGGCGGAAGTGAAGTGATTTTTAATACTTGATAACAAATCTTTGCATGAATACCTTTCCATCAATAGTGGTATGAAGGAAATCGACCGGATAGAATGGCCGGACTGACTCGGTTAAGTTTTCATAATTATTTCTAATATTCGCTTCGGCACTCATATCATTCCTCAGAATCAATCAATGTAAATATTCAATACCTCAAAAGATAGAACTTGATCCACTGCGTGCTCTTAGAACAAAACGAACAGTGTAACTCAATTAGAACCGAAGATATGATTACTTCAAAGTTGGAATAAGTTGGAAAAAGTTGAAAAAATCAAATAATTTGAGAAAGGCGTAATTTAAGTGATATGTAATACTTGATGACAAATCTGTGCATGAATACCTTTCATTTAAAAAAGGATGAAGAAAATCGGCCGGATAGTACGGCCGGACGGACTCGGATAAGTTTTCATCAATATTTTTAATAATATAGATAGATAGCTTCAATGTGAAAAAAAAAAGTAAAAAAAGTGCAAGAAATCAAATAATTTGAAGAAGGCAGAAGTTAAGTGATTTGTAATACTTGATATTAAATCCGTACATGAATAACTTTCATTTAATATTGGTATGAAGGAAATCGACAGGATAGAATGGCCGGAAACACTCGGTTAAGTTTCATAATTATTTCTAATATTCGCTTCGGCACTCATAACATTCCTCAGAATCAACCAATGTAAATAATTAATACATCAAAAGATAGAGCTTGATCCACTGAGTGCTCTTAGACCAAAACGAACAGTGTAACTCAATTAGAACCAAAGATATGATTGCCACAATGAGAAAAACTGTTGAAAAATGAGATGTAATATCGTATGTCCACACATAACTTTCCTCAGAATCAGCCAATTTGAATGTTTAAGATCTCAAATGATAGCGATTGATTCACTGAGTGTTCTTAGACTAAAACGACCTTCGTAACTCAATTAGAACCGAAGATATAATTACTTCAAAGTTGGAAAAAGTTGGAAAAAGTTGAAAAAATCAAATAATTTGAGAAAGGCGTAATTTAAGTGATTTGTAATACTTGATGACAAATCTGTGCATGAATACCTTTCATTTAAAAAAAGGATGAAGAAAATCGGCCGGATAGTATGGCCGGAAGGACTCGGATAAGTTTTTATCAATATTTTTAATAATATAGATAGCTTCAATGTGAAAAAAAGTAAAAAAGTGCAAGAAATCAAATAATTTGAAGAAGGCAGAAGTTAAGTGATTTGTAATACTTGATATTAAATCCGTACATGAATAACTTTCATTTAATAGTAGTATGAAGGAAATCGACAGGATAGAATGGCCGGAAACACTCGGTTAAGTTTCATAATTATTTCTAATATTCGCTTCGGCACTCATAACATTCCTCAGAATCAACCAATGTAAATAATTAATACATCAAAAGATAGAGCTTGATCCACTGAGTGCTCTTAGACCAAAACGAACAGTGTAACTCAATTAGAACCAAAGATATGATTGCCACAATGAGAAAAACTGTTGAAAAATGAGATGTAATATCGTATGTCCACACATAACTTTCCTCAGAATCAGCCAATTTGAATGTTTAAGAGCTCAAATGATAGTGCTTGATTCCCGGTCAATGCATGTGAGATTTTCGAAGTAAAATGCCATGTCCTGTGGTTCGGATTCCACGTAAAAAGGAGGTCCCGTGGCTCATAATCACAAGATTCACGGTCACGTAAAACTACAATCTTCCTTCCTTCCTTTGATAGTGCTTGATTCACTGAGTGTTCTTAGACTAAAACGACCTTCGTAACTCAATTAGAACCGAAGATATAATTACTTCAAAGTTGGAAAAAGTTGGAAAAAGTTGAAAAAATCAAATAATTTGAGAAAGGCGTAATTTAAGTGATATGTAATACTTGATGACAAATCTGTGCATGATTACCTTTCATTTAAAAAAGGATGACGAAAATCGGCCGGATAGTACGGCCAGACGGACTCGGATAAGTTTTCATCAATATTTTTAATAATATAGATAGATAGCTTCAATGTGAAAAAAAAAGTAAAAAAAGTGCAAGAAATCAAATAATTTGAAGAAGGCAGAAGTTAAGTGATTTGTAATACTTGATATTAAATCCGTACATGAATAACTTTCATTTAATAGTGGTATGAAGGAAATCGACAGGATAGAATGGCCGGAAACACTCGGTTAAGTTTCATAATTATTTCTAATATTCGCTTCGGCACTCATAACATTCCTCAGAATCAACCAATGTAAATAATTAATACATCAAGAGATAGAGCTTGATCCACTGAGTGCTCTTAGACCAAAACGAACAGTGTAACTCAATTAGAACCAAAGATATGATTGCCACAATGAGAAAAACTGTTGAAAAATGAGATGTAATATCGTATGTCCACACATAACTTTCCTCAGAATCAGCCAATTTGAATGTTTAAGAGCTCAAATGATAGCGCTTGATTCACTGAGTGTTCGTAGACTAAAACGACCTTCGTAACTCAATTAGAACCGAAGATATAATTACTTCAAAGTTGGAAAAAGTTGGAAAAAGTTGAAAAAATCAAATAATTTGAGAAAGGCGTAATTTAAGTGATTTGTAATACTTGATGACAAATCTGTGCATGAATACCTTTCATTTAAAAAAAGGATGAAGAAAATCGGCCGGATAGTATGGCCGGAAGGACTCGGATAAGTTTTTATCAATATTTTTAATAATATAGATAGCTTCAATGTGAAAAAAAGTAAAAAAGTGCAAGAAATCAAATAATTTGAAGAAGGCAGAAGTTAAGTGATTTGTAATACTTGATATTAAATCCGTACATGAATAACTTTCATTTAATAGTAGTATGAAGGAAATCGACAGGATAGAATGGCCGGAAACACTCGGTTAAGTTTCATAATTATTTCTAATATTCGCTTCGGCACTCATAACATTCCTCAGAATCAACCAATGTAAATAATTAATACATCAAAAGATAGAGCTCGATCCACTGAGTGCTCTTAGACCAAAACGAACAGTGTAACTCAATTAGAACCAAAGATATGATTGCCACAATGAGAAAAACTGTTGAAAAATGAGATGTAATATCGTATGTCCACACATAACTTTCCTCAGAATCAGCCAATTTGAATGTTTAAGAGCTCAAATGATAGCGCTTGATTCACTGAGTGTTCTTAGACTAAAACGACCTTCGTAACTCAATTAGAACCGAAGATATGATTACTTCAAAGTTGGAAAAAGTTGGAAAAAGTTGAAAAAATCAAATAATTTTAGAAAGGCGTAATTTAAGTGATTTGTAATACTTGATGACAAATCTGTGCATGAATACCTTTCATTTAAAAAAAGGATGAAGAAAATCGGCCGGATAGTATGTCCAGAAGGACTCGGATAAGTTTTTATCAATATTTTTAATAATATAGATAGCTTCAATGTGAAAAAAAGTAAAAAAGTGCAAGAAATCAAATAATTTGAAGAAGGCAGAAGTTAAGTGATTTGTAATACTTGATATTAAATCCGTACATGAATAACTTTCATTTAATAGTAGTATGAAGGAAATCGACAGGATAGAATGGCCGGAAACACTCGGTTAAGTTTCATAATTATTTCTAATATTCGCTTCGGCACTCATAACATTCCTCAGAATCAACCAATGTAAATAATTAATACATCAAAAGATAGAGCTTGATCCACTGAGTGCTCTTAGACCAAAACGAACAGTGTAACTCAATTAGAACCAAAGATATGATTGCCACAATGAGAAAAACTGTTGAAAAATGAGATGTAATATCGTATGTCCACACATAACTTTCCTCAGAATCAGCCAATTTGAATGTTTAAGAGCTCAAATGATAGTGCTTGATTCCCGGTCAATGCATGTGAGATTTTCGAAGTGAAATGCCATGTCCTGTGGTTCGGATTCCACGTAAAAAGGAGGTCCCGTGGCTCATAATCACAAGATTCACGGTCACGTAAAACTACAATCTTCCTTCCTTCCTTTGATAGTGCTTGATTCACTGAGTGTTCTTAGACTAAAACGACCTTCGTAACTCAATTAGAACCGAAGATATAATTACTTCAAAGTTGGAAAAAGTTGGAAAAAGTTGAAAAAATCAAATAATTTGAGAAAGGCGTAATTTAAGTGATATGTAATACTTGATGACAAATCTGTGCATGATTACCTTTCATTTAAAAAAGGATGACGAAAATCGGCCGGATAGTACGGCCAGACGGACTCGGATAAGTTTTCATCAATATTTTTAATAATATAGATAGATAGCTTCAATGTGAAAAAAAAAGTAAAAAAAGTGCAAGAAATCAAATAATTTGAAGAAGGCAGAAGTTAAGTGATTTGTAATACTTGATGACAAATCTGTGCATGAATACCTTTCATTTAAAAAAAGGATGAAGAAAATCGGCCGGATAGTATGGCCGGAAGGACTCGGATAAGTTTTTATCAATATTTTTAATAATATAGATAGCTTCAATGTGAAAAAAAGTAAAAAAGTGCAAGAAATCAAATAATTTGAAGAAGGCAGAAGTTAAGTGATTTGTAATACTTGATATTAAATCCGTACATGAATAACTTTCATTTAATAGTAGTATGAAGGAAATCGACAGGATAGAATGGCCGGAAACACTCGGTTAAGTTTCATAATTATTTCTAATATTCGCTTCGGCACTCATAACATTCCTCAGAATCAACCAATGTAAATAATTAATACATCAAAAGATAGAGCTTGATCCACTGAGTGCTCTTAGACCAAAACGAACAGTGTAACTCAATTAGAACCAAAGATATGATTGCCACAATGAGAAAAACTGTTGAAAAATGAGATGTAATATCGTATGTCCACACATAACTTTCCTCAGAATCAGCCAATTTGAATGTTTAAGAGCTCAAATGATAGCGCTTGATTCACTGAGTGTTCTTAGACTAAAACGACCTTCGTAACTCAATTAGAACCGAAGATATAATTACTTCAAAGTTGGAAAAAGTTGGAAAAAGTTGAAAAAATCAAATAATTTGAGAAAGGCGTAATTTAAGTGATTTGTAATACTTGATGACAAATCTGTGCATGAATACCTTTCAATTAAAAAAAGGATGAAGAAAATCGGCCGGATAGTATGGCCGGAAGGACTCGGATAAGTTTTTATCAATATTTTTAATAATATAGATAGCTTCAATGTGAAAAAATATAAAAAAAAGTGCAAGAAATCAAATAATTTGAAGAAGGCAGAAGTTAAGTGATTTGTAATACTTGATATTAAATCCGTACATGAATAACTTTCATTTAATAGTAGTATGAAGGAAATCGACAGGATAGAATGGCCGGAAACACTCGGTTAAGTTTCATAATTATTTCTAATATTCGCTTCGGCACTCATAACATTCCTCAGAATCAACCAATGTAAATAATTAATACATCAAAAGATAGAGCTTGATCCACTGAGTGCTCTTAGACCAAAACGAACAGTGTAACTCAATTAGAACCAAAGATATGATTGCCACAATGAGAAAAACTGTTGAAAAATGAGATGTAATATCGTATGTCCACACATAACTTTCCTCAGAATCAGCCAATTTGAATGTTTAAGAGCTCAAATGATAGCGCTTGATTCACTGAGTGTTCTTAGACTAAAACGACCTTCGTAACTCAATTAGAACCGAAGATATAATTACTTCAAAGTTGGAAAAAGTTGGAAAAAGTTGAAAAAATCAAATAATTTGAGAAAGGCGTAATTTAAGTGATTTGTAATACTTGATGACAAATCTGTGCATGAATACCTTTCAATTAAAAAAAGGATGAAGAAAATCGGCCGGATAGTATGGCCGGAAGGACTCGGATAAGTTTTTATCAATATTTTTAATAATATAGATAGCTTCAATGTGAAAAAAAGTAAAAAAAAGTGCAAGAAATCAAATAATTTGAAGAAGGCAGAAGTTAAGTGATTTGTAATACTTGATATTAAATCCGTACATGAATAACTTTCATTTAATAGTAGTATGAAGGAAATCGACAGGATAGAATGGCCGGAAACACTCGGTTAAGTTTCATAATTATTTCTAATATTCGCTTCGGCACTCATAACATTCCTCAGAATCAACCAATGTAAATAATTAATACATCAAAAGATAGAGCTTGATCCACTGAGTGCTCTTAGACCAAAACGAACAGTGTAACTCAATTAGAACCAAAGATATGATTGCCACAATGAGAAAAACTGTTGAAAAATGAGATGTAATATCGTATGTCCACACATAACTTTCCTCAGAATCAGCCAATTTGAATGTTTAAGAGCTCAAATGATAGTGCTTGATTCCCGGTCAATGCATGTGAGATTTTCGAAGTGAAATGCCATGTCCTGTGGTTCGGATTCCACGTAAAAAGGAGGTCCCGTGGCTCATAATCACAAGATTCACGGTCACGTAAAACTACAACCTTCCTTCCTTCCTTTGATAGTGCTTGATTCACTGAGTGTTCTTAGACTAAAACGACCTTCGTAACTCAATTAGAACCGAAGATATAATTACTTCAAAGTTGGAAAAAGTTGGAAAAAGTTGAAAAAATCAAATAATTTGAGAAAGGCGTAATTTAAGTGATATGTAATACTTGATGACAAATCTGTGCATGATTACCTTTCATTTAAAAAAGCATGACGAAAATCGGCCGGATAGTACGGCCAGACGGACTCGGATAAGTTTTCATCAATATTTTTAATAATATAGATAGATAGCTTCAATGTGAAAAAAAAAGTAAAAAAAGTGCAAGAAATCAAATAATTTGAAGAAGGCAGAAGTTAAGTGATTTGTAATACTTGATATTAAATCCGTACATGAATAACTTTCATTTAATAGTGGTATGAAGGAAATCGACAGGATAGAATGGCCGGAAACACTCGGTTAAGTTTCATAATTATTTCTAATATTCGCTTCGGCACTCATAACATTCCTCAGAATCAACCAATGTAAATAATTAATACATCAAGAGATAGAGCTTGATCCACTGAGTGCTCTTAGACCAAAACGAACAGTGTAACTCAATTAGAACCAAAGATATGATTGCCACAATGAGAAAAACTGTTGAAAAATGAGATGTAATATCGTATGTCCACACATAACTTTCCTCAGAATCAGCCAATTTGAATGTTTAAGAGCTCAAATGATAGCGCTTGATTCACTGAGTGTTCGTAGACTAAAACGACCTTCGTAACTCAATTAGAACCGAAGATATAATTACTTCAAAGTTGGAAAAAGTTGGAAAAAGTTGAAAAAATCAAATAATTTGAGAAAGGCGTAATTTAAGTGATTTGTAATACTTGATGACAAATCTGTGCATGAATACCTTTCATTTAAAAAAAGGATGAAGAAAATCGGCCGGATAGTATGGCCGGAAGGACTCGGATAAGTTTTTATCAATATTTTTAATAATATAGATAGCTTCAATGTGAAAAAAAGTAAAAAAGTGCAAGAAATCAAATAATTTGAAGAAGGCAGAAGTTAAGTGATTTGTAATACTTGATATTAAATCCGTACATGAATAACTTTCATTTAATAGTAGTATGAAGGAAATCGACAGGATAGAATGGCCGGAAACACTCGGTTAAGTTTCATAATTATTTCTAATATTCGTTTCGGCACTCATAACATTCCTCAGAATCAACCAATGTAAATAATTAATACATCAAAAGATAGAGCTCGATCCACTGAGTGCTCTTAGACCAAAACGAACAGTGTAACTCAATTAGAACCAAAGATATGATTGCCACAATGAGAAAAACTGTTGAAAAATGAGATGTAATATCGTATGTCCACACATAACTTTCCTCAGAATCAGCCAATTTGAATGTTTAAGAGCTCAAATGATAGCGCTTGATTCACTGAGTGTTCTTAGACTAAAACGACCTTCGTAACTCAATTAGAACCGAAGATATGATTACTTCAAAGTTGGAAAAAGTTGGAAAAAGTTGAAAAAATCAAATAATTTTAGAAAGGCGTAATTTAAGTGATTTGTAATACTTGATGACAAATCTGTGCATGAATACCTTTCATTTAAAAAAAGGATGAAGAAAATCGGCCGGATAGTATGTCCAGAAGGACTCGGATAAGTTTTTATCAATATTTTTAATAATATAGATAGCTTCAATGTGAAAAAAAGTAAAAAAGTGCAAGAAATCAAATAATTTGAAGAAGGCAGAAGTTAAGTGATTTGTAATACTTGATATTAAATCCGTACATGAATAACTTTCATTTAATAGTAGTATGAAGGAAATCGACAGGATAGAATGGCCGGAAACACTCGGTTAAGTTTCATAATTATTTCTAATATTCGCTTCGGCACTCATAACATTCCTCAGAATCAACCAATGTAAATAATTAATACATCAAAAGATAGAGCTTGATCCACTGAGTGCTCTTAGACCAAAACGAACAGTGTAACTCAATTAGAACCAAAGATATGATTGCCACAATGAGAAAAACTGTTGAAAAATGAGATGTAATATCATATGTCCACACATAACTTTCCTCAGAATCAGCCAATTTGAATGTTTAAGAGCTCAAATGATAGCGCTTGATTCACTGAGTGTTCTTAGACTAAAACGACCTTCGTAACTCAATTAGAACCGAAGATATGATTACTTCAAAGTTGGAAAAAGTTGGAAAAAGTTGAAAAAATCAAATAATTTTAGAAAGGCGTAATTTAAGTGATTTGTAATACTTGATGACAAATCTGTGCATGAATACCTTTCATTTAAAAAAAGGATGAAGAAAATCGGCCGGATAGTATGTCCAGAAGGACTCGGATAAGTTTTTATCAATATTTTTAATAATATAGATAGCTTCAATGTGAAAAAAAGTAAAAAAGTGCAAGAAATCAAATAATTTGAAGAAGGCAGAAGTTAAGTGATTTGTAATACTTGATATTAAATCCGTACATGAATAACTTTCATTTAATAGTAGTATGAAGGAAATCGACAGGATAGAATGGCCGGAAACACTCGGTTAAGTTTCATAATTATTTCTAATATTCGCTTCGGCACTCATAACATTCCTCAGAATCAACCAATGTAAATAATTAATACATCAAAAGATAGAGCTTGATCCACTGAGTGCTCTTAGACCAAAACGAACAGTGTAACTCAATTAGAACCAAAGATATGATTGCCACAATGAGAAAAACTGTTGAAAAATGAGATGTAATATCGTATGTCCACACATAACATTCCTCAGAATCAGCCAATTTGAATGTTTAAGAGCTCAAATGATAGCGCTTGATTCACTGAGTGTTCTTAGACTAAAACGACCTTCGTAACTCAATTAGAACCGAAGAAATGATTACTTCAAAGTTGGAAAATGTTGGAAAAAGTTGAAAAAATCAAATAATTTTAGAAAGGCGTAATTTAAGTGATTTGTAATACTTGATGACAAATCTGTGCCTGAATACCTTTCATTTAAAAAGGATGAAGATAATCGGCCGGATAGTATGGCCGGACGGACTCGGATAAGTTTTCATCAATATTTTTAATATTATAGATAGCTTCAATGTGAAAAAAAGTAAAAAAAGTGCAAGAAATCAAATAATTTGAAGAAGGCAGAAGTTAAGTGATTTGTAATACTTGATATTAAATCCGTACATGAATAACTTTCATTTAATAGTAGTATGAAGGAAATCGACAGGATAGAATGGCCGGAAACACTCGGTTAAGTTTCATAATTATTTCTAATATTCGCTTCGGCACTCATAACATTCCTCAGAATCAACCAATGTAAATAATTAATACATCAAAAGATAGAGCTTGATCCACTGAGTGCTCTTAGACCAAAACGAACAGTGTAACTCAATGAGAACCAAAGATATGATTGCCACAATGAGAAAAACTGTTGAAAAATGAGATGTAATATCATATGTCCACACATAACTTTCCTCAGAATCAGCCAATTTGAATGTTTAAGAGCTCAAATGATAGCGCTTGATTCACTGAGTGTTCTTAGACTAAAACGACCTTCGTAACTCAATTAGAACCGAAGATATAATTACTTCAAAGATGGAAAAAGTTGGAAAAAGTTGAAAAAATCAAATAATTTGAGAAAGGCGTAATTTAAGTGATTTGTAATACTTGATGACAAATCTGTGCATGAATACCTTTCATTTAAAAAAAGGATGAAGAAAATCGGCCGGATAGTATGGCCGGAAGGACTCGGATAAATTTTTATCAATATTTTCAATAATATAGATAGCTTCAATGTGAAAAAAGTAAAAAAGTGCTAGAAATCAAATAATTTGAAGAAGGCAGAAGTTAAGTGATTTGTAATACTTGATATTAAATCCGTACATGAATAACTTTCATTTAATAGTAGTATGAAGGAAATCGACAGGATAGAATGGCCGGAAACACTCGGTTAAGTTTCATAATTATTTCTAATATTCGCTTCGGCACTCATAACATTCCTCAGAATCAACCAATGTAAATAATTAATACATCAAAAGATAGAGCTTGATCCACTGAGTGCTCTTAGACCAAAACGAACAGTGTAACTCAATTAGAACCAAAGATATGATTGCCACAATGAGAAAAACTGTTGAAAAATGAGATGTAATATCGTATGTCCACACATAACTTTCCTCAGAATCAGCCAATTTGAATGTTTAAGAGCTCAAATGATAGCGCTTGATTCACTGAGTGTTCTTAGACTAAAACGACCTTCGTAACTCAATTAGAACCGAGTTGGAAAAAGTTGGAAAAAGTTGAAAAAATCAAATAATTTTAGAAAGGCGTAATTTAAGTGATTTGTAATACTTGATGACAAATCTGTGCATGAATACCTTTCATTTCAAAAAAGGATGAAGAAAATCGGCCGGATAGTATGGCCGGAAGGACTCGGATAAATTTTTATCAATATTTTTAATAATATAGATAGCTTCAATGTGAAAAAAAGTAAAAAAGTGCTAGAAATCAAATAATTTGAAGAAGGCAGAAGTTAAGTGATTTGTAATACTTGATATTAAATCCGTACATGAATAACTTTCATTTAATAGTAGTATGAAGGAAATCGACGGGATAGAATGGCCGGAAACACTCGGTTAAGTTTCATAATTATTTCTAATATTCGCTTCGGCACTCATAACATTCCTCAGAATGAACCAATGTAAATAATTAATACATCAAAAGATAGAGCTTGATCCACTGAGTGCTCTTAGACCAAAACGAACAGTCTAACTCAATTAGAACCAAAGATATGATTGCCACAATGAGAAAAACTGTTGAAAAATGAGATGTAATATCGTATGTCCACACATAACTTTCCTCAGAATCAGCCAATTTGAATGTTTAAGAGCTCAAATGATAGCGCTTGATTCACTGAGTGTTCTTAGACTAAAACGACCTTCGTAACTCAATTAGAACCGAAGAAATGATTACTTCAAAGTTGGAAAAAGTTGGAAAAAGTTGAAAAAATCAAATAATTTTAGAAAGGCGTAATTTAAGTGATTTGTAATACTTGATGACAAATCTGTGCCTGAATACCTTTCATTTAAAAAGGATGAAGAAAATCGGCCGGATAGTATGGCCGGACGGACTCGGATAAGTTTTCATCAATATTTTTAATATTATAGATAGCTTCAATGTGAAAAAAAGTAAAAAAAGTGCAAGAAATCAAATAATTTGAAGAAGGCAGAAGTTAAGTGATTTGTAATACTTGATATTAAATCCGTACATGAATAACTTTCATTTAATAGTAGTATGAAGGAAATCGACAGGATAGAATGGCCGGAAACACTCGGTTAAGTTTCATAATTATTTCTAATATTCGCTTCGGCACTCATAACATTCCTCAGAATCAACCAATGTAAATAATTAATACATCAAAAGATAGAGCTTGATCCACTGAGTGCTCTTAGACCAAAACGAACAGTGTAACTCAATGAGAACCAAAGATATGATTGCCACAATGAGAAAAACTGTTGAAAAATGAGATGTAATATCATATGTCCACACATAACTTTCCTCAGAATCAGCCAATTTGAATGTTTAAGAGCTCAAATGATAGCGCTTGATTCACTGAGTATTCTTAGACTAAAACGACCTTCGTAACTCAATTAGAACCGAAGATATAATTACTTCAAAGATGGAAAAAGTTGGAAAAAGTTGAAAAAATCAAATAATTTGAGAAAGGCGTAATTTAAGTGATTTGTAATACTTGATGACAAATCTGTGCATGAATACCTTTCATTTAAAAAAAGGATGAAGAAAATCGGCCGGATAGTATGGCCGGAAGGACTCGGATAAATTTTTATCAATATTTTCAATAATATAGATAGCTTCAATGTGAAAAAAGTAAAAAAGTGCTAGAAATCAAATAATTTGAAGAAGGCAGAAGTTAAGTGATTTGTAATACTTGATATTAAATCCGTACATGAATAACTTTCATTTAATAGTAGTATGAAGGAAATCGACAGGATAGAATGGCCGGAAACACTCGGTTAAGTTTCATAATTATTTCTAATATTCGCTTCGGCACTCATAACATTCCTCAGAATCAACCAATGTAAATAATTAATACATCAAAAGATAGAGCTTGATCCACTGAGTGCTCTTAGACCAAAACGAACAGTGTAACTCAATTAGAACCAAAGATATGATTGCCACAATGAGAAAAACTGTTGAAAAATGAGATGTAATATCGTATGTCCACACATAACTTTCCTCAGAATCAGCCAATTTGAATGTTTAAGAGCTCAAATGATAGCGCTTGATTCACTGAGTGTTCTTAGACTAAAACGACCTTCGTAACTCAATTAGAACCGAGTTGGAAAAAGTTGGAAAAAGTTGAAAAAATCAAATAATTTTAGAAAGGCGTAATTTAAGTGATTTGTAATACTTGATGACAAATCTGTGCATGAATACCTTTCATTTCAAAAAAGGATGAAGAAAATCGGCCGGATAGTATGGCCGGAAGGACTCGGATAAATTTTTATCAATATTTTTAATAATATAGATAGCTTCAATGTGAAAAAAAGTAAAAAAGTGCTAGAAATCAAATAATTTGAAGAAGGCAGAAGTTAAGTGATTTGTAATACTTGATATTAAATCCGTACATGAATAACTTTCATTTAATAGTAGTATGAAGGAAATCGACAGGATAGAATGGCCGGAAACACTCGGTTAAGTTTCATAATTATTTCTAATATTCGCTTCGGCACTCATAACATTCCTCAGAATGAACCAATGTAAATAATTAATACATCAAAAGATAGAGCTTGATCCACTGAGTGCTCTTAGACCAAAACGAACAGTGTAACTCAATTAGAACCAAAGATATGATTGCCACAATGAGAAAAACTGTTGAAAAATGAGATGTAATATCGTATGTCCACACATAACTTTCCTCAGAATCAGCCAATTTGAATGTTTAAGAGCTCAAATGATAGCGCTTGATTCACTGAGTGTTCTTAGACTAAAACGACCTTCGTAACTCAATTAGAACCGAAGAAATGATTACTTCAAAGTTGGAAAAAGTTGGAAAAAGTTGAAAAAATCAAATAATTTTAGAAAGGCGTAATTTAAGTGATTTGTAATACTTGATGACAAATCTGTGCCTGAATACCTTTCATTTAAAAAGGATGAAGAAAATCGGCCGGATAGTATGGCCGGACGGACTCGGATAAGTTTTCATCAATATTTTTAATATTATAGATAGCTTCAATGTGAAAAAAAGTAAAAAAAGTGCAAGAAATCAAATAATTTGAAGAAGGCAGAAGTTAAGTGATTTGTAATACTTGATATTAAATCCGTACATGAATAACTTTCATTTAATAGTAGTATGAAGGAAATCGACAGGATAGAATGGCCGGAAACACTCGGTTAAGTTTCATAATTATTTCTAATATTCGCTTCGGCACTCATAACATTCCTCAGAATCAACCAATGTAAATAATTAATACATCAAAAGATAGAGCTTGATCCACTGAGTGCTCTTAGACCAAAACGAACAGTGTAACTCAATTAGAACCAAAGATATGATTGCCACAATGAGAAAAACTGTTGAAAAATGAGATGTAATATCGTATGTCCACACATAACATTCCTCAGAATCAGCCAATTTGAATGTTTAAGAGCTCAAATGATAGCGCTTGATTCACTGAGTGTTCTTAGACTAAAACGACCTTCGTAACTCAATTAGAACCGAAGAAATGATTACTTCAAAGTTGGAAAATGTTGGAAAAAGTTGAAAAAATCAAATAATTTTAGAAAGGCGTAATTTAAGTGATTTGTAATACTTGATGACAAATCTGTGCCTGAATACCTTTCATTTAAAAAGGATGAAGATAATCGGCCGGATAGTATGGCCGGACGGACTCGGATAAGTTTTCATCAATATTTTTAATATTATAGATAGCTTCAATGTGAAAAAAAGTAAAAAAAGTGCAAGAAATCAAATAATTTGAAGAAGGCAGAAGTTAAGTGATTTGTAATACTTGATATTAAATCCGTACATGAATAACTTTCATTTAATAGTAGTATGAAGGAAATCGACAGGATAGAATGGCCGGAAACACTCGGTTAAGTTTCATAATTATTTCTAATATTCGCTTCGGCACTCATAACATTCCTCAGAATCAACCAATGTAAATAATTAATACATCAAAAGATAGAGCTTGATCCACTGAGTGCTCTTAGACCAAAACGAACAGTGTAACTCAATGAGAACCAAAGATATGATTGCCACAATGAGAAAAACTGTTGAAAAATGAGATGTAATATCATATGTCCACACATAACTTTCCTCAGAATCAGCCAATTTGAATGTTTAAGAGCTCAAATGATAGCGCTTGATTCACTGAGTGTTCTTAGACTAAAACGACCTTCGTAACTCAATTAGAACCGAAGATATAATTACTTCAAAGATGGAAAAAGTTGGAAAAAGTTGAAAAAATCAAATAATTTGAGAAAGGCGTAATTTAAGTGATTTGTAATACTTGATGACAAATCTGTGCATGAATACCTTTCATTTAAAAAAAGGATGAAGAAAATCGGCCGGATAGTATGGCCGGAAGGACTCGGATAAATTTTTATCAATATTTTCAATAATATAGATAGCTTCAATGTGAAAAAAGTAAAAAAGTGCTAGAAATCAAATAATTTGAAGAAGGCAGAAGTTAAGTGATTTGTAATACTTGATATTAAATCCGTACATGAATAACTTTCATTTAATAGTAGTATGAAGGAAATCGACAGGATAGAATGGCCGGAAACACTCGGTTAAGTTTCATAATTATTTCTAATATTCGCTTCGGCACTCATAACATTCCTCAGAATCAACCAATGTAAATAATTAATACATCAAAAGATAGAGCTTGATCCACTGAGTGCTCTTAGACCAAAACGAACAGTGTAACTCAATTAGAACCAAAGATATGATTGCCACAATGAGAAAAACTGTTGAAAAATGAGATGTAATATCGTATGTCCACACATAACTTTCCTCAGAATCAGCCAATTTGAATGTTTAAGAGCTCAAATGATAGCGCTTGATTCACTGAGTGTTCTTAGACTAAAACGACCTTCGTAACTCAATTAGAACCGAGTTGGAAAAAGTTGGAAAAAGTTGAAAAAATCAAATAATTTTAGAAAGGCGTAATTTAAGTGATTTGTAATACTTGATGACAAATCTGTGCATGAATACCTTTCATTTCAAAAAAGGATGAAGAAAATCGGCCGGATAGTATGGCCGGAAGGACTCGGATAAATTTTTATCAATATTTTTAATAATATAGATAGCTTCAATGTGAAAAAAAGTAAAAAAGTGCTAGAAATCAAATAATTTGAAGAAGGCAGAAGTTAAGTGATTTGTAATACTTGATATTAAATCCGTACATGAATAACTTTCATTTAATAGTAGTATGAAGGAAATCGACGGGATAGAATGGCCGGAAACACTCGGTTAAGTTTCATAATTATTTCTAATATTCGCTTCGGCACTCATAACATTCCTCAGAATGAACCAATGTAAATAATTAATACATCAAAAGATAGAGCTTGATCCACTGAGTGCTCTTAGACCAAAACGAACAGTCTAACTCAATTAGAACCAAAGATATGATTGCCACAATGAGAAAAACTGTTGAAAAATGAGATGTAATATCGTATGTCCACACATAACTTTCCTCAGAATCAGCCAATTTGAATGTTTAAGAGCTCAAATGATAGCGCTTGATTCACTGAGTGTTCTTAGACTAAAACGACCTTCGTAACTCAATTAGAACCGAAGAAATGATTACTTCAAAGTTGGAAAAAGTTGGAAAAAGTTGAAAAAATCAAATAATTTTAGAAAGGCGTAATTTAAGTGATTTGTAATACTTGATGACAAATCTGTGCCTGAATACCTTTCATTTAAAAAGGATGAAGAAAATCGGCCGGATAGTATGGCCGGACGGACTCGGATAAGTTTTCATCAATATTTTTAATATTATAGATAGCTTCAATGTGAAAAAAAGTAAAAAAAGTGCAAGAAATCAAATAATTTGAAGAAGGCAGAAGTTAAGTGATTTGTAATACTTGATATTAAATCCGTACATGAATAACTTTCATTTAATAGTAGTATGAAGGAAATCGACAGGATAGAATGGCCGGAAACACTCGGTTAAGTTTCATAATTATTTCTAATATTCGCTTCGGCACTCATAACATTCCTCAGAATCAACCAATGTAAATAATTAATACATCAAAAGATAGAGCTTGATCCACTGAGTGCTCTTAGACCAAAACGAACAGTGTAACTCAATGAGAACCAAAGATATGATTGCCACAATGAGAAAAACTGTTGAAAAATGAGATGTAATATCATATGTCCACACATAACTTTCCTCAGAATCAGCCAATTTGAATGTTTAAGAGCTCAAATGATAGCGCTTGATTCACTGAGTATTCTTAGACTAAAACGACCTTCGTAACTCAATTAGAACCGAAGATATAATTACTTCAAAGATGGAAAAAGTTGGAAAAAGTTGAAAAAATCAAATAATTTGAGAAAGGCGTAATTTAAGTGATTTGTAATACTTGATGACAAATCTGTGCATGAATACCTTTCATTTAAAAAAAGGATGAAGAAAATCGGCCGGATAGTATGGCCGGAAGGACTCGGATAAATTTTTATCAATATTTTCAATAATATAGATAGCTTCAATGTGAAAAAAGTAAAAAAGTGCTAGAAATCAAATAATTTGAAGAAGGCAGAAGTTAAGTGATTTGTAATACTTGATATTAAATCCGTACATGAATAACTTTCATTTAATAGTAGTATGAAGGAAATCGACAGGATAGAATGGCCGGAAACACTCGGTTAAGTTTCATAATTATTTCTAATATTCGCTTCGGCACTCATAACATTCCTCAGAATCAACCAATGTAAATAATTAATACATCAAAAGATAGAGCTTGATCCACTGAGTGCTCTTAGACCAAAACGAACAGTGTAACTCAATTAGAACCAAAGATATGATTGCCACAATGAGAAAAACTGTTGAAAAATGAGATGTAATATCGTATGTCCACACATAACTTTCCTCAGAATCAGCCAATTTGAATGTTTAAGAGCTCAAATGATAGCGCTTGATTCACTGAGTGTTCTTAGACTAAAACGACCTTCGTAACTCAATTAGAACCGAGTTGGAAAAAGTTGGAAAAAGTTGAAAAAATCAAATAATTTTAGAAAGGCGTAATTTAAGTGATTTGTAATACTTGATGACAAATCTGTGCATGAATACCTTTCATTTCAAAAAAGGATGAAGAAAATCGGCCGGATAGTATGGCCGGAAGGACTCGGATAAATTTTTATCAATATTTTTAATAATATAGATAGCTTCAATGTGAAAAAAAGTAAAAAAGTGCTAGAAATCAAATAATTTGAAGAAGGCAGAAGTTAAGTGATTTGTAATACTTGATATTAAATCCGTACATGAATAACTTTCATTTAATAGTAGTATGAAGGAAATCGACAGGATAGAATGGCCGGAAACACTCGGTTAAGTTTCATAATTATTTCTAATATTCGCTTCGGCACTCATAACATTCCTCAGAATGAACCAATGTAAATAATTAATACATCAAAAGATAGAGCTTGATCCACTGAGTGCTCTTAGACCAAAACGAACAGTGTAACTCAATTAGAACCAAAGATATGATTGCCACAATGAGAAAAACTGTTGAAAAATGAGATGTAATATCGTATGTCCACACATAACTTTCCTCAGAATCAGCCAATTTGAATGTTTAAGAGCTCAAATGATAGCGCTTGATTCACTGAGTGTTCTTAGACTAAAACGACCTTCGTAACTCAATTAGAACCGAAGAAATGATTACTTCAAAGTTGGAAAAAGTTGGAAAAAGTTGAAAAAATCAAATAATTTTAGAAAGGCGTAATTTAAGTGATTTGTAATACTTGATGACAAATCTGTGCCTGAATACCTTTCATTTAAAAAGGATGAAGAAAATCGGCCGGATAGTATGGCCGGACGGACTCGGATAAGTTTTCATCAATATTTTTAATATTATAGATAGCTTCAATGTGAAAAAAAGTAAAAAAAGTGCAAGAAATCAAATAATTTGAAGAAGGCAGAAGTTAAGTGATTTGTAATACTTGATATTAAATCCGTACATGAATAACTTTCATTTAATAGTAGTATGAAGGAAATCGACAGGATAGAATGGCCGGAAACACTCGGTTAAGTTTCATAATTATTTCTAATATTCGCTTCGGCACTCATAACATTCCTCAGAATCAACCAATGTAAATAATTAATACATCAAAAGATAGAGCTTGATCCACTGAGTGCTCTTAGACCAAAACGAACAGTGTAACTCAATTAGAACCAAAGATATGATTGCCACAATGAGAAAAACTGTTGAAAAATGAGATGTAATATCGTATGTCCACACATAACTTTCCTCAGAATCAGCCAATTTGAATGTTTAAGAGCTCAAATGATAGCGCTTGATTCACTGAGTGTTCTTAGACTAAAACGACCTTCGTAACTCAATTAGAACCGAGTTGGAAAAAGTTGGAAAAAGTTGAAAAAATCAAATAATTTTAGAAAGGCGTAATTTAAGTGATTTGTAATACTTGATGACAAATCTGTGCATGAATACCTTTCATTTAAAAAAAGGATGAAGAAAATCGGCCGGATAGTATGTCCAGAAGGACTCGGATAAGTTTTTATCAATATTTTTAATAATATAGATAGCTTCAATGTGAAAAAAAGTAAAAAAGTGCAAGAAATCAAATAATTTGAAGAAGGCAGAAGTTAAGTGATTTGTAATACTTGATATTAAATCCGTACATGAATAACTTTCATTTAATAGTAGTATGAAGGAAATCGACAGGATAGAATGGCCGGAAACACTCGGTTAAGTTTCATAATTATTTCTAATATTCGCTTCGGCACTCATAACATTCCTCAGAATCAACCAATGTAAATAATTAATACATCAAAAGATAGAGCTTGATCCACTGAGTGCTCTTAGACCAAAACGAACAGTGTAACTCAATTAGAACCAAAGATATGATTGCCACAATGAGAAAAACTGTTGAAAAATGAGATGTAATATCGTATGTCCACACATAACATTCCTCAGAATCAGCCAATTTGAATGTTTAAGAGCTCAAATGATAGCGCTTGATTCACTGAGTGTTCTTAGACTAAAACGACCTTCGTAACTCAATTAGAACCGAAGAAATGATTACTTCAAAGTTGGAAAATGTTGGAAAAAGTTGAAAAAATCAAATAATTTTAGAAAGGCGTAATTTAAGTGATTTGTAATACTTGATGACAAATCTGTGCCTGAATACCTTTCATTTAAAAAGGATGAAGATAATCGGCCGGATAGTATGGCCGGACGGACTCGGATAAGTTTTCATCAATATTTTTAATATTATAGATAGCTTCAATGTGAAAAAAAGTAAAAAAAGTGCAAGAAATCAAATAATTTGAAGAAGGCAGAAGTTAAGTGATTTGTAATACTTGATATTAAATCCGTACATGAATAACTTTCATTTAATAGTAGTATGAAGGAAATCGACAGGATAGAATGGCCGGAAACACTCGGTTAAGTTTCATAATTATTTCTAATATTCGCTTCGGCACTCATAACATTCCTCAGAATCAACCAATGTAAATAATTAATACATCAAAAGATAGAGCTTGATCCACTGAGTGCTCTTAGACCAAAACGAACAGTGTAACTCAATGAGAACCAAAGATATGATTGCCACAATGAGAAAAACTGTTGAAAAATGAGATGTAATATCATATGTCCACACATAACTTTCCTCAGAATCAGCCAATTTGAATGTTTAAGAGCTCAAATGATAGCGCTTGATTCACTGAGTGTTCTTAGACTAAAACGACCTTCGTAACTCAATTAGAACCGAAGATATAATTACTTCAAAGATGGAAAAAGTTGGAAAAAGTTGAAAAAATCAAATAATTTGAGAAAGGCGTAATTTAAGTGATTTGTAATACTTGATGACAAATCTGTGCATGAATACCTTTCATTTAAAAAAAGGATGAAGAAAATCGGCCGGATAGTATGGCCGGAAGGACTCGGATAAATTTTTATCAATATTTTCAATAATATAGATAGCTTCAATGTGAAAAAAGTAAAAAAGTGCTAGAAATCAAATAATTTGAAGAAGGCAGAAGTTAAGTGATTTGTAATACTTGATATTAAATCCGTACATGAATAACTTTCATTTAATAGTAGTATGAAGGAAATCGACAGGATAGAATGGCCGGAAACACTCGGTTAAGTTTCATAATTATTTCTAATATTCGCTTCGGCACTCATAACATTCCTCAGAATCAACCAATGTAAATAATTAATACATCAAAAGATAGAGCTTGATCCACTGAGTGCTCTTAGACCAAAACGAACAGTGTAACTCAATTAGAACCAAAGATATGATTGCCACAATGAGAAAAACTGTTGAAAAATGAGATGTAATATCGTATGTCCACACATAACTTTCCTCAGAATCAGCCAATTTGAATGTTTAAGAGCTCAAATGATAGCGCTTGATTCACTGAGTGTTCTTAGACTAAAACGACCTTCGTAACTCAATTAGAACCGAGTTGGAAAAAGTTGGAAAAAGTTGAAAAAATCAAATAATTTTAGAAAGGCGTAATTTAAGTGATTTGTAATACTTGATGACAAATCTGTGCATGAATACCTTTCATTTCAAAAAAGGATGAAGAAAATCGGCCGGATAGTATGGCCGGAAGGACTCGGATAAATTTTTATCAATATTTTTAATAATATAGATAGCTTCAATGTGAAAAAAAGTAAAAAAGTGCTAGAAATCAAATAATTTGAAGAAGGCAGAAGTTAAGTGATTTGTAATACTTGATATTAAATCCGTACATGAATAACTTTCATTTAATAGTAGTATGAAGGAAATCGACGGGATAGAATGGCCGGAAACACTCGGTTAAGTTTCATAATTATTTCTAATATTCGCTTCGGCACTCATAACATTCCTCAGAATGAACCAATGTAAATAATTAATACATCAAAAGATAGAGCTTGATCCACTGAGTGCTCTTAGACCAAAACGAACAGTCTAACTCAATTAGAACCAAAGATATGATTGCCACAATGAGAAAAACTGTTGAAAAATGAGATGTAATATCGTATGTCCACACATAACTTTCCTCAGAATCAGCCAATTTGAATGTTTAAGAGCTCAAATGATAGCGCTTGATTCACTGAGTGTTCTTAGACTAAAACGACCTTCGTAACTCAATTAGAACCGAAGAAATGATTACTTCAAAGTTGGAAAAAGTTGGAAAAAGTTGAAAAAATCAAATAATTTTAGAAAGGCGTAATTTAAGTGATTTGTAATACTTGATGACAAATCTGTGCCTGAATACCTTTCATTTAAAAAGGATGAAGAAAATCGGCCGGATAGTATGGCCGGACGGACTCGGATAAGTTTTCATCAATATTTTTAATATTATAGATAGCTTCAATGTGAAAAAAAGTAAAAAAAGTGCAAGAAATCAAATAATTTGAAGAAGGCAGAAGTTAAGTGATTTGTAATACTTGATATTAAATCCGTACATGAATAACTTTCATTTAATAGTAGTATGAAGGAAATCGACAGGATAGAATGGCCGGAAACACTCGGTTAAGTTTCATAATTATTTCTAATATTCGCTTCGGCACTCATAACATTCCTCAGAATCAACCAATGTAAATAATTAATACATCAAAAGATAGAGCTTGATCCACTGAGTGCTCTTAGACCAAAACGAACAGTGTAACTCAATGAGAACCAAAGATATGATTGCCACAATGAGAAAAACTGTTGAAAAATGAGATGTAATATCATATGTCCACACATAACTTTCCTCAGAATCAGCCAATTTGAATGTTTAAGAGCTCAAATGATAGCGCTTGATTCACTGAGTATTCTTAGACTAAAACGACCTTCGTAACTCAATTAGAACCGAAGATATAATTACTTCAAAGATGGAAAAAGTTGGAAAAAGTTGAAAAAATCAAATAATTTGAGAAAGGCGTAATTTAAGTGATTTGTAATACTTGATGACAAATCTGTGCATGAATACCTTTCATTTAAAAAAAGGATGAAGAAAATCGGCCGGATAGTATGGCCGGAAGGACTCGGATAAATTTTTATCAATATTTTCAATAATATAGATAGCTTCAATGTGAAAAAAGTAAAAAAGTGCTAGAAATCAAATAATTTGAAGAAGGCAGAAGTTAAGTGATTTGTAATACTTGATATTAAATCCGTACATGAATAACTTTCATTTAATAGTAGTATGAAGGAAATCGACAGGATAGAATGGCCGGAAACACTCGGTTAAGTTTCATAATTATTTCTAATATTCGCTTCGGCACTCATAACATTCCTCAGAATCAACCAATGTAAATAATTAATACATCAAAAGATAGAGCTTGATCCACTGAGTGCTCTTAGACCAAAACGAACAGTGTAACTCAATTAGAACCAAAGATATGATTGCCACAATGAGAAAAACTGTTGAAAAATGAGATGTAATATCGTATGTCCACACATAACTTTCCTCAGAATCAGCCAATTTGAATGTTTAAGAGCTCAAATGATAGCGCTTGATTCACTGAGTGTTCTTAGACTAAAACGACCTTCGTAACTCAATTAGAACCGAGTTGGAAAAAGTTGGAAAAAGTTGAAAAAATCAAATAATTTTAGAAAGGCGTAATTTAAGTGATTTGTAATACTTGATGACAAATCTGTGCATGAATACCTTTCATTTCAAAAAAGGATGAAGAAAATCGGCCGGATAGTATGGCCGGAAGGACTCGGATAAATTTTTATCAATATTTTTAATAATATAGATAGCTTCAATGTGAAAAAAAGTAAAAAAGTGCTAGAAATCAAATAATTTGAAGAAGGCAGAAGTTAAGTGATTTGTAATACTTGATATTAAATCCGTACATGAATAACTTTCATTTAATAGTAGTATGAAGGAAATCGACAGGATAGAATGGCCGGAAACACTCGGTTAAGTTTCATAATTATTTCTAATATTCGCTTCGGCACTCATAACATTCCTCAGAATGAACCAATGTAAATAATTAATACATCAAAAGATAGAGCTTGATCCACTGAGTGCTCTTAGACCAAAACGAACAGTGTAACTCAATTAGAACCAAAGATATGATTGCCACAATGAGAAAAACTGTTGAAAAATGAGATGTAATATCGTATGTCCACACATAACTTTCCTCAGAATCAGCCAATTTGAATGTTTAAGAGCTCAAATGATAGCGCTTGATTCACTGAGTGTTCTTAGACTAAAACGACCTTCGTAACTCAATTAGAACCGAAGAAATGATTACTTCAAAGTTGGAAAAAGTTGGAAAAAGTTGAAAAAATCAAATAATTTTAGAAAGGCGTAATTTAAGTGATTTGTAATACTTGATGACAAATCTGTGCCTGAATACCTTTCATTTAAAAAGGATGAAGAAAATCGGCCGGATAGTATGGCCGGACGGACTCGGATAAGTTTTCATCAATATTTTTAATATTATAGATAGCTTCAATGTGAAAAAAAGTAAAAAAAGTGCAAGAAATCAAATAATTTGAAGAAGGCAGAAGTTAAGTGATTTGTAATACTTGATATTAAATCCGTACATGAATAACTTTCATTTAATAGTAGTATGAAGGAAATCGACAGGATAGAATGGCCGGAAACACTCGGTTAAGTTTCATAATTATTTCTAATATTCGCTTCGGCACTCATAACATTCCTCAGAATCAACCAATGTAAATAATTAATACATCAAAAGATAGAGCTTGATCCACTGAGTGCTCTTAGACCAAAACGAACAGTGTAACTCAATTAGAACCAAAGATATGATTGCCACAATGAGAAAAACTGTTGAAAAATGAGATGTAATATCGTATGTCCACACATAACTTTCCTCAGAATCAGCCAATTTGAATGTTTAAGAGCTCAAATGATAGCGCTTGATTCACTGAGTGTTCTTAGACTAAAACGACCTTCGTAACTCAATTAGAACCGAGTTGGAAAAAGTTGGAAAAAGTTGAAAAAATCAAATAATTTTAGAAAGGCGTAATTTAAGTGATTTGTAATACTTGATGACAAATCTGTGCATGAATACCTTTCATTTCAAAAAAGGATGAAGAAAATCGGCCGGATAGTATGGCCGGAAGGACTCGGAAAAATTTTTATCAATATTTTTAATAATATAGATAGCTTCAATGTGAAAAAAAGTAAAAAAGTGCTAGAAATCAAATAATTTGAAGAAGGCAGAAGTTAAGTGATTTGTAATACTTGATATTAAATCCGTACATGAATAACTTTCATTTAATAGTAGTATGAAGGAAATCGACAGGATAGAATGGCCGGAAACACTCGGTTAAGTTTCATAATTATTTCTAATATTCGCTTCGGCACTCATAACATTCCTCAAAATCAACCAATGTAAATAATTAATACATCAAAAGATAGAGCTTGATCCACTGAGTGCTCTTAGACCAAAACGAACAGTCTAACTCAATTAGAACCAAAGATATGATTGCCACAATGAGAAAAACTGTTGAAAAATGAGATGTAATATCGTATGTCCACACATAACTTTCCTCAGAATCAGCCAATTTGAATGTTTAAGAGCTCAAATGATAGCGCTTGATTCACTGAGTGTTCTTAGACTAAAACGACCTTCGTAACTCAATTAGAACCGAAGAAATGATTACTTCAAAGTTGGAAAAAGTTGGAAAAAGTTGAAAAAATCAAATAATTTTAGAAAGGCGTAATTTAAGTGATTTGTAATACTTGATGACAAATCTGTGCCTGAATACCTTTCATTTAAAAAGGATGAAGAAAATCGGCCGGATAGTATGGCCGGACGGACTCGGATAAGTTTTCATCAATATTTTTAATATTATAGATAGCTTCAATGTGAAAAAAGTAAAAAAAGTGCAAGAAATCAAATAATTTGAAGAAGGCAGAAGTTAAGTGATTTGTAATACTTGATATTAAATCCGTACATGAATAACTTTCATTTAATAGTAGTATGAAGGAAATCGACAGGATAGAATGGCCGGAAACAATCGGTTAAGTTTCATAATTATTTCTAATATTCGCTTCGGCACTCATAACATTCCTCAGAATCAACCAATGTAAATAATTAATACATCAAAAGATAGAGCTTGATCCACTGAGTGCTCTTAGACCAAAACGAACAGTGTAACTCAATGAGAACCAAAGATATGATTGCCACAATGAGAAAAACTGTTGAAAAATGAGATGTAATATCATATGTCCACACATAACTTTCCTCAGAATCAGCCAATTTGAATGTTTAAGAGCTCAAATGATAGCGCTTGATTCACTGAGTGTTCTTAGACTAAAACGACCTTCGTAACTCAATTAGAACCGAAGATATAATTACTTCAAAGATGGAAAAAGTTGGAAAAAGTTGAAAAAATCAAATAATTTGAGAAAGGCGTAATTTAAGTGATTTGTAATACTTGATGACAAATCTGTGCATGAATACCTTTCATTTAAAAAAAGGATGAAGAAAATCGGCCGGATAGTATGGCCGGAAGGACTCGGATAAATTTTTATCAATATTTTTAATAATATAGATAGCTTCAATGTGAAAAAAGTAAAAAAGTGCTAGAAATCAAATAATTTGAAGAAGGCAGAAGTTAAGTGATTTGTAATACTTGATATTAAATCCTTACATGAATAACTTTCATTTAATAGTAGTATGAAGGAAATCGACAGGATAGAATGGCCGGAAACACTCGGTTAAATTTCATAATTATTTCTAATATTCGCTTCGGCACTCATAACATTCCTCAGAATCAACCAATGTAAATAATTAATACATCAAAAGATAGAGCTTGATCCACTGAGTGCTCTTAGACCAAAACGAACAGTGTAACTCAATTAGAACCAAAGATATGATTGCCACAATGAGAAAAACTGTTGAAAAATGAGATGTAATATCGTATGTCCACACATAACTTTCCTCAGAATCAGCCAATTTGAATGTTTAAGAGCTCAAATGATAGCGCTTGATTCACTGAGTGTTCTTAGACTAAAACGACCTTCGTAACTCAATTAGAACCGAGTTGGAAAAAGTTGGAAAAAGTTGAAAAAATCAAATAATTTTAGAAAGGCGTAATTTAAGTGATTTGTAATACTTGATGACAAATCTGTGCATGAATACCTTTCATTTCAAAAAAGGATGAAGAAAATCGGCCGGATAGTATGTCCGGAAGGACTCGGATAAGTTTTTATCAATATTTTTAATAATATAGATAGCTTCAATGTGAAAAAAAGTAAAAAAGTGCAAGAAATCAAATAATTTGAAGAAGGCAGAAGTTAAGTGATTTGTAATACTTGATATTAAATCCGTACATGAATAACTTTCATTTAATAGTAGTATGAAGGAAATCGACAGGATAGAATGGCCGGAAACACTCGGTTAAGTTTCATAATTATTTCTAATATTCGCTTCGGCACTTATAACATTCCTCAGAATCAACCAATGTAAATAATTAATACATCAAAAGATAGAGCTTGATCCACTGAGTGCTCTTAGACCAAAACGAACAGTGTAACTCAATGAGAACCAAAGATATGATTGCCACAATGAGAAAAACTGTTGAAAAATGAGATGTAATATCATATGTCCACACATAACTTTCCTCAGAATCAGCCAATTTGAATGTTTAAGAGCTCAAATGATAGCGCTTGATTCACTGAGTGTTCTTAGACTAAAACGACCTTCGTAACTCAATTAGAACCGAAGATATAATTACTTCAAAGATGGAAAAAGTTGGAAAAAGTTGAAAAAATCAAATAATTTGAGAAAGGCGTAATTTAAGTGATTTGTAATACTTGATGACAAATCTGTGCATGAATACCTTTCATTTAAAAAAAGGATGAAGAAAATCGGCCGGATAGTATGGCCGGAAGGACTCGGATAAATTTTTATCAATATTTTTAATAATATAGATAGCTTCAATGTGAAAAAAGTAAAAAAGTGCTAGAAATCAAATAATTTGAAGAAGGCAGAAGTTAAGTGATTTGTAATACTTGATATTAAATCCGTACATGAATAACTTTCATTTAATAGTAGTATGAAGGAAATCGACAGGATAGAATGGCCGGAAACACTCGGTTAAGTTTCATAATTATTTCTAATATTCGCTTCGGCACTCATAACATTGCTCAGAATCAACCAATGTAAATAATTAATACATCAAAAGATAGAGCTTGATCCACTGAGTGCTCTTAGACCAAAACGAACAGTGTAACTCAATTAGAACCAAAGATATGATTGCCACAATGAGAAAAACTGTTGAAAAATGAGATGTAATATCGTATGTCCACACATAACTTTCCTCAGAATCAGCCAATTTGAATGTTTAAGAGCTCAAATGATAGCGCTTGATTCACTGAGTGTTCTTAGACTAAAACGACCTTCGTAACTCAATTAGAACCGAGTTGGAAAAAGTTGGAAAAAGTTGAAAAAATCAAATAATTTTAGAAAGGCGTAATTTAAGTGATTTGTAATACTTGATGACAAATCTGTGCATGAATACCTTTCATTTCAAAAAAGGATGAAGAAAATCGGCCGGATAGTATGGCCGGAAGGACTCGGATAAATTTTTATCAATATTTTTAATAATATAGATAGCTTCAATGTGAAAAAAAGTAAAAAAGTGCTAGAAATCAAATAATTTGAAGAAGGCAGAAGTTAAGTGATTTGTAATACTTGATATTAAATCCGTACATGAATAACTTTCATTTAATAGTAGTATGAAGGAAATCGACAGGATAGAATGGCCGGAAACACTCGGTTAAGTTTCATAATTATTTCTAATATTCGCTTCGGCACTCATAACATTCCTCAGAATCAACCAATGTAAATAATTAATACATCAAAAGATAGAGCTTGATCCACTGAGTGCTCTTAGACCAAAACGAACAGTGTAACTCAATTAGAACCAAAGATATGATTGCCACAATGAGAAAAACTGTTGAAAAATGAGATGTAATATCGTATGTCCACACATAACTTTCCTCAGAATCAGCCAATTTGAATGTTTAAGAGCTCAAATGATAGCGCTTGATTCACTGAGTGTTCTTAGACTAAAACGACCTTCGTAACTCAATTAGAACCGAAGAAATGATTACTTCAAAGTTGGAAAAAGTTGGAAAAAGTTGAAAAAATCAAATAATTTTAGAAAGGCGTAATTTAAGTGATTTGTAATACTTGATGACAAATCTGTGCCTGAATACCTTTCATTTAAAAAGGATGAAGAAAATCGGCCGGATAGTATGGCCGGACGGACTCGGATAAGTTTTCATCAATATTTTTAATATTATAGATAGCTTCAATGTGAAAAGAAGTAAAAAAAGTGCAAGAAATCAAATAATTTGAAGAAGGCAGAAGTTAAGTGATTTGTAATACTTGATATTAAATCCGTACATGAATAACTTTCATTTAATAGTAGTATGAAGGAAATCGACAGGATAGAATGGCCGGAAACACTCGGTTAAGTTTCATAATTATTTCTAATATTCGCTTCGGCACTCATAACATTCCTCAGAATCAACCAATGTAAATAATTAATACATCAAAAGATAGAGCTTGATCCACTGAGTGCTCTTAGACCAAAACGAACAGTGTAACTCAATGAGAACCAAAGATATGATTGCCACAATGAGAAAAACTGTTGAAAAATGAGATGTAATATCATATGTCCACACATAACTTTCCTCAGAATCAGCCAATTTGAATGTTTAAGAGCTCAAATGATAGCGCTTGATTCACTGAGTGTTCTTAGACTAAAACGACCTTCGTAACTCAATTAGAACCGAAGAAATGATTACTTCAAAGTTGGAAAAAGTTGGAAAAAGTTGAAAAAATCAAATAATTTTAGAAAGGCGTAATTTAAGTGATTTGTAATACTTGATGACAAATCTGTGCCTGAATACCTTTCATTTAAAAAGGATGAAGAAAATCGGCCGGATAGTATGGCCGGACGGACTCGGATAAGTTTTCATCAATATTTTTAATATTATAGATAGCTTCAATGTGAAAAGAAGTAAAAAAAGTGCAAGAAATCAAATAATTTGAAGAAGGCAGAAGTTAAGTGATTTGTAATACTTGATATTAAATCCGTACATGAATAACTTTCATTTAATAGTAGTATGAAGGAAATCGACAGGATAGAATGGCCGGAAACACTCGGTTAAGTTTCATAATTATTTCTAATATTCGCTTCGGCACTCATAACATTCCTCAGAATCAACCAATGTAAATAATTAATACATCAAAAGATAGAGCTTGATCCACTGAGTGCTCTTAGACCAAAACGAACAGTGTAACTCAATGAGAACCAAAGATATGATTGCCACAATGAGAAAAACTGTTGAAAAATGAGATGTAATATCATATGTCCACACATAACTTTCCTCAGAATCAGCCAATTTGAATGTTTAAGAGCTCAAATGATAGCGCTTGATTCACTGAGTGTTCTTAGACTAAAACGACCTTCGTAACTCAATTAGAACCGAAGATATAATTACTTCAAAGATGGAAAAAGTTGGAAAAAGTTGAAAAAATCAAATAATTTGAGAAAGGCGTAATTTAAGTGATTTGTAATACTTGATGACAAATCTGTGCATGAATACCTTTCATTTAAAAAAAGGATGAAGAAAATCGGCCGGATAGTATGGCCGGAAGGACTCGGATAAATTTTTATCAATATTTTTAATAATATAGATAGCTTCAATGTGAAAAAAGTAAAAAAGTGCTAGAAATCAAATAATTTGAAGAAGGCAGAAGTTAAGTGATTTGTAATACTTGATATTAAATCCTTACATGAATAACTTTCATTTAATAGTAGTATGAAGGAAATCGACAGGATAGAATGGCCGGAAACACTCGGTTAAATTTCATAATTATTTCTAATATTCGCTTCGGCACTCATAACATTCCTCAGAATCAACCAATGTAAATAATTAATACATCAAAAGATAGAGCTTGATCCACTGAGTGCTCTTAGACCAAAACGAACAGTGTAACTCAATTAGAACCAAAGATATGATTGCCACAATGAGAAAAACTGTTGAAAAATGAGATGTAATATCGTATGTCCACACATAACTTTCCTCAGAATCAGCCAATTTGAATGTTTAAGAGCTCAAATGATAGCGCTTGATTCACTGAGTGTTCTTAGACTAAAACGACCTTCGTAACTCAATTAGAACCGAGTTGGAAAAAGTTGGAAAAAGTTGAAAAAATCAAATAATTTTAGAAAGGCGTAATTTAAGTGATTTGTAATACTTGATGACAAATCTGTGCATGAATACCTTTCATTTCAAAAAAGGATGAAGAAAATCGGCCGGATAGTATGTCCGGAAGGACTCGGATAAGTTTTTATCAATATTTTTAATAATATAGATAGCTTCAATGTGAAAAAAAGTAAAAAAGTGCAAGAAATCAAATAATTTGAAGAAGGCAGAAGTTAAGTGATTTGTAATACTTGATATTAAATCCGTACATGAATAACTTTCATTTAATAGTAGTATGAAGGAAATCGACAGGATAGAATGGCCGGAAACACTCGGTTAAGTTTCATAATTATTTCTAATATTCGCTTCGGCACTTATAACATTCCTCAGAATCAACCAATGTAAATAATTAATACATCAAAAGATAGAGCTTGATCCACTGAGTGCTCTTAGACCAAAACGAACAGTGTAACTCAATGAGAACCAAAGATATGATTGCCACAATGAGAAAAACTGTTGAAAAATGAGATGTAATATCATATGTCCACACATAACTTTCCTCAGAATCAGCCAATTTGAATGTTTAAGAGCTCAAATGATAGCGCTTGATTCACTGAGTGTTCTTAGACTAAAACGACCTTCGTAACTCAATTAGAACCGAAGATATAATTACTTCAAAGATGGAAAAAGTTGGAAAAAGTTGAAAAAATCAAATAATTTGAGAAAGGCGTAATTTAAGTGATTTGTAATACTTGATGACAAATCTGTGCATGAATACCTTTCATTTAAAAAAAGGATGAAGAAAATCGGCCGGATAGTATGGCCGGAAGGACTCGGATAAATTTTTATCAATATTTTTAATAATATAGATAGCTTCAATGTGAAAAAAGTAAAAAAGTGCTAGAAATCAAATAATTTGAAGAAGGCAGAAGTTAAGTGATTTGTAATACTTGATATTAAATCCGTACATGAATAACTTTCATTTAATAGTAGTATGAAGGAAATCGACAGGATAGAATGGCCGGGAAACACTCGGTTAAGTTTCATAATTATTTCTAATATTCGCTTCGGCACTCATAACATTGCTCAGAATCAACCAATGTAAATAATTAATACATCAAAAGATAGAGCTTGATCCACTGAGTGCTCTTAGACCAAAACGAACAGTGTAACTCAATTAGAACCAAAGATATGATTGCCACAATGAGAAAAACTGTTGAAAAATGAGATGTAATATCGTATGTCCACACATAACTTTCCTCAGAATCAGCCAATTTGAATGTTTAAGAGCTCAAATGATAGCGCTTGATTCACTGAGTGTTCTTAGACTAAAACGACCTTCGTAACTCAATTAGAACCGAGTTGGAAAAAGTTGGAAAAAGTTGAAAAAATCAAATAATTTTAGAAAGGCGTAATTTAAGTGATTTGTAATAATTGATGACAAATCTGTGCATGAATACCTTTCATTTCAAAAAAGGATGAAGAAAATCGGCCGGATAGTATGGCCGGAAGGACTCGGATAAATTTTTATCAATATTTTTAATAATATAGATAGCTTCAATGTGAAAAAAAGTAAAAAAGTGCTAGAAATCAAATAATTTGAAGAAGGCAGAAGTTAAGTGATTTGTAATACTTGATATTAAATCCGTACATGAATAACTTTCATTTAATAGTAGTATGAAGGAAATCGACAGGATAGAATGGCCGGAAACACTCGGTTAAGTTTCATAATTATTTCTAATATTCGCTTCGGCACTCATAACATTCCTCAGAATCAACCAATGTAAATAATTAATACATCAAAAGATAGAGCTTGATCCACTGAGTGCTCTTAGACCAAAACGAACAGTGTAACTCAATTAGAACCAAAGATATGATTGCCACAATGAGAAAAACTGTTGAAAAATGAGATGTAATATCGTATGTCCACACATAACTTTCCTCAGAATCAGCCAATTTGAATGTTTAAGAGCTCAAATGATAGCGCTTGATTCACTGAGTGTTCTTAGACTAAAACGACCTTCGTAACTCAATTAGAACCGAAGAAATGATTACTTCAAAGTTGGAAAAAGTTGGAAAAAGTTGAAAAAATCAAATAATTTTAGAAAGGCGTAATTTAAGTGATTTGTAATACTTGATGACAAATCTGTGCCTGAATACCTTTCATTTAAAAAGGATGAAGAAAATCGGCCGGATAGTATGGCCGGACGGACTCGGATAAGTTTTCATCAATATTTTTAATATTATAGATAGCTTCAATGTGAAAAGAAGTAAAAAAAGTGCAAGAAATCAAATAATTTGAAGAAGGCAGAAGTTAAGTGATTTGTAATACTTGATATTAAATCCGTACATGAATAACTTTCATTTAATAGTAGTATGAAGGAAATCGACAGGATAGAATGGCCGGAAACACTCGGTTAAGTTTCATAATTATTTCTAATATTCGCTTCGGCACTCATAACATTCCTCAGAATCAACCAATGTAAATAATTAATACATCAAAAGATAGAGCTTGATCCACTGAGTGCTCTTAGACCAAAACGAACAGTGTAACTCAATGAGAACCAAAGATATGATTGCCACAATGAGAAAAACTGTTGAAAAATGAGATGTAATATCATATGTCCACACATAACTTTCCTCAGAATCAGCCAATTTGAATGTTTAAGAGCTCAAATGATAGCGCTTGATTCACTGAGTGTTCTTAGACTAAAACGACCTTCGTAACTCAATTAGAACCGAAGATATAATTACTTCAAAGATGGAAAAAGTTGGAAAAAGTTGAAAAAATCAAATAATTTGAGAAAGGCGTAATTTAAGTGATTTGTAATACTTGATGACAAATCTGTGCATGAATACCTTTCATTTAAAAAAAGGATGAAGAAAATCGGCCGGATAGTATGGCCGGAAGGACTCGGATAAATTTTTATCAATATTTTTAATAATATAGATAGCTTCAATGTGAAAAAAGTAAAAAAGTGCTAGAAATCAAATAATTTGAAGAAGGCAGAAGTTAAGTGATTTGTAATACTTGATATTAAATCCTTACATGAATAACTTTCATTTAATAGTAGTATGAAGGAAATCGACAGGATAGAATGGCCGGAAACACTCGGTTAAGTTTCATAATTATTTCTAATATTCGCTTCGGCACTCATAACATTCCTCAGAATCAACCAATGTAAATAATTAATACATCAAAAGATAGAGCTTGATCCACTGAGTGCTCTTAGACCAAAACGAACAGTGTAACTCAATTAGAACCAAAGATATGATTGCCACAATGAGAAAAAACTGTTGAAAAATGAGATGTAATATCGTATGTCCACACATAACTTTCCTCAGAATCAGCCAATTTGAATGTTTAAGAGCTCAAATGATAGCGCTTGATTCACTGAGTGTTCTTAGACTAAAACGACCTTCGTAACTCAATTAGAACCGAAGAAATGATTACTTCAAAGTTGGAAAAAGTTGGAAAAAGTTAAAAAAATCAAATAATTTTAGAAAGGCGTAATTTAAGTGATTTGTAATACTTGATGACAAATCTGTGCCTGAATACCTTTCATTTAAAAAAGGATGAAGAAAATCGGCCGGATAGTATGGCCGGACGGACTCGGATAAGTTTTCATCAATATTTTTAATATTATAGATAGCTTCAATGTGAAAAAAAGTAAAAAAAGTGCAAGAAATCAAATAATTTGAAGAAGGCAGAAGTTAAGTGATTTGTAATACTTGATATTAAATCCGTACATGAATAACTTTCATTTAATAGTAGTATGAAGGAAATCGACAGGATAGAATGGCCGGAAACACTCGGTTAAGTTTCATAATTATTTCTAATATTCGCTTCGGCACTCATAACATTCCTCAGAATCAACCAATGTAAATAATTAATACATCAAAAGATAGAGCTTGATCCACTGAGTGCTCTTAGACCAAAACGAACAGTGTAACTCAATTAGAACCAAAGATATGATTGCCACAATGAGAAAAACTGTTGAAAAATGAGATGTAATATCGTATGTCCACACATAACTTTCCTCAGAATCAGCCAATTTGAATGTTTAAGAGCTCAAATGATAGCGCTTGATTCACTGAGTGTTCTTAGACTAAAACGACCTTCGTAACTCAATTAGAACCGAAGATATAATTACTTCAAAGTTGGAAAAAGTTGGAAAAAGTTGAAAAAATCAAATAATTTTAGAAAGGCGTAATTTAAGTGATTTGTAATACTTGATGACAAATCTGTGCATGAATACCTTTCATTTCAAAAAAGGATGAAGAAAATCGGCCGGATAGTATGTCCGGAAGGACTCGGATAAGTTTTTATCAAATAATTTGAAGAAGGCAGAAGTTAAGTGATTTGTAATACTTGATATTAAATCCGTACATGAATAACTTTCATTTAATAGTAGTATGAAGGAAATCGACAGGATAGAATGGCCGGAAACACTCGGTTAAGTTTCATAATTATTTCTAATATTCGCTTCGGCACTCATAACATTCCTCAGAATCAACCAATGTAAATAATTAATACATCAAAAGATAGAGCTTGATCCACTGAGTGCTCTTAGACCAAAACGAACAGTGTAACTCAATTAGAACCAAAGATATGATTGCCACAATGAGAAAAACTGTTGAAAAATGAGATGTAATATCGTATGTCCACACATAACTTTCCTCAGAATCAGCCAATTTGAATGTTTAAGAGCTCAAATGATAGCGCTTGATTCACTGAGTGTTCTTAGACTAAAACGACCTTCGTAACTCAATTAGAACCGAAGATATAATTACTTCAAAGTTGGAAAAAGTTGGAAAAAGTTGAAAAAATCAAATAATTTTAGAAAGGCGTAATTTAAGTGATTTGTAATACTTGATGACAAATCTGTGCATGAATACCTTTCATTTCAAAAAAGGATGTAGAAAATCGGCCGGATAGTATGTCCGGAAGGACTCGGATAAGTTTTTATCAATATTTTTAATATAGATAGCTTCAATGTGAAAAAAAGTAAAAAAGTGCAAGAAATCAAATAATTTGAAGAAGGCAGAAGTTAAGTGATTTGTAATACTTGATATTAAATCCGTACATGAATAACTTTCATTTAATAGTAGTATGAAGGAAATCGACAGGATAGAATGGCCGGAAACACTCGGTTAAGTTTCATAATTATTTCTAATATTCGCTTCGGCACTCATAACATTCCTCAGAATCAACCAATGTAAATAATCAATACATCAAAAGATAGAGCTTGATCCACTGAGTGCTCTTAGACCAAAACGAACAGTGTAACTCAATTAGAACCAAAGATATGATTGCCACAATGAGAAAAACTGTTGAAAAATGAGATGTAATATCATATGTCCACACATAACTTTCCTCAGAATCAGCCAATTTGAATGTTTAAGAGCTCAAATGATAGCGCTTGATTCACTGAGTGTTCTTAGACTAAAACGACCTTCGTAACTCAATTAGAACCGAAGATATAATTACTTCAAAGTTGGAAAAAGTTGGAAAAAGTTGAAAAATCAAATAATTTGAGAAAGGCGTAATTTAAGTGATTTGTAATACTTGATGACAAATCTGTGCATGAATACCTTTCATTTAAAAAAAGGATGAAGAAAATCGGCCGGATAGTATGGCCGGAAGGACTCGGATAAATTTTTTATCAATATTTTTAATAATATAGATAGCTTCAATGTGAAAAAAAGTAAAAAAGTGCAAGAAATCAAATAATTTGAAGAAGGCAGAAGTTAAGTGATTTGTAATACTTGATATTAAATCCGTACATGAATAACTTTCATTTAATAGTAGTATGAAGGAAATCGACAGGATAGAATGGCCGGAAACACTCGGTTAAGTTTCATAATTATTTCTAATATTCGCTTCGGCACTCATAACATTCCTCAGAATCAACCAATGTAAATAATTAATACATCAAAAGATAGAGCTTGATCCACTGAGTGCTCTTAGACCAAAACGAACAGTGTAACTCAATTAGAACCAAAGATATGATTGCCACAATGAGAAAAACTGTTGAAAAATGAGATGTAATATCGTATGTCCACACATAACTTTCCTCAGAATCAGCCAATTTGAATGTTTAAGAGCTCAAATGATAGCGCTTGATTCACTGAGTGTTCTTAGACTAAAACGACCTTCGTAACTCAATTAGAACCGAAGAAATGATTACTTCAAAGTTGGAAAAAGTTGGAAAAAGTTAAAAAAATCAAATAATTTTAGAAAGGCGTAATTTAAGTGATTTGTAATACTTGATGACAAATCTGTGCCTGAATACCTTTCATTTAAAAAAGGATGAAGAAAATCGGCCGGATAGTATGGCCGGACGGACTCGGATAAGTTTTCATCAATATTTTTAATATTATAGATAGCTTCAATGTGAAAAAAAGTAAAAAAAGTGCAAGAAATCAAATAATTTGAAGAAGGCAGAAGTTAAGTGATTTGTAATACTTGATATTAAATCCGTACATGAATAACTTTCATTTAATAGTAGTATGAAGGAAATCGACAGGATAGAATGGCCGGAAACACTCGGTTAAGTTTCATAATTATTTCTAATATTCGCTTCGGCACTCATAACATTCCTCAGAATCAACCAATGTAAATAATTAATACATCAAAAGATAGAGCTTGATCCACTGAGTGCTCTTAGACCAAAACGAACAGTGTAACTCAATTAGAACCAAAGATATGATTGCCACAATGAGAAAAACTGTTGAAAAATGAGATGTAATATCGTATGTCCACACATAACTTTCCTCAGAATCAGCCAATTTGAATGTTTAAGAGCTCAAATGATAGCGCTTGATTCACTGAGTGTTCTTAGACTAAAACGACCTTCGTAACTCAATTAGAACCGAGTTGGAAAAAGTTGGAAAAAGTTGAAAAAATCAAATAATTTTAGAAAGGCGTAATTTAAGTGATTTGTAATACTTGATGACAAATCTGTGCATGAATACCTTTCATTTCAAAAAAGGATGAAGAAAATCGGCCGGATAGTATGTCCGGAAGGACTCGGATAAGTTTTTATCAATATTTTTAATAATATAGATAGCTTCAATGTGAAAAAAAGTAAAAAAGTGCAAGAAATCAAATAATTTGAAGAAGGCAGAAGTTAAGTGATTTGTAATACTTGATATTAAATCCGTACATGAATAACTTTCATTTAATAGTAGTATGAAGGAAATCGACAGGATAGAATGGCCGGAAACACTCGGTTAAGTTTCATAATTATTTCTAATATTCGCTTCGGCACTCATAACATTCCTCAGAATCAACCAATGTAAATAATTAATACATCAAAAGATAGAGCTTGATCCACTGAGTGCTCTTAGACCAAAACGAACAGTGTAACTCAATTAGAACCAAAGATATGATTGCCACAATGAGAAAAACTGTTGAAAAATGAGATGTAATATCGTATGTCCACACATAACTTTCCTCAGAATCAGCCAATTTGAATGTTTAAGAGCTCAAATGATAGCGCTTGATTCACTGAGTGTTCTTAGACTAAAACGACCTTCGTAACTCAATTAGAACCGAAGATATAATTACTTCAAAGTTGGAAAAAGTTGGAAAAAGTTGAAAAAATCAAATAATTTTAGAAAGGCGTAATTTAAGTGATTTGTAATACTTGATGACAAATCTGTGCCTGAATACCTTTCATTTAAAAAGGATGAAGAAAATCGGCCGGATAGTATGGCCGGACGGACTCGGATAAGTTTTCATCAATATTTTTAATATTATAGATAGCTTCAATGTGAAAAGAAGTAAAAAAAGTGCAAGAAATCAAATAATTTGAAGAAGGCAGAAGTTAAGTGATTTGTAATACTTGATATTAAATCCGTACATGAATAACTTTCATTTAATAGTAGTATGAAGGAAATCGACAGGATAGAATGGCCGGAAACACTCGGTTAAGTTTCATAATTATTTCTAATATTCGCTTCGGCACTCATAACATTCCTCAGAATCAACCAATGTAAATAATCAATACATCAAAAGATAGAGCTTGATCCACTGAGTGCTCTTAGACCAAAACGAACAGTGTAACTCAATTAGAACCAAAGATATGATTGCCACAATGAGAAAAACTGTTGAAAAATGAGATGTAATATCATATGTCCACACATAACTTTCCTCAGAATCAGCCAATTTGAATGTTTAAGAGCTCAAATGATAGCGCTTGATTCACTGAGTGTTCTTAGACTAAAACGACCTTCGTAACTCAATTAGAACCGAAGATATAATTACTTCAAAGTTGGAAAAAGTTGGAAAAAGTTGAAAAATCAAATAATTTGAGAAAGGCGTAATTTAAGTGATTTGTAATACTTGATGACAAATCTGTGCATGAATACCTTTCATTTAAAAAAAGGATGAAGAAAATCGGCCGGATAGTATGGCCGGAAGGACTCGGATAAATTTTTTATCAATATTTTTAATAATATAGATAGCTTCAATGTGAAAAAAAGTAAAAAAGTGCAAGAAATCAAATAATTTGAAGAAGGCAGAAGTTAAGTGATTTGTAATACTTGATATTAAATCCGTACATGAATAACTTTCATTTAATAGTAGTATGAAGGAAATCGACAGGATAGAATGGCCGGAAACACTCGGTTAAGTTTCATAATTATTTCTAATATTCGCTTCGGCACTCATAACATTCCTCAGAATCAACCAATGTAAATAATTAATACATCAAAAGATAGAGCTTGATCCACTGAGTGCTCTTAGACCAAAACGAACAGTGTAACTCAATTAGAACCAAAGATATGATTGCCACAATGAGAAAAACTGTTGAAAAATGAGATGTAATATCGTATGTCCACACATAACTTTCCTCAGAATCAGCCAATTTGAATGTTTAAGAGCTCAAATGATAGCGCTTGATTCACTGAGTGTTCTTAGACTAAAACGACCTTCGTAACTCAATTAGAACCGAAGATATAATTACTTCAAAGTTGGAAAAAGTTGGAAAAAGTTGAAAAAATCAAATAATTTGAGAAAGGCGTAATTTAAGTGATTTGTAATACTTGATGACAAATCTGTGCCTGAATACCTTTCATTTAAAAAGGATGAAGAAAATCGGCCGGATAGTATGGCCGGACGGACTCGGATAAGTTTTCATCAATATTTTTAATATTATAGATAGCTTCAATGTGAAAAGAAGTAAAAAAAGTGCAAGAAATCAAATAATTTGAAGAAGGCAGAAGTTAAGTGATTTGTAATACTTGATATTAAATCCGTACATGAATAACTTTCATTTAATAGTAGTATGAAGGAAATCGACAGGATAGAATGGCCGGAAACACTCGGTTAAGTTTCATAATTATTTCTAATATTCGCTTCGGCACTCATAACATTCCTCAGAATCAACCAATGTAAATAATCAATACATCAAAAGATAGAGCTTGATCCACTGAGTGCTCTTAGACCAAAACGAACAGTGTAACTCAATTAGAACCAAAGATATGATTGCCACAATGAGAAAAACTGTTGAAAAATGAGATGTAATATCATATGTCCACACATAACTTTCCTCAGAATCAGCCAATTTGAATGTTTAAGAGCTCAAATGATAGCGCTTGATTCACTGAGTGTTCTTAGACTAAAACGACCTTCGTAACTCAATTAGAACCGAAGATATAATTACTTCAAAGTTGGAAAAAGTTGGAAAAAGTTGAAAAATCAAATAATTTGAGAAAGGCGTAATTTAAGTGATTTGTAATACTTGATGACAAATCTGTGCCTGAATACCTTTCATTTAAAAAGGATGAAGAAAATCGGCCGGATAGTATGGCCGGACGGACTCGGATAAGTTTTCATCAATATTTTTAATATTATAGATAGCTTCAATGTGAAAAGAAGTAAAAAAAGTGCAAGAAATCAAATAATTTGAAGAAGGCAGAAGTTAAGTGATTTGTAATACTTGATATTAAATCCGTACATGAATAACTTTCATTTAATAGTAGTATGAAGGAAATCGACAGGATAGAATGGCCGGAAACACTCGGTTAAGTTTCATAATTATTTCTAATATTCGCTTCGGCACTCATAACATTCCTCAGAATCAACCAATGTAAATAATTAATACATCAAAAGATAGAGCTTGATCCACTGAGTGCTCTTAGACCAAAACGAACAGTGTAACTCAATTAGAACCAAAGATATGATTGCCACAATGAGAAAAACTGTTGAAAAATGAGATGTAATATCGTATGTCCACACATAACTTTCCTCAGAATCAGCCAATTTGAATGTTTAAGAGCTCAAATGATAGCGCTTGATTCACTGAGTGTTCTTAGACTAAAACGACCTTCGTAACTCAATTAGAACCGAAGATATAATTACTTCAAAGTTGGAAAAAGTTGGAAAAAGTTGAAAAATCAAATAATTTGAGAAAGGCGTAATTTAAGTGATTTGTAATACTTGATGACAAATCTGTGCATGAATACCTTTCATTTAAAAAAAGGATGAAGAAAATCGGCCGGATAGTATGGCCGGAAGGACTCGGATAAATTTTTTATCAATATTTTTAATAATATAGATAGCTTCAATGTGAAAAAAAGTAAAAAAGTGCAAGAAATCAAATAATTTGAAGAAGGCAGAAGTTAAGTGATTTGTAATACTTGATATTAAATCCGTACATGAATAACTTTCATTTAATAGTAGTATGAAGGAAATCGACAGGATAGAATGGCCGGAAACACTCGGTTAAGTTTCATAATTATTTCTAATATTCGCTTCGGCACTCATAACATTCCTCAGAATCAACCAATGTAAATAATTAATACATCAAAAGATAGAGCTTGATCCACTGAGTGCTCTTAGACCAAAACGAACAGTGTAACTCAATTAGAACCAAAGATATGATTGCCACAATGAGAAAAACTGTTGAAAAATGAGATGTAATATCGTATGTCCACACATAACTTTCCTCAGAATCAGCCAATTTGAATGTTTAAGAGCTCAAATGATAGCGCTTGATTCACTGAGTGTTCTTAGACTAAAACGACCTTCGTAACTCAATTAGAACCGAAGATATAATTACTTCAAAGTTGGAAAAAGTTGGAAAAAGTTGAAAAAATCAAATAATTTTAGAAAGGCGTAATTTAAGTGATTTGTAATACTTGATGACAAATCTGTGCCTGAATACCTTTCATTTAAAAAGGATGAAGAAAATCGGCCGGATAGTATGGCCGGACGGACTCGGATAAGTTTTCATCAATATTTTTAATATTATAGATAGCTTCAATGTGAAAAGAAGTAAAAAAAGTGCAAGAAATCAAATAATTTGAAGAAGGCAGAAGTTAAGTGATTTGTAATACTTGATATTAAATCCGTACATGAATAACTTTCATTTAATAGTAGTATGAAGGAAATCGACAGGATAGAATGGCCGGAAACACTCGGTTAAGTTTCATAATTATTTCTAATATTCGCTTCGGCACTCATAACATTCCTCAGAATCAACCAATGTAAATAATTAATACATCAAAAGATAGAGCTTGATCCACTGAGTGCTCTTAGACCAAAACGAACAGTGTAACTCAATTAGAACCAAAGATATGATTGCCACAATGAGAAAAACTGTTGAAAAATGAGATGTAATATCGTATGTCCACACATAACTTTCTCAGAATCAGCCAATTTGAATGTTTAAGAGCTCAAATGATAGCGCTTGATTCACTGAGTGTTCTTAGACTAAAACGACCTTCGTAACTCAATTAGACCGAAGATATAATTACTTCAAAGTTGGAAAAAGTTGGAAAAAGTTGAAAAAATCAAATAATTTTAGAAAGGCGTAATTTAAGTGATTTGTAATACTTGATGACAAATCTGTGCATGAATACCTTTCATTTCAAAAAAGGATGTAGAAAATCGGCCGGATAGTATGTTCCGGAAGGACTCGGATAAGTTTTTATCAATATTTTTAATAATATAGATAGCTTCAATGTGAAAAAAAGTAAAAAAGTGCAAGAAATCAAATAATTTGAAGAAGGCAGAAGTTAAGTGATTTGTAATACTTGATATTAAATCCGTACATGAATAACTTTCATTTAATAGTAGTATGAAGGAAATCGACAGGATAGAATGGCCGGAAACACTCGGTTAAGTTTCATAATTATTTCTAATATTCGCTTCGGCACTCATAACATTCCTCAGAATCAACCAATGTAAATAATCAATACATCAAAAGATAGAGCTTGATCCACTGAGTGCTCTTAGACCAAAACGAACAGTGTAACTCAATTAGAACCAAAGATATGATTGCCACAATGAGAAAAACTGTTGAAAAATGAGATGTAATATCATATGTCCACACATAACTTTCCTCAGAATCAGCCAATTTGAATGTTTAAGAGCTCAAATGATAGCGCTTGATTCACTGAGTGTTCTTAGACTAAAACGACCTTCGTAACTCAATTAGAACCGAAGATATAATTACTTCAAAGTTGGAAAAAGTTGGAAAAAGTTGAAAAATCAAATAATTTGAGAAAGGCGTAATTTAAGTGATTTGTAATACTTGATGACAAATCTGTGCATGAATACCTTTCATTTAAAAAAAGGATGAAGAAAATCGGCCGGATAGTATGGCCGGAAGGACTCGGATAAATTTTTTATCAATATTTTTAATAATATAGATAGCTTCAATGTGAAAAAGAGTAAAAAAGTGCAAGAAATCAAATAATTTGAAGAAGGCAGAAGTTAAGTGATTTGTAATACTTGATATTAAATCCGTACATGAATAACTTTCATTTAATAGTAGTATGAAGGAAATCGACAGGATAGAATGGCCGGAAACACTCGGTTAAGTTTCATAATTATTTCTAATATTCGCTTCGGCACTCATAACATTCCTCAGAATCAACCAATGTAAATAATTAATACATCAAAAGATAGAGCTTGATCCACTGAGTGCTCTTAGACCAAAACGAACAGTGTAACTCAATTAGAACCAAAGATATGATTGCCACAATGAGAAAAACTGTTGAAAAATGAGATGTAATATCGTATGTCCACACATAACTTTCCTCAGAATCAGCCAATTTGAATGTTTAAGAGCTCAAATGATAGCGCTTGATTCACTGAGTGTTCTTAGACTAAAACGACCTTCGTAACTCAATTAGAACCGAAGATATAATTACTTCAAAGTTGGAAAAAGTTGGAAAAAGTTGAAAAATCAAATAATTTGAGAAAGGCGTAATTTAAGTGATTTGTAATACTTGATGACAAATCTGTGCATGAATACCTTTCATTTAAAAAAAGGATGAAGAAAATCGGCCGGATAGTATGGCCGGAAGGACTCGGATAAATTTTTTATCAATATTTTTAATAATATAGATAGCTTCAATGTGAAAAAAAGTAAAAAAGTGCAAGAAATCAAATAATTTGAAGAAGGCAGAAGTTAAGTGATTTGTAATACTTGATATTAAATCCGTACATGAATAACTTTCATTTAAGTAGTATGAAGGAAATCGACAGGATAGAATGGCCGGAAACACTCGGTTAAGTTTCATAATTATTTCTAATATTCGCTTCGGCACTCATAACATTCCTCAGAATCAACCAATGTAAATAATTAATACATCAAAAGATAGAGCTTGATCCACTGAGTGCTCTTAGACCAAAACGAACAGTGTAACTCAATTAGAACCAAAGATATGATTGCCACAATGAGAAAAACTGTTGAAAAATGAGATGTAATATCGTATGTCCACACATAACTTTCCTCAGAATCAGCCAATTTGAATGTTTAAGAGCTCAAATGATAGCGCTTGATTCACTGAGTGTTCTTAGACTAAAACGACCCTTCGTAACTCAATTAGAACCGAAGATATAATTACTTCAAAGTTGGAAAAAGTTGGAAAAAGTTGAAAAAATCAAATAATTTTAGAAAGGCGTAATTTAAGTGATTTGTAATACTTGATGACAAATCTGTGCCTGAATACCTTTCATTTAAAAAGGATGAAGAAAATCGGCCGGATAGTATGGCCGGACGGACTCGGATAAGTTTTCATCAATATTTTTAATATTATAGATAGCTTCAATGTGAAAAGAAGTAAAAAAAGTGCAAGAAATCAAATAATTTGAAGAAGGCAGAAGTTAAGTGATTTGTAATACTTGATATTAAATCCGTACATGAATAACTTTCATTTAATAGTAGTATGAAGGAAATCGACAGGATAGAATGGCCGGAAACACTCGGTTAAGTTTCATAATTATTTCTAATATTCGCTTCGGCACTCATAACATTCCTCAGAATCAACCAATGTAAATAATTAATACATCAAAAGATAGAGCTTGATCCACTGAGTGCTCTTAGACCAAAACGAACAGTGTAACTCAATTAGAACCAAAGATATGATTGCCACAATGAGAAAAACTGTTGAAAAATGAGATGTAATATCGTATGTCCACACATAACTTTCCTCAGAATCAGCCAATTTGAATGTTTAAGAGCTCAAATGATAGCGCTTGATTCACTGAGTGTTCTTAGACTAAAACGACCTTCGTAACTCAATTAGAACCGAAGATATAATTACTTCAAAGTTGGAAAAAGTTGGAAAAAGTTGAAAAAATCAAATAATTTTAGAAAGGCGTAATTTAAGTGATTTGTAATACTTGATGACAAATCTGTGCATGAATACCTTTCATTTCAAAAAAGGATGTAGAAAATCGGCCGGATAGTATGTCCGGAAGGACTCGGATAAGTTTTTATCAATATTTTTAATAATATAGATAGCTTCAATGTGAAAAAAAGTAAAAAAGTGCAAGAAATCAAATAATTTGAAGAAGGCAGAAGTTAAGTGATTTGTAATACTTGATATTAAATCCGTACATGAATAACTTTCATTTAATAGTAGTATGAAGGAAATCGACAGGATAGAATGGCCGGAAACACTCGGTTAAGTTTCATAATTATTTCTAATATTCGCTTCGGCACTCATAACATTCCTCAGAATCAACCAATGTAAATAATCAATACATCAAAGATAGAGCTTGATCCACTGAGTGCTCTTAGACCCAAAACGAACAGTGTAACTCAATTAGAACCAAAGATATGATTGCCACAATGAGAAAAACTGTTGAAAAATGAGATGTAATATCATATGTCCACACATAACTTTCCTCAGAATCAGCCAATTTGAATGTTTAAGAGCTCAAATGATAGCGCTTGATTCACTGAGTGTTCTTAGACTAAAACGACCTTCGTAACTCAATTAGAACCGAAGATATAATTACTTCAAAGTTGGAAAAAGTTGGAAAAAGTTGAAAAATCAAATAATTTGAGAAAGGCGTAATTTAAGTGATTTGTAATACTTGATGACAAATCTGTGCATGAATACCTTTCATTTAAAAAAAGGATGAGAAAATCGGCCGGATAGTATGGCCGGAAGGACTCGGATAAATTTTTTATCAATATTTTTAATAATATAGATAGCTTCAATGTGAAAAAGAGTAAAAAAGTGCAAGAAATCAAATAATTTGAAGAAGGCAGAAGTTAAGTGATTTGTAATACTTGATATTAAATCCGTACATGAATAACTTTCATTTAATAGTAGTATGAAGGAAATCGACAGGATAGAATGGCCGGAAACACTCGGTTAAGTTTCATAATTATTTCTAATATTCGCTTCGGCACTCATAACATTCCTCAGAATCAACCAATGTAAATAATTAATACATCAAAAGATAGAGCTTGATCCACTGAGTGCTCTTAGACCAAAACGAACAGTGTAACTCAATTAGAACCAAAGATATGATTGCCACAATGAGAAAAACTGTTGAAAAAATGAGATGTAATATCGTATGTCCACACATAACTTTCCTCAGAATCAGCCAATTTGAATGTTTAAGAGCTCAAATGATAGCGCTTGATTCACTGAGTGTTCTTAGACTAAAACGACCTTCGTAACTCAATTAGAACCGAAGATATAATTACTTCAAAGTTGGAAAAAGTTGGAAAAAGTTGAAAAATCAAATAATTTGAGAAAGGCGTAATTTAAGTGATTTGTAATACTTGATGACAAATCTGTGCATGAATACCTTTCATTTAAAAAAAGGATGAAGAAAATCGGCCGGATAGTATGGCCGGAAGGACTCGGATAAATTTTTTATCAATATTTTTAATAATATAGATAGCTTCAATGTGAAAAAAAGTAAAAAAGTGCAAGAAATCAAATAATTTGAAGAAGGCAGAAGTTAAGTGATTTGTAATACTTGATATTAAATCCGTACATGAATAACTTTCATTTAATAGTAGTATGAAGGAAATCGACAGGATAGAATGGCCGGAAACACTCGGTTAAGTTTCATAATTATTTCTAATATTCGCTTCGGCACTCATAACATTCCTCAGAATCAACCAATGTAAATAATTAATACATCAAAAGATAGAGCTTGATCCACTGAGTGCTCTTAGACCAAAACGAACAGTGTAACTCAATTAGAACCAAAGATATGATTGCCACAATGAGAAAAACTGTTGAAAAATGAGATGTAATATCGTATGTCCACACATAACTTTCCTCAGAATCAGCCAATTTGAATGTTTAAGAGCTCAAATGATAGCGCTTGATTCACTGAGTGTTCTTAGACTAAAACGACCTTCGTAACTCAATTAGAACCGAAGATATAATTACTTCAAAGTTGGAAAAAGTTGGAAAAAGTTGAAAAAATCAAATAATTTTAGAAAGGCGTAATTTAAGTGATTTGTAATACTTGATGACAAATCTGTGCCTGAATACCTTTCATTTAAAAAGGATGAAGAAAATCGCCGGATAGTATGCCGACGACTCGGATAAGTTTTCATCAATATTTTTAATATTATAGATAGCTTCAATGTGAAAAGAAGTAAAAAAAGTGCAAGAAATCAAATAATTTGAAGAAGGCAGAAGTTAAGTGATTTGTAATACTTGATATTAAATCCGTACATGAATAACTTTCATTTAATAGTAGTATGAAGGAAATCGACAGGATAGAATGGCCGGAAACACTCGGTTAAGTTTCATAATTATTTCTAATATTCGCTTCGGCACTCATAACATTCCTCAGAATCAACCAATGTAAATAATTAATACATCAAAAGATAGAGCTTGATCCACTGAGTGCTCTAGACCAAAACGAACAGTGTAACTCAATTAGAACCAAAGATATATTGCCACAATGAGAAAAACTGTTGAAAAATGAGATGTAATATCGTATGTCCACACATAACTTTCTCAGAATCAGCCAATTTGAATGTTTAAGAGCTCAAATGATAGCGCTTGATTCACTGAGTGTTCTTAGACTAAAACGACCTTCGTAACTCAATTAGAACCGAAGATATAATTACTTCAAAGTTGGAAAAAGTTGGAAAAAGTTGAAAAAATCAAATAATTTTAGAAAGGCGTAATTTAAGTGATTTGTAATACTTGATGACAAATCTGTGCATGAATACCTTTCATTTCAAAAAAGGATGTAGAAAATCGGCCGGATAGTATGTCCGGAAGGACTCGGATAAGTTTTTATCAATATTTTTAATAATATAGATAGCTTCAATGTGAAAAAAAGTAAAAAAGTGCAAGAAATCAAATAATTTGAAGAAGGCAGAAGTTAAGTGATTTGTAATACTTGATATTAAATCCGTACATGAATAACTTTCATTTAATAGTAGTATGAAGGAAATCGACAGGATAGAATGGCCGGAAACACTCGGTTAAGTTTCATAATTATTTCTAATATTCGCTTCGGCACTCATAACATTCCTCAGAATCAACCAATGTAAATAATCAATACATCAAAAGATAGAGCTTGATCCACTGAGTGCTCTTAGACCAAAACGAACAGTGTAACTCAATTAGAACCAAAGATATGATTGCCACAATGAGAAAAACTGTTGAAAAATGAGATGTAATATCAGTATGTCCACACATAACTTTCCTCAGAATCAGCCAATTTGAATGTTTAAGAGCTCAAATGATAGCGCTTGATTCACTGAGTGTTCTTAGACTAAAACGACCTTCGTAACTCAATTAGAACCGAAGATATAATTACTTCAAAGTTGGAAAAAGTTGGAAAAAAGTTGAAAAATCAAATAATTTGAGAAAGGCGTAATTTAAGTGATTTGTATACTTGATGACAAATCTGTGCATGAATACCTTTCATTTAAAAAAAGGATGAAGAAAATCGGCCGGATAGTATGGCCGGAAGGACTCGGATAAATTTTTTATCAATATTTTTAATAATATAGATAGCTTCAATGTGAAAAAAGTAAAAAAGTGCAAGAAATCAAATAATTTGAAGAAGGCAGAAGTTAAGTGATTTGTAATACTTGATATTAAATCCGTACATGAATAACTTTCATTTAATAGTAGTATGAAGGAAATCGACAGGATAGAATGGCCGGAAACACTCGGTTAAGTTTCATAATTATTTCTAATATTCGCTTCGGCACTCATACATTCCTCAGAATCAACCAATGTAAATAATTAATACATCAAAAGATAGAGCTTGATCCACTGAGTGCTCTTAGACCAAAACGAACAGTGTAACTCAATTAGAACCAAAGATATGATTGCCACAATGAGAAAAACTGTTGAAAAATGAGATGTAATATCGTATGTCCACACATAACTTTCCTCAGAATCAGCCAATTTGAATGTTTAAGAGCTCAAATGATAGCGCTTGATTCACTGAGTGTTCTTAGACTAAAACGACCTTCGTAACTCAATTAGAACCGAAGATATAATTACTTCAAAGTTGGAAAAAGTTGGAAAAAGTTGAAAAATCAAATAATTTGAGAAAGGCGTAATTTAAGTGATTTGTAATACTTGATGACAAATCTGTGCATGAATACCTTTCATTTAAAAAAAGGATGAAGAAAATCGGCCGGATAGTATGGCCGGAAGGACTCGGATAAATTTTTTATCAATATTTTTAATATATAGATAGCTTCAATGTGAAAAAAGAGTAAAAAAGTGCAAGAAATCAAATAATTTGAAGAAGGCAGAAGTTAAGTGATTTGTAATACTTGATATTAAATCCGTACATGAATAACTTTCATTTAATAGTAGTATGAAGGAAATCGACAGGATAGAATGGCCGGAAACACTCGGTTTAGTTTCATAATTATTTCTAATATTCGCTTCGGCACTCATAACATTCCTCAGAATCAACCAATGTAAATAATTAATACATCAAAAGATAGAGCTTGATCCACTGAGTGCTCTTAGACCAAAACGAACAGTGTAACTCAATTAGAACCAAAGATATGATTGCCACAATGAGAAAAACTGTTGAAAAATGAGATGTAATATCGTATGTCCACACATAACTTTCCTCAGAATCAGCCAATTTGAATGTTTAAGAGCTCAAATGATAGCGCTTGATTCACTGAGTGTTCTTAGACTAAAACGACCTTCGTAACTCAATTAGAACCGAAGATATAATTACTTCAAAGTTGGAAAAAGTTGGAAAAAGTTGAAAAATCAAATAATTTTAGAAAGGGCGTAATTTAAGTGATTTGTAATACTTGATGACAAATCTGTGCCTGAATACCTTTCATTTAAAAAAGGATGAAGAAAATCGGCCGGATAGTATGGCCGGACGGACTCGGATAAGTTTTCATCAATATTTTTAATATTATAGATAGCTTCAATGTGAAAAGAAGTAAAAAAAGTGCAAGAAATCAAATAATTTGAAGAAGGCAGAAGTTAAGTGATTTGTAATACTTGATATTAAATCCGTACATGAATAACTTTCATTTAATAGTAGTATGAAGGAAATCGACAGGATAGAATGGCCGGAAACACTCGGTTAAGTTTCATAATTATTTTCTAATATTCGCTTCGGCACTCATAACATTCCTCAGAATCAACCAATGTAAATAATTAATACATCAAAAGATAGAGCTAGATCCACTGAGTGCTCTTAGACCAAAACGAACAGTGTAACTCAATTAGAACCAAAGATATGATTGCCACAATGAGAAAAACTGTTGAAAAATGAGATGTAATATCGTATGTCCACACATAACTTTCCTCAGAATCAGCCAATTTGAATGTTTAAGAGCTCAAATGATAGCGCTTGATTCACTGAGTGTTCTTAGACTAAAACGACCTTCGTAACTCAATTAGAACCGAAGATATAATTACTTCAAAGTGGAAAAAGTTGGAAAAAGTTGAAAAAATCAAATAATTTTAGAAAGGCGTAATTTAAGTGATTTGTAATACTTGATGACAAATCTGTGCATGAATACCTTTCATTTCAAAAAAGGATGTAGAAAATCGGCCGGATAGTCCGGAAGGACTCGGATAAGTTTTTATCAATATTTTTAATAATATAGATAGCTTCAATGTGAAAAAGAAGTAAAAAAGTGCAAGAAATCAAATAATTTGAAGAAGGCAGAAGTTAAGTGATTTGTAATACTTGATATTAAATCCGTACATGAATAACTTTCATTTAATAGTAGTATGAAGGAAATCGACAGGATAGAATGGCCGGAAACACTCGGTTAAGTTTCATAATTATTTCTAATATTCGCTTCGGCACTCATAACATTCCTCAGAATCAACCAATGTAAATAATCAATACATCAAAAGATAGAGCTTGATCCACTGAGTGCTCTTAGACCAAAACGAACAGTGTAACTCAATTAGAACCAAAGATATGATTGCCACAATGAGAAAAACTGTTGAAAAATGAGATGTAATATCGATATGTCCACACATAACTTTCCTCAGAATCAGCCAATTTGAATGTTTAAGAGCTCAAATGATAGCGCTTGATTCACTGAGTGTTCTTAGACTAAAACGACCTTCGTAACTCAATTAGAACCGAAGATATAATTACTTCAAAGTTGGAAAAAGTTGGAAAAAGTTGAAAAATCAAATAATTTGAGAAAGGCGTAATTTAAGTGATTTGTAATACTTGATGACAAATCTGTGCATGAATACCTTTCATTTAAAAAAAGGATGAAGAAAATCGGCCGGATAGTATGGCCGGAAGGACTCGGATAATTTTTTATCAATATTTTTAATAATATAGATAGCTTCAATGTGAAAAAGAGTAAAAAAGTGCAAGAAATCAAATAATTTGAAGAAGGCAGAAGTTAAGTGATTTGTAATACTTGATATTAAATCCGTACATGAATAACTTTCATTTAATAGTAGTATGAAGGAAATCGACAGGATAGAATGGCCGGAAACACTCGGTTAAGTTTCATAATTATTTCTAATATTCGCTTCGGCACTCATAACATTCCTCAGAATCAACCAATGTAAATAATTAATACATCAAAAGATAGAGCTTGATCCACTGAGTGCTCTTAGACCAAAACGAACAGTGTAACTCAATTAGAACCAAAGATATGATTGCCACAATGAGAAAAACTGTTGAAAAATGAGATGTAATATCGTATGTCCACACATACTTTCCTCAGAATCAGCCAATTTGAATGTTTAAGAGCTCAAATGATAGCGCTTGATTCACTGAGTGTTCTTAGACTAAAACGACCTTCGTAACTCAATTAGAACCGAAGATATAATTACTTCAAAGTTGGAAAAAGTTGGAAAAAGTTGAAAAATCAAATAATTTGAGAAAGGCGTAATTTAAGTGATTTGTAATACTTGATGACAAATCTGTGCATGAATACCTTTCATTTAAAAAAAG